>JBBELK010000480.1:1125000-2443243 GCA_037783545.1 Henricia sp. BOLD:AAB3569
CCCCTGAGTTCAGCCTAATTTGCATAATGTTGCATATTCATATTTTGTGTACGGAATGGTTGTTCTCTCTATCCAACCAATGATTCGGTAATTGTGACAGTATAAAGATGCGACACCCAGTAAATCTGATATTTGGCTTATTATCTTGTTTAGGTGCGATGCATGGAAGAAATTAGAATTGTCAAATATTATCAAAGAATGTAAACATCTTACTGGATTGCTGGCAACACTGTAGGTGATTGGAGGCATCGGGCAAACTGAGTTCGTGTGTGATCTGGTCACGCTCCTTTAACCGAACAGATATAGCCCGTAGACCTAGCAACAATAACTTGGACCATTTATGGTTTCAAATAAATTTTTCAGTGGGCTTCCGTTGCTTACAAATTGTAACGGTTCGGAAGCCCGCGTGTGTAATTAAAAACAAAAAGGTTTTATCTTGTTGTGTGTTACGTGTTAGGGTTAACAGATGCCAAGTAGATCTGGGCCCGTTTCATGGAACCCGTTAGCACAACATTTGTTTGTCTTATTTTACAAAACTGGGTTGTCAGCCAAAATCCTATGTGATGTGTATTTACTGCTGATATTTTGCTCCTGTTCCTAAAAATACAATTTGACATACAATTGACATACTTGGCTGGTAACTAAATTTACAGAGCAAAGAAACTATGTGCTAAACAAATGTTTGTGCTAACGGGTTCCATGAAATTGGTCCCCGTTAACTTAAACATGTAATGTTAGTTAGAAATCGCAATTAATCAGTAAAAGCGAAAATATGATGTATTAATGACGGTCCCTATTTCAAGATCAAAACAGTCGAAGCTGGAGTCTTGGGATTGACACATTACTTTGTTGTAACATAAATCTTGTATTTTCAGGAATGAAAATAACTAAGAACATTAAATTACACGTATTTTTATTGACGTGTAAGGTTTTGGTCGCACATGAGATAGTTTAGAAGTCCGACGACTTTTAAGTGTATTTTGCGTACTTGTGGCGTGTACACAAATCTTTCCATTGTAGTTTTGTCTCATCAAAGACACCGTACTTTACCGACAACTTTGGGGCTGGGCGGAGCCTAAGTTGGATTTTACATATTCATATTAATCCTGCTGAACCTTATTCATGAATATGTCATTGCATGAATATTTAATTTGTTTGGGGTTGTGACTTTTACTCAAACATTGGCCTGAATCCTATTAATATCCCATATGATATACGATGACTCTTCGAAGACACCATATTTTACTTCCGACAACCATGGGCGGAGCCTAATTTGCATATAACACAGCGTATACTGATTGGTTGTTCTCTTTTATCCTAATACCTCGATAATTTTGATAGAAGAAAGATAAGATGCCAAGTCAATGTTTGGCACATTCCGTGTATTTCTTTTAGCCTGCTGTGCGTGTCAAATATTGCCAATTAGTGAAAAAATATATGAATGGGTTACTGGCAACATCGGGAAAACTTAGTTCGTGTTTTCAAGGACGAACTGTAATTTAAATGGTCATAACTCATATAGAAAATGTTCGCATTGGGCTTTCGTTAGTTACAAAATGTAACCGTTCGGAAGCCCGCATGTGTAATTTAAAAACATCTCATCTTGTTATGTGTTAGTGTTAACAGATCCTTGATATATCTGTTAACTTAACCAGAATTGTAGAGCATCTGCCCGGTGAAGTCAGAGATCTCGGGTTCGAATCCCGACAAAGCCCCTACGATTTTTCTCTCATTCCAAGTTTAGCTAAAACAAAGTATCACTTTTTAGTAATTACGAAAATATTCCCGTGTGGCTCCGCTTAATATGCTGTTACCACTGTGAACAACTAACAATAGAAATTTGGCACACACCATTGTTAATAACAATGGTTTGTGCCCAATTTCCATTGTTAGTTGCTCATAGTGTACGCTCTCAGTGACACACGCAAGGCTGTGAGGTCATGTGTGACTCCTTCTGCCATTATAGAATCCTAAAGTGTGACGTCACGTACCAGCGTAGCTGGGTCTAAACAATCACCGGTAATCTGAAATGTCCATTGCTAAAGCGCAGAAAAACTGTACTCGTTTCAGTGTAGACCCAGTAACCTCGGCAGCACACAGAGGCTAATGTTATGACTTTGGTACCCTATTGCAGTCGATTTTTGTTGTTTCACAAATTTTAAAGGTGACGTCAACAACTATCATATCCGCCATTACTGTGTCTATACTAATGCACGCCAAAGCAGAAATAATTCAACACTGATAATTTTGCCACCACCCCTTAAAAACAAGTCTCAACATTTTTAAAAACTTGCCAACAAAAGCACGGTAAACCAGTTTCAAACAGTCTATTAACATTTCAAAGTCATGCTAACTTTTTTGTTCTTGCGCAAATTTAAATTATCAGTGTTGAATTAGTTTCGCTTTGGCGTGCCATAGTACGGACACAAATGGCGGATAGCAACTGTTGTCAAGCCAAGTGAAACCCACAAATAAAAACATGATTTTCTTCCATCATGTGAAAATACACGATTTGCGATGTCTCTTTAAAGACACCATACACCCCTGAGTGTAGCCTGATTTGCATAATGTTGCATATTCATATTTCGCGGAATGGCATGGTTGTTCTCTGTATCCAACCAATGATTCGTAACTGTGACAGTAGAAAGATGCGACACCCAGTAAATCTAATATTTGGCTTAGTATCTTGTTAAGGTGCGATGCATGGAAGAAATTAGAATTGTCAATTATTATCAAAGAATGTAAAAATCTGAATGGATTGCTGGCAACACTGTAGGTGATTGGAGGCATCGGGCAAACTTACTTCGTGTTTTCAGTATCTAGTGGTAACTGGTTTTATGACCGTATTCGGTCGAAACATTGAAAATAATTTTTGCAGTGGGCTTTCGTTGCTTACAAATTGTAACGGTTCGGAAGCCCGCTTGAGTAAATTTTAAAAAAAAGGTTGCTGGTGTGGACGGCATATAAAACATTTTTAAACAACAGCAAACTGTGTTTGGACATGCTGCTATTGGCAAACATTTCGTTTGCTTTTTTTTCTTCGTCTGAACCGATCAGGAGCTGGTTTTAGTTCAGGTGATTAGAACCAGCCAATCGTGATCACATGATTGTTCCAGAAGTTTGCTTATGTTTGCCAATGTAGGCACACAGAAAAACATCAGCAAACATAGCTGTTTGGTGATGTTTGCCAGTGTAGACGAGGCTTTACGTTTTAGTGTTAACAAATCCCCTGTAGATATAATAATAATAAATAAACACAGTTCTTATATAGCGAATTTCAGATCCGACGGATCTAGCAATGCGCTTTCTGCATTATTACCCTGGTCATTGGGCTCAGTAATATCATTCCTTAATCCTTCTCAGCTCCCTGGAGAGTATACAGCCCCGGCTGCCTATTAGGCGCTCAACGGCTAATCAAACGCATCAACTTTCGCTACCCTCACAGGTACCCATTTTGCTCCTGGGTGTAGAGAAGCAATGCGTGACAAAGTACCTTGCTCAAGGGTACACGCACCATGGATGGACCGGACTGGGATTCGAACCCACTACCTTTGGAACTAACCCAGGTTTTGAGTACGATCCGCTAGACTGCTCCGCCACAGAACTATACCAGAATATTGTGACCTCAGTACAAACACCGTGTTAACTCAATGTTGAGGACATGTTAGCGTTGCATATAGTGTTAGTTCAATAGTTCCCTGTTAAGTGTGTTAAGTCTTACATTCTACACACAACTGATACAAATTGTCGGATCAATGAAGATTTTGCACATTTGATTTACTTAGTGGTTAACCTTGTGTAACAGGGACTGCATGTCACAGTAGTATTCCGCGTTAGTGTTGAAAGTCGTAGAGAACCACGAATTTCGTGTTTCTTCCATTCGAAACGCCAAGCATTACACATTTTCTTTAGTAACTTCCAGTTTCAACAGAAAGTAGAGGTCAAGCATGGGTCATGCATAAATCATTCAGTAAATTGGGACTTATTTTTTGAAAGAACCTTTCAAAATTCAAATAACTATTGCAGTTCTCGATATGATTTTTTTACAACTCTGGGCGGAGCTTAACTTGCATTTCACCAATTCATATTTAGCTTGCTGAAGGGGCGGAGCCTAATTTGCATTTTACACAGTGTACTGAGCGGTTGTTGTTGTGTATACTGTGTATCCCCATCCCAATACCTTGATAATTTTGACAGAAGAAATATGAGATTCCAAGTCAATCTAATGTTTGCCACATTATTTTGTTACGCTCCGATGCGTGGGAAAAAAAGGTGTGTCAAATATTAGCAAAGAGTGAACAAATCTGAATGGATTGCTGACAATACTGTAGGTAAAACGAGGCATCGGGCAAACAGGCTCCGTGTTTTTCCATCGATTGTTAAACATAGTGTATTAGACAATTTTTGTGATGGGCATTGGCATTTTGCTTACAAGTTGTAACAAATTGCGGAAGCTCATAAATCCTTTTAGAATTAGAATTTTGTTATTTGTATCGCTGATGAGTAATTGTTGCTATACGAAATGTTATGCAGTTATTATTTCAGTTAGGCTTTATACGCCTAACCTTAATTTCCATCATATGATTAGTTTATGGGAAAGCTAATACATGCACACGGTACAATCACCGACTTATCGTACCGTACAAACAGGTTGTTTATTTCACTAACCGATGAGGGGGAAATGGGTGGTCAAAATGTGTGGTCAAAATGTGATCTGGTCACGCTCCTTTAACCGAACAGATATAGCCCGTAATGGCGTCCGTGCATACAAATTGATCGCCCAAAAAGAAACCAGAATTACGTGCTACGTAATTGGTGGTTCTATGTTTCGTAGCCTGTTTTTGTCCTTGTTATTTATGGGCTTAAAGGCACAGGCTCGTCAGCAATGCGCGCCCGCCAAATTCGTGCTCGAAACACGCAGCTTCATGCCTTTGCTATGGAGCTGCGTATTGCGTGGCACACATTTGGCGGGCGCACATTGCTGACGAGCCTGTGCCTTTAAGGATTTGTTACAATTTGTAAGCATCAAAAGCCCACCAAAATTTTGAAAATAATTTGGGACGATTTTGGGTGCTTGGAAAAAGTCGACGAAACTATTTTGCCTGATACCTCCTTTCACCTACAGTGTTGCCAGCGATCCATTCTGATTTTTTTTGTCTGCTCTTTAGTAATATTTGCGACTTTTTATTTCTTCCATGCATCACAGCTCAACAAAATAGGCTAAACTATAGATTATCGTGACATCTAATATTTCCTAAGTTGTGAAAATTATCGATATTATTAGATAAAAGAGAACAACCATTTAGTACGCTGTGTAAAATGCAAATTAGGCTCCGCCCACCGTTGTCGGTAAAGTGTGGTATCCACGACAAGACATCGCACATTGTGAATATTCACTTGCGAATAATCGAGCAATCAACAAAGGCTTTATTTGATTCTTCAAAACTCCCCCAGAAAAATATACTATGTATTATATATGTTCTACTATCCAGTCGCAATTATTGATTTGCGGGTGAAAATCACGCACTGAAAATCACGCACTGCTTTCCGGACGCAAACGTTGACGTCATCATTTTGCTAACGTTGTCTCACTGCTCTTGACACTTTTCTCATTGTTCGTAATGGATGTAATGGATGTAATTAAACAATTAAGGCCAGGTGCCAATTTCATAAAAGCTGTTTAGCAGAAATTTTTGCTTAATCAAAAATTGGTTTGCTTTATAAAAATGGGTCAATAGTCAAAATTGTATGCCAATTTGTGTTTTTCACAAGAATATCTGCTATTTTTGCTAAGAACACAAGTTGACATAAAAATTTGACTATGTTTTTGATTAAGCAAATGTTTCTGCTAAAAAAGCTTTATGAAATTGGCCCCAGGTCTAATAAGGGTTTTCGCACATTCCGCGGCCATCTTGAAAAAATAGTCTGGTATAGAGGGGAACAAAATTGCTGGCAGCCAATGAATGAAAGCACTATATACTGGTAGATACCTCACCGACTGACGTCATTTACAATGACTACCAGCGATTTTGTTCCCCTCTACTGGATCTTTTTTTCAAGATGGCCGCGGAATGCGAAAATCTCTTATTCCTCGTATCATGGATTGACAAATTTCAAATTAACACCGACAGCCTCGTTTTAGATATTAAGCCATTGTGTTACGTCACGCGTCTTTTCATTTGCAAATTTTATCACAAAAGAAAGCACCAAGACACTTAGTTTGGATGACAATTTGAAACTCCTCAATAATGGAATAATAATGACTAGTATAGCAGGCTGGTAGACTACACTGTTTTGAGAAAATCGATTTTGAAGTTGGTTACTTTTTGCCGGTTGTTTCATTAAATGTCGTCAGTATTCGTGAAAACGGAATTTGCATAATAAATATGCATAATTTTTTCGCGGTTTTTGGCAAATTCTGTAACTTAAAAAGTACTAATTGTCAAGTCTCGAAACTTTGCAGAAATGTTAAGGACATAGAGTAAAATTATACTAAAAAGAGAAATTGCTTAAATTTATTTCGACGGATTCGACACTTTGTGAAAATGTTGACATATTTGGATTTTACCGTGAAATTTGTAGACGTTGCTGCAAACCCAACCAATCAAAACACCCGGGAATCGAACCCAGTACTCGAAGAAGTTGTGGTTTATTCTAAGCTTACATCGACTTGGATCCCAATGAATACTTTGTTGACTTTTTTCTTATCATGTGAATATTCACAATGTGCAATGTCTCTTCAAGTACATCATATTTACCGACAAACCTGGGCGGAGCCTAATTTGCGTTTTACACATCGTATACGCGTACTGAATAGTTTCCATTGTATCATAATACCTCGATAATTTGACAGAAAAAAGGAAAGATGTCAAAAGTCAATATAATGTTTGCCACATTATTTTGTTCGGCCGCGATGCATGGAGGAAATATAGTGCCAGATATTGCCAAAGAGTGAAAAAAGCTGACTGGATTGCTGGCAACACTGTAGGTGAAAGGAGGCATCGGGAAAACAGGCTCCGTGTTTTCAACTAAAAATCTTTCGAATGTCGAATATTTAACCAAATTTTTGGGGTGGGTTTCCATTGCTTACAGTTTGTAGCAATGCCGAAACCCCGTGAGTGAAATAACAGAAAATGTTTTGTACGGTACGCGGCATACGTGAAACAACGTTTCTACTTTCAAGGAAATAAGGAAACACTTTTAGGAATTTTTTAAGGAAATAAACAAATTGATGAAATTCTAAGGAAGCTCTTAAAAATGAGAAAATCCTGAGGAAAATTCAAAAAGAAGAAGTTCGTACGTTTTGCAGCAATGAAAAATAATTCAAACACGTATAATGCCTTGAAAAGAGTAGCAGCTCTCCCTATAGTCTGGTACCCGGACCAAAAATCCTTTGGAGGAAAAAGGAGGAATTCCTCCTTTTTCCGAAGGTTGCCGAAGTTACCCGAATGCACGTCCGGTCGTCCGGACGTTACCGTTGATCACATTTACGTGTAGAACATATGCTAATGACAAAAACAATTATGTGTATTTATCTAATTTACACAAAGGAGTCAACATTTTGTAGCCGGAAAACATGACCTTGTCGATCAATAAGAATATAAAATGCGACGAAATCACATTTTTCTCTATAAAACTGCTGAAAACGTTGTGCTTTAATGTCAGTGAATTATTGTTAATTTTCACGTGATTTCATCTGTAAGGCAGGTTTTAGGGTATATTTTGGGACCTTTTGTGTATTTAAGTCGTTGCAAATTGTGTAACAGTACACTACTTTAGTTTGGTTGTTTCATTTCAATGGTGATCAGGCACCATGCATACCAGATGTTGTGTTTGTTACTTTGCCCAGTTGCAAAAAAACTGTATAGTTGATGGCATAAAGGGCCTTACTTGCTGAAGATGCCATAAAATATACAACATGACAAATACTACATGTACAACAACAACAAGCATATACAATAAGTAAAAGCACTTTTGATACAACATTCCACGTTCTTTATTGTTTTAAATCCTGATAACACAAAATTCCCGCAAAATCACTCAGTCTGCTGATTATAATAATTAATTAATTATAATAATTAATAATTATAATAATTTCCGGTTCTTATATAGCGCATTTTAGCTCCTACGGATCTCTCAATGCGCTTACTGCATTATTACCCCTGGTCATTGGACTCAGTAATATCATTCCTTAATTCCTTAATTCCCAGCTCGGATACCCATTTTGCTCCTGGATGGAGAGAAGCAAATCGTCATTATTCACGATGTGCGATGTCATTGTGAGGAAACCATACTTTCCTCTACAATCCTGGGCGGAGCCTAATTTGCATTTTACACCGCGTGCTGAATGGTTGTTCTCTTTTTTTTCTTTCTAATACCTCGATAATTTTGACAGATGATAGATAAGATTTCAATTCAATCTAACGTTTGCCACATTATTTTGTTAGGCTGGGATGCGTGGAGAAAAGTAAGGGTGCCCAATATTATCAAAGAGTGAACAATTCTGAATGGATTGCTGGTAACACTGTATGTGAAAGGAGGCATCGGGAAAACTAGATTGGCGTTTTGAAAAATTGTTAGTATAAATTACGTGTAACTTTGAAAAATTTTTGTGATGGGCTCTTGTATGCTGTTAATAGTTTTAACAACTGATAAGGCCCATATTTTCTAAACCAAGAAAAACAGGTTTTCTCATTTCACCGCTGAGAAAAAGAACGTGTTTCCTGGCCCTTCATTATAAAATAGTAAAGAGATAATTAAAACGACAAATTCTTGTTTTCCCCCCTTTTTAATGCGCCGGAAATAAGTGAAGGTTGGGGGAAAAGTATGAATAAACGAAAACATGTACACCGATGGTGACAACACATCCCACCGTTAGAAAATGCCCTCTTTGACATAATTCACAACGGCGTTGTAGTCTCTACTGCCACATTTTGAATAACCGTTAATTTAGGGTACAAAATTCTAACTTATAGACAAGGTACAAAATACTACAATCAAAATGGTTCTGAGAAATCTTTAAAATTCACGAAAACTTTCACCACCGATCGTCTGCTCAGTCTCCAGGCACTAAAAAACAATATTGCTCATTAGGTTTCACTTTCCAAAAGAGGGCGCTTTGAAAGGTAAGACATGCGTCTTATAGCTTTTGAATTCGAAATTTACTGCTTAATAAATTTGAGTCAATGTGGATTACACAATGTAATGCTACTTTCATTAATAATTAGTAATTTTACAAAAAAAAGTTTCTTCACGAAAAGAAATTTAAAAACCTCTACACAATTTGTAATTTGTTTATTTTTTTAAATAAAAAAAGTAAAGCTTTGATTGCAGGGCCCAGGGGGTCATTTGCATAATTAATTGGTAGAGCATGGTGACATTTGAGACCGAGTTACGCCCAACCCCCTACCTCATCAACGCACTCTTCCCCTAAAACCTGAAGGTAAATTCCTTGGATGTTTATTATTATTTATTATTATTTTTATTATTTCTTTCTGGTATTCATACCAAGGATTCCTCAATAGTGCTCATTGCACTGTCACTCGCAAGCGTGAGGAAACCCATGAAGAATTCGAATTAGAAATGACCAGAGACACCGGGGAATATCCCCTTGCTCTTTACGAAAGAATGCTCTGTGATCTTTAGAGTGCGTTACCATTACCTAACACACTGGACCAACGGCTTTTCATCCCTTCCGAAGGATGGAGCAAGTGTGGTTGAGTGCCTTGCCCAATTAGCCTTTTTGAAGTATGGCGGACACAATAGGAGGGCGCACTTTGCAGTGGGTATAAAATCGACTAAAATGCAAAATAACTAAGTTTTTCACTTTACACTTATTAATTTTATTTATAATTCTGTCTATGTATTATAATTACAACATGTAAATCAAGTTTTTGGAAAGAAATACAATTGATAAAAAAAATTCATACCCAAATGAAATTGCGCCCTCTCCTTTTGTTCCGCCATACTTCTAAAAGGCTAATGGCACAGGTACCGCAGCCGGATTCGAACCCGCAACCCCAAGTTTTCACCCATGATTGTGAGTCACTCGGCCACGGTACCCCGTTTTACACACAATAGGGGAACAATGGAAAGGGGGGAGTCACTCGGTCTCATATCTTGCACCAAATGTTGTAGTCGAGTCTAACACAAGTCCTCACAAGCCTTCAAAAGTCCACCACAAGTCCCTGGGTCTTAATTCAAGTCACAAGCTATTCAAATGAACTCCAACAAAGGCATTCTTTTGTGCGTGTCCATCCTTTGCTTCATGTTACTGGACTTGTGACAGACTTGTGCGTGACTTATCAAGGACTTGTTATTTTATCAGCTCTGGACTTGCGATAGACGTGATAGACTCGACTACAACCCTGACATGCAATAATAACTAATTATAATAATAAATGAACATACCGTTGTCCACCGCGCAAAGCTCCGACAGAATTCACGATGTGTGGTGTCTCTTTCAAGACACCATACCTTGTCAACAACGCTGGGCGGTGCTAATTTGCATTTTACACAGCGTACCGAACGGTTGTTCTCTTTTTATACTGATACCTCGATTCATTTGACAGAAGAAAGATAAGATGCCACGTCAGTTTTAATGTTTTATAATATTATTTTGTTAGGCTGCGGTTCGTGGAGAAAATAAAAAGTGTCAAATATTGCCAAAGAGTGAACAAAATCTGATTAGATTGCTGGCAACACTGTAGGTGAAAGGAGGCATCGGGCAAACCGAGTCCATATTTTAAATAATTACAACATGAATGCTTAAGCATTTTTCTTTCAATTGACTATTTTTTGTAGTGGGTTTTCGTTGCTTACAACTTGTAAGGACTTCTTAAGCCCATAATTATATTACGACAAAATCAGGACATTTAATTTAAGCGTACGCAAGCATATTTGCAATGTACTAATTGATTTTTAAAGTAAAATGTGGTTTAAAGGCACAGGCTCGTCAACAATGCGCGCCCGCCAAATTCGTGCTCGAAACACGCAGCTCCATGCCGTTGCTATGGAGCTGCGTATTGCGTGGCACACATTTGGCGGGCGCGCATTGCTGACGAGCATGTGCCTTTAAGTGGAGGAAGATTTGATGTTGCATGTTCCATACATGCTTACCTGTGTCTCTAAGCAAGACACCTATCGCAGTTGCTCCACCCTTCGGTAGGGTTATAAGCCCGTTGGTCCAGTAAAACAAATCTGAATGAATCTCTGGCAACACTGTAGGTGAAGGGAAGGAGGCATCAGGCAAACTGACTTGTATTTTCAACCAAATCCAGTTAATGAGTTTAATGTAAAATTTTTGAATGGGTTTTCGTTAATGACTATTTGTAACTGCTTAAAGGAGTGTGACCAGATCACTTTTTTTTACCCATAACTCCCCGGGACTTACCTTATGGGTCATGAGATTTTTATATCATAACATCCGTTATATTTTTCTGATTACGAAACTGAAACTCCCGCGCTTCTAGGCCGCATATTTCCGAGGATATCGTCGAAAATCCACCGATTATTTGTAAACTAATTTTCCAGTATCAACGTTTATCCGCTGAAAGCATACTCGATAGTTTTGTTCATTTTTTTACTGGAAATTGCGAATGTTTTCGGGTTTTTGGGACATGGGAGGTGTGTATGGGAGTTACTTGATAATATTGGTAAGTTACATCGAAAACTATTTTCCAGAAACTCTGGTCACGCTCCTTTAAGCCCGTATTTGTATAGACAAAAAAGGGTTGTACATAAAAGAAGAATGGGAAGTGCGTGTATAAAAATATCCGTAATGTTTTGAGGACGTTGACTGGCGACGTTCAAGTGGAAGATTGATGTTGTGGATTTGATGCCCTGTCTGGGACATGTGTCCCTTAACCCCCTGTCACACTTACGATTCCGTTACAACAGGTCACGGTCACATACAACTTTGATGCAAATCTGATACGACACTTTGCGAATGTTTGCGATCAAATTGCAATGTGTTACGATGCATTATGATTGCTTTACAACTTTTTGCAATATTTCGCGATCGAACGCGATGCCATTACAATCGCTTGCGATTCTTTACAATTTTTGGCGACCTGGAAGCGATTCTCTGTTGCGGTTTCCTGACAATTATGACGATCACGTGAATTAATTACATTCGTATCAAATCGTAAAGAAAACTTAAAAGATCTTAAAAGCTCGTATTGAAATAGTGCTGAAGGATTGGTTAAGAACCTTTACGGTGGCATTATGATTATTTACGACCTTGTTAAAACAGTTATGACTTTATTACGATATCTTACGACCGGTTGCAACGATACGACCGTTTACGAAATTTTGAACATTCCAAAAAGTTTGTAATGACTGAAGCGGGCCTTCCACTGTGGAATTTTTGACACGAATTTTCAACGATTAGGTACGATTTGGTACGATAAACAAATACAATCTCGACCACACATCACAGTCAGAAAATGCCCTGTTCAGTGTCTCTCTAACGACACCGTACTTACCAACAACGCTGGGCGGGGCCTAATTTGCAATTCACACGCACAGCGTATTGCATTTTACACAGCGGTTATTCTCTTTTATCCTAACATCTCGATAATTTTGACAGAAAAAAAAGACAAGATGCCAAGTCAATTTAATGTTTTCCAAGATGATTTTGTTACGCTGCGTTGCGAAAATAAAAAGGGTCAAATAATGCCGAAGAGTGAAACAAATTAGATTGGATTGCTGGCAACACTGTAGGTAAAAGGAGGCATCGGTCAAACTGGATTGGTGTTTTCAAATATTGACTTGGTATTAGTTCGCTCGCACGCATGCGAACGTTGATGATTATAAATCAATTTTTGTGATTGGGCTTACATTGTTTACAAATTGTAACAATTCCTTTAAGCCCATATAAACACCAATGGCAAGAACATGGACTAAACAATTAGTTTTGTGGTATAATCGTCTTTTTGAACACTTTATGTGTCTCAGAGAAACAAGTCATGCGTTTATTTTTAGAAGCGCATAACCGTTAATTTTCATTACGGTTCGAGTGTAAAACAATTTGAAAGGGGTTATTCCACATTTGGCCAAACAAATGTAATAATTTATATTAACCTTAAAATATTACACATGCCCAGTATAGCATCAAAAATCAAATTCAAACAATGTCTGCATCATCATAAATAATCACGCGGCGGCACGCGGCGTCAATTAAATTTTTCGAAACAATGACGAATCGTACCCGACGATTAACGATAACGTCCGGACGTGCATTCGGTTAACTTCGGGAACCTTTCGGAAACGGGAGGAATTCCTCCTGTTTCAATATGGCGGACTAACATGTATACTGGCGGTTGCCGGACCTAAAGATCAGTCAGGAATCTTTTGGTCCGGGAACCAGACTAAACGCAACTGACTATTACACTGTGAAGTTAATTAAGGTTTGTTTTGCCGTTACGTAATTATTAACACTGTATACTCGGTGCTTTCCCGAGACACTGAGTGCTCGGGTGGGACTCGAACCCACGACTTCCTGCCGACGTCTTAACCACTCGACCACTGAGCTAGCCGGTGTTGAATGGCCCGTTCGAATCATTTCGCAACGGGGATCGCGATTAATTATTACACTGTAAGCTATATACATGTACATGCACAATCTTCGTGGCGTGCATTTTGAACGCCCGCAATGTACTGCCAAGCGTCCTGATTGGCCCAGAGCGGCTACAAAATTTGAAAACGATTTAAAAAAACAAAAACAAAATCGAAATTGTTTAACATTGATTAGTTTGAATGGCCCCTTAGCCATAAAATTCATATAAGACCCAAACAAAAACGACCTTACAAAAACCCTCGTCGCTTGAAAGCTGTCTTACAAAAATACCAACGCAACTACAACCGTGGATTTTACCAGAGCAATGTCTCTCTAACGACACCGTACCTTACCAACAACGCTGGGCGGGGCCTAATTTGCATTTCACAGCGTATTGCATTTTACACAGCGGTTATAGACCAGTTCACTAATAAATTCAAATATATGCACGCATGCGCATGACAGACGTCGGAGGCCAGAGCAAGTGAGTCGATATTTACGTGCACATGTTTATATGGCGATACGCGATTGAGCATCATCTTTCTCCGCTTTGGAGTTAAGTTATGGCGTTTTGGGGTATAGCAAAAGGCAAAATGCCAAATTTAAGGATAAAGGAATCCATTTATTTGATTTTCCAAGGTTTACGAGGGAAGACAAAATACGGGAAACATCGTTTGTGCGTGGGACAGGCGCGTATATAGTGGCACGTACGGTACGTGCGGCGAGGCCTATGGGCCGGGTCTCGTCAAAACATTTTGAAGCCGGACTGGGAGGGTTAATGATAATCCAGAAGGAATGAACTTTAGGTCAACACTGAATACTAGTCCTCATAAATATTTGGCCTGTGACACGACAGGAGGAAAGAATAATTAACGACCATGACTTTAGACTTGTGTACAAAATTTGTAATGTGGCTGGCCGCACATCCCACGTTTAACTTTAAGTTTCTCAAATCTTAAATTATTTTCACTCCTAATTTTTTTTTCACCAGGAGCCACTTAATTACATGGCGCTGTTTAGCACAAAAATTTGCTAAGCTCTAATTTATTTGATTTATAAAATGGGCTCCCAACAACAACTGAATGTCAAATTGTGTTTTTACAAACACTGAACAGTAGCAAAATATATTAGTAAATCACTTACAATTTTGCCTGGCCTGGCAACCCAAAATGGCAATACAAAGCAAAGCAATTATGTGCTAAACATGAAATTAGCCTCTGATTCGGCATTTATGGAAATTTTGCCTTAAGTGCTTCTCAGCCAACCAAACTGGGACAGTCCTTACACATCTCCCCCATCGTTTGTCTGCTTTTACACTTTTGCATAACTGGGGATTTGTACACATAAAAATCAAATTTTTCAGTGCATCTGGGAGCAAAATGTGATTTTTTTTTGCACCCAAGGTGGATATTTTTGCACTTAATTTTTGGATTTTGTCACTTAAAAAATGAAATGTGTCATCACCACCTCTTATATACGTGAGACAGCCCTGGGGAGGAGTGGGTGAAACGATGGTTTGTAATGATTGCAATATATATGCGTGGTATATGGTGCCTAATCACCATGGAAATGAATAACCAAACATGCAATGAGAAGAACAAAAATCATGCGGCCTTCATCAGGTTTGGAACCCGAGACCTCCGACACACAGCAGATATTCAACCACAGAAGCCATACAGGGGTATAGACCCTTTGCAAAGGTGGCCATGTTTGTTGTCAGTATAATTTATAACAAAAGATCCTCCAAGAATTTCATGCATGGTGCGCAGTGCCAATGTGATTGTCAACTCACTCCCTCACCCCGCCCCCCGCCCCCCAACCCCCAACCCCCCACCCCCCAACCCCCAACCCCCCACCCCCCAACCCCCAACCCCCCACCCCAACATGTCAGGTTGATGCTCTACCAGCTGAGCTACAGCATATAATGCATAATTACACATTAGTATACTTCCTCGGGTTTTCCATCAACTTAATCTTTCTTGCCGTGAATGTGCTATATTTCTTCAAATGTACGTAGCAGCATTTCATTTCAAATTGCAAGTGGTGCAAGTACATGTATAATTACAGTGAATACCCTATTAAAAGTGTATGTACACCTGTCTACAGTAATGGGGTACATTTGAAAAATAAGTCAATAATTCCTTTCAGATGTCTTTAGTTTATCTCAAAATTAAAGAAATTTCCTTGTACTGTTCTCATGAGATAACCTTTGCCCCAAAAAGTAAGAAATTGCTGGCACAACATACATTTTTAAAAAGCAAATGTACAAATATGTACAATTTTGTGAATTTTTTTTCCGTCTTTGTTACATACGTAATAGGAAAATTTGTGCCCGAGGTTTTCACAAATGTATGTTGTAGGACTATTTGTCTTACTTTTGGTGAAAAAGTTATTTGCTCAGTTTAGCTTGATAATTTAAAGATAAAATTAAGACATTTGAAGTGAGCTGGGACCTAAGATCTTGAATGTCACAGAAATGTACCCCATTACTGTGGACAGACCCTATTGTAGATTCATGTTCAAATTCACCTGTATAAATTGCACTTGCTAACTTAATCATTACACTTGGACTCAACAAATGGCTCCTGGATTATATGACTGAGTAGACAACAAACTGACCCTACCACGTTATTCCAAGTCAACGGCATTACCTCATCAACAATTCTACTCATTAAAGTTGTTGATAATTTAAATACATTGTACATTTTGTGTACATTGGCTATAAATCATGGAGAAAGAGTCCCAACTGCATCCTCATGAGTGTTATGAGCTGGTCACTATATGAAGCACATTTTCCTTGTTCTGCTGCCCAAAGAGTCATCCTTTCACCAGTAGTTCATCAGTGAAGCCTTGGTTTCAGGAAAGCTGCACAAAATAATAAGTGTGAACAAAAACAAAAATCATTTTTGTCCCTCTCTTCTACTTTTTGAAACCAGCTTACTCTATTAGGCATACTAGTGCACTTAGTATACAGCAGTCATTATGAACACTTATCTTTATACATGTAAGCATAGTAAATAAATACAGTTGAGTTGAACTTTGTTAATAAGAGGTCCTTTGGACTTTGCACATTAACTTGTTATGTTAACCTTGTATTATCAGAAATGAAAACAATGAGGAACAACTGAAAGAATTGGGAACCAAAATTGGGCAACAAAATTTGTCCTTGTTATGAGTGGAATGCTCGTATTAGCAAGGTTGAAATGTACCAACACAGGGGCGGATCTAGGAATTTTCCAGGGAAGGGTTTTGCCAGTGCGAGTGCAGACAAAGTCACTCAGCTTGTGTGTGGGGGGGGGGGGGGGTGTCATTTTTATATCAGCTTGCTGCGAACAGGTGGACACACATAAAAGCATTATATTTGTTTTTTGAGTATGAGCAGTGGTTTTTTTTATCCCCTCCCCCGCAACCCCTCCCCCTGGATCCGCGCCTGCAACAAATGAAGTGCAAATGAGTGTTGGCACCCCTCAATTATAACTACCACATTGATCGCAATGGCAGATCCAGCCTCATACAATACATTGGGCTGGATCCGTCTGCATCCCTACATCCCAACATGATGTTCGGACCAACAAGCCAATAATATAGAGTGGTTTTACAGCTGTCACGGGTCACACATCTCTCGTGTTTGTCCTCCAGAAGGGAAGAGAACAATAGCAGCCACATGTATTTCCCAATCCCACATGGCTCTATTGTTCTCTCTTCGATCTGGAAGACAACCACGGGAGGGTTTATAGTGACTAATGTATACTGATATGATGAGGCACTTACATGTATACACAAGCAGTATCATCGTCTTGGCATCATTGTCCTCAATGTAATTGTAGCTCCAACACCGGTCCTAATACCACGGCCATGCTCCAGTTCCCCAACATTCAAGAGTCTTGACATTTTTGTCTGTCATCACAAAATAAAGTACATGTAGTTCTTTTGGACATCAAAACAATTATGTTGGCTACATCAGTTTTACAAAATACTGAAATTGTTTAACTTTCTGTCTCAACATTGTCAACTAGCCATTCAGTTCCAAAAACATACATGTATATGTCACTTCAAAGGGCAATTTTGCATTTTTATGACTAGGCACGGGAATTACGGTTAATTCAGAAACCGGTTTTCAATTTTTTCGGTTAAACGGTTAATCGGTTAAACGTCCCACCCCTATTTATGACTACTTAAATTTTAAATTATCAAAATATTCTCATGGACATTAAAATGGCTTGTGTTTAAATGTCAACATGCGTAATGTTGTCAGTCATTCCATCAGTCAACTTACGGGCTTCACATGTTTCTCTAGCTCTGTGATCAAGAAGTTCTTCATTACAAGGTCATGCAGGAGAATGGTGGTCCTTGTAAGATGCCTTATGAAGGGAAATTCAAGGATTCTTCTGCGCTGTGCTGTCACTCATGGCACGGCTTCACAACTCTTTCTTTAGTTTCCTCGAAGACAAACTTTGAAGTCCAAGTTACTGTAAATGACATTAAAGCCAGGAAGCCTTGAAGATTGTGTCCACCAATAACTGATACCTGACTTACCGTAGCCCAGACCTTGTGTACAAAACATACGAGACTGGCTAAAAAAATGTTTTTTTTTTATCTCAAATTTTTCTCACTCCTAAATTTTTTTTTTTTAATTATCAAATCTGCAGTTATTTATGTTTGATTCAGAAAAGTCATGATCATGATTTGAAGGCGTGATATATGGGTTTAATAACCTCTGAAGTCTGGGTAAGAGTTAAGAAGTTTGATCAGATATTTACTGCTTAAAATGACTCATCAAGCATTGGTACAGATTTGATGGAAAAACCAAATTTTTTAGTCAATCTCATATGTTTTGTACAGAAGGTAGTAAGTCATGTCAAGTACTCTATTCTTTCCCTTCTCCCATGCACTGGTATATTAATAGTTTATATGAATAATTTTGCCCCAGGGGTAGGAATTTTTTAGTATCAAAAAGTGACAATCCCAATTTCTTGGGAGAGGGGGTGGGAGAAGAGGGGCATAAGAATTGAGAAGTTGATCAATAATACCATCAGTGTCTTTTATACACCTATCAATTGTTCCCAACCCCCTCCCCCTCCCCCCACCCCCTCCCCCCGGGCTGCCCCACCTAAGAGGTGGGGATTGTCACTTTTCGCGTGACAAAATCCCCACCCCTGGGGCACAATTTAGGTGACAAAAATCCCCACCCTCGGGGGAAAAATTTGCATTTATGCACAAACAATTGTATTTCAATGGGTCAAAATCCCCACCCTGGGGCACGAAAAATGTGACCAAACCCCCACCTAAGGGGGGAGTAAAATATTTGACGATTTTCTTAGAAAACAGGGATTTTTCAAAAGTGAGAAGCCATGCATGGTCATTTTCCCAAGAACAAATTGTTACCTAACCAAGTGACCAGTAATTCGTACCTAGTTTTCCTTTCTGGCAGCTCTTTGTGTGTGTCTTGATGGTGTGGAATTTCATGCATGTCGGCCTCAGTCATAGTCATAGCGCTGCGCGGTAGATCGCGAAACCTGTAGCTCATCCGTATCTTTTCAGTTAATTTCCTTTGTCCAAACCAAACGTTGGCTCTTATGAATTCCTTTATCTTTCTATTTGGCATTTTGCTGCACCCAAAACGCTACAATTTAACTCAAAAGCGGAGAAAGATGATGCTCAATCGCGTATCGCCATATAAACATGTGCACGTAAATATCGACTCACTTGCTCTGGCCTCCGACGTCTGTCATGCGCATGCGTGCATATATTTGAATTTATTAGTGAACTGGTCTATTCTCTTTTATCCTAACATCTCGATAATTTTGACAGAAAACAAGACAAGATGCCAAGTCAATTTAATGTTTTCCAAGATGATTTTGTTACGCTGCGTTGCGTGGAGGAAATAAATAGTGTCAAAAAGTGCCAAAGAGTGAACAATATGAATGGATTACTGGCAACACTGTGGGTGAAAGAAGGCATCGGGAAAACCGAGTCGGTGTTTTCAACAGGTACGTGGTGTTCGTAGCGCAATTAGAATTTTAAAAATTCTGAAAATTTTTGTGATGGGCTTTCGTTGCTTACAAATTGTAACAACTTCTTAAGCTAGATTCATACTTCTCCGCCGAACTCACTCGCCGCATACTCGCCGCACTTTCGCCGAGTGTAGTCGCTGCAGAGTTAATACTGACCGCGCACTGTTGAACTCGTTTGACCCTACTCGGCGGACAAAATTTCCGTTCCGCACGTAGGTCGCCGAGCGAGTATGAATTGGGCTTTAAGCTCATAACTTTAAAGCAAAAACGGGTAATAACAGAACAAGAAATTACGTTCTTCCAGAAATGTTCCAACGAATTTAAACGAACAATTTCAGATCATGTAAACGAGAGACATGTTTGTTCTGTCTGTACGTAGTGAGTGGCGTTTAAATTCCTTCACGCCTGAAGTAACATTTAGTGAATTGTATGATCATTTCAGTTGTTTAAATTGAACAACGGGGAATTAAAAGGGTAGGAACTGGTTGCATGCACAAGCTGCACTACATTTGAGTTAATTGTGAAAATTAATTGACAGTCAAAGGATCGACAAAACAATGGCACTCTGCGATCATCTGTGCACGCGTGTGACTTAGATTTTGACATAGAATGTGTGTTTACCACTGTTGACAATTGTATTCTTGGGTTTCACTTTCTTGACAAGCAGTTGCTATCTGCCATTACTGTGTCCATGCTATGGCACGCCAAAGCAAAAATAATTGAACACTGATAATTTAATGTTGACGCATATTTTCGCAAATGTTACGCAAGACAGAAAAGTTGGCATGACTTTTAAATGTTGATAGACTGTTTGAAACTGGCATACCATGCTTTTGTTGGCAAGTTTTAAAAAATGTTGAGACTTGTTTTTCAGAGTTGATGGCAAAATTATCAGTGTTGAATAAAGATCGCTTTGGCGTGCTATAGTATGGACACAGTAATGGCGGATAGCAACCGGTTGTCAAGAAAGTGAAGCCCAAGAACAGGTTCGGATGGATATATGTTTTATTAACAAAATAACATCATCCAATAAAGGATTCACGGATATACGTGCGATGACTCTTTAACGGCACCGTATACTTTACCAACAACGCTGGGCGGAGCCTAATTTGCATTTTACACAATGTACTGAATGATCGTTGTTCTCTTTTATCCTAATTATATCGATACTTTTGATAAAAGAAAGATACGATGTCAAGTCATTGTAATGTTTGTCACATTATTTTGTTACGCTGCGATGCATGGAGGAAATAAAAAGTGTCAAAAAGTGACAAAGAGTGAACAATCTGACTGGATTGCTGGCAACACTGTAGGTGAATAGAGACATCGGGCAAACCGAGTCGGTGTTTTCAACATTTATTTGGCGTTGTTAGCGCGATCATATTATTGATCAATTTTGCAATTTTTGTGATGGGCTTTCGTTGGTTACAAGTTGTAACACTTCTTAAGCCTATAACTCTATGGTAAAAACAGAACAAGTAGTTACTAAGGTGCTTGACTACTTATGCGCTCCAAGCCTCGTCTTCAGATCGAGGTTTGGAACAGCATTACATACTGAAGATTCTCATGTTTCGTGGAACAACAAAAAATGTTATGGATAATTATGTGTCATTGTCAAACCATAATCCACGGCTTCACATAAATGGATCTTGCGATGTCTCTTTAAAGGCACCATTCTATAACAACAACAGGGGATTACCCGGTTAAATTTCTTCTCAGGTTTAATTCTCCATGTATTATTATTTTATTTCTACTTTCAGACAGCAAACGATGGTCTTGTTTATCTTGATTTGAAATGGAATGGCGTCCGAGGAAAAGGAATTGTAGCCGTTGCCAATGCACTGAAGGTAGACACAGTTTTAATAAGTTAAATTTATTAACTTCATAAACGTTATGGAGACGTTTTATATACAGTAGTTGGAGCACTAACTTCCATTTTGCATGTAACCCATGCACTGTGGCTGATACCCCAAGGGGCCATCCATAAAGTATGTACGCACGAAATACCGACTTTTTAGACACACCCCCGGCCCCTCCTCCCCCAGTTCGCAACATTTGTGACGTCACCCATATACTTTAATGCCACCAATTTCGTCACTCCCACATGGATGTGCAGTTTAGAAAGTCACATACTACATTGTTGTTGCTAGTTGCTACGTGGTGCATGCTATTGTCTAGCGTCTTGTTCTCTCCTACAGTGAACATGGTAATGATTCTGTACTTCACACCTAGTCACTTGCACCACATAGCAACAACAATGTAATCTGGTCAAGTGGATACTAAGTGTGCACGTTAAAAGAAGTGCATCAGTACACCAGATGTTAACATGCGGAAGGCACTAATTTAAAAAAACAAATTGTTCCCCAAGGTCAACACGACATTAGAGGTTCTAGATCTATCTCAGAATGGTGTTACCGTGCCAGGTTGCACTGCATTCCAGCAAGCACTGAAAGCTAATACGGGACTCAGGATACTAAACCTAAGGTAGGATCATCGACATTTCTTAGGCTGTGTACGAATATAAAAAGAAAATTTAATGTTTCGAAATTTCACTTTTTTAATATAACTTCTTTAAAAGCCACACGTCTCCCAAACATCTCTAGATGTGCAGCAGCTTGCTCAGGGAAGCACTTCGCCAGAGTGGCACACCCTGCCTCAGTGGCTCTTATGGAGGCTGGTGCTGTCAGCATTGTCACAAGAGGTGTTTATACACGTTACTGACAAAAAAATAAGCTACACAAAGATCTCTCAGCTTACTTGATCTTTCAAAGTATAATTTGCATTTTGTTTGTCTTAGCTCAAACCACATCAACAGCTTAGGAGCCAAGAAAGTTGCACTGGGACTAAAAAAGAACACAACACTAGAGGCACTTCTGGTGAGTCAATATGGGCAAAGAGGTATCCAGACATTTCTTCTGCAAGCTAATAAGAGGAGCTTGTTCATATTTTTTTCAGAAAATGGGTTTCGTTCTAACCAAACAATCATATAAAATACCTCCCTCAAAATACTATCCATGGGAAGAAAACAGGAAATTTGCAATCCCCAATTCGGATGTGGATGGAAAAGGAGTTGGTGTAATCACTGTGCCTCATAGCTCAACTGGTAGAGCATCTGCCCGGTGTGTCAGAGGTTTTGGGGAAAACCTGAGGGAGTATACCACTGTGCCTCATAGCTCAGCTGGTAGATCATCTACCCGGTGTGTCAGAGGTCTTGGGGGGAAACCTGAGGGAGTATACCACTGTGCCTCATAGCTCAACTGGTAGAGCATCTGCCCGGTGTGTCAGAGGTTTTGGGGAAAACCTGAGGGAGTATACCACTGTGCCTCATAGCTCAGCTGGTAGATCATCTACCCGGTGTGTCAGAGGTCTTGGGGGGAAACCTGAGGGAGTATACCACTGTGCCTCATAGCTCAACTGGTAGAGCATCTGCCCGGTGTGTCAGAGGTTTTGGGGAAAACCTGAGGGAGTATACCACTGTGCCTCATAGCTTAGCTGGTAGATCACCTACCCGGTGTGTCAGAGGTCTTGGGGGGAAACCTGAGGGAGTATACGACTGTGCCTCATAGCTCAGCTGGTAGAGCATCTGCCCGGTGTGTCAGAGATCTTGGGGGAAAACCTGAGGGAGTATACCACTGTGCCTCATAGCTCAGCTGGTAGAGCATCTGCCCGGTGTGTCAGAGGTCTTGGTGAAAACCTGAGGGAGTATACCACTGTACCTTATAGCTCAGCTGGTACAGCATCTGCCTGGTGTGTCAGAGGTCTTGGGGAAAACCTGAGGGAGTATACCACTGTGCATTATAGCTCAGCTGGTACAGCATCGGCCTGGTGTGTCAGAGGTCTTGGGGGGAAACCTGAGGGAGTATACCACTGTGCCTTATAGCTCAGCTGGTGGAACATCTGCCTGGTGAATCAGAGGTCTTGGGGAAAACCTGAGGGAGTATACCACTGTGCATTATAGCTCAGCTGGTAGAGCATCGGCCCGGTGTGTCAGAGGTCTTGGGGGGAAACCTGAGGGAGTATACCACTGTACCTTATAGCTCGATCAGCTGGTACAGCATCTGCCTGGTGAATCAGAGGTCCCAGGTTCGAATCCCAATGAGCTAGACCTGTGTGATTGTTTTTTCATCCCATGTTTGGTTGCCTGTTTTGCTATACAGCTTGGCAGTAATCCTATTGATGATGAGGGGGCATTAGCTCTTGTCAAGGCCTGTCCTTATAGTACTAATCTCAATCTGCTTAGTCTTCAGGTAAGATGTGTGTAGTTAGCCTTCGTAAAGTATGGTGGAACAGAGTGCAATTGTGGTAAGATGAGTCCCATTCAGCAGGTGTGGGGGGGGGGGGGGGGTGTGCACTGAAGTTTGCTGAAGACGCCCCACCCCCCTCCCCCCACCCCTCCCCCCCACCCCCCCCCCCCCCCCTCTCCCCCCCCCCACCCAATTGTGGTAAGATGAGTCCCATTTAGCAGGTGGGGGAGGGGTGTGTGTGCACTGACGTTTGTTGAAGACCCCCCCCCCCCCCCATTGTGGTAAGATGAGTCCCATTCAGCAGGAGGGGGGAGGGGTGTGTGTGCACTGAAGTTTGTTGAAGACCCCCAACCCCCAATCCCATCCCCCCCCCCCCCCCCCCCCCCCCACCAAACCTAACACCTCCCCCCACAACCCCCTCTCACATTCTCCGCCCCCACCCCACTCCCTGAAAAAGTGTTCTGCTCCCCTTGTCCCTCCCTGTACATTGTATTCCCAGCAACAAAAGAAACACAAACATTTTCTACACTTTTGATTGAAAAAGCAGTCAATCTGAGAGTGGGAATTTTCAGCACACAGAAGCTTTATGCAGTCATGCAGAATGAAGCTGTTATGTGGATATTTCAGATCAACTTAATTACAAAAGATATTTTTGATTAAACTGAAAATTTACATTTCTTTACTTGTGTAAAACGTTAAGCTGCTTTGTGTAACCTGAGTAACTGTTGTAATTATATTAAAGAAACAAAATATATAAGCGCCACATAAAAATTGTTTTTGTTTTGCACAGGATATAATGCTGTCTTTGGCTGTGCATCAAAAGATGCAGGAAATCCAAGGAACAAGTAAAGTGTGCATCCTTAGCAGAGACTTCAGACGGACCGTGGTAAGACTTCAACTTTCTTAAGGCCAGGGATCGATTTCACAAAAGTTAAGACGAGTTCAATGCATCCTAATTCCCATACCAACGTCCCAAGATAAGAGAAGTGACTCTTCCTAAGATGCGTCTTAGTGTTTTGTGAAATCGGCGTCTTGTCACACAACAAAGGTGTCAGCTTTACTGAACAATATGTAAAACAGAATAATGACGAAGGATATGTATAAGTACAATTCAGATATGTTACAGCAAGCCTGTAAGTGTATCAAGTAATTTATGTTTATCTGATAGTAATGAGACAGGTTTATAATGTTGTGGGAAATTATAATGAAGGAAAAAAATCACAAACAAATTCTATTTGGCAATTTTGTTGACCTGCCTACCCAAGCCATTCGGTCTGGTTCTGATGCCTCTGTTATGTTTCCTGGTTATTCTTATTTCAGGCTGCAAGCCATTTGGTTGCTATGGTGGATCAGTTTGTTGCTAGGCAACAGACCCGCATCCTGAATGGCTGTTTCTCATTGGACGATCAGAGGACTTGGTCTCTGTCTCCAGCGGACATCAGAAAGGTCTTAATAGATGTTGGAATTGATCTAAGTCAGGTTAGTGGAACTTAAAGGAACGTGTTTAAACCTTTCGTTTAAGCCTAAGAATCCCATAAAATACCTCCCCAAAATTATATCCATAAAAATGGGGAAAAAACCCAGAAAATTTGCAATCTCCAATTTGGATGTGGAAGCAGAAAGGATGGTGTAATTAATCCTTTTTTAGTTTTAGGGGTCTCTGGGAGACCCAAAGGCCAGGCCAGCTTTCCAACTGCTGGAGTGGAGTGCACTGGGCTTTCGAGGCCCCCTGGCTTTTGACGATATCCTTGAAAATATATGGGTTGAGAACACAAACGTTCAGAATATGACAGATGATAAAACACCCATGGGAAAAATGGGAGGTGGGGGGTTAAAAAATGTGATGTTTTGTTTTTTTGTTTTTATTTTTATGACATTGGGTGCGAATCCTGTATATGAGCTTTTAAGGATAATTCTTTATTGTACCCCGCATAGGAAACAGTTACCCTATTGACACAAGAATCACCTTCGGAATATTAAAATATTTGGCACAGCTATGCTGCTCTTGTGATTTTGGTATTCAAATGTTCATTGCCTAACTACGAATATTTTGAATATTCATTTCATATCATTTGAATATCTGATTATCTAATGAATATTCAAATAGTATTTTTCGCCTTTCCTAATAGGAACAGGTTGAGAGTGCCTTAGAGAAGGTTGGAGTTCTGCATTCTGGTAGTGTGCATTATAGGTATGTGGACGGAGCTATCATTTGACCCCTCCCCCTGCACTTTTTTGAAAAAATGGCGGACGAGGGCGCACTTTGATTGGGTATATGAATTCCAAGTAAATAAAGAATTATGCCCTCTTGTTTTGTTTTGCCAAACCTTAAGAATACTAATTTATACCTAATATCAGTGGTCGACTGGGTAACTAAATCGATTGGCTAAACTTTTCTAGATCTTTCTGCTTGTGACCTTAATGACCTTTAAGTATTTACACTGGATGAAGCAACGACGTCTAAAATTGAAGCCACCGTCCACCATTGTACCCCACCTAATACAATGCCTCGCCTAGACTGGTCGTACTGTCTTCACTAGTCTACGTCATGGTCTACATGTGTTAAGTGGCATGCAAGCGATCGCATGGACCGGGGAGCAGTCTAGGCAAAGTATTGTTCGTGGGGTACAATGGCGGCCGGCGCTCGGCTTCAATTATCGTATAGCCAACTGCTATTGCATACTTCATCTAGTGTATATATACAGTTGAAGTCAGAAGTTTACATACATGTACACCACTACCATCATCACCCAAAATGGTAAACAGGACTACCCGAACCATTGCAAGGTGTGCAAGCTACAGTTGAAGTCAGACGTTTACATACATGTACACCACTACCATCATCACCCAAAATGGTAAACAGGACTACCCTAACCATTGCAAGGTGTGCAAGGTATGTTTTAAGTACTGCAAGCACGTGAGGAATTCCACAAAATCACGACTTTAGTCAAGACTGTTAAAAAAAATTGTGACAACGCAAGTTTAAGCACACCAGTTTTAAAACAGTTGTATGTAAACTTCTGACTACAACTGTATCGATGATTTACTCCCATTTTGTCCTTTTTTGATGTAAGGACAAGATTGTGTACTTTCATGGTAATGAGGGGTGTGGTTTCTCCATTTTGTTTTTGTTTGGTTTTTCTGTTATTTTTGCAGAAGAAAATTGATCTCTTGAATCTTATGAACCTGGGGGCGGGGTTAGAATAGATTAGAGCATGCTAATATATTAATTATTCATTTTTATTTGATTCCAATAGACTTTTGCTTGATGGTCTTTCGGCTTTGCAACAAAAACCATTCCATCAACGGTGAAGGAATTCGATAGAGGAATTGTAATCGAAATGTAGACAACTGGGGACAAAAACAAGTGTTGTCGTACGAAAGAAAATCTGCTTTATCAGATGTAAATTCAGACTCAAACAATGCAATTAATATTTTACTCTGCATTTTTCTAAACCTCGAGTGACTTCCCTTTGAATTTGTAAAGGTTTTATGCACCTATCAATTGTTCCCCCCCCCCTTTCCCCCCCTTCCGGGATACCCCACCTAAGAGGTGGGGATTGTAACTTTTCGTTAAAAAATCCCCACCCCTATACGGCCAAATTTAGTTGACAAAAATCCCCACCCTCGGGTGCAAAACATGCACGCTTTGCTATTTATGCATACAAATTTGTATTTCAATGGGCCAAAGTCCCCATCCCTTGGGCACGAACAATTTGACCAAACCCGCCACCTAAAGGGTGGGGAAATGCGGAGTGAAGGGTGGGGGAACATTTTAATATGTGCATTAGTGTGTTTCTTAAAACTGTCTTCCTTTATGAAAGCAAACACCCCAACCAACTTGTAAATAATCTTGCTATCGGGGGTAATATGTTTTTATTATTGTCCATGTTGTGTACAAGTTTCATTTGACATTCCGTCCACTTTATATTATATTTTTAAAAAATATACCTTGTATTGATATTGGCTGCTCCTTTTTTATTACAACTTTTCGTTTTGTTCAATAATTTTTATGTGCATGGGTGTAATTTTTTTTTTTTTCAAATGAGAATGAGTGATTTTTGCAGGTATTCTTTAATGTATTTGTTTCATCATGGAAGTTTTATAGTTGAGAAATTGTGTAGCTGTTTAATCTATTACAAATACCAGGCGCAAAGTCTATTCTGTTTCCTAAGCTAGTGGGCGTTACTACCCAGATGCTGTGGGAAACGTGCTGCGCCAAGACTAGTCGCGCTTAATTTGCATAATTATTCATGGCGTAGTCATGTACATTCGGACGGTTTTTTCATTTTAGAACAGTTGTTTGGCATAACGGGTTAATGTTTGACATTGGCGTTTATCAAATGCTGAGGTCAGAATGGTGAAGATAATTTTGGAAAAAAATGTCAACACAGAGTGGTCAAATAGGGCTTGACAATCACGGCACTGTGGCCAACATACAGTAAACACCCACTAAAACATATTTCCGATTAGCCATAGATGTGCGAAGCTTGTATAACGCAACTATGCTTCGTTTCATAGATGGAAACTTACCATATTTTTGGAGGTGTTCCTTGTGCTCAGCTGTAGGAACCCGATTGTATAACGATAAAAGAAAGGATACAATATGAAGAGGAAAAAAAATAGCGTAAACAGAAAATGCTCCCGCTTTTCAATTGTTATCGTTGGCACGGCCGCGTCCCGGGTTCGTAATACACCGTGACGTTTTCGGAGTCTACATGATTTCGTTTTCAATCAAATCCGTGGTGGGTATTTTCTTCTAAAACTGTATGGTGATCACCTGGAAAATAACGTTTCGAAGTAAAAGTGAGAAACAACTGCACTACCGTGATTCGAGACCACCAGTTGGCTGCATACCTCAATTGGTAGGGCGTCTGCACGTTAAGCAGAAGGTCCGCGGTTTGAATCCCGGTTGGGCCAAGTTGCTTTTCACTGCATCCAGATTTCCCAAAACTCATCATGGACATTTTTGTCCACATTTGTATCAAGTAAAAGTACAAGCAAACTTCATATTACACCTAGTTGATGCATGGAGAAAGAAAACTCCTCCATGGTTGATGGCATTAAAAAAAGCCCTACAGTTTCAAAAATGTTATAAAATTTAAAATTCTATGTTCACGTAAAGCATTTGTGGCACTGTTTGTGCTAAACAAAGAATGTAATGTCTCGGAGTTTACCCCCCTACCCCGTAAAACCCACATACCGGTAATTTTGAAGCTCATTGATGATCCGAGTGCTCAATAATTGATCGTGTCTACTTGGGATGAGAGGGCCTTATCGGGATTCGAACCCGAGACCTCTGACTCACTAGGCAGATTGCTCTACCAGCTGAGCTATAGGACACAGTTAGTATACTCCCACATGTTTTCCCTGTAGACCTAAATCTTCTCTCGGTGGCGCATTGTGTTCGCTACCTATCAGACGGTTTCTAAGTGGCCGGCGCTTGTTACACGCGTTTTTCACATACCGCTTGTACACACTGGGCGGAGTCAATTGTGCATAATTTTGCATATATTATCAGCGCACTGAGAAGTTCATCTCAGTTGTTAGCAAATTAATGTTGATATATAAAGTAAATAAAGATATTACAATCCAGTGTTTGCCATTACTATCAACGAAATGTCTTAAAGATATCACTCATGGTTAAATATAGGCGAGTATATAAGTCCAATGGGGCAACAATGTGGTTTGGTTGGCGGGCAACCTGTTGGGATAACGGAGCATGCGCTAAGCTAGTTCAAGGTATAGCTCCGCTAGCCCCTAACGAAATGTTTTAAAAAAACGAAATTTTTGGGAGAGTTACCGTTGCTTACAATTTGTAACTTCGGAAACTCTGAATAAAGAAAGTAATAATAGCAATGATGACAGTGACGCCAAAATCGGTTGGGTTTTTTTTGGCGTCCTCGTCGTCGACTCATCGCTTTTCTTATAAGTGTAGAGGCATCAACATTTAGAGCCGTGTTAGCTGTTTAACAGTGTTCTTGTGGGTGTCTTGACCAACGGATAAAGAAAATATTGAACATTACCACCGAGTGAACATATGAAGAATTATATGAAGAATTTAAAGACCCTTGGTTGTAAGAAGTTCATGCATTACACTGCTGTTCATGCTTTTTATAAGCGGGATATTCTTTTGAATTTTCCGCCGATTTTATGTACAAAACACTACCAAACATTACCAAAACTGCTTCACAAAAACAAATTTGCTTTTGTTTGCCAGTGTATAGACACACAGAAAACATCAGCAAACATACCCGTTTCAGCTACAGCGTGTAACCCTAAAAATAATCCCCAGCGCTGTGGGCAACGTCTTGCGCCAAGACTAGTCGCGCGTAATTTGCATAATTATTCAGAGCGCGTAGTGCAGTGGTGTGCTTATCATATGTTCTCCAGTAACGTTCCAAAATTGTCCATTATAGAACACGTGTTTCTTATAGCGAGTTAGTGTTTCATATTAGCGTTTGTAAAATGTTACCGAGGTCCGAATGCTGAAGATAATTACTGTAAAATGTCAACAGAGAGTGGTCAAATACGGCCTGACCATCGACGGCATTGTGGCCAACAGTAAACACCCACTAAAACATGTTCTAGTTCCGCCGATTTTATCGGTACACCTTACAAGTCAAAATTCAAACATTGAAAAACTTACAATTTTTGTAGGTGTTCGTATGATGTAAATTGTACGAACCCGATTCTGAACAATGAAAGAAAGAGTACTAAACGATATGTAATATCATATTGGAGTTGTTGATAATATGCTGTGCGAGCCATGAAAGTACTCAACGATTTCTCGGGTTAAAAACGCTGTGAATTCTGAAGACTATTCATGTCCTTCAATATTAGTCCGATTTAGGCCCGGCACAACCACGACGTTTGAAACCATTTGCCTCGGCAAATTGGTTTTTGGGGCGAAGCAATTTTGCCTAATTCTGCATTTTTTATCAGCGCACTGAGAGGTTCACCTCAATTATTGGCAAATTAATGTTAGTATATAAATCAATTAACGACATTGCAATTTAGTGTTTGCCATTAATGGGGTACCGTGGCCGAGCGGTTTAGGTCATTGACTCGCAATCATAGGTGAAAACTTGGGGTTGCGGGTACGGGTTCGAACCTCCCCACGGCTACGGTACCTGTGCCCTTGGGCAAGGCACTCAACCACACTTGCTCCATCCTTCGGAAGGGATGTAAAGCCGTTGGTCCAGTTTGTTAGGTAATGGAAACGCACTCTAAAGATCCCAGAGCATTCTTTCGTGAAAAGCAAGGGGGATCATCCCCGGTGTCTCTAGTCATTTATAATTCTAATTCTTCATGGGTTTCCTCACGCTTGCGAGTGACAGTGCAATGATAATATCAACAAAATGTCTTAAAGATATCATTGGGGCTTAAACATTGGCACGTATTTAAGTCCAATGGGGCAACAATGTGATTTGGTGGTGGGCGGACACATTGTAACGTCCGCTAAGCTGGACCAGAGTACTTCGGTGTATTGACCTTATTAAAAACCCTACATGAAGATGAAAGTTATTGAGAAATTAGCATAATAATTGTACGGAGTTAAGGGGAGTCTACATGTTTGGTAATTAACTTCTAACAAAATTCTCAATTATTATCTAAAAGCTTGCTTGTACTGTTATCAAGATGGGAATGGTAGTAATCATCCTGCGAAATTATTTCGTCTGAATCTCCAAAGATGGAGTCGATTTGTTGTGCCATTAATTCACGTACAAAGACCATGCATGAAGTTTTCAGAAGCATTACTGCACCTATGTTGCTAAATTGTTTACTGGGCAGTTTTATCAACATGTTTGGAATTTTAAATAAGCCCCTTCAAGTTTTAACAGTTTACCAGTCATGTGTTCCACCTTTAGTGGGCGGCCGCGTGTTTTTACACACTGGGCGGAGTCAATTTTGCATAATTTTGCATTATCAGCGCACTGAGAAGTTCATCTCAGTTGATGGCAAAATGTTGATATATAAATCGAATAACGTCATTGTAATCTATTTTTTACATTAATATCAACGGGGGAAAAGGGTGCGCTTCCAAAATGGTAACAAAGTGGTTTGGTAGGCGGGCCACACTGTGGGGAGAAGGATACGTTGACTACGGGAGTCCAAGTGTGGATTGATCGCAGTACGTAGCACATATGATATTTTCGTACGGAGTTGAACCTTGTATACATGAACTTCACGCGAAATTCGTTAAAACTATAGTATTTTGGTTGAATGGTTTATTTATCTCTGCGATCTTAGAGGAAGTAGTATGAGAGCCAGTACTAAACAATGGCTACGTTAATTTAAGAAAAGGATAGAAAAATATTTACAAGAAAACCAAATAAACTTCGGTGGATTTTAATTAATGAGACTTAAAGATATTGTCAGACCCAAAACTGGCGAGTGATATTTATAATAAACTTTATTATTTCTATAAATCTGTTAAAACTTACTTGTGTTTGGAAACTTATATTGTACGTTTTTGGTCTTAATATACATTTAGGCCTACACTGAACGTGCGCACTTTTAAAACGGTTTCTAAGTGGGCGGCGCTTGCATGCTACACGCGTTCTTACATACTGCTTGCACACACTGGGCGGAGTTTGCATAATTATTTTGCAGCATTATCAGCACACTAATACAAGTTCATCTCAGTTGTTGGCAAATTAATGTTGATATGTAAATCAAATAACGGCATTGCAGTCTAGTGTTTGCCATTAGTATCAACAAAATGTCTGTAAGATACGATACGTGCTTAGATATGTAAGCTTATATAAGTCAAATTGGGTAACAGAGGGGATTGGTAGGCGGTCACACTGTTGGCAGAAGGGAACGTCAACTAAGGTAGTACAAGGTAGCCGAAATTCATAAGCATCGTTTTTTGATTGAACCGTTTCTGACGGTACTTCAACAAATTTTTGAAAGGGTTGCTGTTGATTACAAGTTGTAACTTCGAAAACCCTACTATAATTAAGATGAATGTAGTACATGTATCAACATTAAAAACGTCGAGAATTTGCAACGAATTTCGTACCTAAACCTCAGGCGACCTTGACACAAATTACATTGGTGGTTCTTTTTGCAAAATCGCGACATGAAAATTTCGCTATGACGTCAAATTCGCGTTCGCGTTTGAACCACTAGATTCACGTTCGCTTTAAATTTTGGGAAGAGCGAACGTCCCGGCCTCGTCTTCATTAGAGGCGTTCGAGATGCTTACACCGTGTACTAGTAACTTACACCGGAGCGTATGAGATTCTGGCCTATACACTGAATGGTCCTGGACCATTATTCGTTGTTATTACATACCATATGAGAATGTAATTGAACGTCTTGAGAAGAGGGTATATAAAGGGTTAGGTGTCAGGGGTTATGCGGGGGGGGGGGGGGGGGGGTGGGGGAGGTGGCGGTCGGGGGTGGGGGGGGGGGGGGGGCGTGGCGGTCGGGTTGGCGTACGGGTTCTTTCCTCGCCTTTCACCTCTGGTGGCCCGGGTTCGAATCCGGGGCGTGTATGTGGATTGGGTTTGCAGTCCCTACTTGACCGCGTGGGTTTTCCCCTGGGGCATTTCTCTGGGGGTTTTCCTCCCACTTCTAAAACTGCAACTCCTTCTTCGTCATCTCAAGTTGATAATATAGTATAGTATACACATATGGACTGGCAATGAGGTCACTAGTGCACGTCTATGGGCCCCGAGGGACTGTGAGTGACCACAAGAGGGTCCTATTTCCCGAGGCCGAAGGCCGAGGGAAATAGGACCCTCTTGTGGTCACTCACAGTCACGAGGGGCACATAGACGTGCACTAGAGACCGAATTATGCCAGTCCATATGTGTTTTATAACACGCCTCAGGCAAAAATACACACATGTGCAGATGGAATTCAATTTAATACATTAACGAGCAACCTCCAGAGGGCGCAGTAACCGGTCACTAGTTTTTGAGACTAGTGACCGGTCAGGAACACTAGCTAGGGAATCACGCGCGCGTGAAGTCTTAACGCGCGCGCCCAAAACCTTATACGCGCGTCTAGTTCACGCTGGCGCAAATTTCATGCACTAGCCTAGATTAGTGAACCTCACGTGACTGCGTTTCAGCCAGTCAGGATTGAGAACCACAAAGAGGCGTGTTATAATTAAAGCTAAAACCGTATAGTTGATGGCATAAAGGGCCTTAGTTGCCGAAGATGCCATAAAATTAACAACAACGACTTTTGACCTGTGTTCCCAGAATTCAAAGCGAAACCCCGTGCCGTTCGTTTTGCATCTTCTTGGGGTGTAAACCCCGTGTTATACGGTGTTAGCATCTCGAACGCCCCTTGGCCAGTACGCGATTTCATCTTTACTCTTGCGTAAACAAAATGGCTGCGCCCACCATGCCCACGAGACGACTTTTTTAAGAAGCAGGCTAGGCCTAGTGGGTGAGCTAGGTCTAGGTTCTGTGTGTTAGCGTGTTAGTGTTAAAGATCTGTTATTCATGGTTATCTTCTTAATCGGAATTGTGACCTCAGTCAGAACAACAACAACACGGCGTGTCCGATGTCCGTTACCGTATTTTTAAACCATGGAGCTATGGTTTATTAAACCATTTCTCCATGGGTTAACATTATAAACGCATGTTAAACATGTTAAAACTTTTATAAAAGTCGTGCGCAGAACCGCAAATTGCAGTAAATGAGACATGAGGGCGCAATTCTGTGTTGCGTGTTACTGTTACTTGTGTTACTTGTGTCTCGAGAAACCGTACGCATTGGGAAACTGTGTTAGATATAACAGTAACGTGACTAGCATGACTAGTAATTGATCTGTTAACAGATTGAGCGTCTTGGGAAATGTCAAGGCTGTAGGGTTCTGCACGACTTTCAACACTATTAAACACTAACAGTAGCGCAATTGTGACCTCCAGTCCGTGTTACACTGTAAGCTTAAATGTAAAAACCACTATAGGCCTAAGTGATTGAACTTTTCAAAATCTTCACGAAGTCAAAAAATGCCTCAGTTGTCATGGTTGTGGGCAAGGCAGTTTGACTTGACTTGGAACTCGAAGGCAGCTTGACTTGACATGGAACTCGAAGGCAGTTTGACTTGACTTGGAACTCGAAGGCAGCTTGACTTGACTTGGAACTCGAAGGCAGTTTGACTTGACTTGGAACTCGAAGTCAGTTTGACTTGACTTGGAACTCGAAGGCAGCTTGACTAATTGACATGGAACTCGAAGGCAGTTTGACTTGACTTGGAACTCGAAGGCAGCTTGACTTGACATGGAACTCGAAGGCAGTTTGACTTGACTTGGAACTCGAAGGCAGCTTGACTTGACATGGAACTCGAAGGCAGTTTGACTTGACTTGGAACTCGAAGGCAGCTTGACTTGACTTGGAACTCGAAGGCAGTTTGACTTGACTTGGAACTCGAAGTCAGTTTGACTTGACTTGGAACTCGAAGGCAGCTTGACTAATTGACATGGAACTCGAAGGCAGTTTGACTTGACTTGGAACTCGAAGGCAGCTTGACTTGACATGGAACTCGAAGGCAGTTTGACTTGACTTGGAACTCGAAGGCAGTTTGACTTGACTTGGGACTTGAAGGCAGCTTGACTTGACTTGGGACTCGAAGGCAGCTTGACTTGACATGGAACTCGAAGGCAGTTTGACTTGACTTGGAACTCGAAGGCAGTTTGACTTGACATGGAACTCGAAGGCAGCTTGACTTGACTTAGGACTCGAAGGCAGCTTGACTTCACTTGGGACTCGAAGGCAGCTTGACTTCACTTGGGACTCGAAGGCAGCTTGACTTCACTTGGGACTCGAAGGCAGTTTGACTTGACTTGACTTGAGACTCCTTACAACCCTGTTTGTCATCCCTCGAAAACGCAGAGGGGAACAATTGATAGGACCAGGTGTAGTATTCTTTCATATCTTTTTTCCACTTTCAAGTACTGTTACAGAACTCCACAATGGGACACTTCCTTCTTCAAGCAATAGTGAAGTCTCGTTCTACACTGAGATACAGCAAGCTTTGTATGCAAACTGTCAAAGCACAGTCAAGATTTGTGTCCAGTCATGGATTTAGGGTAAGACTTTGACTCGACTGGGGTCTTCTTGAGGGAAAGAATTTCGTTTACTAGTCGTCACTTATTCTTATTCTCTTTACAATGACTTAAAGGCAGAGGCTCGTCAATGCGTGCGTGGGGCCAATTTCGTGCCACAAAATACACAGCTCCATGCCTTTGCTATGGAGCTGCGTATTTCGTGGCACGAATTTGGCGCGCGCGTGCATTGCTGACGAGCCTGTGGCTTTAAGTTAGAACGAAGTCCATTTTTTGAAAAAAATCTTAGCACGCGTCTTTAATAACTACCAAAACGTGTCAATATTTCAAAGGGAAGTGATTTTAGGAGAGAAAAACATTCAACAATTTCCTTGAAAAAGCTTTTTCTTCTGCCCTGTTCCATAGACATGCCTCATGTGGCGACCAGTGAAAAAAATTCACGAGAAGAACAGACTCACAATTAATGCACAACATTTATACCGTTGTGTTTCGTTGGACTGTTCTTATCTTTGTGGGAAACTATACTTTAACAAAATAATGTCATTATGTCCTTAGCCACCTGCAAATCTCCTATGCCATAACAGAATACTTAAAAGCAAAAGAAAAGTTTGCTCTTACTATTCAGAAGAAATCTGTCTATATTTTTCTTGTTCTGTTTTAGGAAAAGACCAACGTTGTGTTGATGGGGAGTCCAGGGTGTGGCAAAACAACCGTGGGTCGACTTCTTGCCGAGAAGCTGGGCTGGCCTCTGGTTGATGTAGACGATGATTACCTAGAACCATATTGGGGAATGACACTGGCTGAAAAGGTTTGAACAAGATGTTAGTAATTGCTAATAGAAACTTTGCAATGTCGGCCATCTTGGGGGCCAAGACCACCAAGAGGCTGGACTGGCCTCTGGTTGATGTAGACGATGATTATCTAGAACCATATTGGGGAATGACACTGGCTAAAAAGGTTTGAACAAGATGTTAGTAATTGCTAATAGACACTTTGCAATGTCGGCCATCTTGGGGGCCAAGACTACCAAGAGGCTGGACTGGCCTCTGGTTAATGGAGATGATGATTATCTAGAACCTTTCTGGGGTATGACACTGGCTGAAAAGGTTTGAACAAGATGTTAGTAATTACTGTTGATAGTAGACACTTTGCAATGTCGGCCATCTTGGGGGCAAGACCACCGTTGGTTGACTCCTTGCTGAAAGGCTGGGTTGTCCTCTGGTTGATGTTTTCTTCCAATGGATAGTATTTTATATGATTGTTGGGTTTGAATAAAATCCATTTTCTGGAAAGATCTGGACAACCTCCTTTAACGAGATTCGATTGTAATTTTGCATACTGATCAGATGTACTCTTTTTCTTTGTTTATTTGTTCACAGATTGATAAAGTGGGATCAGATGGTTTTGTATCTGCTGAAGGTGAAGCCATGATGAATCTTAATCTTAAAGACACAATCATCTCACTGAGTGGGTCCGTACCATTACACTCACAGGCCATGCAGCACATTGCGAAGTCGGGATTGGTCGTTTTCCTTGACATCGACCGACGAGACATTATAGAGCGTCTGCATATCATGAAGGTGGATCGTATTGTTGGCCAGTCGCCAGGAGTTTCCATGATGGATTTGCTTAAATACAGGCAGCGCTTCTACGAAGAATCGTACGACATAAGGATCATCTGTGAGAGATTTGCAAAACCGGAAACAATCGGAGAGAAAATTATCCAAGCTCTCGAGGATTACAAAAATCCAGCCAAGTACATCTCAACAAGACGTAGTGACGAAGAAAAATCTAAGCAAAAACTGAATTCCAAAACGCTGCCAGACTTTTCAGATGCAGTTTTGCAGGGTCTCGCAGCCGACGGAGGCTTGTACGTCCCCGACAAATGGCCCCCGCGTTTCACCAAAGAAGAATGGACGCGAATCCTTGATTGCACGTACACGGAGCGCGCTTTACGAATCTTAGAGCGATGCATCCATCCTTTAGACCTCCACCCAAGCGCCCTTTCTCGCGCTGTCCACCAAGCATACTCTTCAGGGAGTTTTCAAGACGAGTGTATATTTCCACTTTCCCATCTTCAAGACAATCAGTACATTGTTGAGATGTTCCATGGACCTACTGCTTCTTTCAAGGATGCTGCTTTGCAAGTGATGCCTCAGTTTTTCACCGATGCGGTGCAGAAGAAAGACGAAAAAGTAAGGTACTTACTTTTCACTTGTTATTCCACATTTTTTACTCCCTGTTTCTCCCTTCTCTAGTCCCAGGTATATTTTAGCCATCTCTCAGAAATCGTCCCTTTGAAAAGTTTAATTCCCAATTTTAGCAGGTCACTGTTGACCACAACATTCTCGATGATTGCAGGTATTTGATTTTGGTGGCAACATCTGGAGACACAGGCAGCGCAGTACTTGATGGATTTACCAGATATGCCGGTGAGTCTACAGTCTAATTCTGGTCTACGTAGACAATCATCTCGGTTAACTCAAGTTAATTAGGGTTTGTTTTGCCCTTACCCGACGTAATTATTAACACTTTCCCGAGACACTATGAAAAACTTCATAGCGTTGCAGGAGGTCGTGGGTTCGAGTCCCATCCGAGCACGCTATGAAGTTTTTCATAGTGTCTCGGGAAAGCACGGAGTATACAGTGTTAATAATTACGTCAGGTAAGGGCACAATTACACACCCTAATTAACATTCAGTCTCCCCGACGCAAGCTAAGTCAATTACAAACTCAGGTTAGATCCTCTAGCTAGCACAGTGTTTGGACTGTTTCACTTTCGGTCTAAGTCGCTGCCGTGACCCGCGTATGTTCGTGCATTTGAATAATCAAATGCACGAACATACTTATAGTGTGTGGCTTGTTAATTGTCATTGGTATATGCATGCATAACAAAAACTTGCCTGCCAATTATATAAATTAGCAGAGGTCAGGATGCAGCTCCATGACCTGATGTAGTCTATTTTCAGTCTTATTTGGTCATGTCTGAATGCTCAGTTTCGCAGTTAAGATAAGTCCCCCCCCCCCTGTTTCGCAGTTAAGATAAGTCCCCCCCCCCCCTGTTTCGCAGTTAAGATAAGTCCCCCCCCCCCTGTTTCGCAGTTAAGATAAGTCCCCCCCCCCCTGTTTCGCAGTTAAGATAAGTCTCCCCCTCCCAAGTTTCGCAGTTAAGATAAGTCCCCCCCCCCCCTATTTCGCAGTTAAGATAAGTCTCCCCCCTCCCAAGTTTCGCAGTTAAGATAAGTCCCCCCAACCCCCCTCCCCCGATCACTAAAACTAGTGACTTGTTTCCCTGCACTTCAGCAATGGACGCTTCATATTACCAGCAGTTATTTATACCCAGTTACCTTAGTAACTAACTTCACACTTTAGTAGTTAATACCGTAATCTTCATTTGTGTGATGACTTTTTTCAGGGAAAAGTGGTGCTTTGGTGATGGTCTTGTACCCAGAGCATGGAATCAGCGAGGTGCAGAAATTACTTATGACGACTGCTGAAGGGGATAATGTGCATGTTGTAGGTACGTCATGCTCCATGCATTAAAAAATATTTTAAGAAGTATCTCCTTTCAAGGTACTAAATAGTTCAATAGCTGAATAAGTGTACACATAAAAACCTCGAAGTGTAGCTAAGTACGGTATACATAATGTCCTTTAGAAGTTTTGACAATTGTATAAAGTTATGTTTTAGTTATTCTTGTTAATTTTGCACCTCACCTTAATTTAAAATGACCTTGTTAATTGTAACGGGGGTGCTAGGTCTTGTATAAGCCTGATTGGCTTTTTATCTAGCATCCCATACATCTTCCATTAACAAATATGCCCTTATTGTTTTGTGTTATGTTATCAACAAGTTAATTTCCATACACCGGTACATTCATGACATGCTTATATAACGCAGCTTGTAATGATTGTATTTAATCAATCCAGGGAAGATGAAATAAAACCATACCATACCATACCATACCAAGATAGACCCTGTTCTCACTAGAGAAATCGCTTTGACAAAGATTATTAGTTAAACATCGTTAGTTAATAAAAGGTGCATTCACATATCACTCAATGAAGATTGAACGAAGGCCAAAAACATCAGGCAACTGCTAACGGATATCCAATCACTTCTTTGTCCAATGATTAGAATCATCGTCCAATGATTAGAATCATCGTCCAATTATTAGAATCATCGTCCAATTATTAGAATCATCGTCCAATTATTAGAATCATCGTCCAATTATTAGAATCATCGTCGAACAAAGTGATTTCCGGGTATGATAGGATTGACAATTGGAGATGAATTTTAGAAACACGAGAAAATTGCAGTGCCCCGACTGGGATTCGAACCCAGGTCCTTGGCATACATAGCCAACTGCTCTACCAACTGAGCTATCTGGGCATCCCACCGGAGCACTACAACAATCTCGTGCTTGCCACTCTTTTTCCAACAATGCAGTGGGGCAAATCCATGCCAACCAATTTTGCTACACTGATGGCCTATCGTGAAGAGAGGTCTTACTTCCATATAGGGGGAGGGGGGCGGGAGGAAATCCATGCCAACCCATTCACTATAGAGGTGTTTTTGTGAACGGGGGCTTAGATTACATTATTTTTTCATGTGTGATTGTGTATGATAAAAACCAACCTATGTATAAATCAGTATAGCACCTTATCTAGGTTCTGAGAAAACAATGACAAATTGTGTCCATACTTTTAAGAATTTGTGTGAAACCGCTGTCCTATTTAGGCCTGCACCCTGGCTATCGCACAGAAAACACAGCCATAATTCCACCGATGTTAAGGGCCTAATTTTGTTCAAATTCAAATCAGGCTACATGCTCATGCAAACCAAACCAACAAAGTTAACCAAATGTAATACAAGTTCGGGAATGAACAACATCTTTATTTTTGCGCAGGAATCGACAACGACTTTGACTTCTGCCAGTCGTCCATCAAGACCATCTTCAGTGACAGCGCCCTCAATGCCGACCTACTGGCCAATCACAACGTCCGATTAAGCGCAGCCAACTCTATTAACTGGGGACGACTATTGCCACAGGTTGTGTACCATGCATCAGCGTATCTCGACTTGGTACAGCAAGGGGTTATAGCAATGGGAGATGAGTGCGATCTGTGCGTACCAACGGGGAATTTTGGAAATATACTGGGTGCTATTTATGCTAAGGTAAAGAACCTTGAATTGAAGTGTTATAGACCATATCGAATAGCTGCCATCTTGTAGAGCAACTTTTGATATTGAAATTGGTCAGCAATGTGAGCACAAAATGTGCAGTCATGCATGTCTTCACTGAACTAAGAAACTGCCCTACAAGATGGCAGCTATTCGATACGGTCTATATGCAGTTCATATTTGGAATTATTTATATGTTCTTATTTAGAATTATTACAATATCCTGACTGAGTGTATTCCGACTGGCTGCTATGACCTACGACATCGTCATTTGCATGTTACCATGGCAACGAATAACCAACCAATCCATGTTGATTTCTCTCCAGATGATGGGCATTCCGTTTGGCAAGTTAGTTTGTGCGTCCAATGAGAACAATATCCTGACTGAGTTTATTCAGACCGGCTGCTATGACCTACGACATCGTCATTTGCATATTACCATGGCACCAGCCATTGACATTCTCAAGTCGTCCAATCTTGAAAGGTAAAATAAATGATTTAAAAATTGTTGGCTCTTTGTTTACTTCTTAAAAATAAATTTAATAAGCAAGCTCATATTTTTAACACTGTGGTCATCACAAGTCAACATTGCGTTCAGTTTCTATTATCACAGTTTGTATATATTCGCCATTGTATTGTATTTCGTTTATCCACATCAGCTAAAGTAACTAATTATTGTCCGTTTGTATTGTCTTGTCTATTCGTCCGTCTGTTTGTTCCTTAGTAAAGTGTTCGTTTCTGGCTGTTCCAAATCACAAGCTCTGGCTTATGTGAACAGCCACGTACTCTCATTCTCTTTTTCCCTTATGATATTGACCATTATATACCTCATGCGTAGATTCCTGTCATCTGATTGGTTAAAAGTGGGGGCATTGAATCAGCTAGACACAGCGCGTATTTGCCCACCGGGCATAGTCTTTGCCATGCCCCGGGCATAGTCTTTGCCATGCCCCGGGCATTTAGCGGGTTCCGGACGCGCCCATTACATGTGTTGGCATAGCAGTGCACCAACTATGCAGTTGGGCGCTTCACGTAAACATTCAGCAGGACGGTAATGGCGGAATCTCGACGAAGTCGTTTTGTCGTCTGTCGTAGATGATAAAGTCCTTAAGAAAGTAAGAGAAGTGGCCTACATTGCAATGAAAACTGTGTCAGGTGAAATGTGCTACTAAAGTGCCAGATGATTATGCTACAAATTGTTGCTGTAAATATACAACTTTTCTGCCGTAGACCAGCTTCCGAAATCGAACCTCGAAGGACCACTGTCATGACTGTGACTGTGTATCGTTACTTTTAACCAACCAGATGACAAAAATCTACACATTCGGTATATAAAACAAATATTGACTGCTGTTTATTCGGGTCATGCTTAAGATTATAGGCCCAAGGTGATCTCGAAGCCATGACTATGCCCCTCGGCTTCCACCTCGGGGCATAGTCATGGCTTCACGATCACCTTGGGCCTATAATCTTAACCATGCCCCTCATTGCAGTCAATATTTGTATAATATATGCCTTGTTTGTAAAATGTCTCGCTTTATTTGAGAGAGTGCGAAATAAATATCATTGAAATTGAATTGAATTTAAATTCTTGGTCTGTTATGTATTCTCTTCAGTTATAAAGGTTTGAACAAGGAATACTAACCAAATAATGTCATTTAACAACAGCGATATAGATCCTTGTGGATTCATAAAGCTAAAATGTTGTTCTTTGGCAGGTTTTTGTATGTTCTAACTGATGGCAATGGGGCAGAAGTCAGGAAGTATTATGAACTACTAGCAATGGAAAAATACTTCCAAGTGTCTCCTCGGGTATGTAATTGAAATGGCTAAACGGGAAGATTTATTCATATTCAGAATCTCTAGAAATCATTTGATATAAATATTCATGTTTAAAATTGGCTAGGGCTGGTTATGCCATTTTAAAATTGCACTCAAAGAACTTCATTTACATGTGTAATAAAAATTATCTTTGTCATTAACAGTTTTAATTACCTCTAGTTGTGATAATCAGGGTCGTAACGAGTCTCCCTCTGCTCGAGTCCCAAGTCAAATCAAGTCAAACTGCTTTTGAGTCCCAAGCCGAGTCAAGTCAAACTGCCTTCGAGTCCCAAGTCAAGTCAAGTCAATTCAAGTCAGGCATATTGGTCAAGTTGGGTCAAGTCAAGTAGTCATGACTATAAATTTGTTCAGGCTAATTTCAAAATGAGTAAACGCTGAAACTCACATTCATGTTGCTCTGGCCAAGGTTTCTTTAGTGCTGAAATACAATTCGGTCCCCAATATGACAAAATAATGCATAAAAGATCTCTTTTTTTTTTTTGGCAGACTCAAGTCAAAAAGTAATTTGAGGTTCGAGTGTCATGTCAAGTCAAGTCACGTCACTGAAAATCGGGACTCGAGTCTCGAGTCCGAGTCATTAAAACCCTCGTAATAATTTAACATTTGTTTCTAATATTGCCAGGTTCTTGATAAAATGCAGAATGATTTTGGTCTGGTGGGAGACTACTGCAAGGAATCGGAATATGCTTCAGCAATAAAGAAAACCCTCGATACAACAGGTATATTTAATTTAGTTTTGTCTTAAGCTGTGTTCGCATTAGACTTGTTTTTCAAGAGGTTTTACCGAGACGATGGTAAAATGAAAAATTGCTAAATTTTACTGCTGTCCACACTTAGACTTTTTTTGACACGGAAAATTTTTACCGAGACCGTGGGGGAGCATACGCAGTGTCCCTTTCCAGTTTGACCTTTACGGCCCGGACGTACGCTTCCAGAGGGCTTTTACCGACTCAAAGTGTCTGCATTGGACTTATTGTCTTAGGAAAAGTTCCCTGGTCAATTTTTCTGGGCAGCAGTTGGCCAGGAAAAGTAACCGCTGGACTCGGGAAAAGTTACTGAGAGGAAAACGTCCTAGGCTGTCCGCATTGGACTTAAAATGGGAAAAGTACCCATCGTCTTGGTAAGTTTGACCAAAAAAGGTCCAATGCAGACAGGCCTTTAGATGTAAAACAAGATTCCTTTTTAAAAGATTTAAAGATTTGGGACTTTAATCAAGGCTTGTTCCTCAGGATTTGAGACTTGCTCTCCAAGACTTAAAGATAGTATACATGATTGGTAAACTGTTACAAATAGTTTTATCCCCCTGTGTGATTGAAGATATGCATGAATAAAACCAACCTGAGAAAAAACCAGCTTCGAGAAAACAGTCAAAAAAGGGTTTGCAGTAATTTCGCCCCAAAACCACTTCGCCCTGAACCATTTCGCCCTGAACCACGGTCTGTGCACGAAGTGGTTTTTGGCCGAAGTAGCATTTGGGCGATATAGTGTTTGGACGAAGTAATTTGGGGCGAAATGGCACTCGGGCGAAGTGGTTTGGGGCGAAATGGCACTTGGGCGAAATGGTTTTGAGGCGAATTGAATTTTCGTCTCATCAGATGAAAACTAATTGTTTTACTCATTTCTCAAAGACTATAGCACTTCAGACAAAACCATTTTAGGGGAAGTTTTCTACGGTCATCATGTTTATATTGTGTAAGTTAGGCGTAAATCTGTGAACATTTCTGATTTTCGAGATACCAATGATGTATACTGCCTTTAAGACTTGAATTGAGATATGAGTCTTGCCGACAAACCTCATTCAGGCATATATATGCCCCTGATTTGTACAAGTTGTTGAAATCATGGAGGAAGAAATACTGTGGTGTCACTGCATAATGTAGGGTTTAATGGAGTTGGTCCAATACAGTAGGAAGAATGTGCTTCATTAATATTGAAAATAGTAATTTTCTATTCACTTTCCCACCAGGCTATTTAATGGATCCTCACACCGCGGTTGCCAAGACGATTGCTGACCGCATCAGACCCAGAGAGCGCCCTCTATTGCTATGCTCCACCGCTCACTATGCCAAGTTTCCTACAGACGTCTTGAGATCTCTCGGTCACGCCCCATCCTCGTTTGATCACCCATTACAGAGTCTAGAAGCCTTGGAAAGGATCGCTTTGCGGCCCATAATGCATCGGGGGCTAAAAGTGAGCTTGGAAAAGCCCAGATTACACCAACGAGTGCTTGCGCCATCGCAGGAAGACATCGTGAGTGAAATAAGGGAATTTGTCTCTAGTGCAATTAAGTGAAAACTTCAACATTGTAACTGGGGTGTTTCACAATAACATGAAATATCTGTCAACCACTATTTCAAAATTTTAAGTGACTTGAAATAACCATATGGGGCCATCTATAAAGTCCGTACGTCACCCATATACCTTGAAGTTGGGTCTACGCATTGGATCTACCCCCCACCCCCACCCCTGTGCGTACATACTTTATGGACGGCCTATTTGTACAGATTTTAAACCAGTGTACTGGTACACCATACCTTCTGAGAAGTAGTATTGTTATAAGTATTTTTCATCAGGGTCATTAATTTTTGAGATGATAGTTATCCAAGTGACAAATCAACAAAATTGGTGTTGCACAAAGGAATTTTCTGGTTAACGAAAAAAGCATTCTGCATGGGACACATATGTACTTCATTTCCAAATTTCCGGAATAAAATTTGCGGGTGTACCTAATTCTTGCCAATGCCCAACACAAGACATTTCATTAAAAAAATAATAAGTAAATACAATTTTAAAAAACTGGTGAAATAACTAAGTTATTGCAAAACAGTCTGGTAAAGAGCCTTAGAAACAACCCAGCTGCATCAGTGATGATTAATACTGTTATTTTCTATCTGTGAGTTTTCGTTTTTCATATTAGAAATAATTCTTTAAAGAACTCTGGATGCCGCAATAGGGCGACAATTCGGGAAGCCTTTCCCCGGGAACCACCGAAATTTCGGCAAGAATCACTCAAAATGACACCTTATTTTTTTACCCAAAGCTTCCAAAAATGGTTCCAGACCTAAGAGAGACGGTTCTAGTCCTAATAAAAATGGTTTTTGACCTAAAAAAATTGTTTTTAATCTCAAAACTTTTAGGGCGACACCAAAATGTCGCCCTAATAGAGCGTGTCGCCCTAATATAGCTTTTTTACACACAAATTTTTGCCCTATCCTAGCATCCAGAGTTTTTTCAGTTATTGAAACTAAAGATTTCCTCAAAAATTATCATGTCAATATAACTTGTAAGAATAAAGAAACCTGTGAAGAGAAGATGATGAAGAAATGCTCAGTTTTAGAGGTGGAAGGAAAACCCTACACAATTCTGTATAGGGGAAACACACGGAATCAAGCAGGGACTGAGAACCCAATCCACATACTGACCCGGATGGGATTCGAACCAGGGCCACAGAGGTGAAAGGTGAGATTTTCTGGAAAAATCAGTGCACGCTCCTTTAAATTTAGCATTTAGGAAAAATTTGCACCAAATTCGGTGAGGTCTATGACCTTTAAGATTTGTGCCAATATTCTATCAATGCAATTATAGTTGACTTCAAAAGCTATTGTAGAATTGATATTATGCCTGTTGACAGCAGTGCAGTATTCAGTCATATGGCCGTGGGCCATTCTTACAAACGTCCTTCATCTGTTGTTGCTCTGTGCAATATTTTATTGTGAAACTCAGGTTCTATTATTCAGTATAATCACACACAGGAGCAGGACAAATATTGGTGTTTATCTCTCGTGGTTCTGTGCTTTTACAGTACCATGGTAAAAAATTCAAATATTTCATATGTTTTATTTTTGACTTGATCCAAGTTATACACTTCCTAAGAAGGCAGACGCTCTACCAGCTGAGCTATAAGGCACAGTGGTATACTCCCTCGGGTTTTGCCCTAGACCTCTGACACACTGGGCAGATGCTCTACCAGCTGAGCTATGATACTCCCTCAGGTTTCTCCCAAGACCTCTGACACACCGGGCAGATGCTCTACCAGCTGAACTATAAGGCACAGTGGTATACTCCCTCCTGCAAGTTTCCCCCAAGACCTCTGACACACCGGGCAGATGCTCTACTAGCTAAGCTATGAGGCACAGTGGTATACTCCATCAGGTTTTCCCCCAAGATCTCTGATACCCTAGGAAGATGCTCTACCAGTTGAGCTATAAGGCACAGTGGTATACTCCCTCGGGTTTTGCCCTAGATCTCTGACACACTGGGCAGATGCTCTACCAGCTGAGCTATGAGGCACAGTGGTATACTCCCTCATGCAAGTTTCCCCCAAGACCTCTGACACACCGGGCAGATGCTCTACCAGCTGAGCTATGAGGCACAGTGGTATACTCCATCAGGTTTTCCCCCAAGATCTCTGATACCCTAGGAAGATGCTCTACCAGTTGAGCTATGAGGCACAGTGGTATACTCCCTTAGGTTTCTCCCAAGACCTCTGACACACTGGGCAGATGCTCTACCAGCTGAGCTATGAGGCACAGTGGTACTATACTCCCTCGGGTTTTCCCTATAGACCCAATTCTTCTCTCGGTGTTGCATGGTGGCGCAACTGAGCAAAGTAACGAACACCAGATCTGGTATGGTGCCTAATCACCATTGAAATGATATAACCAAACTTGGGATGAGAGAAAAATTGTAAGGGCCTTAATTATCATAAGCAGGGTAGCAGTTAGAGGTGAATTTTGGGCTTTTGTTTGTCTCCTAAATTAAATTCGTGAACTTCAGCCCGCATGGGCTTCGTTAGTTTAAGTTACAGATGGTGTTAGGTTGTTTGTTTGTTTGTTTTTGTTTTTAATTAGATGCAGATAGTTACAAGTGAGTTTTTTTTAGATTAGAAACTTCATATTTACCTCAGGAACCCATAAGACAACTGTAATAATAATTTATATTTCTAAAGGCTTATAGTGTGTACAAAAACTATGGATGCTAGGATAGGGCGACAATTTGTGTGTAAAAAAGCTATATTAGGGCGACACGCTCTATTAGGGCGACATTTTGGTGTCGCCCTAATATTTTTGAGATTAAAAATCATTTTTTTAGGTCAAAAAACATTTTTATTAGGACTAGAACCAATTATCTTAGGTCTGGAACCATTTTTGGAAGCTTTGGGTACAAAAATAAGGTGTCAATTTGAGTGATTCTTGCCGAAATTTTTGTGGTTCCCGGGGAGAGGCTTCCCGAAATGATGCCCTATTGCTGCATACAGAGTTCTTACAATTACAATAAACCAAAGAGACATTCATAACTAACATTAAGTTAGTTTTTAAAATTAAAAAATTATTTTAAAAATCAGGAATTAATAAGACAATTAACTGATTAATTAGTTAAAACATGTACATATGTAGCTGTCCAAAGGCAATAAACCAAAGACACATTCATATATTGATTATATTTACTGAGAACATGTAAAGATTACATGTTTTTTGTTAGAAATTCTGCTTAACAATAAGTTTACAAAACAAAACAAAATCTGTGAAAATGTTTGAATGTACTTTGTCTAAATAAAAGAAATAAGTTTCAGTTGTTCTGAAGAGATAACTTGGGCCCCAAAAGGGTTACAGATAGTGTGACAACATGCCTTTCTAAAAACAATTCTGCTTAACAATAAGTTTACAAAACAAAACAAAATCTGTGGAAATGCTTGAATGTTCTTTGTCTAAAGGTATGGGCTCTTTGTACAGGTGTGTTTCAATTAAAAGGAGACTCCTGATCTAAGTTGATTTATTACAACAACTTGAACCAATTCCAAACACAGAATTCTCTTAGCATACTTCACAAAGTGGGCTGTGTATTGACATTCTGGGCTCAATCATTGAACCCATCGGTCCCTTTCTGGAGAGTCCTTGACAAAACGCTCACATCATTGAAAGAAAATTGGTACAACCCTGTGAGAGAGAAAGGGGAAAAGTCAATGGGAATAATACACCTGTAGCTTTAGTATTCTGCATACCTTTACACAAAGCATTTACGGCTGATTGAGTTTGGCCAAAGGCACTAAATCTATAGCTGCATTCCACAGACTGTAGTTTTTATTCAATCCATGGGAATGCTGAAAGGTTCTAATTGAATTCATGTCGTTGAATACCTGTGACTCAAAGGGGTGGTGGCTTTGGGGATAATGTAGTCCATACAGTGCGAGCTTTTACTTATTAAGAAGATTAATTGTGGATTTCGTCAGATGTGTTATGATAGTCGGTTCCACACTGTGTATACTTGCTAAAAGACCACACATATTGTTCAAATTTGTATGTTGTAAATTCACGAAAGGTTTTAGTTTTGGTCCACCATCGTGTGGAATGTGTATTGTTGCATTTGACAAAAGGCATGTTTGCAGATTTGTACAGCGGGGTGTGGGTGGTGTGTATACCTACGTGCTAAACTGTAATGCTTCATTAGATTGTACACAGACTGAGTGCGTGTAGGAATTTGTAGTACGATCGCTTGTACTTTAAAGGTGAGTGAAAAACGTTGTCATTAATTACTTTTTGTTTTTATTGATATTTTGAGATTTTTGATGGGGGGAGGGGGGGGGGGGGGGAAATTATGCTTTTCTTGCTTGGTTACATTTTTAGCTTAGGTGCCTACCATCAAACATGTAACTGTGATGGTTATAGATCTACCTGATTTGGAATAGGTTTGAAAAGAAATGTGACCTCTTTTCATCCTTGTCCTGACATTAATTTCAACAATAAAAACAAAACAGTTTTAAACAGTGCACGTTGTATTTTCCAATGAGATTTAAAAAAAAAGAAGGTAATATCACTGTTATCTAATATCAATTACCCTATTTTCATTTCTTCTTGATCTTAATTGATTCAGAAAGAATTGAGTTGATCATAGCTTCAGGTCCTGTGTAAAAAACGTTTCATCACAAAAATCTTTAATTTTTCTCACCCCTAAATCTGGGGTTTTGTTTGTTCATCAAATCTGCACTTACCGATGCTTGAGTCATTTGAAAGAAAACAATTGTGACCAACTTTCTAAATTCTAATTTTGCCACAGATTCCTAATTTAATTACCGGTACCAGAAGTGGTTTTTAAAAGCACATTTATTGGTTTGTAGGTTTTAAAGTGAATGTATTTTTTTGTTCGTGTTTTTATGAAGTTGACACTTTGTGAAATTGTGAAGACAAATTGTGAAGACAAATTGTGAAGACAAATTGTAAAGCAAGATGCTACAGGTGTCTAAGAAATCCGGTGACCGATCCCCATCACTAAATCAAAGATCGGCGAGACTTCAATCACCCAACAGGAAATCACCACGCTCCCCATCACCCCAGAGAAAATCAACACGCCCTCCTCCTGCTGATCAACGACGGGCTCGGTCCCCTTCACCCCACAGAAGATCAGCTCGGTCTCCAGTGCCCAATCGGCGATCAGCACGATCTCCATCACCAACTCGTAAAGTCGTCAATTCACAAATCCACAACGGACGCTCAAAATCACCAATCCGGAATGGAATTCTTCCTCAAGTGTCATCAAACAGTAAAGTGCCGCACACTCTGGAACGTTTTGCCAAGGTTAATTTTAGCATGAAGTCGGGCAAACGACCAACGGTCATCACAAAATCCAGTTCTAACGGGGGAATGATCTGGCAACATACGATGGAACCCATTCAGAGACCTCTGCTTAAACATCTCGTCGGAGATGCACAGATGTCAAGTCTTGCCTGTGCTTCATTCAAAGATATCCTTTCACAAAAATGTTTTTATTGTAAGTAGGTTTTGGTAGACTAAGGCCCGCTTCAAACGTCGCGCTTATGCCGTGTCGAATTAAATTAAACTTGACGTTTGAAGCCATTTGGCTCGGCAAAATGAGTTTGACACGGCAGAAGATTTTAGCTTGACAGGGTCTGCCGTGCTAACTCTATTTAGTGCGACACAAGCACGGCTTGGCTTGAAACGTCGTGCTTCTGCCGTGTCAAATTTAATTCCAGTTCGAAGTTGGTCCGCAATTTTGTTCACAACTAGGAATGCGCATGCATGCTCGCAGCGCATATGTAAGTAAAGAAATAACCAACAAACAAGTGCATCAAAATAATAAAATGGCGACGTACAATGGACAGAATGGAAAACGCACGTGTACAACATCCATGACGTGCACAATACTCATCCGCCATGTTGGATGTATTTAAGCTCGACTGGTAGTTTGCAAATAAGTTTGACGTTCGAAGCCACTGCCGTGCTAACATTGTGCCAACGTCGTGCCAAGTTGAATTTAATACGACACGGCATAAGCGCGACGTTTGAAGCGGGCCTAAGTTTTTTTTAAGCTGGAACACAGATCTTTAGCAAATTCAAAGTTGCACATCGATACAAAAACTGAGAGAAGATTTGGGTTATATATCTCCACAGGTTTTCCTGCATTATTAACAAATTTCAAATTGGCACTGACGGCCTCATCTTGGAACACAGAGTGCACTCCTATCGCTGTGGTTTCCATGCCCTACTAGTTTTTCCACTAATTTGTGGGGTACCGTTGCCGAGTGGTTTGGGTCATTGACTCGCAATCATAGGTGAAAACTTAGGGTTAGGGTTGCGGTACCTGTGCCCTTGAGGAAGGCACTCGGCAACCACACTTGCTCCAGGGATGTAAAGCCGTTGGTCCAGTGTGTTAGGTAACGGTAGCGCACTTTAAAGATCCCAGAGCATTCTTTCGTGAAGAGCAAGGGGATTCCCCGTTGTCTCTGGCCATTTCTAATTCTTCATGGGTTTCCTCACGCTTGCGAGTGACAGTGCAATTGGGCACTTTTGAGGAATCCTTGGTATGAATACCAGAAAGAAATAATAATAATATGTACCACCACCAAATCTGTCAAAATTACTAGTCTGACAGGCTATAAAACAATTGTTGACAACTCTGTTAGCTCTTTTAACTCAATACAAATACCCCATATTGTAAGTTCTTTCTCGACGAGATTAATGAATTCCTTGACTTTCCACACCAATCATGAAGTACATGGGGGACTTCCCAACCAAGAAGTCCAATCTTCAGGGAACGCTGATGACCGATAAAATCTTCAAAGATGCTCTGAGACACGACGAACTACGAGATGAAATCTACAGCCAAATCGTCAAGCAGCTGACGAATAATAAATTTGAGTAAGTTGAATCATAGCAGTAAATTGAGGATTCCTTAAAATCATCTGTAGCACTGTTGCATGTAAGTCTGAAAAAAATTGGTGTGAAAATTATCTGTGGCAAGAGAGCATGCATGCCAGGGTTGTAGTCGTGTCCATCAAAGTCCTCACAAGCCTTGACAAGTACACCACAAGTCCCTGGGTCTTAATGAACTCCAACAAAGGCATTATTTTGTGCGTGTTCATCCTCTTTGCTTCTTGTTACTGGACTTGTCACCGACGTGCGCACGCGCTGGGTTGTGTGTTGTTGTATGTCGTTTGTACCAAAGAGTTCCCATATATGGTCAATTCAACCATCTATATGACACCCTCTTGAAGCAAATGTGACCATATCTGTAATATAATATAAATATGGCTGAAACTAAATGTCATTAATTTACAAAGGGTGTGTTTACTGTGATAAATATTTGATTTTGATAAGATACACACCCTATTTGCAGAATGGACGAGGCTATTAGCCTGCACTGTGGCCCTACACCCTCTGGGACCGTACGAGCGGCTGCCAGGGCAATTCGAGCACGGTAACATTTGTGGCACGAATTTGTCTGTCGCGCATTGACAAGCCTGCGTCATTAAAATAAAAACCATGCATGGATTTTCTGAAGCATTTATTCATGTAACTTATTTTTTAAAGTTATGCCCTTATTCCAAGAATGTGTCCAAAAAGTTTTATTTTACAAATGATATTTAAGCCTTTAACAGTTTCCAGCATTTGTTTTATTTCAGTGTCAGCGAGGAGCGTGGTTGGGAATTGCTATGGCTAGCCACTGGTCTCTTCTCCAGCAGTGATATTCTCAAACCAGAACTGGTCAAGTTCCTGCGCTCCTCCAAGCACAAACTAGCTGAGGATTGCCTACGTCGGTTTCAGACCGTGTCTCAGCTAGTCAGCCAGCGCAAGTGTTCTTCACACTGGGTAGAAGTCGAGACCATCCAGCACCACTACACGCAGATCTTCCATTTTGTGTTTCTCCCGGATGACAAGTCAAATGCGGTAAGCAGTATTTGCATTCCACTTAACAGGGGGCAATTTGAGGGCGCTGTTTAGCACAAAAATTGACTTAGCACATAATTTATTTGCTTTAGAAAATGGGTTACTAACCAAAATTGTGTGCCAATTTGTTGGCAATGTAAAGCAAAAACCTAATTTTTGTTGCAATATTAAGCAAATAATTTCTGTGCTAAGCACATTTTTGTGCTGAGCAAATTCTTGTGCTAAACAGCACTCTGAAATTGGCCCTGCAGCCGATTTCACAAAAAAGTGCGTAGCTAAATGCGCAACTTTTAAAAATGGCATAATCCCCATAAGCTTGCGTGCATTATCACAGGAATGTTGCGCAGCTTACGCAATAAAAAGTTGTGTGAGCGGGCTTACGCAGTGCGTAAGGATTCTTGAAATCGGCTGCGGGACTGTAGTCAAGTTAATTACAAGTCCCGGCAAGTCCTCACAAACCCTCACAAGTCCATCTTAAAGCCTTCACAAGTCCTCAAAAGCTGCCATAAGCCTTCACAAGTCCTCGCAAGACTTCACGAGTCCTCACAAGTGCATTACAATTAAGCCTTCACAAGTCCACCAAAAGCCATTAAAATGTGCATGTTTATTTTTTTTTTAAGCAACTTGACTTTTGACTGACTTTTGAAGGACTTTTAAAGGACTCATCAACTTCAGCCCTGCCACTTACTGTAGCCCAAATTTCCAACTACTAACACAATTTTCCTGAACAAATTCCAAATTCCAGACCAATATATATTTGTTCTTGACATTCTGTATTATTTGTGATTTCTCGGCAGTCATTCCAAGTTTCCTCTACCATGACCGTTGGTGACTTGTGCAAGAGTATCGCCAATAGACTCGGTCTGATGTCCAGCAGAGGATTTGGGTTGTTCCTCATCATGGCTGAGAGAAGTAGGTCCACTTTGGAAATCTAGAATGCTGATTTTTGTTTAAAAGCTAGTAAGCTACCGAAGATAATGCTGAATTATCTGCAAACATATGCCCACACTTAAAGGCAGTATACACATGATTGGTATCTCGAAGAATCAGAAATGTTCACAAATTTACACATAATGTACACGATATAAACATGATGACGACAGAAAACTTCCCCTGAAATGGTTTTGTCTGAAGTACTATAGTCTTTGAGAAATGAGCAAAACAATTATTTTTCGTCTCGTGAGATGTAAATTCATTTTACCCCAAAACCAGCTAGCCCTAGACCACTTCGCCCTGAAGCACTTCACCCAAAGGCCATTTCACCCCAAAACCACTTAGTCCAAACACAACCTCGCCCAAATGCCACTTCGCCCCAAAACAACTTTGTGCATAGGCCGTGTTTCCGGGGCGAAGTGGTTTTGGGGCGAAATGACTGCAAACCCTTTTTTGACTGTTTTCTCAAAAGTTAGATGAAGTACGGAGCTGGTTTTTGCTCAGGTTGGTTTTAATCATGCATATCTTCAATCACACAGGAGATGAAACTATTTGTAACAGTTTACCAATCATGTATACACCCTTTAAACACTCTCTGCTTCCTGGGGGGTACTAGTGGCTGACTGAGCACTGTGAGGCTTATCAGGCACAGTGCCTTAACCATTTTTGCAAGTACCCATTTACCCAAACATATACATAATATTCACATGATCAGTTTCAAGGGAGAAATGCTAATTTACGGAGTCGTATGACTTGGTTGCCATAAAATTAAACTTTAATTTTGGAGCCGGAAGGGAATTTTTCCATGTTTTCCTCTTTTTTTTTGCAGGTTTTTCGCCCTTCCCGTAATTAGCGTAAATTTCAGTGTCTGTATAATATTTCCTGTGATGTAGTTCTTCTGTAACCATTAGTTTTGTCCAATTGTGCGAGTGTTGATGTTTTGTGAATTTTTGATGTTGTAGTTGTATCTTATTCCAGTTTGTTCATGATTGCGAAGTTGTTTAATTTAATATATTTGTTTTATGAGTGTTTGCAGGGCCCCAATGGAAACCAGTTTTGTAAAACTGTTTGGGCACACCCTGGGTAAATAAATGGAATACAGAAATAAATAGGTGGAGAGATGCATTTTATGGCAAAGTGTCTTGCCCAAGGGCACATGCACCTTGGACGTAGCCGGAACCTGAATGCACAACCTTTAAAATATACCAAAATGTTGATTCTAACACGCAAGACGTTGTGTCCCAAGTCCGCTTTATTTCAGCATTTGTTTGACAAACTAGTAGCATGGATGTTTTTCTTTCGTACAGTCGTTGCACTTCACGATGAAAGTGACTATTTCTTCGATGCGTTGAGACAGCAGATTGACTGGGAGCAAGAAGGTATCATGCCTGCTAAAAGTGAGGGTATGCTTGCAAACTGCTTGCTTTGTAGTTTAGATTTCTTTAAAGTTCTTTAGTGTTTAGGAAAAAGTACTTGCTGCATAATTGTAGGCTGCATATTATTTGCGTAGAGGTCGAGAACTAGATTATAATTTTTAAAATAATTTTTCCGTTGAAGGAATTCAATGCTGTTCTAGATCTCTTTGTCCAACAGTTTTACCAAGAAAACAGTTTGGAAAATTTTCAAGCAGGCCTCATTGTTATGAAAATAAGGGGCAGATCACCCTAGCCCTGATTTTGTCCGAATTTTGAAAGGCACTGAGGCCAACTGAAGGGACACCATGGCCAACTTTGTTCCAAATGTGTACTGGTTATTAGGACACAAGCCTCATGAAATTTAAAAGGATATATATGGGATAGGGCATGCTGGCCAAGTTGGCCTCAGAAAGTGTATATCTTGAAGGGGCATCAGGGTCAACTCAGCAGGGCATGAGGCAATTGGCTTCGGTAGCCTTGGCTAATGTCAAGGCCTGGGATAGGGCATGCTGGCCAAGTTGGCCTCAGAAAGTGTATATCTTGAAGGGGCATCGGTGCCAACTCAGCAGGGCATGAGGCCATTGGCCTTGGTAGCCTTGGCTAATGTCAAGGCCTGAGATAGGGCATGCTGGCCAAATCGGCCTCAGAGAGTGTATATCTTGCAGGGGGCATCGGGGCCAACTCAGCAGGGCATGAGGCCATCTGGCCTTGGTGGCCTCGGTTAATGTCAAGGCACATTTCCAATAGTTATTATTCTGGTATTTCTAGACAGCGAGATGCCACAACTTGCATACCAGATGTTCTTCCTACGTAAGATCTGGACCGATGTCGTTCCCGGCGATGACATTCAAGCTGACACAATTTTCCACTACCACCAAGAGCTGCGTAAATTCCTACAAGGATACTACAAGTGTCGACGCGAAGACGGCGCGAAGCTGGCCGCGCTTCAGTTCCGGGCACGTTATGGCAACGATAAATCCAAGATGCAGAATATTGCTAAGAGGTTGGCCGAGTTCCTGCCGGAGGACTTACTGAAAAGCGGATCGCAGGAGGATTGGAAGAGAGTAAGCGCAGTTTTGGTTTTTCTGTTTATGCCCTTGACCTTTATCCTTGAGTCTTTCAGATGAACATCTTGGGTGTTGATTGAGTTTCTAGTCAAATCATCAAATGCATCCAGAAAGAAATTACCATCCTCTAGATCTGTCCCATTAGAAATGAGGCAAGCAGAAAAATACTGTTCATCCAAATGTAATACTGTAAAGCATGTTGTGTTTCCATTTTGAAGTAACGTCAAATTACAGATGGCCATCACTTTATTATATTTATTCTTGGATTATTCCCTTTAAGTTAGATTATGATAGGGATTCTACGGAGACTTTCCACGGTAAAGGGGGCATTTTGGCAACACAGAAAATACCTTTGTCTAGTCTCAAAATAAAAGAAATAAGTTTCAGTTGTTCTGAAGAGATAACTTAGGCCCATGAAGGGTTACAAATAGTGTGACAATATGCCTTTCTAAAAACCCTGTGTACAAGATTCCAATATACGCTTGTAACCGGCACAGCCTAAAATGTAACACTAGTGTCCGTCCCGGTTACGAGCGTTATATTGGAAATTTGTACCCATAGTTTTTAGAAAGGCATGTTGTCACACTATTTTATAACCCTTTTGGGGCCTAAGTTATCTCTTCAGAACAACTGAAACTTATTTCTTTTATTTTGAGACCAGACAAAGGTATTTCCTTGAAAATATGGTCTGTGTTGCCAAAATGCCCCCTTTACAGTAAAGGAAAGACCCACATACAAAGATGCATGTGTTTTAGAATTGCCAATTTTCTCCGATTTTAAAGAAGACACCTGGAAAGTAGGCTGATCTCCTGACTTCATATACATCTATAAATCTGTGAGATTGTAAATTGACAATCCAGAAAGGTTTTTAATCTGTGTAAGGAGTCGCGAGATCAATCATTTTCCAGGGAATCTGTTGCAAAATCCGGGAGGGTTGGCGGCTCTGGTGTTCTTGATTTCCTTTATAAAACCTGCAAATTCTGAATAAACAGAATTTTACAAAATCACAAAACTTTTAATGCTTGAGAACAGAAGACTGCAAATATTTCCTTTTTATTTTGCAGGCAATCCTGTCTATGTACAACCAACCTTGGATCACCAGTATGACTAAAGATGCAGCTAAAGTAGCATTCCTTAAGATCATCTATCGCTGGTCGACGTTTGGATCCTCATTCTTTGAAGCAGCTGTAAGTTAGCAAATCATGTCTGGTACTTTGACTCATTTGCTCGTAATGCTCATACCATTGTGAAATCACCATTTTAAATAAGGGCCAGTGCCCAGGGGGCCAGTGGCATATAAAATGGGGGGTGGGGGGCCAAAATGTACCTGGGTTGTCGAAGCTCAAGATACATTTATGTTTTTTTCCAGCAATCTAAGGCATACTGTGGGCCATATCATACTCTCTCAACTAACACAACATCTGGTATGGTGCCTGATCACCATTGCAATGAAACAACGAAATTTGAGATGAGAGAAATTTACCATAAGGGCCTTATCGGGATTCGAACCCGAGACCTCTGACTCACCGGGCAGACGCTCTACCAGCTGAGCTATAAGGCACAGTTGGTATACTCTCTCAGGTTATCCCTATGGACCCAATTTTTCTCTCAATGTTGCATGAGTCAGAGGTCTCAGGTTCGAATCCCGATAAGGCCCTTTAATTGTCGCAACTAAAAGTATTTTTAAGTGTTGCCCTAATAATTTGTGATATTTGTTTTTGCCATTTCCTTTGTATCACTGTACACAGAAGGTGACTAAATCCGATGAGACAGATGACGTATTACTGGCAATCAACAAACAGGGTGTATTGATCATTGACCCAGAAACTAAGGTAAGTGATATGTACTTCAGTTTGGATTCTGACACAAAATTATAAGCATCTTAAGCGGGCCTCCCAATGTGCGATTTTTGCTACGAAATAGGTACGATTAGCTACGAATTGGTACGATAACCAGAGACTGTCCATAGACTCTACACACAATCGTAGCAAATCGTAGCCAATCGTACCTAATTCGTGGCAAAAATCGCACATTGGGAGGCCCGCTTAAATGCCCCAGTGGAATTTTCAACTAGTAGAATACTAACTTTACACTGTGAATGGCACTACATTAACAAAAAAAACACTGGACTCGGGAAAAGTTACTGACAAAAAAACTTCCTAGGCTGTCCGAACTGGATTAAAAATATGAAAAGTACCCATCATTTCGGTAAGTTTGACAAAAAAAAGTCCAATGCCAGGGTTCAAAATTAACACTGGCACTGTGGTCCGAAACCAGTAAAAAACCAGAAGGACCACTATATCTGTCAAAAATGCTGATCCGATGTACCAGTGAAAACATTTACTGACTCATGGAAACATTCCCTGATGCCTAATCCACAGTAAACAATTTCTTACTCAATACGAAAAATTCCTGGTTACCACAAACAATTCTTGATCGCTTTAGACATTTTCAGATAACTACATTTCTTTCTCCGATCTCTCCAGACATGCCCCAGTGTTGGATCAAAAAGCAATCCCATCCATCCTGCACTCAATGACCTTAAACTAGAAAGTGTTGCAGTATCTCGGTGCCATTTTAAAAAGCACCAGTTGACCACTAAATTTTCAGCAGGACCAGTAGAGTTCTCTAATCTACTGGTCCTTCTGACCAGCATGAAATTCAGGTTAATATCGACCCCTGAATGCGGACAGGCGTTTAATCTCTATTAGATTTCCAATCCGTTTCCTTCTTTCCCCTAGGATGTACAAAAGACATACCCATACAATAAGATTCAGGGTTGGGCAAGCTCGGGGAAAACTGACTTCTATCTTACGATCGGTACTGAGAGCACAGGAGCCATGAAACTACACTTCAAAACCAAGTTGGTGAGTATTCATTTTAGCCCTTGCTTCAACAAAAACCTTTTTCTTAGATTAGGTGCATGTTGTGCAGGTATTAAATTTGGAGTACATGTAATGGATGATTCTTGTATCTATAGCACACAGGATACTCCTGGCACTGTTGCCATTATTACCACTGCCATCAGGAAATCACCAGAACCATTTCACTTTAACTAGGTGGCTGTTTGGCCAAGGCGCACAACCCTATCAGCACTTAGATTGTGGCAGTCCCCCTACAGGATACTCCTGGCACTGTTGCCATTATTACCACTGCCATCAGGGAATCACCAGAACCATTTCACTTCAACTAGGTGGCTGCCTGACCAAGGCGCACAACCCTATCAGCACTTAGATTGTGGCAGTCCCCCTACAGGATACTCCTGGCACTGTTGCCATTATTACCACTGCCATCAGGGAATCACCAGAACCATTTCACTTAACTACATGTAGGTGGCTACCTGGCCAAGGCGCACAATCCTATCAGCACTTAGATTGTGGCATTCCCCCTACAGGATACTCCTGGCGCTGCTGCCATTATTACCGCTGCCATCAGGGAATCACCAGAACCATTTCACTTAACTAGGTGGCTACCTGGCCAAGGCGCACAATCCTATCAGCACTTAGATTGTGGCATTTCCCCTACAGGATACTCCTGGCGCTGCTGCCATTATTACCACTGCCATCAGGAAATCACCAGAACCATTTCACTTTAACAAGGTGGCTGCCTGGCCAAGGCACACAGCTCTATCAGCAGTTAGATTGTGGCATTCCCCTTAACAGCTCCCCAAATATCACTTAAATTGGTGAGGCAATTGGGATTAAGTGTCTTGCCCATGGACACAAACATGTTGGCACAAGTGGGGCTCGAACCCATAACCCCTCGATCATGAGCACAGCCGTATACCCACTAGACCACGCTTAGTTCACTCTAGTTCTTTTTCATGAATAGACCTTGTGAAGGACTCTCCCAGACCCAGTGCCGGAGAGGTCCACATTGAAAATGATAGGTGGTTTTCATGCGGCTTGTGAATGCATAGTTCCGATTTTGCCCAGTTAACCCCGCCCCCTTGGATATTGTTGCTATGGCTCACACACTATCATCAAAATGGCGACACGCAACGCACAAAGCAATAGGACTTTCAACGGAAAGCACAGATTCATTGAAGAAAACTCAAAGGTATTCATTTTTCAGGGTCGACAGTTATCTTAGAACACACCGAGTAAAGGGCCAGTAATACAGGGATGTCATATCATGAAATACGTGCTTTTGTACCTTTGAACAACGAAACGACCGCTTTTGAAACCAAACATTCACCCGGAACATCGCATACAACACTGTACAAATTGTATGGGGCAGAACATCGCGTGATGTTGTTGCAAACAATGCACTTTGACCTATGTGGGTGATGTCTGCTAGCTCTGTTGTGATTGGTCGGCGGGTTCGGTTGATTGACAGGTCGGAACTATGCATTGCATCACCTAGCTCTCTCCAAGCAATTTGAGCCTCGCACCCAGCGTAAAATTCTTAATTCGTTTTTCGACTGTTCTCCTTGTCTTACGAAATGTAATCTTGTCATCCAATTTCAGGGCTACAAGATGGATGACCTGTTAACGTCCTACGTCCGCTACATGAAACGAAAACCAGCGTTGAGGAAATACTCTGCAAATACACAGACGCTTTAATAATGCTACTTAATTGTCATAAAAACCTGAATTATGCAGTGAAAGGATTGCCAAAGAGTTACCCATACAGGATTTCAAGATTATTTGATTATTCAAAAGAAAAACTTAGAGGCACAGGCTCGTCAGCAATGCCCTCACGCCAAATTCGTGACACGGAATATGCAGCTCCATAGCACATGCATGAAGCTGCCTATTTCGTGGCACGAATTTGGAGCACGTGCATTGCTGACGAGCCTGTGCCTTTAATAACCAGTGTATTTTGTATGTAAGCTATCAAAATCAAGTTCATAAAAATCATGTCATTATCAATTAACTTTAAAGGGCATGTATTTTTAATTTTGTTTTAATTCGAACAATTTCCACACTTAATCATACAGGGTATAAGTTATACGTGCCATATATAACATACTGCTCTACAAAATTTTAAAAAATATTAACAATGGTGAATTAACTTAAAAATCCTCATAAAACTATTGCTTCACCAATCTGTTGAAACAAATGTATATCAATATATAAGTATATGTACTCTGGTACATGTATTTTGTTAGCATTAAAGGGGCTGTCTATCCCAACAAATCACAAACAAAAACACAATATATCTGATATACACATGTATTTATTTGTAGCCCTGTTTTTCAAAAAATTGGCATATCTTAGGTTTTCATTATTTAATTTTGATTAACATAGTATACTTGTTTACATTGTACAATTGTGGTTGCATTTATTGTGGTTGTATTTGGAGACATTTCGAATTAGGGAGACATTTTTGGTGTTTCCCTAATTTTAAGAAATTTATTTTAAAAGTTAGGGCGCAAACCTGACTTTTTAGGGCACAAACCTGACTTATTACAGCACAGACCATTAATGTTTCAAATTCCAGTTCGTTTGCTTCGGGTAAAACAAAGTTTTGCACACGTTCCTATGGAAATGTCTCCCTATGTACCCATATGATTATGACCAAAGTCTGTACACATTTGCCAAAAATAGTGACTGAACGAACTCGGAATATCGAATGTGTGGGATTTAAGGTTAAAATTTATACAAAAAACATATTGAATAGAGCCTTTGCAAGGCGGCCATGACAGAGGGCAGTCACATTGTTACCATGTGTCATGCATGAGTAGGTGCTTTGTGGGTCTATTGTTAGATCGTTTAAATAAGAAAACCTGCCCCCTGTCATGGCCGCTGGTGCGGAAGCTCTATTGCCAAATTGTCCTCTGGCAGAAATATCCAAGACGGAGCAAAAAACAAATCGTTCCTGATTTCAGTAAACATTCCTGTATACACTAAGGGAATATATATTTTAAAAATACTATCTGTAAATAGCTATGAATATTTATTGTATAACTACCAATATGCTGTATTTTGCTTGACCATAAGACACTTTTTGTAATCTTAAAAGTTTAGCCTATGGTAACACATGTTTTACAGTGCATTTTCCAGTGCATTTTCATATACTCATCCGCAAGTATTTAATGCAGTTTTGTTTGTTATAATTTTGGCAACACAGACCATATTTTCGAGGAAATACCTTTGTCTGGTCTCAAAACAAAAGAAATAAGTTTAAGTTGTTCTGAAGCGATAACTTGGGCCCAAAAAGGGTTACAAATTGTGTTAAATTTTAGGCCGTCCCGGTTACGAGCGTATATTGGAATTTGTACACAGGGTTTTTAGAATGGCATGTTGTCACACTATTTGTTACCCTTTTGAGGCCTAAGTTATCTCTTCGGAACAACTGAAACTTATTTCTTTTATTTTGAGACCAGAAAAAGGTATTTTCTGGAAAATATGGTCTGTGTTGCCAAAATCCCCTTTACTGTGGAAAGACTCGCATGTACAATGGAGCCTTTGTTCGTTTGTTTTATAGCAGAATATGTAAATATTTCTGACAATTATAATAACCTTTCTCAATTTCTGATACCTCGATCGCTCCAGAAAGCTTTGGAAATAATGATACATGTATTTCAATTATATCTGCATGATATATGACTGAAATGCTATAGAGATTGTGCCAATACGGTGATTATAAAATATATTAAGTGCTAATAAAGACTTGTAAAAATGTCAGTATTAATTACATGTTCTATTTAGCCTTTTGTGACCAGAGTTTTTTTTCTTAAATAAAATGGATTTTGTTCTTACCTAACAATCATATGAAATATACCTCCCCAAAATACTGTCCATGTGGAGGAAATGGGAAATTTGCAATCTCTAATTTGGATGTGTAGATAGAAAGGTCGTGTAATCTTGTTTCCCTCCTCCATAGTGTAATTTAAAACTGCACTGCTTTATGAACCGTTATCCTTTAACATATATACAGATTGAGAACGCGAAATTTCAGATCGGTAATGAACACATCTGGTATGGTGCCTGATCATCATTGAAATGAAACAACCAAACTTGGGATGAGAGAAAAAACGTAAGGGCCTTATCGGGATGCGAACCCGAGACCTCTGCCTCACTAGGCAGCTGCTCTACCAGCTGAGCTATAAGGCACAGTGGGTTCCCTCGGGTCGATAATGAGACAAATATGACAAATGATAATGGTATCCAAATCTCAACACCCATGGGGAAAATGGAGGTGCGTTCAAAAATGTGATCTGGACACAGTCCTTTTATAAAGGCCCATTGTATCATTTGCAATGACCCAATTTTTTTTTTCATGAGTTGACAAGAAAAACCTTACTTAAATGTTGCTAGCAATGGTAACAAACACCACATGAATTTATTTCCGTCCAAAATGGTATTTTATGCGGGAAATTGACAACTGAAGGTGGTTTTCTAAAAAAGAAAAGTCCCGTGCATGGGACTTTTTTTACCATTTCACAAAATCATATATAGATTTTCAAGGTTTTCTGAAGCATTGATGCATCCAAGTTAAGTAGCTAAAATTTCTTCAGGCTAGTTTACCAACATTCTTCCTTAGATATGTTACTTATATTCACACAAAAAATACGTAAAATGTATGCCAAATGCCGATCAACAAGTTTTCAAATGTTGGCGCTCTTCAGTTCTCAATTCGTCACAATCCCCAGTTGGACAGAAACCAATGAAGTCAAGCCGTACCCAGACCATCTCGTAACCAATATTAACTTGTTTACATTTAGATCCAATTTAGCTTGGATCCGACTTGGCGTGGATCCGGTAATTACCCGACAAGATATGTGCCCGATTTGCACCGTTGCCTTGCACGTGCATTATTATTGGACGGAGTCATTTGGCGGAATGGTTGAGGTGTTTCGTTGTCTCAGTTTTTCGGTTGAATTTCTGGTTTTTCTGATGTTGCTTGATCTAGTAGCCCTTTTGTGCCTGTCCGAGCTACAATAGCATCAAGCGGTTTGTATTAATTTACCTGTTTGCTCTGGTTCAAAGCCAAACAACATGACCAAACAACATGACCAAACTTGCCTAAGCTTTCCATAGACTTTGTACATCCACATGATCCATGGACTTATGGAGGAAGGAATCACACATACCAAGACATGTAATCCGGCTTCTGCTCTGCACACCGGCCACATACAGTGGATAAATAGTAAAGAGTTCCGTTTACTGGTCGCCATTATTTCCTATAACCACCAAAACGTGTTAATGGTATTTTTTAGGTATAAATACCGTACACCCTCGCCACTATAAATTCTTCCAAATTAGTAAATATGACATGATGCCACAGAAAGTGTAAAATTGGTTAGGTCCTTAGCTATTAAAGGATTAGGAAGCATGATTTTACTTTTTTATGAGAAAATGTCAAGTTTTATTTTGAAAACACAGATTTTTTATGTCATGCGAATGTGTACATGATAGTTTTTTTCCAGTTAACACATCTAAATTCACTTTCCTTTAAAATATTAACATGTTAGCCTTTAAAATATTAACATGTTACTTATTGTTAGCCTTTAAAATATTAACACTAGCGGTTATAACTTAAGGGAATAGGCCTAAGTAGCGACCAAATTATTTCCGGAAAATTAAATTGTTTTTTTGAAATTAATCAGATAATTATAAGTTTTACTTCCTGCATTTGTGAACAGTTTTGTTATGATGATGTAAAAACGTAAATGTGGTTTCTTTAGTGAAATAATTTGTTTTACTGTATCAAACCTTATTCCCTATCTCTCGTCAAGGTGTAATTTTTGAGGACTTTTTCGTAACATCATCATAACCAAAGACAAATCATCAATATGATGAGACTTGGCCATGCCACAACACCCTTGACTGGCAGAACCTTAAAGAGACAAGCGGCCACCAGGGAAACACGGCTCGCTCTCTCCTGGGGGCTGCTCAATCTTATCCTGGCTGGACTCTGCTTCCTAGAAATGTGAGTTGATTCTGGTGGAATTTTTTTTTCTTTTCATTTTGGTGTTCTCCTTGGAGTGAAATTTATTATATAGGACAGTAAATGTTAGCCCCGCCAGCAGTGCTTCGGGAAAACCCTCAGCCCTGTTGCCTAATCTACCCCAAATCTGTGGCAAACTCACGCAAATGAAATTTGTCCCATGGCTCTGATATTTGCTCAATAGGTGCACTCACCCCAGTTTGCAAATATTCCGAAGAGTACGCATCGATCCGATGTCTAGTTTCGGTGAAATCGTGGGGAAAGTTTGAGACCTTCCGTGCAATAAAATACCGACTCTTTGACCAAAAATCAAATATGCGCATGAGCGAGAGCGGAGAGGTCAACACTAGACTGGTTCGCTGTCCTCATATTTACTTCCCTTCGTCTTACGAAGAAGGGAAGTAAATTGAGGATGAGGTCATTGACTTGCAATCATAGGTGAAAACTCGGGGTACCTGTGCCCTTGAGCAAGGCACTAAACCACACTTGCTCCATCCTTCGGAAGGGATGTAAAGCTGTTGGTCCAGTGTGTTAGGTAACGGTAATGCACATTAAAGATCCCAGAGCATTCTCTCATGTCACTGTGGGGGCACTTCATACTGCATCGCATTCTTCGAGCTCTCTCCTAATCAGTTTACACGAACGATTTCACGGGAAAACGGCCGATTCCTAAGAAGCATATCTCGGCTACCGCTTGCTCAATTTATGCGATAAATGCCGTTTTGGTATTTACAGAAAATAATCTGTAATGTGAGATGATATTTTCAATCAAAATCGAACTTTGAATTTGTTCTCCAAGTCCCTAACTAAAGCTTTGTCAGGAAAGCCTCAATGCAACAGGAGTACATAGCACATGTGAGGGCGCGCACTATGTGTGTAAGAGCACATATTTACGCCTGGAATGAAAACCATGCACTCGACGACGCTCACAAAGAGTAACTGATAAAACTTTTTGTGGGCTAAAACAAACAAACAAAGGGCATGTGTTTTATACTGAAATTTTGCACAAACACTGACAACAATCTCCTCAAACTGTTTGCTGGTTTCACAAGTCTGTTTCGCAACACAAACTACCCTTTTTGGACCAGAAATCTCACCGTCAAACAAACATCTTGCTGTGTTCCAATTTAAATATATCAAAAACTAAATTTACAAATAAATATCGTCAGAAAGTGTTTTTTATTTTCAGTATCTATTTAAAAAGTAGGAATTGAACAATGTTGTGATGTTTTACAGTGCATTTTTCATGATGCGCCACTTCGTATACGGCAGAAATCCACTGCGAAACTGACTAGTATTAGTGTACCCAGTGCGCGCGCGATGGGATTTGAAACTGTGGAAGGCTAGGAAAGTACCACTGCACCAACCTGATTATTTCACTACTAAGTCAGAAAAAGGACTGACCACTTTTATATACATCCCAAAGACTCCAATTTCCAGTTAAAATTTACACGTTCAAAAGCTAAAGAAATGTTGTTTTTGTCGGTTTCAGAACGTATCACTCGATTGGCGACTTTTTCAACCTTGATGCTGACTGGATCTGGTACCCCGTGTGCTTCCTTGCAGTGTTATTCAGCATCAATACAGTGATTGATCTAGCAAGATATTTTATTCCCATCATTCAATGGACTCATCAGCCAATCCAGCTCTCCCCACAGGAGAGAAATCTACTTGGAGTCAATGAGAATGGTTAGTGCAAGAGGTCGTGGGTTCGAGTCCCACCCGAGCACGCTACCTTAGTTTTTAGCATACATTCTCGGGAAATGCACTTGGTATATAGTGCATATACCGCATTGTGTATGGGAAATTTACATCTATTTAAACGATGTTAGGACTGACACTATAATTTCCTTATTTTATGTCAATGGTTGGTTTCAAAACGTCAAAGAAAGTTGATATATACGGTTACAAAAATAAATGCAAATTATACTGAAACACGTTAATTATATCTGAACACGTTTTGTGGGTGCGCCACTCTGCCTGAAGTGCCTCCCTGAGCTCATGCACTTCTAGGACTGTTTGGGAGACAAGTAAAGTTCTGAAGAGGTCAGCTCATCCCACGGAGGTTCGATCAAGTTGAAACAAAATAGGTTTTCTGAGAGGTCTTGGCTACAGAATTCGCCTCCAAAACAGGAAATATCACAATTCATAGCTGTAGGAATCACTGTCTTTGTCTACTGTTTTCCATAAAAATTATTTTCATTTTCCGTAGAATTTTGACCATGGCTTCCGACCTTGTGCACGAAATAAGAGACTCGCTGAAAAAATTGTTTTCTATACAAATCTTTAAATTTTTTTAAATTTATTTTATAATCAAATCTATAAAATCCTTTTAAGGAGAAAGTAGCAATTGTCAATATTTTTTCTTCTTTTCCAGCCATCGGGTACCAAACTTCAACCCCTTACAGACCTCGCATGTTCTCAGCTCCAGCCAACCTCAGTTCCCACGGCTCACCCAAAGACAGTCCGTCCATCCAACCCTCCAGCGCCTACCTCTACCCCAACACACCCACCTTCAACACACCCCCACCAAGCTTCTATAACAGCCCTCAAGGGTCCATTGAAAGGTCCCACGTGTCCCCCATGTTTGCAACGCCGCAATGGAGCCCTCATACGATGCTTCAGGATTCATTCAGCAGAATGGTATGTTGTGCAATAAGGGTGGATTCAAGGGTGGATTCAGTGCCCAAGTTTGAAGCATTCATTTTCACATGAATCCACACTTGGGTCATCCATTACAAATTAAGAATATGCTAGCAGAGAAATTTATTCAGGTCACGAAATTCTAATAAATGTATCGTTTTCAGAGATAATTATGCATGTATTATATATTGTAAAAAAACATTTAAGTTACCCGAATCACTTTCAGGTCGGTTGTATACTTAAGATTGGACATAAAAATTTATATACAAAAAACAAAATCTCGCCCGTGTTATAGGAATAGGCGTTTTAGTCGTGTTGTGCCTGGAAGCTCAGATTTGACCTTTGCCACGAGACTTACATAGTCTATTAGCATTATTCGTATTTGTTGCAAAATTAAGCACTGTGTTAACTAAAATGATAAACCTTTATCACCAATATAAGCAAAATATTTTGTGTTCAATTCATACACATTATTAACATGCACCTAAACCTTTCTAATGTTTGAGTGCTAAATGTTGTAACATTAATTATATTTTCAAACCTCTAATCATGGGGTGAAGAACTTTGTAACATTTATTTCGTCACACTGCACTTATTTCAGCAAACGCCACACGGTAGCCCACATAATCCAATGTCTAGTGTCTCGCCTTCTCCACTGATGCGTGACAGCAGCAGCAGTATGCTTCTCAGAAATCGGCACCAGTCTTCCCCAGTTACACATTCCCCATGTGAGTAACATGTTTGCGGCAATTTAAAATTAAAAAAAAAGAGTACCAAGTCTAATACCGATTGTTTATTTTTGCATATGAGGTAAAAGTACAGAAGACTTAGTTTAAAGTTAGAACACATTGGTATCTCGAAAATCAGAAATGATCAATGATTTACACATAACTTACACAATATAAACATGATGACGGTAGTAAACTTCCCCTGAAATGGTTTTGTCTGAAGTGCTATAGTTTTTGAGAAATGAGTAAAACAATTATTTTTCGTCTCGTGAGACGAAAATTCACTTCACCCTGAACCACTTCACCCCAAACCACTTCACCCCAAAAGCCACCTTGCTCCCAAGCCACTTCGTCCTTACACCGCTTCGTCCGAATGCCACTTCGCCCCAAAATACTTCGTGCACAGGCCGTGGTTCAGGGCGAAGGGGTTCGGGGCGAAATGGTTTTTGGGCGAAGTGACCGTAAAGCCTTTTTAGACTGTTTTCTCAAAAGTGAGATGAAGTACGTAGCTGGTTTTTGCTCAGGTTGGTTTCAATCATGCATATCTTCAATCACACAGGGAGATAAAAACATTTGCAATTGTTTACCAATCATGTGTTCTGCCTTTAAATCATGGCTGTGTCAATGGTACGTGTCCCTGGGCAAGGTAGTTTACCATAACATTTTATCCAAACTTGGCCAGTGCACGTAAGGCTTAAGCATCATTCATATTATTGTGAGAAAAACATGCTCATTTGCTGTGCTCCGAGTCGCCAGTTTTTCAAATATTGAAAATTTCACTCTGGCAACGTTGAGCTTCTCTGATACCTCATTGGCTGCTTGGTTAAAAAGGTCAGGTGCATCATGGTCAAAGGTCAACATCGTGACAACCTTCTTAGTATCACTAGCACCATATAAGTTGGCTATGAGCACTATAGGGGTGTTCGGGAAGCTTACACCGTGTAACACCAACTTACGCCGGAGCATTATTTTAGCCATCACGTGATACACAAGTCTGCCCTGGTGGCAGCCACCACTGCCCGAGCTCGCGAGCGGGTCTGTGGTGTAAAGCTTGGTGTAATGACATCACCTAGTAACCGTGAGCAGTAAAATATGGCAGACAGTTTGGAATCGTGACGGGAGTAAGGAGAAAAATACAGATTTATGGCACAAAATAAGAGGGAATAGGGCTGTAAATACATTTTGCTTAATCAGTAGATGTCTGTGGGCATTGACGAAGTTTATAGCGGTACTTTAGGGCAACTTTTTGTGCGTGGCGTCGGCGGCTTAATTTTGCGCTTTATTTTTCATACTGAGTCAAACGATAACAGCGTTAATAAAGCCCCACCCGGCAACAACTTTTGACCTGTGTTCCCAGAATTCAAAGCGAGACCCTGTGTCGTTCGTTTTGCATCTTCTGGAGGCTTCCCCCAGCGTAAACCCCCTGTTACCCAGTGTAAGCATCTCAAACTCCCCTTATATAAGGTCACATTACTGGTTCTCGTTATGCACCACAGAGACTTTATTTGAAATAAATCCTTTTTATCCCACAGTGACATCAGAAGAAGTGATTACAGACCCAGCCTCACTCAATAATTACCTGAAATCAGTAGAAGAAAAGGAGAGGAAACTCTATCATGGTAAGTTCAAAATAACAGATTTAGCTATTTTTAGATTGAACAAATATTGTGGCTCATTACATAGATCGGAAATAAATGTTTGTTTTTAATGTCTCCTGCTGTGCTTTTGTGCACAACCAATCTAAAAATAAGACATTTAAAATTGTTAAATCTTTCAAAAAAAAAAGTTGTGGAGAACCCATTTACTTTGGGGTATCATGGCCGAGCGGTCTAGTGAATCAAACTCGAGACCTTACTTAATTCTGCAGGTCGTAGGTTCGAATCCGGGTCTGTCCATGTCCGTGGTGCGTGTGCCCTTGGGCAAGGCACATTGCCAATTAAAAAGCTCTCTCCACCCAGGAGAAAATGGGTAATAAAAGATGGCGTTTGATTAGTCTCTGCGCGTGCAGGCTGCACAGGACTATATACTCCCGAGGGAGTTGTGAAGGATTAAGGAATGATATTACTAAGCCCAATGACCAGGGGTAATATTGTGGCAGTGTCTTGAGCATCCTTGGAATGGATATATGTGATATAATTTTTATATTTTAATATAAACAAACCCCAGTTTAAGAATTGTGGATGTATAAAATTCTGAATTTGTTTCCCTGATGTCACTGCGCACAGGCAGCAATGAATCTTCCCCCAGTGGCAGTCCATCCTTCTGGTCATACAACCGCTCCACGACTGACTACACCCCTATACTGCGCAAGTTCCAATACCAGCTCGCTACTCGGTCGCCGCAGTCACCAGCCTCGCGGAGTGACGATCCTGATTACCCATCGACGTATGGTGGGGAGGAAGTCTGGGGACGACTCAATATTAAGAGGGATCAGCTTGATCACTGGATTGCAAATCTTCGCATGGTGAGTGGTTAAAAATACTCCAGGGATCCATTTCACAAAAATTAAGACGAATTCAATGCATCCTAATTCCCATACCAATGTCCCAAAACAAGAAGAGTGACCCTTCCTAAGACACGTCTTAGTGCTTTGTGGAATCGGCCCCTGGTCATGTATTTAAATCAAGTAGCGGGTCTCGCCAGTTAGTACAAATTGTCAACTAACCACTGAGACCTGGGATCGATTTCACAAAAGTTAAGACGAATTCAATGCATCCTAATTGCCATACCAATGTCCCAAAACAAGAAGAGTGACCCTTCCTAAGATGCGTCTTAGTGCTTTGTGGAATCGGCCCCTGGTCATGTATTTAAATCAAGTACTGTAAAAGCCAATATTTTCGCGTACAGATATTTTCGCGCATTCCAACATCACTGACATTTTCGCGAGTTGTTAATTAATTATGTTTTGTTTCAGGGATCGCCACAATTGTTGCAAACAATATTTTCGCGGGCTCTGTCTGGTGCGCGAAATGCGCGAAAATAAAACCACCGCGAATATTTCAGCTTTTACAGTACTAGTAATAGGTCTCGCCAGTTACAAATTATCACCTAGCTGCCATCTTGTAGGGTAGTTTCTTTGTTCCTTGAGGACATGCATGGTTGCACATTCTGTGCTTACATTGTTGACATGTCAAATGTTGCCCTACAAGATGGCAGCTATTTGATGCGCTCTATACGTCAGTGGTTTAGAGCAGCCATACAGGACACCCTCTTATGTTTTAAATCCTTGCTAATACGTGTGATAAATTGTGTACAAACCATCATTAATTTTGTTGTCTAATCAATGTATTTCCAGTGGATATCACAGACCGTCGTGACACCCCTTGCTAAAGCGATCAATGAGTTGAACGTTTCATTGACAAAACTAGGAAGGACGGAGTTACAAATTGGAGGTAGGGGAAATGTTCATGGACCATTAATGAGGGGAATTTAATGCTAGCTGACATTCTGGGCCCAATTTCATAGCGCTGCTTAAAGGCAGTATACATGATTGGTACCTCGAAAATAAAAAATGTTCACAGATTTATGCCTAAAGCCAGGTTCATACTTCATGCGAACGCGAACGCGAATGCGAATTTGACGTCACAACGATTGTTTCGCGCAGCGAATTCGCAAAAAGTTGAACTAGTTTCAACTTGCGCGAATGTTCGCCGCGAAATGTTTGACGTCACATTGACGTGAGATTCGCGTTCGCGTTTGCTTTCGCGTGGAGTATGAACCGGGCTTTACTTACACAATATAAACATGATGACCGTAGAAAACTTTCCCTGAAATGGTTTTGTCTAAAGTGCTATAGTCTTTGAGAAATGAGTAAAACAATTATTTTTCGTCCGCCCCAAAACCATTTCGCCCTGCACCACTTCACCCCAAAAGCCACCTTGCCCCAAAACCACTTCGTTCTTACACCACTCTGCCAAATGCCACTTTGCCCAAAAATACTTCGTGCACAGGCCGTGGTTCAGGCGAAGTGGTTCGGGGCGATTGATTGTTTTCTCAAAAGTTAGACGAAGTACGGAGCTGATTTTTGCTCAAGTTGGTTTTAATCATGCATATCTTCAATCACACGGAAAGATAAAACCACTTGCAACGGTTTACCAATAATGTGTTCTACCTTTAACTATAGTCGCTCGATCGGACTAGGCCCTTGTCTGACTGTGTTGGGCCCTGCAGCCTTTAATATGCTGTTGCGTGGACAAAGTTTTGCGCGTTTTCAAAAAAGTAGGTTTAGGTCAGCATGACAAAAGGGTTTTTAATTCCTAAATGAGAGGCCTGTAAGTGACTGAATTTTGTTTTTCTCTTTCTTGTAGAGATGAGTCTTTCATCACTGCGCCAAGTCTCACTGACTAAAAGCCTAGTTGTCCCCATGCTGCCAATGGTATTGCCCTACTTGGACATCTCGTCCAATCAGCAGTATGTTGTGCAGAGGATTAGAGGCAAGTCCATTTTTAATGAGGGGAACGGTAAATGACGAAACAAATTGTTAGTACAATAAAAATTTGACCAAATGGGTATTTTAGTTTACCCCAAACTTCTGGTTTATAATTTGATGTTTAGACTATGACAAATGTAAAAAAAAAAAAAAAAAAAAAAAAACGTTTTCAATTTTGTTCATATATGTTGTACTTCAAGTGCCATTTACGGAATTTTGCCATTTTCAGGATATTGACTTGTTCTGGTTTTTCCGCCAAATCGTCTTTGTCACAAACCACTGAGATAAAGATCCATGCATTTCGAGGACATTGCCCTGGCAAGTCACATTTGTATTTGAGTCATTTGTTCTTGGATTTGTTTTCCAAATTTTGACACAGACTTGGCTTCTGGTGGTTGCATGAGTGACTTTAGATGGAACAAGGGGGGCGACTTTAAGGGGCGTAAATGGGACGAAGACCTACCCTCGGATTGCACTGTAAGTTGTGTACCTCCCCATGCTATTATTATTATTATTTCTTTCTGGTATTCATACCAAGGATTCCTCAATAGTGCTCATTGCACTGTCACTCGCAAGCGTGAGGAAACCCATGAAGAATTAGAATTAGAATTAGAAATGGCCAGAGACACCGCGGATGATCCCCCTTGCTCTTCACGAAAGAATGCTCTGGGATCTTTAGAGTGCGTTTTCATTACCTAACACACTGGACCAACGGCTTTACATCCCTTCCGAAGGATGGAGCAAGTGTGGTTGAGTGCCTTGCCCAAGGGCACAGGTACCGCAGCCGTTGGGAGGTTCAAACCTGCAACCCCAAGTTTTCACCTATGATTGCGAGTCAATGACCTAAACCTCTCGGCCACAGTATCCCTTTTGTTAATCCACTAACTCGCCCTAAAACTGAAAGGAATTCCTTTAAAAATCCTTGGATGTTTGTGACACAATGGGGGAACAATGAAAGGGGAGATATCATGCTGCGTATGTTTGCTTTACATAGTACTGATTTTAAAGTTATTCCGAGACATTCCTGCATCTATGTAACTGAAATTTCTTCAGACTTGTCTTCTTTAGATATGTAATACCACTCTTCTAAGAATTTGTAATATAAACTCCTCAAAAAAAGTTCGGAGAGTCAAGTTTGACTGACAATTTCTCTCTTGTTACTAAATCATTTCCCTTGAATTTGGTATCATTTGGAAAGCCCTGTTATTCCTCTTTACAGTGATGTGTCATTTGTTATGATTAATCAATTGGGGGATGTGCAGTATAATAGCGGAATACAGGGGTGGGTGGAAAGTGAAATGTCACAAAATGCACTGCTATTGTCGTGCAGTGCATTCCCCTTTTGCTTGGAGGATGGGAATGTGTCAATGCACTTTTTAACAATAGCAATGCATTTTGTGACATTTCACTTTATACCCGCCCCCGTATTCAGCTGTGCTGCACATCCCCAATTGCTTAATCATAACAAATGACACATCATCGTAAAGAGGAATAACAGGGCTTTCCAATGATATAAAATTGAAGGAAAATTATTTTGCTGCAAGAGAGAAATCGTCAGTCAAACTTGACTTTCCGAACTTTTTTTGAGGAGTTTATTTCATCTGATAGTTTGGGCTTTGAACACAAAAACATGCATGGATTTTAAATGTGTTCTGACACATTGCTGTATCTGTACCGAGCGACAACAAAAGTGCAAAATGTTTCTCTATTTTTAAAGTGAAAAAAAAATCTGATAGTTGGAAATTTTAGCACACAGCTTTATACAGTCATGCATAATGAAGCTGTTATGTCAATATGTCGATGTCAACTCAAAGATTTTCAAATTATGATAAAATTTGTCTCTCTTTTGTTGCTCGTTATAATGTAGCTGAAACTTCCGCAGCCGATTTCACGAAACTTACGCAGTTTGCGTAAGCCCACTTGCGCAAAGTTTTATTGCGTAAGTCGCGCAACAATTTAGTAATGATAACGCGCAAGCTATGGGGCTTGCGCAATTTTTTTAAAGTTGCGCACGCTGCGCACTCTTTCGTGAAATCGGCTGCTGCAGGCTAGTTTTACTAACATTCTTCCTTATACAATTGCAAATTTTGTTTTCATACTACATGTAGATGGTGATGCATATGCTATGTACCTACTTGGACTTCCAGCTCCCGAGTGACCCTAAATACCCAGATGGGAAAACGTTCGCTAGTCAGTACTTCATGAAAACACCTGATAAACCAGGTACGCCCGTTGTTATTGTAATAAACCAATCCAGTAAACCTTGCCCACAACTTTAGAATGCACAGAATCATTAGATTGTTTGGATCACCAAATAACCATGTATTTTTGGGGGGCTGTAAAAGCTTTTGGGTTGGTGTATTTTTTTCTAGTGTTCAACTCAACAATTTCTGATGAATTTAACACGAGAAAATTGCAATGCCCCGACTGGGATTCGAACATACATTGTACATGGCCAACTGCTCTACCAACTGAGCTATCTGGGCATCCCGCCGGAGCACCACAACAATCTTGTGCTTGCCACTCTTTTTCCAACAATGCAATGGGGCAAATCCATGCTGACCAATTTAGCTACACTGATGGCCTATCGTGAAGAGAGGTCTTACCTCCATAGGGGGAGCAAATCCATGCCAACCCATTCACTATAGAGGTAATTATGTATAATGAGGGTATATGATAGGATTGACAATTAGAGATGAATTTAGAAACATTTAGACGGGATGCCCAGATAGCTTAGTTGGTAGAGCAGTTGGCCATGTATGCCAAGGATCTGGGTTCGAATCCCAGTCGAGGCATTGCAATTTTCTTGTGTTTCTAAATTCATCTCTAATTGTCAATCCTATCATATACCCCATTATAAAGAAATTATCTAAAGTGCACGAGGCACTGTAGCTTGTAAGCCTGAAGAAACCCGTGAAGAAAAGACGATAAAGAAATGCTCAGTTTTAGAGGTGGGAGGAAAACCCCTACACAATTCTGTTTAAGGGGAAACCCACGGAATCAAGCAGGGACTGAGAACCTAATCCACATACTGACCCAGGCGGGATTCGAACCAGGGCCACAGAGGTGGAAGGTGAGGAAAGACCTGCTATGCCAACTTGATTACCTGTGAAGTGCATTGAGATGTCGGGAGACATGAAATGCGCTACTATATCGGAGCTGCTAACCCTCCCGGATTTTAGGGAGGACATCTGGGAAAACAAGTTCATTCCGTGACTCCAAACACATCTAAAAATCCCCAAGGTTGTTAATTGACAATCCAGGAGGGTTTTTATCCATGTCATGACTCACAAAATTAGTAATTTTCCCAAAGAATATGTTGCAAATCCGGAAGCTGTGTACTTTGCTCAGTTGTGTATCTATAAACACTGATAGAAAATCCGGGATAGAAAATCGGGGATATTGTCAAAGCTCTGATAATATATAAGAATTAGCTATTACTGTTTTGATGTTTGAGATTTTGTCTTTTTGTTTTCAGATCTTAAAAAGAAAGACAACCTTCTTTTGTTCCAAACCAAGATCAACCCTCCTCACTACAAGGTCATTATTGCTGATGATACTTGGGACTTGGCAAAGGTATGATCAGGATAGCCCTAAGATTGCAACAAGTTAATTAAAAATCTTGAAACAACCAAACTAGAGATGAGAGAAAAATCATATGGGCCTCATCAGAATTTCCCAGAGGACAATTTTTCTCTCATCCCAAGTTTGGTTGTTTCATTTCAGTGGTGATCAGGCACCATACCAGATGTTGTGTTTGTTACTTTGCTCAGTTGCACTACCATGCAACACTGAGAAAAATGTGGGTCCATAGGGAAAACCCGAGGGAGTATACAACTGTGCCTCATAGCTCAGCTGGTAGAGCATCCGCCTGGTGTGTCAGAGGTCTTGGGGGAACCTGAGGGAGTATACCACTGTGTCTCATAGCTCAGCTGGTAGAGCATCTGCCTGGTGTGTCAGAGGTCTTGGGGAAACCCGAGGGAGTATACAACTGTGCCTCATAGCTCAGCTGGTAGAGCATCTGCCCAGTGTGTCAGAGGTCTTGGGGAAACCTGAGGGAGTATACCACTGTGCCTCATAGCTCAGCTGGTAGAGCATCTGTCTGGTGTGTCGGAGGTCTTAGGGGGAACCTGAGGGATATACAGCTGGTAGAGCATCTGTCTGGTGTGTCAGAGGTCTTAGGGAGAACCTGAGGGATATACAGCTGGTAAAGCATCTGCCGGGTGTGTCAGATGTTTTGGGGAAAACCTGAAGGAGTATACCACTGTGCCTTATAGTTCAGCTGGTAGAGAATCTGCCCGGTGTGTCGGGGGGGGGTCTTGGGGGGGAAACCTGAGCGACTATACCAACTGTGCCTTATAGCTCAGCTGGTAGAGCATCTGCCCGGTGTGTCAGGGGTATTGGGGGGAAACCTGGGGGAGTATACAACTGTGCCTTATAGTTCAGCTGGTAGAGAATCTGCCCAGTGTGTCAGGGGTAAACCTGAGCTCAGCTGGTAGAGCATCTGCCTGGTGTGTCGGAGGTCTTGGGTCTCTCATCCCAAGTTTAGTTACGCCTGGGAAAAAAGACAATGAAAAGTGTCTTGTCTAACAATACAACATAGTGGCAGTGACCGTGCCTCAAACCATGGATTTCATACATGAAGGTCTGATGCACTATCCACTAAACCACCACGCCTTCACCTTATGAAGTGTGATAGAGGATAATTTTACTCCATGTTTCCATTTCAGGGTCGTAGCAACATGTTCCAGGCAATTCTTCTATTTTTGCATCACATTAAGACCAAGGAACACGGAATGCTAGGGTGAGTATGCAGCATTCACACTGAAGATTGTTATGAGATATTTAAAGTGTTTTTATCTTCCAAGTGTCTGACATTGCATTGTTCAGTGGATTCATGATTTAGATTGAATATACTGTGGCAAACTTTGAGAGCACAGAGGCATTTTTAATTCAAATTTATTTGTTTTTATACCAAGCCAAAGAAATAAATTTATTCAAAATTTGAAATTTTTTTTCAAATTAAGTTGATATCAAAATATTTACATCACAGCTTAGTTACGCATGAATGCATAAAGCCTTCGGAAGGGATGTAAAGCCGTTGGTCCAGTGTGTTAGGTAATGCACTTTAAAGATCCCAGAGCATTCTTTCGTGAAGAGCAAGGGGAGGGATTCCCCGGTGTCTCTGGCCATTTCTAATTCAACTTAGATTTTGATAGTTATTCAAATATCTATGTTAATTTATACCATTCCTGTAATTGGCGGTCCTTCCGCTGTTGGATGTGGTTAATAAATAATTAAAATAAATAATCATCTTCTTTGGCATTATTGCAAAATTGTTTATGTAGATTTAAGCAAAAACGTAAGCGTAATTTTCAGGATGTAAGCCCCAGTATGTTCTAGCTGTTTTGGCTAAAGTAATTTTGCTCAATTTATGTTTTACTGAAAAATGTTTCCAGGCGCGTCAACTTGGGAATGTCAGGAATTAACATCCTTTGGGTAATCAACGATAATGAGCGACCACAGACTGGGAACCAGTGAAGGGAACTGGTGTCCAAATATTGAAGTGATACGGAACGGAACTGGATTGTGTCAAGGTTTGAGGATGGCTTATGTAAGCTTCAATGTGTAAGAATGCATGTTGATACAGGTAATATTCAATAGACCACTCTCACAGATGTCATCTTTGTAGCAAAATAGGTCTGCGTATTAAATGCCATTAAGTGTGCAAACGCATATCCCGGAAAATGTTCCAAACATGAGCGTGTTTCTCCAAATTGTTTGAAATACGGCGCATCTGATCGCGTCACAAACATTTACGCTCAAGATCCTGATGCACGTGGCAATCTGTAGGAAGTGACGTCATTTGAGAGTGATCAATTGACGGATCCGGAAGCGTTTAAGCCCTGCACCCGCAAATTTCCACCGACCAGTCATTTTGAAGGACAATGGTGTTCCACATGGTCTTTTAGTGATCCAAACAGTCCAATGATTATGTACACTTTGAAGTTGCTTGACGTATTTCTATGTGGGCAGGCTTAATGGATCATTGTATTAAAAAGAAAAGTTTGTTTTTAAAGGGCAGGGTCAGGATCATCTAATAGGATATTAGTTATGTTTAACTAAGTGGTTAGTTATGTTTAACTAGGTGGACAAATGAGGGCAAAGTGTGCATTTTCAGAAACATTTTTTTTGTCAGAAGGCATTTTTGACTTCAGCATCTGTATGTTCTTGACAAAAAGTGACAACTTTTCTGGAAATGTCTAAATATTTGAGGAAATGGAAGCCCCCATTCTTAACAGCAGGTGCACATGTGTTGTTTATTGGTCTCATTTTATATGTGTCTGGGTTGTAGTCGAGTTCCTCACAAGCCTTCACAAGTCCACCACAAGTCCCTGGGTCTTAATTCAAGTCACAAGCTATTCAAATGAACTCCAACAAAGGCATTCTTTTGTGCGTGTCCATCCTTTGCTTCTTGTTACTGGACTTGTGACAGACTTGTGATTTTATCAGCTCTGCACTTGTGATGGACTTGAATACAACACTGCTATGTTGTGTAGTAAGGTCAACTAAAATTGTTTTTGGCGGTTTTTTTTTCAGACGTTTGTCTGCCGTAAGTCTTTTTGTTTTGAAATACATCATTTTATGTTATCTTTTTAAAATTTTGAACATGAAGATTTCGAGAAGTAAATAAAATTGCGCTCTCAGAGTCCACAGTGAAATGCCATTCATAGGAAAGTTGGTTGGATTTTGTAACAGTTCTTTTCTCCAGTAATACTCTTCATTTTTAGTTTTCATCTGGTATTGTGAATTCCATACTGAAGTCTTGCCGTAAGTATAGCCTATTTCTGAAAAAATCAGCGTTTGTATTTTTTTGAACAAATATACTCAACAAAAAATAACACGCACCTTTAATTTTATGAGATATTCGTCAAAGTTACGTAACAGATGTCTGGCAGACCCAACAAGGTCACAAGCCTAGACAATAGACTACTAAAGTGAAAACGTCACCCTTTGTGTGTTGCCATGGTTTTGGGGCTACACTAAAACCAGTGAACTGTTTCCCTGCGCTATACCAATGGACGTTTCAGATTACCAGCGAATGTTTAGACCCAATTACCATGGCAACTGATGTCACACTTTAGTAGTCTATTGGTGCAGATGAAATTTACAATGCTTCACATGAATGGTGTGAAATTTTGCTGCTCCGTGGTGGCTAATTTGCAAAATATTGGCAGTTAGTTAAAATGAGAGAAGAATTGGGTCCATGGGGGTAAGTATACCAACTTTATTAAGCTCAGCTGGTAGAGCATCTGCCCGGTGAGTCAGAGGTCTCGGGTTCGAATCCCCGATAAGGCCATTACTATTTTTCTGTTATCCCTAAGTTTGGTTGTTTTTGTTGAGTATACATCAAAGAACTGGTCCTTTCACCAAACACCAGTGATTCATTTCGTTGATTTGACTCCAAGTAGCCGAAGTGTGCAAACGTCCTGTCATCAGATTTCTAAATGTCGGTTTGATCACCGCACACCGGATGTGTGGTATTTGAGCAGCTAGCTGCGTCACAGTGTTCAATGCTCGTACTGTGTCTTGCATGTTATAGTGCGTCTAGACAGATGACCCCAGGTGAGATTTTAAAGGCTCAATGTAGCATTTACAAGATAAAACTTTTTACGGATTTAGCACAACATAGCTGAAGAAGAATGTTGGTAAACTAGCCTGCCGAAATTTCATCTACATAGATGCATCAATGCTTCAGAAAACCAGTGAAACCTAATCTCATAGCGATGCATTGGCTGAAAAGGGGTGATTACTATAGCAGACAAAAACCGCTATTTCGTGATCACGGTGTGGTTAAGCATGCACGCGCTTGGAAACGGCTATTGTTGCGTCACTATCTTAAAAATGTTGCCCTGTAGTTGAAGGCACGTTCTCAATTGCTTACTGTTGACAATGCCTATGAAAAAGCCTGATGCTCGGTTAAAACTTTAATAAAAAATAGGCTGTCGAGCAGCTCTATGACATTTTTTTATAAAACTGTTAGTCTGATTTTGTTTTCTTATTAGCTCTAACACAATTTAATCTTTATACATATCCAGGTTTACAAAATTCCAAAAAAATTACAATATTTTCTCAGACTCTTAACTAGAACTGCTTTGTTTTCACAGCGTGGATGTTCCACATTTCAGTTCAGGTCAGTGCAAGAACCAGCGGGTTTGCATAACAGACTGCTTGCCAATGACCCTGGGAAACGTGTTAGTCATGCAACCACTTCCATACTCTGGGGAACGTGCACGCTCATGTGCCTCACGATTCGGCTGTCTCAATGTTAGTTGAATTTCATTTACTTCAACCACCTGCTAAGTCATTCTTGTAAAGTTGCTTTTGTTTTCCGTCCCAGAGATGCCAACATTTAAGATGTGCATTAGGTCACATACTCTCCGATTTTAACAAACAGTTTGAGGTTAATCCAGTGTGATGACGTTCAAATTCGGTCCCAAACCGGAGCAACTGGCACCCAACAGGGTAATTTTGTCCCTACATTTTTCGAGTGTAGCAGAGACATGGTCTTTTTCCAACACGGTCCTTTTTGCTGCATACGCATGCGCAGTGACATGCATTTTCATGCTTATGGTAGCAAAGCAAAAAATATGAAACGGAGCCACATGTGTAAGGCAAGGAAAGTACATTTACACCCACTTGTTGCATTCTGTAATGGAAATATTCACTTTATTACTTCAAGGCCTCATCAACTTATTACAGTCAAAATAATACACTTGAAAAGATAACTTGGTTACTAATCCTGTTGTGTTTACACTGGACTTAATAGGGTTAAGGTTACTAATTATTACCTTGGTGAGTTTTACTGAAATTTTTTTAATTTATATACGGCTATATTGCATACAGTTTCACAAGACTGACATTTCGATGTCGGCCTAATCCATTTTATACTTCAACTAATAAATATCAATGAATCTTTTTGAGGTATGGCAGGCACAATAGGCGGGCACGTGTTGATAAAAAAGCCTTACTAAAAGTGTTAATAACAATGGTACCAAACACCACATGATTTTATTTCAGTCCAAAATGGTATTTTATGTAAGAAATTAACAGCGAAAAAATACATTTGTACCATTCAACTCGACACAAAAACCATGCATGAACTTTTTAAGTTTTCAGAAGTTTTACTGCACCTATGTGGCTGAAATTTCTACAGGGCAGTTTTATCAACATGGGCTTCTAATCACGGGTAGAAGTAATGCCCCTTTTAACAATTTACCAATCATGTGTTCTACCTTTTAAAAAATATTATTTTATTTATAAACGTATATTTTTCACAAAAACTATATTCCCAAATGAAATTGTGCACCTTTTCCCACCGTACCTGTAAAAGTTAGAAGCAAAAGTCCAGTTATTCTGACATGCTAAATTTACATGCTGCCATAAGTATCTTTAGAAAATAATTTTTACTTTGTAAATTGCAATTTTAAATATTCAACATAACTTGCATTTCTTATTTTATTTGTTCAAACATGTCCACAATTTCACAAATGTCCCGAATCCTTCACAATTCTAATTATTTTCAGCCACTTTACAAATAGTTTCTTGAGTTTAATGCACACAACCTGAACCAGCACCATATAAAATTAACTGGATCGACCAGTTAGGAAGACCAGTTCCAATAATACTCATTTGTTTTTGATTGTTAATATTTTACAACAGGTAAAGCGTCTAAGTTTACAGAAAGCAGAATTCAGCCAAAATGGATCTAATTTTATCCTAGAAGAAACTGGTAATTATCATTTTTGGCCAAACATTTTATGATTCAGATTTTCCTCGAGCCACCTGGGTCATGAAAAATGACAACCAAAATGGTGGATGGAGTCACCTGAAAGCAATCAATACATGTCAATGATATTCCTTGAATGCTCATCCACGGAATGAAATTGATATAATTTCAGATATTGAGAAAAAATGCCAAATTTTGTTGGCCACAATTTCCATCTTTCTCGGAAATCTGCCGAAATAGGTTCTAAATGGGCGAAATTTTCATTAGGAGTCATTACTGAGAGATTTATTTCTGGCCAAAAATTTTACGATTCTGATTTTCTTCAAAATTGCAGAAAATGTTGCTTATAACCCATAGATGATCCTTGAATTTGATCTTGACTGCTCATCCAAGTAATGAAAGTGTCCATGTTGTGGCAAAAATTCCCATTTTTTTCAGAAATTAACTTGAAATATGTTCCAATTTTTTGCCAATTTGGAGGAAAAAATTTTTATGATTCAGATTTTCGGAAGAAAAATTTCAAATTTTGTTAAGATTACAAGAAATGTTGCCTAAAACCCATAGATGATATTCATGTTTCAAAAATTAACTCGTCATAATTAAAACAACTTGTATTAAAATGTGAAAATCAAATTTTTAAAAATTTGATCGGTACTCATGATTTTTACTATAAAGCTCTGAAAAATAATTCACTTCAATAATTCTATTTCGATACGTAGAAAGAAATTTCATATTTAAAAAAAAATCATTGAGCAAATAAAGGAATTACGTATTACATAAGGTGATTTTGATGACTAATTTAGGCAAAAAACGTATTTTTAAAAAGTGTCTTCATAAGAATATAACGTAGTTGTTTTTGTATAAATTTATCAAAATACATTTTTTAAGTCATATTGGAATTTTACAGTTGCACCTTTGTTTCGTTTTATACAAGACCACATTCTCTTAAAACATTTAAAATTTATATTTGCACCTTTGTAAATTTTATAAGAATCTGATAATGAAGCTTCAAAATTGCATCAACATAAGTATTTCAGTGTACATATTTACAATCTACTTGAATCTGTTATATAATGGTGATTGTACATGGGTGAGTTTAGACAGCCTGTTCTTGACACAGGTTGACACTTAAAACAGGATCACACATCGTCAAGAACAGACAGCCCAAACTCGATCTATGGGTCTTTTCTCCATTCTAGAGCCCATTTTGATAATCGGAAAATACTTTAACAAAAAAAAGGAATAAAAAAGTTCTAGGAAGATAACTTTAAGGTAGTCTACTTGTTTGGTAAGGCGCGAGTTCAAAATACAAACCGTCTGTAAACGGTTCGAGTTAATCCCTCTTGGAAACGTTTGTCTGTGGGCAGAAAACCATTTTTTTTTTTAGAAAAATGACAAAATCGTTTGAATCTCCAGAGATCGCCTATCTTTGGAGCCATTCATTCATGCACAAAAACCGTACTTGGATTTTTCAGGTTTTCTGAAGTATTACTGCATCTATGTGGCTGAAATTTCTACAAGGTAGTTTTCTCGACCTATGCTTTCAATTACCAGTGAAAATTATGCCATTTTTAACAGTTTACCAACCAAGTATACTACCCTTAAGCCCCAAAAAGGTAACAGATAGTCTGACAACATGCCTTTTTAAAACCTCCGTGTTTGCACAAGCAGCCATTACGGGGGGCAGTCACATTGTCATCATGCATGAGTAAGTAGGCACTCTGCGGATCTATTGTCACATCATTTAAATATGAAAACCGGTCATGGCCGTCGGTACAGAGGGTCTAAATTGCCGAAAGTGGCTCTACATCAGAGAAAGTACCATATAGACTATCGAATAGCCGCCATCTTGTAGGGCAATTGTTTTGTTCCTTGATGACTTGCATATATTGTGCTTGCATTGCTGCCCTACAAGATGGCAGCTATTTGATACGGTCTATATCAAAAAGGCTTTAAGAGTAATTCTAGGAAATTAAGCACATGACCAATTTACCTTCATTTCCTTTAGTCAAACCAGGCACAGATTGTTGCGATGACTCAACGAGACTATTTACTTTACAGCCAAATTTATCCCCTTTAGGGAAGTCTTAGATCAGTGTGGTGGTGGTCATCAACCCCCTCTGGAAATCCAACAGCAGTCACTGATTGTTGTCCTGCTCTTCCTGTTCACGGGGGTGCAAACCGAGCCTGTGGGATAAACGGTCTACTTAATGTACTTTTCATACGCCCTTCCGGTTTGGTTGTACATTTTGACCTAAAAATGAAAATTTTTTTTTGGTTCTTTTTTTACAAATATTTGCTGCACAAAATTCCAAAAATTATAAATTGTCGAACCATTAACTGTTAGATAGCAGAGCTCGAACATTGCAATTCGAAAAAAAAGAGTAATTTACCACAGGGCACTCACAATGGACACAAATTTTATAACTATTTAAACCCATGCATTCTAGAATTATGTCACAATACTGATCGTCGTTGGCTGAAACAATTGTACAAACTACGCCTAAATCGTAGATGTTGGCATCTCTGAGATAGTGTTCCAACTAAAAAAGAGTATTTTGGTGAAAACAAAGATATATTTGTTTCATAAAAGTAGAGGGTAAAATGCTTATTTTTTATCAAATAAAAAGTGAACATGAACAACAAAAAAGTACAGATTCTAAAGCAGAATTTGACGAGCTGCATGAAATGTAGTAAAATGAACAGCATCATCGTCACCAATAGACTACTAAAGTGTGACGTCAGTTGCCATGGTAATTTGGTCTTAACATTTGCTGGTAATCTGAAACGTCCATTGGTAAAGCGCAGGGAAACAGTTCACTGGTTTTAGTGTAGACCTAAAAACCATGGCAACACACAAAGGGTGACGTTTTCACTTTAGTAGTCTATTACAGATTGGTTTTCCAATAAAGAAATGTTTAGTTTTAAAGGTGGGAGGAAAACCCCAAATGGGTCTTTCTATAAATTAGGGATCCAAAAGTGCAACATTTAGGGCGTGTTTGTTTCGGACGGATCCAGATTCAGATCCGCGCAGATCCAAGGTGAACTCGTTCACTTCGCGCACATTCTAATCGAGATCTGTGATCTGTGGAATCCTTTTCGAGAGATGGTTCAGCGCTAGATCCAAAATGGCGACGTAAACAAATTTAGAATGCTTGTTTATTTACGACGAATGTCGTGGGAGAAATTTGGAACAGAAATTTGACAAATTTGGTAAATAAATTGCAATTCACGTGATTTGAGATCCGAGTTGAGAGCAGTTCATGAAACTGTCATGAAACAAACACGCTCATAGTGTCCCCCGTTACACCTGATATGTTTTATTTTTCGTACATAAATCATTAAAATGGTGTACACCGCACAATATCCCTAACTTATTGTGAGTAGTATGAATTGAAAATTTACACTTTGCTTACCCCTTAATGACCTTAAAACATAACTCCTCTAGACACTCTCCCGTTGAACGGTTTGAGCGATTCTCGCAGTGAGTTTAACAACGATAGATGGAGGAGACTGTCGAGGTCTTCTTCGCATCGCGAGTCACGCTTAAGTAGGTCGCTCACTCGACTGTAGAGCTTGCTGAGCCACATGAAACATGTCCGGCAATCGTCACGGAAACGGGTGCGGAACAGGCCTTGATAAGAGAGGTTGATGGGGAGGAAAGGGATTAATATCAAAAGCAATGGAGAAATCGATTCGTTTTTATAGGAAAATAATTTTGTTTAAACCATTCTGCAGACGACAACCTAATTACAGTAAAACCTGCTATTAAGGCCACCTTGATAAACAGGCCACATGCATATAGTGGCCACCCACCTTTGGTCCCAAATGCCATGTGTATAATGCTTAATAAACCTCTATAAAGAAGCCACCTCTTTATAGTGGCCAGTTTTTACAGTCCCGAGGGTGGCCACTATAGACTAGTCTCACTGTATTAGCACCAAATGACAATAAACGGAAATGAATGTGTGCACATTTGAGATATGATCATGCCAAATCAGTCAGAGCTCGGGATTATAACTAAAGGTTGTATTCCTGTTTTTTTTGGTTTTTTTTTTACTAATGAGCATGAAGTATGCTACATACAGTGAAACTTGTGTATAGTGGCCACCCATGGGACCGACAAAATGTGGCCAGAATACGCAGGTGGCCATTATATAGAGGTTTAGCGTACACGTGCAGGAATATCCAAACATTATAAAATATACCACAGTGCATGTTTGTAGATAAAAAACAGCTAAATGTATTAAATGTTTGCTCATTAAAAAGTTGAAAATGTTTTCATTTAAAATTTGTTGTTTAAGCTCCTCATAAAATTTCCCAGAGTAGCTTGATTCATTGAGGCAATTTACTGTGTGTGGCCAGATTATCAAGGTTCAACTGCTATAGGATTGTACACACAGAAATCCTAGTGCCCTGGCCACTGGCCGTGTTAGAGAGGGGCCCTATTATCAAGGTTCCACCTCCATATGTTTGTGTACAAACTGGTCTGGGACCAAACAAATGTGGCCACTTTAGACAGGTGGCATCTTTAGACAGGTGGCATCTTTAGACAGGTGGCATCTTTAGACAGGTGGCCTCTTTATAGAGGTGGCCCTAAGAGCAGGTTTCACTGTACATGTATATGTAAATATTCCAAAATTGACCAGTGCCTACTTCAGACTAATACTGATTGATCACACAATTTTTTTTCAAATTATGGAGCAGCAAAAGATTAGCAGTTTTGCTCCGGAGGAAAAAAAAAAAAAACTTACCCCCAGAGTGGTGTTTTTCAATCTCATATCCAAACTTCCTGAGTAGCAGCTGAACTAAAGCCACGCTAGCATCCATAATGGCTTCATCCTTAGTGTAGAAAAGTCGATCAATGATTGGTAGAACCTGGGCCGCTAGGCTGAGGGTCCATTTACTCCTGAAACAAATAATGCATGTTGTAAATAGACACTTTGCACCGGCGGCCATGACAGGGGGCATGTTTTCTAGATGCGAAAATAGATCTACACATTTTATTCTGACCTAACAATCAACTACCTCCCCAAAATACTATCCATGGGAAGAAAACAGGAAATTTGCAATCTCAAATTTGGATGTGGAAGCAAAAAGGTTGGTGTAATCACTGCATGCTTTATAGAACCAGATAAATTAGTTTACAAAACATTTGTGGTTTTTGACAATATCCTTGGATATAATGTAGATTGGGAGCGCACAATTTTAGAATGGTAATGAGAATAATATGATATGGTATGGTATCAAAATCTCAACACCCATGTGGGGTGTTATGGCCGAGCGGTCTAGTGCGTCGAACTTAAGTTCCTGTGCTAGTACTAGAATGTAGGTTCGATTCCGGGCCGCGACGGGTTGTGGCACCTGTGCCTTTGAGCAAGGCACTCAACCAAACTTGCTCCCATTCATGTAATTGGCGGTCCCTCCGCTGTTGGATGTGTTGAATGAATAAATAAATAAATAAATAAATAAATAAAAAAATGGGGGAGCTCAACAATGTGGACACGCTCCTTTAAACAGGTGACGACTACAATGCAACAAGCCAATATTATAAATCTTTCCCTGTCCCTCATTTCCTGTCGTTAGGCACAGTGTAGGATCATGTGGCACACGGGACGGTCCGTGTGACAGGAGGGTTTTACGCTTCTTTCCGTTGTGGTGATTCAGAGCCTAGGGATATAGAATTAAGCTAACCTAGTCAGGTGGTAAAGCTAAGGGCAGGTGTGGTGTGGGTGGAATAACAAAACGCAGCATCATCTGTCACTTGTGGGGGGTGGTTCAGAGACCTTTTACTTGGAAGACACGGGGTGAATCTTTGTGACCATGACAAGAAACATTGATGTCACGTATTCACAGATCCGAATCCAGATCCCGAGTTGTTTTACCGTTCAGAAACGAAACTGCTCTCAACTAGGATCTCAAATCATGTGAATTGCAATTTATTTCAGTAATTGATTTGGCTTGCGTCGGGGAGAATGTATGTTAATTGGGGTTTGTTTTGCCCTTATACCCGACGTATATTAGCACTGTATACTCGGTGCTTTCCCGAGACACTATGAAAAACTTCATAGCGTGCTCGGGTGGGATTCGAACCCACGACCTCCTGTAAACAAGGGAGACGTCTAAACCACTCGACCACCGAGCTAGCCGGTGTTTAATGGCCGGTTCAAATCATTTCGCAACGGGGATCGCGATTAATCAGTATTGGCTTGCGTCAGGGAGAATGTATGTTAATTTGGGTTAGTATACAGTGCTAATATACGTCGGGTAAGGGCAAAAACAAACCCCAATTAACATGCAATTTATTTACCAAATTTGTTAAATTTCACCCACGACATATCGTAATTAAACAAGCAGTTAAAATTTGTTTGTATCGCGTATTATATCGTGTGTTGCCTCTGAAAACTGGAACGACACGGTTTTACTCACATAAAAATCTAGCGCCAACCACCTCTCGAAAAGGATTCCACAGATCTCAGATCTCGATAAGGATCTGCGCGAAGTGAACGAGTTCACCTTGGATCTGCGCAGATCTGAATCTGGATCCGTCCGAAACAAACACGCCCTTAGTGAAACAATTTCTGAGTGCAATTTGCTTTATTCATTATAAACTTTGGAAACTCAAGATTGACTGAAAATGTCTCTTAAATTGTTACCAAGTCATTTTCCTTGAATTTGGTATCATTGGAAAGCTTCTTTACAATGATGTGTCATTTGTTATGATTAAAAGCACAGGCTCGTCAGCAATGCGGGCGCACCAAATTCGTGCCACGAAATACGCAGCTCCATAGCAAAGGCATGGAGCTGCGTACTTCATAGCACGAATTTGGTGCGCGCGCATTGCTGACGAGCCTGTGCCTTTAAGCAATTCAGTAATATGCAGTACAGCTGGAAATGAGGGTAGGTGTAAAGTGAAATGTCACAAAATGCATTGCTATTGTCAAAAAGTGTATTGACACATTCCCATCCCAAAGCAAAAGGGGAATGCACTGTACGGCAATAGCAATGCATTTTGTGACATTTCACTTTACACCTACCCCTGTATTTAGCTGTGCTGCACATCCCCCAATTGATTAATCATAACAAATGACACATCATTGTAAAGAGGAATAACATGGCTTTCCAATGATACCAAATTCAAGGAAAATGACTAGGTAACAAAAGAGAAATTGTCAGTCAATCTTGAGTTTCCAAACTTTTTTGAGGAGTAAATCTTTTCCGGGGATTTAGTTTAGTAAATTAATTTATCCGGTTACTTAAAGCAGTACGGTAATTACACCAACCTTTGTGCTTCCACATCCAAATTGAAGATTGTATATTTCCTGTTTTCTTCCCATGGCTTTTTTTTGGTGGGGGGAGGGGAGGGGGTGCATATATTTTGTAGGATTGTTAGGTTAGAACGAAATTCATTTTCTGGAAAAATCTGAACACGCTTCTTTAAGGTGGTGTTATTTGAGCCAAATACATTAAACTCTGATTATAACGTCCCTTGATATAAAGCTCTTCGTGATATAAAGCTCCTTTTTCTAAGTCCCAGCCGTCATTCTATTTACTGTGTATGCATTGGTAATAGACCTTTATCACGGTGCGGCCATCTTCCCTTTTCCCCTATTAAAATGAACGTAACCAAAGCGAGGCTTGCCGAAATAAAATAGTTTGGCCCCGTGTTGAAAATGTTCATTGTGTGCATCACAATGACATGCGCGCGGTGCGTTCAAGAAAACGCGCAACGCGGACAGTGATTCTCTCAAAACAACAACAGAAGACTGCACGCGCTATCGCGCATACACGTACACGTACTATGCAGTGGGGAACAAGACAAAGATGGACGCACCGTGATAAAGGTCTATAGCACTCTTTGAATATAAAGCTCACATTATTTTGGCCCCTCAAATAGTGCTGTAATAATAAACATTTACTGCACCTCTCTCGGTGTGGCACTTTGTCCAGTATACACTAATCCGGTAATTAAGGTCTCCTTCCCTGTACATCCGCCATAGCTGGGGGCTTCCACTGAATGAACTGTATGTTTTTGCTGTTGCTGAAGCTGCATTTGTTTACTTCGAACAAATTGCGGGTCTTAAGGTTGTACTTGTGTGCGCGGAGGGGGCGCGTCGCGTGCATGTAATGGATGAGCGCTTTTTGTTCTAACAGCAACACAAAACGCGCAGTCCATGCACTGGATAGGTCTATCAGCAAGAACCATAACTGACTTACTCTTCAGTCGCTAACACATTAAGAATGCTGGTCCATGCAGGGTAGTCATTTTCTATCTCTGCCAAACTGATTCCCAGGTCACTCTTACGATTGCCCTCCAGTTGTCTAACGGCAGGCAGGATTGAATAGGGGGATACCAGTTGCTTTGTCAGGTGGTCAAACGTCACTAGAGCTTCTACGCAGTGTTTGTTGACCCACAGGGTACATACTGCGTAGGTTGCCTGTTGACGGACAAACAAAATGTTTGAGATAAAATATGAGAGGTGCAACATTTATCTATCAGTAACATGTATGGCCCCAATAAGAGCCACTGAGGCAGGGTGCGCAACTCTGCCTAAAACAGCGGACACCAGTTAGAAAATTTGCAGACATCAAGGGGGTTGTGGTTGCAATGCAATCAAATTTTCTGAGCCCCTATAGAACATCCATATTTGTATCAAGAAAATAAACCATCAGTGATCTCTACAACTTACTATTACTACAATCACAGAAGGTGTGCTTAAATGCTCAGTGCGAATCTGAAAGAAATACAAAATATATATTTTGTCAAGAAGTTCTTTTCAAACCTCACCTCTGATGAGCTGTTGTCTTCTTGGACTTGCACCTTGTTTGCTTTCTTGAATTCTGCGTAGTGACCTTTGCCCGATATTCTCTCATAAAGCGTTGGTTTCATCTCTTTCCTGCTTCGGTAAACTTCCTCGTATTCGTGCTCGACGGGAAACACGGGTTGTTCGGAGTCTGTGGCACTTACATCATCATCGTCTCCAGTTACCACACCGGAATCTACAGAAAGGTTCGTGTTGGCTTTGGCGAATGCGAGGAGATTTAGACCTCGCTTGCTGTTTCGGGATTTAGATCGTCCCAAAGAAGCACTTCGAGCGTCTGCTCCAAGGGCATCTAAATCCACCGCGAAGGAACTGACTAGGCTCTTACGAACGTCGGCACTGGAGCGATAGTACCACGTCCGGCGCGGTTTGGGAGGGGGAGGGGCCTGAGTCCTACGCTCGGAGAAACGATGAAGGAAATTGAGCTTGCGTTGTTTGGGGATGGTGTGGAAGGAGCTAGCCATCTCGGGATCGGAATTTGGAGGAGTGTCTTGGGTTGTTAAAGAGTCCGTGGATTCGGCTGTTTCTTCTTCTTCGTACAATGCCTCCAAGTCACTGAATTCGCTAATTGAGAATGATGCGGAGCTTATTGAACTAGTGGGGGTTAAAGAGGGATGCAAGACACAAGACGTCTCAAAGACATTTGCAAAAGCCTCTTGTGTAGCTTCGTTGGTTGTGGAGACCTCACTTGGAAACAGATTGTCAAATTGTTCACTTCCAAGCATTGGGTTTTTTGCATCATTTTGAGAATCACCAACTGTCGCCCCTTTGCAGTAAACATCTGTTTCGTTGCTACCGTGTGTTATCCCTGACAAAGTAAAAGTCCCGTAAGGTCTATTCACGGTGGGTTCTGGCGAGTTACAGCCAGCAATGCTGTTCTCATAAATGCCGAAACTGCTGAGAATGTCATCAGCGAGGCTTCTGTTCTCCAGGTACGCATCTATGGGAAGCAAATCTGCGGCGAGACTGAAAGGATCCATTGAGTTATAACTACAGTTGGCATAATGACTTTGATCTTCAATCTCTGCTTGGGTTCGAGTCCTTTCCGATGTCGATTTCTCGTCACTTTTTTCCTTTTCCTCATTCTCAATCTCGGCTCTGACCTCATCTGGGCAACCATTCTCAATTGGGGGCTGATTCTCTTGGTTCATCTGACCCGATCGAACTAATGCCTCGACGAGATCGATTTCCGAGTACTCGGCGAAAGTCTTTTCATCAGAATCACTATCGCCAGGATCAATAGTATCTTGTGACTCGTCTGCATTAAAGTCGGTCCGGGGTGGCGGCTCGGACAAAGGGCGTATTTTAGTTTTTTTAGGGGTGGTACAAGTTTCCACGGAGAGGCGCTTTTTGACGACCTCATCCGTGTCTTGAACTTGCCAGTTGGGTTGGTAGAAGTCGTAACGATACGCTGGCACCGTCGCGAAGCGGGTACGCGCGATTCCGCGACCTGGCCTCATTTCACATCTCAGTGGAAGACTCTTCGAAGGACCTTCCACTAGCTGCTTTGCTGGACGTGGAGCAACATGAGTGCCGTAATCAAGAAGATCGATAGTTTCATTACTGTCACCGCTGCCACTATTCAAAGACCCAGAACCCATCTCGTCAAAATCTCGCTCCAACTTCGCGAGGTCACAGCAGATGCTTGAGAAAAGTCCGTCCCCGAGAATATGTTGCCACATTTGCAAATAATCCTCTTCCATCTCGAAATTTGGGAAGGCCAAAGTCCTATCCCCTCTGTCAAGAACCCGACCTTTGTTTAATCGGCTTTTGTAATCAACATCCCGGAATCCCGTCTGTCTATCGCCCACGGTACTAGCAGTTTCTCCACCGCAAACAGTGTGTCGCTTCAGCTCGTCAGGTCCCATATCCGAGTCTGAATCTGAGCATTGGTACTCAACCCGCGTGTCGAGATCGTAGGAAAACGTGACACGTCGTTGGGTGCATGACGGTCGCGGTGAATCAGGACTTTTCAGTATGCTATGTTTCCGCTTTCCTGGGCTTGGACTGTCCTCCAACGAACTACTTTATGAACAAAAAACAGAAATGTTGGAGTTTACAAATTTAATTAACAACCTGTTAATTGGAAACAATGAAAATGCGGAAACAATGAAAATGCATTAAATTTATTTTGGTTTTTTTTTGTATCAGAGCACAGAGGGTTTGAACCACCCCCCGTCCCCGGGACCATGCCTTCCCTCTCCCCCCTCCCCCAACTCCAACATTCCGTGAAGTATATTAACTATTTAGTGACCTATTGAGCTCAAACACATGGCAACTTACATGCATATTTAGATGCAAATCAAAAGTGGTTCTTCATGAGGTCGGAAGGGATTTAATTTAAAAAATAAAATTCCACATGCCAGTTTTAATAACAAACTTTGCTATGCTGGTGATATTTTTGAACATGACCAAATTTGTCCAAAAAATGAATTTCATTCTAACCAAACAATCATATAAAATACCTCCCAAAAATACCACCTATAGGAAGAAAATTTGAAATTTATAATATTAAATTTGGATAGGAAGCAATAAGGTTGGTGTAATAACTGCACTGCTTTATGGAACCAGATAAATTAGTTTACAAAACATCAGTGTTTTTTATTCTGATATCCTTGAAATTATACGTATTGTGAGCATGACATTTCAGAATGGTATAGTGAGAATAATATAACAACTGATATACATGTAGGATCAAAATCTGAACACCCATGGGAAAATTGGGGAGCTAAAAAAATGTGATCTAGACAGATTTTGTAAAGTGAAAATTATCACCCAGCTGTTTTTTTACAGAAATCAAAAGATCAAAGTGTTGCAGACAAAGGGGCAAACTCAAATTTGTTTTCATTTCAGAAAGAAGTGACATTTTCTCTACTTCAAAAATGTCTTGTCAGGCGAGGGCACTGTTTGTTGCTGGTCATGGAGGGAACCCACAGTGGAAAAACAATGAAAAAACTTTACTTCAAACAGTAACAGTACCCCACTGATTCATTTTTGACCCAAACAAACTTGTTAGGATTGTTGCAAATGGCATACTAAACAAACTCAGTAAACTTATATAGTTCATGATATCAAGAAGCCACTGAAAATGACATTAACTGTTGTACACAAGTCTATGGAGAATTTCTCTGTTGTCCTGAGATGACATCACGGATTTTCTCATGAATATGGAAATTCTCATTAGCATAAAATAGAAAACGTGCAATTACACCAAAACGCAACTATCAAATTCTCTGAAATTTACCGAAATGTGTAAAACACGTCCTCTACTATTATTTTATGTAATAAAAACCCTATTTCATAGCAATACTCCCAGTAATGACATGCCATGGATACCAGGCTTGAGCACCGGCCATAGGTGTATAGCTTGTCAAACAACTTCACCCAATGAAAAAGTAATCTCTTCCTGATTTTAATGAATGCGCAAGACTCATCTGATATTATATCCAAAGGAATCCTTATTTATCACAGCTTGGTCTAAATTTCTCCTGACAGCACGTAAGGCCAACAGGAAGGAAACAATTTGTCGGTGGTTAACGGGGAAAATTGACCGTGGTGTGCTTTGAACAGCCAGGTGGATGCGAAGGTTAAAGAAATGAGAGATGGTTGAAATCAGTCACAAACCTTTAGCATCAGTGACGGGATTAGTTTTGACAGCAAATAGTAAGCATTAAGCTCATACTTCCAAATGGGCATGAGTCAATTGGAAATTGCAGTACATAAAAACAAAATTGCAGTTAAAAGTCCAGTCAATTTACGATTTGACCTAGAACTAATATCAATAGAAATCATTCTAACATGAATCTAGGCCACAACATTCAATAAACAACATATGAACAATCTAATTGTTTCTTTTGAGTGGAAAGGTGTTTTTGAAGCAGTTTTTGAAGACAAAAATTAAGAATTAATAATTAGTCTGGTAACGTTCCTCAGTCTGCATGTTTCGTAGAGCCAATACATGTACATACACCCAACGTTAAAGTATATGGGCGACGTCACAAATTTTGCGTACAGGGGGGGAGGGCGTCTAAAAAGTCGGCATTTCGTGCGTACGTACTTTATGGATGGCCCCAAACAGGCATTTAGACTATGAGTGCCATGATTGCAAACCTTTCAACATGGCAGAAATGTTAATATCACTAGCACTTTCTTCATGCATACCCGAATGGAAGAATTTCACTAATCGACCCCTAGTGACCCCTTTCTTACCTTGTAGATGGCGTTGGCGAGTGATACCCAAAACATGCCATGATACGATAGAACTGGATTTGAATCTGGGCGTTGTCTTGGTATAAGGTTCCAGCTCGGTCCAACAGCGCCAGACCCTTCTCTTTGATGTAGTCGGTGATTGATATTGATGTGGTTACCAGATTTTCCACGACCTCGTCTGGGTAACCTGGGGATAAACAGAATAAAGTGCGATGTCAGTTGCCAGGGTAACTGGATCTAAACATTAGCTGGTAACCTGAAACGTCCATTGCTAAAGCACAGGGAAACAGTTCACAGTAACCTTGGAAAAACAAAGGTTGACATGTTCATTTTTGTTGGTACTCTACAGACTCTTTTCAAAACAACTCATCTTGTCACATTTTTATTTTGTTTCACTTTTTGATTTTTAGGTTGGGGGTGAGGGGGGGGGAGGGGGGAGGGGGAGGGAGGGGGGGGGGAGGGGGAGTTCAGGGGAGATTTTTAGATTATACTTTAGGGTTATTTTTAGATATAGCTAGATATTTGTAGACATTCCGTACACTTTTTTGGTAAAATCATTATTAATATCCTGTCAAACTGGCAAACATGCCAAAAAAAGAGAAAATTATCTAAGGCAAAAACAAAAATAAATATGTTTAGCGTCAACGCGTTCGCACTTTCAACCCTGCGCGTCAAACTTTTTTGTTTTAAAAATAAATAAATATCGTCAGCGCGCGTCACTTTCAACACTACACATCGAAGCTTTTTTTACGCTTAGAAACGCACCGTCTGTTGAGTGTTTCAATTAAAAACTAATGCTGTAACAAAGTCCGCAAGTTCGGTTCGGTTCGGCAAAAGTTCGGTAATTTCTTCCCGAACATTTGTTCATTTGTTCAGTATTGTCGGCGGTGTGGGTTCCGGTTAAAAGTGATCAGGCACGTGCAGCTAGCTTTCTTTATAAATTAGGGTCTATGTATTTTTTAATTTTTTTTATCTTCAAACCCGCTCTTTTACACGATTTTGTTTGTCGTAATGAACAAGATGGTGGGATGAAATTGACCCGGGAAACTAAATGGAATCCGCGGCTGGAGCGTGGCGCTACTGTCGGTACTTGCAGTGTGCATGCATTTTGTGATTTGTACCACGTGCAAACCATAGTGAGACTGCGTAGGATGGTATTTTTTTCCTAGCCTACGGTGTTTATTTTCCGAAGAATTGTTAAACTTTGTAGTACCCGCAAGTATTGCTGTGTTTCTGTAAGAGGGCTTATTGATTTCCCTCAAAATGCTTGTCACAATGTTGTGCGAACAATTCTGTGCCGATACGCCGCTAAAGGGCGTTTTCAATCAAACTGTTCTGATCAATCGACAGTCAGCACATCGTGCAGATGCAAACTGCGCGGTAACTCTATGGCTTTGGCACGTTGCGGCGATGGAGCCAATACAATATTTGATCGGCACCGATCGAGCAACGTCCGTGTAGATATCGATTGTGAAGTCTTGTCGGTACGGAGTCATACATGTCTGTACGGTGGGCGCTAGCGCCGGGCTCAAAATGTTGGATCTGATTTGGCACAAGAATTGCTTTGTACAGTGCATGACATTCGCCAGTTAAACACAAAGCGCTTTTGCAAGCATAAGAAGTCAATTTGAGTGGGTTTTTGACATTCAGGAAGCCAGCTGCCTTTCACATTTACATTTAAAATATGTAAGATGTGAAATTCAAAGTGAAACAGCTGAACTGTGTGAAATGTTCAGTTCAGTTCGCTTCGGAAGTGCCAAGTTCGGTAAAATCCCGTTCGGTTCGTATGTTCGGTTACAGCATTATTAAAAACATGCCTTTGCTTGGAATCCACTCCAAAAAAAAAGCAGAGAAAAAAAGCGGAGAAAAAAAGCCGCATCACCGCGTCATTTTGCGAGACTATCTTACGCTAAACATAGTTCTTTTTTTTTTTGGACCTAAAGTAGAGCAATCACAAGGCCCCTGAAACAGTATCTTTTTGGGGACAGTTCCTCTAAATCTAGGATCATCGAAATTCAGTTTGGCTGCAGTTTGCAAGGTGTAATTTTCGAGTTCTTAGTTGTGTTTTAATTAGAGATGAAAAGTAGGTTTGGCCAGTTTTAAACATGCATTTAAAACCGGATAGGGTCCTGGGCACTGATAATGGCCCAAGCAGAAGGCGCGGGCCATTATCAGTGCATAGGACCCAAGCCGTTTTTAAACGGATTGTTTAAAACTTACCAAACCTACTTTTAATCCCATTCATAAATACTTTTTTGCGTAAATCGGTAAAAGTTTTGCATAAACTTTCTACACCCAGTGTCAACACTGCGTTCGTACAACTGCTAGCTGTGCGTCAATATGTTTTTGTTTGATCGCGCACGTTACGCATAATGTTAGCGTGTTGTACGCGCACGCACACAACAGGGTACTTGTCTGCACAGTGCACAATTTGCTTTCGGGAACGTGCAGTTTCTGTGTGCATGTGCGTGTTCCATCTCAGGACACAAATAATAACAAGAAAAACAGGTCTCACTTTTCACCCAAAGTGACTGACCTCATGTCAAATATCATAGTAAATGCTCCTGCCCAAGGACACAACTAACCACAAGCAAACCTACCTTGCTGCAGAGATGTGAAATCTCACTGCGAGGACAATGGCTGAACTGCCCATGTGAGTCTCAAACGTCTTTGAAGATGTGAAATTTCATAGTAAATGCTCTTGCCCAAGGACATAAACCTACCTTGCTGTACGGCCCAAGATGTAAACTGAGACATGGTGCTGGTTAGGTTAGCAATGACCACACACACTGCGAGGACAACGGCTGAACTGGCCATGTGCGTCTCAAATGTCCTGAGAAGAACTTGAATTCCGCTCTCTCGGACTGGGGCCTGTGGCAAGAATTTAAAAATGTTGAGATGTACGAAATGATCCGAAAATATTTTGGATCTTCTGATACTAAGAGGACGCCCTAAGTTGTTAACATTTTCACGGTTTTACAGAGTGTACTCTTTCAGTGCCAAGGTAGACTTGAGGTCAAGTCTCTAGACAGTCGTATTTGGTTCGTCCGACGCCTATAATCCCCACACGCAACAGTCGTTGTTATGAATAGTACCTGTCTAGAGACTTGAGAAACCTGTATTCGCGCCAATATCAATGCATTCATGGCGCGTAATATATAATCACGCAGTTGTCATAGAACAGGTCAGAGGAGTAACATGAATTTTAATGTTGTCCTGCATTTCGACCAATCAGCTCTCTACGTCCAATTCTGGTAGCAAACTACATAGACCGTGTACAAAACGGAAACAGGTTTCTCAAGTCTGTAACTAGAGGTCGATTAGACTTGTTCCCATTCCATTCGCGACTACGCTGCTGCGGTTTACGAACCAACCGGTCTAGTTACAGACTTCACATCAAGTCTAGTGCCAAGGCCGTACAAGTACGATCTATCGTATGTACTCTGAAAGTGCCAATGTCGTACATGTATGATGCCGTTTTTAACTTTTTAAAAACCGGCAACCGCCATACATGTACGACGTAAAAATATCGCTAGAGGGTGCATTGATCTATCATAAAATGCAATATCATTGAGGTATGACGCCGGAGCTCCTTGAGAGGGCGCAAAGTCTAAGCAGTTCTGAGCAGCTAAGATGGCAGCGCCCGGAGTAAAATGCACTCGCTTCTCCGTGGAGGACTTTTTAGAATTTTTCGGATAGTAAAAAAGATTGATATTTATCACTCAAAACAATACCATCGATTCTACAATCTATAAAAGAACAATATACAACACGTTTGATGAGTACAACTTATTTATTTCTTTTACAGAATTTCAAGTCTGGCACTTTAGAGGTAAATGTTGAAAAAACGCTGCCACTGGATTTGTCAAAATCACTTGAAATGTGTTCGTAAAAGTTGTAAAATGCCTTCATGGAAAGATCTATAGAGCTTTTGCACCGGCGGCCATGACAGGAGTAGGTTTTCGTATTTAAATGATGTGACAATAGATTCACAAAGTGCCTACTCGTGCATGACACACGGTGACAATGTGACTGCCCCCTGTCATGGCCACACATGCAAAGGCTCTATATGTAATGCATATGCCCATATTAAACTCCGCAAGTCACAAAAGTCAGTTCCGTGCATGGCTAAGCAGTTTGGAGCAAGTTCGGGCGGGTGACTATAGTTAACTAGACTAACCATAGTCAATATGGAGCAAGTTCGGACGGGCGACTATAGTTAACTAGACTAACTACCCCCGGAGCTTGGTTCCTCTAGTCAGACTAGCTAGTCAAACCGCTCAGCGTTCGGTAACATATAGGAGCAAGTTCGGGCGGGCGACTATAGTTATAGTCTAAACCATAGGATGTAGATGCCACCCGAACGCTGCGTGGTTTGACTAGCTAGTCTGACTAGAGGAACCAACCCCCGGGGGTAGGTTAGACTAGTCAGACTAGCTAGTCAAACCAGGCATACTGCGCATCATACTGTTGTATGCTCTGTAACGACAATGGTCTAGTTAACTATAGTCACCGCTCGAACTTGCTCATAGATGTCACTCCAACACTGCGTGGTTCGACTAGCTAGTCTGACTAGAGGAACCAAGCCCCGAGTATAGGTTAGTCTAGTTAACTATAGTCGCCCGCCTGAACTAGCTCCTGGATTTTTGTTGTGCTAACTTCAAATGATTTGAAAACTAAAATCAATATTAGTAAAATGCGTATGGATGATTTGATGAGACCAACTACAATTAATGTGTCATTTTCATCACCTTTTGTTCGGGAGTTGGTTTAAACTTAACCAGTGGTTCCAGTACTTTGCAGCCAGCAATCTGCACCTCAGCCGAGCTGACGTGGACAGTCATAGTTCCCAGGACCGTGGCCGCGACCTTGAGGTCAATAAAGGTCATGAGGTCATTTGGTAGGTGACTCAGTGAAGCCAGTAACCTGACCCACAGGATGTTATGTTCCACGGGGACCTGAGAGGAAATATTCAGAGGGGAAAAACACTTGATGTAGTTCAGATAGTCGATATGAGATAGATTGTGTGAATGAAATATGGGGTGTCGTCGGGCAAAATAGGAATTTTCCTCCAGGATTATACAGTTTAAGTCAGAAGTATAAATACATGTACAGAAGTATAATATATACATGTACACCACTACCACTGGGGTGTTATGGCCGAGCGGTCTAGTGCGCATCGAACTTAAGTTCCTGTGCCAGTACTAGAATGTGGGTTCGATTCCAGGCCGTGACGGGTTGTGGCACTTAATCACACTTGTTCCATCCTTCGGAAGGGATGTAACGCACTTTAAAGATCCCAGAGCATTCTTTCGTGAAGAGCAAGGGGAGGGATTCCCCGGTGTCTCTGGCCGTTTCTAATTCAACTTAGAAGTTGATAGTTATTCGAATATCTATGTTAATTGATCCCATTCCTGTAACTGGCGGTCCTTTCTTCCGCTGTTGAATGTGGTGAAGAAATAAATAAATAAATAAATCATCACCCAAATTGGTAAACAGTATAACCCGAACCATTGCAAGGTGTATATACAAGCTATGTTTTAAGTACTGCAAGCATGTGAGGAATTCCACAAAATCACGACTTTAGTCAAGACTATTACAGAAGTGGTGACAACGCAAGTTTAAGCACACCAGTTTTAACACAGTTGTATGTAAACTTCTGACTACAACTGTATCTCTGTACAATGTGATTCATCTTCTCTTAAAACAAAAGAAATATCTTAAGATCGATAGATAACTTAATTCAGCTAAAGAACTGCAGCGAATATAGTGCCAAAACATACCTTCCTGGAAGCCCTGTGTGCAAATTTCTAATATACCGTATGTAACAAGGACATCAAAAAATGTCACAAAGTACAAATGTACCTGTTCTATATGTTACATATGTTAAATAGGAAATTTGTACACAGGATTTTTAAAAAGGTATGTTGCACTATTGGTTGTATCATTTGCAAGATAACACCTTTTACAGATTCGTGGAATAAGAGTGTAACATTTCTATTAAAGGAAGAATGTTGGTAAACTAGCCTGAGGAAATTTTAGCTACTTAGATGCATCAATGCTTCAGAAAACCTCGAAAATATATATGGATTTTGTGTACAAGTAAATGGTAAAAAAAAAAATACCTTCGGTTGTCAATTTTCAATATAAAATACCATTTTGGACGGAAATAAATTCATGTGGTGTTGGTTACCATCAAGGGCCCCTAATATTCAAATATTCGATTGTCCATCAAATATTCGAATAGCATTTTACTGAATCGAATATTCGGTATGTGCTTTTCCACTCCAAACCAAACGTGTCATTCAGTTAAGCACAGCATTTTTTACACAATTTTAGGCTTTTGCCAAACTTAATCTAACTTGGCAGTTATGCTGCATGGCTTTCATTGCAGCCAATGGTGAATGCATACACCCTACTGATAAAGTAGCCTTATCAATAAATTCATAAAATATATTAATGTATTAAGTATGTTTTTAAAAAAACTTGCATTTTTTAGCAGCTAGTATATAAACTTTTTTTTTTGCGTACTCCAATTTGTTCAAAAAGCCGACTGCCAAGGCTAAAATGGCACTTTGATTTACATAGCTGCTTGTCAGAATGTACGTTTTGGGGTTTTTTTGGTAAGTGGATTCCAAGCAATAAAGTCAAGTTGACATGAAGCCAACAGGCATGTTCTTAATCGAAACACACACACACACACACATCAACCTTTGACGCGCAGGGTTGAAAGTGACGCGCGCTAACGATATAGACCAAGTTTGTTTTTTTTGTTTTTGGAGGGAAAAAAAGTTTTGACGGCGCAGAAAGTGACGCGGTTGAAAGGTTGAAAGTGACGCACGCGCTAACGCTAAACAGAGTTCCTTTTTTGGGGGGGCCTAACTGTTGAACAACAAAAAGGAATAACTGGAATGTTAAAATCAGGTGCATTATCACAAAAAAATTGCCTAAATGCTGAGATTTTGTAAGGGGTATGAATAATTTTGAACATGCACAAAAAAGCAAATATGGACATTACTATTGTTATTCAAATGATGCTGAGCCAAGATACAGTGAAAGGTCCTTCACAATAGTGTTTGGGAGTGAGGAAATTTCAAAAATGTTAGATTTTTCAAAGGGTATGAATTATTTTTGGCACAACTGTATGTACCAAGTTTAAAGTTCATATTATGTTCCATTCTTGAGCTAGGTCGCATTTTGCTACACATGCCAGATTTTGTGATTTTCAAAATATTATAATTAGATCCCCGGTGACGTCATCATGACGTCACAACAATATTCACACCCTCAGACAAGTACATGCCAAGTTTAAAGTTCGTACCTTGTGTCGTTTTGAAGTTATGCTCTGAATAAAGTTTGGACCATAAGAGGAAGAAAACAAAATGGTATAGGTGTCATTGGACTTTTTGTTTCGTCGAACCAGTATTTTAAAATTGCTTTTGCGACACACCAGAGTGCCCCTTTCCTATTATTTAAAAATTACTAATTACTACTAATGCAGCCGGGCAATTTGTTCAGCGCCATAACTTCCCAGCACACTCCTAGAAAGTGGGTTTTCTGGTATTCCATACAGGAGGTATATCCTAGTATGTAACTTGCCTTAATTAGCAATAGCCTTGTATTGGTACGTAGAGAATATTGTAAATTATGCCAATCATCCATTACCAACACACGCATTATTGGGGGAAAGGGATGGAAGGAACGTGCATAACATCGACTTTCATTAGCCTAATAGCATTTCCACAGCTTATCACTTTACACAAATGACTGGCTCTACAGCACAAGGAGTGAAAAGACAACAGACAACATTCACAACACAGCCAAGTTCAAACAGTCTAGTAAGGAATTGTGGACACAGCAGCCTACTCTTACTTGTTACTTGTAGCAAGCTTCTTTTTTAAAAATTTACTGAGCACAATCTATATAGTTGTGTCACTCTTGCATTTGGCAACTGCCTGCAAACAATCTCTACAGAGCCTTTTACTCACATTCCAGAAGTTTCCTCACAGGAAAAGTCCCCCTCAGTATCCTTACACTTCCCCCCAGTCTTGGAGTGAAATAAACTGCAAAGTCAACATCATATAATAAGCAGCTTGATGGACTAGGATACAAGATACATGTACCTCCCCGATACGGGTATGATGGCACAGAATAAAAAAGAACAAATGCTCAGTTATTTTCCACTGACAGCTTTCAAGACAATCACTGCAGTATTGATAATTTTCGCGGTACAATTTTGTCACAGTGAATGTCCTCGCAAGTTTATTTCGACATTTTACAAGGCTGATGACTACATTCTAAAGAATCATGTCTTTAAAACAATAACTACCAGGTCTGCTGTGCTCTGCAGCCGCGAATGCTCCATGGATCCAAACTGTGTGTCCTTCAACTATCACGCCTGTGAGAAGTTGTGTAACTTAAATGATGTGACACGGAAACAGAGCCTGAGTGACTTTGTACTGTTGCCAGGAAGCTCTTACTATGATGGTGACAAGGCCACATCAGACGCAGGCTCTGTGAGATACACCAGCTGTCAGGAGCTGCTAGCAGCCGGTTACCACAACAACGGCAACTACACCATCTATCCTTCTGGACTGACCTGTGGCTTACAGGTCTACTGTGACATGGAGATGGATGGGGGAGGATGGATCGTCTGTCAGAGGCGTCAGGATGGCTCTGTTGACTTCTACCGTACCTGGGATGAATACAAGCGTGGCTTTGGTAATCTGTCTGGCGAGTTCTGGATTGGGAATGAAGCTCTACGCATCCTGACTCAGACAGGACAATGGCAGCTGCGAGTGGACTTGTGGGACTGGGAAGGAAACACAGCTTGGGCCCAGTACGGTAAGTTTGCCATTTCAGGTGAGAAGTACAGACTCCTTATTGAGGCACACTCAGGTCGTTTGTCTGATTCACTATTACAACATAATGGGCGTGATTTCTCAACAAAGGATCAACATAAAGATTCTGCTAAGGTATACATGAGTGGTTGGTGGTTCACATATACCATATTCTCCAATCTCAATGGCAAATATTACCACCAGAGTAATGTGCCACATGCTGCAGGCATACAATGGTACGCTTGGAAACATACTGATTATTACTCATTAAAGCACTGCACCATGAAAATAAGGAAAGTTTAGGTCAGAGAATAAGTATTTTATTGAATATAAGCAAGCATATAATCAGACCCAAAAAAAATACTTTCAAAATAGGTCGTAATTTTTGGGGGATTTTTTGTATGTTGATTTAATGGGAATTAAAATGCATGGAAACTATATTATACTATCTTTTGAATAGAACTACAGTATACATGTATGTGCACTTGAATAAAGTCAAACATGTGCTTACCACAGTCGTGAATCAATCATAACCAAACCAATTTTGTGATGATCTAGTCAAAATTTTATATCTCACATGGAAGAAATCCACAGCCTATACACTACTGTGTTGTGATTAAAAGTATGTGATTCTAGCTTCAAGTTGACTATGGATGATCAAGATGCAAAATCCAACTTTTTTTCACGGTCACGGTCAAACTCAAGTGACGCGCATATATGGCCCTCCTTTCTGCCTACCGAATGGCCGTGCACGGCCAGCGGACAGCGGTGTCAGATATGGCTGGACACAGTAGCCGATGTTTTCAATGCCGTTCCATTTTCAAAACGTTCTCAGCTGTATTTTTGACCCTTTATTAATGAGAGCGAACAATATTGGCCGTAAAAATAACGATCAAGCAAAACACGATGTTGTAAGACATTTGCTGATTGGCCAAGAAAAATATTTTGATAGGTTTCTAGCCAATGATGTTTAAGTTAACAAGACCACGATAGGCGAAGGTTGGCTAGGCGCCCGATTTGTCTTTATTGTATTGACACGCTTTGCTCTTTGCGTGCCTTTTGTGCCTCTGCACTGAGAACGTATTGGAAAGGCGAGAGGTTTTAGATATTCACGGGTGAAAATGTTTGTACTTGTGAGGAAGTTTGCGCGATGGTGCCGCTGAAATCGAGAAAACCATGAGAAAACACAGGCAAAACGGACTGATAACGTACATATTGAAAGGTGCCAGTTAAATCGTTTGACTTTCTATATCATATTTAAACTTTATTATTTTCACCTGTGTCTTGCTATCCTGGTATCCAACAGTTAATACTAATTGCTGGAATAGACGGTATCGAATAGCCGCCATTTCGTGGGGCACCTTTTCTTCAACAATGGAAGCACAATGTGCAACCATGCATGTCTTCAAGGAACAAAAAACTGCCCCACGAAATTGCAGCTATTCGATATGGTCTATAGACCAATGAAATACCGCGGCAATTTTTATGAGGTATAGTAATATACAAATACGGCACGGTTTGCGGGGAAATCGTTAAAACCAATAAACCTGCGCAATATGTTTCGTGAAATCGGCTGCAGAGGTGCTAGATGATTGAGACTATCTACGGAAGTGGGACACATAGTGCGGTTCGCTTAGGATTGATTCAAGCATTGTGGAGAAAATATGGAGTAAATAGATGCACTAGAAAACCACAGAATCAACTTGGACGAACAATTTAAAATGTTTGCGATTTTGTGCTTTTCAGTGCATCGTTTTACTCCAAATTTCCTCCAAAATGCTTTTTTTAAAAGCAACACGCGTGGAATTTAGGCACGAAAGAATCTACCCTAAATGTCATGCAATGTTGCATGGGCAGAGACATCTACTCCCCAACAGTTGGCGTTTGGAAGGACAATTCTTTTGTAATTGATGTTTTTTTCGTAAGCTTGCAAATTGCAGCCAGAGGTGAATGCATACACCCTACGATGAAGTAGCCGTATCAATACATTCATAAAATATATGACTGTATTAAGTATGTTTTAAAAAAAACTTTGTTTGCGTACTCCAATTTGTTCAAAAACCCAACTGCCAAGGCTGAGAATGGCACTTTGATTTACGTAGCTGCCTGTCAGAATGTACGTTTGCTTTAATAGCTTGACATTTTATGAATAAACAACAATATAATACGTTTCCTTCTTCAGAATCTTAAACTTAATGGGTGTTTCGGTATTCCAACGTTTGTATTGCACATTAGCTATTGTAGCATATTGACACTGCATGTGAATTTTGTGATTTTTTTGTGAATTACAGTGAATTTTGAGCACATTAACTTTATATTGTGGAATTTCATCAATTTATGTAAACCTCATTATAATAATATTTGGAGTGTTTTGTGTACTTTTGGATTAATGTTCAAATTTTAAAGTTCAAAGCAGAAATCAGAATTTGAAAAACAAATTTAAAAATCTTTATATTTATAACATTTTCAAATGTGTGCAAACAATCGCTTGGCTAAAGAAAACTTTAGCTAAGCTCATACTTTCTGGTTGATTAGTAACATGTATAAAGCTACAATCGCATATTAAAAACAATGCCTTTATATTAACATTGATGTTCACTTTGACTGAAAACAAACAAATGTGAAATTAATTCCGATTCCTGCTTCAAGATTTGTTAAATTATTTATGTGATACATGTACATATACATATAAGTGCCAAAGCAGTGTGTTTTATGGCAGTTTATCACATTGTTTCAAGCAATTAGCAATTTTTGTGCATCAACATTTTAATGTTACAGTAATATTGTAAATATACGCTAATGGTATTATTTAGGAAATAAAATTGGTTTGGCCAGTCTTAAACATACGCTTAAAACCGGCTAGGGGCCTGGACGAGTGATAATGGCGCAAGCCAGGGGGCCATTATCACTCGTCCAGGCCCCTAGCTGATTTTAAACGTATTGTTTAAGATTAGTCAAACCCACTTTTATTACCATTTATAAATACCTTTTTGTGTTAATCAGTAAAACTCACCAACATTCTTTAATAATTTTGTCGTTTTGCCATGTTTTGCATCACCTGCGTACATGCATGATATCGCGTTCCTTCAAACTGCAGTGCGTCGAGTTGTGTTTGTTCGACGCGCGCGTTACACGTAATGCGGGCATGTTGTACATGCACGCACACAAACAGGCACTTGTCACAGTGCACATTTTGCCTTCTGGAGCGTCCAGTTTCTGTGTGCATGTTCCATACGCGCGCGGGCACGGGCAAAGGCCATGGTAAAAAGTGTTTGAGACTGGCCGGTCTTTATTGTCTGTTTATATTGAGACTGGCCCGGAGGTGTGCTCTCAGCCAATCAGGATGAGTAAACTGTCTAAGGTATTTATGAATATAAATTTGAAATGTTATTTTAAAAATCAAAATTTATTTTGTTCATATGATTGAGTATTAAAGGGGCAGTTCATTTCTCTGTTTTTCATAGGAATTCAATGACACCCAGTAACTATAGAAAGACATTCCGAATTTAAAAATGAGAAAATTTCACCTGAGAAATAAGGACAATATTCATCGTAAATTTACCTTGCATGGACGCCATCATTTAATGTAAACAAGCAGTGTGCATGGTAACTTAGAGCATGGGAGATGGAAACTTGTGGATTATAAGCGTGCCATAACCCGTCGATCTACATGAAGCTAGACAACCCATCCATCCCGTTGTATAATGATCCAGTGACATGCGGAAGATTGAAGCAACTGGACGAAATTGCGTCCAGTTGCCAGACTAGTCGAGCTGTCTCAGTGTACGAGTTAGTTTGGCTGTTCTCAAAACGGACTGCTTCGTATCTGGCTCAGGTTTAGTTTATTTCAGCAGTATTAACGGGTGAAGAAACTGCTAATTTTAACATTCATCAATCTTGAACATATTTAATAACCATAAAGAGAAATCAAGTCGGTAAACTACAAACAGATGATGACATGGAAATCCAAACACTCAACCTATACACGAATCCGGTTGCTAAGGACTCCTTCCCTGCAAGTCCGCCATAGCTGGGGGCCATCCACTGCCATGGACTGGGCGCTTTGTCTTGTTGTTGAATCGAACAGCGCACAACGCGTACGCGTACACAGGCTTCGCAAGCAAATAAACGCGCAAAATTGTTCGAAGTGACAACATAATGTAACAGCATATCATCAACACAAAACCCACAGTTCGTGGCACTGGATGGCCCCCAGCTATGGCGGGCGTACATGGACCATGACTTTGCAGCTCGGATTGGTGTATAACAGAAGAGATCAATTGTTTTTTAGTACGTGTGTACACGTGTATATAAACATTTTTTGGCATGTACTCCAATGCATAGTTCAGACCTGTCAATCAAGCCGAACCCGCTACCAATCACAACAGAGCTAGCAGACGGCGCCCACAAAGGTCAAAGTGATGCAATCATCACAAACAATCACGCGATTTTCTGCCCATACAGTTTGTATGTTGTATGCGCCAGTGACCGGGTGAATGTTGGTTTCAATGTTGGGCGATTCGCTGTTCAAAGGTAGGAAAGCGCATTTTTATGAAATATATGTCATCCCTGCATTACTAGCCCTTCACTCAGTGTGTGCTACGGTAACTGTCGACCTCAAAACATAAATACCTTTGGGTTTTCTCCAATGAATCTGTGCTTTCCATGCCGAGTCCCGTTGCTTTGTACGTAGTCTCGCCATTTGTTTGCGATGGCTTGTGAGCACATAGCAACAATATCTAAGGGGCGGGGTTAACTGGCCAATCTCGGAACTATGCATTTGTTTTAAAAGCCCACTGCGAAGGCTAAGAATTAATGGCACTTTCGTTTACGTAGCTGCCTGTCAGAATGTACGTTTGGTTTAATAGCTTGACATTTTATGAATAAACAACAATATCATACGTTTCTTTCTTCAGAATTTTAAACTTGCTGGGTATTTCAGTATTCCAACGTTTCTATTACACATTAGCTATATTGACACTGCATGTACATATATGTATAAGGTACATTGAATTTTGAGCACATTAACTTTATATTGTGGAATTTCATTATTTTATGTAAATCTCATTATAATAATATTTTGTGTTTTTTGTGTACTTTTGGATTCATGTTCAAATTTTAAAGTTCAAAGCAGAAATCAGAATTTGAAAAACAAATTAAAAAATCTTTATATTTATAAAATTACCAAATTTGTGCAAACAATCGCTTGGCTAAAGAAAACTTTAGCCAAGCTCATACTTTCTGGTTGATTAGTAACATGTATAAAGCTACAATCGCATATTAAAAACAATGCCTTTATATTAACATTGCTGTTCACTTTGACTGAAAACAAACAAATGTGAAATTAATTCTGATTCCTGCTTCAAGATTTGTGTGCTTTATGGCAGTTTTTCACATTGTTTCAAGCAATTAGCAATTATTTTGTGCCTCAACATTTTAATGTTACAGTAAGGGCCGTCCACAGTTGTCAACATTTTCACAGTTCTACAGAGCTTAGAATTGTTCACTACCCGTCAACATTATACAGTGCATGTAAAGTCGTACACGGCCCTCGTGTAGCTGCACCCACTTTATGAAACCGACTCCTCTAAAAATGTACGCTCAGCTTTGACTCTTGCTGACTAAGCGTAAATTAAAAACACACTTGTTCCTCCGCGCATATATATAAATTATTGATTTACAGGGTAATCGTTCGTACTTTTTAATGTGTTAATTAATAATTAGTATCTTTTTATTTTAACCAATTCTTTAGATGTAGTGTGAGTACACAGTATTGTTATGCGCATTTGAACATAATTTCTTTCATGGAATTTGCGCAATATAAAAAACTCTGTTTGCTTTTTTGTTTGTAAAAAAGCTATATTAGGGCGACACGCTCAATAGGGTGACAATTTGGTGTCGCCCTAATATTATTTTTTTTTTAAACCATTTTTTTAGGTCAAAAACCATTTTTGTTAAATCGAGAACCATTTTTATTAGGTCTAGAACCGTCTCTCTTAGGTCTGTAACCATCTTTGGAAGCTTTGGGTAGAAAAATAAGGTGTCATTTTGAGTGATTCTTGCTGAAATTTCGGTGGTCCCCGGGGAGTCTTTCTGAAATGTCGCCCTATTGCGGCATCCAGAGTTCTTACAATTATTATTATAATTATTATTAAATTTTTCACAACTTTGGACGGCCCTAATATTGTAAATGCTTATGGTTCAGGGAAAAAAGCTTTGACGGCGCAGAAAGTGACGCGGTTGAAAGGTTGAAAGTGACGCACGCGCTAACGCTAAACAGAGTTCCTTTTTTGGGGGGCCTAACTGTTGAACAACAAAAAGGAATAACTGGAATGTTGAAATCAGGTGCATTATCACAACAAAATTGCCTAAATGCTGAGATTTTGTAAGGGGTATGAATAATTTTGAACATGCCCAAAAAAAGCAAATATGGACATTACTATTGTTCTGCAAATGATGCTGAGCCAGGATACAGTGAAAGGGCCTTCACAATAGTTTTTGGGAGTGAGGAAATTTCAAAAATGTTAGATTTTTCAAAGGGTATGAATTATTTTTGGCACAACTGTATGTACCACGTTTAAAGTTCATATTATGTTCCATCCTTGAGTTAGGTCGCATTTTGCTGTAAATGCCAGATTTTGCGATTTTCAAAATATTATAATTAGATCCCCGGTGACGTCATCATGACGTCAAAACAATATTCACACCCTCAGACAAGTACATGCCAAGTTTAAAGTTCGTACCTTGTGTCGTTTTGAAGTTATGCTCTGAATAAAGTTTGGACCGTAAGAGAAAGAAAACAAAATGGTATAGGTGTCATTGGACTTTTTGTTTCGTCGAACCAGTATTTTAAAATTGCTTTTGCGACACACCAGAGTGCCCCTTTCCTGTTATTTAAAAATTATAAAGGTGTCATGCTACTAATGCAGCCGGGGCACTTTTTTCAGCGCCATAACTTCCCAGCACACTCCATGAAAGTGGGTTTTCTGATATTCCATACAGGAGGTATCCTACTATTTAAACTTGCTACAGCCTTGTATTGGTACGTAGCGAATATCTACCATGCACAAAGCAAACTGATGGGTAGTTATGGCTTGCTACTGGAAAACCTAAGCCTAGCGTATCGGTACATTGACCTTGCAACTGGAAGCAACTAGACAATTTTTCTCTCATCCCAAGTTTGGTTGCCATGACTATCATCTTAATTCTTAATCAGCCAGATGGATTTTCATTGTCTATGCCCATTTTTTATTTTTTACATGAAAGATAAAGACACGGTATGTAACTTGCCTCAATCAGCTAGCCAGATGGATCTTCATTGTTGGGGGAAAGGAACAATTGATAGGTACGTGCATAACATCGACTTTCATTAGCCTAATGGCATTTCCACACCGTATCACTTACACAAATGACTGGCTCTACAACACAAGGAGTGAAAAGACAACAGACACCACTCACAACAGAGCCAAGATCAAACAGTCTAGTAAGGAATTTTGGACACAGCAGCCAACCCTTACTTGTAGCAAGCTTCTTTTTTTTTTAATTTACTGAGCACAATCTATATTGTGTCACTCTTGCATTTGGCAACTGCCTGCAAACAATCTCTACAGAGCCTTTTACTCACATTCCAGAAGTTTCCTCACAGGAAAAGTCCCCCTCAGTATCCTTACACTTCCCCCCAGTCTTGGAGTGAAACAAACTGCAAAGTCAACATCATATAATAAGCAGCTTGATGGACTAGGATACAAGATACATGTACCTCCACGATACGGGTATGATGGCACAGAATACAAAGGAACAAATGCTCAGTTATTTTCCATTGACAGCTTCCAAGACAATCACTGCAGTGTTGATAATTTTCGCGGTACAATTTTGTCACAGTGAATGTCCTCGCAAGTTTATTTCGACATTTTACAAGGCTGATGACTACATTCTAAAGAATCATGTCTTTAAAACAATAACTACCAGGTCTGCTGTGCTCTGCAGCCGCGAATGCTCCATGGATCCAAACTGTGTGTCCTTCAACTATGACGCCTGTGAGAAGTTGTGTAACTTGAACGATGTGACACGGAAACAGAGCCTGAGTGACTTTGTACCGTTGCCAGGAAGCTCTTACTATGATGGTGACAAGGCCACATCAGACGCATGCTCTGTGAGATACACCAGCTGTCAGGAGCTGCTAGCAGCCGGTTACCACAACAATGGCAACTACACCATCTATCCTGCTGGACTGACCTGTGGCTTACAGGTCTACTGTGACATGGAGACTGATGGGGGAGGATGGATCGTCTGTCAGAGGCGTCACGATGGGTCTGTTGACTTCAACCGCAACTGGGATGAATACAAGCGTGGCTTTGGTAATCTGTCTGGTGAGTTCTGGCTTGGGAATGAAGCTCTACGCATCCTGACTCAGACAGGACAATGGCAGCTGCGAGTCGACTTGTGGGACTGGGAAGGAAACACAGCTTGGGCCCAGTACGGTAAGTTTGCCATTTCAGGTGAGAAGTACAGACTCCTTATTGAGGCACACTCAGGTCGTTTGTCTGATTCACTATTACAACATAATGGGCGTGATTTCTCAACAAAGGATCAACATAAAGATTCTGCTAAGGTATACATGAGTGGTTGGTGGTTCACATATACCATATTCTCCAATCTCAATGGCAAATATTACCACCAGAGTAATGTGCCACATGCTGCAGGCATACAATGGTACGCTTGGAAACATACTGATTATTACTCATTAAAGCACTGCACCATGAAAATAAGGAAAGTTTAGGTCAGAGAATAAGTATTTTATTGAATATAAGCAAGCATATAATCAGACCCAAAAAAAATACTTTCAAAATAGGTCGTAATTTTTGGGGGATTTTTTGTATGTTGATTTAATGGGAATTAAAATGCATGGAAACTATATTATACTATCTTTTGAATAGAACTACAGTATACATGTATGTGCACTTGAATAAAGTCAAACATGTGCTTACCACAGTCGTGAATCAATCATAACCAAACCAATTTTGTGATGATCTAGTCAAAATTTTATATCTCACATGGAAGAAATCCACAGCCTATACACTACTGTGTTGTGATTAAAAGTATGTGATTCTAGCTTCAAGTTGACTATGGATGATCAAGATGCAAAATCCAACTTTTTTTCACGGTCACGGTCAAACTCAAGTGACGCGCATATATGGCCCTCCTTTCTGCCTACCGAATGGCCGTGCACGGCCAGCGGACAGCGGTGTCAGATATGGCTGGACACAGTAGCCGATGTTTTCAATGCCGTTCCATTTTCAAAACGTTCTCAGCTGTATTTTTGACCCTTTATTAATGAGAGCGAACAATATTGGCCGTAAAAATAACGATCAAGCAAAACACGATGTTGTAAGACATTTGCTGATTGGCCAAGAAAAATATTTTGATAGGTTTCTAGCCAATGATGTTTAAGTTAACAAGACCACGATAGGCGAAGGTTGGCTAGGCGCCCGATTTGTCTTTATTGTATTGACACGCTTTGCTCTTTGCGTGCCTTTTGTGCCTCTGCACTGAGAACGTATTGGAAAGGCGAGAGGTTTTAGATATTCACGGGTGAAAATGTTTGTACTTGTGAGGAAGTTTGCGCGATGGTGCCGCTGAAATCGAGAAAACCATGAGAAAACACAGGCAAAACGGACTGATAACGTACATATTGAAAGGTGCCAGTTAAATCGTTTGACTTTCTATATCATATTTAAACTTTATTATTTTCACCTGTGTCTTGCTATCCTGGTATCCAACAGTTAATACTAATTGCTGGAATAGACGGTATCGAATAGCCGCCATTTCGTGGGGCACCTTTTCTTCAACAATGGAAGCACAATGTGCAACCATGCATGTCTTCAAGGAACAAAAAACTGCCCCACGAAATTGCAGCTATTCGATATGGTCTATAGACCAATGAAATACCGCGGCAATTTTTATGAGGTATAGTAATATACAAATACGGCACGGTTTGCGGGGAAATCGTTAAAACCAATAAACCTGCGCAATATGTTTCGTGAAATCGGCTGCAGAGGTGCTAGATGATTGAGACTATCTACGGAAGTGGGACACATAGTGCGGTTCGCTTAGGATTGATTCAAGCATTGTGGAGAAAATATGGAGTAAATAGATGCACTAGAAAACCACAGAATCAACTTGGACGAACAATTTAAAATGTTTGCGATTTTGTGCTTTTCAGTGCATCGTTTTACTCCAAATTTCCTCCAAAATGCTTTTTTTAAAAGCAACACGCGTGGAATTTAGGCACGAAAGAATCTACCCTAAATGTCATGCAATGTTGCATGGGCAGAGACATCTACTCCCCAACAGTTGGCGTTTGGAAGGACAATTCTTTTGTAATTGATGTTTTTTTCGTAAGCTTGCAAATTGCAGCCAGAGGTGAATGCATACACCCTACGATGAAGTAGCCGTATCAATACATTCATAAAATATATGACTGTATTAAGTATGTTTTTAAAAAAACTTTGTTTGCGTACTCCAATTTGTTCAAAAACCCAACTGCCAAGGCTGAGAATGGCACTTTGATTTACGTAGCTGCCTGTCAGAATGTACGTTTGCTTTAATAGCTTGACATTTTATGAATAAACAACAATATAATACGTTTCCTTCTTCAGAATCTTAAACTTAATGGGTGTTTCGGTATTCCAACGTTTGTATTGCACATTAGCTATTGTAGCATATTGACACTGCATGTGAATTTTGTGATTTTTTTGTGAATTACAGTGAATTTTGAGCACATTAACTTTATATTGTGGAATTTCATCAATTTATGTAAACCTCATTATAATAATATTTGGAGTGTTTTGTGTACTTTTGGATTAATGTTCAAATTTTAAAGTTCAAAGCAGAAATCAGAATTTGAAAAACAAATTTAAAAATCTTTATATTTATAACATTTTCAAATGTGTGCAAACAATCGCTTGGCTAAAGAAAACTTTAGCTAAGCTCATACTTTCTGGTTGATTAGTAACATGTATAAAGCTACAATCGCATATTAAAAACAATGCCTTTATATTAACATTGATGTTCACTTTGACTGAAAACAAACAAATGTGAAATTAATTCCGATTCCTGCTTCAAGATTTGTTAAATTATTTATGTGATACATGTACATATAAGTGCCAAAGCAGTGTGTTTTATGGCAGTTTATCACATTGTTTCAAGCAATTAGCAATTTTTGTGCATCAACATTTTAATGTTACAGTAATATTGTAAATATACGCTAATGGTATTATTTAGGAAATAAAATTGGTTTGGCCAGTCTTAAACATACGCTTAAAACCGGCTAGGGGCCTGGACGAGTGATAATGGCGCAAGCCAGGGGGCCATTATCACTCGTCCAGGCCCCTAGCTGATTTTAAACGTATTGTTTAAGATTAGTCAAACCCACTTTTATTACCATTTATAAATACCTTTTTGTGTTAATCAGTAAAACTCACCAACATTCTTTAATAATTTTGTCGTTTTGCCATGTTTTGCATCACCTGCGTACATGCATGATATCGCGTTCCTTCAAACTGCAGTGCGTCGAGTTGTGTTTGTTCGACGCGCGCGTTACACGTAATGCGGGCATGTTGTACATGCACGCACACAAACAGGCACTTGTCACAGTGCACATTTTGCCTTCTGGAGCGTCCAGTTTCTGTGTGCATGTTCCATACGCGCGCGGGCACGGGCAAAGGCCATGGTAAAAAGTGTTTGAGACTGGCCGGTCTTTATTGTCTGTTTATATTGAGACTGGCCCGGAGGTGTGCTCTCAGCCAATCAGGATGAGTAAACTGTCTAAGGTATTTATGAATATAAATTTGAAATGTTATTTTAAAAATCAAAATTTATTTTGTTCATATGATTGAGTATTAAAGGGGCAGTTCATTTCTCTGTTTTTCATAGGAATTCAATGACACCCAGTAACTATAGAAAGACATTCTGAATTTTAAAAAATGAGAATTTCACCTGAGAAATAAGGACAATATTCATCGTAAATTTACCTTGCATGGACGCCATCATTTAATGTAAACAAGCAATGTGCATGGTAACTTAGAGCATGAGAGATGGAAACTTGTGGATTATAAGCGTGCCATAACCCGTCCATCTACATGCAGCTCGACAATCCATCCATCCCGTTGTATAATGATCTAGTGACATGCGGAAGATTGAAGCAACTGGACGAAATTCCGTCCAGTTGCCAGACTAGTCGAGCTGTCTCAGTGTACGAGTTAGTTTGGCTGTTCTCAAAACAGACTGCTTTGTATCTGGCTCAGGTTTAGTTTATTTTAGCAGTATTAACGGGTGAAGAAACTGCTAATTTTAACATTCATAAATCTTGAACATATTTAATACCACAAAGGGAAATCAAGTCGGTAAACTACAAACAGATGATGACATGGAAATCCAAACACTCAACCTATAACAGAAGAGATCAATTGTTTTTTAGTACGTGTGTACGCGTATATAAACATTTTTTGGCATGTACTCCAATTTGTTTAAAAAGTCCACTGCAAAGGCTAATAATTAATGGCACTCTGATTTACATACATGTAGCTGCCTGTCAGAATGTACGTTTGCTTTATTAGCTTGACATTTTATGAATAAACAACAATATCATACGTTTCCTTCTTCAGAATTTTAAACTTGCTGGGTATTTCGGTATTCCAACGTTTTTATTGCACATTAGCTATGTATACATGTAGCATATTGACACTGCATGTATAAGGTACAGTGAATTTTGAGCACATTAACTTTATATTGGAATTTCATTGTTTTATGTAAACCTCATTATAATAATATTTGGTGTTTTTTGTGTACTTTTGAATTAATGTTCAAATTTTAAAGTTCAAAGCAGAAATCAGAATTTAAAAAAAAAAATTAAAAAATCTTTATATTTATAAAATTACCAAATTTGTGCAAACAATCGCTTGGCTAAAGAAAACTTTAGCCAAGCTCATACTTTCTGGTTGATTAGTAACATGTATAAAGCTATATTCGCATATTAAAAACAATGCCTTTATATTAACATTGCTGTTCACTTTGACTGAAAACAAACAAAATGTGAAATTAATTCCGATTCCTGCTTCAAGATTTGTTAAATTATTTATGTGATACATATACATAGTAAGTGCCAAAGCATTGTGTTTTATGGCAGTTTTTCACATTGTTTCAAGCAATTAGCAATTTGTTTGTGCCTCAACATTTTAATGTTACAGTAAGGGCCGTCCACAGTTTTCACAGTTCTACAGAGCTTAGAATTGTTCACTACCCGTCAACATTATACAGTGCATGTAAAGTCGTACACGGCCCTCGTGTAGCTGCACCCACTTTATGAAACCGACTCCCCCAAAATGTACGCTCAGCTTTGACTCTTGCTGACTAAGCGTAAATTAAAAACACACTTGTTCCTCGGCGCATATGTATAAATTATTGATTTACAGGGTAATCGATCGTACTTTTTAATGTGTTAATTAATAATAAGTATCTTTTTATTTTAACCAATTCTTTAGATGTAGTGTGAGTACACTGTATTGTTATGCGCATTTGAACATAATTTCTTTGATGGAATTTGCGCAAAAACTCTGGATGCTAGGATAAGGCGACAATTTGTGTGTAAAAAAGCTATAGGGCGACACGCTCTATTAGGGCGACATTTTGGTGTCGCCCTAAAATTTTTGAGATTAAAAACCATTTTTTTTAGGTCAAAAACCATTTTTTTTAGGACTAGAACAAATTCTCTTAGGTCTGGAACCATTTTTGGAAGTTTCGGGTAAAAAAATAAGGTGTCAATTTGAGTGGTTCTTGCCGAAATTTCGGTGGTCCCCGGGGAGAGTCTTCCCGAAATGTCGCCCTATTGCGGCATCCAGAGTCCTTACAATTATTATTATAATTTGTATTAAATTTTTCACAACTTTGGATGGCCCTACTATTGTAAATGCTTATGGTATTATTATAAATTTATGTTCCAGAATCCTAATATGATTGATATGCATTAAGTAAAATACATTTTGTGGTATTAGTTCAAAAATTGAGACCTACCATGACAAACAACGCTGTGCCTAACGAATCGAATATTCAAATATTCGATCGTCCATCGAAAATAGCATTTTTAATTAAGCTTGTGCCGGTAGACGATAATTATATAATATTGGATGGCTTTGAGGGTGATATGAGAATATACCGCACGAGTCATGAAAATACAGAACGAGCCGAAGGCGAGTTCAGTATTTTCATACGTGTGTTCAGGGGAAAAAAAATCTTTGACGGCGCAGAAAGTGACGCGGTTGAAAGGTTGAAAGTGACGCACGCGCTAACGCTAAACAGAGTTCCTTTTTTTGGGGCCTAACTGTTGAACAACAAAAAGGAATAACTGGAAGGTTGAAATCAGGTGCATTATCACAACAAAATTGCCTAAATGCTGAGATTTTGTAAGGGGTATTAATAATTTTGAACATGCACAAAAAAGCAAATATGGACATTACTACTGTTATGCAAATGATGCTGAGCCAGGATACAGTGAAAGGTCCTTCACAATAGTTTTTGGGAGTGAGGAAATTTCAAAAATGTTAGATTTTTCAAAGGGTATGAATTATTTTCGGCACAACTGTATGTACCAAGTTTAAAGTTCATATTATGTTCCATTCTTGAGTTAGGTCGCATTTTGCTATAAATGCCAGATTTTGTAATTTTCAAAATATTATAATTAGATCCCCGGTGATGTCATCATGACGTCACAACAATATTCACACCCTCAGACCAAGTTCTAAGTACATGCCAAGTTTAAAGTTCGTACCTTGTGTCGTTTTGAAGTTATGCACTGAATAAAGTTTGGACCATAAGAGAAAGAAAACAAAATGGTATATGTGTCATTAGACTTTTTGTTTCGTCGAACCAGTATTTTAAAATTGCTTTTGCGACACACCAGAGTGCCCCTTTCCTGTTATTCAAAAATTATAAAGGTGTCATGCTACCAATGCAGCCGGGGCAATTTTTTCAGCGCCATAACTTCCCAGCACACTCCATGAAAGTGGGTTTGCTGGTATTCCATACAGGAGGTATCCTACTATTTAAACTTGCTACAGCCTTGTATTGGTACGTAGCGAATATCTACCATGCACAAAGCAAACTGATGGGTACTTATGGCTTGCTACTGGAAAACCTAAGCCTAGCGTACCGGTACATTGACCTTGCAACTGGAAGCAACTAGACAATTTTTCTCTCATCCCAAGTTTGGTTGCCAATGACTATCATCTTAATTCTTAATCAGCCAGATGGATTTTCATTGTCTATGCCCATTTTTTATTTTTTACATGAAAGATAAAGACACGGTATGTAACTTGCCTCAATCAGCTAGCCAGATGGATCTTCATTGTTGGGGGAAAGGAACAATTGATAGGTACGTGCATAACATCGACTTTCATTAGCCTAATGACATTTCCACACCGTATCACTTACACAAATGACTGGCTCTACAACACAAGGAGTGAAAAGACAACAGACACCACTCACAACAGAGCCAAGATCAAACAGTCTAGTAAGGAATTTTGGACACAGCAGCCAACCCTTACTTGTAGCAAGCTTCTTTTTTTAAAATTTACTGAGCACAATCTATATTGTGTCACTCTTGCATTTGGCAACTGCCTGCAAACAATCTTTACAGAGCCTTTTACTCACATTCCAGAAGTTTCCTCACAGGAAAAGTCCCCCTCCGTATCCTTACACTTCTCCCCCCAGTCTTGGAGTGAAACAAACTGCAAAGTCAACATCATATAATAAGCAGCTTGATGGACTAGGATACAAGATAAATGTACCTCCCCGATACGGGTACAGTGTATGATGGCACAGAATAAAAAGGAACAAATGCTCAGTTATTTTCCATTGACAGCTTTCAAGACAATCACTGCAGTGTTGATAATTTTCGCGGTACAATTTTGTCACAGTGAATGTCCTCGCAAGTTTATTTCGACATTTTACAAGGCTGATGACTACATTCTAAAGAATCATGTCTTTAAAACAATAACTACCAGGTCTGCTGTGCTCTGCAGCCGCGAATGCTCCATGGATCCAAACTGTGTGTCCTTCAACTATGACGCCTGTGAGAAGTTGTGTAACTTGAACGATGTGACACGGAAACAGAGCCTGAGTGACTTTGTACCGTTGCCAGGAAGCTCTTACTATGATGGTGACAAGGCCACATCAGACGCATGCTCTGTGAGATACACCAGCTGTCAGGAGCTGCTAGCAGCCGATTACCACAACAATGGCAACTACACCATCTATCCTGCTGGACTGACCTGTGGCTTACAGGTCTACTGTGACATGGAGACTGATGGGGGAGGATGGATCGTCTGTCAGAGGCGTCACGATGGGTCTGTTGACTTCAACCGCAACTGGGATGAATACAAGCGTGGCTTTGGTAATCTGTCTGGTGAGTTCTGGCTTGGGAATGAAGCTCTACGCATCCTGACTCAGACAGGACAATGGCAGCTGCGAGTGGACTTGTGGGACTGGGAAGGAAACACAGCTTGGGCCCAGTACGGTAAGTTTGCCATTTCAGGTGAGAAGTACAGACTCCTTATTAAGGCACACTCAGGTCGTTTGTCTGATTCACTATTACAACATAATGGGTATGATTTCTCAACAAAGATTCTCGATAAAGATTCTGCTAAGGTATACAAGAGTGGTTGGTGGTTCACATATTGTACCATACACTCCAATCTCAATGGCAAATATTACCACCAGAGTAATGTGCCACAAGCTGCAGGCATACAATGGTACGCTTGGAAACATACTGATTATTACTCATTAAAGCAATGCACCATGAAAATAAGGAAAGTTTAGGTCAGAGAATAAGTATTTTATTGAATATAAGCAAGCATATAATCAGACCCAAAAAAAATACTTTCAAAATAGGTCGTAATTTTTGGGGGATTTTTTGTATGTTGATTTAATGGGAATTAAAATGCATGGAAACTATATTATACTATCTTTTGAATAGAACTACAGTATACATGTATGTGCACATGAATAAAGTCAAACATGTGCTTACCACAGTCGTGAATCAATCATAACCAAACCAATTTTGTGATGATCTAGTCAAAATTTTATATCTCACATGGAAGAAATCCACAGCCTATACACTACTGTGTTGTGATTAAAAGTATGTGATTCTAGCTTCAAGTTGACTATGGATGATCAAGATGCAAAATCCAACTTTTTTTCACGGTCACGGTCAAACTCAAGTGACGCGCATATATGGCCCTCCTTTCTGCCTCCCGACTGGCCGTGCACGGCCAGCGGACAGCGGTGTCAGATATGGCTGGACACAGTAGCCGATGTTTTCAATGCCGTTCCATTTTCAAAACGTTCTCAGCTGTATTTTTGACCCTTTATTAATGAGAGCGAACAATATTGGCCGTAAAAATAACGATCAAGCAAAACACGATGTTGTAAGACATTTGCTGATTGGCCAAGAAAAATATTTTGATAGGTTTCTAGCCAATGATGTTTAAGTTAACAAGACCACGATAGGCGAAGGTTGGCTAGGCGCCCGATTTGTCTTTATTGTATTGACACGCTTTGCTCTTTGCGTGCCTTTTGTGCCTCTGCACTGAGAACGTATTGGAAAGGCGAGAGGTTTTAGATATTCACGGGTGAAAATGTTTGTACTTGTGAGGAAGTTTGCGCGATGGTGCCGCTGAAATCGAGAAAACCATGAGAAAACACAGGCAAAACGGACTGATAACGTACATATTGAAAGGTGCCAGTTAAATCGTTTGACTTTCTATATCATATTTAAACTTTATTATTTTCACCTGTGTCTTGCTATCCTGGTATCCAACAGTTGATACTAATTGCTGGAATAGACGGTATCGAATAGCCGCCATTTCGTGGGGCACCTTTTCTTCAACAATGGAAGCACAATGTGCAACCATGCATGTCTTCAAGGAACAAAAAACTGCCCCACGAAATTGCAGCTATTCGATATGGTCTATAGACCAATGAAATACCGCGGCAATTTTGATGAGGTATAGTAATATACAAATACGGCACGGTTTGCGGGGAAATCGTTAAAACCAATAAACCTGCGCAATATGTTTCGTGAAATCGGCTGCAGAGGTGCTAGATGATTGGGACTATCTACCGAAGTGGGACACATAGTGCGGTTCGCTTAGGATGGATTCAAGCATTGTGGAGAAAATATGGAGTAAATGGATGCACTAGAAAACCACAGAATCAACTTGGACGAACAATTTAAAATGTTTGCGATTTTATGCTTTTCAGTGCATCGTTTTACTCCAAATTTCCTCAAATGCTTTTTCTAAAAGCAACGCGCGTTGAATTTAGGCACGAAAAGAATCTACCCTAAATGTCATGCAATGTTGCATTGGCGTTTGGAAGGACAATTCTTTTGTAATTGATGTTTTTTTCGTAAGCTTGCAAATTGCAGCCAGAGGTGAATGCATACACCCTACGATGAAGTAGCCGTATCAATACATTCATAAAATATATGAATGTATTAAGTATGTTTTTAAAAAACTTGCTTTTTTTTTTTAGCAGTATATCAACTTTTTTGCGTACTCCAATTTGTTCAAAAACCCAACTGCCAAGGCTGAGAATGGCACTTTGATTTACATACATGTAGCTGCCTGTCAGAATGTACGTTTGCTTGAATACATGTAGCTTGACATTTTATAAATAAACAACAATATCATACGTTTCCTTCTTCAGAATCTTGAACTTAATGGGTGTTTCGGTATTCCAACGTTTGTATTGCACATTAGCTATATGTATGTAGCATATTGACACTGCATGTGAATTCTGTGAATTTTTTGTGAATTACAGTGAATTTTGAGCACATTAACTTTATATTGTGGAATTTCATTATTTTATGTAAACCTCATTATAATAATATTTGGAGTGTTTTGTGTACTTTTGGATTAATGTTCAAATTTTAAAGTTCAAAGCAGAAATCAGAATTTGAAAAACAAATTTAAAAATCTTTATATTTATAAAATTTTCAAATCTGTGGAAACAATCGTACTCATACTTTCTGGTTGATTAGTAACATGTATAAAGCTAAAATCGCATATTAAAAACAATGCCTTTATATTAACATTGATGTTCACTTTGACTGAAAACAAACAAATGTGAAATTAATTCTGATTCCTGCTTCAAGATTTGTTAAATTATTTATGTGATACATATATACATAGTGCCAAAGCATTGTGTTTTATGGCAGTTTTTCACATTGTTTCAAGCAATTAGCAATTTTTGTGCATCAACATTTTAATGTTACAGTAATATTGTAAATATACGCTAATGGTATTATTTAGGAAATAAAATTGGGTTTGGCCAGTCTTAAACATACGCTTAAAACCGGCTAGGGGCCTGGACGAGTGATAATGGCGCAAGCCAGAGGGCCATTACCACTCGTCCAGGCCCCTAGCTGATTTTAAACGTATTGTTTAAGATTAGTCAAACCCACTTTTATTACCATTTATAAATACCTTTTTGTGTTAATCAGTAAAACTCACCAACATTCTTTAATAATGTTGTCGTTTTGCCATGTTTTGCATCACCTGCGTACATGCATGATATCGCGTTCCTTCAAACTGCTGTGCGTCGAGTTGCGTTTGTTCGACGCGCGCGTTACACGTAATGCGGGCATGTTGTACATGCACGCACACAAACAGGCACTTGTCACAGTGCACATTTTGCCTTCTGGAGCGTGCAGTTTCTGTGTGCGCATTCCATACGCGCTTAATAGGCGCGGGCATGGGCACAGGCCAGGGTAAAAAGTGTTTGAGACTGGCCGGTCTTTATTGTCCGTTTGAGACTGGCCGGTCTTTATCGTCCATTTATATTAAGACTGGCCCGGAGGTAACGTGCTCTCGGCCAATCAGGATGAGTAAACTGTCTAATGTATTTATGAATATAGATTTGAAATGTTATTTTAAAAATAAAAATTAATTTTGTTCATATGAATGATACAATTTAGTATTAAAGGGGCAGTTCATTTCTCTGTTTTTCATAGGAATTCAATGACACCCAGTAACTATAGAAAGACATTCTGAATTTTAAAAATATGAAAATTTCACGTAGGACAATATTCATCGTAAATTTACCTTGCATGGACGCCATCATTTAATGTAAACAAGCAGTGTGCATGGTAACTTAGAGCATGGGAGATGGAAACTTGTGGATTATAAGTGTACCATAACCCGTCCATCTACATGCAGCTAGACAACCCATCCATCCCGTTGTATAATGATCTAGTGACATGCGGAAGATTGAAGCAACTGGACGAAATTGCGTCCAGTTGCCAGACTAGTCGAGCTGTCTCAGTGTACGAGTTAGTTTGGCCGTTCTCAAAACGGACTGCTTCGTATCTGGCTCAGGTTTAGTTTATTTCAGCAGTATTAACGGGTGAAGAAACTGCTAATTTTAACATTCATAACTCTTGAACATATTCAATAACCATCAAGAGAAATCAAGTCGCTAAACTACAAACAGATGATGACATGGAAATCCAAACACTGAACCTATAACAGAAGAGATCAATTGTTTTTTAGTACGTGTGTACGTGTATATAAACATTTTTTTGGCATGTACTCCAATTTGTTTAAAAAGTCCACTGCAAAGGGCTAATAATTAATGGCACTCTGATTTACATACATGTAGCTGCCTGTCAGAATGTACGTTTGCTTTATTAGCTTGACATTTTATGAATAAACAACAATATCATACGTTTCCTTCTTCAGAATCTTAAACTTAATTGGTGTTTCGGTATTCCAACGTTTGTATTGCACATTAGCTATATGTATGTAGCATATTGACACTGCATGTGAATTCTGTGAATTTTTTGTGAATTACAGTGAATTTTGAGCACATTAACTTTATATTGTGGAATTTCATTATTTTATGTAAACCTCATTATAATAATATTTGGAGTGTTTTGTGTACTTTTGGATTAATGTTCAAATTTTAAAGTTCAAAGCAGAAATCAGAATTTGAAAAACAAATTTAAAAATCTTTATATTTCTAAAATTTTCAAATTTGTGCAAACAATCGCTTGGCTAAAGAAAACTTTAGCCAAGCTCATACTTTCTGGTTGATTAGTAACATGTATAAAGCTACAATCGCATATTAAAAACAATGCCTTTATATTAACATTGCTGTTCACTTTGACTGAAAACAAACAAATGTGAAATAGATTCTGATTCCTGCTTCAAGATTTGTTAAATTATTTATGTGATACATATATATATAAGTGCCAAAGCAGTGTGTTTTATGGCAGTTTTTCACATTGTTTCAAGCAATTAGCAATTTGTTTGTGCCTCAACATTTTAATGTTACAGTAAGGGCCGTCCACAGTTGTCAACATTTTCACAGTTCTACAGAGCTTAGAATTGTTCACTACCCGTCAACATTATACAGTGCATGTAAAGTCGTGTAGTCGGCCCTCGTGTAGCTGCACCCACTTTATGAAACCGACTCCCCCAAAATGTACGCTCAGCTTCGACTCTTGCTGAATAAGCATAAATTAAAAACACACTTGTTCCTCGGCGCATATATATAAATTATTGATTTACAGGGTAATCGATGGTACTTTTTAATGTGTTAATTAATAATAAGTATATTTATATTTTAACCAATTCTTTAGATGTACATGTAGTGTGAGTACACTGTATTTTTATGCGCATTTGAACATAATTTATTTTATGGAATTTGCGCAAAAACTCTGGATGCTAGGATAGGGCGACAATTTGTGTGTAAAAAAGCTATATTAGGGCGAAACGCTCTATAGGGCAACATTTTGGTGTCGCCCTAATATTTTTGAGATTAAAAACCATTTTGTTTATGTCAAAAACCATTTTTATTAGGACAGAACCAATTCTCTTAGGTCTGGAACCATTTTTTGAAGCTTTGGGTAAAAAAATAAGGTGTCAATTTGAGTGGTTCTTGCCGAAATTTCGGTGGTTCCCGGGGAAAGGCTTCCTGAATTGTCGCCCTATTGCGGCATCCAGAGTTCTTACAATTATTATTATAATTATTATAATTATTAAATTTTTCGCAACTTTGGATGGCCCTAATATTGTAAATGCTTATGGTATTATAAATTTATGTTCCAGAATCCTAATATGATTGATATGCATTAAGTAAAATACATTTTGTGGTATTAGTTCAAAAATTGAGACCTACAATGACAAACAACGCTGTGCCTAACGAATCGAATATTCAAATATTCGATCGTCCATCGAAAATAGCATTTTTAATTAAGCTTGTGCCGGTAGACGATAATTATATAACATTGGATGGCTTTGAGGGTGATATGAGAATATACCGCACGAGTCATGAAAATACAGAACGAGCCGAAGGCGAGTTCAGTATTTTCATACGTGTGTTCAGGGGAAAAAAATCTTTGACGGCACAGAAAGTGACGCGGTTGAAAGGTTGAAAGTGACGCACGCGCTAACGCTAAACAGAGTTCCTTTTTTGGGGGCCTAACTGTTGAACAACAAAAAGGAATAACTGGAAGGTTGAAATCAGGTGCATTATCACAACAAAATTGCCTAAATGCTGAGATTTTGTAAGGGGTATGAATAATTTTGAACATGCACAAAAAAGCAAATATGGACATTACTATTGTTATATGCAAATGATGCTAAGCCAGGATACAGTGAAAGGTCCTTCACAATAGTTTTTGGGAGTGAGGAAATTTCAAAAATGTTAGATTTTTCAAAGGGTATGAATTATTTTTGGCACAACTGTATGTACCACGTTTAAAGTTCATATTATGTTCCATTCTTGAGTTAGGTCGCATTTTGCTATAAATGCCAGATTTTGTAATTTTCAAAATATTATAATTAGATCCCCGGTGATGTCATCATGACGTCACAACAATATTCACACCCTCAGACCAAGTTCTAAGTACATGCCAAGTTTAAAGTTCGTACCTTGTGTCGTTTTGAAGTTATGCACTGAATAAAGTTTGGACCATAAGAGAAAGAAAACAAAATGGTATATGTGTCATTAGACTTTTTGTTTCGTCGAACCAGTATTTTAAAATTGCTTTTGCGACACACCAGAGTGCCCCTTTCCTGTTATTCAAAAATTATAAAGGTGTCATGCTACCAATGCAGCCGGGGCAATTTTTTCAGCGCCATAACTTCCCAGCACACTCCATGAAAGTGGGTTTGCTGGTATTCCATACAGGAGGTATCCTACTATTTAAACTTGCTACAGCCTTGTATTGGTACGTAGCGAATATCTACCATGCACAAAGCAAACTGATGGGTACTTATGGCTTGCTACTGGAAAACCTAAGCCTAGCGTACCGGTACATTGACCTTGCAACTGGAAGCAACTAGACAATTTTTCTCTCATCCCAAGTTTGGTTGCCAATGACTATCATCTTAATTCTTAATCAGCCAGATGGATTTTCATTGTCTATGCCCATTTTTTATTTTTTACATGAAAGATAAAGACACGGTATGTAACTTGCCTCAATCAGCTAGCCAGATGGATCTTCATTGTTGGGGGAAAGGAACAATTGATAGGTACGTGCATAACATCGACTTTCATTAGCCTAATGACATTTCCACACCGTATCACTTACACAAATGACTGGCTCTACAACACAAGGAGTGAAAAGACAACAGACACCACTCACAACAGAGCCAAGATCAAACAGTCTAGTAAGGAATTTTGGACACAGCAGCCAACCCTTACTTGTAGCAAGCTTCTTTTTTTTAAATTTACTGAGCACAATCTATATTGTGTCACTCTTGCATTTGGCAACTGCCTGCAAACAATCTTTACAGAGCCTTTTACTCACATTCCAGAAGTTTCCTCACAGGAAAAGTCCCCCTCCGTATCCTTACACTTCTCCCCCCAGTCTTGGAGTGAAACAAACTGCAAAGTCAACATCATATAATAAGCAGCTTGATGGACTAGGATACAAGATAAATGTACCTCCCCGATACGGGTACAGTGTATGATGGCACAGAATAAAAAGGAACAAATGCTCAGTTATTTTCCATTGACAGCTTTCAAGACAATCACTGCAGTGTTGATAATTTTCGCGGTACAATTTTGTCACAGTGAATGTCCTCGCAAGTTTATTTCGACATTTTACAAGGCTGATGACTACATTCTAAAGAATCATGTCTTTAAAACAATAACTACCAGGTCTGCTGTGCTCTGCAGCCGCGAATGCTCCATGGATCCAAACTGTGTGTCCTTCAACTATGACGCCTGTGAGAAGTTGTGTAACTTGAACGATGTGACACGGAAACAGAGCCTGAGTGACTTTGTACCGTTGCCAGGAAGCTCTTACTATGATGGTGACAAGGCCACATCAGACGCATGCTCTGTGAGATACACCAGCTGTCAGGAGCTGCTAGCAGCCGATTACCACAACAATGGCAACTACACCATCTATCCTGCTGGACTGACCTGTGGCTTACAGGTCTACTGTGACATGGAGACTGATGGGGGAGGATGGATCGTCTGTCAGAGGCGTCACGATGGGTCTGTTGACTTCAACCGCAACTGGGATGAATACAAGCGTGGCTTTGGTAATCTGTCTGGTGAGTTCTGGCTTGGGAATGAAGCTCTACGCATCCTGACTCAGACAGGACAATGGCAGCTGCGAGTGGACTTGTGGGACTGGGAAGGAAACACAGCTTGGGCCCAGTACGGTAAGTTTGCCATTTCAGGTGAGAAGTACAGACTCCTTATTAAGGCACACTCAGGTCGTTTGTCTGATTCACTATTACAACATAATGGGTATGATTTCTCAACAAAGATTCTCGATAAAGATTCTGCTAAGGTATACAAGAGTGGTTGGTGGTTCACATATTGTACCATACACTCCAATCTCAATGGCAAATATTACCACCAGAGTAATGTGCCACAAGCTGCAGGCATACAATGGTACGCTTGGAAACATACTGATTATTACTCATTAAAGCAATGCACCATGAAAATAAGGAAAGTTTAGGTCAGAGAATAAGTATTTTATTGAATATAAGCAAGCATATAATCAGACCCAAAAAAAATACTTTCAAAATAGGTCGTAATTTTTGGGGGATTTTTTGTATGTTGATTTAATGGGAATTAAAATGCATGGAAACTATATTATACTATCTTTTGAATAGAACTACAGTATACATGTATGTGCACTTGAATAAAGTCAAACATGTGCTTACCACAGTCGTGAATCAATCATAACCAAACCAATTTTGTGATGATCTAGTCAAAATTTTATATCTCACATGGAAGAAATCCACAGCCTATACACTACTGTGTTGTGATTAAAAGTATGTGATTCTAGCTTCAAGTTGACTATGGATGATCAAGATGCAAAATCCAACTTTTTTTCACGGTCACGGTCAAACTCAAGTGACGCGCATATATGGCCCTCCTTTCTGCCTCCCGACTGGCCGTGCACGGCCAGCGGACAGCGGTGTCAGATATGGCTGGACACAGTAGCCGATGTTTTCAATGCCGTTCCATTTTCAAAACGTTCTCAGTTGTATTTTTGACCCTTTATTAATGAGAGCGAACAATATTGGCCGTAAAAATAACGATCAAGCAAAACACGATGTTGTAAGACATTTGCTGATTGGCCAAGAAAAATATTTTGATAGGTTTCTAGCCAATGATGTTTAAGTTAACAAGACCACGATAGGCGAAGGTTGGCTAGGCGCCCGATTTGTCTTTATTGTATTGACACGCTTTGCTCTTTGCGTGCCTTTTGTGCCTCTGCACTGAGAACGTATTGGAAAGGCGAGAGGTTTTAGATATTCACGGGTGAAAATGTTTGTACTTGTGAGGAAGTTTGCGCGATGGTGCCGCTGAAATCGAGAAAACCATGAGAAAACACAGGCAAAACGGACTGATAACGTACATATTGAAAGGTGCCAGTTAAATCGTTTGACTTTCTATATCATATTTAAACTTTATTATTTTCACCTGTGTCTTGCTATCCTGGTATCCAACAGTTGATACTAATTGCTGGAATAGACGGTATCGAATAGCCGCCATTTCGTGGGGCACCTTTTCTTCAACAATGGAAGCACAATGTGCAACCATGCATGTCTTCAAGGAACAAAAAACTGCCCCACGAAATTGCAGCTATTCGATATGGTCTATAGACCAATGAAATACCGCGGCAATTTTTATGAGGTATAGTAATATACAAATACGGCACGGTTTGCGGGGAAATCGTTAAAACCAATAAACCTGCGCAATATGTTTCGTGAAATCGGCTGCAGAGGTGCTAGATGATTGAGACTATCTACGGAAGTGGGACACATAGTGCGGTTCGCTTAGGATGGATTCAAGCATTGTGGAGAAAATATGGAGTAAATAGATGCACTAGAAAACCACAGAATCAACTTGGACGAACAATTTAAAATGTTTGCGATTTTGTGCTTTTCAGTGCATCGTTTTACTCCAAATTTCCTCCAAAATGCTTTTTCTAAAAGCAACACGCGTGGAATTTAGGCACGAAATAAATCTACCCTAAATGTCATGCAATGTTGCATGGGCAGAGACATCTACTCCCCAACAGTTGGCGTTTGGAAGGACAATTCTTTTGTAATTGATGTTTTTTTTGTAAGCTTGCAAATTGCAGCCAGAGGTGAATGCATACACCCTACGATGAAGTAGCCGTATCAATACATTCATATAAGTATGTTTTTAAAAAACTTGCATTTTTTTTTAGCAGTATATAAACTTTTTTGCGTACTCCAATTTGTTGAGGCTGAGAATGGCACTTTGATTTACATACATGTAGCTGCCTGTCAGAATGTACGTTTGCTTTAATAGCTTGACATTTTATGAATATAAAAAATATCATACGTTTCCTTCTTCAGAATCTTAAACTTAAAGGCACAGGCTCGTCAGCAATGCGCGCCCGCCAAATTCGTGCTCGAAACACGCAGCTCCATGCCTTTGCTATGGAGCTGCGTATTGCGTGGCACACATTTGGCGGGCGCGCATTGCTGACGAATCTGTGCCTTTAATGGGTGTTTCGGTATTCCAACGTTTGTATTGCACATTAGCTATGTATGTAGCATATTGACACTGCATGTGAATTCTGTGAATTTTTTGTGAATAATTTTGAGCACATTAACTTTATATTGTGGAATTTCATTATTTGATGTAAACCTCATTATAATAATATTTGGAGTGTTTTGTGTACTTTTGGATTAATGTTCAGATTTTAAAGTTCAAAGCAGAAATCAGAATTTGAAAAACAAATTTAAAAATTGTATATTTATAACATTTCCAAATGTGTGCAAACAATCGCTTGGCTAAAGAAAACTTTAGCTAAGCTCATACTTTATGGTTGATTAGTAACATGTATAAAGCTAAAATCGCATATTAAAAACAATGCCTTTATATTAACATTGATGTTCACTTTGACTGAAAACAAACAAATGTGAAATTAATTCTGATTCCTGCTTCAAGATTTGTTAAATTATTTATGTGATACATATACATAGTAAGTGCCAAAGCAGTGTGTTTTATGGCAGTTTTTCACATTGTTTCAAGCAATTAGCAATTTTTGTGCATCAACATTTTAATGTTACAGTAATATTGTAAATATATGCTAATGGTATTATTTAGGAAATAAAATTGGTTTGGCCAGTCTTAAACATACGCTTAAAACCGGCTAGGGGCCTGGACGAGTGATAATGGCGCAAGCCAGGGGGCCATTATCACTCGTCCAGGCCCCTAGCTGATTTTTAACGTATTGTTTAAGATTAGTCAAACCCACTTTTATTACCATTTATAAATACCTTTTTGTGTTAATCAGTAAAACTCACCAACATTCTTCAATAATTTTGTCGTTTTGCCATATTTTGCATCACCTGCGTACATGCATGATATCGCGTTCCTTCAAACTGCAGTGCGTCAAGTTGTGTTTGTTCGACGCGCGCGTTACACGTAATGCGGGCATGTTGTACATGCACGCACACAAACAGGCACTTGTCACAGTGCACATTTTGCCTTTTGGAGCGTCCAGTTTCTGTGTGCATGTTCCATACCCGCTTAATAGGCGCGGGCACGGGCAAAGGCCATGGTAAAAAGTGTTTGAGACTGGCCGGTCTTTATTGTCCGTTTGAGACTGGCTGGTCTTTATTGTCCGTTTATATTGAGACTGGCCCGGAGGTGTGCTCTCAGCCAATCAGGATGCGTAAACTGTCTAAGGTATTTATGAATATAAATTTGAAATGTTATTTTAAAAATCAAAATTTATTTTGTTCATATGATTGAGTATTAAAGGGGCAGTTCATTTCTCTGTTTTTCATAGGAATTCAATGACACCCAGTAACTATAGAAAGACATTCTGAATTTTAAAAAATGAGAATTTCACCTGAGAAATAAGGACAATATTCATCGTAAATTTACCTTGCATGGACGCCATCATTTAATGTAAACAAGCACTGTGCATGGTAACTTAGAGCATGGGAGATGGAAACTTGTGGATTATAAGCGTGCCATAACCCGTCCATCTACATGCAGCTCGACAATCCATCCATCCCGTTGTATAATGATCTAGTGACATGCGGAAGATTGAAGCAACTGGACGAAATTACGTCCAGTTGCCAGACTAGTCGAGCTGTCTCAGCGTACGAGTTAGTTTGGCTGTTCTCAAAACGGAAGGCTTCGTATCTGGCTCAGGTTTAGTTTATTTCAGCAGTATTAACGGGTGAAGAAACTGCTAATTTTAACATTCATAAATCTTGAACATATTTAATACCACAAAGGGAAATCAAGTCGGTAAACTACAAACAGATGATGACATGGAAATCCAAACACTGAACCTATAACAGAAGAGATCAATTGTTTTTTAGTATGTGTGTACGTGTATATAAACAATTTTTTGGCATGTACTCCAATTTGTTTAAAAGCCCACTGCGAAGGCTAAGAATTAATGGCACTTTCGTTTACATAGCTGCCTGTCAGAATGTACGTTTTATTTATTAGCTTGACATTTTATGAATAAACAACAACATCATATGTTTCCTTCTTCAGAATTTTAAACTTGCTGAGTATTTCGTTATTCCAACGTTTTATTGCACATTAGCTACATGTACATGTATGTAGCATATTGACACCGCATGTACATGTATAAGGTAAATTGAATTTTGAGCACATTAACTTATTGTGGAATTTCATTATTTTATGTAAATCTCATTATAATAATATTTGGAGTGTTTTGTGTACTTTTGGATTAATGTTCAAATTTTAAAGTTCAAAGCAGAAATCAGAATTTGAAAAACAAATTTAAAAATCTTTATATTTTTAAAAATTTTCAAATTTGTGCAAACAATCGCTTGGCTAAAGAAAACTTTAGCCAAGCTCATACTTTCTGGTTGATTAGTAACATGTATAAAGCTATAATCGCACATCAAAAACAATGCCTTTATATTAACATTGATGTTCACTTTGACTGAAAACAAACAAATGTGAAATAGATTCTGATTCCTGCTTCAAGATTTGTTAAATTATTTATGTGATACATATACATATAAGTGCCAAAGCATAGTGTTTAATGGCAGTTTTTCACATTGTTTCAAGCAATTAGCAATTTGTTTGTGCCTCAACATTTTAATGTTACAGTAAGGGCCGTCCACAGTTTTCACAGTTCTACAGAGCTTAGAATTGTTCACTACCCGTCAACATTATACAGTGCATGTAAAGTCGTACACGGCCCTCGTGTAGCTGCACCCACTTTATGAAACCGACTCCCCCAAAATGTACGCTCAGCTTTGACTCTTGCTGACTAAGCGTAAATTAAAAACACACTTGTTCCTCGGCGCATATGTATAAATTATTGATTTACAGGGTAATCGATCGTACTTTTTAATGTGTTAATTAATAATAAGTATCTTTTTATTTTAACCAATTCTTTAGATGTAGTGTGAGTACACTGTATTGTTATGCGCATTTGAACATAATTTCTTTGATGGAATTTGCGCAAAAACTCTGGATGCTAGGATAAGGCGACAATTTGTGTGTAAAAAAGCTATAGGGCGACACGCTCTATTAGGGCGACATTTTGGTGTCGCCCTAAAATTCTTGAGATTAAAAACAATTTTTTTTAGGTCAAAAACCATTTTGTTTAGGACTAGAACAAATTCTCTTAGGTCTGGAACCATTTTTGGAAGCTTCGGGTAAACAAATAAGGTGTCAATTTGAGTGGTTCTTGCCGGTGGTTCCCGGGGAGAGTCTTCCCGAAATGTCGCCCTATTGCGGCATCCAGAGTCCTTACAATTATTATTATAATTTGTATTAAATTTTTCACAACTTTGGATGGCCCTAATATTGTAAATGCTTATGGTATTATTATAAATTTATGTTCCAGAATCCTAATATGATTGATATGCATTAAGTAAAATACATTTTGTGGTATTAGTTAAAAAATTGAGACCTACCATGATAAACAAGGCTGTGCCTAACGAATCGAATATTTAAATATTCGATCGTCCATCGAAAATAGCATTTTTAATTAAGCTTGTGCCGGTAGACGATATTTATATAATATTGGATGGCTTTGAGGGTGATATGAGAATATACCGCACGAGTCATGAAAATACAGAACGAGCCGAAGGCGAGTTCGGTATTTTCAAAGGCGAGTTTCGGTATTAGTGTTGGGGCTTTATATTTCGCTTATTTGGGGTTTTGGGGTTTTTTGGTAAGTGGATTCCAAGCAATAAAGTCAAGTTGACATGAAGCTAAGTTTTTGGAGGAAAAAAAGCTTTGACGGCGCAGAAAGTAACGCGGTTGAAAGGTTGAAAGTTACGCACGCGCTAACGCTAAACAGAGTTCCTTTTTTGGGGGCCTAACTGTTGAACAACAAAAAGGAATAACTGGAATGTTGAAATCAGGTGCATTATCACAAAACAATTGCCTAAATGCTGAGATTTTGTAAGGGGTAGGAATAATTTTGAACATGCACAAAAAAGCAAATATGGACATTACTATTATTATTCAAATGATGCTGAGCCAGGATACAGTGAAAGGTCCTTCACAATAGTTTTTGGGAGCGAGGACATTTTAAAAATGTTAGATTTTTCAAAGGGTATGAATTATTTTCGGCACAACTGTGTGTACCAAGTTTAAAGTTCATATTATGTTCCATTCTTGAGTTAGGTCGCATTTTGCTATAAATGCCAGGTTTTGCGATTTTCAAAATATTATAATTAGATCCCCGGTGACGTCATCATGACGTCACAACAATATTCACACCCTCAGACAAGTACATGCCAAGTTTAAAGTTCGTACCTTGTGTCGTTTTGAAGTTATGCTCTGAATAAAGTTTGGACCGTAAGAGGAAGAAAACAAAATGGTATAGGTGTCATTGGACTTTTTGTTTCGTCGAACCAGTATTTTAAAATTGCTTTTGCGACACACCAGAGTGCCCCTTTCCTGTTATTTAAAAATTATAAAGGTGTCATGCTACTAATGCAGCCGGGGCAATTTTTTTAGCGCCATAACTTCCCAGCACACTCCATGAAAGTGGGTTTTCTGGTATTCCATACAGGAGGTATCCTACTATTTAAACTTGCTACAGCCTTGTATTGGTACGTAGCGAATATCTACCATGCACAAAGCAAACTGATGGGTACTTATGGCTTGCTACTGGAAAACCTAAGCCTAGCGTATCGGTACATTGACCTTGCAACTGGAAGCAACTAGACAATTTTTCTCTCATCCCAAGTTTGGTTGCCAATGACTATCATCTTAATTCTTAATCAGCCAGATGGATTTTCATTGTCTATGCCCATTTTTTATTTTTTACATGTAAGATAAAGACACGGTATGTAACTTGCCTCAATCAGCTAGCCAGATGGATCTTCATTGTTGGGGGAAAGGAACAATTGATAGGTACGTGCATAACATCGACTTTCATTAGCCAAATGACATTTCCACAGCGTATCACTTACACAAATGACTGGCTCTACAACACAAGGAGTGAAAAGACAACAGACACCACTCACAACACAGCCAAGATCAAACAGTCTAGTAAGGAATTTTGGACACAGCAGCCAACCCTTACTTGTAGCAAGCTTCTTTTTTTATTTATTTACTGAGCACAATCTATATTGTGTCACTCTTGCATTTGGCAACTGCCTGCAAACAATCTCTACAGAGCCTTTTACTCACATTCCAGAAGTTTCCTCACAGGAAAAGTCCCCCTCAGTATCCTTACACTTCCCCCCCAGTCTTGGAGTGAAACAAACTGCAAAGTCAACATCATATAATAAGCAGCTTGATGGACTAGGATACAAGATACATGTACCTCCACGATACGGGTATGATGGCACAGAATAAAAAGGAACAAATGCTCAGTTATTTTCCATTGACAGCTTTCAAGACAATCACTGCAGTGTTGATAATTTTCGCGGTACAATTTTGTCACAGTGAATGTCCTCGCAAGTTTATTTCGACATTTTACAAGGCTGATGACTACATTCTAAAGAATCATGTCTTTAAAACAATAACTACCAGGTCTGCTGTGCTCTGCAGCCGCGAATGCTCCATGGATCCAAACTGCGTGTCCTTCAACTATCACGCCTCTGAGAAGTTGTGTAACTTGAACGATGTGACACGGAAATGGAGCATGAGTGACTTTGTACCGTTGCCAGGAAGCTCTTACTATGATGGTGACAAGGCCACACCAGACGCATGCTGTGTGAGATACACCAGCTGTCAGGAGCTGCTAGCAGCCGGTTACCACAACAATGGCAACTACACCATCTATCCTGCTGGACTGACCCGTGGCTTACAGGTCTACTGTGACATGAAGACTGATGGGGGAGGATGGATCGTCTGTCAGAGGCGTCACGATGGCTCTGTTGACTTCAACCGCAACTGGGATGAATACAAGCATGGCTTTGGTAATCTGTCTGGCGAGTTCTGGCTTGGGAATGAAGCTCTACGCATCCTGACTCAGACAGGACAATGGCAGCTGCGAGTGGACTTGTGGGACTGGGAAGGAAACACAGCTTGGGCCCAGTATGGTAAGTTTGGCATTTCAGGTGAGAAGTACACACTCCTTTATGAGTCATACTCAGGTAGTAGGCCTACCGGTATGTCTGATTCACTACAACACCATATTGGGCTTGGTTTCTCAACAAAGGATCAAGATAATGACCAGAGAGAAGATAAAGATTCTGCTAAGGTATACAAGAGTGGTTGGTGGTTCACATATAATTATATCATATACCGGTACTCCAATCTCAATGGCAAATATTACCACCAGAGTGATGTGCAACGTAATGCAGGCATACATTGGTTCACTTGGAAAAATACTGAGTTTTACTCATTAAAGCAATGCACCATGAAAATAAGGAAAGTTTAGGTCAGAGAATAAGTATTTTATTGAATATAAGCAAGCATATAATCAGACCCAAAAAAAATACTTTCAAAATAGGTCGTAATTTTTGGGGGATTTTTTGTATGTTGATTTAATGGGAATTAAAATGCATGGAAACTATATTATACTATCTTTTGAATAGAACTACAGTATACATGTATGTGCACTTGAATAAAGTCAAACATGTGCTTACCACAGTCGTGAATCAATCATAACCAAACCAATTTTATGATGATCTAGTCAAAATTTGATATCTCACGTGGAACAAATCCACAGCCTTTACACTACTGTGTTGTGATTAAAAGTATGTGATTCTAGCTTCAAGTTGACTATGGATGATCAAGATGCAAAATCCAACTTTTGTTCACGGTCACGGTCAAACTCAAGTGACGCGCATATATGGCCCTCCTTTCTGCCTGCCGACTGGCCGTGCACAGCCAGCAGACAGCGTTGTCAGATATGGCTGGACACAGTAGCCGATGTTTTCAATGCCTTTCCATTTTCAAAACGTTCTCAGCTGTATTTTTGACCCTTTATTAAGACATTTGTTGATTGGCCAAGACAAATATTTTGATAGGTTTCTAGCCAATGATGTTTAAGTTAACAAGACCACGATAGGCGAAGGTTGGCTAGGCGCCCTATTTGGCTTTATTGTATTGACACGCTTGGCTCTTTGCGTGCCTTTTGTGCCTCTGCACTGAGAACGTATTGGAAAGGCGAGAGGTTTTTAGATATTCACGGGTGAGAATGTTTGTACTTCGGGAAAACCATGAGAAAACACACGCAAAACGGACTGATAACGTACATATGGAAAGGTGCCAGTTAAATCGTTTGACTTTCTATATCATATTTTTTTTTTTTAAATTTGACCTGTGTCTTGCTATCCTGGTATACAACAGTTGATACTAATTGCTGGAATAGACCGTATCGAAAAGCCGCCATTTCGTGGGGCACCTTTTCTTCAACAATGGAAGCACAATGTGCAACCATGCATGTCTTCAAGGAACAAAAAACTGCCCCATGAAATTGCAGCTATTCGATATGGTCTATAGACCAATGAAATACCGCGGCAATTTTTATGAGGTATAGTAATATACAAATACGGCACGGTTTGCGGGGAAATCGTTAAAACCAATAAACCTGCGCAATATGTTTCGTGAAATCGGCTGCAAAGGTGCTAGATGATTGAGACTATCTACGGAAGTGGAACACATAGTGCAGTTCGCTTAGGATGGATTCAAGCATTGTGGAGAAAATATGAAGTAAATAGATGCACTAGAAAACCACAGAATCAACTTGGACGAACAATTTAAAATGTTTGCGATTTTATGCTTTTCAGTGCATCGTTTTACTCCAAATTTCCTCCAAAATGCTTTTTCTAAAAGCAACGCGCGTGGAATTCAGGCACGAAAGAATCTACCCTAAATGTCATGCAATGTTGCATGGGCAGAGACATCTACTCCCCAACAGTTGGCATTTGGAAGGACAATTCTTTTGTAATGGACGTTTTTTTTGTAAGCTTGCAAATTGCAGCCAGAGGTGAATGCATACACCCTACGATGAAGTAGCCGCATTGTATTTATTGATGATTTATTTAAGTTTTCTTGCATACTTTTTAGATTTTAGATTTTTATTGTGCATTTTTAAAATGTTCTTAAAATGTTAAATTGATTTTAAATTATCTGTAATTTATGTAAAGCGCCTTGGGCGTCAGCTTTTGACGGAGATTGCGCTATATAAAAATGCATTATTATTATTAATACATTCATAAAATATATGAATGTATTAAGTATGTTATTTAAAAAAACTTGTTCAAAAACCCAACTGCCAAGGCTGAGATATGGCACTTTGATTTACGTAGCTGCCTGTCAGAATGTACGTTTGCTTTAATAGCTTGACATTTTATGAATAAACAACAATATCATACGTTTCCTTCTTCAGAATCTTATGGGTGTTTCGGTATTCCAACGTTTGTATTGCACATTAGCTATATGTATGTAGCATATTGACACTGCATGTGAATTTTTTGTGAATTACAGTGAATTTTGAGCACATTAACTTTATATTGTGGAATTTCATTATTTTATGTAAATCTCATTATAATAATATTTGGAGTGTTTTGTGTACTTTTGGATTAATGTTCAAATTTTAAAGTTCAAAGCAGAAATCAGAATTTGAAAAACAAATTTAAAAATCTTTATATTTATAACATTTTCAAATCTGTGGAAACAATCGCACTCATACTTTCTGGTTGATTAGTAACATGTATAAAGCTATAATCGCATATTAAAAACAATGCCTTTATATTAACATTGATGTTCACTTTGACTGAAAACAAACAAATGTGAAATAGATTCTGATTCCTGCTTCAAGATTTGTTAAATTATTTATGTGATACATATACATAGTAAGTGCCAAAGCATTGTGCTTTTATGGCAGTTGTTCACATTGTTTCAAGCAATTAGCAATTTTTGTGCATCAACATTTTAATGTTACAGTAATATTGTAAATATACGCTAATGGTATTATTTAGGAAATAAAATTGGTTTGGCCAGTCTTAAACATACGCTTAAAACCGGCTAGGGGCCTGGACGAGTGATAATGGCGCAAGCCAGAGGGCCATTATCACTCGTCCAGGCCCCTAGCTGATTTTAAACGTATTGTTTAAGATTAGTCAAACCCACTTTTATTACCATTTATAAATACCTTTTTGTGTTAATCAGTAAAACTCACCAACATTCTTTAATAATTTTGTCGTTTTGCCATGTTTTGCATCACCTGCGTACATGCATGATATCGCGTTCCTTCAAACTGCTGTGCGTCGACTTGTGTTTGTTCGACGCGCGCGTTACACGTAATGCGGGGATGTTGTACATATGCACGCACACAAACAGGCACTTGTCACAGTGCACATTTTGCCTTCTGGAGCGTGCAGTTTCTGTGTGCTTGTTCCATACGCGCTTAATAGGCGCGGGCACGGGCACAGGCCAGGGTAAAAAGTGTTTGAGACTGGCCGGTCTTTATTGTCCGTTTGAGACTGGCCGGTCTTTATCGTCCATTTATATTGAGACTGGCCCGGAGGTAACGTGCTCTCAGCCAATCAGGATGAGTAAACTGTCTAAGGTATTTATGAATATAAATTTGAAATGTTATTTTAAAAATAAAAATTAATTTTGTTCATATGATTGATACAATTTAGTATTAAAGGGGCAGTTTATTTCTCTGTTTTTCATAGGAATTAAATGACACCCAGTAACTATAGAAAGACATTCTGAATTTTAAAAAATGAGAATTTCACCTGAGAAATAAGGACAATATTCATCGTAAATTTACCTTGCATGGACGCCATCATTTAATGTAAACAAGCAGTGTGCATGGTAACTTAGAGCATGGGAGATGGAAACTTGTGGATTATAAGCGTGCCATAACCCGTCCATCTACATGCAGCTAGACAACCCATCCATCCCGTTGTATAATGATCTAGTGACATGCGGAAGATTGAAGCAACTGGACGAAATTACGTCCAGTTGCCAGACTAGTCGAGCTGTCTCAGCGTACGAGTTAGTTTGGCTGTTCTCAAAACGGACTGCTTCGTATCTGGCTCAGGTTTAGTTTATTTCAGCAGTATTAACGGGTGAAGAAACTGCTAATTTTAACATTCATAAATCTTGAACATATTTAATACCACAAAGGGAAATCAAGTCGGTAAACTACAAACAGATGATGACATGGAAATCCAAACACTGAACCTATAACAGAAGACATCAATTGTTTTTTAGTACGTGTGTACACGTGTATATAAACATTTTTTGGCATGTACTCCAATGCATAGTTCTGACCTGTCAATCAAGCCGAACCCGCGACCAATCACAACAGAGCTAGCAGATGGCGCCCACAAAGGTCAAAGTGATGCAATCATCACAAACAATCACGCGATTTTCTGCCCATACAGTTTGTATGTTGTATGCGCCAGTGACCGGGTGAATTTTGGTTTCAATGTTGGGCGATTCGCTGTTCAAAGGTAGGAAAGCGCATTTTTATGAAATATATGTCATCCCTGCATTACTAGCCCTTCGCTCGTGTGTGCTACGGTAACTGTCGACCTCAAAACATAAATACCTTTGGGTTTTCTCCAATGAATCTGTGCTTTCCATGCCGAGTCCCGTTGCTTTGTACGTAGTCTCGCCATTTGTTTGCGATGGCTTGTGAGCACATAGCAACAATATCTAAGGGGCGGGGTTAACTGGCCAATCTCGGAACTATGCATTTGTTTTAAAAGCCCACTGCGAAGGCTAAGAATTAATGGCACTTTCGTTTACGTAGCTGCCTGTCAGAATGTACGTTTGCTTTAATAGCTTGACATTTTATGAATAAACAACAATATCATACGTTTCCTTCTTCAGAATTTTAAACTTGCTGGGTATTTCGGTATTCCAACGTTTTTATTACACATTAGCTACATGTAGCATATTGACACTGCATGTATATATGTATAAGGTACATTGAATTTTGAGCACATTAACTTTATATTGTGGAATTTCATTATAATAATATTTGGTGTTTTTTGTGTACTTTTGGATTAATGTTCAAATTTTAAAGTTCAAAGCAGAAATCAGAATTTGAAAACCAAATTTAAAAATCTTTATATTTTTAAAAATTTTCAAATTTGTGCAAACAATCGCTTGGCTAAAGAAAACTTTAGCCAAGCTCATACTTTCTGGTTGATTAGTAACATGTATAAAGCTATAATCGCATATCAAAAACAATGCCTTTATATTAACATTGATGTTCACTTTGACTGAAAACAAACAAATGTGAAATAGATTCTGATTCCTGCTTCAAGATTTGTTAAATTATTTATGTGATACATATACATATAAGTGCCAGAGCATAGTGTTTTATGTCAGTTTTTCACATTGTTTCAAGCAATTAGCAATTTGTTTGTGCCTCAACATTTGAATGTTACAGTAAGGGCCGTCCACAGTTTTCACAGTTCTACAGAGCTTAGAATTGTTCACTACCCGTCAACATTATACAGTGCATGTAAAGTCGTACACAGCCCTCGTGTAGCTGCACCCACTTTATGAAACCGACTCCTCTAAAATGTACGCTCAGCTTTGACTCTTGCTTACTAAGCGTCAATTAAAAACACACTTGTTCTTCGGCGCATATATATAAATTATTGATTTACAGGGTAATCGATTGTACTTTTTAATGTGTTAATTAATAATTAGTATCTTTTTATTTTAATCAATTCTTTAGATGTACATGTAGTGTGAGTACACTGTATTGTTATGCGCATTTGAACATAATTTATTTTATGGAATTTGCGCAAAAACTCTGGATGCTAGAATAGGGCGACAATTTGTGTGTAAAAAAGCTATATTAGGGCGACACGCTCTATTAGGGCGACATTTTGGTGTCGCCCTAATATTTTTGAGATTAAAAACCATTTTTTTAAGGTCAAAAACCATTTTTATTAGGACTAGAACCAATTCTCTTAGGTCTGGAACCATTTTTTGAAGCTTCGGGTAAAAACATAAGGTGTCAATTTGAGTGGTTCTTGCCGCAATTTTGGTGGTCCCCGGGGAAAGGCTTCCCGAATTGTCGCCCTATTGCGGCATCCAGAGTTCTTACAAAAACTATGAATTGTAGGATAGGGCGACAAATCGTGTGTAAAAAAGGTATATTAGGGCGACGTGCTCAATAGGGCGACATTTTGGTGTCGCCCTAATATTTTTGAGTTTAAAATTAATTTTTTTAGGTCAAAAACCATTTTTTAAAAATCGAGAACCATTTTTATTGGGTCTGGAACTGTCTCTCTTAGGTCTGTGACCATCAGTGGAAGCTTTGGGTAAAAAAATAAGGTGTAATTTTGAGTGATTCTTGCCGAAATTTCGGTGGTCTCCGGCGAGAGTCTTCCCGAAATGTCGCCCTATTGCGTCATTCAGCGTTCTTTAAATTATTATTATAATTATTATTAAATTTTTCACAACTTTGGATGGCCCTAATATTGTAAATGCTTATGGTATTATTATAAATTTATGTTCCAGAATCCTAATATGATTGATATGCATTAAGTAAAATATATTTTGTGGTATTAGTTCAAAAATTGGGACCTTATGTACCATGACAAACAAGGCTGTGCCTAACGAATCGAATATTCAAATATTCGATCGTCCATCGAAAATAGCATTTTTAATTAAGCTTGTGCCGGTAGACGATAATTATATAATATTGGATGGCTTTGAGGGTGATATGAGAATATACCGCACGAGTCATGAAAATACCGAACGAGCCGAAGGCGAGTTCGGTATTTTTATGACGAGTGCGGTATATTCTCATATCACCCGAAAAGACATCCAATATTATTATTGTTATATAAAATGAAGCTGACACACTTGTAACATTTTTCAGAAAGTATAATTTAAAATTCGAAATTGTTGAAAGTTCCACAAGCAACAGTAAACATTTCACCCTGGCACCATGGAGCTCCTTTTGTAGCTCCATGCTGGCACATATGGAAACTGTTTTTAAATACTTTCGTAATCCCACGTACAGACGTAGGCCTAAAACTTACGGAGAATCGCATTTCAGTTCAATTTTGCTTAAGTTTTCAAAGTCCTCTGACAATTCCTTTTCCCTCAAGTACAGCTTCAAAATGTTCACTGCTTTCGTGGTGCTTCTCCGTGTCGCTCCGCTTTCTCTATTTTTGAGGATGTCATCGTATTCATCGTCTTCTATCGTATCAAATCTGGGCTGTGGCGTCGCCATTTTCTTTTCATTTCGTGGAATTGAAGTGCGCGCGCGAGCTCGGTTGGTTCCGGTTGTGCATACATGCAGAATCGATACTGTTGTACAGTATTTTTTGTTACTGTACAGTGTGTGACATTTTCCACCCACAGAGGGCGCTATAACGTACAGTAACAGAAATGCACGGTATCGCTCACAGCTTCATTTTATATAATAATATCGAATATCGCGGTATTAAGTTTCAGCCGGTATAAATACCAAGATATCGTGAATAAACGTACCGAAATATTCACCGCGATATTTGCAGGCACAACCTGACTGTCATATTTCATCGCCTGCATTAACTTGTAAAATTGTCCTACCTGTGCCTGAACAAGTCACGGCATAGCTTTAGGTTTTGTGGAAAACTAATGCCAAAATCATGGACGCACGGCCGCTAAGCCATTGCATGCAGTTAGGCCTATCAGGTTTGACTTTATTTACTTTTCCTTCCATATACATTCTTCTGCATTGTCTTTATACACCATAAATATTGTCCAAACTACTACAAGGGATTAGGAAATGTGCGCAGCCCAGTGATGCTTTTTCGGCAGCGATGTGCCTCCTCACCGGGCAGCTTATATTATGGTATTTTTGTTCAAATAATGACGATATTATCGAATACCGCGATATTTCTCAGACGAAATACTGCGGTGATAAATGTCAATACCGGCACAAGCTTATTTTTAATCGAATATTCGGTATGTGCTTTTCCACTCGAAACCAAACACGTTGTTCAGTGGAAATCCCTTTTCATTTGCAGTACAGTGTACAAGGTACAACATATTGAACACAAGGTCTGTGGTTATAGTCGATATTAATTTTTAAACACTCTTCTGACATGTCTGATGACAAGACACCATAATTATGCATGTTACAACACAAAATCTATATATACTCCTCAAAAAAAGTTTGGAAAGTCAAGTTTGACTGACGATTTCTCTCTTGTTGCAAAATAATTTTCCTTGAATTTTATATCATTGGAAAGCCCTGTTATTCCTCTATAGGATGATGTGTCATTTGTTATGATTAATCAATTGGGGGATGTGCAGTATAGCGTAATACGGGGGCGGGTGTAAAGTGAAGTGTCACAAAATTCACTGCTATTGTCAAAAAGTGCATTGACACATTCCCATCCTCCAAGCAAAACTCCTCAAAAAAAGTTCGGAAAGTCAAGTTTGACTGACGATTTCTCTCTTGTTACTAAATTATTTCCCTTGAATCTGGTTATTCTGGTATCATTGGAAAGCCCCGTTATTCCTCTTTACAATGATGTGTCATTTGTTATGATTAAGCAATTGGGGGATGTGCGTGGAAAGTGAAATGTCACAAAATTCACTGCTATTGTCATGCAGTGCATTCCCCTTTTGCTTGGAGGATGGGAATGTGTCAATGCACTTTTTGACAATAGCAGTGAATTTTCGGACATTTCACTTTCCACCCACCCCTGTATTCCGCTATACTGCACATCCCTCAATTGCTTAATCATAACAAATGACACATCATTGTAAAGAGGAATAACAGGGCTTTCCAATGATACAAGAGAGAAATCGTCAGTCAAACTTGACTTTCCGAACTTTTTTTGAGGAGTTTAGTTTGAGCTGAGCTTATTTTTTGCAAAAACTTAATGGGCGAGTAATTTCACGGCAGAATTTTTGTCAAAATTTCACACATCGAATATTGAATAATCGATCGAAATTAAAAGGGTCATTCCATGTGAAATCACCTAGAGGTTGTCAGGGGTCCGACTCGGATTTGGACGAAACTTTTTCTAAAAATACTTCAACCTATGTCATGAACATGTACTAACTTTTAGAGGCCAACTCTGAGATACGACCTCCAGAAAATGCCTACCCTACCCACATTTTCCCAATCATAGCCTGTAGCTCAAAAAATGCTTGGAACTTTTTACCTGAAAATTGATATACACATACATGTAGGTTGGTATCCAATCTGCATGATTCTGTTATCAAAAGTATGGTACCACGTTTCCTTTTTGAGATGTCGCTCCCCGAAAACTCTCATTTTTGATTATCATGGTAACTTTATTTCATTTTTGGCTCCCCATGGTGCCCACATGGATGGTCGGATCGACTTTATATTTTATATGCACACACACACACACACAAGGCACATGGGTTTGCTTCATATCAAGGGCAAAGCAATTCCACCCTTTTTGGGGGCGTGGTCAAGGCTTAAAAGTGGGTTCGCTACCGAAGCGATTGAAAATTACATATCTTAAAATACTGTATCCAATCTACCTTTGGTATAAAATTTGGTTTGGTATCTTTTTTCCTTCATGGTTTTTTGAATTTTTGTAAAAGGTCAATATATTGCTCAAAAACGCTAGTTTTAATTGCATTATATACAGTATACAACATGTTACTAAAGGAGAGCAGTCTAATATGTCATATTTAATACCTGTTCAATTCTACAGGTTGTGAAATTTAGGTGATTTCACACGGAATGACCCAAAAACAAATAGTAAATAACTTAAAAAAACACAGGCCTAGTTACCATTGCTATCAACACTTTGAGTAAGGTTTTTCTTGTCAACTCATGAAAAACAAAATTGGGTCATTGCAAATGATACAATGGGCTTTTAATATATCTTCTTAGATCTGTCTTAAGATATTCCTTGTGTATTGTGAGAAAATAAATGGCATTGCACAGAGATAAGATCCTGGTAAAAAGTCTCTCTAGTATTGAAAACAGACTTACATGTATATTGACTTATCCTAAATTGGGCAGCTAGTTCTTGTCAAATAGTCAGAGGCAACGCTGTACGGAGAAAAATAAAATAAGGAGCCACTGGCTCCTAAGGAAAAAAAAATGGGCGCCAGCATTTTTATTTTCAACTTGTCTGTACATATGGCAATGGGGGCCGAGTCGGTCTGGGGCCGAGTTTGTACACAAGGCATTGGGGGCCGTGACGCGTGGTGCATGGGGAAATGGAAAAATAATGAAGTGATCGCGATCGTCGTTTGCATGCCGCAAGTATTAAAAAGAGCAGAACACTAGATTGTACCGCCCGTAAACATCACTGATGCCCACCTTGGGCGACTAATGTGCGAATTTTGTGGTCGCCAATGGCGATAAGAATTTAATCACTGGTCGCATGTGAGCATTTTTAGGCGCCAATGCGACCATTTTAGTCGCACCGTACAGCGTTGGTCAGAGGTGGTTCATGAACGTAGGTGTCCATACAGTGCAATATGCCACAAGCATTTTTCCCAAGTCGGCGAACTTCTTTCCAGGAAAAGTGACCAATACAAACAGTTAAATTTGACTCGGTTTCTGGCGTTAAAAATGTTTATGTGTAGATTATATGTACATAAATTGTATTGTATTGTGTCAAAAACATCTGCATGCGAGTGTACTTCATTTCCTTCTACATGAAAAAAGACGAAACGAAAGAAAAAGAAATACCTGTAAAACCCTTCCATAATGGCACACTGGCACAATTAACCTTCTTGAAAAAGAAACCTCCTTTCTTCAACCATTTATGCAACATACCTCCCGAGTCCTGACACAAGCTCAAGATTATAAACACACTTCCTTCAGATATGATCTGGTACTTAAAAATAGCTCACAAGGTTTTAAGATTGGTGCTGGCTCTTAATAAGTCTTGAGTAAATATAAATAGCTCATCGGGAAGGTTACTGTGGTGCATCATGCACACAGAGCTCTTGAGGTATTAAGGGTCTTTCCACAGTAAAGGGGGCATTTTGGCAACACAGACCATATTTTCGAGGCAATACCTTTGTCTGGTCTCAAAATAAAAGAAAAACGTTTACGTGTAAGTTGTTCTAACTTACACCCAAAAAGGGTTACAAATAGTGTGACAACATGGCATGCCTTTCTAAAAACCCTGTGTACAAATTTCCAATATAATGCTCGTAACCGGGACGGCCTAAAATGTAACACAAGTGTCCGTCCCGGTTACGAGCGTTATATTGGAAATTTGTACACAGGGTTTTTAAAAAGGCATGTTGTTGCACTATTTGTAACGCTTTTTGGGCCTAAGTTATCTCTTCAGAATTTCTTTTATTTTGAGACCAGACAAAGGTATTTTCTGGAAAATATGGTCTGTGTTGCCAAAATGCCCCCTTTACTGTGGAAAGGGGATGATACATGTACTTTTGACTGCATTCTTCGTGTGGAAGTTATACACAAAGAGCCCTGAAAGCAAATGACAAGCAGGAAATTGCAAACAAATAGAAACCAAAATTGGACATTGCTTAATATCTGCCGTCTACAGAAACTAAATTTACGTTCTAAATTTACGTTCTATAGATGATCTGTTTTAGAGCTATTCTGGGAATAAAACCATTATAAATCAAAAGAAGGACATCAACAAACTCATCTGAAGAAACTTCTGTCAAATGTACCCAATTTTCCAAAAACATGAAAATCGTTTTGCCGGTCTTAGCTGGGTGTTTCAAATATTCATGCTCTGTGTGATGCGCGTCAAGCGTAAACAAATCGCATTAGAACAACACACATGCGGTACTCAGCACCCATTTCGGACCGTTCAGATGAGAACCAACTAAGTAAATCTACTGTTAAAATGATATCATCTCGGGCGGAAACATTTCACTAGATAGTTGCTACCAGTTCAATCTTTACTTTGAGGAAGGTTTCCCTGTCAACTCGTTGATTAACTTTTGGGGTCATTGCATTGCAATGATACAGTGGGCATTTAAAAAAAAAAATAATAAACACAAAATTTGGTTACTCATAAAATCCATGTAAACCCTCTAAAACAGAGAAAACACATGTAAACTTACTTTAGAAATAATCCTGCATTTATCAGTAACAAGTCTATCTACAATCTCTCATGCTTATATAAGGCCAAACAAAATAAATGGTGTGTTTAGGTAACCCGACCTACCTGGAATTTTTGAGGCCAAATTGGCGACCTCAAACTTTTTATTGCCAATTTTCAAGTTGATAATTTTAAATGAGCACTATTTGCAATAATTTCCAACGAACATTACATTTTCTACACTTGTACATGAACATGGTTAATAGTGTTAATAGTGAGTTTCAAACATTGCAAAACAACACGCAGATGCATGAACTAAAATGTAAAAATAAAATGACAAAATAAAAATATTTTCCTACCTACTGGGATTTTTTTTAGGCTGTTACCGTAAACGCACTATTTATTTTGTTTGGCCTAACGCACATGACTTGCATTTTTACTCTCGAACCTGACGTGTACAGTGAAACGCGACAAAAACCCTGGGCTTTTTTTAGGGTACAGGAAATTGAATCAATTTAACATGAGCTGCAAATTCCCAACGGAGCAGACTTGTTCGTGAACCTTAACTGCCCCCTTCAACATTTTTCCCGACCCAAATTTCTCCCACTCCCCCTTTCAATGACCGAGAAAAATCTTAAAGTGGACAATTTCAATCGTTTAACCTTGAATTAACTTTGTGGCTTGCAATCCAAGCAAAGACCAAAACGTTTTGCCCCCTCGCGACAAAATGTCTGAGGGAACTAGGAGTTGACTTCTTTCCTCTAGTCTTAGTCAGAGGAGGTTGTGGGTGTGTGTCATCGCTGAGGGGTACTGTGTGCGCTAGTCGTTGATCACGTTTGTCCTTTGAAGGACTCTCGGACCTTGATAACTAATAGTGCAAAAGAATAAACTTTCACCATTTCTCGGATGGTTTTAAAGAAGGGCTGTCAAAGCAACATGTCTAAAGAGAATCTTGACTAGCACACAAACGGCCCCAAATTTATAACCCCCGATTTTGTTTCAATGTCAGTAACACTGACAATCTGTGCTCACAACAGGGTTGTAGTCGAGTCCATCACAAGTCTACCACAAGTCCAGAGCCGATAACAAGTCAGTGACAAGTCCTGCACAAGTCCATCACAAGAAACAAAGGATGAACACGCACAAAATAATGCCTTTGTTGGAGTTCATTTGAATAGCTTGTGACTTAAATTAAGACGATACGGACTTGTGGTGGACTTGTGTGGACTCGACTAGCGGACAATCTAATCTCTGTGTGTCCCACCATGGGGCACAAAAATTGTCCCATAGGGTAAAAAGAAGGGGAGGGGAAACAATTGTGCATAATCCTTTCACTTTGACCCCTATCAATACCAGCATGCACTGCAATCAGCAAAATGAAACAAAATGAAATCAGCAAAATGAAACATTCCTCCGTAAAAAAAAAACTTACCGGTGAAAATCTGAGTAGATCCATTAGCACCTTGACAATAGCCCTAGGGCACGGTTTGGCGTCAATGTCCCTCCTGTCTTCATTATCAATGTCGGATGGTTGGGGGCGCTCTTCGCCTTCTTGCTCGTCGTTCAGCTCTGTAATGAAATTCCTTAGAACCTTCTCGTCGTTTTCACTGACTTCCTGAAAAGTGTAAAAAAAAAGAAAAAAATTTTAATTTTCACATTATGGAAATTTTCAAAAAGCCAGTATGACACTAACTGCTTTTGTTTCATACTATAGAGCGGGATCCAAAATGGGTAAACACTGGATCAAAATTTCCTAAATTAATCAAAATAATACCTCGAACAGTAAAGAAATGTCCATATTTTACAATCATATTACAAAAATTAACATAATAAATTTGGCTGGGCACACTGTGCCATCACATTTTTAAGAAATAGTTGAAAATGCATGTAAAACATAGTAGTTTTTGTCAATTTTATTGAATGTCCGTCACTCATGCATAAAAACAACCTCTGCATAAAACTGTAAAGTCAATTTCAACATGCGATAAACTGGGTGTGTGTATTAACAAGAGTAGTAGGTAAACATACAGGTTCACTTTAGTTTTCATTTGTCGTATTGATTAAGGAAAGGCATTTGTCTCCTGATTTCCGTCCCTCACGTAAGGGACGGAATGCATAGTTCCGATTTTGCCCAGTTAACCCCGCCCCCTTGGATATTGTTGCTATGGCTCACACGCTATCGTCAAAATGGTGACACACAACGCACAAAGCAATTAGACTTTCAACGGAAAGCACAAATTCATTGAAGAAAACTCAAAGGTATTCATGTTTCATGGTCGACAGTTGTATTAGAACACACTGAGTAAAGGGCCAGTAATACAGGAATGTCATATCATGAATTATGTGCTTTCGTACCTTTGAACAACGAAACGACCGACCTTGAAACCAAAAATTCACCCAGAACATCGCATACAACACTGTACAAATTGTATGGGGCAGAACATCGCGTGATGTTGTTGCAAACATTGCACTTTGACCTATGTGGGTCATCTCTGCTAGCTCTGTTGTGATTGGTCGGCGGGTTCGGTTGATTGACAGGTCGGAACTATGCATTGGATCACGCTCTATAATATATTGGTACTATTGGCTTTGCATGTTTCACAAAAAAGGCATAACAATGTTCACTTTAATTTTTATACAAGAATTTGATGGTTTGTTGTGACAAGGCATGAAGTAGTTGTCTCCAACACAGCATAGATAATCTAGCAGTTGAAACCAACTCTGATTATTACATGTATATTATGCATTACTCATGATAATGTGCTTTGTACCGGCTTCACAAACGGTACGGTGTTTTCACTTTCCCTCAGTGAAACTTGTCTATAGTGGCCACCCTCGGGACCGTAAAAAACTGGCCACTATAAACAGGTGGCCTCTTTATAGAGGTTTCTTAATTATTATACACATGGCATTTGGGACCAAAGACGGGTGGCCACTATATTTTATATAGTTTATATGTACTTTATATTTTGTGTAGTCAAACTTGTCTATAGTGGCCACTAGATAATGTGGCCACCTGTTTATAGTGGCCAGTTAGTTTTAAGGTTTCATTGGTGGCCAGGGGCCAATTTCATGGCGTTGCTTAGCACAAAAATTTGCTTAGCACAGGATTTATTTGCTTTATAAAATGGACTACAAGCCAAAATTATACGCCAACTTGTGTTCTTCGAAAGAGTAGGAAAATACCTTCCAAAACACATCACTTACGATTTTGGCTGGCAATCCATTTTTGCAAAATAAAGCAAACAAATCCTGTGCTAAGCAAATTTTTGTGCTAAGCAAATTTTTGTGCTAAGCAACGCCATGAAATTGGCCCCAGGCCACAATAGACACGTTTGTACAATATTTTTACCCAGAAGATCAACATCTCGTAGGAAAAATTACACATACATGCAAGACTCTTACCTGTAAAACCTTGAAGATCTGATCCAGGAGTCCTGGATCGAGGTTCCCCTTGAGAAGAGAGAAAAGCTGCCTGGTCAAGTAGGACGCGGCAAGGCTTGCAATCTGAAAAAAAATAACCACAAACACACAAAATGTATCATTCAATTTAAAACCTTTTCTCCCTAGATCAAATCTCAGGGGTGGCCCGGGGCAAAACGGGGGTAAAAATAAGACCCTATTCCCACTTAAAATTCTGACCCCTGCACCACCCCCGAGATTGCTCTTTCCCTGGGGCGAGTTCAACCCTGCTTGGGACTAGGGTTGATAATTTTGGCCCCGGGGTGAGACACTTGTTTCGGGGCAAGAACGGTAGTGGGAAAAGGGCAGGGGCGAGTTCTCACTAGTTCAAGTGAGGGACGAGGTGCCGATCTCCGGGGTGAGTTCGCCCTGGGGCGAGTTTGAGAACAACAAGTGTGAATTGACGCGGGGTTGAACTAGGGACGAGTTCATCCCGGAGATGATTGTTCAAGTGGAAAAAGCCTATACATTGTATTTATTTATCTGAACAAAAACCAATAGCTGTTCATTTCACAAACGGCTAAAAACACCGCAAAAAAAAATAATCGAAACAGTTACAAGCAATTTCTTAACATTAGGAAGGACAAACAATCTTTTGGAAACATTTACAAAAAAGGGTAAATTTTTTTCTAAATTTATCCAAAAAGTGTTTTTGTTTGTGTTATTTTGTAGTTTCCGCAGGGAAGGCTGATCCCTGTAGTACTGACTCACATCCTTCCGTGAAAGAACTCAAATTGTGACATGACTCTATGGTTGCAGCCGACTATGACAGATTACATTACCATGGCAACCAGACAAAGTAAATACCAGTACAGAAGGATGATTGCTATTTCCGCGACATATTTTGACACAATGTCAAAATTACGTACATTACCTTGAAATGACATTATCTATGGTAAAATGGCACAGCTGTGCTGTAAGACAAATGTCTTGGGGTGCAAATTTAGCAAATTTCAAGCAGCAGTAAAAAATAGGCTTAAGAGGCATTCACACTATCGCAGAGAAATGGCTTTGCGCGCATCTGTGCCACTGGTTTGCCGCTTGTGCACAGCCTGTCGTGACGCGCAAAACATTTTGAGCAGGGTCAAAGTTCAAATTTGTCGAACTTTGACCATGGTGCGCTGACCTTTCCAACGTGCAGCCAATGAGGTATCAGAGAAGCCCCAAGTTGTATCGGGGTTGAATTTTCTATTTTGGAAAGATCGGTGATTTAGAGCTCATGCAATGCAGTAAGCGCACCATCGATCCAGGCTGAGTGAGTATGGTCGAGGGGCGTGGTCAGGGCATGGTTGTTTGTTCAGTTGTTATGGCTTACCTCCTCTGGTTTACTAAGATGCTGCAACATCTCCTTAGTAAGTGCTTTCTCCGATACCACACACCATCCATCCAGGCTGAGTGAGTCTGGTCGAGGGGCGTGGTCGAGGGGCGTGGTCAGGGCATGGTTGTTTGTTCAGTTGTTATGGCTTACCTCCTCTGGTTTACTAAGATGCTGCAACATCTCCTTAGTAAGTGCTTTCTCCGATACCACACACCATCCATCCAGGCTGAGTGAGTCTGGTCGAGGGGCGTGGTCGAGGGGCGTGGTCGAGGGGCATGGTCAGGGCATGGTTGTTTGTTCAGTTGTTATGGCTTACCTCTTCTGGTTTACTAAGATGCTGCAACATCTCCTTAGTAAGTGCTTTCTCCGAGACCACACACCATCCATCCAGGCTGAGTGAGTCTGGTCGAGGGGCGTGGTCGAGGGGCATGGTCAGGGCATGGTTGTTTGTTCAGTTGTTATGGCTTACCTCCTCTGGTTTACTAAGATGCTGCAGCATCTCCTTAGTTAGTGCTTTCTCCGAGACCACACACCATCCATCCAGGCTGAGTGAGTCTGGTCGAGGGGCGTGGTCGAGGGGCGTGGTCGAGGGGCATGGTCAGGGCATGGTTGTTTGTTCAGTTGTTATGGCTTACCTCTTCTGGTTTACTAAGATGCTGCAACATCTCCTTAGTAAGTGCTTTCTCTGAGACCACACACCATCCATCCAGGCTGAGTGAGTCTGGTCGAGGGGCGTGGTCGAGGGGCATGGTCAGGGCATGGTTGTTTGTTCAGTTGTTATGGCTTACCTCCTCTGGTTTACTAAGATGCTGCAGCATCTCCTTAGTTAGTGCTTTCTCCGAGACCACACACCATCCATCCAGGCTGAGTGAGTCTGGTCGAGGGGCGTGGTCGAGGGGCATGGTCAGGGCATGGTTGTTTGTTCAGTTGTTATGGCTTACCTCTTCTGGTTTACTAAGATGCTGCAGCATCTCCTTAGTAAGTGCTTTCTCTGAGACCACACACCATCCATCCAGGCTGAGTGAGTCTGGTCGAGATGACGTTTCGTCATTATTATCGTTTAATGGCTCAGGTGCCGCGTCGACCGAATGATTGCCATCTTCAAGCAGTACAGAGTTATCCTCGACCGACATGGTCACTGCCATCAGTACATCTTGTGGAATAGATGCTGTAATGAATAAGATAGAATGTATCATTATACATTGACAACTCAAAATTCCTTCAAAGACCCAATTATATCTACGTACAGCTATGGACAAAATTATTGGGCGACCTATGCCTTGAACTATTCTTAAAAATCACTCCCCTTCGGGAACAACTGAGCTTATGTTCATCATGTTTGGAATTAGACGTTGTAAGTTGTTAGCTCAGGAGGCCTACATGACATCAAATATTGCTGAAGACTTTCCACAACAAAATGTTATGTATGTAGGTATTTTTGTTGTCAGTTTGTAGGTGGTCCAATCAAAAACATGCGCAGCACAGACAGTGATTCTCTCAAAACAACTGTAAATTACACGGGCTATCGCGTGGACGCGCAGACGCTCTGGTCGTGCCCGACACGTAACAAGACAAAGATGGACGCACCGTGATAAAGGTCAATGACAGAGGTTCGACTGTACATCATTAAAGTGAAAAACTCACGATTTTGTGGCGTCCTTTTAAAAACATTTTGAAAGAACAAACCACAGTCTCTCCCAAATTGCACCACACGGGACTTGATAAAACCACAGCAAGTAGACATGTTTGGAGCTTGGATAAAATAGTACCGAACCAAAATATATGTGGTGTTTCACTTGTGTAGGCTTTATATTGAATTTTGTGTAAACCGAAACTATCACATTCAAAATATTTCATTTTCTTTTCCGACCTATGCCAAGCTGAACTGCTATTGAACTGCTAGAGTCAAACCTGCTGTTAAGGCCACCTGGAGACCACCTGTTTATAGTGGCCACCCACTCAGTCCCAAATGCCATGTGTATAATTCTAATGCAACCTTTATAAAGAGGCCACCTGTTTACAGTGGCCAGTTTTTACGGTCCGGAAATTGGCCACTAAACAAGTTTCGCTGTACTGTGTTATTACTACTTTATATTCACACAAATCATATGACAACTGAAATGAAAGCACAACTTCCAATGACGCACATTGAAACAGAAACATTGCCCTGTACATGTACATGATGTATAGATAGGGACTTGAAAAAAAATTCTAAGTTTGATTGAAAAAATAATCTCACATTATAGATTATTTTCTGTAAATTCCAAAACAACATTCATCGCATAATTTGAGCAAGCGGTAGCAGAGATATACATCATAGAAATCGGCCGTTTTTCCGCAAAATCATGTGTGTAAACTGATTAGGAGAGAGCTGGAAGAATGCGATGCAGTATGAAGCGCCCCCACATTGACATATTACGCCAAGCCAGCAAAGAATTCCTCAACTTCAAGTCTGATCAGTCTTAGTTCAACACGCTGTCTCGTTTTCTGCTAAACTAAAGCTTTGTCACGAAAGCCTTTAAAAAGGAGTACGTAGCACAAGTGGGGGCGCGCAACGTCATTGTGAATGTGTAATAGCACAAATTTATGCCTGGAATGAAAACTACGTACTCGACGACGCTCATAAAGAGGAACTGATAATCATTTTTGTGTGCTAAAACAAACAAACAAAGGCATGTTTTTAACACTTAAATTTTGCACAAACACAGACAACAATCTCCCCAAACTTTCGCTGGTTTCACAAGTCTGTTTCGCAACAAAAACTACCCTTTTTGGACCACAAATCTCGCCGTCAAACAAATATTTAAAAAATGTTTTTTTAAAATAAATATCGTCAGAAAGTATTCTTTATTTTCAGTATCTATTTAAAAAGTTGGAATTGAACAATGTTGTGATGTTTTACAGCGCATTTTTCATGATGCGCCACTTCGCATACGGCAGAAATCCACTGCGAAACTGACCAGTATTAGTGTACCCAGTGCGCGCGCGATGACGTCACAGAAGTCCCTACCGTAGTATAGATTACGAAAGGTATTTTTCCCACTGAAATCAACAGATAAATCCAATTATAAGATATACTTCCCAATGCACTTTTGTCGCAAATGTTGCTTTTCTAAAGAAAAATCACATTTTCTCCTTCAAAAATTGCCTTCAGTTAGTGCACAAGATAACCATTTAAGCGCGCGTGCAGCGCCCTCTATTGTCGCACTTATGAACGGAGCACTTGCGCTGTGATTTTGTCCGTTAGTCTCTGCAGTAATTTAATCATTTACTTATCTCAGAAATGCAACATTTCCGACAGAAGTGCATGTGGGAAGTATATCTTAGAATTGGATGATCTGTTGATTCCAGAAGATACATGTCAATTTCCTTCAAATCTTTGTTCAATGTATACGGGAAAAATACATATTATGTAGGACTGTTTTTAAAACTTGTACATTTCATATGTACATGCAGTTCTGGTTCAAATTTGGAAAAAAATACCATGCACGTTTGCCAGTTGAGACTGCCTGGACTAAGTCTATGGAGCATGACATAATCTCAGGTGTTTTTAAAGAAAAATTTTAATTTGTTGTTTTACTGCTTAAAACATGTTTCCTCACCAAATTTAAACTTCCCGTGGCATTATCATGTCATATTATTAGGAAGAATAAGTAGCGAACCTGTATAGTATTTATACCATGGTTAAATGGCCTTTTCACACTATGAACGTTCGACCCGTGTCGAAATCCCCGTGTTCCACCCCGTGTAGAATTTTTTCAATTTCAACACAGGTCTAATTGGCTATGTTTTTCACACTACTAAACGCAACACCGGCATTTTTTCTACCTGTGTAAGGTTTCGACCCGTGTGTCGTGCGATCGATTCACACCACACACACAGCCGGCCATCAACACGGGTCAAATCGGAAAATCCCCCACATTGCGGCGAGTCATCTCATTCTCCAAATATTGCTATTTCTTGTTGTTACATCAAGCTAGAATTGTCAGCCCAAATGGCCAACATATCAACTACCTCCTCTTTACTCCATGTCAGCCTTTTGTCTGATTTCGGGCCCGATTTATCGGACATATGCAAATAGTTATGCAAATGTGCCCAAAAGTATGCAAATGAAGATGGCTATAAATATGGTAATGAGAAGGCGCTGTTATGCGCGTACGGCCTCCGTTTCTTATCTAGATTTTAATGAATATCTGTGGTCAGGAGTCACAGGATCAGTCATTTTCTAGGGAATATGTTGGAAAATCCGAGAGAGTTGCCAACTCTCTCGGATTTTCATGGCATCGCAGAAGACATGGCAATAAGTTGGGACTGTTGATGTAGTTTAGGGCATAACAGCATTACAAAGTGGGTGTCAGTTAGCCAATTAAAAAAAAAAATCACTCACTTTGATCAATTAGCTGCATTATATAACAATCCACGTATATTTTACAAATGGTCAAAGAAAGCGTCCACTCAGCCACCAAACAACAATAACCAGTCGTCTTCAAGTAATTCCAGGTAGGCCTACCGGTACATCAATACAAACTTCCACACCATGCAAGCCTGTCACGTACGACTCCTGCAACAACTAATTTTACAGTGTCCGGGCGTCCCAACCGAACAGAAGCACTGCAGCAACTGACAAAAGACATACAAAGACTCCTGCTTTGGGTTCGTTTAGTGATAAGTCGCAGGCAACAGGCGGTGATGACTAAGAATAAATGCCAATGAGTCGCACTCATCGCCTTGACGACAAGGAAATTGTCCAAGGGGAACATTAAAGGAACACGCACATTTTGTGCAACATTTGTTCATTCCACTTTAAGTCATGGTCAAGTATTAAAATGTGCCTGATTTAGGGTAGATTAGGTGACAGGGCTAAGCAGTGAGGACTCAAACTCCCGAAGGGGAGAAATTCTCCCCTTCTGGCGAATTCTCCCAATCGGGAGACAATTGTATCAGAACATATGGCCTTAAAATTTGTCTTGTCACGTGACCCCAGTGATGCAGACGCTTTACAATATACAAGCATGTGACCATAGGAGAAATCCAGGCATAAAATGTACAGTAATCGTCATGAAAACCGTGCCGTCCTTAGGCACGGACCACAAATTACACCAGAAACGATCGTCTTTGGTGCCAAATTGTCGGCGAAAAATTTGTTTTGCCGGTACGTTTTTGTTTTTTTTCAGTTTGAATTTTGTAGTGAATTTTAGGTAATACCATTGAGGTGAGAAACGATTTAGTAAGGACCTATGCTTTTGGATGTCTCTTATTTCCTTTCCAGTTTAAAACACCCGCTGCGCGACTTCCCACGCACTTGACGGGCAGACAAAAAGATTCCGACAGTTTGAGATGATGTACATCGACGCGTGTGTGTGGAATATGTAGACCGGGAACTAGTCTACGCTTAATTCTCCTATGTGGAATATGTGGACGTAAACCAGTCTATTTCGGTCTATAGCTACGAACCACGTCATACACATGTACATGACAGCTTCAGACATGTAACCATTCATTTCCCAACATTATTTTCGGAGAATTTAGTGGACAAATGGTACCGAAATTCCGTAGACACACGCAAGGTGAGTGTCTCAAGAACTATCAGACGGAGTTTGGTGGCGATTGGGCAGCGGATTATTGCGCTAGCTTAAACCGTATCGGTCCGATCTTAAAGTTAAGGCGCCGCCATATTGGAAAAAAACAACATTACCTATGGGGGAGAGTATATCCCCCATAGTTCTAGGCGGGTAGGGCCTAGGGTCAGGGGTGAGTGACACAAAGTGAATGACTACTGACATGTTTTTCATTAAAACGTCACATCTTTGTCTTCCTGCTGGTCGACATCATGCATCATCCCATAGTTGTCTTCGCGCATGTTGACACTCTAAGCTTCAATCATTTAAGCTTTTGGACTTTGTTGTAGTCTGTTGCCACGTACCGATCAAGATCAAGATTTCTCGAAGCTCTGAACGAAGTTATGACTGACGTACACAAATATGGCAGTATTGTACAAAGCGCCCTCTAGCGTTGGAATTTACAAAATCTAAGCCCCAGCGCGCGTGTTTTTTTTTGCACCGCGCGCGCCGTGCTGGGCGGGCTGGGGTACGGTACGTGTACGGGAACGGGTACACACACCAACTTTTCAACCCGAATAGAGTCTACGTTTCCAATGACTGATACTTCTCAAGTGACAATCTTCTCAATTTCTCAAGTGACAATCTTGGAAATAGTCAGAACTCTTACTTTCAATTTAATAGAGAAAATCCCAAACAACAGTGAGATTCGAACCAGAGACCTTTATGATTACAAGTCGAGCTCTCTTCTAACCAGACCACGAGGCTGGTTGCAAACCCACCGCATTCAAAAACCCAAAATTCCTTAAAAATAACCAACCCTAAAACTCTAACCCTAAACCCTAACCTATTATATAGTCTCCTCTCCAGACGCTAAAAAGGTACAAAACCCTTCGCTTTCCCCTCGCAGTACAGTGGTGTAAAAAAAACAATTACGCGCGCTGCGTCAGGCTAATTCGTTGGCGCCCTCATTGGCCAAAATTGTATACGACACGTTACCACGTAGATTGGTTCCCGATCCCTATAGATTGGTTCGCTTATTCTCCTGTGTGGAATATGTGGACGGGAACCAGTCTAGTTACCACGCGGTCACGTTTTGTTTTCTATAGTACATGTATATACCCAGCATGTGGCAAAGGGACTTCCCCCTAACGCCCCGGTACCTCAACACACTCTTCTCTTTTGTTAACGAACCAACCCAACACCCTCCTCCCCCCTAAAAACGATGTTTGAGACACAATAGGGGAACAATTGTAGGGGAGATGCCCTAGCTCTGCCACATATCGTGCTGCATATGTCTTTATCTTGTAAACAGACGTAAAAACAATTTCCAGCAGACAACGTGGGTCTCGCACAAAGTAGGCCTACACTCATTTTATTCGTAAATTTGATTTTTGCAATGGATATGGGTAATTCCCAAAATTAGGGGGTCCAAAATGTTTGGTGTCCCAGTTACGTACGACACTCTCTGCTTCAAAAATCACCACTTATGACCACAAACTCTCAGTAATGGACTATGGCTTGTGATTATAGGGGGCAGCATTATTTTCTTCAATGTTTAGTTTTCTGATTCCTGAAAAATATTCAAAACAAAAGACCATAAAGGCTTATAATTTGTTCCATGGTATTGAATAGTTTGGTGTCCCGTTATCTACGCCAATGAACATTTGTTGTAGAATGAGTTTGCATTAACATTGGTGCCATATCTACACACAAACATTAAATTTGAGTGGCATTTGTTCAAATAAAAATAATATATTTCTACTGGGAAACCACTTTCAATCATGAAAAACACTTGGAAATCTTAAAAAGCATGTCACACTTATTTGGACCCCTAATTTTGGGAATTACCCATACTACATGTATTTATTAACCATTTATTAACATGTATTTATTAACCATTCGTCTAGCAGCAAGCGACCTGAATGCTCCGCGGGCCTGTATATTTCGAACGCGTGAGATCCTGGCCTGCAATACTGGTCCTGGACCATAAGCCCAATTTTCAAATTTTTATTTAACAGGGGCGGTCGGGTTGGCGTACGGGTTCTTTCCTCGCCTTTCACCTCTGGCGTCCCGGGTTCGATTCCGGGGCGTGTATGTGGATTGGGTTTGCAGTCCCTACTTGACCGCGTGGGGCATTTCTCTGGGGGTTTTCCTCCCACTTCTAAAACTGCAACTCCTTCTTCGTCATCTCAAGTTAATAATATAGTATAGTTAAAGCTAAAACCGTATAGTTGATGGCATAAAGGGCCTTAGTTGCCGAAGATGCCATAAAATATACAACAACAACAACAACATTTATTTAACACATTTAACACTCAGAACAAAGACTAAATGATAAATAATAAATGAAATGAAAGACTACCATTTTTTTCTGGCTCTTTCAAGCTTCTAACAAGTTTATCTTTTAAAACAAAGTAACGAGTATTGCACAAAATCTGTCACAAATGGGAATCGAACATTCATAACAAAGGGACATTCATAACATAAGTCTATCACTCTAACCACTACACCAAACGAACTCGCTGCAAGCTCATCACTTTTTTAATGAATTCAACCATAACCCTAAACCTAACCCCCGACACCTAACCCTTTACCCCTACCCTATAGTCTCTTGTCAAGACGTTCTCTTCCCAAGTGTTTGCCAGACAATGTAGACGAGGCTTGTGAGGGGATTTTCCATTCTAGCAAGTGCATGGGCGTTCACTTTAGTTTGCAACCCCTCCCAAACAGTTACTAAAAAATAAAAGTTCCAACACGCGATGCGCGCGGAGGAAGTGCTGTTTTTGGGCTACTTGCAAATGTATAAGCAAAGGTGAACGTCTCCTCAGAATAACAAAATTCCCTTGTACTTAAAAAAATTAAACATCTTCGGAGTTGTTAAGGCTACCCCTCTTTAGATAATTGCGTTTGGTAAATGCTGGAATTTTGGTAACGATGTAGCCTTCTGAAGTCCAAACGTTTTAATGATTGGTTTTATTGAAGCGTAACAACGGCAACGCAGCAAGTGTATGATTGCGTCGGGCATAATGCACATGCAAACTCCTGCCATAGTGGCGATATACTAGCTATTTTGCAGCTAGGATGACTGGCCAAAAAAACCAAAAAACTTTTGAACAGTGGGGGCTTAATATTACTTTTAATATACAAAAGCTGTTACACGAAGATATATTGTGCTTTGACAATACACCGATCGAGTAAGCGCCGCCCGCGTAGACACGCTTCAAAGTGCACACAATCATTAGACTGTTTGGATCGCCAAAAGACCACGTGATTACCACTTTTCAGGTTTTCGGGGCGAGAGTTAATTTTAACAAAAGGGAAGAGTGTGTTGAGGTATAGGGGCAGTAGGGAGACTAGACCCTCTGTCACATATCGTACTGGGTATAAACATCCAAAGAATTTTAAAGACATTCCTTTTTCGTTGTTGGCATAATATGCTTTTGCGAAATTATATGTGCCTTTACGGTTCCCCACAATTCCATGCGCGCAGCAGTGCATGATGGGACGGAATTCTAGTACAAGAGCGCCAAAATTGATCGTGTACAAATTATGGGATTTCGCAGGGGAGTGAAGCTCTCGGCCGCTTGAAACTCGTAAAACGTGGCGAATTCGTCTTTTTGGCATAAATGTACAGCCTTCACAACAACAATTAAGCACATAAGAATTTGTTAAGGAATGTCTTATAGCAATATTTGATGCCGTGTAAGCCTCCTGAGCTAATGACTATTGTTGTTTAAGACAAAACATAAAGATAAGCCTGCTTGCTGACGAGGAGTGATTTTTATGAATAATTCAAGACATAGGTGGTCCAATAATATTTTCCAAGGCTGTATAGAATAGAGTAACATTGAGCAGACTTATATCAGCACGTCAGTGGAACATCAAGTTTGGTCGTGGTTTTTTTCCCCCAGAAAAGTTTGCAGGCGTAGACAGCCTATAAAACATTTGCAACAGCAAACTTCACCAAACCGTGTTTGCCAGTGTTTCATTGACAACAATCTGTTTGCTCATGTTTTATGTCTGAACCAATCAGGAACCAGTTTTAGGTCGTGTGATTTATGCACCTATCAATTGTTTCCCCCACCCCCTACCGCCCCACCCCCTAGGTGGGGATTTGTTCACGTTTTTCATGCCCCAGGGTGGGTCATTTGACCCGGGTATTTGTATACAAGACGCGCATGTTTTGCACCCGAGGGTGGGGATTTTTGTCACCTAAATGTTGCCCCAGGGGTGGGGATTTTGTCACAAAAAAAATGACCACCTAGGCGGGGTAGCCCGGGGGGTTGGGGGGCGGGGGGAACAATTGATAGGTGCTTATAGAGCCAGCCGACCGTGATCACGTGACTGTTCAAGATGGCAGCCCCAGTGGCGTTAAAGACTGGATGAGCCCACATATGTTGCGTTGTTTTTGGCGTCTTCGCCGTCGGCTCATTACTTTGTGTTTGTGCAGCGGCACCATCACACAGAGCCGTCACTTTGCCGTCCATGCTTTTTAGGCGGGAAAATTCAATTTATACAAAACAGAACAATACATTGCCAAACTGCACTAAACAAAACGTCGGTCACACCACGAACTGACACGCAGTGACATTTCAGTGCTCGTCCCGGGCACAAACTGTCGTCGGCACGTAAATTGTGTTTTCACGAACTGACACAAATTAGAGAGAGTTTCGGTCAAATTTTTACTATATTCCACAAATATATGGATGATATCATTATGTCGAGCATTTTCAAAGCTTTCCGTGGAATAAAGTCAACGTTTACTTGGGTGCCAGTTCGTGGAAACCGAAATTCATGCGTTTTGATTCCAGTGTATATAGACCGTATCCAATAGCCGCCATTTCGTTTTTGTTATTTAAACCGTTCAACAATGGAAGCACAATATGTGCAACTATGCATGTCCTCAAGGAACTAAGAAACTGCCCCACGAAATGGCGGCTATTTGATACGGTCTATACGGAGTGCGCGCGCACACTCGGATGTCAGCTCGTAAAAACATGTGTCCACCACTGTGCGGTAACTGTATCAGAAGTGCACTTGGATGACACTTCGTAATGTCGGCGACGAAAAGTTTTGCGAAGTTTGCTTATTTGCCAATGTAGACAGAGAAAAACATCAGCAAACATATCCGTTTGGTGATGTTTGCAAACAACAAGTTTCCAAGTGTTTGCTATAGACAATGTAGACTAGGCTTGTGAGGGGATTTTCCATTCTAGCAAATGCATGGGCGTTCACCTTAGTTTGCAACCCCTCCCAAACAGTTACTGAAAAATAAAAGTTCCAACACGCGATGCGCGCGGAGGGAGTGCTGTTTTGGGGTACTTGCAAATGTATAAGCAAAGGTGAACGTCTCCTCAGAATGAAAAATTCCCTTGTAGGTTGTTAAGGCTACCCCTCTTTAGATAATTACGTTTGGTAAATGCTGGAATTTTTGATGTAGTCTTCTGAAGGCCAAACGTTTTAATGATTGGTTTTAATGAAGCGTAACAACGGCAACGCAGCAAGTGTATGATTGCGTCGGGCATAATGCACACGCATACTCCTGCCATAGTGGCGATATAGTAGCTATTTTGCAGCTATAGGATGACTGGCCAAAAAAAACCCAAAAAACTTTTGAATAGTGGGGGCTTAATATTACTTTTAATATACAAAAGCTGTTACACGAATATATATTGTGCTTTGCAGGCGCGGATCCAGGAATTTTGTAGACGGGGGGCACAAGAAAAAGGGACAAATGCGAGCGCGTAGGGCGAAGCCCTTACTGCCTGGGGTCCGGGGCCCGCTTAAGAGCCCCGGAAAATTTTGGATTCTAGATGCTCTGTGGTGCAATCTAAGGCGATTCCTTGCCACTTTTAACTGACTTTTTTAAGCAAAAGTTTTGAAGATTGTTGTGTGTTTTGAGAATTGTGTGTATGAAAAATTATTTTCGGATCCATGAATTTTGTAGAAGGCGGTGGCACAACAAAAAGGGACAAATGCGAGCGCGTATCGCGAAGCCCTTATACGGCGTGGGGTCCGGGGCCCGCTTAAGGGCCCCGGAAAATTTTGGATTCTAGATGCTCTGTGGTGCAATCTAAGGCGATTCCTTGCCACTTTTAACTGACTTTTTTAAGCAAAAGTTTTGAAGATTGTTGTGTGTTTTGATAATTGTGTGTATGAAGAATTATTTTCGGATCCAGGAATTTTGTAGAAGGGGGGGCACAACAAAAAGGGACAAATGCGAGCGCGTATCGCGAAGCCCTTACGGCGTGGGGTCCGGGGCCCGCTTAAGGGCCCCGGAAAATTTTGGATTCTAGATGCTCTGTGGTGCAATCTAAGGCGATTCCTTGCCACTTTTAACTGACTTTTTTTAAGCAAAAGTTTTGAAGATTGTTGAAAAATTATTTTCGCCATTATTTTTAGCCATTATTTTCGCCCGGTTAAGTTGACAAAAATCTATAAAGTTTCTCCCTCCCCAATTTGGCATTTAATATGCAGTTTTTACCCATCATCATTTCTTATTTTCCGGATTTTTTCTTGGTTTTAGATGTTAAATATCGGCATCGGTATTTTTTTTAAGAAGATTGCCCTCCGATTTCTCTTTTTTTTTTACGGCCTTTCCTTCGCCCCCACTTTTTTTTGTTGACTCAACTACTTGCCCACCCCCCTTTTTTCTTTTACCTCCTTTCCTCTCCTTTCCTTTTTTTTTAATACTCAATTTGCCCGGGGGGCACGTGCCCCCTGGGCCGCCCCCCTGGATCCGCGCCTGCTTTGACAATACACTGATCGAGTAAGCGCCGCCTGCGTAGACACGCTTCAAAGTGCACACAATCATTAGACTGTTTGGATCGCCAAAAGACCACGTGGATTACCACTTTTCAGGTTTTCGGGGCGAGAGTTAATTTTAACAAAAGGGAAGAGTGTGTTGAGGTATAGGGGCAGTAGGGAGACTATAGACCCTCTGTCACATATCGTACTGGGTATATAAACATCCAAAGAATTTTAAAGACATTCCTTTTTCGTTGTTGGCATAATCAGCGAAATTATACGTGCCTTTACGGTTCCCCACAATTCCATGCGCGCAGCAGTGCATGATGGGACGGAATTCTATAGTACAAGAGCGCCAAAATTGATCGTGTACAAATTATGGGATTTCGCAGGGGAGTGAAGCTCTCGGCCGCTTGAAACTCGTAAAACGTGGCGAATTTGTCTTTTTGGCATAAATGTACAGCCTTCACAACAATTAAAACAATTTAACATCTTTGGAGTTGTTAAGGCTACCCCTCTTTAGATAATTGCGTTTGGTAAATGCTGGAATTTTGGTAACGATGTAGCCTTCTGAAGGCCAAACGTTTTAATGATTGGTTTTATTGAAGCGTACAACGGCAACGCAGCAAAGTGTATGATTGCGTCGGGCATAATGCACATGCATACTGCTGCCATAGTGGCGATATAGTATTTTCCAGCTAGGATGACTGACAAAAAAAACCCAAAAAACGTTTGAACAGTGGGGGCTTAAAGATACACACCGGCCTACTGTTTACATGATTTAGGCCCTAGTGATGTAGCAGCATTGACAATACTTTTGTAATGCTCGTTGTGAAAAAAAGATCATCAAAATATCCCGTAATTTACTAAAGAAGTGCAAAATATTAACCAAAACGGTCAAAAGACGTGTTATAGGCTTTACCAGCCGTTGCAACTACGCGCAAGCCTCACGACTTTGTCACAAACGATTCGCTCTTTTCCTACACATGATATCTCCAGTTTCTGCTTACGATTTCACTGAACAGCCCGGACAAACGAATAGGAATTTCCGTTTTCTTTGGAGGAGTTGGCATCATGTTTTTTTCTTCACGAACGTACACCGGAGCACACCAACCCGGCCGTATTATGTGCACTCAGGATATTTGCCGTGCATGCTGCGCGGGGCAAATAGCCTGCCGTATAGCACGCGCTCGCTCTCCCGTTCTCCGGACTTTCAAAACAAACATTTATGTTCGAAATTTTCATACTTATGTTTAACTTTGTTTCATACCTGTATAAATAGTCTCTCTTTTGTCAATTACTTATAAATATTGGGGGGAAATCAGAGTTGAATTTGGTGCAGTTCTTCAGTAAGAAACTATCATGCGGCTGGACACAAAACTAACTCGCAAGACCATGTGACTTTTCGGAACCAGAATCTAGTTCCGAAAAGTCACGTGACCTCTGTTTTTTGAAAATTGCTCAAAAACGGCAAAATTCCGTAGTTTCTTTTAGGGACATGTTCAGTTTATTTTGGAAGGGCATTCAGAATCTTGTATGGGTCTATTTCGAGCCCAACGAAGCCGGTGTGTACCTTTAATATTACGGGGGCGAGGGTGGGAGAGTTAATTTTAACAAAAGGCAAGAGTGTATTGAGGTATACTAATCCTTGTGGTCTAGTGGGTATGAAGCGAGACTCCCAATCAGAGGTTGGGAGTTCGAGCCCCACTTCGACCAACGTGTCTGTGTCCCTGGGCAAGGCACTTAATCCCAGTTGCCTCGTCAACCCAAGCGATATATGGGAAGCTGTTACGGGGAATGCCACAATCATGCTGATAGGGTTGTGCGCCTGACCAGCAGCCACCATAGTTGAAGCGAAATGGTTCTAGTGATTCCCTGATGGCAGCGGTAATAATGGTAACAGCGCCTTGAGCACCCTGCAGGGTGGATATGTGCGCTATACAAAAACTATGCTAGGATAGGGCGACAAAAAAAAGTAAAAAAGCTATATTAGGGCGACACATTTTGGTGTCGCCCTAATATTTTTGATTTTTATTAGGACTAGAACAAATTCTCTTAGGTCTGGAAGCATTTTTGGAAGCTTTGGGTAAAAAAATAAGGGGTCATTTTGAGTGATTCTTGCCGAAATTGTGGTGGTCCCCGGGGAAAGGCTTCCTGAATAAGCCAGTTGCGTGATAGATTTGCATAAATCCTAGAGTCCTGCCTCTGCGCTATGGCGCTCGCATAATAAGAGAGTACTGCACCAGACTACCAGGCCGTTGGCAACGGTTGCCAAGTGGCAAGGGGGTGCACGCTAGAACATGTTAGCCGGCGCGAAAGTCTGTACGGTACCTGGAATACCTCGCACAGTACTCTATGCATTTTGAAGCTGGACCATCCGAAATTACATGTTGAAATTGCATGTTAAAACATGTACTCGCCATGAAATTTCGTCAAAATAACGAGTTAGAACGTCTTGTTTGACTCGAAATAGACGTTAACTTTGAAAGCTGGATCGTTCCCAATCTGTGCATGATAAATTTAAAAAAAAGAGTAACGATTTCGGGTTATAAGACTGGTTTGAAGCTGCCGATTTAACGTCACGAACCCGAACGAAGGGAGACGTATACACTAGACACCAAACTTGACTTGAAATAGGGGAAATAAGATGACATGCAGATTGTAAATCTTGCCAATATGATAAAATTAATAGCGCCGTTGATTGTTTATCCATTTGACGGAACATCGTCAGAAATTGGCGAGTTTTACTGTTCCAAAACGCGCGTTCAACATAACAGCGAGCGACTCTCGTTTTGCGTACAAGACCGGCATACGATTTCAAATACACCTTCCGAATTTTTTGAAAAGAAAAGGTCATGCCTGTTTGTTTCCGCAAATGATCGACGTCTCGCAGCAACTTGGGTAAAATCAAAAGTAATTCAATTATGAATTAAAATGATTATCTAGCTACATACAAGTTACAACAGATTTTAGAAATACTTTGGCTGCAAAAACTTGACCGAGCGGTTGTTGTGTTATACGTTGTTGAGTTTGTCTATATATCCGTGCGGAATACGGAATTCACCACTAAAAATTGAGATGGGAAAAAAGGGCAGGCTCTAATTTGTGGGCGACAAACAGCACCCGTAACACACTTCGATTAGAATAAAATTTTAAACAAAGACAAACAATTATATCTCCTAACAGTCCTCAGTTTCACAAATCTGTCTAGCAAACACGAACCGGGATACGATCGACCTTTTTATTTTGGTATATTTAGTAGGCATCGCATAATTTTCGCATTTCCATTTTTCCCGGTCCACACACGCAAAATTCATGTTTCCTATTAAACCAAATCACGTTTCCTAACCAAATTTAAACTTTATGGGGGCATAATATCATGTAATATTAGAAAGAATTAGTGGCGAGGGTGTACGGTATTTATATCTCCACTTAATTAAGTCGCGTACGTTATATTTCTCGCGATTTTACTTGGGCTTCGGAATATGCCGGTCATGTACGCAAAACGAGAGTCGCTCGCTGTCGCGTTGAACGGCGATCTGAAACAGCAAAACTCGCCAATTTCTGACGAATATTGTGGCAAGATTTACTAGCTGCATGTCATCTTATTTCCCCTATTTCAAGTCAAGTTTGCTGTAAAGTGTATACGTCTCCCTTCGTTCGGGTTCGACGTTCAATCGGCAACTTTGAACCGGTCTCATAACCCGAAATCGTTACTCTTTTCTTGAATTGATCATGCACAGATTGGGAACAATCCAGCTTTCAAAGTTAACGTTCATTTCGAGTCAACAAGACGTTCTAACTCGTTATTTTGACGAAACTTCATGGCGAGTACATGTTTTAACATGCAATTTCAACATGTAATTTCGGATGGTCCAGCTTCAAAATGCATAGAGTACTGTGCGAGGTATTCCAGGTACCGTACAGACTTTCGCGCCGGCTAACATGTTCTAGCGTGCACCCCCTTGCCACTTGGCAACCGTTGCCAACGGCCTGGTAGTCTGGTGCAGTACTCTCTTATTATGCGAGCGCCATAGCGCAGAGGCAGGACTCTAGGATTTATGCAAATCTATCACGCAACTGGCTTATTGTCGCCCTATTGCGGCATCCAGAGTTCTTACAAATCTAATCATTATTATTATTATTCCATAGCTAGGGTGGGGGTGGGGGAGGGGTGGGGTGGGGTGGGGGAGGGGGAGAGGTGGGGTGGGGGAGGGGGAGGGGTGGGGGTGGGGGTGGGGGAGGGGGTGGGGGAGGGGAGTTTGGGGGGAGGGGGTGGGGTGGGGGAGGGGAGCACGCGACGCGCCCGCCTTCGCGTACACAACCCTATACAATTATTATACAAAGACGCGCAACTTGTTGGAAGTAAACAAATGCAGCTTCAGCAACAGCAAAAACATACAGTTCATTCAGTGGAAAGCCCCCAGCTATGGCGGGTGTACAGGGAAGGAGACCTTAGTTACCGGATTGGTGTATTGACCCCTTTCGAACACGTGCAAATATGCCATTTTGGGAGTCAAATAATGCTGAGTCATTGTGGAAGCAATGTGCGTGCGCGTCGTGTGTGTCTCTGGTGGGCGTAACGCGGTAGTTCACCAATGGGAGCCTTATCATAGCGCGTTACGCGCGCTATGGACACACACAACGCGCACGCACATTGCTTCCACAACGACGCGGCATTGTTTTACTCCCAAAATGACGTCATTGGCACGAGCTCAATAGCGGCAGTAGGGAGACCCTCTGTCACATATCGTACTGGGTATAAACATCCAACGAATTTTAAAGACATTTCTTTTCGTTATCGAACGACAGGTGCGCACATTTACTGTTCGGCCGACACCAAAGTTGTTGGTGGTGTTTTACTTTATAGGTGGGTCTTTCCACGCTAATGGGCCTATTTAAAAAGATAAGTCAATTATTCCTTTCAGATGTCTTATGTTAATCTCAAACTTAAAGAAATTCCTTTGTACTGTTCTTAGGAGATAACTTTCTGGTGAAAATTTTACGACGACTCCATATAAATTTATTTCAATTTCATGAAGTCATTAAAAAAAACCTCTATTTACTATTGTAAATTCTTTAAATTTGGGTTTCGTTTAAAGGTACAGGCTCGTCAGCAATGCGCGCGCGCCAAATTCGTGCCAAGAAATACGCAGCTCCATGCCTTTGCTATGGAGCTGCATATTTCGTGGCACGAATGTGGCTGGCACGAATGTGGCTGACGAGCCTGTGCCTTTAAACGTTCGGCAAAACAGGTTTTCATAATTTGTTTCGATTAAACGGTTAACCAGTTAACTAGTTAAACGTCCCATCCCTAGCAGTCACATTGTCACCTTGCGACGAGTATGCTCTTTGTGGATCTATCGTTACATCATTTAAATAAGAAAATATGCCCCTCATGGCCACCGATGGAATTATTTTTTTGGGGGTGGGGGAAACACTCAGACATTGCAATGAATTAAACAGTACATACATAAATTTATAAAGGCTATTAAAACCATTTAACATGATTTTTCTATAATAAAAAACAAAATATTTTAAATTCAAACCATTTACATGATTTTTCTGTAATAAAACAAAATTATTTCAAATTCAAACCATTTACATGATTTTTCTGTAATAAAAAAAATATTTCAAATTCAAACCATTTACATGATTTTTCTGTAATAAAAAAAATATTTCAAATTCAAACCACTTACATGATTTTTCTGTAATAAAAAAAATATTTCAAATTCAAACCATTTACATGATTTTTCTGTAATAAAAAAAACATTATTTCAAATTCAAACCATTTACATGATTTTTCTGTAATAAAAAAAATATTTCAAATTCAAACCATTTACATGATTTTTCTGTAATAAAAAACAAATTATTTCAATTTTTTTTTTACCTACCTGAGCCGAATTAGAAAATTGTAGAAATTTAATAATGAATTAGAAAAAAAACACCTAAAAATATTTTACAGTCGGCAATGATGTAATCAAAAACATTATTTTTTTCGCACGACACTGAAAAAACAAAACACCACCACCTTATCCAATAATAATACTCTGATAATGCATACAAAAAAAGCTTTAACACTTTCACAAAGTACATGTATATTAAATTATTACGACATTTTCTGTTAATGGCTCGAAAAAAGTCTTAGAGAAGCCTTGATGTTACTTCTTGAGATGCACCCCCACACCCCCCCCCCCCCTCCCCCCCAAAAAAATGGTCATAAACTTCCTTTTATAAACGGTAATACAAACGATGTGCTAATTTCAAATCTTAGTAAATGCATAAATCATTTTACCAATCTGGCATAATTTCTTCAGTATCATATAAATATTTGATTAATTGATTAATTTAAAAAACGACTCAAAAACCTTTCGGCTACACCACTGATAGGTACTCAAATGTGGAATCACGTTTTAAAAGATGCATATTAAAATACAAAATTGGCATTTATCTTAAAATATGCTGTGGGATGGTGTTTAAAGGCAGAGGCTCCTCAGCAATTGGGGTCACTGCAAATGATGTACTCTACCTTTAAACATAATTGTTGTATTTGCAGAGGTCATGGTTCAAAGTTCACATCACTAATGTCGTTGTCGTGATAACTTTGAACCCAGGGGACCCAGAACCCCCCATGGTGTTGAGGGTTAGCATCAGGGTCGCTGGGTTTGTTGCGATATGGCACCATTCTGGATTTGTACTCAATTAGACGAGCTGTCATCGATGCTACAATATCTAAATGGGAGCAAGTCACAAATTTCTAGTGACAAATTTATTGGGGCAACATTGAACATTTATATAATTGAATATTTTTATAACTGGTCATATTATATTAGGTGGTCTTCGATCCCAGGTTTAAATTTTGGTCACGGCAAGAAAAGTTTTTTCTCAATGAATATGAGTTTTTGTTTAAATAATGATTTTGTTCAAAGTAAGGTGTGAGGTCAAAATAGAAACAGTCTGTATTGAGCTCATGCCCATGACGTCATTTTGGGAGTCAAATAATGCCGCGTCGTTGTGGAAGCAATGTGCGTGCGCGTTGTGCGTGTCCACAGCGCGCGTAACGCGCTATACTGAGGCTCCCATTGGTGAATTAAACCGCGTTGCGCCCACCAGAGACACACACAACGCGCACGCACATCGCTTCCACAATGACTCAGCATTATTTGACTCCCAAAATGGCATCATCGCACGTGTTCGAAAGGGGTCAATACCAGTAAACGATTCAAGTTAATCCCTCTTCAAATCGTTTCTCTGTTGACAGAAAACCGAGTGCCGATTTGAAGGGAACCGTTTCCAACTAGAGCGCGTGTGGTCTAGTGGGTATGAAGCGGGACTCCTAATCAGAGGTTGGGGGTTCGAGCCCCACTTCAACCAACGTGTCTGTGTCACTGGGCAAGGCACTTAATCCCAGTTGCCTCGTCAACCCAAGCGATATAAGGGAAGCTGTTATGGAGAATGCCACAATCTAACTGCTGATAGGGTTGTGCGCCTTGGCCGGGTTGCCACCTAGTTGAAGCGAAATGGTTCTGGTGATTTCCTGATGGCAGCGGTAATAATGGCAACAGCCGCCTTGGAATATGTCTACATACATAGATAGATGTTATTATTTATTATTAACTTGCTGGGTTGGTCGATGATTGACAGGTTTACAACTAGCCGCCTGCACGAAGGGAACAAAAGGCTGCTACGGGCCGACGACGCACCCCGAGGCATGGACGGGTTGTGGTTAAACACCTTTGTTTGGGCGGTCACGTGATAAACAGTGGCAGCGAGTCAGCCAGGAGTAGTCACACAATGGCCCGTAATCCGATAAGCTCTCTATTGTTCAGCGATTGTGGGCTGGGTTGAACATTGCCAATTATCTATCGTCTGGCCAGACAAGTTGAATAGTTTGCTTGTTCACTGAAAACCGTGCAACGGTGTATCGTTTATGTACCTATCCTTGGTGATGTTATAAAGTCAAGTAACTCAAAGCATTTTGCATTCACATTGGCATTTTGCATGCATCTAAACCTCTTACCTTGGTTCCATTCGACTACTCACATGGATCCTTGGTGATGTTATAAAGTCAAGTAACTCAAAGCATTTTGCATTCACATTGGCATTTTGCATGCATCTAAACCTCTTACCTTGGTTCCATTCGACTACTCACATGGATCCTTGGTGATGTTATAAAGTCAAGTAACTCAAAGCATTTTGCATTCACATTGGCATTTTGCATGCATCTGAACCTCTTACCTTGGTTCCATTCGACTACTCACATGGATCCTTGGTGATGTTATAAAGTCAAGTAACTCAAAGCATTTTGCATTCACATTGGCATTTTGCATGCATCTAAACCTCTTACCTTGGTTCCATTCGGCTACTCACATGGATCCTTGGTGATGTTATAAAGTCAAGTAACTCAAAGCATTTTGCATTCACATTGGCATTTTGCATGCATCTGAACCTCTTACCTTGGTTCCATTCGACTACTCACATGGATCCTTGGTGATGTTATAAAGTCAAGTAACTCAAAGCATTTTGCATTCACATTGGCATTTTGCATGCATCTAAACCTCTTACCTTGGTTCCATTCGGCTACTCACATATGGATCCTTGGTGATGTTATAAAGTCAAGTATCTCAAAGCATTTTGCTTTCACATTGGCATTTTGCGTGCATCTAAACCTCTTACCTTGGTTCCATTCAGCTATGTTGTAAAACTCGCAGGGGTCATTGGTGATGTTATACAGACACGTGGCTTGAAACGGTTGGCAATTTGTGGAGGCATTGCTTGGTTTGGGCAAACAGTGGACTTGAAATGCTCCCTTGGGTGGAGGAGGCGGATTGTAATCTACAGCGAGGGGAAACAAAGAACCGTAAGAAATCTATAAAAATGGCAGAGTGAATAGATATAGCTATTCTTATACAGCACTTTATAACGAGCAGATAAAGCGCTGTTGCATTATTACCACTGCCATCAAGAATCATCTCGCTTCGTCTAGGCATGCGCTGCTCTGTCGTGGCACACATCCTATCAGAACTTAGATTGTAACATTCCCCCTAACAGCTCCCCAATGCATAGTTCTGACCTGTCAATCAAGCCGAACCCGCCAACCAATCACAACAGAGCTAGCAGACAGCGCCCACATAGGTCAAAGTGCAATTGCCTCACAAACAATCACACGATATTCTGCCACATACAGTTTGTACATGTTGTATGCAGTGATCCGGGTGAATTTTGGTTTCAACGTCGGGCGATTCACTCTTCAATTAGGTAGGAAAGCTCATTTTTATGAATATATGGCATCCCTGCATTACTAGCCTTTTGCTCAGTGTGTGCTACGGTACCTGTCGACCCTAAAACATCAATACCTTTGAGTATTTTCTCCAATGAATCTGTGCTTTCAATGCCGAGTCCCGTTGATTTGTACGTTGTGTGTCGCCATTTTTTGCAATGGCTTGTGAGCACATAGCAACAGTATCTAAGGGGCGGGGTTAACTGGGCAATTTCGGAACTATGCATTTATCGCACGGGTCGACAAGGCAATCGGGATTGAGTGTCTTGCCGAGAGACACAAACATGTTGGCCACAGTGGGACTTGAACTCACAACCTTCCGATTGTGAATCCCGCTTCATATCCAATGTCCCCATTAATGATTTTCATGTCAACGATTTGCAGTGAGTGAATGACCCAGTGTGTGATGGAGTGATCGAGTGATTCAATTGAACAACTCATGAAGGGGGAGGGGGGTGGGGGGGAAGTCCCTCGGGCTCGTACCATCCTGCCCATTTGCAATGCTCATGACGTCCCACATTGATTATTTTCATGTCGCAGATTCGCAGTGATCTTGAATGACCCAGTGTGAGATTATTATTATTATTATTATTTATTATTGTTATTATTTCTTTCTGGTATTCATACCAAGGATTCCTCAATAGTGTTCTTAATTTGCACTGTCACTCGTGAGGAAACCCGTGAAGAATTAGAAATGGCCAGAGACACGAAAGAATGCTCTTGGATCTTTAGAGTGCGTTACCATTACCTAACACACTGGACCAACGGCTTTACATCCCTTCCGAAGGATGGAGCAAGTGTGGTTTAATGCCTTGCCCAAGGGCACAGGTACCGTAGCCGGATTCGAACCCACAACCCCAAGTTTTCACCCATGATTGTGAGTTTATGGCCCTAACCACTCGGCAACAGTACCCAAACGGGATGGAGTAATCGAGTGATTCAATGGAACAACTCACGAGGGGGAAGTCCCTCGGGCTTGTACCATCCTGCCCATTTGCCATGTTCAAAGTGTCCATTGATGATTTTAATGTCAGCGATTCGCATTGAGTGAATGACCCAGTGTGGGATGGAGTAATCGAGTGATTCAATGGAACAACTCACGAGGGGGAAGTCCCTCGGGCTTGTACCATCCTGCCCATTTGCCATGTTCAAAGTGTCCATTGATGATTTTAGTGTCAGCGATTCGCATTGAGTGAATGACCCAGTGTGGGATGGAGTAATCGAGTGATTCAATGGAACTCCTCACGAGGGGGAAGTCCCTCGGGCTTGTACCATCCTGCCCATTTGCCATGTTCAAAGTGTCCATTGATGATTTTAATGTCAGCGATTCGCATTGAGTGAATGACCCAGTGTGGGATGGAGTGATCTAGTGATTAAATGGAACAACTCACGAGGGGGAAGTCCCTCCGGCTCGTACCATCCTGCCCATTTGCCATTTTCAAAGTGTCCATTGATGATTTTCATGTCACCGATTCGCAGTGCCGAGATGTTGAAAAGAGTGTCAATGTTTAGTAGGATCTCAGAACGTGGCGATTCCTTTCCCCTGCCAGATAAAAATAGGAGAATTTGTAAACTGATAGAAATGTGGACAAATGTCCATGAATTTGAGAAATCTGGATGCAGTAAAAACCAATTTGGCTCCACCGGGACTTGAACCGGGGACCATCTATTGCATGCTGATGCCCTACCAATTGATGAGCTATATGAAGCCAACTGGTGGTCTCAAAACACAGTATTGCAGTTGTTCCTCACTGATTTGGATTGGCTATCACGTGAGATAAACACCCCTCGCATAGATCACTTGAGATAAACCCAAACCCCTGACCGGGGATAATCAATTTTAAACTGCTCAAATTTGTGGTTTGGTCAAAATATTATTACTTCGAGAATAAATGCGTGGTTTAAACTGAATGGGGGCTTTTTAACGATTTCACAAAGCGCTATGATCCTTCGTAACACCAGTTGCGATTGGTAAACCACTGTAACGTGCGTCTCGAGTAACGTGCGTCTCGAGTTACAAAGGATCGTAGCACTTCGTGAAATCGACCCCAGTTTTAATTGTACTGTTTTATACCGGCTAAGAGCATACTTCATCTGACACCACAAACCTATAACTCTAAGTTTAGTTTCCATACACTAGGCAGAGCTGCCAACCCTCCCGGATTTTGGGGAGTACATCTGGGAAAAGGGGTTCATTTCGTGACTCCAAACAAATCTAAAAATCCCCAAGGTTGTTAATTGACAATCCAGGAGGTTTTATTTATCATGTCAGGACTCACAAAATTAGTCATTTTCCGAAGAATCGGTTGCAAAATCCACGAGGGTTGGCAGCTCTGACTAGGGCGCCGGTTATTTTCATGAACTGACATCTGTGTTATCTTTGTAAACTGACTTGTATTAAAAGCAAGATTTTTTTACCACAAACTGACACCCAAGTATGAGGTAGATATGTATCTGTATACTTGTAAGATATAGTAGAAATCTGACTTAAACACAACTTAGTTTGTGGAAACGAAAATGTTCAGATTACACATGTACTTCTTGGGTGTCCGTTTGTGAAAAATGCAAATTACAATTTTCCACACACAATCAAGTGGCAGTAAGCGTCTGTGATGTCATTGACAATTGTTTCCCTAAATACTTTTTATCCGAGTCAACACAGTAAACTTGGTTATGATGTCATATAATGAAGGGTTGTAGTCAAGTCTATCACAAGTCTTATCATAAGTCCAGAGCCGGTAAAATCACAAGTCCGTCACAAGTCCCGCACAAGTCCGTCACAAGTCCAGTAACAAGAAGCAAAGGATGAACACGCACAAAAGAATGCCTTTGTTGGAGTTCATTTGAATAGCTTGTGACTTGAATTAAGACCCAGGGACTTGTGAAGGCTTGTGAGGGCTTATGGTGGACTTGTGGTGGACTCAACTACAACCCATTTTGGTATCACAACTTACATTGACAGCGTCGGCCAAACGTCAAATCCGTCCAGATTAGTCAGTTTGCTTACATCTCCGCCAGCCAAGCCGTAGATTGTCGGCATCCAATCACAAACGTGAAGGAGATCATGTGATTTACGGGCAGGTTTCTGCAAAAGGGTGCTGTGAACGAAGGCTGAAAGAAATAAAAATCCAACTGTTGATAATAGGTTATATTTTTAATGATTTTCCAATATTCGTTCTCCCTTTTAATATCCGACTACACATTTGGAAACTGCATACTAGAAACTGAACAGGGAAAAAAAATCAATTCTCTATTTTCAACTCTGAAATGAAAATGAAGAAAAGGTGTATGAGATATAAATGGAATTTATAAAAGCGGAATTGATACGTTCAAAAGAAATGTGGAGAAATGTGGAGTCGCGTGGCCGCGTCCGCGCCCTGGTCAGCGCGTATTGAAACACGCACACAGAAAGCAAAATGTGCACTTAAGTGTCCGGTCGTGTGCGTGCACGTACAACACGCCTGCATTACGCGTAATACGCGCGATCGAACAAAAAACATCTCGACACACATCTAGAATGCAGTGAATGCACAACATAGCAAAACAGCAAACTAAACTTAGTGAGTTTTACCGATTTACACAAAAAAAGTATTTATGAATGTATTAAAAGTAGGTTTGGCCAATCTTAAACAATCCGTTGAAAACTGGCTAGGGTCCTGGGCGCTGATAAAAAAATGAAGTTTATTGTGTTTTTGTGTAACTCGTGCTGCAGTTTGCCGTATCTCTGTGCTCAAAATTTTGAGGACTTGGGTCACCAAAATGGAGATCCACTTTTTGGTTACCTCAACCTGAGGCTGTGATTGGTCACTTCCAAAATGGGCAGAGCTTACTGGATGGGTCTATTGTCAGCCCTTACCTGTGCCTCTAACCCCGCCCTCCCACAGTGTGTGTTTAACGCCTCGCAGTGGGTAGTTGTTAGCGTGGTTAAAATCAAATCCATGAGCAGGACCACCGTTGTCCGTTGAGAAGATGATAATGGAGTTGTCATACAGGCCAGCTTGTTTCAGAGCTCGTGTGACGTTGCCTACTGATTCGTCCATGACAGCCACCATCGCTAGCAGATAATGCACAAAATAATAAGACTATTACCCCTGGTCATTGGGGGTCAAAAATATCAATGGAATGTCATATAGGCCAGTTTGTTGCGGAGCTCATGTGACGTTGCCTACCGATTTGTCCATGAGGGCCACCATCGCTAGCAGTTAATGCACAAAATAATAAGACTATTACCCCTGGTCATTGAGCTTAACAATAAAGATGGAGTTGTCATGCATGCCAGCTTGTTGGAGAGCTGATGTGACGTTGCCTACCGATTCGTCCATAACGGCCACCATCGCTAGCAGTTAATGCACAAAATAATAAGACTATTACCCCTGGTCATTGAGCTTAACAATAAAGATGGAGTTGTCATGCATGCCAGCTTGTTGGAGAGCTGATGTGACGTTGCCTACCGATTCGTCCATAACGGCCACCATCGCTAGCAGTTAATGCACAAAATAATAAGACTATTACCCCTGGTCATTGAGCTTAACAATAAAGATGGAGTTGTCATGCATGCCAGCTTGTTGGAGAGCTGATGTGACGTTGCCTACCGATTCGTCCATAACGGCCACCATCGCTAGCAGTTAATGCACAAAATAATAAGACTATTACCCCTGGTCATTGAGCTTAACAATAAAGATGGAGTTGTCATGCATGCCAGCTTGTTGGAGAGCTGATGTGACGTTGCCTACCGATTCGTCCATAACGGCCACCATCGCTAGCAGTTAATGCACAAAATAATAAGACTATTACCCCTGGTCATTGAGCTTAACAATAAAGATGGAGTTGTCATGCATGCCAGCTTGTTGGAGAGCTGATGTGACGTTGCCTACCGATTCGTCCATAACGGCCACCATCGCTAGCAGTTAATGCACAAAATAATAAGACTATTACCCCTGGTCATTGAGCTTAACAATAAAGATGGAGTTGTCATGCATGCCAGCTTGTTGGAGAGCTGATGTGACGTTGCCTACCGATTCGTCCATAACGGCCACCATCGCTAGCAGTTAATGCACAAAATAATAAGACTATTACCCCTGGTCATTGAGCTTAACAATAAAGATGGAGTTGTCATGCATGCCAGCTTGTTGGAGAGCTGATGTGACGTTGCCTACCGATTCGTCCATAACGGCCACCATCGCTAGCAGTTAATGCACAAAATAATAAGACTATTACCCCTGGTCATTGAGCTTAACAATAAAGATGGAGTTGTCATGCATGCCAGCTTGTTGGAGAGCTGATGTGACGTTGCCTACCGATTCGTCCATAACGGCCACCATCGCTAGCAGTTAATGCACAAAATAATAAGACTATTACCCCTGGTCATTGAGCTTAACAATAAAGATGGAGTTGTCATGCATGCCAGCTTGTTGGAGAGCTGATGTGACGTTGCCTACCGATTCGTCCATAACGGCCACCATCGCTAGCAGTTAATGCACAAAATAATAAGACTATTACCCCTGGTCATTGAGCTTAACAATAAAGATGGAGTTGTCATGCATGCCAGCTTGTTGGAGAGCTGATGTGACGTTGCCTACCGATTCGTCCATAACGGCCACCATCGCTAGCAGTTAATGCACAAAATAATAAGACTATTACCCCTGGTCATTGAGCTTAACAATAAAGATGGAGTTGTCATGCATGCCAGCTTGTTGGAGAGCTGATGTGACGTTGCCTACCGATTCGTCCATAACGGCCACCATCGCTAGCAGTTAATGCACAAAATAATAAGACTATTACCCCTGGTCATTGAGCTTAACAATAAAGATGGAGTTGTCATGCATGCCAGCTTGTTGGAGAGCTGATGTGACGTTGCCTACCGATTCGTCCATAACGGCCACCATCGCTAGCAGTTAATGCACAAAATAATAAGACTATTACCCCTGGTCATTGAGCTTAACAATAAAGATGGAGTTGTCATGCATGCCAGCTTGTTGGAGAGCTGATGTGACGTTGCCTACCGATTCGTCCATAACGGCCACCATCGCTAGCAGTTAATGCACAAAATAATAAGACTATTACCCCTGGTCATTGAGCTTAACAATAAAGATGGAGTTGTCATGCATGCCAGCTTGTTGGAGAGCTGATGTGACGTTGCCTACCGATTCGTCCATGACGGCCACCATCGCTAGCAGTTAATGCACAAAATAACAATATGATTATTACCCCTGGTCATTTGGCTCAATAATAAAGATGGTCATGCAGGTCAGCTTGTTGCAAAGCTCGTGTGACCTTTTTATAGTCGAGCAATAGCAGCAAAAATCTGTAGGGGACTGTGGCGGAGTAGTTTGGCTCATTGACTCGCAAACAGTTGGGTGAAAACGTGGTGTTGCAGGTCTGAAAGCTGGTCGTGGTGCTTGTGCCCTTGATCAAGCAAGGCACTTAGCCACAATTGCTCCATCGTTTGGAAGCTATGTAAAGTCATTGGTTCAGTGTGTTGTGTTGTGTAACACACTTAAAATATCCTAGAGCACTCCTTCGTGAAGAGCAAGGGTATTTGGCAACTCCGTGGACAATATCGTGATGGACTCGCTCTAGGGGCGCTGTTTCTGGTAGAAGGCTTGGTGTAATGACGTCACCTAGTAACTGTGTGAGTTGCGAGAAGTAAAACATGGCGGACAGTTTCGAATCACGATGCGAGTACGAAAAAAACCACAAATTTATGACACAAAATAGGAGGGAATAGGGCTGTAAATACATTTTGCTTAAAGGGACATACCGGCTTACTGTTTACATAATGTAGCGATCTAGCATCCTTGACAATAATCTTTCGATAGTCGTTGTGAAAAGAAATTATCAAAATGTCTCGTAATTAACTAGAAATGTTTAAAATTAACAAAAGAGACAAATGTTGGGCTATACGCTTTACCAGTCGTCGCTATGTATCATGTGTTTGTAAATAAAGGTGGCGTTCGATATGGGTCGACACGTGTTTAAGGCCAATGAAATTAGATTACTAGTTTCTCGTCAACCATTTATCAAATTTGGCGAGGGATTTTTTTTCATTATTCATTATTCATTATTGAATCAAGGAAAAATACAACCTTTACACATACACGAACTGCCATTTAGAAACTGATTACTAAAGGCACTAAACTTTCCCAGAAATGGTTTGGTGCCAGTATCAATTCCATTGAGTTATACCGGGTAGCTTGTGTTTGAAAGAACAAGTTGAGATGACAAAATCATGGGAAATGACAAAGGAGATGTCTGGTTATGAAAGAGCGATATATTTGAATATAAACACAAAAGCTGCAAAACAGATCGCGACTGCACAACTCAAATGGAAACTTTTCACTTCGGAGTAGTTTGCATTGGATTTTTCCCCTTTTTGTTTGCAAAATAATGAAATTTTTGCATAATGAAATGTTTTGGTGCGGGTTCAAAATCACATGCGGGCGCTGACGAGAAACTAATAATCTAATTTCATTGGCCTAACCTTGTTTCCTTGTTTTCCCTGACCAATCACACCTTGCATGATCCCTCAGGTCAGCGCTGAATCGAGGAAGCAACTCGTAAGTCAAACGATAACAGCGTTTATAAAGCCCTACCCGGCAACAACCTTTGACCTGTAATCCCAGTATTCAAAGTGAAACCCTGTGTCGTTCGTTTTGCATATTCTGGGGGCTTCCCCCGGCGTAAACACCCTGTTACACGGTGTAAGCATCTTAAACACCCCTTTTATATGTGAGACGCACGTGAACATGTTTGTATGGAATGTGCACTATATAAATGCAATAATTTATTTTATTTTATTATTTGTGAAATATGACTGTTTTGGACTGGAAGCTTACCCGCAAACATCCTGCGATTTTTGTCCGTTATGTTGGGGAATCGGTCGTAGTACTCCTTGGGTGCTTGTAGAGCAAAGCTTGCGTTGTTACCGCTGTGAACTGCTTGATGTGCAAAGTACAGAAACATGGGCTTAAAGGGAGAGAAAAAACACTTGTTTAGAATTATCGTCATATTATTAACAAATGAAGAGTTTATTTGCAAAAACAGACAAGTGTCATTCAAGGTATCTCATGTACCTCAAGATTTTCTGCTTTGCCTTTCAGAAAATACCCAGCAAAATGCAGCTCTGAGGCATTCAATTAGTAGAAGTGACTTGATTTTACCAATTTAATACATTTCTTTTACATTTTGTTGGATATTTTCTGAAATGTGCAACAAAATAAAAATATTAAATTATTGCAAATGAACTCTTCCAAGCTACCTATGTATTTCCCGATGCATAACCCCTCATAGGAATCTAGGGCACTTGTTTTCAACATCAGCAACAAATACATTTTCAGTAATTGGTTTATAGCTTGCGTCGGGGAGAACAAATGTCAATTAGGTGCAAATTAGGTGTAGGGGCAAAAACAAACCCGAATTGACAATTGTTCTCCCAGGCGCAAGCTAAACTAATTACTGATTAATTGCAATCCCCGTTGCTAACTGATTCGAACCGGCCGTTCGGCACCAGCTGGCTCGGTGGTCGGGTGGTTGGGACGTCTGCCTTGTTTGCAGGAGGTCGTGGGTTCTGGTCCCTCTAGGGCACGCTGCGAGGTTTTTCATAGTGTCTCGGGAAAGCACTGAGTATATATAGGCCTACGTCAGGTAAGGGCAAAAACAAACCCTAATTAACAATTAATTTTTATGATAAACTTTAAAGCCAATGTGACCGAGCACTGGCCATATTTAAATTTTAAATTATTTAAATGACATCAACCATACTACAGTTGCATGGATTGAACGATTATTTCTCAACTCCAACCTGCCGTGATTATTAAAAAATTTGCCGTGACCTGACTCACGGCCTCTCGAGTCCGAGCGCTGAACTGCAAACAAAGATCTGCACTTGAAATTACCTTGGACTTGTTGTGATTCGCAATAATGTGTTCAGCTTGTTGGGTGAAAACATTGGTGGAATAATTGCCATACGCTGCGGAGAATGTTTCACCATTCTTGTGGAAATCAAAGCCACCATAAACCTGTATGTGATGAAAGAAACATGAATATTGGAATCGTGTAATCGTGTTAACAGTTAGTAGTACTCCTGTACACGAATAACGCAAATAATGACACTGGGGTCAGTGAGAGTATGCCCCCGCGACTCAAAGACAAATTGGGAGTGTGCTCTAACTTCTGATAAGTGCTATGTGATTTGTACGAAGACGGCAGAATATGGGTGGAATTTAGGTGAATTTGCTCAACTGGAACAAAAACTCACTAAGGTTTGTTCAATACAGCATTAAAGATCTCACAAAAATGGTACTGAAAGAAATGGCGACTAGTAGGCGGAAATAAATCACCAAATCACAGTATTTTAATTATCGTTGCTGGTCAAAGGTCAGGTGATGGTGCGGGTTAAAGCCTAGCGTACATCGACATTGCAACTGGAAGCAACTCAACTGATCAGTTGCTGTCGATGTGTGCGTAGCGCTCACATCAACAGAAACTGATTAGTTGCGCAACTAGCGGCAACTGGGAGCGTCCAGCTATATCTACATTTCCAGAGCGCGCACATCGACACGGCAACTCGGTAAAGCGCAGAGTGCATTGCCCTTGCAACTGGAAGCAACTGTGCTTGCAGTTGCTGTCGATGTGCGTGCACGTGATCAGATGCACGCGAGCAACTGGCAGCAACTAGTTGCAGGTACGCGTACATATAATCGACGCAACTGACCACAACTGCATACAACTAGTTGCCAAAAAGTAGAACATGAGCAACTCGCGCCAACTGGGATTTTTTCAGTTGCCGGTAGTTGCAAGTGCGCGTACATCAACCTTTTTAAGCAACTGATCAGTTGTTCCAAGTTGCTCCCAGTTACTGGAAACCCCGGTTGCCACTAGTTGCTTCCAGTTGCAAGGTCGATGTACGCTAGGCTTAATGATGAAGGACCTGGCAGAGTTGTGATATTAACTGGAAGTAGCTCTCATTGTACAGGCTTTAGTCATGCATGGTTTCATGCCAGGGAAGGTTGCAGCATGCAAGGTCTGGTTAGGCGTGTCTCTTTAGGCCATGTGGGTTCTCTACGCCATGTAGGTTTCTCGATAAGCCATGGGGGTTCTCTGTAAGCCATGGTTCTACAAGAAAACCAAATTAATACAATCATAAGTTTACGTGCAAAATGACGGTAATACTTGTACATGACGGTACATGCACTCAAAATACTGGTTATAACTTTGTATAAATTTGCCTTATTAAACAAATATTCGGATATATCAGCAAGAAAATTAGTCCTTACTTGTCCTCATAGCTAATTAAGAGAGTTGAGGCATTATAAAAACCTTATACGAACGCTAAATTACATAAAAAACATGCGGATGTTGCATGGACTATGCATAAACACAACGGCAACTTTGTAAACAATTACGTGATAAAACTAGCCAACAAATTATCCCTTTATCATCTAAATGGTACTCACTTTAACTAGTCACGTATGACATGACTAGCTAATTACAGTTTGTCTGAGATTTATGATTAATGCATAGTTCCGACCTGTCAATTAAGCCGAACCCGCGACCAATCACAACAGAGCTAGCAGACGGCGCCCACATAGGTCAAAGTGATGCAATCATCACACAATCACGCGATTTTCTGCCCATACAATTTGTATGTTGTATGCGCCATTGACCGGGTGAATTTTGGTTTCAATGTCGGGCGATTCGGTGTTCAAAGGTAGGAAATCGCATTTTTATGAATATATGGCATCCCTGCATTACTAGCCTTTCGCTCAGTGTGTGCTACGGTAACTGTCGACCCCAAAACATAAATACCTTTGAGTTTTCTCCAATGAATCTGTGCTTTCCATGCCGAGTCCCGTTGCTTTGTACGTTGTGTCGCCATTTTTTTGCGATGGCTTGTGAGCACATAGCAACAATATCTAAGGGGTGGGGTTAACTGGGCAATCTCGGAACTATGCATTGGATGGATAATTGAGGTTAAAATTGGCACAATTATGTAAACACAACATGTTTATCGGCGATCATCAGAATTATACAGAGCTCAATGTCAACAGAGGGCGCTATAACACTTTAACGGTCCTGACACTTTCGTACAGGTACGCTTACACGCAAACTTTAATTGTAGATTAAAATGAACACAATCCTACTCGTGTATCATACATGAGTAGGATCTGTAATGTCCCATCATTCAAATAAAAAAACCTGTCCCAACATGGCTGCCAATGCAAGGGGTCTATAGTCCTACCTCTGAATCGTAATGTGTGTAGTAGTTGCTCTTGCCAGTGTAATACCCAAAGTAGTAATCGAACCCTCGTTGACTTGGTAGGTATTTCTTGTTGAAGAATCCTAAATGCCACTGGGGCAAAATGAAACGTTTAAGTTTACAGTAGCATATGAAGGCAGTATACATCATTGGTAATCTCGAAAATCAGAAATGTTCACAGATTTACGCCTAACTTACACAATATAAACATGATGACCGTAGGAAACTTCCCCTGAAATGGTTTTGTCTGAGGTGCTATAGTCTTTGAGAAATGAGTAAAACAATTAGTTTTTGTCTCATGAGACGAAAATTCAATTCAAAAGTGCCATTTCGCCCCAAACCACTTCGCCCGAGTGCCATTTCGCCCCAAATTACTTTGTCCAAACACTACATCGTCCAATTGCCACATCGCCCAAATGCCACTTCGCCCCAAAACCACTTCATGCACAGGCCTCAAGGCGAAATGGTTCAGGGCGAAGTGGTTTTACTGCAAACCTTTTTTTGACTGTTTTCTCAAAAGTTAGACGAAGTACGGAGCTGGTTTTTGCTCAGGTTGGTTTTAATCATGCATATCTTCAATCACACAGGGGAATCAAACTATTTGTAACAGTTTACCAATCATGTATACTATCTTTAAACTAATAAAACAGAGACAGATTTCACAAAGCGCTATGATGCGTCTGAGAAAGGGTCATGCATTGAACTCATCTTAACTTTTGTGGCTAATTGATAATTTGCACTACATGTAACGGGCAAGACCTGGGGCCAATTTCACGGCGCTGCTAAGCACACAAATTTGCTTAGCACAGGATTGATTTGCTTTATAAAATGGACTACAAGCCAAAATTATAAGCCAATTTGTGTTTTTCGCAAGAGTAGGAGAATACCTTTCAATACACATCACTTACAATTTTGGCTGGCAATCCATTTTTGCAAAATAAAGCAAACAAATCCTGTGCTTAGCCAATTTTTGTGCTTAGCAGCGCCATGAAATTGGCCCCTGTTACTTGATTTAACCCTTTAATGCACAGATTGTTTTGGAACTCTATTGTTAAGGGCGGTCTGTGCACTTAAGAGTTCCAATGGGATTAAAAGTGGGTTTGAGTCCAGGCCCCAATCCAGTTTTAAACGTATGTTTAAGACCATCCAAACCCACTTTTAATCCCTAAGTAAGCTACCTACTTTTCCAACCATGTATGTATCATATCCTTGTTGTTTCATCAGCTCTGGTAGAACGGTTTCATTCAATCCTAATGCCCCATGGTTCTGGAGCAATTATTGTATTATGCCACAAAAAATAAATAAATAAATAAATTGAAATTACCTACTTTTCCAACCATATATGTATCATAGCCTTGCTGTTTCATCAGCTCTGGTAGGACGGTTTCATTCAATCCTAAGCCCCATGGTTCCGATGGATGGATAGTGTTATGCCACATGCCTGTAAATACAAACAAACAAATAAAATATAATATATCGCCGTAGGGCGCATTGGAAGCTTTTAGCGCGGAGTTAAAAGTCCCTGATGTGTCGTAGAAATTTGTACTGGTCGTAAGCTCGTAGACAAGTCGTAGACACCATTGCACGGGCCCAGCATAGCCCCCACAGCATTTGTACGGATGGCGTACGATTTAAGAACAGAATTTCGGGCCCCTCAAATTGTACGGTGGGTGTCGTTTTATTGATCTTTAATCATAAAGGTTCTGCAGGGACGTCGTGCGGCATCTGCATGATTATCCTGCGGTACCCTTGCGGGTTACACACGGGCGCCTCATGATTGGAGTCAAGAAAACTTCAAAGGGCACCGCACAGGCCCCGCCAAATATGTGACTGCTGCACATAGATGCCGCCAACACATGCCCGGTGAATATGTGACTTAACTTAGCATAACGATCCTATTTTGATGTTTGACTGTATAAAGTCCACATAGCAACAAACATTTAGTCTGGTCAAGAGGATACTAATTAAGTGTGCACATGAAAGGAAATACATCAGTACACCGGATGCTATTCATATGAATAGCTAATTAGTTTCAGACGTCATCCTTGTAATATTCTGACCTGTATGGATCGGGTACCGTCCGGTCATTAATGAGCTTCGTGTCGGCGTGCAGATCGGCAGTACATAGTAATTAGTTAGCATTACGCCGCTGTACGCCAACTTATCCAGGTTGGGTGTCGGAATCTGGTAGGAGCCATGAAAACTGATATCATTCCAACCCTGTGCGAAAACAAAATAATTCAAACTTATAATAATGCAGAACAATTATAGAATACAGGGCTCAATGGATGTTGAAACCTCCAACCCCAGCCAAAATGTCCCTTAAAAACAAAACACCCCCAGCATGTGTTAAAGGAGCGTGACCAGATTAAAAAAAATATTGACTAGATTTTTGTTCTAACCCAAATGACCATTTTAAATATATCCTCAAAAATAATATCCATTGGAAGAAAACAGGAAATTTGCAGTCTCCAATTTGGATGTGGAAGCAAAAAGGTTGGTGTAATTATCTATGTCATGATCAGTAGCTATGTTTATCAACATTATTTCTAGCCTAGAGCCTATAGATACCAACACAGATTTTTTGTAAAATTAAGATTTTATTTTCTTTACCAAATCATCTGCAAAGATGAAGACAATATTTGGTTTGGTCTTGGATGCGGATGCTCCGCAATAGACTGGTTTCACTGTCACTGCTGTTGCCAAGAGGAGAAATCCTGCGATGACTCTCCAACTTGCTGCAGCCATCATTGCATCAAGCTGAAATCCAGTCTATCTTGGCTCTAAAGAAAAATGTATATTAAAAAATGGTATTTTTTTCGTATACATTGAACAAAGATTTTAAAGAAATTACCTCTTGGAATCAACAGATAATGTAATTTTAAGATATACTTCCAGTTCCCACTTGCACTTTTGTCGCAAATGTTGCTTTTCTGTAGAAAAATCACGTTTTCTTCTTCAAAAATTTCCTTCAGTATAGCTAAGATAATCTCAGCTCTTGCTTTATCATTTTTCATTGGGATGTGGTCTTTTTAGCAGTAGAGCTGAAAAGCTTTAAGAACATGAACACGCTATCACAAAACAAATCTATTTTTAGATCACGTCTGGTAACCAATGCGCATTGGTATTCCTTTGTACACAGACTAGGCAGATAGACTTTTTGAACACAACATGACAACGGCTAGGCTGTGAGCATACCGGTTTGTTTCGCTGGAATTGTTGGCAAAATATTCATCGTGGCTGGTTATTTCCCTCAAGGACCTGCGTATTGGTTATGCCTGACAAGGTTTGGGTGAGTTTTAGGGGAAATTAGTGTGTCACGGTGAGAAAATGACACATTTGTTTTGTGATAGCGTGTTCATGTTCTTAAAGCTTATCAGCTCTATTGCTAAAAAGACCACATCCCAATGAAAAATGATAAAGCAAGAGCTGAGATTATCTTAGCTACCTTCAGTAATACTAGTGCACAAGATAACCATCAACGCCCTCTGTTGTCGCGCTTACGCACAGACCGCTCGCCACGTCATTTTGTGCATTACTTCATGCAGTATAAATTTTATCATTTATTTATCTCAGAAATGCAACATTTGCGACGGAAGTGTCAGTGGGAAGTATATCTTAGAATTGAATAAGGGTATTTTTTGGTATACATTGAACAAAGATTTTAAGGAAATTACCTCCGAGAATCAACAGATAATGTAATTTCAAGATATACTTCCCACTTGCACTCTTGACGCAAATGTTGCTTTTCTGTAGAAAAATTTCATTTTCTCCTTCAAAAATTGCCTTCAGTTAGTGCACAAGATAACCATTCACGCACGCGCACAACGCCCTCTGTTGTAGCACTTACGCACAGACCGCTCGCCGCGTCATTTTGTGCATTACTTTATGCAGTAATTTTATCATTTATTTATCTCTGAAATGCAACATTTGCGACAGAAGTGCAAGTGGGAAGTATATCTTAGAATTTGAAGATCTGTTGATTCCAGGAGGTATTTTCATTCAAATGTTTGTTCAATGTATACGAAAAAAATACCTGAATAAGCTATCGATTCCAATATATAAATTCACAGAAATCCATGTTCAATGTAAGTATATAAAAAAGTTGGGTGGCTTGGGGGTGGTGGGGGTTGGGGTTAGGGAGGGGAGGGAGGGGGGGGGGTGGTGTTGGGGGGCGGGGGTTGGGGGGCGGGGGAGTAGGGGTAAAAAAGGCACAAAGGAGGTAGGGCCTACTGGTGGTCAGGTCAGGGCCAGGATCATGGATGAACAAAGGTGAAACTCTTTTTACATCCGTTCCTTTGTTCACAGCTCACAGACAGTCGTTAGCGCTTTATTTATAACAGCACGTGCAGGAAGTCCATTATTTCATGATTTTCTGCATTTGGCAGTTTATGTCAGACTGGTTTTCCGTCCACGCGTATTCCCACTTACGAACACAATGTGTTCATATGTAGAATATGTGGACTGGAAACTAGTTTAATTATTGTCAAATAACTGACACAAGAGGGCGGGCGATAGGTTTTCCGGACAAAAATTAATGCGGCGGACGTACGAATGTGATATTTGTCAAAACTTGTCGTAACGTCCGAAGTGTTTACTCTACTGTTAATACACCCGGGCCCGTACACCACCTCATGACCGAACACTAATGATTTGACCCGAATGAGCACGTTTCAGCAGCAAAAAAGTCGAAGTTGTTAAATGAGATGGCAACCAACGAAGTGGAAGACTTGTGCAGACGACTGCAGGTAGGTGCTGCAGTGCTGCGGCGTTGATGATTTTAGAGGGGGCGGTGCAGCGCGGGGTGGGCAGAGAACAATAGGGAGGGGGTTGGGTCCTGAAGGCAGGATGGGGAAGGGGACGGACAGGTAGAGGGAGAGAGGGGTTGATGGTAAGAGTTGAGAAGTCGATCAGAATGTTTTTCTTAAAAATGACATTTAGCATCGCCATCGGCATCGCGTTGTCGGTAACCTAGGGGCCTAGCCCTAGGCTAAGACTAGAGCAGATTTGACGGAAAAACACAAAATGTTGGGTGAGAAAAATTTAAGCTTTTGTGAAGAAACACTTATAAATAGTTTAACCTGTCCAGTATGTTTTGCACACAAAGTCTGAAGCCATGATCAACTTCTCAATTCTTTCCGGGTTGATTAAGCCTTGCGCACAGACCAAGGATTTTTCCTCGTAAAACATGGCATGTAAAAACTAAAACTTTGGTATTTTTTTCATATATTATAAAATTACTGCATAAAGTAATGTACAAAATGACGCGGCGAGCGGTCTGTGCGTAAGCGCGACAACAGAGGGCGCTGCGCGCACGCGTGAATGCTTATCTTGTGCACTAACTGAAGGCAATTTTTGAAGAAGAAAACGTGATTTTTCTACAGAAAAGCAACATTTGCGACAAAAGTGCAAGTGGGAAGTATATCTTAAAATTACATTATGTGTTGATTCCAGGAGGTAATTTCCTTAAAATCTTTGTTCAATGTATACGAAAAAAATACCAAAACTTTTAACATTTAATAAAAGGGAAAATTTTTATGATTTTACTAAAGAAAAACTGTGAGTTCTCCCATAGGTTTAGTGCACGGGGTCCAATTAGTGGAAATGGGTGTGACAATGGCGTGCACCACATACTGACATAGGCCTATGTGACAGCATAGTGCAAAGGTTACTTGCAAAAAGTTAATTAATCAAATACAAGTTCTGTTAACCTCACACAGACATTTCAGCTGCAGCTTAGAGTGATTCTAGACCGCAATAATGACGTGTTGAGACATCTGGAGCAGGTGGAAGATTGGATTGCTACTATGGATGAGGGTATGGTCAATAAAGACACGGTCAGACGGAACCTTCAAGCTTGCAGAATGTCCAGTCACCAGGTCTGTCAAATGAGGAAAATCCGAGATGGTGTTGTTAAATTAAGAGCTTGTTCGGATTGTTCCAGAAATGGATTTCGTTCTAACCTAACACTCATATAAAATACCTCCTCAAAATACTATCCATGGGAAGAAAACAGGAAATTTGCAATCTCCAATTTGGATGTGGAAGCCAAAAGGTTGGTGTAATTACTGCACTGCTTTATGGAACCAGATAAATTAGTTTACAAAACATCGGTGGGTTTGATGATATACTTGAAAATATACGGATTGAAAGTGCACAATTTAAGCAAGGTATTGAGAAAAATACGACACATGATATGTTATTAAAATCTCAACAAACAAGGGGAAAATGGGGGATTTAAAAAATGTGATCTGGACACGCTCTTTTAACTTTACTGTATTATAAAGTCACAAGTCCAGAGCCGATAAAATCACAAGTCCAGAGCCGATAAAATCACAAGTCCAGAGCCGATAAAATCACAAGTCCAGAGCCGATAAAATCACAAGTCCAGAGCCGATAAAATCACAAGTCCAGAGCCGATAAAATCACAAGTCCAGAGCCGATAAAATCACAAGTCCAGAGCCGATGAAATCACAAGTCCAGAGCCGATGAAATCACAAGTCCAGAGCCGATGAAATCACAAGTCCAGAGCCGATAAAATCACAAGTCCAGAGCCGATAAAATCACAAGTCCAGAGCCGATAAAATCACAAGTCCAGAGCCGATAAAATCACAAGTCCAGAGCCGATAAAATCACAAGTCCAGAGCCGACAAAATCACAAGTCCAGAGCCGACAAAATCACAAGTCCAGAGCCGACAAAATCACAAGTCCAGAGCCGACAAAATCACAAGTCCAGAGCCGACAAAATCACAAGTCCAGAGCCGACAAAATCACAAGTCCAGAGCCGACAAAATCACAAGTCCAGAGCCGACAAAATCACAAGTCCAGAGCCGACAAAATCACAAGTCCAGAGCCGACAAAATCACAAGTCCAGAGCCGACAAAATCACAAGTCCAGAGCCGACAAAATCACAAGTCCAGAGCCGACAAAATCACAAGTCCAGAGCCGACAAAATCACAAGTCCAGAGCCGACAAAATCACAAGTCCAGAGCCGACAAAATCACAAGTCCAGAGCCGACAAAATCACAAGTCCAGAGCCGACAAAATCACAAGTCCAGAGCCGACAAAATCACAAGTCCAGAGCCGACAAAATCACAAGTCCAGAGCCGACAAAATCACAAGTCCGTGAGAAGTCCGGCACAAGTCCAGTAACAAGAAGCAAAGGATGAACACGCACAAAAGAATGCCTTTGTTGAAGTTCATTTGAATAGCTTGTGACTTGAATTAAGACTCAGGGACTTGTGGTGGACTTGTGAAGGCTTGTGAGTTGCACACAAGTAAATAGTGCTCCCATAGGAACCAATGCTAAATGCCCCATTTTCAAAAATCATTTAAAAATACTCACAACTCTCTCAGCTTCTCAGGACAACAACCAGAATACTCATTGAAGTCTCATCTTTTCAATTCTGTTCAATTTTATGAGGGTAATCCGTCACTTTTATTCCCTAATTTGCACTTGAAACAAAACTATCCCTGCAACAGTGAAAATTGCTAAACAGACCAGCGTCCATTTTGGAACAAAGGCACATACGCTACTGGGGAAAATAGGGCCACTTTTAGGAGCTACAGTGTCTAAAATGTTTGTAGTTGGAAGAAAAAATACCCCACATCGCGGCGATAGTCATATTCTACACAAGACCACACTCGTTCAGCTCGCAATTCTCTCTAATATAAAATAATTTGAGGGCATACAAAATATTCATGAGCTCGGCGCACAGATCTTGCCTATTTACTTGTGTGCACCCGTAAGGACTTGTGATGGACTTGTGATGGACTCGACTACTACCGTGGTAGACACTAGATTGATACATAGACTTGTGTGTAATTTCAGAACACAGCCAAATATTTCAGACATACATTTGTATCCTTAGCTTAATGTCTTCTTTTGTTTCCCTAATTTCTTTGTTTTAAGGTACAAGAGATAGTTGAAACACAGTGTATCAGTTTAGATGAACAAATCAAGGAACTAGCTAGACATGCAGATGATGATATCTACGGCGATCTAAACAGGTTTGCGGAAGTTGTTGTAATCTTTAGGATACTCTACTTTACATTTAATATTACCCTAATCATTGGGCACAACTCCCTGGGGAGTATGCAGCCCTGACAGCCTGACACAAGCACTCAGGGGCTACAACCCTTGCAGATACCCATTTATTTCTCCTTGGTGGAGAGAGGCAACATTATTACCCTGGTCATTGGTCACAACTCTCTGGGGAGTATGCAGCCCTGACAGCCTGACACAAGCACTCAGGGGCTACAACCCTTGCAGGTACCCATTTATTTCTCCTTGGTGGAGAGAGGCAACATTATTACCCTAGTCATTGGGCACAACTCTCTGGGGAGTATGCAGCCCTGACAGCCTGACACAAGCACTCGGGGGCTACAACCCTTGCAGGTACCCATTTATTTCTCCTTGGTGGAGAGAGGCAACATTATTACCCTGGTCATTGGGCACAACTCCCTGGGGAGTATGCAGCTCCGGCAGCCTGACACAAGCACCCAGGGGCTGCAACCCTTGCAGGTACCCATTTACTCCTGGGTGGAGAGAGGCAACATTATAACCCTGGTCATTGGGCACAACTCCCTGGGGAGTATGCAGCCCCGGCAGCCTGACACAAGCACTCGGAGGCTACAACCCTTGCAGGTACCCATTTACTGGATGATTCGATTAGCCTAGCAACGCATAAACACACTGTGGCGAGCTCGCATAAATAATGAGCCTCCATTGTATTGTAAGAGCAGCTGTCCTACTCGGGCAAGGTATGGAGTGCGGTGATATTCGTGGTGTGTTGACGAGTCTCCGTCTTTAATCCTTTGGCAAAAGTTGTAAACAGTTTTCAATTAACGGGCCTCAATTTGCACTAATGTCTCTGCAGAATCCCCGACAGTACCATGTCGTCCGTCAAGCAAAAGATCATGTCCCAGCTCGACCACAACGTGACCCTACAGGAAGACCAAGCGGAGCTTGAGGCAAGACTAGCTGAGAAGCTACAGGAACTAGCCCAGACCAACCAGTTAAATTACACATTGCGTGAGGACGTGGAAGAATCCAGGGAAAAAATGAGGAGCGTCCTAGAAAGACTTGATCAGACGGCTAGTCAGGGTCAGTTGTGCAGATTTTAATTGAGACAGCCCACCACAGACATGGGCGTATGCTGGTTTGGCCTTGAGGGGGAGGGGTTGCGATTTTCATGAAAGCGGAACTCCAACTCCTGGCATTTTAGCGAGGGAGCGTACACACATGGGTCATTCTATAAATTTGGGGTCCAATTTTTCTGTCCCCGTTACATCTGACATCTTGTAAAATGTTGTAGTTTGTAAATTCAGGACATATTCTTTAAATGCTCTCTATTTCAAAGAGTGATTACTTCAAGTACAATTCATAAAAACATGTTTTGAAGGCATTTTTAATGATACTTATATGGCAAATAGCAGTATGTCAGGTGTAACGGGGACAGAAAAATGTCACATGTTGGACCCCAAATTTATAGAATGACCCATAAAGCCTGCACCCAGTCACCAAGACATCGGTGTGCAGTTGGGGCTGAACACCAGTGGATTCTTTGTGAACGAATGACATTTTGGGAGAACTTCCTCTGAAAGTCCTGCAAACCCCCTCCCCCCTCCCCCCCCCCCCCCCCCTCCCACAACCGAACACAATACTGTAATGTTATAGACCTTTACATCGGCGGCCATGACAGGGGGCAGGTTTTCATATTTAAATGATGTGCCTACTCATGCATGATGTATGGTGCCAACGAGACTGCCCCCTGTCATGGCCGCCCATAGACCTTTTTGCATGGGTCGCCATCTTAGAGGCAGTCACATTGTCACCGTGCGTCATGCACGAGTAGGCACTTTGTGGATCTAATTGTCACATCATTTAAATATAAAAACTTGCCCCCTGTCATGGCCGCTGGTGCAAAGGGTCCGTACTTAGGTCTCAACATTGTCCATGTGAAATTTGGTGATTGTAGCTTATTGAGAACGGTGGCTGATATGAAGATGCATATCTAAACATTTTAGAGCAAGTTCGGGCGGGCGACTATAGTGTACTAACCTACCCCGGGGCTTGGTTCCTCTAGTCAGACTAGCTAGTCCAATTACGCAGCGTTCGGGTAACATAGAGCAAGTTCGGGCGTGCGAATATAGTTAACTAGACTAACCATATTCGAACTAGATGTCACTCGAACGCTGCGTCATTTGACTAGCTAGTCTGACTAGAGGAACCAAGCCCTGGGGTAGGTTAGTCTAGTTAACTATAGTCGCCCGCACCCGCCCGAACTTGCTCTTAGATGTTTGTTTTTATCAATTTGTTTTCTTCAGCTGAGGAGAGGTTGGACTCGTTAGCAAAAGAAACTAAAAAAGCCCAAAAGATGTCAGAGGCATACCAGAGACTTTATGAGACAGAGAAGCAGAAAGTAGAACAATATCAAAAGGACCAAGAGGTGGATGTGAACCCAGCACCAAACAGGTAAGTGCAGAAAAGAAATGATCCTAGGATGTGAACCCGGGACAAAACGGGATAGTATAGCAGAGAGTAGAGCAGTATGAAAAGGGCCAAGAGGTGGATGTGAACCCAGCACCAAACAGGTAACTGCAGAAAAGAAATGATCCTAGGATGTGAACCCGGGACAAAACGGGATAGTATAGCAGAGAGTAGAGCAGTATGAAAATGACCGTGAGGTGGATGTGAACCCGGTACCAAACAGGTGAGTACGAGAAGGAAATGATGCCGGGGATGTGAACCCAGGACAAAATGGGATAGTATAACAGAGAGTACAGCAATATAAAAAGGACCGTGATGTGGATGTGAACCTGGTACCAAACGGGTGAGTGCGGGAAAGAAATGATGCTGGGATGTGAACTCGGTACAAAATGGGATAGTAGAGCAGAGAGTATAGCAATATAAAGAGGACCGCGAGGTGGATGTGAACCTGGTACCAAACAGGTGAGTGCAGGAAAGAAATGATGCCGGGATGTGAACCCAGGACAAAACAGGATAGTAGAGCGGAGAGTAGAGCAATATGAAAAGGACCGTGATGTGGATGTGAACCTGGTACCAAACAGGTGAGTGCGGGAAAGAAATGATGCCGGGATGTGAACTCGGGACAAAATGGGATAGTAGAGCAGAGAGTATAGCAATATAAAAAGGACCGTGAGGTGGATGTGAACCCGGTACCAAACAGGTTAATGTAGGAACGAAATGACCATTTCGTCAACACAAAAACCATGCATGGATTTTTCAGGTTTTCTGAAGTATTACTGCATCTATGTAGCTGAAATGTCTACAAGGCAGTTTATCAACATTTCTCTTTAGTTATGTAATGCTGCTGTTCCTGTTTTTAAAAATTTCCAACTGTCTTTAATACTTTTGTTTTCCGCAGGCAAACAGGCACTCCATCTTTAAGAAAGCTTAGTCCAACAGTTAATAAAACTCGTGCTTCGTCCACACCGTATCTCTTCCAATCGCCTACACTGAGGGCCAGAACAACGGAGCGTGTGAAACCGCAAGAAATTGACACCAAGTACTTGGTGAATATGAAAAAGAGAACTTTAAAAATCCATTCATTCATTAACATGCACCTTCCCCAAAACCCAAAACAGTTGAATCTGGACAATCATTTGGTGCACGATATAAGATGGTGTGACTCCCCCTTTCACTGTTCCCCCATTGTGCGTCAAACATCTAAGGAATTTCCTTTCCGGTTTTAGAGAGTATCGAGGTATACACCAATCCGACCTGCAAAGTCATGGACCGTGTACATCCGCCATAGCTGGGGGCCATCCAGTGCCATGAACTGTGGGTTTTGTGTTGGTGATAAGCTGTTACATTATGTTGTCAATTCGAACAATTTTGCGCGTCTATTTGCTTGCGAAGCCTGTGTGTACGCGTACACGTTGTGCGCTGTTCGATTTAACAACAAGACGAAGCACCCATTTCATGGCAGTGGATGGCCCCCAGTAATGGTGGACGTGCAGGGAAGCAGTCCTTAGCAACCGGATTCATGTATAGACCAATCCACTAAGGTCTTCTTCCCTGTATGTCCGCCATGGGGGCTTCCAGTGCATGTACTTTGTGTTGCTGTTAGCGCTCACGCGACGCGCCCCCTTCGCCTACTCAGTCATACGCGCAACTTATTCAAAGTAGTTGCGCGTCTTTGTAGGATTGTGTATGCGAAGGGGTCGTGTTGCGTGCAGTGCTTTTCGTTCTAACGGCAACACAAAATGCACAGTAAGTGCACTGGAAGCCCCCAGCTATGGAAGGAGACCTTATTTACTGGATTGGTCTATAGGGGAAGTAAGGGGAGTCACTCGGTCTCATATCGTGCAGCATATATCGACAATAAAAGCCACTGTTAAGACAACATTGTCCTTATAACAAGGACAATTTCAAGTCCCAATCCTTTGTTCTTCATTGTTTTCATTCCTGATAATACAAGGTTCCTGTTATAACAGAAAATAGGTTCATCATCCAGACACATCTAAAAATCTCTGAGGTTGTTAAATGACAATCCAGGAGGGTTTTTATGTGTATTGGGAGTTGTAATATGCACCAATTTCTAGGGAAATTGTTGGGGGAAAGTAGGGAGGAAAACGGGCAGCACTGGGCCTTTTTCCAAATCTCGGGGTTCGTATCCGTCTCCGGCTCCGTCTCCATTCCGCTATCTTGAAGCTGCATACCAAACTTTGGCTCGGCTTCAGGCTTCATTTTGAGGCTTCGTTTTGGCCTAAATGAGGCTCCAAAACGAAGTAAACTAAAGAGGTGACTTCGGCCGGCTTCGTGACGTCATGAACTGGAAAATCACGTGACAGCAACAAACACTTTGTGAACGCTTGCAGTTTGCTAAACTTCGCCGCCAACAAAACCCGTCTGCTAGCGCTTTAAAAAAGCCGGTGAAAAAGAGTGGTAGGCCTACTAGGCCCGACTAGTGTTCCAAATGGTTTTTGGTTTGGCTTCGCTAAAGTGAAGCCAGAGGCGGTTGGAGCCGAAGCCGCATGAAGCTGGAGCCTGAAGACGGAGTCGAGATTTGGAAAAGGGCCATGATGTCATATGGCAGAGGCTCACCCTGTTTGTTTGTTTGTGTTTCTTCCGTCCAGTGTCTTGTTGACGAGAATAAGAATCTTCACCTTGAAATCCGCCATCTCCGAGATGAAAACTCCTACTTGATGAAGAGAAGTAATAAGTCCAAGAGAGACGTGGATCTCATTCAGGTAAAATTTTTTATATCTATTACTATTATTATTTATTATTGGTTATTATTTATTGTACTTATCTACTTCAAGTTAAATTTACCAAAATATAGACAAATCCGGTAACTGTACATGTATGTCCGCCATAACTGGGGGTCATCCAGTGCCATGAACTGTGCGTTTTGTGTTGATGATAAGCTGTTACATTATGTTGTCACTTCAACAAATTGCGCATTTATTTCTAAGCGTGTGTTCGCGAAGGGGGTGCATTGTGCGCTGTTTAATTTAACAACAACACAGAGCGCCCAGTTCATGGCAGTGGATGGCCCCAGTAATGGCGAACGTGCAGGAAAGGAGTCCTTGGGTACTGGTTTCCTCTATATTAAAAAAATTGCAAGAAATAAAGAAAAATAAAAGATATATACAAAAAGTGGAGAAGGCAAGGTTGACGAGGAACAAAAGGTCCTAAATCCGAAAGATTATAGTGCAGTAGCACCACACAAAATGTATAGTACGGACATTTTTATTAGCAGTCTTGTAATGACTCGGAATTGAGTCTTTCCACGGTAAAGGGGGCATTTTGGCAACACAGACCATATTTTCCAGAAAATACCTTTGTCTAGTCTCAAAATAAAAGAAATAAGTTTCAGTTGTTCTGAAGAGATAACCAATAGGCCCGAAAATGGTTACAAATAGTGTGACAACATGTCTTTCTAAAAACCCTGTGTACAAATTTTCAATATACACTCGTAACCGGGACGGACACTTGTGTTACATTTTAGGCCGTCCTGGTTCCGAGCGTACATTGGAAATTTGTACACAGGGTTTTTAGAAAGGCATGTTGTCACACTATTTGTAACCTATTTTTTAACTCTTCAGAACAACTGAAACTTATTTCTTTTATTTTCAAACCAGACAAAGGTATTTCCTCGAAAATATGGTCTGTGTTGCCAAAATGCCCCCTTTACTGTCGAAGGACCCAATTGAGACTCGGGACTCAAGTCCACTTGCGTCCAAATTTTCACAGACTTGACTTGGCTTGGGACTCGAAGGCAGTTTGACTTGAGTTGAGACTCGAAGGCAATTTGACTTGACTTGGGACTCGAAGGCAGCTTGACTTGACTTGACTTGACTTTGGACTCAAAGGCAGTTTGACTTCAGTTGAGACTCGAAGGCAATTTGACTTGACTTGGGACTCGAAGGCAGCTTGACTTGACTTGACTTGACTTTGGACTCAAAGGCAGTTTGACTTCAGTTGAGACTCGAAGGCAATTTGACTTGACTTGGGACTCGAAGGCAGCTTGACTTCACCTGACTTGTGACTCGAAGGCAGTTTGACTTCAGTTGAGACTCCAAGGCAATTTGACTTGACTTGGGACTCGAAGGCAGCTTGACTTCACCTGACTTGTGACTCGAAGGCAGTTTGACTTCAGTTGAGACTCCAAGGCAATTTGACTTGACTTGGGACTCGAAGGCAGCTTGACTTCACCTGACTTGTGACTCGAGCGGAGAGAGACTCGTTACAACCCTGTTTTTTAAAGGTTTAATCTTGTGCTTAATTTTAATTATTTTCAGAAATTCATCGCAACGTGCCAGACTCAGAGAAGTGAGCTTCAGATGAGACTCAAACGCGAACAAGACGAGGTAACAGAGCTAGAGAGTACCAGAAGTAAATATCATTTCATTCATTAATTCAGTCGTCAAAGTTAAAATAATTGTATCAGCGAAGGTCGTCAAAAGTGTAAATTTAAAGCACTGAGCAACTGTCTAAAGTCATGGTCGACAGTGGCAATGTTCCCACGCAGCCCGATAGATTGGCACGTGAGGACATGTGTCGCAGTCTGAGTCTGGGTCTCTCCACAGCAGCATTTATCGTTGTTGGATAAGCCTATCCGATGCATAAACTCTGCATATCTCCCATGGTCAGATCTTAATCGATTAAGTTGAACCCACTGTGAGCGAGAAAGATCATGTCCAGGGGCCAATTTCATAAAGCAGTTAAGCAAAAGAAATTGCTTAATCAAAAATTTGTTTGCTTCATAAAAATAGGTTAATAATCAACATTTTACGTCAACTTATGTTTTTTAGCAAGAACAGCAGATATTCTTGTGAAAAACGCAAGTTGACATGCAATTTCGACTATTGACTCATTTTTATAAAGCAAACAAATTTTTGATTAAGCAAATTTTTTTGCTTAATTGCTTTATGAAATTGGCCCCTTGGTGGTTTTGTGGTAGGCTGTAGTTACGGAGCTGGCAGTTGGTGTTAGTACAGCGGTTCTCCCATGTAGACGATGCCCAGGATGTGGGGGAAGCTCCCTGTGCAGCATTACTAAGGTCTCGCATCCTTGTGGCAAGGCTGACTGCACCAGCCTTCATAAGAGCCACTAAGGCAGTGTGTGCCACTCTGCCTGAAGTGCCTCCCTGAGCTTTTGCACTTCAAGGGCTGTTTGGAAGAGCATATTGGAAATGTGTACACAGGGTTTTTAGAAAGACATGTCACACTATTTGTAACCCTTTTTGGGCCTAAGTTATCATTTTGTTTCCCTGTTATTATTTTCAGCATCATAAACTGGTATTGACTATGAACAGGCAAGCTTCTAACTGGATTTCAGACAAAAAGATAATGCGAGGGACAGAGTCAAGGATTAAAACAGCTAAGGTTAGCATGTGACCTCCAATCGTATTTTCTATCTAGTCTTTCAAATATTCCTTAAAGGCAGTATACATGATTGGTATCTCGAAAATCAGAAATGTTCACAGATTTACACCTAACTTACACAATATAAACATGATGACTGCAGAAAACTTCCTCTGAAATGGTTTTGTCTGAAGTGCTATAGTCTTTGAGAAATGAGTGAAACAATTAGTTTTCGTCAAAAATTCAATTCGCCCCAAAACCATTTTGCCCCCAAACCACTTCGCCCGAGTGCCATTTTGCCCCAAATCACTTCGTCATAACACTATACATCGCCCAAATGTTACTTCGCACCCAAACCACTTCGTGCACAGGGCGAAATGGTTCAGGGTGAAGTGGTTTTGGGACGAAATGACTGCAAACCCTTTTTTGACCGTTTTCTCAAAAGTTAGACGAAGTACGGAGCTGGTTTTTGCTCAGGTTGGTTTTAATCATGGATACCTTCAATCACACAGGGAGATAAAACTATAGTCTTAGGTCACAGGCTATTTCAGACTTGTGATTTTATGTTAGACTTGTGATAACCTAGACAATGATTCTAGTTGGAGGTTAATTTGAAAAATTTAGTGGGGAAACAAAAATGAGATTTAATTGGAAACATAAATTTGCCAGTAGACCCATTGCACCGGCAGCCATGACAGGGCGCAGGTTTTCATCTTTAAATGATGTGACAATAGGTGCACAAAGTACGGTGACAATGTGCTTGCCCCCGTCATGGCCGCCCATGCAAAGGGTCTATGAGAAACTGTTTACATTGGAGAAATATTGCTTCATTTGATAAGGGATTTAACAAAGATTCATTGAAGACATGAATATTCATAGCTAATTTGCTTAACTCCTCCTCCTGCAGATAAGCTCCAGTAGAAAGTTAAACCTGCACTTGCTGAGGTTGAACGAGGAAAAACCTAGAGACATACCAGTCCATTCGTGGTAATATACAGGGTAAGATGTTGACCAAAAGAAAAAATATATATATTGTGTTCTATTATATTTTTGTCAAGTAAATTCGGATTTTGTAAAAAAGGATTTATTTCGTATTTAAATATATCTTCAGTCAAGAAAAACTGAAACAGTTATTAAAACAGTCAAGTTATTTGTGTTTTATTTTATTTTGTTTTTTGGGGGGCAGAGGGGTGTGCGCAGTATTTCTTTTACAAACCAGAATCAAGTATGTCAATGTTACTTTTTTTCAGGCTCTTTCTTGCACTCATTTTAGCAACACAGACCATATTTTCATGGAAATACTTTTGTCTGGTCTCAAAATAAAAGAAATAAGTTTAAGTTGTTCTAAAGAGATAACTTAGGCCCAAAAAGGGTTATAAATAGTGTGACAACATGCCTTTCTAAAAACCCTGTGTACACATTTCCAATATACGCTCATAACCGGGACGGACACTTGTTACATTTTAGGCTGTTCCGGTTACGAGCGTATATTGGAAATTTGTACACTGGGTTTTTAGAAAGGCATGTTGTGACACTATTTTTAACCCTTTTGGGCCTAAGTTATCTTTTCAGAACAACTGAAACTTATTTCTTTTATTTTTGAGACCAGACAAAGGTATTTTCTGGAAAATATGGTCTGTGTTGACAAAATGCCCACTTTACCGTGGAAAGACTCAAATGCTAAAATATGAATCCCTATTCTCCAAAACAGCACCTATCCAAAATTAAATGATAAATCAAGAAGGATGTTTCAATCCTAAAAGGTTAATTGTCTTGGTTATTTTCTTGGTTCATTATGTTGATATGTACACATTTTTTTAAAAGTTTATATTTTTGTTCATGTGTATTTCTATGAATTCGGAACTTGAATTCAGTATTAAGCATTGTATTATAATTTCTATTTTTGGACAAAAAGGAATCCATTATTTTTCCAAACTTCAGCTAATTTTGTGTGCTTTAGTATAAATATGAAGTGATAAACTGAAATACTGAAAAAAAGGGTGAAAAATCCTCCCACAGAGCATCATCTCTGCAAACCTTTGTTGAAATGTCACATTTGGCCAAAGACCCGTACAGGTATCATTATTTCAGGGTGAGAATTGACCGAAGTATTTTCGAGAAGCAATTAAGTAAATGTTTTATAATGTCAAAGTATTTAAAGAACAGATTAAATTAAGATAACCCTGTGTCCGTGCTTAAAATTATGCAAAACACCAAATTATTCTCAGTTGGTAATTTTTTTAATTGGCTATTAAGAAAGCTGATTTTATTTTTGTGAGACTGTCGGGGAAAAAAATGTGTTGTCAGGGTTACTAAAGGTAGACCTTTATCACGGTGCGTCCGTCTTTGTCTCGTTCCCCAAAGTAGGTGTCGGGCACGATCATTGCGTATGCGCGATAGTGCGTGTAATCTCCCGTTGTTGTTTTGAGAGAATAACTGTCTGCGCTGCGCGTTTTCTTGATCGGCTGCGCGCATGTCATTGTGATGCACACAATGAACATTTTCAAAAAGGAGCCAAATTATTTTTTCTGCAAGCCTCGATTTGGTTACGTTCATTTTAATAGGGGAAAAGGGAAGATGGCCGCACCGTGATGGTCTATTGCTTTTTAATATCTGACTTTAGAAATATATAAAAGCAGTAGTATAAAAATAAAGAAATGGAGACACTGCCTAAAAGAGGACATCATTTCACTAGAAATAACATCATTAATGTGTGGGGTACCGTGGCCGAGTGGTTTGGGTCACTGGCTCGCAATACTCGCGTAAAAACTTGGGGTTGGGGTACCCGGCTGAGCAGGGGCAGATCCAGGAATTTTTCCAGGAGGGGGTTTTGCCACCAGGGAGGGGTTTTTTCCCGTCAGATTTTTATGTCCGCTTGTTTCGGACAGGCGGACACAAAAAAAATGCATTACATTATATTTTTTGGTGTCTGAGCAGGGAAGGGGTTTTGACCCCCAAAACCCCCCTTCTGGATCCGCGCCTGCTGATGTACCTGTGCCCTTGAGCAAGGCACTTAAACACACTTGCTCCATCCTTCGGAAGGGATGTAAAGCCGTTGGTCCAGTGTGTTAGGTAACGCACTTTAAAGATCCCAGAGCATTCTTCCATGAAGAGCAAGGGGATTCCCCGGTGTCTCTGGCCGTTTCTAATTCATCGTCGTCTCCTCATGGGTTTCCTCACGCTTGCAAGCGACAGTGCAATGGGGACTTTTGAGAAAGCCTTGGCTGCAGTACCAGAAAGAAGTAGTAATAATAGAAGCAGGAAGGATATCAAGAGACAGAAGGGTGTGGTAGGATGTCATGAAACAAATGAAAGGCAGAGGGAGTTACCACCTGTGCCGACGCCTAAAGTCAAGTATAAGTCAAGTGTAAAAATGTACAATTGTACAGTAAAATAAATTTTGCACAGCCATAATTGAGCAGCCACGCAAACAAAAAACCAGAAAGAATTCTTGGGTCTTGAAACAGTTTTTTGCTTTATTAACAGAAGTAATGTATTTAATTTGTAGTTAAGTTTCATGTTATAAAGTATAATAACACAAAGTTTGTTTTGAAGTTTATTAAAGAAACCAAAAAGTATTCCACAATTTGCTTGCAGTTGAATAAAGATTTATATAGACCAAAACTGCGACATTTTGTTTTCAATAATGTGGCCATAAATGACCAAGTTTATCAAATAAATCTGAATTATGAAGTACATGCTGTCTATTTTTTGCACATTTTTTCTTTATAAGATTGTCTATACTTGCTATTGTAAAAATATGCATTTTTTTTTTTCTTTCTTTATACTTATACTTTTCAGACTATTATTTTTGTCCAAAAAAAAGTTTTTTTCTGTACAATAGGAGGTATTGCTGGGTACTGCCTATTAAAAGGTTTTAACCAAATCGCACATTCAGTGTTTCTTTTCTATTCTTTTCAAAGCTTACAGGGTATAAATACCGTACATTCTTCCTATATTACATGACAATGCCACAAACTAATTCTTTTAGGAAACATGATTTTAGCGATGAGAAAATATCAAGGTTTTCTTTGAAAACACTCGGGCTTTTTATGTCAAGCTCCATATACTTTGTGCATGGAGTCTCAACTGGAAAATGTGTATGGTAGTTTTTCCAAAATTGTGTTTTGTGGATTAGATCACTTCCTCCATGATTAGATTATGGCCATAAACACTCCCGCCCCTCGGCTGTTATCTTATGCCACGCCCACACCCTAACACGTACACGGCGACGATAGAGGGCGCTATTATGCGATGATGTGTTAATTTTTGAGACGAACGAGACGAACAACCATCATTTGTTGAGAACGTTTGCAGTAAAAAAGAACGATTTCAGCCCACGACATGTAACTTCAAATTACTACAAAGCGTACATAATACACTCGTCCGTGATTGTAGTATAACTGTAAAATGGCGTATATATCAGATGGTGAGTTATGTAACTTTTTATTTTGTGAAAAATCATCGAAAGACAAGTCGGACGCGGACGACATGTAGCCAGTTTTTAGCCCAGTTCCAAACCGGGTTTCATATCGTCGTTGATTGCGATCTCGAGGAGACTGTTTAGAAAAAAAGGTATTTTGTTCGTATACATTGAACAAAGATTTTAAGGAAATTACCTCCTTGAATCAACACATAATGTAATTTTAAGATATAGCCTAGGCCTAGCTAAGATAATCTCAGCTCTTTTTTTATCATTTTTCATTGGGATGTGGTCTTTTCACGTGTAGAGCTGAGAGAAGTTATGAACATCAGGGTTCTCCCCACGTACAAATGTGCGTATCGGCCCGATACGCTGAAATTCCGGCCCGATACGCAGGGAAAATTGCCGATCAAAAAATTCAGCTCCCGATACGCACAACAAAAAATCAAAAATATCACACATGGTGCTGCTAAAGAATACAATAAAATTACCCGGTCATGCTAAATAGCGTCAACAAGCGTCAACAAGCGTCAACACACACAGCTAGCGTCAACAAAGCGTCAACAAGCTGTAGATAACTTTTGGTGTCAAAATGCTATGACAGGAAACCTACTAGAAACAAAATAGTCTTGTTCGATAAAAAAGAAAGGTGAACTTTCCCACTTGGAGCCGCTAAAAAATGCAATGAAACAAGGACTACCGAAACCGGATTTCGATGGCGGTCGCCATCTTGCTCATGTGGCAGTCCAATTGCGCATGCGCGATTGTTCCATTTAATAAGGTGGGGGTGTTGTGATGTCGAGTACCAGTAGCGTAGCGTATAAACGTAAACCTTAATGAAAAGTTTAATATTCAAAGTAGAAATGGAAGCTGTTTAATTTTTTTTCGTACAAAATTACAACAAAACTGGGCCCTCACAACCTGACGGGATCATATTATTGCTCTTTTGTTCATGAAATAATCATATTATTGCTCTTTTGTTCATGAAATAAAAAAAGTTGTTAGTTTGTTTTGTTTTGTTTGTTTTGTTTTGTTTAAAGGGGAACTTTTGCACGTCAGATTCATTTAGATCTTTACGAGTATTAATTCTTTCCTGGGAACAATAATGACAAAAAAGAAAATAAAAATAAAAACAGGTCCCTATCTACAGGCGTCGGCGTCACTTTCCTTTCAGATTCTGTTTTGGCTATAACTCTCCATGCGTTTTGGGTGTAGCTAGCACCTCAAAAATTGTGTTCTTTTGAAATAATATTTTTTCCCTTTAAGTTGAGGCATCAAAGAAAACAAAAATGGCAAACTTTAATAGTTATTAAACAAAACGAAACAGTCAACATCATGAAGTCAGGATCCGGTTTTGGGTTCAAAGCTTCAAGCTTTTCCAAGTAAGAATTAGATACTAGGTGCATCATGCCTGATGATTTCCCTTGATGTTGCCGGCGACGCTTAACCTAATCAATACAGGCCTGACAGCTGCCAGTCAACGTCACCGCAACGCGGGTTGGTAATCTCTCAAAGGCTCCCGACTGGTATTGTGTCGACTAATTACGATACATTTATAAGCGTATTTTCTTTTAGGATTCTGATCTGGCTAAAACAGACTTGGTCTCGGACTGGCAGAAAAGTTGATTCTCCTGCCGTGCGTTTTAGATGTAGCCATAGCACCTCGAAAAAATTGTGTTCTTTTGAATTGGTATTTTTATTTTAAAAGAAGAAAACTTATTCGCTTTCAGGTGAGGTATCAACGAACAAAAAATCGGCAAACTTTAACAGGCCTAAATTGTTACAAAACGAAACAGTCAACGACACGATGTCGGGGTCCGGTTTTTTGGTTCAAGCTCTTCTAACTAAGAATTAGATAGGGTACATCAGACCTGATGATTTCCCTTGATGTTGCCGGTGACGCTTAACCTAATCAATACAGGCCTGACAGCTGCCAGTCAACGTCACCGCAACGCGGGTTGGTAATCTCTCAAAGGCTCCCGACTGGTATTGTGTCGACTAATTACCATAATCATTAACGCACATTATAAAGCGGACAAGAGAGTTAAGAACTACTATCAAATCAAATTAAAAGCTATAGGGTCACTCCTGATATGGGTATAGTCCAAACCCTTTAACACGTTTTTATTCATGTAGATAACGCCTTTTGTAGCCGTTACACATGTACATTAAGTCTTTAAGAATTTCAAACGAATTTCAACAGGCAACGGTTGCGTTTTCGTTTTCTAATAAAATTAATGAAGTAAAATAATAAATTTTAGAGAAATGTAGAATGTTTATTGAATCTCTAAATTGTTTTTAAAAATATTATTTATGCCCGTGTCATCGTAATTGTGGCTTCCCGATACATGTATTTAATTTGACATGACTGATACTGTCAAGGGTGCAATCAATAGTGCTTCGGGGTTCGACTACAATTGTCATTGAACTTCTCCAAGGCACCATCCGTTAAGCCCTCAATTGCGTCTGATAGAGGCGGTACGCTTTTGATCGCCGAACCGAAGTTAGAAATCTTGCGAAGACGCGGAGAGATGATGACGCTATTGTTCTGCGACAAAGCGTGCCGATTTCAATACTTGCGGGAAATCAAACACATCAATACGGTCAATCTCTACATAAGGAAGCACTTTTTGGGATAGGAAATCACTCTGCTTGCAGAACCTCTACACTTGTTCATCCCATGCTGCCTTCAAGAGTATCTTCGTCACCGAGAATTGTCATAAAGATCTGTTCGTCGGTTTCGTCAATCCTTTCTCGTCTCCAGCTTACACCCATCACAAGCACAGGTCTTCTCAAGTTTAACTGCTGCCTAGAAGGTGAGTCGACTTTCTGAAAAACATGCAACCTTTGCAAGAATCGGGCTAGTATGTTTAATATACGTCCACAAAAAGGTTGTTGTAACTTTAAATATTTTTCAACTAGCCTAATATCTTTATAAAACGGCATTTATCTAATCTCTAAACATCTGTTGACCTTCTTGGATTGAAGTTTTCTCCTTTAGACCACCTCAAAATATTTTCTTTATTTTGAGTGTACTGTTTCATGCAATAAATTTCAAATTTTAACTAAACTACAATGAAGGTCACACAATTTAAAGCTTTTAAAACTTTGTAAAGTCGTTTATAAAGTTATTCTTTTTCTTTTTGTCCCATGCTTAGATATTGAATTTTGTTTTCATCAGAATAATAAACAAACAAAACTAATAAAGTGCATTTTGCATGATATGAGGTGATGCAGAAATTTCGAACATGGATGAATTTTATGAATTAGTGGTATTCAAGGTGTATCAAAAACGTTTACACTCATAATTTTTGTTTAATGAAACAAATGCCAAGGGGGTCATAGACCCTTTCACTAATACATTCAAATTTTATGCACGCATGTGCATAACGGAGGTGGTAGGCGGAAGTGAATTGAGTCGATTTTACGTACACGTGTTTATATGGCGAGTAACGCCTTTGGCCGTTTCAAACTCGTAAAACGCGGTGAATTTGTGTGTTTGACACAAAATAACAACTGGTAATATAGAGTTCAGATACAGATTCAACCTACTGAGTATCTGTATGTGGCTTACATGGGCGTCTAGGGGTGGACATTTTGAGATAACTGTCGAAAATCTGTGGTTACGGTATTGCGTGAAGCCGTGCGTGCATTGGCGTGCCAGTCATGGGTAGCGAGTCCCATGACTGGCAACGCCATATGCACGCTAGGCTTCACGCAATACCGTAACCACATATTTTCTACAGTTATCTAAAAAATTCCACCCCTAGACGCCCGTATAACCTCAAAACAGATATACAGTAGGTTGAATCTGTATCTGAACTCTATATTACCAGTTGTTATTTTGTGTCAAAAACACAAATTCACCGCGTTTTACGAGTTTGAAACGGCCGAAGGCGTTAGTACGTAAAATCGACTCAATTCACTTCCGCCTACCACGTCCGTTATGCACATGCGTGCATAAAATTTGAATTTATTAGTGAAAGGGTCTATTGTGAGCATAGGGTCATTCCGTGTCATTCAACGAGCTTTTGGACCTGACCCTCATTGAAATGAAATTTAGTGTGTTGATTGGACTCCTTGAGAAACCCCGAGAATTTTTGAGATACAGGTCAACGAATTTTGACTAATTAGCATGATTTGCTAGGTTTAGACAGTTATATCTCTAAAAGTAATGGACCTAGAGAGATAAACTTTACATCATTTTAAAGCTCTTGAAATGGCCTTCATGTTATATTTTAACATCAAAATTGTATCTTGTACCACAAAAAAGTTATGTAAATTTATAACCTTTGCAAAAATGCGTGTTTGTCAAAATGCGCAATTTTTATTTTATTTGTTAGCTTAAAGGAATGCGACCAGATCACTTTTTTTTACCCATAACTCCCCGGGACTTACCTTATGGGTCATGAGATTTATATATCATAACATCCGTTATATTTTTCTGATTACGAAACTGAAACTCCCGCGCTTCTAGGCCGCATATTCCCGAGGATATCGTCGAAAATCCACCGATTATTTGTAAACTAATTTTCCAGTATCAACGTTTATCCGCTGAAAGCATACTCGATAGTTTTGTTCAATTTTTTACTGGAAATTGCGAATGTTTTCGGGTTTTTGGGACATGGGAGGTGTGTATGGGAGTTACTTGATAATATTGGTAAGTTACATCGAAAACTATTTTCCAGAAACTCTGGTCACGCGCCTTTAAGATGTAAGGAACATTTCCAGAAAGATTTGGGATGGGCACTCTTTTACAGTTTTTGAGTTATGATAATTTTAACATTGGTTAACGTGTAAATACCATGTAAATAACATGTAACTGTGTATGTACATGTTATTTACATGGTATTTTCATGTTATTTACATGTTAGACAATGTTAAAATTACCATAACTCAAAAACTGTAAGAGTGCCCATCCCTTCTGGAAATGTTCCTTACATCTTAAAGGAGCATGACCAGAGTTTCTGGAAAATAGTTTTCGATGTAACTTACCAATATTATCAAAACTATTACAAAACTATTGAGTCGGCTTTCAGTGGATAAACGTTGATACTGGAAAATTAGTTTACAAATAATCGGTGGATTTTCGACGATATCCTCGGAAATATGCGGCCTAGAAGCGCGGAAGTTTCAGTTTCGTAATCAGAAAAATATAACGGATGTTATGATATAAAAATCTCATGACCCATAAGGTAAGTCCCGGGGAGTTATGGGTAAAAAAAAGTGATCTGGTCACACTCCTTTAAGCTAACGAATAAAAAACAATTGCGCATTTTGACAAATACGCATTTTCGCAAAGGTTATAAATTTACATAACTTTTTTGTGGTACGAGATACAATTTCTCTCTAGGTCCATTACTTTTAGAGATATAACTGTCTAAACCTAGCAAATCATGCTAATTAGTCAAAATTCGTTTCAAAAACACGGAATGACCCAATAAGATCATGTGCCCTAAATTACTCCTCATAATAATGAACTAGGCAATGAGACATTAAAGGCACAGACTCGTCAGCAATGTGCGCGCCAAATTCGTGCCACGAAAAACGCAGCTCCGTGTAGCAAAGGCACAGAGCTGCGTATTTTGTTGCACGAGTTAAGGGATTTAAAGTAGGTTTGACCCGTATCTCAAAAATTAATTGACCGAATTACATAAAATTTTAGTTGTCTGGGTTTCTCAAGGACACCAAATTTCATTTCAATCCGTGATGGTCAGGTCCAAAAGCTTGTTCAATAGTAAACATAGCAAACATTTACTGTGCTAACTAAAAACCTCTTCTCTCATCTCCATTTTCTTTTCACAGAATGGCTACCATATCTCTCCAGAGCAAGGGCAGTGGACGCAGCAAGTGGCCATGTGGTGTTTGTAGACGAGAATGTCGCACAAATGCCATCCAGTGTGGGACCTGCATTTCATGGTTCCACAGCCGCTGTGAGCAATTGACATCTGACCAGTTGGCTTCTTTCGGGGATGTCACCTTAGACTATACATGCCGTGGATGTAGCAGATCTATGGACGTTTTTGATGCAGTACTTTCCCTGGAACGACTGTCACAGCACTCATCCTCTTTCAAGAGTTTAGCACGTGCTGTAGAGCGTCAAGCCATACTCATGCGCGAAGTTCCTCACCTGTCTGGCATTCCTGCTCAAGGTGTGAGGATGACTGCAACGTTGATGTCTGACCGTCCCTCCATGCAGCTTCTCGCATCGAGTGGGGGGTGTGGTGGACGCATCCCAGTATTTACAAATGGCAATGGTAACTGCTTGTTTAATGCCCTCTCCATCGCTTTAAAGGGAGACGAGTCTCTGTCCAATGAGATTCGATTTCGCACGTGCTTGGAGATGGTAACTCATGCTGAAAAGTACACTTCAATGCATGCAGATACAAGCATCGCATTGGTAAGCCCGGACTACAACGACGCGTGCAAGAGCTGTTCCAAAGATGGTGGCTATTCCTCCGCTTGGACCATGCAGGCTGCATCAACTGTTATTGGCACACCCATCATCAGTGTCTACCCTCCGATTAATGGGATGATGGACATGTGTGTACGCATTCTGAACACTACATTCAGTCCACTCACCACGCGCAGCACTGTTCCCATTTTTATTATGTGGACATCCATGTCCAGCAATACTCGAGGCACTTGGACCCCTAACCACTTTGTGCCACTTCTTCGAGATACTAGAGTGCCTGCATCTAAGACATATGCTGAATGTGTAAGATCACCACCAGTCGTAATCGACTCTTCACCAGAGCCAGTTTCCGCATCTCCGCCACCTCCCCCTCCACGAAAGACAGCCTCTTCTCGCCCATCGATGCCAAGTCCAATCAGAATCGACTCCTCACCAGAGCCAGTTTCCGCATCTCCGCCACCTCCCCCTCCACGAAAGACAGCCTCTTCTCGCCCATCGATGCCAAGTCCAATTAGAATCGACTCCTCACCAGAGCCAGTTTCCCCGTCTCCGCCACCTCCCCCTCCACGAAAGACAGCCTCTTCTCGCCCATCTATGCCAAGTCCAACCATAATTGACTCCTCACCAGAGCCAGTTTCCCTTTCTCCGCCATCTCCCCCTCCACGAAAGACAGCCTCGTCTCGTCCATCTATGCCAAGTCCAACTGAGGCATCAACCCCATTCCATCCTTGGGATGCCCAGGAACTTGTAGACTCTGATGACGAATTTGCAGCATCATCATCGAGGAAACACCAACCTGTCAAGAGAAAGTTAAACCATACTGAGACAAGACGTGTGAGGCGACGGCTGCATGACAATTTGAACACTTTAAAGGGTAATTTCTTATTACCAAATGCTTTGTATAAACTACTTCTAGAAGAATCACCACAATATGATGAAATTCCAGAGGGAAGGAAGGATAACAGATTTTTTATTATTGACAATAGTGCTAATGTTCAAAAAAGGAAAGCTGGAAAAAGAAGTGATTTTAGAGATGATTGTGGTGTTTGGGATTCAAGAACCACTTCTACAAAACAAACAATTTTTCTTGATACAAACTGTGAAATTTCTCACATAAACATAAAGGATGGTAAATATTGTAAGCGTGTTAAAGGAAGGTTAGCTGAAATTGAGCCACAACCCAGTGATGATGATATTGTTATTATGAAACGTTACTACGCCGTATTGAAATGTGAAAGCAGCTTTAAAAGAAGAATCTCATGGCTGGAAAAAGCACCAAACCCAGATACTGCAATATTAAATAAAGCTATTGTAGAATATTTAGGAGTAATTAACAGTGATGGAAGTTGTCATGGCAACCAAAAACGTGGCAACAGTCAGTACGTAAGAACAAGTATGAAGGTCCGGGATAATATCAAACAAAACGTTAGTAGTAGTACTCAGCCTAGACAATTGTATTCTAAAATGGTAATAAAAGATGCTGAATCTGCACCTAGAGACCTAAAACAGATCCAAAATATTAAGTATGCTCAAAGTAAAAATAATAATGGTGGAAAAAGTTGTAATATTGCAGATGATGTTCAAAACGTATTAAATATGATTCACGATAATCCATTTGTTCAAGAAATTATTCAATGTAAAGGTCAACCGCCAGCAATTATTCTGTATAATGACAATCAAATTAAGGACATTGTAAACATCTGTGCTAGTACCTCATCTAAAAGTATTATAGGAATTGACAGAACATTTAATTTAGGGCCTTGTTATGTAACATCATTGGTTTATCAACATAGTAATTTATTAAGAAAGTCGACCCAGACACAACCCATTATGCTAGGTCCTGTTTACTTGCATTGGGATGGAAGTTACCACACTTATCATAGATTTTTTTCACATATAGAAAGTAAACTAGATGGTAAAGTTGACGAAGCACACCTTGGGTTAAGTAGTTTAATTTTTGGAACTGATGAAGAGAAGGCATTAATGAAGGCTGTCCAGAAATGTTTTTCCAATGCAACATTTTTACTCTGTACAAGGCATCTTCAAGAAAATGTAAAAAGGTATTTGCAACAGAAAGTGGGTGTAACTGAGAAAGTAAAAGCAACGGTAGTTAATGAAATTTTTGGTATTAACGGCCCACTGTACACTAATAATATTGTAGATTTTGAGAGAAAAATTATTGACCTAACTCAACAATATGAAGTTTTCTTACCTAACTTTGGTGATTACTTCTGTAACAAGTTGGTTCCCCTCATAAGGTCTCATGTTTTCATTCCACATCTTCAGAGAAACTCGGTCCATCTAGACTGGAAAAACAATGCATGTGAAGCCATGAATCATATCATGAAACTGCAGATTAACTGGAAACCGGCAAAACTTCCTGCATTAATTCGTAATCTACATGACATTGTAAAACTTCAGTATCTTGACATGAAGCGTACTTTTAGTGGTCAAGGCTCATACCAACTTGCTCCATGGGTGGCCAAAAAATTTAGGTTTCACCCACAAAACTGGGCAGACAAAACACAAGAAGAAAAAGATGCCATTTTTCAGAATTTTCTGGCATGTAAACAGAAGAGAGAGTTGTTTGTGCACTCCACAGATAATCAACTCAAAATCCCCAAGAAGCCGGGAATAGCAAAAAAACCAGGCCAAAAAAAAAGAGTGCGCAATTCAAAAACAGTAACATTTAATCTTGCATGAATTCTTCTGTGCCCTTGTACTGTTTGCATCATCACGTAGTTTATCAAATTCAATACTGTAACCAGTAGATTCAATCCGACCATGTGTTTTATAACTTCTGTTTGCAAGATTAAGATTTGTACAACTTTCATATTGCTCTTCCTACAAGACGCTTTGAAATAATTATAATGGTAATTATATAATATTGGATGGCTTTGAGGGTGTATGAGAATATACCGCACGAGTCATGATAAAACTGAACGAGCCGAAGACGAGTTCGGTATTTTCATGACGAGTGCGGTATATTCTCATATCACCCAAAACGAGGTCCAGTATTATTATTGTTATATAAAATGAAGTATTTTCTCAAACAGTGAACAACACATGATGCCATTTAAAGGCACAGGCTGGTCAGCAATGAACGCGTGCCAATTCGTGCACCTCCATATAGCAAAGGCATGAAGCTGCATATTTCGTGGCACGAATCTGGCACGCGCGCATTGCTGACGAGCCTGTGCTTTTTGTGTCAAATTGTACATTTAGTTTCATCACTTTTTTCCCCTGTTCTCAGGACTTGACGATTAAGCATTTAAAAACCACTTTGTACTTAATATTCTTTATTAAACTTTGGCCCAACGAACCTTCTAAGTCTTAAGCCCTGTCTGCATTAGACTTAAACAAACTTATGTGACAAAAATGTAAGTTAGAGGTGAATTTAGAAACACAAGAAAATTGCAGTGCCCAGACTGGGATTCGAACCCAGGTCCTTGGCATACATGGCCAACTGCTCTACCAACTGAGCTATCTGGGCATCCCGCCGGAGCATCACAACAGCAACCGCTTGATGATTTTTTGCGACAAAAGTATTTATGGAATCTGTTGCAAAGTGGGAAGTAGGCCTATATCTTAAAATTGTATTATCTGTTCATTCCAGGAGGCAATTTCCTACAACGTACCGGTAGGCCTATTTGTTCAATGTAAAGGAAAAATTACCATGCACGGACCATACTTCACCCCATTGCCACCTTTGCCCCATTGTAAGCGCAACAACAGGGGGCGCAGAAAAAATCACAAAAAATATTGCATATGATTGCACGCAAAGCAGCCGGTCAGAAACTAAACGGATCATCACGCGCACGCCTACGCCCTCTCCGTTCGCACACCTCACAAACTGCCTCGGCTGGCAGCAGTTTCACACACTTTTGTATCGAGGCTGGCATGACAAAAACACAATTTTAATGGAAATGCAACATTTGCGACGGAAATGTCAATTCTATCGAGCTATTAATTATCGATTCCATTAATTATTTTCCTTAAATTCGAGTTGTGGCATCAACTAAAAAAATACCAAATCTTGTGCACTATTAAACTGAAGGCAATTTTTAAAGGAGAAAATGTGATTTTTCTACAGAAAAGCAACATTTGCGACAAAAGTACAAGTGAGGATATATCCTTAAATTATATTATCTGTTGATTCCAGGAGGTAATTTCCTTCAAATCTTTGTTCAATGTATACGAAAAAAATACCGTTTTTTATTACTAGGCTATTTTCCCTATTTTATTGACTGACTAGGGCGTACTATAGCACATGTAGCATCCATGGTAGCATGGAGGTCCTACCTCCATTAGTACTATAGTATAGTACTAGTAGTAGGCATATATATTCCTTAGTAAAATTTTGCATTTTTGTCATCAAACTGGTAGGCCTAACATTTTCACATGTAATAACAAAAAAAACCTAGGTGTCCGTGCATGGTAATGACCTAAAACTCATTTGACTCACCTCAACCAACCACCAAACCCCGGGAAGGTTCCTTTCTCCACGCCTCAACAACTCACGTACAGGCCGCCTACCTAGTTTCTAGTACACAAGGCTAAACTTGGTTTTGACTCCCCTATAGAAAAATGGAGCGGTCCAGCACAATTAAAATGGCGGCCGGGGAGTTGTATGAACGGCACCGATGAGTTCGTGCTTTGTCGCTCAATATTTCACACTTAAAAACATGTGCAGTTAAAGTAATACAGTAGATATGATATTTAGGAACCTAATGAGTATTGTCAATACATTATTTACGCAAGAAAGTGCTTGTATTATTTGTTGACGCTTGTTGACGCTTGTTGACGCTTGTTGACGCTTGTTGACGCTAATTAGCACGACCCAAATTACCAGACATAAATTCTCTCTCGTGAAAAAAGAACCACAGGAAGTATTCGGAGGTGGTCGGATGTACCCAAAGGTACCCGGAAGTAGATTTTGTTGCTAACGTGTAGTTCGAGCGTTGACGGTGGCTCCAGAGCTACGTGGTATTAAAATAACAAGCCGGAGGTAGGTTGTAGCATGTACTACACGGTCACAAAAAATTCTACCTCTGGATTGCAACCACACCCCGTGGTACATGTACGGTAGATAGCTGGGTCGTCGATCGTAATTTTTGTGATCGTTTTTTCGTGCATCGCAGCGACCGTGTTTTGCTTGATCGTCATTTTTATGGAAAATATCGTCAACTCCCATGGATAAAGTGCAAAAATGTATTTGAGAAATGATAATATTTCGTGAGGACCGGCTGGCGGCGCGGCGGCCGTGTCGCGTCAAGCCTGCCAGGCGGGCTGCTACTCTGGCTGCATGCAGCACGCGGATAAATGGACCGTGAACCCGGAAGACTGAGGCCTAGGGCCCCCACATGAATGGGTGCGGTATGAAAAATAATTGAGTACATGTACATGATCATGGCTTCAAACCTTGTGTGCAAAACATGAGGCAGACTAAAACAAAAATTTAGGAAGTGTTTCCACACAAAATATTAAAATTTTCTCACTCAAAAATTTCGAGTTTTTCCATCAAATCTTGCTTTATTATATTACATGTATTTAGTCCTAGTCTTTTAAAGATTTTTTTTTTTAACAAAAACAATCTTGAAGAATTCATAACAAGCCCTTCAAGTTCAGGACCCCAGGATAGCTCTAAAATGCACCAGAAAGCTTGTAAAGCCACAAATTTTCACGGGGCTCTTAAGCGGGCCCCGGACCCCACGCCGTGGCTTCGCAGTTGGGCCCTGGCCCACACATTTTCAAACAACCTGGGGAGAACCCTGAACATGAACCCGCCATCGCAAAAACAGGACAAAACAAATGTGTCATTTTCTCACCGTGACACACTAATTCCCCCTAAAACTCACCCAAACCTTGCCAGGCATAACCACTACGCAGGTCCTTGAGGGAAATAACCAGCCACGATGATTATTTTGCCAACAATTCCAGCAAAACAAACCGGTATGCTCACAGCCTAACCGTTGTCATGTTGTGTTTAAAAAGTCTATCTGCCTAGTCTGTGTACAAAGGAATACCAATGCGCATTGGTTACCAGACTTGACCTTAACGTCTGGACGTAAAGGTCAAGTCTGGTAACCAATGCGCATTGGTATTCCTTTGTACACAGACTAGACACTTGGTTGTTTTTGAACAAGACAAAAACGGCTAGGCTGTGAGCATACCGGTTTGTTTTGCTGGAATTGTTGGCAAAATAATCATCGTGGCTGGTTATTTCCCTCAAGGACCTGCGTAGTGGTTATGCCTGGCAAGGTTTGGGTGAGTTTTAGGGGGAATTAGTGTGTCACGGTGAGAAAATGACACATTTGTTTTGTCCTGTTTTTGCGATGGCGGGTTCATGTTCATAACTTCTCTCAGCTCTACACGTGAAAAGACCACATCCCAATGAAAAATGATAAAAAAAGAGCTGAGATTATCTTAGCTAGCCTAGGCCTACTTCCCACTTGCACTTTTGTCGCAAATGTTGCTTTTCTGTATAAAAATCACATTTTCTCCTTTAAAAAATTGCCTTTAGTTAGTGCACAAGATAACCATTCACGCGCGTGTGCAGCGCCCTCTGTTGTTGCGCTTACGCACAGACCGCTCACTGCGTCATTTTGTGCATTACTTTATGCAGTAATTTTATCATTTATTTATCTCAGAAATGCATTTGCGACAGAAGTGCAAGTGGGAAGTATATCTTAGAATTTTATGATCTGTTGATTCAAGGAGGTAATTTCCTTAAAATCTTTGTTCAATGTATACGAAAAAAATACCATATATAAAATCAACCAATTAACTTAATCACATCAGTGTGAGCAAAGTTGCCAAGTGTTGTTTTAGAGGCCCTCAAAAGTTAAAGATTTTTTATATGGCCGAAATTTTTTAAATATGATTTTATATCAAAACGAGTCAAATTTTACTGAAGAAAATCCACAATAACTTTAGTTCAAAGAACCCTCTGGCAATGAGAGACTCCTCATTTTAAATTTTTTTAAAAAGCCTTTTAACACCAATTAAAAATTTATTTAATTGGAACACTTGAAAATGTTGGTGAATCCGCCTATAGTATCCACAGACACTGAAAATTTATCTGGTTTTTAAAAAAACACATGTATACATACAAGTAAAAATGCTAGTTTGATGGTAAAAAAACACGAGGAAAAAATGTCACAACTCTACATAAAAAAGCTTGGAATTTGTGTAACCTGTTGCATAGCATGCATGTGATCCCAGTTAAGTGACTTTTGTACGTTCTACATGTACATTGTATTTTCAACAGGCCAAATGTTGGAGTCGAAGTCGCCATGGAGATTGGCGTTTATTGGAGAATTGTTTTGGGGCATGATAAACTTCATCGTCCTATTGTAAGTAACAATGCTTTTTCAACAATACCTTAACCATTTGATTGAACCATTAAAACTCCTAGACCTACTTCGTATTTGATACATAAATTGGGTGATTTTTAAAGTTGCATGTCTGCTAATAAATACACAATTTTAGTGTTTCATATTTTAATAGTTTTTTGTTTATCATTTTATTTCCATACTAGCTTCCGAACAATGGCTGCGGTAAGTTTGCTTCCATAATTTGATTTTAATCAGCAATATTGAAGGAATGGACAACACTTGTTTGAAGTTATCAACGAATTTAATCAAAAATATTACCCATGTAAACCTTCATTAGAATCAGAGAATCTTGTTTTCAATGTCGGCAACACAATTAATTTTGACGATAAACTCTGCAACTATGTGTTGCGCCATATTTGAAATTTTGAAAGACTGGTGCCTTGTTTCCCCGACTCCCATACGCTGTGAAGTATGTAAAAATATGTTGTGTCCTGACTCACGCCCTCTCAAGTCCGAGCGCTGAACTGCAAAAGATGGCGACTTACATGAAGCGTACAGAGTTAGGCAGCCTATTGCAAGTGTTGTCCCTTCTTTTAATTTTTAGAAAATCAAGTGCTAAAGCTATTATTCTTTAGGCCGAGTAAAAAATAAAACATGTTTCTCGTCCGGGTTTTCAAAAAAAAGGAGGAAGAGGGGCTTTTTATTTTTTAATTTTAATTTTTCAAGATGACTGCCATTAGAGATTTCTAGGCCGCTGCACGTAAATAGACTCGTGCGAAGACATATTTAGCGATGGTACAGTAGCTACACGATGTAGAAAGTCACCGAGATAGAAAACTTCGAACTCGCAAGTATTTATTTTCCGACGGAATTGTTGTAGTTTTTAATATTTGTCTCATTTTTTTGAAATAAAAAAAATAAAAAAAATCCAGGCGGCCTCAAAAAAGGAAGCGGGCGGGGACGAGAAACATGTATTTGTTTTTATTTCGCCTTATAGGAACTAGTGCTTTTGTCTGCTTTGTGAGCATTTGTTCTGTACCAAGGAAGTGCATTCTTGAGCTTTAGTTTAGATGGTTAATTTAAACTCTCTAGAGAACTGGAAATTTCCAAACAAAGAATCGTTTTAATGACCATGTACAGGATTTGCAGTATCTCAAAACTTTAATCAACTAATTGTCTGGAAAAAACCTTACTTAAAGACGCAGGCTCGCCAATGCGCGACAGACAAATTTGTGTCACAAATTTCACCGCTCTCCATACCTTGCCCTGGCAGCCGCTCTTACGGTCCCAGAGGGTGAAGGGCCATGATGCAGGCTAATAGCCTCGTCCATTCTGCAAATAGGGTGTGTATCTTTTTTAAATCGAATATTTATCACAGAAAACGCACCCTTTGTAAATTCATGACATTTAGTTTCAGCCATATTTACATTATATTACAGATATGGTCACATTTGCTTCAAGAAGGTGTCATATAGATGGTTGAATTGACTGTATATGGGAACTCTTTGGTACAAATGACATAGTACAACAACACACAACTAAGCGCGTGCGCACGTGATCCGATTAGCCTAGCAATGCATAAACACACTGGCGAGCTCGCATAAATAATGAGCCTCCACCCTCTCGGGCAAGGTATGGAGCGCAGTGAAATTCGTAGCACGAATTTGTTTGTGGTGTATAGAACGTATCGAATAGCCGCCATTTCGTGGGGCAGTTTCTTTGTTCCTTGAGGACATATTGTGCTTCCATTGTTGAACAGTTTAAGTAACAAAAGGTGCCCCACGAAATGGCAGCTATTCGATACGGTCTATAGATGAGTCTGCGTCTTTAAATGGAAAGTAGAAGTGGTTCCAACTGTCCAACGATTCCTCCCAAAATGATATATTTTTATCAGAAAACAATAACTGAAGATAATGTCTATAAATACTTGTGCACATGCAAATTATTCGACCTTTTCTTCATTGCATACAGCCGGATTTAACTAGCAAGGGGCGTGGCCACACATCAACCTACAAAGCTGGAAATGGGCGCGGGTAAGTACTAATATAGTGGCTGCTGGGGATAGTTTATTGAAGACGGTGTGTAGCAGCAAAGATGATGTAGAGCCATGTATGCAAGATGGGCCACTCGCTCAATCCTAACTTCCGTAGTACATCAAGGCGCCATTTTAGTAGGCAAACTAGATGCACCTCGTGTCTGTTTGTCATACCTCTGCTGTAACTATTTCCCACGTACGGACGTATTCCCCCATTTTCCACTGTCGGCTATGGTAATTTTCCCCCAAATCACCTAGTTCGAGCGCCCTTACGCATTCAGTAATACGGGCTATAGCAGTGACTTCAGTGGAGTATTATGGGCCGAGTGGTCTGGTGTATAAGGCCCAGGACCTTATCTAATTATACATGTTGTGGGATAGAAACCAGGCCACTTCCATGGTGTGTGCCCATGGGTAAGGCACATAAATTATCTCTCCATCCAGGAGTAAATTGGTACAGGTGTAAATATTGTGTATTTGATAGCTCACAAGCACCTAACAGGCAGCCAGGGATAGATATTGTGGGATGTTATGGCCGAGCGGTCTAGTGCGTCGAACTTAAGTTCCTGTGCTAGTACTAAAATGTAGGTTCGATTCCTGGCCGTGACAGATTGTGACACCTGTGCCCTTTAGCAAGGCACTCAACCACACTTGCTCCCATTCCTGTAATTGGCGGTCCCTCCGCTGTTGGATGTGGTATATAAATAATAAATAAATATTCCCCAGAAAGTTGAGAATTAATGAAATAATGAATTCTATAAAGAGACCAATGACCAGGGGTAATAATTTGAAGCACATTAAAAACAGTGCTTGAAATAAGCGAAAAGATGTAGTCTAGAGGGAACCTTTCATTCAATGAACTTGTGAGATCACTGTTTCGCCATAAGTGACAACAAATTATACATTGTTTTCTTTATAGTTTTTACTTTTTGAGATATTGTATATAGGATTTAACATTAACAACGTATGAATAAACAATTTTGTTTTTTTGGATCTGCAGTGGAGGACTTGGCCCACCCCCCGGACCCAGGAGAAGAATGGGAGGGTATGGAGGTGGGGGTGGAGCCCCAAGAGCTCCGCCCCCAGCTGGTGGTGGATGAGGAAGGTAAGTTTCATCGCCTCTCCCCTCCCACTAAGTTAGTTTGTCCAAGCGTAGAATTGCATGATCTAAAATAAAGACTTTTAAAGGAGCGTGTCCGAATCACATTTTTGAAGCCCCCACTTTTCCCATGGGTGTTGAAATTTTGATAATTTTTCTCATTACCATTCTGAAATTTCACATTCTCAATCTGTATATTTTCAAAGACATCGTCAAAAAACCACCGATGTTTTGTAAACTAATTTATCCATTGCATAAAGTAGTGGAGTGATTACACCAACCATTTTGCTTCCACATCCAAATTGGAGATTGTAAATTTTCCTGTTTGCTTCCCATGGATTGTGTTTCGGGGAGATATTTTATATTATATACCTCATGCGTAGATTCCTGTCATCTGATTGGTTAAAAGTGGGGGCATTGAATCGGCTAGACCCGGCGCGTATATGCCCACCGGGCAATAGTCTTTGCCATGCCCCGGGCATAGTCATTTAGCGGGTTCCGGACGCACGCATTACATGTGTTAGCATAGCTGTGCACCAACTATGCAGCTGGGCGCTTCACGTAAACATTCAGCAGGACGGTAATGGCGGAATCTCGACGTCTGTCGTAGATGATGAAGTCCTTAAGAAAGTAAGAGAAGTGGCCTACAGTGAAAACTGTGTCAGGTGAAATGTGCTACTAAAGTGCCAGGTGATTATGCTACAAATGTTTGCTGTAAATATACAACTTTTCCGCCGTAGACCAGCTTCCGAAATCGAAACTCGAAGGACCACTGTCATGACTTTTAACCAACCAGATGACAAAAATCTACACATTCGGTATATAAAACAAATATTGACTGCTGTTTATTCGGGTCATGGTTAAGATTATAGGCCCTCGGTGATCTCTAAGCCATGACTATGCCCCTCGGCTTCGAGATCACCTTGGGCCTATAATCTTAACCATGCCCCTCATTGCAGTCAATATTTGTATATTATTGTTAGGTTAACCCTTTGATGCACAGATTGTTTTGGAACTCTATTGTTTTGAGCGGTCGCTAGCTACCGCCCTGTGCACTTAAGGGTTAATACGAAATTCATTTTCTTGAAAAATCTAAACACAAGTCATTTTGTTCTGAATCGAGTCGGGTCAGTAAGCCTAAGTGTTTTTTAACTTCTTTTTTGACTTTCAGGTAAACGCCTGCTGTTATAATACACAGCAGGCAGAGAGAGCATCAACATCAATAGAAGAGTGAATTCAACAATCGGTCCAGTAAAATCTGTCAGGAATATTGAATTGTTTCATTGATTAGACGAATTTTAGCCTCTGAATTTGATGTTTGTTGCTCAGTACCTTTTGCAGCCAGAGTGTAATATTACGCACGCAATGATGACGCTTGTATGGACAAGCCACTAATTTGTGGACCCAGACAAGCTGATGGAACGGCGGCAAAAACTTTACACTCCAAGGGTGGTTTAACACTGAGCCTGTTCGCGCGTAAATGCAGCGCGCGTCAATTTCAGAAAAAGTGGCATGGAGGGAATTTGGAGTAAAACGAAAACCAGAATAAAATTTGGGAGGAAAGTGTTTTTGTATTTTTATTGTAATTCCATGATTTTTAATGCATTTTTTCACTCTAAATTCCCTCTACACCGCTTTTTGTCAAAGTGACGTTTCACAGTGTGTCAAAATTACGCGCGAAAAGGCTCAATGTGAATCCATCCTAAAGTCCGGCACAAACGGGAGCATAAAAACACGTAACATGAAACGTTTTTCTCTAGACTTTGACATTCCTCTACGTTACCCCAAAATGGAAAACAGTGCTTGTTCCGCGAAACATGTTTTCATCGAAACAGACGTTTCAGTCTACTGTCTGTGGTTCTTGTTTCGATACTGGAGAAACGACGACTTAGCGATGACCAATCATCGATCGTATTCCGAATCATGTGGTATCAAGATATCATGTGACTGTACTGCTTTATTGTCGCCGCTGGCATTTCTGTTTTCCATTTGCGGGATACTGAAATGCGAAACAGGGATAAACAAATTTGTTTCTGCCTCCCGTTTGCGCCGGGCTTAACCAACCATCTCCAAACCAAACGACCAGAATCACAACAACACTTTCTATCCAAATTGATTGTGGTTTTCAGTACGTTGTATTACCTCAAATTTCATCCACATCGCCGTTTGTCAAATTTACATGTGTTTACGCATGAAAAGGCTCAGTATAAATCCATTATTAACTACCAAAGATAACTTTATTCAACATAGGCTGTTTTTTCTGTCTGGCCTGTGATATATTTTTCTCGGTAAATTGTTCGTGCAACAGAAGTCATGTGAATGTGCAAAATGCGTTTTTTATTAGGGTAAGAGTTGGTAAGTTGATCAGAAAATATTTTTCGTTAAAATGACTCATAGTATTGGAATGTGCAGATTTGATGGAAAAAATTGAAGATTTTATATTAAATGAAACACAATTTTTTGTCAGTCTGTCTCATACCGGTATGTTTTGCACACAAGGTCTGAAGCCATGTTTGTCACTCGTCAGTGTAGTTTGAAGATGGTTGGTTAATATAGACCCTTTCCACAGGCAGCCATGACGGGGGCAGTCACATTGTCACAATATTTAAATTATGAAAACCTGTCATGGTGCATTTCTTGATCTTGGTTGCTTTGACGGACTAAGCTCAAGAAATGTAGACATAAATGTGGCTTTCTGTTTAAACATTTTTATGCAGAAAGCTACCTTTAAAAACGCACATGGATATTTATTTTAAAACTGCTCCTGTGCGTCAGTAATAAAATGTAAATACTTGTACTCAGATTTACACTACTAACAATAAGTTGGGGATATTAGTATGTTGTATTTTTAGAATTTGTTTTATTTTTTCACCCTTGATATGACGAGGTGTTTGTCATGCAGATATACAATTGTCTCATCATATACAAAATCATTCAAGCGGAATGCATACCCTCAATAAAATATCTGCGTACATCCCACAATATTCCTAACTTATTGTGAGTAGTGTAGTTGTATTTCAGTTTAAACAACCTTCCAATTTTCATAAAATTTACTTTATTTTTAATGTTTTGGTGTGGGGTCATTATTTTGTCCTGTGTACTTTTTGGTCAAAATTTTCAACAAAAATTCCTATCCTAAAGTGCAATTTTTCCAAACTTAAAAAAAAGATGGAACATAGCTTGAATACATTTTGCTTATGGCGGAGTATGTTTGGACACTATAATTTTGTTGAGGGAAAGATGACAGTTTCGACATTTTTTTTTTTAATAACTGACAATATTGTAACCAAGTCATAATCCATGTAGCACCATTCTCATAACCTGGATGCAACAATCCTTTCATACTGCCATATCATAGAATCGATCTTTCTTCTCTGTTGTTTCAAGTCAAATATAAATTTAAAAAATAAAAGAAAAGCTGGAATTTTATTTTTATGGAGATTGTGTCAGTTTAATTGTAAATTAACTTTGTTAGACTGGTCATGTACCGTAATTTTCGGGGTATAAGCCGCGACGCCCGAAAGTTCCAGAAACAAGATTCACCGTCGGCGTATAAGCCGCCCGGCTCATTAGCCGCACCATTTTGTCGGCCACAGATCGATCACAATATATTTAAATCAAGTAACAGGTCTCGACTAGCCACTGAGACCTGGAATTGATTTGACAAGTTCAGTGCGTCCTATACCAACATAAGAAAGGTGACCTTCCTAAAATGTATCTTAGCGCTTTGTGAAATTGGGCCCCAAAAATAACCTTCTTGTTTTAGCCAAGTATGGTACATCAAATTCGCTGTATTGAGATGCACTGGAGCCACTTTTGAAGAGTCTCTGGAGTATTTTTGGTGAAAGGTTGCATGATAGCGAAGCGCCTACCACATCAAATTCACTGACCAAGTATGCCACATATGCCAATTTTTAGGGTACTCCAAACAATCTCGTGAATGCCTGCGTGAACTGTAGGTCATTAATAGGGAACCGGGTTAGCGTAGCCGTTCTTTCCTCGCCTTCCACCTCTGTGGCCCTGGTTTGCAGTCCCTGCTTGACTCTGTGGGTTCCCCCAACCCCCCCTACACAGAATTGTGCAGGGGTTTTCCTCCCACCTCTAAAACTGAGCATTTCTTCAGGCTTAGGAGCTACAGTACCTTGGGCACTTTTTTTTAATAGGGAATCCTTGGTTTTTGTCCCAAAAAGAATTGATACAGCGCTGACGTCGACATCATTTGTCGCGTGGTCCATGTTACCACACAAACGGTGATCGTTCCCTTAGCACTTTGAGTCCATATTTCCCCCATTCCCACTGTTTAATCCATAGTTCCTGCGCCGTGTCCAGGCACGCTAACACCGTCCCTCCCTTCCAGCAAATCATTCTTGGGTCCAGATCCTACGGGCAAAAGTAAATAAATATTTTGCCAATTATTTCTAGTTAGTATTCAATGAATCTGTTCTTGAACTTTTCTTGAAATGCAATATTTTGGAAGCACAAACATGCAAGTTAGTTTTGTATTTTTGTATTCGAGTCTTTCCACGGTAAAGGGGGCATTTTGGCAACACAGACCATATTTTCGAGGAAATACCTTTGTCTGGTCTCAAAATAAAAGAAATAAGTTTAAGTTGTTCTGAAGAGATAACCTAGGCCCATAAAGGGTTACAAATAGTGTGACAACATGCCTTTTTAAAAACCCTGTGTATAAATTTTCAATATAACGCTCATAACTGGGATGGACACTTGTGTTACATTTTAGCCTGTTATCTCTTCAGAACAACTTAAACTTATTTCTTTTATTTTGAGACCAGACAAAGGTATTTCCCCGAAAGTATGGTCTGTGTTGCCAAAATGCCCCCTGTGGAAAGACCCATTTGCATTGCTGGTGCATTGAAAAATCACTATACAAAACATCATGAGATTTGTAAAAGAACGCAAACGCTGACAGAAACAATCGGAAAAGTTAAACTTGGTTCAACTTTGCTGACTGTCTGCGTTACTGTTTGCATTGCAGTTTATGTCTAGTTTTTGGAACTCTCTGCATTGCAATGATATGGAAACCAGCCTTTATACTCGGTACCAATTTGAATAACCTCAGAGAACACATAGTTCTAAGGTTGTTCCAAATTTCGGCACCAGTTACAGCAAAACTCGAGGCGTAAGACTCCTTTCGCGCAAAGGGAATTTTTAGTGTCTTTTTAGTGTAGTTGGAAACATTATGTATGCCGTAGCAGAATGCTTGTTACAGTGGTGTTCGTTATAGTACAAGGTTTTAAAATATTTTAAAGAAGGTCACTTCAAGACTTTGAAGACTTTGAAACTAAACTGTATTTTGAAGTAAATAAGAAACCTATTTAAAAACAGTAAAAAGGGCCGAAACAGTCACCTTTGATTTGCATATGACCTCCACCTTATCAACGACCTTGCGAAATGAGGGCGGCATCTTGCTTTGCACGCGATGTTGGAGCATGTCTATCGCCCCCTGGAAGTGGCTTAATCCACCGCCGACGACCAGTATACAGCTGTACATCTTCTTCTTAGTTTCGTCTGAAGCTGTTAAACGAAGTACATATAATTTAGGATTCGACTTAAGCCTCAAACTTCTCTGTGCTTGCTTAACCAGCATTATTAATTATTAATTAATTAATTATTATATTTACATAGCACACATTCCATATGGATATGTTCACGTGCGCTGCACATTATAAGGATTATTTTTTTATGAGGCTAAGTGTCTTCCACCTAAACATCGAGATACACAGCTGGGTGGCGCCATTGGCAGCCGCCAGCCAGAGACACCGGGGAATCCCCTTACTCTTCACGAAAGAGTGCTCTGGGATCTTTTAAGTGCATTACACAACACACTGGACCAACGACTTTACATCCCCTCCGAAGGATGGAGCAAGTGTGTTTAAGTGCCTTGGTCAAGGGCACAGGTACCACGGCCGGGTATCGAACCTGCGACCTACGTTTTTACCCGAGTATTGCGAGTCAGTGACCCAAACCACTCGGCCACAGTACCCTGCATTCAACATTAAAATAACAAAGAAATACTTTTTTTAGCAGGAAAAGTTTCGATCTTTGTTTTAATCTTTCCGCAACTTGCAACATGACTTCTGACGCAACTTGTAATAAACAAAGGTGGTAAGAAACTATGCTTACAACAGCAGTCAATGCTATGCAGAATAGCCTGGTCAATCCCGAGCGGTTTGTCCAGCGACTGGGACGTTGAGATACGCCGCGATATGATTGGGGGAGGGGCTTCTTCAGCTTGTATCAAGTCATTCTGTGATTGGCTGGTTGGTGAGGTTGACAGCTGACCTCCTGTAGTCATCGTGCCATCTGCATTCTGATTGGTTGAATCGGAATTAAGACCGCCTCCCGATTTCGTCTTTGTTGACTGCAAAAAAAAGGACAAAGTAAGTATTTCTCTTCTATTTCTGAGAATGATTTAAGAGAGAAATGAAACAGCTTTGAACTTAGCAGATAAAATGATGGACAATTTATTACACTTGTGTTCGCTTTGGCCGTGGTTTTTAGGTCGAAATGACTGTAAAGCTTTTTTTGACTGTTTTCTCAAAAGTTAGATTTTTACTCAGGTTGGTTTTAATCAAGCATATCTTTAATTACACAGGGAGATAAAACTATCTGTAATGGTTTACCAATCATGTGTTCTGCCTTTAAGATGAAAAACACAAGATTCATTGTGCAATGAATAAAACAATTGCACACTGTTTTAGATATCAGCTTTTAAAACTATTCCAAGCCAAAGAAACTACCTATTGTAACAAACTAACTGGGATAAATATGTAATGGAATAGCATCCCATCCTGGGGGAGTTTCAGTACCTGTTGTTGTTCTTTCTGAGTCTGCAGCAAATAGAGTTCATCATGAACGTCCTCCGAGTCGCCTTGGTTACGTTGCTGTGTGTTTGTCATCTTTTCACCGATTACGCCAAAGATGAGTGGATAGAACATCCCCATTGGGGCCTGTAGGGTCTCATCACCAAGCTTGAGTTGGTACATGAGGGTGGGTTGATTGGGATAGCGAACGTGGAAGTCTAGTAGCTGAACTCCGTCAAGATCCTGGATGATAGAGAAGTAATCAAAGAAAGATGAGTGGATAGAACATCCCCATAGGGGCCTGTAGGGTCTCATCACCAAGCTTGAGTTGGTACATGAGGGTGGGTTGATTGGGATAGCGAACGTGGAAGTCTAGTAGCTGAACTCCGTCAAGATCCTGGATGATAGAGAAGTAATCAAAGAAAGATGAGTGGATAGAACATCCCCATAGGGGCCTGTAGGGTCTCGTCACCAAGCTTGAGTTGGTACATGAGGGTGGGTTGATTGGGATAGCGAACGTGGAAGTCTAGTAGCTGAACTCCGTCAAGATCCTGGATGATAGAGAAGTAATCAAAGAAAGATGAGTGGATAGAACATCCCCATAGGGGCCTGTAGGGTCTCGTCACCAAGCTTGAGTTGGTACATGAGGGTGGGTTGGTTGGGGTAGTGAACGTGGAAGTCTAGTAGCTGAACTCCGTCAAGATCCTGGAGGATTGAGAAGTAATCAAAGAAAGATGAGTGGATAGAACATCCCCATTGGGGCCTGTAGGGTCTCGTCACCAAGCTTGAGTTGGTACATGAGGGTGGGTTGGTTGGGGTAGTGAACGTGGAAGTCTAGTAGCTGAACTCCGTCAAGATCCTGGAGGATTAAGAAGTAATCAAAGAAAGATGAGTGGATAGAACATCCCCATTGGGGCCTGTAGGGTCTCGTCACCAAGCTTGAGTTGGTACATGAGGGTGGGTTGGTTGGGGTAGTGAACGTGGAAGTCTAGTAGCTGAACTCCGTCAAGATCCTGGAGGATTGAGAAGTAATCAAAGAAAGATGAGTGGATAGAACATCCCCATTGGGGCCTGTAGGGTCTCGTCACCAAGCTTGAGTTGGTACATGAGGGTGGGTTGGTTGGGGTAGCGAACGTGGAAGTCTAGTAGCTGAACTCCGTCAAGATCCTGGAGGATTGAGAAGTAATCAAATAAATTATGATGTCTTTGAAATTTTGCATGAGTTTACTATTAGGATTATATAATTTATTATTATAACATTTGTGGCAATTACAAAATTAGTTATTGCACGAGCCCAAGTGCAATATGGCATCATGTAGTGCGTCTGCGTCCCATATACCACGAGGCCGAATATATAGGGCGCAGATGCAATACATTATGTCGTATTCCACGAGCGTGAGTGGGATAACGAATTTATTTTCAAGCAAACTTGACGTACACACGCGCGGGTGAGGGTGAGAAGTGCAACATGCAGAGAAACACGCGCATAACAAATCGCATCAAACGCACGCGCATCACGTTTGAATTTGCAGTCATGTAGTATGCAGCTCCGTGTAGGAGACACAGTGCGTTTGGAATACCAGGGCGCATCACGCGAAGTGCGACATAAGAATCGGAAGGGGTACACAGTACAATTTCACACTGTTGTTGCCATGGATGCACCAATCAGAAACACGGATTCAAGTTTGCTTGAAGATAAGCCAATAAAATAAGACGAACAAAATCTCAAGGTAAGCATTTCACCTGATCCAGATGGCAGAATGTTTCCTTGAGTTCGAGTAGCAGTAATGCATCCATGGTCTTGGCAGGTTGGCATTCCTGATATGGGAAGAACGCCCTCTCTAGTAACCAGGTAAAGCAGCGTGTAACATCGCTACCACCATAGGTCATACACAGTCTAAAAGAATACAGCAAATAGATGGTTCCAGTGGTGCAAAGATGCCAACACAAAATTAAACGTAACTTGCGGCAGTGCACCTGCCTTAGACAAGAAAATTCTTAAATTTACCTCTATCAAGACCCCACATTTTGAGCTTTGTGTTTTACAATTTTAACACAATATTGATCATAATTGGCTGAAAATATTGCCCAAATTATCACAAAATCATAAATTTCCGATACCACTTAGGTTCACAGTCCGTCAGGGCAGGTAAGTGGTATTCCCTTTTTTAAGACGAGCTCTACTGTGTATGGACCTACAGTTGTATAAATACAGAAGTATAAATACATGTACACCACTACCATCATCTTCCAAAATGGTAAACAGGACTACCCGAACCATTGCAAGGTGTGCAAGCTATGTTTTAAGTAATGCAAGCATGTGAGGAATTCCACAAAATCAAGACTGTTACAAAAATGGTGTAAGCACACCAGTTTTAACACTTGGTTGCATACAGTTGCATTTATACTTCTGACTTCAACATCATGTTATGCCATCACCATTATTGTCAATATATGTAATTCCCATATCATGTGTTGGGTACTATTGGTGCATCTGCGCATTCGCACAATACCATCCCACAATCTTCTTATCTATTGTAGGTAAATGAACCATTTTCTTGAGCTAGCTGCACGTTTGCCCAAGCACTCAATGCATGTGTGATAGCAATGTACACCCAGTAATTATAATCTTGGGCCAAACTATTTTTGCTTCTGGCCTTTATTTGGTTCTGCTGAATTTAACAGGGGGAAAAAGAACATGGCTGTAACAAACAAATCTCAATGCATAAAATCTGGAAAATGAAGTATGATATTACAAACTGCAGTGCGGACTAGACCCCCGATAGTTGTAATCCCTACTTGAAAAACAAGATACAGACAGAAAGACGGGAGAGGGATATTGGCAAGAGAAACAAATGCCTGGAACGATTCCAACCTCGTGTTTCTGTGAGACAAACCATCCTCAACGCAGCAGACGCTCGTTTTCTGATCACCGACGTCAACAACACAAGCACTGCTTAGTCCACAGCCGTAGGTTGCAAGGACGGACTCCTAAAATTAATACCAAAATAAAACAAATTATGTAAATTAAATTGATAGAAAAACAGGTATTATACTACTTTATAGGGTGGGTAAAACCAACAGGTACCTTTTCCAGAAAGGTACCGGTCTTTTGTGTAAAATCTTGAAAATGAAGTATGATGTTGCAAACTTAATTGTAAGACTTAATTGTAACTGTTGCAAATGCCTGGGTGTCCTACTTTATATGTCATTAATTTTCTCAAATATCACTATGTTTGTTTGTAATTTATGTCATACATTCTTCACTAAATATTGGCCGTTTCTAATTCATCATGGGTTTCCTCACACTTGCGAGCGACAGTGCAATGGGCGCTTTTGAGGAATCATTGGTTTCAGTACCAGAAAGAAATAATTAATTGCACAAACACTTTTACAAATGCGCCCAAATATCACACTTTTGCTCCCATTTTTATAGAAAGACACACATGCAAACAATTGCAAGCGAAATGAAGAAAGTTTGATTGCCATTTTTGCAAATTTGCAGATGAAAAACTTTCAAGAACAACGTCAATACCTGGTGAACTATAGCTGACCCAAAGCCCATTCTTAGGAGCAGAAGGTTCATGAGTTCCTTGACATGGGGTCGATGGTAGATATCGGGAATGACGAGTAATGCTCGATAATGCTGTGAAGAGACAATTATTGATTATTGACAATCTTTGATTATTGACAATTATTGATCATTGAGTATAGCAGGAGGTTCATGAGTGCCTTGACATGGGGTCGATGGTAGATATCGGGAATGACGAGTAATGCTCGATAATGCTGTGAAGAGATAATTATTGATTATTGACAATTATTGATTATTGATCATTGAGTATAGCAGGAGGTTCATGAGTTCCTTGACATGGGGTCGATGGTAGATATCGGGAATGACGAGTAATGCTCGATAATGCTGTGAAGAGATAATTATTGATTATTGACAATTATTGATTATTGATCATTGAGTATAGCAGGAGATTCATGAGTTCCTTGACATGGGATCACTGGTAGATATCGGGAATGAGTATTGATCAACATTGCTGTGAAGAAACAATCATTGGTTATTGACAATTATTGATTATTGACAAGCATTGATTATCAAGTATTGCTCGATAATGCTGCAAGGAGACAAGCATTGATTATTGAGTGATTGATTATCCAGTATAGCTCGATAATGCTGCGAGACACGCATTGATTATTGATAATCATTAATTACTGACTGATTATCGAGTATTATCTACAATCACTGGTTATTGAGTATAGCTCAATAATGCTGTTAGGAGACAAGCATTGATTCTTGACAAATTACAATAATTGATTATCAAGTATCGCTCAAAAATGCTGCGGACACGCATTGATTATTGATAATCATTAATTACTGACTGGTTATCGAGTATTATTGACAATCACTGGTTATTGAGTATAGCTCAATAATGCTGTTAGGAGACAAGCATTGATTATTGATAATCATTGATTACCGACAATCATTCATTATCGAGTATAGCTCAATAATGCTCTGAGCCTCACTGGGATTTGAACCCGAGACCCTTGACACATTGTCCTGATGCCCTGCCCACTGAGCTATATGAGGCACAGTGGTATACTCCCTCTGGTTGTCCTTACGAGCCCACAAAACAACAAATTCACCTCCAAATCTTTCACAGGTATATTTAACTTCTCTTCTAGCGCCGTGCTCCAAATCGTTTCCAAATCCTGGAGAACGCTCGTCAGCGAACCGCTAGACCCCCGATGAAGGTTGAACAAACCTCGCCTGATTGGCCAATGGACATTGTAACAATTGCGTGGTTCCAAGTATAGCACCTGTGGAGAGTTTGTGCAATTTCCTGTTAGTTCTAGCTTGATGTAATTACTGTTTTCTGAATAAATTTTCTATCGTTTTTAAATTAAAATTCAATGTACAGACAATGTTTCTGAAGCACCTGGCACAAACTCTACCAGCTTAGCTGTGAGGCACAATCATCTTTAAAATAAACTCCTCAAAAAATGTTTGGAAAGTCAAGTTTTACTGACGATTTCTCTCTTGTTACTAAATCATTTCCCTTGAATTTGGTATCATTGGAAAGCCCCGTTATTCCTCTTTACAGTGATGTGCCATTTGTTATGATTAATCAATTGGGGGATGTGCAGTATAGCGGAATACAGGGGTGGGTGGAAAGTGAAATGTCACAAAATTCACTGCTATTGTCATGCAGTGCATTCCCCTTTTGCTTGGAGGATGGGAAAATGTCAATGCACTTTTTGACATTTCACTTTACACCCGCCCCCGTATTCAGCTGTGCTGCACATCCCCCAATTGCTTAATCATAACAAATGACACATCACCAAAAAGAGGAATAACAGGGCTTTCCAATGATATAAAATTCAAGGAAAATTATTTTGCAACAAGAGAGAAATCGTCAGTCAAACTTGACTATCCGAACTTTTTTTGAGTAGTTTACATCTGTTTCCCCTCCTCTTAAGCCGCCTGTTTTTCATCCGTCTTGTGTTTGTTGCGTTTGCGCTGCGCTCGTCCGTCTGTATCGGTCTATGGAGCGATTCAGACACAAACGCAACACAAGCGCAAGACAGAAAGGCGGCTTTAGGGAGGATTCAAACTTAGCCTTTTTGCGTGTGAATGCGATGGGCATCGCTTTCAAAAAAAGCGATGTGGAGGGAATTTGGAATAAAATGGTGCACTGAAAATCACAGAATCACAAACCACTTTTGGCCAAGTTGATTCTGTAATTTTCTGTGCATTGTTTTACTTTAAAGGCACAGGCTCATCAGCAATGCGCGTGTGCCAAATTCGTGCCACGAAATACGCAGCTCCGTGTAGCAAAGGCATTGAGCTGCATACATGTATCTTGAATTTGGCACACGCGCATTGCTGACGAGCCTGTGCTTTTAAATATCCTCCACACCGCTTTTTTCTCATAGTGACGTGCATCAAAATTACGCGTGAAAAAGCTCGGTGTGAATTCACAGTGTGAATTTTTTAAACAGTAGCACACATCACATACCTCTTCTCCAACGAGGTATTCCGGTTTGCTTGACGTATTGGTCCACTGCATGCCTGAGTTATCATCTAGAGGTTGTGATCTCACCGCACGATTGAATGTGATCACCTGATCGGGAACCAAATAAAAAACAGTTTTGAAAATGTTCGCCATATTTTGAGTGTAAATATATAGTTCAAAAAAAAGAAACTCAAGTTATACTCCGACCAAAGTTCGTGGAGGCCGAGACTTAGAGATGAAACATATTTTATCGATCAGTAACGTGCATGACCACCTCTTGTGTCAAGGATGACTGCAACGGGTTTCATAAGAGCCACTAAGGCAGGGTGTGCCACTTTGCCTGAAGTGCCTTCCTGGGCTCACATGCACTTTTAGGGCTGTTTCGAAGATGCACGGATCCAGAGGTCAGCTCATCCCATGCAGGTTCAATCAGGTTGAAACCAAATGCGAGCCCGAAAGATTCTCTTTGAATCAGAAAATGTTGCATTTATTAACTTAAAAAATCACTTTTTGTTTTAACTGTTCCTCTTGGACTTGGAGGAAATCACTGAAGCAGAACAGTCTTGAAAGCGATTCCAAAGTTATTGGTCTATCAGTGCCTTGTTATCCACAAGTTCACTGTATTCAACAAACTTTTTAGGGATAGTATATAAACCCGGCCTTGCATACCTCTGAAGCGGGAACACTTTGCCTTCGTTGACCAAGAGACGTCTTCCGAGACCAAATAGCTTGCTCCACCATTTTGAGTGTATGTTCCTGTTGCGTCTCACTGTTAGGATGCTGCAAAGAGAATATACCGATATTTTTAATGTCAACTGTTGTGCATACTGTACAGTGATGATGTTCTTGAACGGGATGGCAATTTGAGAGTACTTCGTTTGAAAGGAGCACTCTCAGACAAAACTGTTAAACATCCCGAAGGCCAGCGTGGACATCCAGGAACTGTTGTCTTGTTCCTCAATTTTATTGACTTGAAAGTGAATAGATCGCAAGTCCGGCGCACAGTCTCAGCACGCTGCTGATGAAAAGTCATCGGTTGCTATGTACGCGCAGTAAAGAACAATGGATTTTTACGAGGCTGATGACGTTATCCCGCCTCATCCCATTAAAGTATTTATCTCAAATTATTTTTGGGGTTCCAATATTAGACTGGGACCAAATGAACTTTCATTGAGAAATCTCCAACTTTTTTGGGACAGATGACCTAGAAGAGTTTACTGTAGTACAGCAAAGATGGCAGCATCGTATTGTTTAGACACGTGACCAAATGACCATGTGAAAGCAAACTATGTCGAGTAGCGAAGTTGTTAAGCCTTCTGTCCCAAATATGTTTGCTGTAAACCATTTCCAAAGGAAACAATCCCTGCCCTGGGACAATTAACGTAAATGTTGGCATAGTCGCCAGGTCCATGACCTTGCCACCCTATTGATGAACAATGGCTGATGAATAGGGTGGAGATCTCACAAACTGGCGACTATACCGACATTTACGTTAGATAGCTTGGGCATATTAAACACAAACGTACAAATATTCCATCCCTAATGAGAATAGAATCATCATATTTAGGCTGAGAGGGGTCCTTCTGTCGTCTGGCAATCACGTGAGGGATGGCGACCGGTAAGGCGTCGGTGGCGCGACCAATACGCAGCCAGTACGATCCTGGGTGTATCACGACGACAGTTGACCACTGAATTGGCTACAAAAAGATAAAGTGTTGACAATTAAAAAATTGTCATAATGACAAATATCTACAAAAAAACTGCATACTTGAAATATGAAGTACATGTGCAGAGGTTGGGTCACACATGACATGAGAGTGCCACATCACATCTGGTGACAAGCTGCCCATGGTGACAAGCTGCAGAACAAAGCCGTTGTCTACGCAACACGTACACGTATCTAACTCTAAGCATGAACGAATTTGTTTTCACTCCAGTCACAGTGCTATGCCCGTATACAAAGGCATATGACACCGGGTCACAAAAGTGCCAGGATGTGCGACCGACGGAATAGGCAAGGGTGGACATCCAGGAACTCGCACACAGTCTCAATCAGTACATAGAGCGTCATCTTGTTCCCAGCATCATTCGCTTAAAAGTGAATAGGCCACAAGTTCAGAGCGTAGTCTCAGCGCACCGATCTTTTTCATCGGTTGATATGCACGCAATTCACACGCCTGGTGAAAAACAATGTATCTTTTCACCCGCCGACGTCACGTCACTCCGCCTCAAAAGTTATAACTAATTTTCTAGCAAAACGATGCATGTTTTTGAAGTTTTACGAGACCTGATGCATGATGAGCACACTGCATTCCCCACTCCAACCCCACCCCCTCCCCTCCCCGTTTCATCCGCCTCCAATCCCCGCCCCTCCCTCATATAAAGCTGCACAATGAATTGAAAAACTGCACACAACTGCACAACGCAACAAATCAATCTGATCATCTGATCATCATCGACAATCTCTCCTTTAAAAATATGCAAAAAATCATATCAAACATCAAAACCCTACCTCCACCATAATCAAAAATTAATAAGGATCTGATCGCATCAAAAGGACGGAACATGCGAAAAAACAAAACAAAACACCAAAGTTCGTCTGCTGCTGTTTGCGCGTGAACGTGACTAGTCAGAGCCCTTTCCGCTGTGCCCTTGCTCAGTGTGTATAAAAGTCTGGTTCCCACAATATGAATTATGCATTACGGTTAATGCATATTCATTTTACCCTTGCACTTTGACCTTTGGTACGGTGGAGACTCCACCCATTTTTCTGATCACGGAAGTGTCGCTCTTTTTCGCGATGGCGAACACGGCCAACCGCTCAAAAAGCCTAAATGTTCCATCTAGACTCCTCTCCCAAACTGAAAATGACCAGGTTTTTAATCTCCTGGGGAAGAAGTGTATGGTGAGTATAACAAAACGGCAAAATAATTTACAGTTGTATGGAAACAACGAGTCAAAAAGTTTGGTTTTTTATCCAAAAAATCCACTAAACCACCAAGCAAGGAAACAGACTAAGTTAGACTGGCCCCCCAGTCCACATATGATAAGAACTGAGAAGTTGATCATAAAATATTACCTTTGAAATGATTATTCGCTGGCAGTGTCGTGACGGCACGTCACATCGGGGTCACTGGACCGTTGCTGTGGTCACTGGTTCACGCTCACATTTCAATTACATTGGGTTTGCGTACAGTGTATTTCTATTATTATTCTTTTTGAAAAAAATATTTTAAAATATGCACAATATAATGACTTGCACTGATTTGCTAATACCTTGTCTCATAGCGATACACTGTCCTGCCTGCTATTTTGTGATCGTTGTAACAGAAAAATGCACGGAAAATTTTCCCCTTTGTAACTTTGTATGGACTCCTGTGTATCAAAGATTAATGGACATCCCGGTTGCCATATAGTGTGAACCACTGCCAAAGCAGTGAACGCAACTTGGTTGGAAACTGACATCATACTCTGCCAGCGAATTCAAGCATCACTTAGTATGCTTAGTGCAGATTTGATGGAGCATATGCAGAATACCTCTCAACAAGAAAAAATGCGCTTGCTTCGTTGTTCATCGCACATCGACTGGTTCTTCAACCGTACTTTTAAAACTTCCCGGAAAGAATTATGTTTACTGGTGGCCATTTATTCCTTATTAATGACTAAATAACCACCAAAACATGTTAATATTTTAAAGGGAAGTGAATTTAGGAGTGAAAAACATTCAACAATTTCCTTGAAAATACATATTCTGCCCCGTTTTATAGACTCAACACACAGCGTCTCAGTGGCGACCAGTGAACGGAATTCATACCAACTTGTCTTTATAAAACGGGGAAAGAATTGAGTAGTTGCTCATGACTTCAGACCTTGTGTACAAAACATGTCAGACAGGCTGACAAAATTTAAGTTTTTCCTCACAAAATCTTAAATTTTTCTCACTCCTAAATGTTTGTTTTTGTCCCCATCAAATCTGCACTTACCGTTGCTTACTGAGTCATTCTAAAGAAAAGAAAACAATTCTGATCAACTTCTCAACTCGTTCTGTTATTTAGGCTATATTAATGAAGGATTTAGGTTATTTATATTATAAATGGTCTTTTGTTTTGCCAGTCTTTAGCAACTACAGTTGTTCAAGTATTCCTGACCCAGCCTAGTCCCAACACATGGACTAAAAAATGCTGCGGAGTCGCTTGCTTTGTAAAGGACATCAGCCTTCGCTCATACTACATCAGAGTTTTTGACATCATGGTATGTTGACCAATCTTAAAGGAACACACCGGCTTACTGTTTACATAATGTATACTTTTAGAATGCTAAAAGTTTTTTTCTGACGTTTACATTGGGACGTTATAATTTTGTATGTTACACTTTTAGCCCCTTACCTTTTGAACCCCCATTCGCCATGTTGAATTTTCCTGCACGACCAAGATGGCGGCCCTTCTCCAAAGTGAAATTTCACCTTACAGTAAAAATTAAACATTGAAAAACTTACCGTGGAAGTCCCTGGAATCTCCAGAATGTTGTACCGTGGTCTATTCTCCCCGATGATTCTTCTAAACAGGAAAAAAACTAGTCCAACGTCATTTTTCTTGACATTTTCCAAGCTTTCTGGAGAGAACAGCGTGATTTGATGGTTAACCAATGATTGCAAAGATATACCGCCCTCTTGTGGTCACCTCATTGTATGATGTCACTGCAGTACAATTTTATTTGACATGGCACAAGCAAAGTATAGATGGACTAGATGGACTAGCTAAAATTGTTTGGATCAACTCTGGCTTTTTCTTTTATCCAAATGTCTTGTTTGATTTTTTTTCTTCAGAAAGGAATGAAGATTTGGGAGCAGGAACTGTACAACCAGTTCAAGTACAGTGTTGTACCCAACAAGAGCTTCTTCCACACCTTTCAGACTGACGTAAGTCAAGGAATTCTAAGACCAGAAATCTACCTAAATATGCCTTGATGTAGCAGTATAGAGCTCTAAAGAGAAAATGTCACTCTCTGTGTATTGCCAAGATTACTGGTTCTATATTAAAGGCAGAGGCTCGTCAGCAATGCGCGTGTGCCAAATTCGTGCAATGAAATACGCAGCTCCATAGCAAAGGCATGGAACTGCAGATTTCGTGGCACGAATTTGGCGCGCCCGCATTTGGCGCGCACGCATTGCTGACGAGCCTGTGCCTTTAAAACCAGTAAACTGTTTCTTTGCACTTTAGCAATGAACATTTCATATTACATGTACCAGCGAATGTTTAGACCCAGCCAACCTGGCAGCTGAGGTCGTACTTTAGTAGTCTATTGATTATGGTGCCAGCTTTTAATAGAATCTGTCGGGCAATGATAATGATGATGTAGACTTATACCGTGCACTTATTCGGGGAGGCACCTACACTGTCATTACCCCTGGTCATAGGGCTCCATTAAATCACTACATATACCATCTCGGCTCCCTGGGGAGTATGCAGCCCTGGCTGCCTATTAGGTGCTCAATGGTTAAGGGGCCCGTCCATATGCACGGAGGGGGGAGGGGGGTTGTTGACATTGCGTACACCGTGCGTACAGGGGGAGGGGGTCCAAGCCAATGCGTATGTATGCAAACCGAACATTTGCTTTTAGTAAATCAGGAAAGGATGGACAAGTTGACCATAGCGTCAGACCCATGTACAGGCCACACATTTTTCTCACACATCTTACATTTTTCTCACTCCTCAAATTAGGTTTTTCCATTAAATCTGCAGTTAATGATGCTTGATGTCATTTAAGTTTTAAAAAAATGCAAAAGAAATCTCATTTATTTTAAATTTTGGAGGCGACATGCGAATCATACTAGTAGTATATAGCACTATACATGTACATGTATGTCTAGTACTGACCTATTTACCAATGCTGAAGTATATATGGAATGCGTATGCGTACAGGGGGATGTGGGGAGGGGGGTTGGAGCCACTGCGTACGCCATACGTACAGGGGAGGCGGTCTAAAAAGTCGGCATTTCATGCGTACATACTTTATGGATGGCCCCTAATCAAACACATCAACATTCACTACCCTCTCAAGTACCCATTTACTCCTGGGTGGAGAGAAGCAATGCATGGCAAAGTACCTTGCTCAAGGGTGTACGCACCATGGATGGACCGGACCGGGATTCGAACCTACTACCTTTATAAATAACTCTAGTTTTGAATACGATCCACTAGACCACTCTACCACAGCACTCCAGACAAGTGTAGAAGTCGCTTGTTTTTTATTTTTCCGACAGGATTGTTGGGCTGGTTTGAACTTTGCCAATGATGCAGAAGCCAACGATTTTTCAGCTTCCATCACCAGTAAAATAAATGCCAAACAGCAACGAAAGGAGGGTGAGTCTGGGTACTAGACACAAGGTAACCATCATATAGAGACGTAGTCTTGTTGTGCCATAGGCGCCAGGCTAAGTATGTGCAAATATTTGAATTCTTGCACAAAACGCCACTTTGCATTAAACTTCAGCCAAGATAATTCGCTGGCAGAGTCGTGATGTCACATTGCGTCGCTGGACCGTAACTATGGTTACTGGTTCACGCTCACGTTTTACATGCATTGTGTTTGCGCAGTGTATTTTACTATTATTCTTTTAGAAGAAAATATTAACAAATAAGGACCATAATGACTTGTAATGGTTTGCTCATACCTACTCTCATAGCGATACGCTACCATACTGCCTTATTTTGTGAAAAACTCACCAGAAAATGTTCCCTTTGTGACTCCTGTGCAAAACAAATGGAGAAACGCGTTGCCATGCAAGTAGCGTGAACCGTTGTCAAAGAAGTGAGCGCGTCTGCGCGGAAATTGACGTCACACTCTGCCAGCGAATTAAGCACAGCACGAGAGGTTTCTCATCAGCAACTTTTAACCACTTGATGCCGGAGGACGTGTAAACACGTGCTGGCAATGTATAGTCACAGGGACAGTTGACTCGGAGTGTTGCAAAGTATGATCTTTTGGTGAGAAGATTCATACAATGAATGTAGAAATGACTCTCAAGAGTCGGTATTTGTGGTGCTTGACCTGGTCTTAACTTTTGGCCAATCACTTTTGCCTTTTTTGTTTTGCCAAAAAATAATCCTGCCGTCAACTGGTTAAGATTCATGCCCAAGTTTGGGATCTAACTGCAGCCTTGGTGTTTTTCAACAAATTTTCTTGAACCACCCACAGATTTAAGTTGGAATTCTTCAAATTATAATTAAAGAGGATTGTGTGTCAATTTGGAGTCTGAGTAAAAATTAGGGAATAAAAGTGGGTTTGGCCAGTCTTAAACATACGGTTTAAACCGGCGAGGGGCCTGGACGAGTGATAATGGCCCGAGGACCATTTTTACTCATCCAGGCGCCCCTAGCCGGTTTTAAAGACTGGCCAAACCCACTTTTATTCCCATTCATAAATACCTTTTTGTGTAAATCAGTAAAACTCACAAAATTTGCCGGTCATTTTGCCATATTCTGCATTGTATTTTTGTATGCATCGCGAGTTCGTTCAAACTGCAAGCAGTGCATCAAGTTGTTTTTGTTTGATCGTGTGCATTACGCGTAATGCAGGCATGTTGTACGCGCACGCGCACGCACACGATGGGGTACTTTGTACATTTTGCTTTCGGGTGCGTGCAGTTTCTGGTGCGTGTGCGTGTTCCATACGCGCTGACTAGGGAGCGGGCACAAATGCGGGCCAGGCAACAAAGTGTTTAAAACTGGCTGCCTGGTCTTTATCATCTGTTGAAAACTGGCCACACGACGTACTTTCAACCAATAGGGATGCGTAAACTGTTTAAGGTATTTATGAATTGTTGTTAAAAATTGCTATTTCGTTCGTTTTTACAGACAAAAAGCGTCGGGCCCCAGGTGCCCCTGATCCAGCTGCACGAAGCCGGCCCAATGCGGCTCCTCCGCTACCTGCTCCAAGTAAGTACCTTTATACAAGCTGGCAAAACATCAAACTTCTGTTTACAAGATAACATCTCCGTGAAAACAGTAAATATCTGAGATGAATTTGTAGCTCTCGTTGACCATGAATAAACAAGCGTGCTTTAATACTGATGGGTATAGACTACTAAAGTGTGACGCCAGTTGTCAGGGTAACTGGCTCTAAACACTCACTGGTAATCTGAAATGTCCATTGGTATAGCGCAGGTAAACAGTTTACCAGTTTTAGTGTAGACCCAGTAACTTTGGCAACACACAAAGTGGCGTTTCACTTTCACTCTGTTTAGCTCTGATTTTTGTGTGTGCTTTCCTTCTATTTATGTCAGCTTATGTCAGCTTATAGCGGAGTATCTCTTGAACATTAGCAAAAGCAAATTTGAGTGTGAAGTTAAGGCCCGCTTCAAACGTCGCGCTTATGCCGTGGTGAATTCAATTCAACCTGATTTGTTTAATTCGACACGGCACAAGCACGACGTTTGAAGCCATTTGGCTCAGCAAAAATAAATTCGGCACGGCAGAAAAATGTAGCTCGACAGGGTCTGCCGTGCTAACTCAATTTAGTGCGGCACAAGCACGGCTTAGCTTCAAACGTCGTGCTTCTGCCGTGTCAAATTTAATTCCAGTTCGAAGTTGGTCCGCAATTTTTTTACAACTAGGAATGCGCATGCTCGCAGCGCGCATGTGAGTACAGAAATAACCAACAAACAAGTGCATCAAAATAATAAAATGGCGATGTACAATGGACAGAATGGAAAATGCACGTATACAACGTCCATGATGTGCACAATACTCATCCGCCATGTTGGATGTATTTAAGCTCGACTGGGAGTTTGCAATTAAGTTCGACGTTTGAAGCCTCTGCCGTGCTAACATCGTGCCAACGTTGTGCCAAGTTGAATTTAATTTGACACGGCATAAGCGTTTTTCTGCTGATAGGAAACTGCATTGTGTACCATGACGTTTGAGGCTTTTATCTATACCATTCGCTTCATCTCACAAGACCACATGGCCACTCTAAGTAAAAGATTGCCAAAGTAGTGCGTGGAGAAACGAACCCATATAATTTGTTTAATTAACTTCAATTCGCAGCCTGTAGGCTGAATTGCATTAAGCTGTCTTCCACCTAAACATCGAGATACCAAGGTGGGTGGCGCCATTGGCAGCCGACAGCCAGAGACACCGGGGAATCCCCTAACTCTTCGCGAAAGAATGCTCTGGGATCTTTTAAGTGCACTACACAACACACTGGACCATCGGCTTTACATCCCTTCCGAAGGATGGAGCAAGTGTGTTTAAGTGCCTTGCTGAAGGGCACAGGTACCCCAGCTGGGTATCAAACCCGCAACCACAAGTTTTCACCCGAGTATTGCGAGTCAGTGACCTAAACCACTTGGAGAAATCTGTTTCCACACAACCAAATGCCTTTACCCCTATTCAGGGGAGGCATTGTAGTAAAGCGTCTTGCTCAGGGACACATGCCACAACCAATCATGGCTAGAAATCAACGGTGGATTGCAATATAACCGGGTAAGAGTTGAGAAGTTGATCAGAAATTTTTTTTTTAAATGACGATAGGTGCAGATTTGAAGGAAAAACCCAAATGTTTGAGTGAGAAAAATTTCAGATTTTGTGGGGAAACACTTTTTAAGCCTGTCTCATATGTTTTGCACACGAGGTCTGAAGCCATGATTAACATCTCAATTCTTTCCCAAATGATGACAAGTTTTTGTTGCAAGACGAGACTATTATGTCTTAGTTTTAGGAGACATTTTAAGAGATAAGACATCTTAACTTTCTTTATCAACCTCAAGCCCACATTTCAGTTGCTTGCATTCATCAAATTTGAATTTGGTGCTTGTCACCATAACACCATGATAATATCTGCTAACTATTTGCCGTTTTTCATCAGTATGTTAGAGTTAAGACCGACACTTTTTCTCAAAAACTATCAATAGCACAGCGACGTCAGTCGTCGGCACTCCCACCGTCCCTTTCTGACACAAGGTTACATAATACAGGTGGATCGCCGGCCAGTCGTTCGCATCAGCGCCGTTTCTCATCTAGTGATTCCCCTCATCATGGTAGTAGATTCTTTTCTTAGATCTTGACTATTTTCTAACCGCCACCCCAACCCCCCCCCCCCCCCCCCCCCCCCCCCCCCCCCAACCTCCCCCTCCCACCGCTCCTCCAAACTTCTACAAGAAGTTGTTTCATCCTTGAAACGTTAGGGACTTTTAGGTTTTATGTCGACTAAGTGGACTGAGACGTCATGACGTCAAGACGTCATGTTTAGATTTCAGTGAAAATGCCAAATTCATTCTTACCACGTTCTCAATTTTGGCAAAATCGGGTTTCAAACTCCAGACCTCCAACTCACTGGGCAGATGCTCTACCAGCTGAGCTATGAGGCACAGCGGTATAGTCCCTCAGGTTTCCCCAAGACCTCTGACACACTGGGTAGATGCTCTACCAGCTGAGCTATGAGGCACTGCGGTATAGTCCCTCAGGTTTCCCCAAGACCTCTGACACACTGGGTAGATGCTCTACCAGCTGAGCTATGAGGCACAGCGGTATAGTCCCTCAGGTTTCCCCAAGACCTCTGACACACTGGGTAGATGCTCTACCAGCTGAGCTATGAGGCACAGCGGTATAGTCCCTCAGGTTTCCCCAAGACCTCTGACACACTGGGTAGATGCTCTACCAGCTGAGCTATGAGGCACAGCGGTATAGTCCCTCAGATTTCCCCAAGACCTCTGACACACTGGGTAGATGCTCTACCAGCTGAGCTATGAGGCACAGCGGTATAGTCCCTCAGGTTTCCCCAAGACCTCTGACACACTGGGTAGATGCTCTACCAGCTGAGCTATGAGGCACAGTGGTACACTCCCTCAGGTGTCCCCAAGACCTCTGACTCACTGGGCAGATGCTCTACCAGCTGAGATATGAGGCACAGCTCCTCGGGTTTCCCCAAGACCTCTGACACACCGGGCAGATGCTCTGCGGCACAGCGGTATACTCCCTCAGGTTTCCCCAAGACCTGTGACACACCAGGCAGATGCTCTACCAGCTGAGCTATGAGGCACAGTGGTATACTCCCTCAGGTTTTCCCAAGACCTCTGACACACTGGGTAGATGCTCTACCAGCTGAGCTATGAGGCACAGCTCCTCAGGTTTCCTCAAGACCTCTGACACACCGGGCAGATGCTCTGAGGCACAGCGGTATACTCAGGCCCATGGGATTTTTCTCTCATCCCAAGTTTGGTTGTTTCATTTTAATGATAATTTGGCACCATACCAGTTTTGGCAGTGGATAAGAGACAGTATGACTTGACGCATGCGCAAAGCCTTAACATGACGTCACCGTGTCACAGTCCACTTAGGGCGTGTTTGTTTCACGACGTGTTTATTTTACGCGCAGAAACAAACGTAACTGCTCTCGACTAGGAATTCAAGTCACGTGAATAGAGCACTAAAGTGACAACGTCACCCTTAGTGCGTTGCTATGGTTTTTGGGTCTACACTAAAACCAGTGAACTATTTCCCTGCGCTTTAGCAATGGACGTTTCAGATTACCAGGGAATGTTTAGACCCACTTACCATGGCAACTGACGTCACACTTTAGTAGTCTATTGGATCTGCGCAGATCTGAATCTGGATCCGTCCGAAACAAACACGCCCATAGTCAACATGACGATCTCAAACTCCCCGTTGTTGCAACCAATACCGGCGTTGTACTGATGTTTGATTTACCGCAGTTTTTGTTGGTTGGATTAGTCTATAAATCCAGCATCAGTCCAGCTTAGGTTTTCTATGTGCATCTTTCTGCCTACTTTTTTCGGTGTGTGTGCTTGCTCAACTCTGCTGTAATTACGGCGATCTTCCCCCTGCAGTTTATTACTTAATATAAAGAGCTAAAGAACGTGTCATCTTTTGTCAATTTGGCCGTTTCATTCACAATACAGACGCCAGCAAGAGTTTGATGCGGAAAGGCTACATTGGATGTGTGCACGCACGTCATGCAAAAAGATCGACACTAGCATTGCTAAAATGTGTGATAATAAACAATTGTTGACTGGTGTGGTGTGGGATATGGAGTTTTGTTATATCCCGTCTTGGTCTCAGATAATCGTTTCTATTATTTTAAATTGTACAAAAATTGCACAAATTTTAAATAGCACCTTCGCTAGTCTCTGGACTACCACGTGTGCGTGTGTAACATTGCGAAAGTGGCGCGCGTACGAGTTTGTTGTTTTGGCGCACAGCGTGTGGAATACTGGAATGTGCATGTCTCTAGTGGGCGTAACACGCAGTTTATTTTACCAATGGGACAGCGCGTCACGAGTGCTATGGACGCGCAAAACATTCACGCAGATCGCTTTATGGTAGGGCGATATGGGCGATATGAACTAAAATTTGCGTATGGCAGCAGGTGATATGAGTTTTTATCGCATGGACATGTGACCGTTCTGGACCAATGAAACTGCAGTATTCCAAGACGGGGTAAACAAAGTATATTATTATGCCGTCTATTCTCGGGAAAAGAGCACTAATTGAACTTTTTTCGTCGCAAACATTGTTAACCATGTTTAAATAATCTAGGCTTCCTAAATAAACTTTAACCTCTAAATCAGGTATTCGTTTTCAAATCAAATCTGAATTGTTTGTGCAATTGATCACTCTCAAATGACGTCACTATCTACAAAATGTCACGTGCATCAGGATCTTGAGCGTAAATGTTTATAACGCGCATCGGCTGCGCCGTATTTCGGGCAACACACGGGCGCGTTTGGAACATTTTCCCAGGGTGTGCGTGCGCATACTTGATTGCGTTTAATACGCAGTAGCATTTTTCCTACGAAGATGGCGTCTGTGAGAGTGGTTAATAATCGAATGTACCGATGTCAACCGCTCTGTCAGAAAATCCCTTTCCGACAGAAACGCTTGGTGGCGCTCTTATTGTGAAACGCCCGAATTGCTAAGGCAATAGTTTTGAACAAAGTCACTCAGCTGGTTTCCCTGTGATTTTAGATCGGAAGTGTAAGATAGATATTAAGTGCACTTTCTTGCTCTGTCCGCAAAATTTATGATGTGTAGGTTTTCACTGTGGTAGTTTGGACTGCATAACTCTTGATTGTACGCTAACTGATGTGGTTCTAGTTAAAAATAGTGAGGTTTTGGTCGCACACGGTTAGCCAATTCGACGGCTTTCAGCTTAGTTTGCGTCATTGGTATGTGGGTAGTTCCATAAGAACAGGAGCCAAAGTGTGACATTTTGATGCATTTGTAAAAATTGCCTTTTCAAGTTAACAAAATTGTTTAAAGAAATTTCTGTGTAATTTCTAAATAATGTAGAATATTTCAAATAATTTACAAACGTTTAGACATGTCTTGGTATCATAGTCTTGAAAATATTCAAGAAAATTGTTTCACAACGTAAGGGAGGACTCCAAGGCATTTTTCAACTCTTGCGATCACATTTTAAGTCTTTTTGACCAGTTTATTTATGGAAAAGGTAGTTGCTGATTTTACCCAGCTGTAGAACCTGGACTTTATCGATTCATAATGCATTATGAGCGAAATTTATTACATAATGATCGTAACAAATTTACGCTTAATGTCACACTTGCATTTAGAAGATCGCACTAGTTTATTGAATCATTCTCATTATGTTTTGGGTAGTATCAACAGATAAAGGTGGTGTTCGATTCATGAGGTCATATATTATTTATATGCCAAGGGTAATCGTTCTCTGAAGGTAATTAGAAAAAAATCAACTTCAAAAGTGTCACGACGTAAGAGGCACACTGTTCCATTTTCATGGAATGACCCATGTGCATACTTGTACATAAGTTGTAGCGCTTAAGGGGCCATCAAAAGTTGTCAACATTTTCACGGTCCTACAAAGTGTAGGAAGGGAGAGGGGGGTTGAGGGCCGCTTAAGACTTTACATGCACTGTATAATTTTGACACATCTTGGTACTGATAGAAAAGTTTTCAATGATAAATGGGTAATTCCCAAAATTAGGGGTCCAAAATGTTTGGTGTCCCAGTTACGTACGACACTCTCTGCTTCAAAAATCACCACTTATGACCACCAATTCTCAGTAATGGACTGTGGCCTGTGATTATAGGGGGCAGCATCACTTCTTCAAAAACATTTTTTCCGATTCCTGAAAAATATTCAAAACAAAAGACCATAAAGGCTTATAATTTGTTCCATGGTATTGGATAGGAGTTTGGTGTCCCGGGTTACCTACGCCAATGAAAATTGGCTGTAGAATGAGTTTGCATTAACATTGGTGCCATATCTACACACAAACATTAAATTTGAGTGGCATTTGTTGAAATAAAAATAATTATTTACTACTAAGAAACCACTTTCAATCACTAAAAACACTTGGAAATCTTAAAAAGCATGTCACACTTTTGGACCCCTAATTTTGGGAATTACCCAAATAGTGTTTTGGGGGGAGGGAGGGGGGTCTTGAAAAATACTGCGCTCTGTAAAACTGTGAAAATGTTGACAACTTTTGATGGCCCTAAACATAATCGTTTAGGTAAACATACATGTAGTCATGATCACTAACCGTGCACACCGAAATCTCACTAATAACTTTATGTCCCCTGACTGATATCTGTAGAGTGTGATAGAAGTTTTCTAATGGTGTAAAAATTGTGTCAGGTTTGAGAGCAGTACCACAGAACTCCATTAAAAACTAGAACGGAAACGGAGCCGGGACGCGCATAACCGCGCCTTCTCATTAGCATAGTTTTGGGCACCTTCATTTGCATATTTCTGGGCACCATTTGCATAATTGTGGGCACCTCATTTGCATGGTTTTGGGCACTACCCCATTGAATTACACGTAAAACCTCCCGCATGCGCACTTTCTCAATGTTTGTGACGATCGCGCGTGTTATGTCCGAACACAAAACGCGCTACACGCGCACGCGTTCCAAACCGCCTGAAACCGGTTATGGTGATGTGCCATTCAATAACACAGTCGTTTCTTATCTTGCTGTTAATAGAAATCTGTGGATTAGTACCCTAATTCCTTGTTAAACTAACCAATCAGAGAATGCTTTTGTTGCAGATGTCAGCTCGCTGTACTGTAGTCGGCATGCTCTAGCTGTACAAATAGCTTGTGTTTCAGAAATTTAACATCTAATACATTTCGTCTTTTTCGTGATGTTAAAGAAAAGATCTGTTACATTTCTGATATACAGGGAGAAAAAGTTATATACCATTTCAGATTCTGTTGCTTTACAGCACTTCTCAATAACGGAGAGGAAAGTGCCACTGAAGAAAATCAGAATTTAAAATTAAATTTCTTTTCTGCTAAAAACCTGCATCTGCCTATTTTCTAAGCTAAAATTTCTTGCAGCCAAAATGGATGTTTTTTCGGCAGTTTGCCATAACATTTCTGTAATGTTTCAACTGCAGTCGAAGACAAGCATTATAAAGCTATTTGTTTTCATACTTGCTATAAAAGCCCAGCACTTTAAAGCGCAAACTCTCATATCATTTCAAACCAATTTTAAAAAAGACTGCTAATTTTATTTCAAAAAGCCAGTCCTGTGCTGTTTACCCCACTCAAATAATTATTTAGGGAATAAAACATACGTTTAAAACCGGCTAGGGTCCTGGGCCATTATCAGTGTGCAGGACCTTAGCCGGTTTTAAACGGATTGTTTAAGACTGGCCAAACATACTTTAAATACCATTCATAAATACCTTTTTTGTGTAAATCGGTAAAACTCACCAAAATAAGCTTGTCGTTTTGCCATGTTTTGCATTCACTTTCTACCGCGTTCGTATGAACTGCTAGCTGTACTGTGCGACAGTGCGTCGAGTTGTTTTTGTTCGATCGCGCGCGTTACGCGTAATGCAAGTGTGTTGTACGCGCACGCATACGACCGGGTACTTGTCACAGTGCACATTTTGCTTTCGAGCGGGTGCAGTTTCTGTGTGCGTGTGCATGTTCAATGAGCGCTGAATATTGCGCAGGCCAGGGTAAAAAGTGTTTAAGACTGGCCGGTCTTTATCATCCATTTAAGACTGGCCACGTGACGTGCTCTCAGCCAATAGGGATGCGTAAACTGTCTAAGGTATTTATGAATGTTACATAAATCTAACTTTGTGCCTATTAGTGATGTCTTCATGTGAATTACATGTATGTCTTTTTTGAGTGCTGGCATGTGGTTCTGAACTTGAACATACTAAACATTTTGAGCTGTATGGACCCATATTTTCTGTCCAAAATGATATCTTTCCATTAAAATTAACAACCGAAGGTGGTTGCAATGTAAAGAATGAGTGTGCGCACTCTTTTCTTTTTTTCTTTTTTAGCAACCACTTGATACCAAAACAATGCACAGATTTTAAAGTTTTTTTCAAAAAAATTTCTGCAGGCTAGTTTGCCTACATTCCTCTTTAGATACATTATGCCCGGAATTTGTAAAAAAAACAAGTTTTATCTTGCAAATGATAATCAATTGAATCTCTTCGGTGATGTTTCAGTTTCAATCTTTGACGATGGTTTGACAATTCCAGCCGAATCTGGTGTATTCTCAAGTTCCTCTTTTCGTTCTTTCCTAACTCAAAGGCCACAACACCACCCCTCATCAGGCGCCAACCCCGGCCATCGATACGTCCACGACAAAGAAAAAAGACAAGAAAAAAGACAAAGGGAAGAAGAGCCGGCTGACAAAAGCTGACATAGGAACACCTAGCGACTTCACGTAAGTCATACTTGATAGCAACGCCATCTTGTGTTTATGGTGACAACCTGTTATTAAAAATTTGTGTACCTAAATTTTTTGAAATTTGTAGCTTTTGGACTTTTTTTTCCGCTGCCTCGCGGGAAGTTACCGCGACCTTCGGTAACATTCCTTCGTGTAATCTTCCCATGCGTTCCCATTTGCAATTGTTTTCAGTGCTCATGCGGAAAGCTACCGCGACCTTGCAGTAAACTTTTGCCGTGCAGGCCCATAGTTTACTGCAGGGTCGTGTTCATTTTACAGGGCGAAACTGTTCCCATTGGACTTTTCGATGGCCCTGTAAAACTCCCGCGGCTGAGCGGAAAGTTTCCGCGGCCTCTCTCACCCTGTAAGTTTTACATCGTGGTCGCGGTAGCTTTACAGGGACGCTAATTCTCCGTGCGTCCCCATTGGACTAAATTTTGTTACTCTCCCGCACAACCACGGGAGTTTTACCAAAATTAGTCCAATGGGAACACCACTATAGTCATTAGCGTACCTTTGTCAGAAAAACTTGTATCAGTTTTGAAGCGATTTTTATCGCACAAAATTGCTTAAATCTTGGGCCTATTTTACCTTTATTCTTTGGTAGTTTTAATTGTTTGCAAACTGCATAGATAGTGTAAATTAAATTTGAACCTGTGTCTTTAGTTAATAATTAGTTAAAGTGCTCTCCCAAATGTTCTACTTAGTCCTATGCTGATATTGCAAAAGAGCTTGTTACATTAGAGTACAGGGATCGATTTCACAAAAGTTTAATACGAGTTCAATGCGTCCTAGTTCCCATACTAACACCCCAAGATAAGAGGAGTGACCATTCCTAAGACACGTCTTAGCACTTTGTGAAATCGGCCCTTGGTCATGTATTTAAATCAAGTAACAGGTCTCGCCAGTTAGTACAAATTATCAACTAGCCACTGAGACCAGGGATCAATTTCACAAAAGTTAAGACAAGTTCAATGCATCCTAATTCCCACACCAACATCCCACGATATTAAGAAGAGTGACCCCTCCTAAGACGCCTCTTGGCGCTATGTGAATTGAGCCCCTTGTATATCATAACAGTGGCTCGGGTTCGAATACCAATTTCACCAGACTTGCTCTGCTCATTTAAAAGTGATGTTTTTAATTTTTCTACAGCCATGTTAGCCATGTTGGATGGGACCCGGAAAAAGGTTTTGATGTAAGTGTGTAAAAAAATGTTCATTCGCATGTATACATTGGTGTGGAAAATTATTCAGACAGTTGGAGTGTGTTCGGAAAAGTGGATTTCGTTTTAACCTAACCAGGGGCGAATCCAGGGGGGCGTGGGGGCGCACGCTCCCCTCCCCCCCCCCCCCCCTCCCCCCTTTCCCCCCCTTTCCCCCCTCTCGCTGGAGATGGTGGTGGAATGTGTGTGCTGAGCCGAAAGCTTCCGAGGAAAGGCAGGATCACTTTAAATGTTACGCAAACCATCTCGATCATTTCACGCAATTTATCAAGAGGTGCAAAGGGACCTCAGCCATAGACAATTTCCTTGACAATGGCGGATGCCAAGTCAAAAGTCTCAAATTTAGGGGTTTTTTTGTATGGCGTTGCAATCTCAATCTCTTGGACAAAACTAATGAAACTCACTCAAGGACATTTGTCAGTCCTTGTTTACATGATGCAAAATGTTCGTTCAAATCCGTTGAAAAATTATAGCTATTCAAGATCAAAAGTAGGATTGTTTTTTGTTTTTTTACATGTGGTATTATGCCGTGAGTTGATGGCGGTAGACCTAATGTTGTTGGTAATCTTTTAAATGTTGTCTCCGCAGGTTGAGGAGATGAATCCGGAAGTAAAAGACTGGTTCCGGAATATCGGGGTGTCTGAAGACCAACTAAAGGACCAGCATACGGCCAATTTCATCAAGGATTTTGTGGAGGAACACGGAGGCTTTGCTGCTATCAAAGATGACATGGCTCGTGGTAAGTACAAATTATTATACAGTGAAATTTTGTCCTCTGCTCTTAAAGGAGCGTGTCCAGATCACATTTGTACAGCTATGCTATGTTTAGCTTTAAAAAATCTGCTTAACATAATTGTTTGTGGTCAAATATTCTGTGCTTATAAATACATGACCACCTGGAGGTTGTGCCATATTTCTTGTTTTTCACATTTCAAAATGGCCAATGTAAAAATTCAAGAAACTAATTTTAGTTACGTTTGTGCATAATGTACTTTTAATGATCATGGAACTTGCAAATGTAGGATGATAGATGTCATCGGAGTGAAACTTTTAACAGAAATTTGCATTGATGTCTCTCATAGGAAATGTTTTACCACCCCCACTGCCCCCATCTCGAGCCTCCGCCCCACTCCCTCCCCCTCCTACAGGAAACCGCAGCCTCCCACCCCCACCCCCTCCAAGCCGTGGCCACGCCCCTCCCCCTCCCCCTCCTTCATTATCATCCCGTGGTGCCCCTCCCCCACCACCACCCTCCCGCGCCCTTCCCCCTACCCCCTCCTCCATGGCCCCACCCATGCCACCTCCCTCCATGCATACACGCCCCTCTGCTTCACCCGCTCCCCCGCCCCCTCCCCCAATGGGAGGAGGTCCCCCTCCGCCCCCGCCACCCCCACCCCCGTCTGTGGGTACTGCGCCCCCTCCGCCCCCTATTGGAGCATCAGGGGCGCGTGGAGGGCTACTTGATGACATTCATAAGGGCATGTCTTTGAAACGGGTGGACCCTGAAGAACGACACCCATCTGGTAGAGGGGCTCTGCTCGATCAAATACGAGGAGGAATGGCTCTTAAAAAGGTAAGAATGATGGTCGGGTACCTGTGCCCTTGAGCAAGGCACTTAGGCACAATTGCTCCATCCTTCAGAAGGAATGTAAAGCCGTTGGTCAAGTGTGTTGTGTAATGCACTTAAAAGATCCCAGAACACTCTTTCGTGAAGAGTAAGGGGATTCCCCGGTGTCTCTGGCCGTCAGCGATGTTTAGGTGGAAGACAATTAGCTTCATAAAACCCATTCTACTGTGCAGCGCCTGTGAACATATCCATATGGAATAGGCACTATATAAATGTAATCATTATAATCATATATTGATGTACAGTTTAAAAAGAGAAACTCAAATCATATTTTATCGGTCAGCAACATGTATGACCATTGACCAGCCTCCGTAAGAGCGGCTGAGGCAGGGCGTGCCACTCTGCCCAAAGTCCATACCTGAGCTCCTGAGCTCCTGCACATCATGCGCTGTCCGAGTCTCGAGTCATTATCCTTGAGTCCGAGTCTCAAGTCATTAGCCTCGAGTCCGAGTCTCAAGTCATTAGCCTCGAGTCCGAGTCTCAAGTCATTAGCCTCGAGTCCGGGTCTCGAGTCATTAGCCTCGAGTCCGAGTCCGAGTCCAAGTCACGAGCCACTTTCTTCGAGTCCGAGTCACTTGTTCGCCACAATGAAACTGAATCTGCTATAGTTTTATGCACATAATAATGTGAAAGGTTGTTGTACCTGGTGGGGCAGTGTACATATTTGATTTTCCCAAAAAAATCCTTTATTATGCGCGCGAATATATGTTTTCTTTTTTTGAAATATGTCACCATGTTAGAGTCAGAGTCATCATGGTCGAGTCCGAGTCTGAGTCATTTTCCAATGTGACTCAAGTCTAGTCCGAGTCAAGAAAATTTTGACTTGAGTCGAGTCCGAGTCAAGAAAATTGTGACTCGAGTCGGACTCTAGCACTACAACATTGGAGATGAGCAACCGTAAATCACAGAATCACAGAAATGCTTTCTGTCAAAGTTGCTTCTGTGGTTTTCAATGCATAGTTTTACATCAAATTCCCTCCACAGCACATTTTCTTGAGGTGACACGTCAAATTTACGCACATTTACACATGAAAAACGATCAGTGTTAAACCAGTGTGGAGTACCACATGGCCGAGCAGTATGGTGCATTGAACTCAAGAGCGTGTCTAATTCCACGGTCGTGGGTTCGATTCTTGGCCGCAACATGGTGCGTGTGCCCTTGGGGAATGCATTCTGTCATAAGTTGCCTCTCTCCACCCAGGAGTGAATGGGTTGCAGCCCCTGCAAGGGTTGCAGCCCCTGAGTGCTTGTGTCGGGCTGCCAGGGCTGCATACTCCCCAGGGAGTTGTGCCCAATGATTAGGGAAATAATGTTGCCTCTCTCCACCCAGGAGTAAATGGGTACCTGCAAGGGTTGCAGCCCCTGAGTGCTTGTGTCAGGCTGCCAGGGCTGCATACTCCCCAGGGAGTTGTGCCCAATGATTAGGGAAATAATGTTGCCTCTCTCCACCCAGGAGTAAATGGGTACCTGCAAGGGTTGCGCAACCCCCGAGTGCTTGTGTCAGGCTGCCAGGGCTGCATACTCTCCAGGGAGTTGTGCCCTATGACCAGGGTAATAATGTTGCCCTATGACCAGGGTAATAATGTTGCCTCTCTCCACCCAGGAGTAAATGGGTACCTGCACAGGTTGCAGCCTTTGAGTGCTTATGTCAGGCTACCAGGGCTGCATACTCCGCAGGGAGTTGTGCCCAATGACCAGAGTAATGATATTGTAAAGCACCATGAGTATCCCACAGGATAGATATGTGCGCTATATAAGATGTCATCATTAACCAGTTTACTGTTGAACCTAAGTACTAGCGTTGGATTTGTTCAAGTTTTTAATACTTTTTGTTTTATTCTATTTCCAAGATTGAATTAACAGAGCGCGAGACTGATTTTCCGCCCACTGCTCCTGCTGGCGGTATCGGGGCAGCGTTACTGAATGCCCTCCAACAGAGAAGCAATGCCATTCATTCAGGTTGGTCTCCATACAGATAATAGAGGGGTGCCGCAAGCGCACGGATACGGATAGCGCGAAGGATACGTCACAGGTTGTGACATCATACACGTTACACTATCCGCTACGCATTTGCATGGCAAGGATATCGAGCTCGCTATGCGTAAGCACTGAATGTGTAGTGAAATTTCAGATTTCTAGTATTTTTACTTATTTTTCGTTGCGTTTACGTAGCCAGGTTGAAAGGGGTGTGAATTATGAATGTCTACGAACTTTTTGTGCATTTCAAAGCTTTGGATTAAAAGTAAAATTAGTACATTAGTATCAAAGCCGTGTTGTGCAGGGTGGTTTTTCCGCTGCCTTTTAGCTTACACGCTGTAGTTTTGCAAAACTACAAATGACGGTTACGGATAGCTAAACGTATGCGTACACGTATCCGCCGGCTTGCGAAACCTCCCTATTAACCCACTAGAGACCATAGATGTGCATGTGTACTTAGCTAAATGCCCTGCAGAATTCATACCATGATGTAATGGGTATTAAAGCATAGTTCTGGACCTCAAATTGTCTGTTTTTTTCCAAGTCTTTTTTGGTTTGTTTTACCGTACTTTTTCAATGATTTCAGCTCAATATACCTTGTTTGTTTCTGGTTTTTTTCTAATCCAGAGGACAGTGACGATGACGAGGAGGAGGATGATGATTTTGATGATGACGATGAATGGGATTAAATTAGACAAAAATAGCTGTAAGGAGCCGTCCAATGAGCAAGTTCAATTAACGACGAGAGGTAACCATTGGTCAAACGTCATCCTGGCAACACACATTAACGCGCAAGTGCCTTTGGTTAGTCAACTGGTTCCAGGCAAAATGCTGCATCAACTGATTGCCTGATGGGTACCACTGACCAGCGTGACCGTGCCCTGTGGGCTGGTTCCAAATGGTCGACCAGACATGACTAACCATTGTTGACTAGACTGCGTTCGGTTTGAACTGTAGTTAACTATATTCGTTAATCGAACTTGCTCAAAGTTGTCAACATTTTCAAAATTCTACAGAGGGTAGTATTTTCAAGATCCCCTCCCTCCCCCAGAAATACTACTTACAACATTTTTCTGTCGCTACCGTGAAATATGAAATACATGTATCAATATTTTACAGTGCATGTAAAGTCCTATGTGGCCCTCTCCACCTATCCCCCCTCCCCCTCCCCCCTCCCCCCTTACGCTTTGTAGAACCGTAAAAATGTTGACAACTCTGGACGGCCCTTAATATACAAAGTGTTAAACAGAAATTGAGCCATTATACGGGAGGTTTGAATAAGAAATTAAATAAAACCGGCCCCAACATGGCCGTCTGTGCAAAGGGTCTATTGCAACTTAGCTAATTAAAATGTGTATAAAGTGAGTTTTTGCATTTGTTACGGTTGAAAAGTTAGTATTGTAAATAGCTAAAGTTACCTTAGCCCTAACTTTATCATGTGGTTATCATGAGGGAGATAGTCAACATGGACCCGACATTTCAACAAATTGAAATCCAGGCATAACCACTACGCAGGTCCTTTAGGGAAATAACAAGCCACGATGAAGATTCAGCGTACAATTGTAGTGAAAAGTGACAACCCATCAAGTAGTCTATCCGGCCGTGTACAATGTGCGGTCGATTACCAGGCTACCATTGCACAGACTGGTGTGCACTTGTAAACCCGTCCGACCAACCAACTAAAGCGACTGAAGTGACTAAAGTCTGTGCACTGGTAGCCTGGTAATTGACCGCACATTGTACATGGATAGACTGTATACAAATCACGCGTCGTGATCGGCCAGAAAACGTGATGGGTTGTCCCTTTTCACTGCAATTGTAGGCTGAATCTTCATTGTGGCTTGTTATTTCCCTCAAGGACCTGCGTAGTGGTTATGCCTGACAAGGTTTGGGCGAGTCCCAGGGGGAATTAGTTTGTCACGGGGAGAAAATGATTTCAATATTTTGAGAAGTCGGGTCCATATTTTCCTTAGCCCTATACAAATAACCACATTATAAAGTTAGGGCTGAGGTAACCTTAGCTATATTGTAAAGAACTATAAAAACATATATTATAAAAACATAATCAAAATGTAAGTTGACACTTTTATATTTTCTTCTTGTCTCAGAGGTCCTTTGTATCTTTTGCAATTTTTTTTTTTAAAGAATTCCTGGAAAAATAGCACTAAAAATCTGAAGAAGAATATTAGTAAACTATGGCCTGCAGAAAATCTACCTACATAGATGCAGGAAGTATTTCTGTGTTAAGTGAAAGTTAAAAACTGAGCATGCTTACTTATTTTTAAAAACCACCTTTAGTTGTTAATTTCTAAGAGAAAAATACCATTTGGGGCAGGGGAAAAGTTATTGTGTTTGCAATCATTTACTACTACGTGTCAAAAAATCCTGTCCTACTTTTAATCTTGAATAACCTTGTCATTTTCCAACAGATTTAAACAAAAATTGTACATCATGTAAACAAGACCTGACAAATTTTACTGAGTGAGTTTCATCAGTTTTGTCTAAGAGGGTGAGATTTAATGGCCATACGAAAATAAACCTAAATTTCAGAATTTGCCACTTTCGACTTGGCATCCGCCATTTTCAAGTAAACTGTCCAAGGTCCCAGGTCCCTAATGAAATGCTCGAAGCGATCGAGATGGTTTGCAATAACATTTGGAGTGATCCTGCCTTTCTTCATAAGCTTTCGGCTGCAGCACACATTCCACCACCATGTACTGACATTGAAGGAGGCGAAGTCGAAAGTGGCGAATTCTGAAATTGACCTTTTTTTCGTATGGCCATTAAATATCACCCTCTTGGACAAAACTGATGAAACTCACTCAGTTAAATATGTCAGGTCTTGTTTACATTTTTGGTTTAAATCTGTTAGAAAATGACAAGGTTATTCAAGATTAAAAGTAGGACAGTTTTTTTTGTTTTTACACAAAGTAACATTTTGGGGTCAATGCAAATGATACAATGGGACTATAACCAGTAAATGCAGGGATTATTTCAAACATTGCTGTCCAAAGGCGCTGGTTTATTTTTAGTTGAAGCATGGAGGAAGGAAAACAACTGAACTCATTACCCATGCATAGTAAAGTATTGTTATGTCGATACACCGTCATTGTACACCCCAATGTTGCTTAGTTATAAACCGTTTTGCCCATTTCCCTCGTCAATTACTGCGAGTGTAGACGTTAAAAGAAGTAACAATTAAGTGAGTTTCCCCTAAACATGTGATGCGGCAATCTTGGCGTGTTTAAACGTCCTCCAGTGTCAAGTGGTTAACTCAATTTTTGTCTGAGGTCATCATAATGAAATGAAAAATCAACTTTTTTTAGAAAGTGTGTAGTCAATTCCTCTTGGCCTCTAAATAATTTGTGTTTAAATATTTAGTAGAAGTTTAACTGCATGAGATATTAAACAGAAATATTAGTTATTTTTGATGAGCTAAAAGAGAAGTAAAAATATACAGATTATGTTTGTCATATATTGATGGTCTTTCTTCAATAAAAAGTTTGGGTTAAATTGTCTTGTTTGTCAAGATTATTCCATTGTTTTCGTGGTTACTGCTCTAATTACATGGCAAAGGTGCTTTTGCAGTCTTTTCAAAGTAGAAGAAATAACTTTAACTTGCTCTAAGAAATATTTTCTGTTTTTACAATTCATGTAAATGTATGCGGCAGAGAAACACTCCATCCGCCTCCCCTCCAACTCCCTGGCCCCACCCCTTCCCTTAAAAAAGTCTGGACACGTAAGAATGTTTTGTTTTATATTGGGGTCCGTCATCAGACTACCTATTCAGCTTTGGACAAAGCCAACCTCGTTTTCATGTAAGCGATTCCGCAGTTTTTCTTGTACACTTGATAACTACCACGATGTATGCGACTGAAACCCTGGGGATGAGTGAGTGAACCGCCATTAACACAATCGAGCTCGCTGGTTCGTCAAAGAGTTCTTCATCTTTCAGCCAATTATCTTGCCGATAATCACCGCTGGTGTATTCTGCATCAATCGGTAAATGCTCGAAACAGTCCAATGATGATTGATGATCCTTTTTGGCTCGTCTTTTGATGTTTTTAAATTACAAATTAATTTGGAACAGTTGTCATTTTTCCGCGGGTCATTTCGCTTTTTTCTCATGCATCAGGCATTGTCAGGAGCCAATTTCATGGCGCTGTTTTAGCACAGAATTTCCTTGCTTTATTTTGCAAAACTGGGTTGCCAGCCAATATGAATATGATATATCGTATGTGATGTGTATAGCCTATAGGCCTATTTACTAAGTAATATTTTGCTACTGTTCTTAAAAATACAATTTAATTTGACCGTTTGCCAACTTGACTTGAACCAACTCGACCGTTGTACCAACTCGACCATGCATTATAATTGTACCAGCTCGACCGTTGTACCAGCTCGACGGTTGTACCAGCTCGACCATTGTACCAGCTCGACCGTTGAACTAACTCGTCCATTGACCAACTCGACTTAAAAGTCGAGTCAACTCGACCATTTGCCAACTCGACTCGTACCAACTTGACCGTTTGCCAACTCATCTCGTACAAAGTCCACCGTTTAATACCCGTTTCTAATTTTTCTGATCTTTGTGCCAAGCGAAAAATCCACTACGTTTTATCAGTCAGGAAAGAAAAAGAAACAAACAGAAACACTTATTGCACACCGCGGTAAAAGCTTTATCTTCACGCGAATCTCTGGCGTGAAAAATCACGCAAAAGCGAAATGTTTGCACCGCAAATTTGCAGAAAGTTCTTTCTCGATGGTTTAATGAGTTTCAGCTTGTGGAATGATTCACATTTCGCCATTTTGACTTGAGCAAAACGAGTTTGACTTTTCCAGTTTTTCGAGTTGGCAAACAGTCGAGTTGACCTGCACCCGTCTCAAGGCTGAGCTGTGCGTGGCGACGCAACAGACTAAATCCACAGCACCGTCCTCTTTCCGTAAAATTCCAATGTTGGTATCATTTTTGAAAGAATAATTTGATTGGGCCTAATTAGTTGATCATGGCTTCACACCTTGTGTACAAAACACATGAGGTTTTCCCCACTTTAGACTGGCTGAACAAATTCCAAGTGTTTTCTGAGAAAATCTTAAATTTTTTGGTGGCTTACCCACTCTTATTCAGGCTGTTAGGTTTTTATGTCAAATCTCATCTGCACTTGCACGCTTGCTGATGCTTGATAAACCTAAAGCCGCTTTTCCATACGAGCGTTTTTAGTCTGTTTTGCGTTTGCATCCTGCGCACTGCTGTGCTGCTGAAGTATAAATAGGGAACGCACGCACGGACTGAAAACATACACGAAAAGGCGTGCACCTTAAGTCGTCAATGATCAACTTCTTACCGTCAATTTGGGTGTTGGTAAAACGCAGTCATACAAACGTGTGCGTGTCCCATCGTTCCGTTTCACCGGCCGTTCCATTCCACCGTTCCACCATAGGGGGTTTTGAGTCAAGTCGGACCCAAACCTATTCAGATTTATTTTTTCAAAATTTATGTTTGGGAAAAATTATAAATTTTCTTCAGAAAACAATTTGTTCAGCCAGCCTCACATGCTTTGCACACAAGGTCTACAGCCATGATCAACTACTCATGTCTCACTTCTTTCCTATCGTGCATAGCTAACCCATTCCTCTCATTTTTTTGGCAATTGGTATTTTGCGGAACTTGCGGAACTTTGCAGAACCTTGCCAAAACAGCAAACAAAAATATTGTTACCAACAAAATACACAGTAAAACAAGAATACATCTTATCTACCAATGTGTCAATATGAAGCATACAAAATTACAATATCGCAAGGCAAACTCAAGAATCGGGCGCTTCATATTTTGGCTATTCAAGGTTACGGAACACTTTCTCCCGGGTGGAAAATATAACTTTTCACCCAGGATGCAGGAGACAGAGTTCCGCAGTCTTGATGAATAGCCCCTAGTTCGCACACATTTTTATGAGGCCTTGCAGCGGCAATGGGACCCCTTGCTTTATGTATTCTGAGAGTTCCGCAGAGTTCTGCAGCTCCGCAAATTACCCACACAGTGTTCTCTACTACCGGTTTTCATCAGAAGTACTATTAGCGCCCGGACAAAAAATTGCCGCCCGGACAAAGAACTTGGCCGTCCGAACAAAAATAATCCATTTTCCCCTCTAAAACACTTCGAAAGTACAGCCAAGTCATTCCAAAATTAGGTGTAAAGTCACCAAACATGATTCGCTAGCCACTGGTGTCATTATCGTTCACTTACCACGCATATCTGTCGCAGTGGCGACCCAATCAGTGGTCGATACAGCCATGGCAGTTGCATGCATTCATTTTAAACAGCGCCCTCATGCGATGAATACTAATTTGCCGTGTGAGGGCGCTGCTCAGTGCACCCGGACAAAATTTTTAGTAGTGGAGAACACTGCCACACACCATTTGTTTGTTCTCTCCACAGATTGAATAGCCTCTACATGTTATGGATGTTACAGAGAGTGCATCAGATAGTCCTCAAGTCCTGACAATGGCAGGCGATTATGGTAGCCTTACTACTTCCCTTTACACAACTGAAGGTAAACTTGTGCTAGAAAGGCATGATCCAATATATTGTTTACTGTGCAAAGTCTGCCAGAAATTCGCTTTACCATAGTATTTGAAATTTCTAGTAGTAGAAATGTGGACAGATCGATATCCATGAGTTTGGAAAATCTGGATGTAGTGAAAAACAACTTGGCTCCACCGGGATTTGAACCGCGGACCTACAGCTTAATGTACAGATGCCCTACCAATTGAGCTATGAAGCCAACTGGTGGTCTCGAACCACAGTATTGCAGTTGTTTTTAACTGACTGGGAATGGCTATCACTTGAGCTTAACAAACCCTACAGAGAGATGACACCCCTTCCAGAATTTTCTAGCGTTAAGAATTGAAAAGTTGACAAAAAAATAGCATTCTTCCTTAAAATTACTTGTTAAACATCAATAGACCGATCCAGTAAGCTCCGCCCATTTTGGAATTGACCAATCACAGCCTCAGGTTGAGGTAACCAAAAAGTGGATCTCCATTTTGGTTACCTGAGTCCTCAAAATTTTGTGCAAAGAGCTACGGCGAAATGCATATATATTTTGTTCTATTCTGAAGCTTTTCAATATGTGGCATTTTTGTCTTTTTGCAATGAAATGTTTATTATTGTTGTTAATTGTTTGCAGATGATACCTTAACAGGAGGCACAGAGGAAGAGATCGGAGGAGATGACAAGGGTGCTTCGCCCCTTAGAGAGCAAGACAGGTTCCTGCCTATTGCTAACGTCAGCCGCATTATGAAGAATAGTGTTCCTAAAACAGGCAAGGTATGAGCTTAAAGGCCCTGTAGATGATCTGTTTTTGAGCGATTCTGCGAATAAAACAATTATAAATCAAAAGAAAGACCTGAACAAACTTATCCCAAGAAAGCTTTGTCAAATATACCACGTTAAAAAAAAAAATGAAAATCCATATGCGTTTTCCCAGTCTTGGCGGGGTGTTTCAAATATTCGTTCTTAGTTGATCAGGTACTATGTGGCTTGCGTCATGCACTCTGTGGCGCACATCATATACCGTAATTTTCGGAATATAAGCCGCGGCTTATACGTTGATTTTGCCAAAAAAAAGGTTCCCGGCGGCTTATAAACCGGGCGGCTTATACGCCGAGCTCTAAAGATAAAAATCATGATATGCTCATATACATTGTGTAATGTAGTTAAATAGTTCTATCAATCTTTTACGGGAATTTGTTATTGTCAAAAAACGATGTTGAAGGCCGTCGCACGCGCACGAAAAGGGGTGCAATTTTTCCAGGTGCAGAGAGTGTACCGATCTTCGTTGGTGACCCATACATCGATGTGACACAGCACAATTAGCGCAGGCAACCAGTTCGCCATCGGACCATGCCATCGGTCGTGAGTACTCGTCCAACGCCAAACAAATCGTTTGGTGCGTCTGTTCCTTCCGTGTTTTCTTAAATTCTTTACTTTTAGTTGGCGTTATTTTAAAATCCAAAGAGTTCTGTGTTTGTCATTGTCTGTGGAAATGTGTGTTTTAGATGGAAAATCATTACAAGTAATTTTAATTAACGATGTTTTTCCAACGATGTACAGTCACTTTGCCCATGGAGGAAGCCTCCATGCTTTACCCAACTTGAGCCCCTTCGCCCAAAAGCCATTTCGCCCAAGCGGCATACGTTTACGTACGTCCGCAGGCGCAGGCAGGCAAACGGTCCCCTATTTTAATAAGCCTTTTCGGTATCTCGCGCGCGGTGGCGAGGTCAAAGGTAAATTCGGAACACGTGGCGCCATAGTTCATTCACCGCCATTGGAGGTGAATGAACTATAGCGACGTCGTGCACAAAAATATGGGGCGGACGCAAATGCGAGAAATCATCGGGAATACCGGTACCAAGCAAAAGACGATAGATCTATGTAGCATTCCGCTGAATTACAAATATTAATATCAATCACCCAATCCCAATGAAGCCCCTTTTATGTCAGTTGCAATGTTCTTTTTCAAGTAATTTTGAATGATGTATAGTTAATCAACATAAAATGATCTATTGAGATAACCGAATTCGGAAAACAAGAAGGCATAGCGTTTGCACAGCCTTGGTATACTCCGCTCAAGACGCCCATTGATGATGACCATCGGCTTCAGTTTTTTGCCGCTGGCCGTGCAGGCAAGGACCACCGTGAAGCTGGTTTTCTTATTTATAAACTCTTTTTGCAAAAATGGAGAGGCCCCGGAACCGTCCAATTATTGATGTTGCAGCCTCGGTCTAAACCCCCGTCCATCTGGTCCAGTACAATGTCTTAATTCTTTGTCAGTGTCATGTCCTTTGCGTTTTTAGTTTAATCGTGATGGACCCAAACGCATGACAAATGCAATGTAGTGGCAGTACAATACGGAAGCAATCAAACATAAAACGTTTGGCATATTTTATTTTGGCCGGTGAGATCAAAATCGCCGAGTCACCATGTGCATTGAAAATAGCCAATCGCGGTGCGCGTAATGGAGAGACTTGGCCGGCTATTATCGTACATAGCATATGCGTCGGGCCCGGGCGAAAGCAGTGTACAATTTGTACACGTGGGCTGCGTTCCACTCATGCGAACGTTGGCAACGTTCGCCTCTGGTTGTGCTCTTTTATCTTGTGCATGCGTACAAGCTGGGAATGTTGTTGGCGAACGTTGCAAACGTTTAACAATGTGCGCGTATTTGGAACGAAGCCCTGCTTTCACTTACCGTGTTTGTGTATGGCCTGTCGGCCTGGTGCACTGCCGTGTGGCCGCCGTCGGAGAATCCAGCGAATATCTTGATGGCTTGCGGCCTTCGATCGTCATCGATGGTATCTAATATACTCTCCTTTATTTTTTGGAGATTTCTTATTATGCACATTCCAAGGCATTTTTAAAATATGTCAAGTTACATGTACTTTATCTATTTACAAAACAAACCGAAACAAGATTAGCCTACTTTGAGTGCATTGCACCTTGCTATATAACTTTTCAATAAGGTTTTCTCTTGAGTGTGCTGTCATCAAAACAACCTGGACCACAAAGCTCTCTTTGAGGCGACGTACATGCCGTGCCGACAGAGAGTGTGACTACTGTGCAGTGCGCGATCGCGCGCACGTGGCCCGCGGTGAGGCACTTACAGCGGCAGTTCTTTATATATTGTGATCGATCTGTGGCCGACAAAATGGTGCGGCTAATAAGCCGGGCGGCTTATACGCCGACGGTGAATCTTGTTTCTGGAATTTTCGGGCGTCGCGGCTTATACCCCGGGCGGCTTATATTCCGAAAATTACGGTACTGAGTGTGCGCGCGATCCATAAAAATGCATCGCGTTGGAACACGCACACGGAGTACACAGCGCCCATGCATTTTGGACCGTGTAGATGCGAACCAAAAATAAGTAAATCGTTTGCAAATGATCTAAATAATTTCATCTTTACGGATTATTTTCTGGTAAAATTATATCATTTTGAGCGGAAACCTTTCATTGGATAGTTGCTATTAATTAAATCTTTACTTTCAGAACTTTACTCCTGTAAACTCGTAACCAATCACATGGTGACACAGTGATTTCTGTGAAAAATAAAAAGTCTGATCCCTTAATTCTGTTGCTCAGTATTGTATGTTTGAAAGATTTTTAACCTTAGCTTGTGCTAAGCATGACCTTTGAACTCTGACCTTTGCACACTGCAGATATCAAAAGAGGCCAAAGAATGTGTTCAGGAGTGCGTCTCAGAGTTCATCAGTTTTATCACAAGCGAGTATCCTTTAAACGGCGTACACCCTATAACATCTTCAATGGTGTCAATTTCAGAGAGAAAAAAAAGAGAAAGAATTCCATACTTGGCTATTGCATGGGACTGATCCTGATGTTTTTATTGTCATCAATTTCAGAGAGAAATTAACAAGAAAAATACAGGAAAAGAATTCCATACTTGTCGACTGCGTGGGTCACCAACATAAAATCTTGACATTATTCTCATCTAGTTTTGTGTTTTTGTCATCAAACTAGCACTTTTACATCCATGGTTTATAGGCCACAAATCATCACTGGACGAATATGGAATTCAACCAAAATATTTATTGCTTTCTGTTGATGTCACGCCTTCCATCCACCATTTTGGGTGTCATTTTTCATGATCCACGTGGCTCGAGTCATTACCAGTTGCATACATGATTGGAATCTCGAAAATCAGAAATGTTCACATATTTACGTTTAAAGGAGTGTGACCAGATCACTTTTTTTTACCCATAACTCCCCGGGACTTACCTTATGGGTCATGATATTTTTATATCATAACATCCGTTATATTTTTCTGATTACGAAACTGAAACTCCCGCGCTTCTAGGCCGCATATTTCCGAGGATATCGTCGAAAATCCACCGATTATTTGTAAACTAATTTTCCAGTATCAACGTTTATCCGCTGAAAGCATACTCGATAGTTTTGTTCAATTTTTTACTGGAAATTGCGAATGTTTTTGGGTTTTTGGGACATGGGAGGTGTGTATGGGAGTTACTTGATAATATTGGTAAGTTACATCGAAAACTATTTTCCAGAAATTCTGGTCACGCTCCTTTAACTTACACAATATAAACATGATGACCGTTGAAAACGTCCCCTAAAATGGTTTTGTCTGAAGTTCTATAGTCTTTGAGAAATTAGTAAAACAATTACTTTTCGTCTCATGAAACGAAAATTCAATTTGTCCCAAAACCAGTTCGCCTAAGTGCCATTTCGCCCCAAATCATTTCATCTAATCTAAACACTACACCGCCCAAATGCCACTTTGCCCCAAAACCACTTTTGTGCACAGGCCGTGGTTCAGGGCTAAATGGTTCAGGGCGAAGTGGTTTTGGGGCGAAATGACTGCAAACCCTTTTTTTTACCGTTTTCTCAAAAGTAAGACGAAGTACGGAGCTGGTTTTTGCTCAGGTTGGTTTTAATCATGCATATCTTCAATCACACAGGGGGATAAAACTATTTGTAACAGTTTACCAATCATGTATACTATCTTTAAATGTTCCTTAATTGGACTTCTCAGAGCAAGCGACCGATGTCATCAAGAGAAAAGGAAGACAATAAACGGCGAAGATATCCTATTTGCAATGTCAACCCTGGGCTTTGACAATTATGTCGAGCCACTCAAGTTATATTTGCAGAAGTACAGGGAGGTAGGTTGCACAGTGCCATGTTGTTTTAACCAATTGACAAAACATATTTTAAAAAGGCAAATGTGATTGGTCAAAGGTTAAGACCTGGGTCCTATTTCATAAAAGCCCACTTAGAAACATTCCTAAATAAACATTCTTAACTCATGTCTTTAAAGATAGGAAAAATTTGATTTTATTGTTCCTAAATCCACTTAAGAATGTTTTTAACTTTTACGAAAAAGGACCCTGGGGCCAATTTCATAGCGCTGCTAAGCACAAAAAATTTGCTTAGCACACGATTTATTTGCTTTATTTTGCAAAATTGTAAGTTAATTTTGGCTTGTAATCCATTAAAAGTAACCAAATCCTGTGCTAAGCAAATCGTTGTGCTTAGCAGTGCCATGAAATTGGCCCCACGTCAAGCATCACAAAAACTGACTCTTGAGAGTCATTTCTACATCGAGTCACCAATATCGAACTCGATATTGGTGACTCGACTAAAACACTGTTATTTACTGCTCACATCCCTGTCAGCATTGCTATTTTTCTCTCCTTGGCATATTGCAGTCTATGAAGGGATCTGGGGATAAGTCTGTGGTTGGCATGACAGCTTCAATAATAAGGACAGACGGTGCAGAGGATTTGCAGGATCAGTTTGGTAAGCACAATAGATCACGTTCACAGACGTCATATTCGTAGGAAAAAATGCTACTGCGTATTGAACGCCATAAAGTACGCGCACGCACATGCTGGAACATGTTCCAAACACGCGCACATGTTGCTCAAAATTTGTTCGAAATACGGTGCAACCGATGCGCGTCACAAAGAAATACGCTCAAAATCATGATGCACGTGGCAATTTGTAGGAAGTGACGTCATGTGAACGTGATCAATAGACCAAATTCACATTAGGGTAATTCCCAAAATTAGGGGTCCGAAAAGTTTGGTGTCCCAGTTATGTACGACACCCTGTGCATCAAAAATCACCACTCATGATCACAGACTCTCAGTAATAGACTGTGGCCTGTGATTACAGGGGACAGCACCAATTTCTTGAATATTTTGTTCTGTGATTACTGACAAATATTTGAAACAAAAGACCATAAAGGCTCATAATTAGCTGTAGAATGAGTTTGCATTAACCTTGGTGCCTTATCTACACACCTCAAAACCTTAAATATAAGTGGCATTTAAACACTTGAAAATATTTAAAAGCATGTCACACTTTTGGACCCCTAATTTTGGGAATTACACACTAGCCCATTTCTGTGCTCTATTTGTCAAGTCGGCAGTATGTATGCACTACAAATACAGTATTGTACAGTGACTGAGTGTGTACGTGTGCTGTTCTGCGTGGCATTTAGGAGTGATTGTGCATTCATGTGCGTACATTAGTTCACTTCAGTTGCTTAACACGAAGAGCCTCATTATTAAACCCGGAAGTGCGCAAACCGGTCTCAAATTGGTTAATTTGGGATTGGTATATCAGCGCTCGGCAAATTGAACTCGTGATTTTAACTCTCCTAAAAAGAATTTTCCTAAAATATCAATTCTTGATCACAACAGAAGTTTGTTGAATACAGTGGCTTGGAATAACAAGGCACTGATCTTCTAGGCCTTGATGTCATATTTGCATCCAACCACGAGTCATGTGTACAAGGGCCGACGATAATATCTGCCAAAACCTCTTCGGGCAACAGACTGCTATGCAAGTTACAATATGAAGTCTGTAGTTTGAGCACAGATTATTCTACAATAAAAAGGCTGCTGTATTTCTGTATGCTGTGAGTTCGGATGTCCCGAAATCAATTAATTTCTCTGCAAACCTTTTTGTCAAAATCTTAGGGAAAGATTCATGCATCAAATATAGAATATTCAATTTTTCGAACCGATTTTTTTTTTAATAGTAAAAAGTGCATCAGTATGCCCTTGTTTTACAGAAGTGACCTAAATACTCTCTTGTAAAATACCAGAGTAACAAATTGCAGAAATGAAATATTTGTATTTTCAGCATTGACTGGTACTAATCTGATGTCAGGAGATCAGATAGTACAACCAGCTTTCACCTCCACGGCTTACCCCACACAGGTAGGCAAAATACTCGGCAATCTCACCAAAAAGTCAAGACTATGCCTCTCACTGGTAGACGCGATGCTGTTTAAAATGCTTTTACGCAGGGCACCAATTAAGCACTGTGATCGATCGCAGACGGCCGTGTAACGGTCATGAACGGTTTGTCCACGTTACATACGTATAAGGGGAAATTTGTACACAAGTTTTTCAGAAATGTAAGTTGTGGCAGCATTTTCTTACATTTTTTGGCAAAAGTTATCTCCCGAGAACAATACAAGGAAATTTTGTTAAGTTTGAGATAAACTGAAGACATTTGAAATGAATTAACTTATCTTTTAAATATACCCCATTACCGTGGAAAGACCCATTTTGTTCCATATGTGCTGAAACTGTTGCCACTTTGAATAGTTGTCATGTCGACGAACCAGAACTACAAAATAATTATAACCATTTGGTCCTTTTTTATTTAAAACATTTGGTCCTTTATTCATAAATACCTTGGACAGTTCCAGCGTGTATGGAACATGCACAGGCACACAGAAACTGCACGCGACCAAAAGCAGATACACTGTGACAAAAAATAAGTATCCGGCCGTGTGCGTGTGCGTAACGTGCTCGATCGAACAAAAACAACTTAACGCAGTTTGAACGAAAAGGACAGCACATCGCCGGCAAAACCTGGCAAGACGGGAAGCTAATTTTTGTGAGTTTTACTGATTTACACAAAAGGTATTTATGAATTGCGGCTCGGGCCATTATCACTCGTCCAGGCCCCTAGCCAGTTTAAAACATATGTTTAAGACTGGCCAAACCCGCATGCTTGCGTGTACACACGCACTGAATTAATACAGTGGGCGTACCGTGCAATGGAAACAAAAGTATGGAACAAAATTGCACGGCAAATGGAACAAAACTGCACGGTTAGTGAAGTAGCATTAAATGGATTTAATATTGAACGACTGTCCATGTGACCTGCTATCGTCCAATCAGATGACAAGGATCTACTTGGGCGTTATATAATATTCACTCTTTATTTTCGTTACAGCTTTCATTCAGCTGAGACGGCCAACCAAGCGATATATGATTCTCTGTACACATTGGACATCTTTTCTACCTTGCAACCTGCAGACTATTCATTGACAGCAAGCCTACGACAAGTTGGAACCAATCAAGTTGTGCACACAATCACTGGGAGGCATGCCTCGCACTGTACAGGTAGATTTACAAACACGTGGGCTGGGTTTGCAATTTCCATTCTCGTCACTCCCCAGAGTAATGCACGCGCACGACACTCGTGTCACTTTGCTCAAACAGCAAGGTTACAATATTATTGTGTCTGTGTGAAATAGTTGAGCAGTAAAAATAGCAGTCTCATGCCACAATTGCAGATAATGGTGTTTCAATTGAGTAGTTTCTGATGTACTGATGTATTTTCCTTTACAATGTACTAAGTATCCACTTCACCAGACTAAATTTTTGTTGTTCTGTGGTGCAAGTGACAGGTGTAAGAACTTGTTTTACCATTCCTCATACATATTCAGAAAGGAGAGTCGCGTTCTCACTGGTCCATTCCCCTAGCACGTGCCAGTAGTTAATTTTGCTGTTTATCCTCGCGCATGCCAAAAGCGCAGGTGTAGTAAACTACTCGCGACTGCCAAGGAAATAGTACACTGCGCACGTGCTTTGCGAAGCATTCTTTCTCGGCAGCCCGGGAATAGTGCACTACGCATGCGCTTTACAAAACAACCAAGCAGAGCACATATAGCGCGCAGTACGAGCCACAGCACCGCACTGGGACAACACGCGTGCACGCACACGAGCTGAATGAAAAAGATGGCTGCACAAGCAAAATTTTACTCATAGTTTTCCTGCGGTCGGTGATTCCAAACTGGGAAAGAATATATATGAGGTATGGTCAAACAAATATCACATGGTTCATTTCGGGTATTGAAAGTCGACATGCTAGTTCCCTCGGCCTTCTGCATGTGGGTAATTCCCAAAACTAGGGGTCCAAAAGTGTGACATGCTTTTTAAGATTTCCAAGTGTTTTTAGTGATTAAAAGTGGTTTCCCAGTAAAAAATAATTATTTTTATTTCAACAAATTGCACTTTTTAATGTTTGTGTGTAGATATGGCACCAAGGTTAATGCAAATTCATTCTACAGCCAATTTGTATTGGCGTACGTAACCCGGGACACCAAACTCCTATTCAATCCAATGGAAAGAATTATAAGCCTTTATGGTCTTTTGTTTTGAATATTTGTCAGGAATCAGACACTATGAGCACAAACATGTATATGTTCATTGTGACCCCATTGTTAGTAACAATGGTGTGTGCCCAATTTCCATTGTTAGATGTTCATAGTGAGAGAACAAAATATTCAAGAAAATTATGCTTCCCCCTATAATCACAGGCCACAGTCCATTACTGAGGATTCGTGATCATGAGTGGTGATTTTTGAAGCAGAGAGTGTCGTACGTAACCGGGACACCAACAATTTTGTACCCCTAATTTTGGGAATTACCCATTTGTATAATATCGACTAATTTAATATTTAAGCTTTTTTTCTCATTTCAAATCACAAGTACCAGTTCACTTCTTTTTTTTCATCCTCGATAAAACACACACCACAGACATGAGACAGAGTTTTTGTTTTTAATCCATCTCAAACTTTCAGGTTATTTATGCTTTTTTTATAAACACAAAAATCAGAATCCATAGAAATCATAAGAAAAAGTGGTACATATACACTACCCATCAAAACTTTGGAAATACCTTGAATGTTTCAGGTTTTTGAGAAGAAAACGTATAATTTTGTGAAAGCAAATGTAGGTGTATTCTAACAAAAAGCAATGTTAATTTTAGTGCCATCTTCGGCCTTAGCAGTGGGCCTACCAACAAGTTGAAGAGCATGCAAAAAGTAACGGCTAAACTTGATGTTTATCAAAGAATTCCCCCTTAGCAGCTATGACAGCTACACACAATCTCTGCATCCTGATTGTCTAAACATTCAGTGGAAAAACGCCTCTTTTAAGCCTCTCCAGAGGTGTTCTTGGCTGGTTGGGCATTTCTGTCTGACCTTACGATCCAACTCCTCCCAGAGCGGCTCAATGGGATCAGGTGACTGGGCAGGCCATTCCATGATGGACAGCACTCCAGATGACTGCTTTCTCTCCAGATACCCCTTACACCTCTGTTTGTTTTAATAGCTTGGTTTATTATGAATAAACAAAATAACACTTCCTTCTCAAAAACCTAAAACTTTCAAGGTGTTTCCAAAGTTTTGATGGGTAGTGTATATCTATAGTAAAATACAAGCAATTATTTTGCAAGTGATTTTTGTAGATGTAACACTACAATTCTAGGATTAATTCCATCACATTTCTACACGTAAATCTTGTGCAAAGTGAATTTTTTTGATAAAGTGATGTTCAAAGCTAACATTTACGACAACCATTTCATGATTTTTATCTAAGATTTTAAAATCTAATTTGCTACTAATATTGGCATAAAAGCGGTTACTAAAAAATGACGGACACAATAAACCTAAACAGATTTTTCTTTGGCTTTTTAAAATAGATTTTGCACTGAAACAGGTTTGCTGTCATTTATAATTTTGAAAATATACAATTTGACTTTCTTGAGTACTGAGAAAACAGTTAAAATGACTGAACAAATGTACATTTTAGGCTATTTGGCAGACATTACAAATTTTGACTTTTTATAGTTATTTTTCAATAAGTGGATTATGAACTAAAGATGGGACGTTTAACTGGTTAACCGTTTAACCGAAAACAAAATTAAAAACCGGTTTTGCCGAATGTTTAAACGAAAACACAATTTCAAGAATTTACAGTAGTTTTCAGAGGGTTATTTGTTTCTACTATAAACACCAGCAACACTCTTTAGTGTCGGCCAAACGGTTAACCGGTTAACCGACACTTGAACAAATTTCAAACCGGTTTCTGAATTAACCGTAAATTCTCATCCCTATTATGAGCTGAAATCATTGTGTTACCAAGTTGTCAACAGACCACATTGGTTCTACTGGAGCTCAACATACGCTTCACCAAGTGCTTAAAGTTAGAACACATCATTGGTAATCAGAAAATCAGAAATGTTCACAGATTTACACATAACTTAATACACAATATAAACATGATGACGGTAGTAAACTTCCCCTAAAATGGTTTTGTCTGAAGTGCTATAGTTTTTGAGAAATGAGCAAAACAATTATTTTTCGTCTCGCGAGACGTAAATTAATTTCGCTCCCTTCGCCCTGGACCACTTCGCCCTGAAGCACTTCACCCAAAGGCCATTTCGCCCTAAAACCACTTCGACCAAACACTACCTCGCCCAAATGCCACTTTGCCCCAAAACAACTTCGTGCACAGGCCGTGGTTTAGGGCGAAGTGGTTCAGGGCGAACTGACTGTAAACCAGTTTTTGACTGATTTCTTAAAAGTTAGACGAAGTACGGAGGTGATTTTTGCTCAGGTTGGTTTTAATCATGCATACCTTCAATCACACAGGGGGATGAAACTATTTGTAAAGGGTTACCAATACCAATCATGTATACTTTAAGAAATCACTTGTACATGTACCTGAACATTTTTGAGAGGAAAATCTGATTCTTGAATTTTGTTGATTAGTGTATACCTATATGTAATCATAACATTAGCCAGGAACACCAAGAAGTGTGCGAGCTTCAGTAATAGACAGATTAAATTTTATGTACATAACAGTAATTTTACTGTAGTTAACATTTCCAGTTGAATATAGCTTCTAGTAGGTTTGGGCAAGTCCACGCCAGAATCGAGTAGAATCGATTCCACTTTGGGAATCGGAATCGCGATTCTAGATTTTTGAGGAATCGATTCCCCTTCATCTAGATTCGATTCACAGTGATAGCCTGTCAAATCCAGAAATTACCTGGCAATTCCGAAGCCAGTTGATCACGTTCACAGACGCCATCTTCGTCGGAAAAAATGCTACTGCGTATTGAACGCCATAAAGTACGCGTACGCACATGCTGGAACATGTTGCTCAAAATTTGTTCGAAATACGGCGCAACCGATGCGCGTCAAAAAAAAATATGCTCAAAAGCATGATGCACGTGGCAATTTGTAGGAAGTGACGTCATGTAAACGTGATCAATACACTTAATTTCTGCAAGGGTATTTAGCCTCTGATAAATTCCACATTAGGAACGTGTGTGGCACAGGCCGACATCATTTTATGGACATTTAGTGCCGCTTAGTGCCAATAATTGGGTCATCATCAGCACATTATGTAGTACATGTATCATCATAATACACATGCTTTAACCCTTTGCACTCTGAATTATTCCCATCATCAGGTGCAAAATGTGCTGCTTTGGGGCCCCAATAGAGCCTTTGCACGGCGGCCATGACAGGGGGCAGTCACATTGTCACCATCCATCATGCATGAGTAGGTTTCTTTGTGGTTTTATTGTTACATCATTTACATAAGAAAACCTGCCCCCTGTCATGGCCGCCGGTGCATAAGCTCTATAGACCGTATTGAATAGCCACCATTTCAAGGGGCACTTTTTGTTACTTAAACAGTTGGAAGCACAATGGAAGCACAATATGTGCAACCATGCATGCCCTCAAGGCACAAAGAAACTGCGCAATGAAATGGCAGCTATTCGATACGGTCTATTTGGACCTATATAGGGTGTAAAATTAAGTAGTTAAAATTGGAATTGATTCTGAAGGGAATCGCAATTCGGAGTCAATTCTGAAAATGCTGGAGTCACCCAAGCCTACCTTCTGGAGGTTTCACATCCAAAGATTTTCGTCTCCTATGTTTTAGTTTTTCTCGGACAATATTCGTTGCTGTGCTGCTTTGCGCTCCCTCTCCCCAAAATAATTATAGAACGCGACCGTCGGAACCAAAATCAGAATACCCGCAAACCTAAAACCCACCGACAGGTCGAAATTAGGTGCCCAGTGGAATTTACCATGAGTCTGGGTACCTACCGGACTCACACTAAAGACTGTGTAGAACAGGCTGCCGAGTGGTGTTACTAAGGCTTGGACCAAGACCAGCCAAATAGCGCCCTCTGCGTACTTGACCAGGAGGAAGATCAAAAGATTGGCACAACAGTATGCTAAGATGAATACGAAGTACGCTGCGACGGCCGTCATGCATGTAGAGTCAGCAAAGTAGAAACACTTGAGAGTGTACAGCATGTGCTCGCCGAATTCCTTAAGGTTAGATGACTGTGGGCGAAGACAACAAAAACATGTACATGGGGAATCTGGTTGGCTTAGTGGTACTTCCCTCGCCTTTCACCCATGTGGCCCTGGTTCGAATCCTGTGCGGGTCAATATGTGGATTGGGTTCTCAGTCCCTGCTTGATTCCATTGGTTCCCCAATACAGAATTGTGCAGGTGTTTTCCTCCCACCTCTAAAACTGAGCATTTCTTTATCGTCTTCTCTTAGTTCATTAGGTTATGAGCTACAGTGCCTCGGGCACTTTTGAGGAATCTTTTAAGCTCATGTTTAAATTGTATTTTATTTTAGTTTTTAGTTTTGATAATTAATGTTCTTTTTTTTATAGTTGAAAAATGCCACTTTTTATTCATGGGGCATCAAAATTAACAGTAGTATCGTCTTTCTACACAAGTAATCCTTCATATGCAGCAAAAACTGTGCATAAAGTTACTGAGCATTTCAGGGGCCCTTTAAGATAGTGACGCAGCAATGGTGGTTTCCAAGCGTGCGCATGCTACCATAACCATGAAATAGCGCTTAACTCGTCTGCTACAGTAATCACACCTTTTCCTACTAATGCTTAAGGAGCTATATATGAAATTGGGCCCAGGAGTGAAAACAAAGAACAAGGTACTTACTGCTCCAAACTCTGGTATGAAGTCTGTCCAGAATAACAGCGCTATGAATAGGAAATTGTACAACTGCACCCAGGCCAGAAACACCAAGGATTCGGTCTATTTCGGAATAAAGACCATTATTAAAATTGCAACCCTTGATTATTGGTGGCTTAATATCAACCTACTTCCCAATCAGTGTATGGGGGGCATCCATAAAGTACGTACGCACGACTTTTTAGACCTTCTCCCCCCACCCCTCCCCCACCGCCCCCCCCCCCCCCCCCCCCCCCCCCCCCCGCCCCCCTCACGCAGAATTTGTGATGTCACCCATATACTGTAACGTTGGGTGTACACATTGGCTCCAACCCTATGCAAGCTACTGACTGATAAAATGTTACATCTCTTAGCTGCCTCGATCTTTCAGTCAGAGTATAATTGTTTTTGTTTTAATAAATTGTATATACCCTTTGCACCGGCAGCCATGACAGGGGGCAGTCGCCATGCACAAGTAGGCACTTTGGGGACCTATTGCCACATCATTTCAATATGAAAACCTGCCCCCTGTCATGGCCGCCGGTGCTAAGAGTCTATACAGTTCTGGTTTTTTTTTTAACATAGCCCAATTGTGTCAACCAAGAGGGCAAAAAATGAAAACGAGTCAACACACTTTAAACTAGTAGTTTTGCCATGAAGAATATTTGAATTTATGAGAAATGTAAAGGTCTGAGCTTAACGGCACAGGCTCGTCAGCAATGCGCGCGCGCCCCAAATTTGTGCCACGAAATACGCAGCTCCACAGCAAAAGCAAGTTTTAAACAACGTCACTACAATAACCTAATGTTACTATATTTTTAGGCATTGAAATGGAGCAACCAATAATTGTATTTTGACACTGATATTACATAATTAAATTGTAGTCCCATTGAGTCAAATGGAGGGTATGACTGTTAACGGAAAATGTAACGTCCGAAACACCATTCTCAATTTAACCGTTCCATCATAATAGTCCAGATAATTCAGATTATTGTGCACTTTCTTGAAGTATGACTCATAGCCATTCATTATCAATTGGAAAGAAAAATATTGTTTCCCCCTTTTTCTATTTTTCAACCATAACAAAATTATCACGTTTGGGTGTTCAGCGTTACCTCACACACATAAACCAAAGTTGGGCAATTCTCGTTCTAGGTCCATGCTCCAAATAAATATGAAAATAGATTTCCAGTTTTGTACCTGCACAAAACTGCAACCTCTCAAAGTGCCATTAAAGGGCCCCTTATTTAGGATTTTTATCAATTAAATATATGCTTTAAAACCACTCTTCTCAGTTAAAGTCATAAAAATCATATTTGGAGCTTGCTTTGGGGTTTAAAACAAAGGTTTTTACTTGTTATGCTAATGAAAATATGCATATTCGTGTCCAAGGTCACGATGTCACAAGCGGCAAACACAGGAAAATCACAGTCAACTGTGCACAAAAGATTCCACTTTTTTCTCAATTTTCCTGAAACTGTTGTAATCCATGGCTGTTTGAGTTTGTTTTACATGTTGCCTGCTGTAAGCCATGACAAAACTGGGGGTAGAAACTGCAGCAATTTGCCACAAGTCCAACTTGAAGTCTTATGTTTTTTCTTAACTTTTCCCTTCTGTCTTCCTTATGTGATGCACTCAAAACAGCGCCCTCTGTCTGTGATTTATTGCAATGAAATCTTCAAAGTTGAAAATTAAAGGCCATCTTTTATTGATTTTACATCCAAACGAACAATAGTATGTCTTGCTGAACAAGTAATCCATCATTATGAAGCAAAGCTTAGGCACAAAGCTGTTTAGCATGTCACAGGCCCTTTAAGCTATTTGGGCTGTGTGAAAAACAACCAGAGCCATACTAAAACGTACCTGGTCCTTCTTGAGTTCTCGTTCAATGAGCACATTAAGAATACCAAGCGGCAGGAAACCGAGAAGGAATATGATTGGCCAAACGACTTTCATAACTCCTTTCACTGCATCAGCTGCTCGGGTTTCTCCTTCGAGGTTAAAGATCTCGGGTTCAAGCGATATGAAGAGGCCGACGAGAACAATACCCGTGCATATCAGACGCCCTCGACCAACGCCTGTCAGTCAAAATCAGAGTCAGTAGGATTAAGGCCCAGTTACATTACAGCAGTGTTGTCGGACTCAAGTCCAGGACTCGGACTCGAGTCCGACTCGAGTCACAATTTTTGTAACTCGGACTCGACTCGAGTCACATTGGAAAATGACTCGGACTCGGACTCGACCATGATGACTCGGACTCGAACATGGTGACTCGTGACTCACGAGTCACATATTTCAAAAAATTAATGGATTCTTGGGAAAAACGATCCGATGCGTGAATATGTACACTGCTCCACCAGGCCGGCAAGGAGCGCATGAGTACGTCATCATTTCACATATTGTGTGAACGAAATATAACAGATTCAGTTTCATTAATTTGGCAAACAAGTGACTCGTGACTCGGACTCGGACTCGAGGAAAGTGATTAGTGACTTGGACTCGGACTCGAGGCTAGTGACTCGAGACTCGGACTCGGACTCGATATTGGTGACTTGACTACAACACTGTATTACAGGTAGTGCAGCTTAAAGATATAGTACAATTTACAATGCGTGGAAAGCCATGGCACCAAATTTCCAGTGGGTGCGGGGAGGGCCAGGGGGGAGGGCTCGTATTATCGGGGTCCCACTGTAATCTGAAAAGTCTAAAGTTCTTGTGATTAAGGTTCACCTCCATAGAACAACATTTACCTTTCCTTAAAAGCAGATACCGGAATATCACCGTGAATGGGATACTTGAAGTGGCCAGCAAGGCCTGAAGACTCCCAGATGTCCGCCTAACGTCCGCCGCATACACCACAAAGATCCCATTCAGTGCGTTGAGAAGGCCCAACAACGCCATGAGCTTGTGAGACACAGATGATCTGATTTCGGCCAGCGGGTTGATGTACTTGTTGAGAAACACCAAACCGAAGAAGAATGGTTGGAACCATATGGCCGTCAGTAGAATGACGGGGTAGTAGTCGGCGTATTTGCCCACGGTGTTGTTGAGTAAGGGGAGTGTTACCAGCATAATTAGGTTAGTTATGACGGTCAGCACTGTCAGGATGATGTTCAACTTCTGTGACTTGATCTGAAATGAAAATAAAAACAGAATGTCGCAGGTGCGAATCCCACCCGTTTATTATCACATTTGAAGATGTGGAATATCTTTTCAGATGATATTCCCTCTTTTTTTTGCTTTTTCTCTTTTTTTCCAGGCTGTTTTGAGGAAAAATAGGTGGTTTCCTCTCTACTCTTTTTTCTGTACATGTAGCTGGATTCCGATTTGTCTATTTTCATTGTTAATGCATGCTTACATTACATCTCCAATTTGGTGCTCGATATGTGACAGGGTGTAAACCCCTCCCCCCTCCATTGTTCTCATACTGTGTCTCAAACATCCAGGGATGGATTTTCTGGGGTGTTGGTGTGTTAACAAAAGATAATTGTGTGTTTAGGTATCTAGGTCCTTATTCACTTCCCCGAGGCCAGTGGTCACTCCTCAACCGCCATCGAGGGAACGCTGGACCCTGTCGTGCCAGTCTGTTCCAGTGGGGATACACCGCCTCTCCAAGCTGTGATTGTGGAGAGTTTCAAACAATGAATCACATAGTGAATGACTGTCCCATTACCAGACTAGACGGAGGAATCAAAGCCCTACACAACTGCGAGGAAGCTGCCCTGGAGTGGCTGGCGGAGAGAGCGTGCTGAACGCATACGACAACAACAACAACAACATCAACATTCACAAAGCACCCGCAAATACCCTGTAACCCTCGTGGGGCTATTCACAAAATGACGGTTACGGGGTAGTTGCGAGCCCGCAATCGTTACGGGTGCTTTGTGAATAAAGACCCTGGTTCGTAAGTACAATGTATAAATAATTGCTTGGTACCCTGCATGCAATGTTTTGACAATAAGAAATGGGCTATTGGTAACCAGTTATAAATAATTGCTTGGTACCCTGCATGCAATGGTTTGACAATGATAAATGGGCTATTGGTAACCAGTTATAAATAATTGCTTGGTACCCTGCATGCAATGGTTTGACAATGAGAAATTGGCTATTGGTAACCAGTGCAACCTCGATCTGCGAAATGAATGGGTCACAAAAGGACTACTGAGGTTTGACGTCAGTTGCCAGTGTAATTGGCTCTAAACATTCTCTGGTAATCAGAAACTACCCTTGCTAAAGCGCAGTTTACTGGTTTTATAGACCCAGTTACCTTGGTAACACACAAAGGGTTTTCACTCTAAGGGCCGTCCAAAGTTGTCAATATTTTCACGGTTCTATGATCTACAAAGCGTAGGGAGGGGGTCGAGGGCCGCGTAGGACCTACATGCACTGTAAAATGTTGACATATCATGAAAAATACTATCTCTGTAGAACTGTGAAAATGTTGACGACTTTGGACGACCCCCGAGTGCTCTGTTGCCGAATCTTCACCAACTCGTCATGCATGGCAAAAGTGTGTTGCTTGCATTTTTTGCTTTACTCACCGTGAACGTGCGCCCTCCGCGAATGTGGAACGTGTAAAACTCCTTGACGTCTACCGACTGAGTGGCAACCGATTCGATCGGCCGAAGGTACCTGTTAGAATCACAATCTATGCCTTTCCCCCCTTCGTTGGTGTCACATGGTGGATCAACGTTAATTGGAGGAGCATAAAGGGGCGCTGGGTGCAAGGGCGTTTTCTCCGTGTCGCTATCCATTATGGAATCTAAAGATGAGATAAAGGAATTTCAAAATATCATCGAGAACGAGAGTCTGGGTGCTTTCTTTTGTAATAAAATTTAAAATGAAATTTAAAAACGCGTGAAGTAACACAATGGCTCTCGGCATCTGAAATGAGCTAGGCTGCCAGTGTTAATTTCAAATGTTTCACTACGAAACAAATTTACATCGTTGTATACAACCTAATAGTAGGTCTATTTAGGAAACGATATACATGTACAATGTACTTCCAAACGTTTCCGTCAAGTGTATGATGACCACGTTTTAGCGGAAATGATGAAGTCTGCTGTAATTTTGAAGATCACACTGTAAAATAAGTGGCCTCACGTTCCGATCCTAGCAGGATGTTCTTATGTTTGCAACAAACTGGCTGTATGTGCATTAGGTTTTCTCTATATTGCGCAATGCACCTGCAGTCGTCAATGCTCAAGACTAATTGTGTAATGCAAACAGTACACATATTTTTTATTCATCACATCCAACAGCGGAAGGACCACTAATTACAGGAATGGGATCAATTAACATAGATATTCGAATAACTATCAACTTCTAAGTTGAATTACAAACGGCCAGAGACACCGGGGAATCCCTTCTCTTGCTCAGTTTACGAAAGAATGCTGTGGGATCTTTAAAGTGCAATACCGAAACCTAACACACTGGACCAACGGCTTTACATCCCTTCCGAAGGACGGAGCAAGTGTGCCTTGCTCAAGAGCACAAGTGCCACAACCCGGCCTGGAATCGAACCCACATTTTAGTACGTGCTTAAGCATGCGCGTGCTTCGAAACGGGCATTGTTGCGTCACTAGTGTTTAGCAAATTTGCCTCTGAAGCTAGCAATGCTTAAAGGTACGGTCTCCATGAAATAGCCGGAGCCTCCGTTAGCATAAAATCGGCTGCTAAACAGCTCCATGAAATTGGCCCCGGGTGGCTGGATGGTGCGGAGTCGTTAAATCCAACGTTTTTCTCTGCTGAGGCGAACCATGGAGGAAGAAACCTTCCTCCATGGGCGAACAGAGTCTGGATGGTGGCCAAGGGCCTCAAGACCTTTATCACGCGTGGTGCGTCCATCTTTGTCTTGTTCCCCATAGTACGTGTTTGCAACAGTTGTGTGTATTAAGTAATTTTGAAGAGAATAATTTAATTGATTTAAAGGTGGTATAGGCCTCTACACGATTTGCAAATACTGAAAACAGAAAGATCAAAATAATCAACCTGGAAATTTCTTCGATAGGCCTATACGCCTAAGAACATACTTTTTGCAGTAGTTTTTGAAAAGGTGCGATTTCGTTACAGTTTTTCTAAGTTAGCTTATGAACACCGACCGTCAGTTTTGGGATAATTTGGGCAAGGTGCAATATATTCGTTTTGATTTATATGCTCTTTAGAAACCAAAACAGCCACTGCCTGTTTGATAGTGCAGTTTCCATCGCTAGTTTTGTATATTGCAAAACATGTACCGTTAGTTGAAATAGATATAGGGCAATCCGAAAGAGATAAGGTAGCCTATCATCACCTTGGCGGATCACCGTTTGGTATCGGGCATAGAACTGGAAATGGCGTTACCAATACATCATTCATGCAAACCGCATAAGCCAAAGGTTGTTATTGAGGTCAAGCGATCTCGATCAAACGATTTTGAGCAAAGGAATATTACGTTACTTGCATAAACTGTTCACGCTTAGGCTATATATCCAGCATATTATTGGGATCAGTTTGGGCAAGAGGAAAGCTTATGAACTCAGAACAACCTTTGGCACACGACTTTGAGGGTAGGTCGTTAACCTACCCTCAATGCCGTGATGCCAAAGGTTATGAACTTCCAAACTTATGGGTCCAAAATATGATAGTACGTGGAACATACTATTCAGAACGCTTTGCATGTATGAGATTCTGGCCTACAATAATGGTCCTGGAATATTATTCGTTGTTATTACAGACCATATGAGAACGTCTTGAGAAGAGACTAGGGCCGGTAGGGGTAAAGGGTTAGGTATCAGGGGTTCGGTCTAGAGTTAGGGTTGAATTCATTAAAAAGTGATGAGCTTGCAGCAAGTTCGAACGTTTGGTGTAGTGGTTAGAGTGATAGACTTCTGTTATGAATGTCCATGGTTCGATTCCCATTTGTGACAAATTTTGTGTAATACTCGTTACTTTGTTTTAAAAGATAAAGTAGTTAGAAGCTTTGAAGAGCCAGCAAAAAAATGGTAGTCTCTGTTCTAAGTCTTAAATGTGTTAAAGAAAAATAAGAAAATTGGGCTTATGGTCCGGGACCAGTATTGCAGGCCAGAATCTCACGCGTACGTGCGAACGCTTTCATCAGACGTGACTGTTTGACATGTGCATTGAAATTATCGTTTATAAGAATTTTTACAAAGGTAATTTTTGTCGGCGTTAACGAACAAACGTTTTTGAAATGCCAGAACCGCCCCAGGTAGAACGTTGACTCGGGAGTCACTTATTTCTAAACTCCCCAAACTCCACATTTTTGTCACTGTGGCCTTATATGCATTATGTTTTCAGTGACTTCCAGACCTTAAATTGTATTATTTTTTTCATCTACATGTGCGGTACGTACGAGGAAGTAAAATAGATATACCACACCATTTTACGACAGGAAATGCACGTTTGCATGTTTAATGTGCTATAAACACAAAATAGGTCAAAGCTCATGTCCAATTTCAGGGGAAAAGTTTCAGTATTTTCAAGCGATACTTCCCCAAACATAAACTGCAGTGGTTTTTCACTCGAATGAGATTTTATGGTTGTCATCGGACAGGTGGATATTTTAGATACGTATATTATAAGATGCAGAAGCCCGTGGGTAAGTAACATCTTTCCTCTAATCCCTCCGTTTCATTCCAACTACATTTAGGCCTATTTCTCATTTTTGATTTATCCCGTCGTTCCGAAGGAAATCTCCATGCACCTTGGGACCCGGCGGCTGGGGTAGGAGTGGTGTTGAACCTCCCCGTCCCATCCCCATTGCCTACCAAAATATGAGGTCGGCTCTGCAGCTCATATGTTGTTTTGGGGTGTACTCATATGACATCAGTTCTTCTCTATGAGACATCTTAGCTTCTTGTCATGGTGTCCTTGGTCACCTTAAAGAGGACTGTTCCGGCTGAGGCTTTGAAGGAAAAAGAGACACCTCCCTTTGGACAATAAACCCACGGGTCTGCCTTTGCCTAATCGGACATTAGGCCCTTTCAGCAGATATTACAAAATAGACTGCCGAAGTGAATACGTCATCTTTTGTTAGTAGCCTAGGCAATGGTTCTATACTTAAAAAAAATCACTGAACCGGATCCCTGTGCGTGCTTCTATGTATCTCGATGTTTTGGCAGTTTCTAGGTACTTGTAAAGCGCATTGAGAAGTCGACAGACATGGAATGCGCTATATAAGAACTTGCTATTATTTCTGGAATGGTACTTTTCCGACGGCCAATAACCATGGCAACACGTCACACTACGGCTGTCTATCACCATGACAAAATCTTTTCCACGTCGCTGGATCGATGGCTCAAGTCCGATACGAGTCACGTTTTTGGCGACTCGACTCGAGTTCGTGCGGTTGAATGACTATACTTGACTCGAGTCACTGTATATCAATGACTAAACTCGACTCGAGTGTACCTTCAAAATCAAAAAATAGAAAAACTAAAGTCCTCAATCTATGCAAAAATAAAAGTAGTAACGTCAACGTAACGCACTTCGGGGTCTTACTGTGTTCAACTAATAACATTAACAGTAGGCCTCATCACAAAGCTGCCACATCGTCTTCGCGAAAAGACTCGGTGAAAATTAAAAAGAATTGGAATCGACGCATCTCAACTTTCTTTATCCAATAGCTTGACTCGAGTCACTAATCGAAAATGACTCGACTCGCATCGGGTTACTTCTCCTAAGTAGGCCTACTCGACTAAACCCAAAATAGGAAAAGAATCAATGGCTTACAAGAGTTTTCGAAAGAAACTAAAAGCGGTCTGAATGCATGCGCAATGAAAATAGGGGGATGGGGTTTTAATCAAGCATGTATCTAGCGTTTAAAATTGAGTCTACGTCGTGTTTAGGCAACTTAAAGACAGCACATGATTGGTAAACTGTTAAAAATAGTGTTATCCCCTGTGTGATTGAAGAAATGCATGATTAAAACCAACATGAGCAAAAACCAGCTCCGTACTTCGTCTAACTTTTGAGATAACAGTCAAAAAGGGATTTGCAGTAATTTCGCCCCAAAACCACTTTGCCCTGAACTACGGCCTGTGCACGAAGTGGGGCGAAGTATATCATTTGGGAGATGTAGTGTTTGGACGAAGTGATTTGGGGCGAAATGGCACTCGGGCGAAATGGTTTGGGGGCATAATGGCACTTGGGCGAAATGGTTTTGGGGCGAATTGAATTTTTGTCTCATGTGAACATTTTTGGTTTTCGAGATACCAATCATGTATACTGCCTTTAACTTTCTTTTGAATCATATTCACCTTTAAAGCTACTTCCAGACAAAAGGCTGAAAATACAAATACGTAAAACACCGTCCTTACCTTTAACTTGCTGCAGTATAGTGGGTTTTTTTATTCCCGGGCCGGTTTGAGGTTTCGACCAAGTTCCTTGTATGTGTTTTCGTCAGCAGGGAACTCAAAACGAACATGTGACTCGAGTTTCGATCCCGTGATATGATGGCGGATACGCCCACAATGAATTTGCAAAATAAATAATAGTTAAATTCAAAGTTTAATTGAACGGTAAACTGAATCAAGTTCAGAGGTCGCTATAGTGATTGCGTGCATGCACACAGATACGGCGCTTTGTGTAAAATGATCAGTGCACTCGCTTTTGGGCAAAGATTTCATCATTGTATTTTGTTTATTCTGTCGGTTGCACCTGGTTGCACATCCTGGCAGTTTTGTGACCCAATGTCATACATGCTTTTGTATGCCATCCTGAGATCTCAAGAATTTCCACGGTATATACGCGCGATCGGAGCTAGAGTGCGTTAAAGGGGCACTGTTTTATGAGAATGTTGTATGCGAGTGAAAACAAATTTTATTATTACCAATCTGACGTTTCGCGCTTTCAATCCGCATATTTCCAAGGATATTTTGATATTTTGTAAACCAAAGTATATCTGGTTCCACAAAGCAGTGCAATGATTACACCAACCCTTTTGCTTCCACATCCAAATTTCCTGTTTTCTTCCCATGGATAATATTTTGGGGAGGTATTTTATACGATTGTTAGATTGAAATGAATCTGAAACGCTCCTTTAAAGGCTGCATAGGAAATTTTACATGTGACCCCTGGCATGGGGAAATTCCCGACAATTCCCAGTGATGAAATAATCACATGATACAAATTAAACTACATGTAATTCCATCCTAAGTTCTGCACAGAATTCTGTCGGTCGGTTCACGTCACTTCCGGTAGAGCTAAAGTGAAAACAACGGTATGCCCATGGTGACCAGCGAAGGAACAAAGCCGTTGTCTACGCAACACGTAGGACCTACATGTATATAAGCATAACAAAAGGGAAATGATGTGGTATCAAAATGTAAACATCCATGGGGAAAATTGGCCAGGGGCGGATCTGGCTTTTAAGGATGGGGTTGTGGCCCCTACTGTGTGCCAAAAACACGCCTTGCTATTGGGGTGGGGGTGGGGGTGGTCCGTAAAATTTGGAAATGTAGGTGCCTTCTCCTGCATGCATCTAACATACTTTTTAAAGGTTTCATGAATTTAAAGGATTGTTAATGCAATATTTTATTTATTCCTTCATTTAATGAAGAAATAGACCACTAAGGTGAAAACGTCACCCTTTGTGTGTTGCCAAGGTTACTGGGTCTACACCAAAACCACTAAACTGTTTCCCTGCGCTATACCAATGGACGTTTCAGATTACCAGAGAATGTTTAGACCCAATACTATGGCAACTGACGTCACACTTTAGTAGTCTATAAATATAATGTTTAATTTAAACATTAGTTCACCGCTCAAGGGTGGGGTTGCAAGCCCGGCCATGAAGAGCACCCCACTCCCCCACCCCCCGCCTCCTCTTCGCTCGTACCCAAGGCGGTGGGTACAAAAGTACAAGCGAACTCCCCCTTCAAAACCGCCACTGATTGGAAAGTCAAAAAATGTGAGCGCTCCTTTAATATTTTTGGGGTTGAAAAGTTTTTACACGTGTTTTTAATTCACTTGCTATTTACAAAGATTTGCAGCAGGTGGGTGTTTTTAATACGCGTGCAGAAGTGAGATTCGGTGAAAATCAGAAAGTGGGAATTCCGGTTTGCACCCCAATCTCAGTTTAGGTACCACGCCCCTAGGTCCAGTCCAATGTGCTAGCGCCCTCTATCTACCTCAAGAAAACAATCGAGTGACGTGGATTTCGTCTGTCACTCGTCGTACGTACGTGTGCGTGGCGAAATTTTGGTGAAAAATAACTCCAAAAGTACTGTTTGTGTCAAAACAAAAGCTGCAGTAGTTAGCTTTTTATATCGCCATGCATATGCTGAGGAGAGACAAGAAAGATGAAGAAGACGGTATGTCGTATTTTACGCTTTAGTTTGTTTTCGTGACAATTTGGAGTGCCTAATTTCCGGACGCAGTTTAGCCTACTTCCAGATGCTGATATGAAAGGGTTTCGAGTCAACTCGGTCCCAAGTCAACTCGGTCTCGGTCAACTCGGACCCAGGTCAACTCGGTCCCAAGTCAACTCGGTCCCAAGTCAACTCGGACCTAATTAAGTCAACTCGGTCCCAAGTCAACTCGGACCCTATGGGAAATTGAACGGCAAATTATACCTTTTATTTCTGGATGTCCTTCAGATCCTGTAAGGACTTCTTATCTATACATTTTGATATAAAAATATAATTCAATAATAGTTTGTTTTCGCTCGTGATAACTGATCGACTTCGTGGTTGTTTGCATTTGTTATACGAACTATTTCAACTGGTACAAGCTTTACTTTTTGAAAATATAATTACAGAAATGCAGGGCAGAATGTACTTTAAGTACAAAAAAGGAGATTTGCAATGTCCAAAAATGTAATCGACCATTTTGCCTAAAAATCCTTACCTAAGTGGAGTATTTCAGGCCGAGATGATATATTTTTATCAGTAAACTATAACGGTATCTGTTTCGGAAAACAATGTCCAAAACCCAACTTTCTTTGGCCATTGATTTTAAACATTTTTTACGTTCAATTTCCCATGGGGTCCGAGTTGACTTGGGACCGAGTTGACTTGGGACCGAGTTGACTTGGGACCGAGTTGACTTGGGACCGAGTTGACTTGGGACCGAGTTAACCTGGGACCGAGTTGACCTGGGACCGAGTTGACTTGGGACCGAGTTGACTTGGGACCGAGTTGACCTGTACCCGCTGAAAGCCTACCTCCATGCTGAAAGTATCGGCCTGTTTTTTGTTTATTGTTTGTTTGTTTTGTTATTTTATTATGTTGTTATTAGGCCGTTACTTTGAGGATGACGTCATTTTTTTCTCCCATCCCGTTCGCAGCCCCAAACGGAATCTTTAATCAAGTATTTTTTACTGGAAATTGCAATTTTTGGGGTAAAATCAAAATCTCTACACGTTCTTCATACCTCCCTGGCCGTAATACTCTAAAAAAGGACGAACACACATCCTTGAAAACCTAATCTTTCAAGACAAATCAGACGACTCGTGTTACTCCAAATTATCGCTGGTAAAGTCCAGGGTAGGAATTTCGTCTCTTGAGGGGCAAGGCCACTTTGGCCTTAAAGAACCTGTATTTTTTAGGGGCACCACGGCCAGTGAGAAGGGCACCAAGGCCAATGTAAAAAAGGAAAAAAGGCCACGACTGCCAGTTTAAAATACAAAAGCACAATTCTTATTCAATGTTACGATTCCTGGCATTCACTTTTATAAGTTTGCAATACACACTGTGACACAAGCATTAAAATAATTGCATGTATAATACCTGAAAGTAAAATATTTCCACAAATGCATAACATTTCCTTTTGGGCAATATTTGTCACAAAATTATAAAACAGGCCTAGGCCTATAGTATTAGCAGTTAGACATAGAAGTTAGACTAAACAGAATAAGAAAAACCAGAAAAAAATTCTCCGGGACAACCCGTGCCTGGGGACGGTCCCAAAGACGTTCGCCCGAGACAACTCGTCCGACGAGACAACTCGTACGCGGGGACAACTCGTCCGACTCAAAACGAAACAGGGCGCTGACCGGATACGGCATGTGGGGAGAAAACCCACCGACCAACAGGTAAAATCCCGTAGGCTACGGGACGGTAATCCTTTCACATAGTCCATAAATAACAGAATCTGCTCAGGTCGGATGTCAAATTTATAAAATAAATTATTTTTCATGACCTACATGTTGATGACCACGGCCAATTTTGAAAAAATTTGAGCGGATTTTTGAACTCACCCAGAGCCGATTAGGAACGAATTAACGATTCCAGCTTTAATTTCTGCATTTACTGGCCGATCTGTCCAGTTCCAGTTGCTTGGAGCGTTTCATGCGATCCTTACGTGGCATCGCTGATCAATACACATTTATTACAATCACAGTTATATTTTTAAAACTTCAGCTGATAATTTTAAGGAATTTGCGTTTATTTATTTTGCAAAAAAAAGTAGTCACACACGCTGCACTTGTGTTTAGCTGTGGAAGCTTCGAAGAAAAGCAGCACATGCACGTGCACGCTGTTCACACACCACACACTCCCACTGGATTACTGTATACTCCACATGTATCAGCACGTCTATGCGAGTCTGCAACAGGGGGATGTTCGCGCAATTGTGGCAAGCGCAATTGCGGTTCTGGAGTTTGCGAAATGAACGGAATAATGTTCAAGCTTTGCGTACAGCCAACACTCTATCAGTACGTACGTGTACACAGTATTGAGCTGAATCCAGAGTTCGTTACACAGTATATGCACCACATGCATACGGTGCGAGTGCGATGTCCTTTTTTTTCTACATGTACTGTCATGTCAGTACGGCCGCCATCAATGTACGACCGATGCGCTTTTTTTTAGCGCTTTGCAAATGGACACAAAATGAGTTTCTGACAATGGCATGCTCGTTTTTACAAAAGGGCACTGCGACCAAGGTATTAAAAGGGCACAGCATAGTTGGCCGTGGAAACTGCATTTTAAAAAGAGGCATCACGGCAATTAAAAGGGCATCGACGGCAATGGCCGCCGTGGCCGTTGTGAAATTCCTTCCCTGAAAGTCCAATGTTTAGAGTGCGCATGCGCCAGCCTAAACGTAATACGAAGAATAGACTGGTCCCCTGTCGATGTCCATGTGCGCTACGCTGCTCTCGGCTGCTCGTTCTTCGCTATACGACGGGGAAGTAAATAAAATAAGGGGAAGTAAATATGATAACAGGCAACCAGTCTATACGGAGAAAGAGGATGCTATCACACACGACACGGTTGAGTTCTGGTGGTCTGTTTGTGACACATCCACAGTCTAGTGTACGTATATCACGGACGTATATAGAAATTTAAGGAATTCAGCCTATAGTTTTTTTAAACGGCACGTCCATGGCGTATATTCGTTCGTTCCTGCCGTTCAGGCCCGTTTCCGTGCGCTCTTTCTCCATATAGACTGGTTGCCTGCTATCATATTTACTTCCCCTTTGTTGTATAGCGAAGAGCAGCCGAGAGCATCATAGCGCACATGACATCGACAGGGGACCAGTCTATTATTCGTGTTGTGTTTAGGCTGGCGTATGCGCACTCTGAAAATTGGATTTTACCAGCGATAATTTGGAGTAACACGAGTCGTCTGATTTCTCTTGGTAGATTAGGTTTTCAAGGATGTGTGTTTGTCTTTTTTTTGTTTAGAGTATTACGACCAGGGATGTGTAGAAATGTGTAGAAATTGATAGTACCCCAAAATTGCAATTTCCAGTAAAAATACTTGATTAAAGATTCCATTTAGGGCTGCGAACGGGATGGGAGAAAAAATGACGTCATCCTGAAAGTAACATAATAAAACAACAAAACAAACAAAATATAAAAGAAAACCCCAAACAAAAAGCCCTCTGGCACTCTGAAGAATTCTAAGTTCTTTTTTTTTTCCCATTAGATTTGCACTTATTTATGCTTAATAAGTCATTTTAAGGAAAAAATAGTGACGTCGGAGTATGAAATTCTTTCCGAATATTTATGTGGTGTTAGGTAACTGTCCATTTTTCCCCTGAAAATTACTTGTTCAGCATCAGTAAACCCAGTTTTGATGGAAAACCCCACATTTAGTAAAACATACATTTTTCAGCCAGTCTCATATGTTTGTGTGACGCAAACAATAGGTAGGTACTAGATTTTGATTGAAAATATTATCTCGCATTACAGATTATTTTCTGTAAATTCCAAAACAGCATTTATCGCATAAATTGAGCAAGCGGTAGCCGAGATATGCAACTTAGAAATCGGCTAAGTTAACTGATTAACGAAATTGTGCGTGTTAACTGATTAGAAGAGAGCTCGAAGAATGCGATGCAGTATGAAGCGCCCCCACAGTGACATATTGCGCCAAGCCAACGAAAATATCTTTAACTTTAAGTCTGATTAGTCTTAGTTCAACACGCTGTCTCGTTTTCTGCTCAACTAAAGCTTTGTCAAGAAAGCCTCAATGCAACAGGAGAACATAGCACATGTGAGGGCGCGCACTATGTGTAAGAGCACATATTAACGCCTGGAATGAAAACCATGCACTCGACGACGCTCACAAAGAGTAACTGATAATCATTTTTTGTGGGCTAAAACAAACAAACGAGGGGCATGTGTTTTACACTGAAATTTTGCACAAACACAGACAACAATCTCCCCAAACTGTAACTGGTTTCACAAGTCTGTTTTGCAACACAAACTACAAATCTCACCGTCAAACAAACATCTTGCTGTGTTCCAATTTAAATATTTCAAAAAATTGTTTTAAAAATAAATATCGTCAGAAGGTGTTCTTTATTTTCATTATCTATTAAAAAAGTTGGAATTGAATAATGTTGTGATGTTTTACAGGGCATTTTTCATGATGCGCCACTTTGCATACGGCAGAAATCCACTGTGAAATTGACCAGTATTAGTGTACCCAGTGCGCGCGCGATGACGTCACCGATTTCCAAGTCCCTACAATAGGTCTCCATAGACTAAGTCTTTGACTGGGAGCATGACATAAAAATCCTAAGTGTTTTGAAAAAAAAACCTGAAATTTTCTTGCTCCTAGAATCAGGTTTCCTCACTAAATGTACACTTCCTGGGAAAGTATGTCTTGGTGAATGTATGTAATATTGAATAGCCTATTTATGCATTTAAATGATTTAATAATTTGAATCTTGTTTGATTTATTGAAGGAGGTTCTTCCAACCCATTCCAGAACATGGAGAAGAGTTCTGTATTGCAAGAGGTATGGTAGCAGTTTCAGTGTGGAAATTAATTAGTTCATGACTGGTGTGAAGTTGGTTACTTATTCGACGTTCAACGTTCAATATTTAATAAGGAGCTGTTACTTATTCAATAAGGAGCTGTTACTTATTTAATAAGTAACCTATTCAATTGCACCTATCAATTCCCCCTCCCCCCCCCTCCCCCATTCCCTAAGTGGGGGTTTGGTCACGTTTCTCATGCCCCAGGGTGGGGCATTTGACCCTTTGAAATAACATTTTCTGTGCATTTGTATGTTGAATAAGTAACAGCTCCTTATTGAATGTTGAATAAGTAACAGCTCTTTATTGAATATTGAACATCGAACATCGAATAAGTAACCAACTTCACACCGGTTACATCATGTCTGTAATTACAGTAATCGTATTTAGGCTGGATAAAGATAGTTTTACTTCCAGACAGCTGAAAGTGCTGTTTCTTTAACTTGGTGAAACAACCAAACATGGGACGAGAGAGAAGTTTTTCTTTTACGTTTTGTCATCCCATTCCTACCTGGAATGGAGTTCATTACTATGCACGGACACCCAGGATTTGCCTTATTGCGATCTATAAACCGTGTAAAAATGTTAGTTTGATGATAAAAACACACAATTAAGAGGGTAAATTGTCATGATTTTACTAAGGAAAACTTAACATTTTTCAGAGTTGTCTCATAGGCTTCGTGTGTGGGGTCCCAGTGGGTGTCCGTGCATAGTAATCTTTCCATTTTGTTGCTTCAGATTGTTTACTTGTTTGTTTGTTTGTAACAGGCTCGCGTGTTCAACGAGACGCCGATTAAACCCAGGAAGTGCTGTCACATCTTGACCAAGGTCATGTACATCTTAAATCAGGTCAGAGTTTGTTTACAATAACATTATCAATAAGATGGATACCTATGATAAGGAAGTTGAGGTTACTTGAAAATGTTATACAAACCGAGAGTTTGGGAAATCTGGATGCAGCGAAAAGCAACTTGGCTCCACCGGGATTCGAACCACGGACCTTCTGCTTAATGTGCAGATGCCCTACCAATTGAGCTATGAAGCCAACTGGTGGTCTTGAATCACGGTAGTCCCGTTGTTCCTCACTGATTGGGTTTGGCTATCACGTGAGCTTAGCAAGCCCTACAGAGAAATAACCACCCCTCCCTGTTAATTGAAAATGTATAATTAGTGAATTGGGTCTTTCCACGGTAAAGGGGGCATTTTGGCAACACAGACCATACTTTCGAGATAATAACTGTCTGGTCTTAAAATAAAAGGAATAAGTTTCAGTCGTTCTGAAGAGATAACTTAGGCCCAAAAAAGGTTACAAATGGTGTGACAACATGCCTTTCTAAAAACCCTGTGTACAAATATACGCTCATAACCGGTACAGACACTTGTGTTGCATGTACATTTTAGGCCGTCCAGGTTACGAGCGTATATTTGAAACTTGTACACAGGATTTTTAGAAAGGCATGTTGTCACACTATTTGTAACCCTTTTTGGGCCTAAGTTATCTCTTCAGAACAACTGAAACTTATTTCTTTTATTTTGAGACCAGACAAAGGTATTTTCTGGAAAATATGGTCTGTGTTGCCAAAATGCCCCCTTTACCGTGGAAAGACTTAATTGGGATTTATCACAGTCTTCCGAAATCCAACGGGGGAGGATTTTGGGATTACAAACCAAAATCTTCAAATAATTTTGATTCTTCGTAATATAACACTCTGAGAAATGGATTTAATTTCGGTGAGACACTAAACTTGCGTTTTGTTTGTGTACTGTCTGTAGGGTGAGCACATTGGAACAACAGAGGCTACGGAGACGTTCTTTGCAATGACCAAGCTTTTCCAGTCCAATGACGTAAGTTTCACACGGCCAGCCAGTGCAAAACCTTTGGGCTAAAGAGTATTGAAAGATGTGGTGTACTTTCCAGCAGGGTTGTAGTCAAGTCCGTGACAAGTCATGCAAAAAGTCCAGTAGCAAGAAGCAAAGAATGAACACGCACCAAAAAATACCTTTGTTGGAGTTCATTTGAATTAAGACCCAGGGACTTGTGGTGGACTTGTGAAGGCTTGTAAGGACCTGTGATGGACTCGACAACAACCCTGCTTCCCAGTGGATCAGTTATAAATGGTGGTTTGAAAAAAATAAATATATTTCAGCGAAAAAAGTATGTTACAGTGGTTTACCCATTGCAAATGGATGGTAGTGCTTCATGAAATCGGCCCGATGACACAAATAATTGTCTTAACTGTGGTCAGGGGATTTAGGCCCAGCGTACATCGACATTGCAACTGGAAGCAACTCAACTGATTAGTTCCGCAACTAGCGGCAACTGGGAGCATCCAGCTATATCTACATTTCCAGAGCGCGCACATCGACACAGCAACTCGGTAAAGTGCAGAGTGCATTGCCCTTGCAACTGGAAACAACTGTGCTTGCAATTGCTGTCGATGTGCGTGCACGTGATCAGATGCACGCGAGCAACTGGCAGCAACTAGTTGCAAGTACGCGTACATCGACGCAACTGACCGCAACTGGGTACAACTAGTTGCCAGAACGTAGAACATGAGCAACTCGCGGCAACTGGGATTTTTTCAGTTGCCAGTAGTTGCAAGTGCGAGTACATCGACCGCTTTAAGCAACTGATCAGTTGCTCCCAGTTGCTGCCAGTTGCTTCTAGTTGCCGGAAACAGCAGTTGCCACTAGTTGCTTCCAGTTGCAAGGTCGATGTACGCTAGGCTTTATGCATCCAGGCCACTAACTAATTTTAAACATGCTTTTTAAAACTAGCCAAAAGACGGATGTATTGACGTTTCATATATCCTGCAGGTGATGCTCCGTCGCATGGTGTACCTCGTCATTAAAGATATGGCTAACATTGCTGAAGATGTCATTATTGTGACGAGCAGTCTGACTAAGGACATGACTGGAAAGGAAGACATGTATCGTGCCGCGGCCATCAGGGCACTCTGCAAGATAACTGATGTTAGTTCAGCTTTGACTTACTTATTTCATTTGTGACTGACTCTGGCAAAACCTGACGCTTCTCGGCATTTCCCATTACGTGATATGGGCCCACAACCTTAAAAAATGGCCTCTCGGACCAACTTGAAAATTTGGCAGAATCAACATCGGGTTACATTCAAGATTTGTTTTGTTGTTTGAACTGTCTCAAAATTCCTCATATTATTGACAAAAAATTTAATAATCAACTAGTTTGTCAAACTTTGAAGACCAATAGCTCCATTTCACTTTTTCTGATCTGTCATACTTTAATTGGTCATAACTTCGCCAAAAATTATCAGAATTTCCTCAAACATGTTTCAAAAGATACCTTTTTGTATGCACACTAAGCTGATACCAAAACTTGATGAATTTTCATCACAAGTGTTATCTTTCAAATGAGTTGTCCTCAGCCTTCATGCTTTCTTGTATTTGAAATTGTTTCGCTTCTCGCACAGCCTGGGCCAAATTGTCAACAAATGGTGGATCCAGGCTGATTAAAATACGAATACACAGTTGAAATTTCAGGCAGTAGTCGGATACCACCAGGAATTTGAGTATCATGCAGAATTTTCTTTGTATTGTCGTATTTAAATGAGACTTGATCCGCCATTGATTTCTAGTTAAGTTCAAATAAGGGCGTGTTTGTTTCGGATGGATCCAGATTCAGATCTGCGCAGATCCAAGGTGAACTCATTCACTTCGCGCAGATCCTGATCGATATCTGTGATCTGTGGAATCCTTCTCGAGAGATGGTTTAGTGTTAGATCCAAAATGGCGACGTAAACATCATGAAGATTTTTGTGTGAGTAAAACCGTGTCGTTGCAGTTTTCAGAGGCAACACATGATATTTACGCGATACAAACAAATTTAGGCTGCTTGTTTATTTACGATAAATGTCGTGGGTGAAATTTGGAACAGAAATTTTACAAATTTGGTAAATAAATTGCAATTCACATGACTTGAGATTTTAGTTTAGAGCACTTTCGTTTGTTTCTGTGCGGTAAAACAACTCGGGATCTGGATTCGGATCTGTCATGAAACAAACACGCTACAAGACTTTTGACTTGAGCAACTCGGCTGCACAACTGTCAGTCACTAACAGTCACCATGTGCAACTGAGTAAAGTATTGTATTCTTATGATGTTTAAGCATCTCTTAACTCTTTCAGTGGCCATTGTTATTAACACTTAACTTTTTGCATTTTTCGTAATTTTATGAAATTGAAGCCTTACATGTGCGATGATTGGCGTGTTGGAAGAAGAAAAATGATACAATCGAGATCGTACATGTACGATAACACTTTCAGAGTACATACGATAGAACGTACATGTACGACATTGGCACTGAAAGAGTTAAAAAGTTGTGTTCTCATCAAAGTTTTGTAGCGCATATAGCTACGGCCTCAATGCGCTTAACATCACTAAAAATACAAAGTGCGTAATAACCAAGATTAAAAAATTAAAGATACAGCCAGCCTGAGCCAGGCATTACCATAAAAGAAATTTTTGTTCACTTAGTTCAAAAAATTGAGACTTGTAATATAGATGCAATTTGACCTAAACATCATCATACACTTCATTAAACAAGTACGTCTTAACGCGAGACTTAAATTGCACTAATGTCTGTGAGCTACGGACGGCAGGTGGCATACGGCAGACTATTCCATAGGCGCGGTGTCGACACCGAAAAGCTCCACCCGTAGGTTGCTGTTTTCACCTTCGGCTCACAAAGTAGATGTTGAGATGCTGACCTCAGTGCCAAATGGGGTTGGTAGCTTTTAATGAGCTCTGTGATATACGCCGGTGCTCGGCTGTTCAGTGCTTTGGAAGTTAGTAGCATGATCTTGTGTTCTATTCTTTTACGAACCGGTAACCTATGTGTGTCAGAAGCCTTAAGCTCATGTTGTTTGTTTTGACTGTTTATTCTTCAGACTACAATGCTCCAAGGTATTGAGCGTTATATGAAGCAAGCGATCGTTGACAAGGTGCACAGTGTGTCAAGTGCTGCTCTTGCATCGTCTCTGGTAAGTACTATTGGCTGTAGTGCTTAGCACAGGGATGCCAGTCTTCCGTCTATAGCCGGAATAGATCGATCCAGTAAGCTCCGCCCATTTAGAAATTGCCTAGCAACATGCCACACATGTGAGGCACGTGTGCAGTAGAGTCGCGTGTCCGCGCCCTGGTCAGCGCATATTGAAACACGCACACGCACACAGAAACTGCACGCTCGAACGCAAAATGTGCACTTAAGTATCTGGTTGTGTGCATGCACGTACAACACGCATGCACGTGTTATGGCCGAGCGGTCTAGTGCGTCGAACTTAAGTTCCCGGCTAGAACGAGAATGTAGGTTCAATTCCGGGCCGCGACGGATTGTGGCACCTGTGCCCTTGAGCAACCCCTCAACCACACTTGCTCCCATTCCTGTAATTGGCGGTCCATCCGCTGTTGGATGTGGTGAATAAATAAATTACGCGTAACGCGCGAGATCGAACAAAAACATCTCGACACACATCTAGAACGCAGTGAATGCACAACATAGCAAAACGACAAGCTAATTTTGGTGAGTTTTTAAGGGATTAAAAGTAGGTTAGGATAGTCTTATACAATCCGTTTTAAACCGGCTAGGGTCCTCTGCGCTGATAAAAAATGATGTTTATGGTGTTTTTGCGTCACTCGTGCTGCATTTCGTCGTAGCTTTGTGCAAAAATTTTGAGGACTCGGGTAACCAAAATGGAGATCCACTTTTTGGCTATACCTCAACCTGAGCCTGTGTTGGTCAATTCCAAAATGGGCGGAACTTACTGGATCGGTCTATTCCGGCTTTTTCTTATTTGGGAAAAAGAAATCCGGCAAAGCCTTTTTTCCAGGCCGGAAAAGTAAACAGTCAGAAATATAAGGAGAATATATTTTCAACTCTTCAAGTAAAAAAGAAAGTGGAAAATTGTCTCACTTACTGATCAACTATGTCTGGATATGTAGCACGTTTCCCAATGATTTACACACATGCAGTATGTATGTATCCCAGCCATAATCATTCACGGCTAAAGTATCGCGAAACCAGACTATCGATCAGAAGTACATAGAGGGCGCTGTATCCATACAGCAGTGGTTAGACCACATACATACTGACATATCCATTGCATTGCACTTATCAATGTACATACTGTACAGTATACTGTGCTGGCGAGTCCATATGCACACATACGTGCAGTTATGATAGTGGATTATTGTCAGGCCCTGAAGGTAAGAGCCACTGCTATTCCTGTTAGCAACATCCCAAGAACTTGTAGAAAATGTTTGTCCCAGATTCCTGATGTCGTCAAGCGTGGGGTGAATGAAGGGCAGGAAGCAGCTACCAGTCATAATATGATGGTTCAATACCACACTCTGGGGCTTAATTATTAATTGATAGATTATTGGTTATTGATCACAGCACCTGTTGTCTCAAAGTCCAGCAGCCGATTTCACGAAACTTACGCAGTTGCGTAAGCCCACTTGCGCAACGTTTTATTGCGTAAGTTGCGCAACATTTTATTGCGTATTTAAAGTTGCACAACAATTTAACGATGATAACACGCAAGTTATATGGGCCTTGCGCCATTTTCCAAAGTTGCGCAAGCTGCGCACTCTTTCGTGAAATTGGCTGCAGATGTCGTCAAGCGCTGGGTAAATGAAGCTCAGGAAGCAGCTACCAGCGACAACGTGATGGTTAAATACCACGCTTTGGGGCTTATTAATTATTAATTGATCGATTATTGGTTATTGATTACAGCACCTGTTGTCCCAAAGTCCCGATGTCGTCAAGCGCTGGGTAAATGAAGCTCAGGAAGCAGCTACTAGCGACAACGTGATGGTTCAATACCACGCTTTGGGGCTTATTAATTATTAATTGATCGATTATTGCTTATTGATTACAGCACCTGTTGTCCCAAAGTCCCGATGTCGTCAAGCGCTGGGTAAATGAAGCTCAGGAAGCAGCTACCAGCGACAACGTGATGGTTAAATACAACGCTTTGGGGCTTATTAATTATTAATTGATCGATTATTGGTTATTGATTACAGCATCTATTGTCCCAAAGTCCCGATGTCGTCAAGCGCTGGGTAAATGAAGCTCAGGAAGCAGCTACTAGCGACAACGTGATGGTTCAATACCACGCTTTGGGGATTATACATGTATATCCCCAAAACTATTGATCAGTATTTGATTATTTATTGATTACTGATGATTGATTATTGATTACCTATTGATTACCTATTGATTGATTGATTACCGATTATTGATTGATTACTGATGATTGATTATTGATTACCGACTGATTGATTGATTATTGCTTATTGATAACCGATTATTGATTACAGCATCTATTGTCCCAAAGTCCCGATGTCGTCAAGCGTTGGGTAAATGAAGCTCAGGAAGCAGCTACTAGCGACAACGTGATGGTTAAATACCACGCTTTGGGGCTTATTAATTATTATTTGATCGATTATTGGTTATTGATTACAGCACCTGTTGTCCCAAAGTCCCGATGTCGTCAAGCGTTGGGTGAATGAAGCTCAGGAAGCAGCAACCAGCGACAACGTGATGGTTCAATACCACGCTTTGGGGCTTATTAATTATTAATTGATCGATTATTGGTTATTGATTACAGCATCTATTGTCCCAAAGTCCCGATGTCGTCAAGCGTTGGGTAAATGAAGCTCAGGAAGCAGCTACTAGCGACAACGTGATGGTTCAATACCACGCTTTGGGGCTTATTTATCACATCCGTAAGAACGACCGTTTAGCCATTACTAAAATGGTGGGCAAGTACACCCGCGGGGGCCTCAAGTCACCGTACGCTACGTGCATGTTGGTAAGTATGAGGTGGTTGGGTACCATACTTGACTCAACGGCTGCCCATGTTGAATTTAAAGGCCCATTGTATCATTTGCAATAAGCCAATTTCGTTTTTCATGAGTTGACAAGAAAAACTTTACTCAAAGTGTTGATATAGCAATGGTAACGAACACCACATGAATTTATTTCCGTCCAAAATGGTATTTCATGTTGGAAATTGACAACCGAAAGTGGTTTTCTAAAAAAGTCCCATGCACTGGACTTTACCATTCACTTGTACACAAAATCCATATATAGATTTTCATTTGCCTAAAATCATTTGCCTACTTCTAGGATTGATCATAAAATGGTTCTTCCTTTTTCTGTCAGATCCGGATTGCATCCAAGCTTCTTGAAGACGAGGATGCCGGGTAAGTTCTTGACCAGTTTTAAGATTTATTGGGGACAAGGCTAGTTTGAAGATTTTTACTCTGCCCTTTATTTCAGTTTTGTGCAGTGTATGCATTTTCTTTTTAACACCATTTCACTTATTAATTACAGTGGGGGGAAAATACATTATAATTTAATAGTTGTGATTTTTACTATAGCAGAATGTCTGTAATGAAGTGTTTGTTATTGCGCCTTTTATCTGTATATGTGAGCTGCTCCACCGAAAGTAGGCGCTTGTCGCACAGGCCAGAACTGAGATAATGGCTAATTTATGCATGCATGTCAAGAAGGGCATTTGTTATCAATACCAGGATTTCTGCATGAGACCACCTTTTAAGTATCCATCTATCGCCTAAAGAAGTTTAAGTGAATAAATACTACCAGAAAACAGCATTTTAAATGCCTAAAACGTGTGAAATAACCCAATTCTGGCATTTTACAAACTGGGGGGTGGGGTCGGGGTTAGGCCGTGCGAAGAGGGTTAAAAAGGTATTGAGGACTGCTATTCTTGTTCATTCTTGCTGAAACACCACCCACACATGTTTTCCTAGGTATAGAGCTTTTGGAGTCAGAATTTGCATGGTTGCTAAGGACTTTATGCCTTAACAGAAGTACAACCTTCTACGCCATTTTTCTCTAAAGCGCTTTTTAAAGAATTGTGCTCTTGGTCATCACGGAAATGGTCATAACTTGGTCGATTTGACGGATTAACACAATGTTTGTAGTTTTGTGAAGCTTATAATATACTCTATCTGATTAGGTCATTAGCTCCATTTTCATTTTTTTATGCAAGAGCCTACTTTTGGCATCCTCTTGCAACAGTGCCCCTTTAACACACTCCTGCGTACAGTGGCCCTGTTGAAAAAGGCCCTATTTCGCGGTGGGACTAGCGACAGAAATCTTGTCGCCTCGGCTGGACCAATCAGGACGCTTGGCAGTGCATTGTAGCATGATTGCAGGCATTCAAATGTAACGCGCGCAGATTGTAAACACCGTGCATGCATGTGATACATGTACTCGGTAATGCTGGCCGTTGTCCGCGTCGACGATTGGCTGCTATTTAAAGCATACTGGGGAATCCGTTCCATTACATTCGTCAGCATGCATCCCTGTTATTAATTTGAAAAACTGCGGAGTAAATTAAGATCGTCGTTTGAAAGTTTGATAGGAATGGGACAGTCATAAGGAACGGAACCGAATACAATTTCTGGAAAGTATAGAAATCGTTTCTTTTCGGCATAACATGACCGAATTGATTAAATTACATCAAAATGACTCAGGCGTGAGTTGGCTCAAGACAACAGCCGGCTCACTCCACAGATTTGCGTGTGTTTCCTCAGGGTATTGTTACGTCGCTTTGCAGAGTGGAAATTCCCTGATATCTCAGGATGACTTTTGGTGGAGTGGCTCACATGGCTGTGGGAATTACACAAGATATAGATTTTGTTAACATTATAAGTTAAATGTTTTATTTATTTTGCTTTCAGCAGTGACAGTCCACTGTTTGACTTCATCGAAGGCTGTTTGCGACATAAAAGCGAGGTGAGTCAGTTTGAATTAGCGCTGGGAGTTACCGTTTATTTTTCTAAACGTTTAAACGTCAATTTAACGTTCGTTTAAAGGAGCGTGACCAGAGTTTCTGGAAAATAGTTTTCGATGTAACTTACCAATATTATCAAGTAACTCCCATACACACCTCCCATGTCCCAAAAACCCCAAAACATTCGCAATTTCCAGTAAAAAAATTAACAAAACTATCGAGTCGGCTTTCAGTGTATAAACGTTGATACTAGAAAATTAGTTTACAAATAATCGGTGGATTTTCGACGATATCCTCGGAAATATGCGGCCTAGAAGCGCGGGAGTTTCAGTTTCGTAATCAGAAAAATATAACGGATGTTATGATATAAAAATCTCATGACCCATAAGGTAAGTCCCGGGGAGTTATGGGTAAAAAAAAGTGATCAGGTCACACTCCTTTAAACGTTTAAACGAATAGTAAACATAACAAAAAGTAAAACTTAGTACCGCGCTCGAGCTCGCAATATAAAGTTCTTTGATCTGGTATCATGTGCGTTCGCGCGGCACCACTGACACTTTATTAAATTGGAGCATACATGATGCAGGCCACGAAAGTTCAGCTAGGCTTTGCTGTAATTGGATACTTTCGAGAAGTCACTCAAACCCAAAGTAAAACCATCAGTAAAATCGCTTCCGCCCACGAACGCAACTTTACATCTTCAGCTTGAAACCACAAAGGTTACCGACGTATGCTGCCTGATTCTTTCAGAACAAAACTGCCTCTTTTGAAATTTCCTGCGGCACAAAACGGCCATTAGATCTTTGAAAAAGGGAGGATCGTTTTTTCACAAGTTGGTTTCGGATATGAGCATTTTTTTTTATGGATACCGGCGCATTATAAATTTTCATTATTATTATTATTATATCCGTTTAGCATTTTTCTAAACGGATAGTTAAATGTTTTGGATGTTTAAATGTTTACACGGTCGCAGCACTAGTTTGAATTACCAAACTACATTTAAATTGAGCATAGAAATGTGGCCAAGGTGGGATTCGAACTAGAGCCTTTGTATTTCCCTGTATACTATTATAACCATTGCCTATTTCTATTGCCCAGATGGTCATCTATGAGGCAGCTCATGCTATTGTTAACATGAGGAACACCACAGCCAGGGAACTGGCTCCTGCCGTGTCAGTCCTACAGTTGTTTCTCAGCTCGCCGAAACCGACACTGCGATTCGCTGCTACCAAGACGCTCAACAGGGTATGTAGGCTGCGTCAAAACTATCTTTAAATTATGCTTGAGTCAATATCGACGTTTGTGTAATTCCATAAAGGGGTGTGAAATTTCAGATTTTTAACTGATTTCAGCTTTTTTTGTAATGTGCCAAAATTTAATTTCAGCTTTTTTTTTCTCCGGACATTTTTCCGCTTTTTTTCCCTCATGCGTAAGCGTTGATTTTATTTTCCGATTTTTTCCTACAGTACGGTACTTGCCACTTGCTAGCGCACGCCATGTGCAAGCCAGTATTCAGTACAAAATATCATTCTCGAAGCCATAAAATGCACCAACTGAGACATTAATTCATCAAGATGTCGGTGCAACTTAAGCGGGCCCCGGACCCCACGCCGTTAGGGCTTGGGGCTTTGCGCTCGCAATGTCAGCTTCACGATTGCAGTTTCAGATTTTGTTGGTGTTCTCCACTCACAGCTCTGGCTGTATAACTCTCCCGGATTTGGCAACAGGAAGCCTGGAAAATCACTGATCTCACGATTCCCAACACGGATAAAAACTTTCCTAGATGTAAATTAACAATCTCCGAGATTTCCCACTTAGTCTGATGTTGAATGTTTTATCAAAAATTCAGGAAGATTTTTCAGTCATCCTTTCAGAAACTTTCCTTGTCACACGATCTCATATTCCCAAAGACACATGCCAAACTAAATAATAAAACACTCTACAACGGTAACATAAAACATTTCCAAAATTGAATTTTTTCCTCAGGTTGCTATGACACACCCCGCCGCAGTCACCGCCTGTAACTTGGACCTAGAGAACCTGATCACAGACGTCAATCGCAGCATCGCGACTCTGGCCATCACAACCTTACTGAAAACTGGTAGTGAGAGCAGCGTGGAGCGACTCATGAAGCAAATCTCTACGTTCATGTCGGAGATCTCAGATGAGTTTAAGGTGGTGGTAGTCCAAGCCGTCCGCTCGCTGTGCACCAAGTTCCCTCGCAAGCATAGCATCATGATGAACTTCTTGTCTTCCATGCTCAGAGACGAGGTGAGAAGGGGCTAAGACGCATCTTAGGAAGGGTCACTTTTCTTATCTTGGGACGTTGGTATGGGAATTAAGATGCATGAACTCGTCTTAACTTTTGTGAAATCAATCCCAGGTCTCGGTGGTTAGTTGATAATTTGTACTAACTGGCGAGACCTGTTACTTGATTTAAATACATGACCAGGGGCCGATTTCATAATGGCGCTAAGAGGAAGGGTAACTCGCCTTATCTTGGGACATTGGTATGTGAATAAGGACGTATAACTCATCTGAACTTTTGTGAAAGAGATCCCAGGTCAACTACATCGTACTGAATCCTTCCGAATCTTTGACAAGACATAGTTAGCAGGGTTGTAGTCGAATTCATCACAAGTCCGGTGATGATAAATCACAAATATGTCACAAGTCTATCACAAGTCTATCACAAGTCTATCACAAGTCTATCACAAGTCTATCACAAGTCTATCACAAGTCTATCACAAGTCTGTTACAAGCAACAAAGGACGAAAGAACGGCTTCATTTGAATAGCTGGTTACTAGCTTCAAGACCCAAGAACTATTTGTGGACTTGTAAAGGCTTGTGATGGATTCAACTCGAACATTGATTTCTTGTTCTTTGTATATCACAAATGTGCGGGTTGCACTTGTTTAGCGCAGTGTTTTTTATTTCCTAAGTACACTCCTTTTAACCTTTTAAACCCAATAGCACTCACTGGTAACAAGTAGTGTGTCTTTTTGGTAATGTTCAGTAATGTTCCTTGTCAAGGTCAATAATCAAAGTTAGTAGCCACCCTTACTGAACACAAGATTTGAGATGAATTTAGAAACACGAGAAAATTGCAGTGCCCCGACTGGGATTCGAACCCAGGTCCTTGGCATACATGGCCAACTGAGCTATCTGAACAATCACAACATCACAACAATCTCGTGCTTGCCACTCCCGATAGGCCATCAGTGTAGCCAATTGGTTGGCATGGATTTGCCCCACTGCATTGTTGGAAAAGAACCAAGGACCTGGGTTCGAATCCCAGTCGGGGCACTGCAATTTTCTCGTGTTTCTAAATTCATCTCCAAATGTCAATCCTATCATATATATACCTACAAGATTTGAAAGAGGATGAGTCAAGCTATGAGTACATGTCTATCAATTGAGGGTGTGTTTGCAGAAACTTGAATTTCACCAACATTGAAGGAATAACGGGTGGTTTGGGACGCTTTGAGGAGAAAGCTGCAGGGCAGTTTTCTTGCACCACTCGCAGTAAGTTAAATGGATATTGGGATGTGTTTTTATTTTTTTTTCCCTTCAAATGACTTCCACCTATTCCTGTGACAAGGTGTCTGTCATGCAGATACAATTGTCTAATCATATACAAAATAATTCAAGGGGAATGCATACCCTCAATCAAATATCTGCGTACACCCCACAATATCCCTAACTTACTGTGAGTAACGAACGTAACATCTGGTATGGTGCCTAATCACCATTGAAATGAAACAACCAAACTTGGGATGGGAGTTTGGTCATTCTACTGTGAGTAGTGTATTTAAATGATGTGACATTAGATCCACAAAGTGCCTACTCATGCATGGTGTACGGTGACAATGTGACTACCCCCTGTCATGGCCGCTCATGCAAAGGGTCTATTTTATTTCTCTCCCCCGCTTTCCTTTCCAGGGAGGTTTTGAGTACAAGCGCGCCATCGTAAACAGCATCATCGTCATCATTGAGGAAAACCCCGAGGCCAAGGAAGCCGGTCTGGCCCACCTGTGTGAATTCATTGAGGATTGTGAACACACCTCACTGGCGACACGCATCTTACACCTACTGGGCCAGGAGGGTCCGCGGACGCAGACGCCGTCCAAGTATATACGGTTTATCTTCAATCGCGTTATCCTGGAGAGCGCTGCCATTAGAGCGGGTAAGCAGAGTCGTAATCTAGGGCGTGTTTATTTCGGACGGATCCAGATTCAGAACTGCGCAGATCCAAGGTGAACTCGTTCACTGTGTGCAGATCCTTATGAAGATCTGTGATCTGTGCAATCCTTCTTGAGAGATGGTTCAGCGCTAGATCCAAAATGGCGACGTAAACATCACGAAGATTTTTGTGTGAGTAAAAACGTGTCGTTTAAATTTTCACAGGCAACACAACGATACAAACAAATTTAGGCTGCTTGTTTATTTACGACGAATGTCTTGGGAGAAATTTGGAACAGAAATTTTACAAATTTGGTAAATAAATTGCAATTCACGTGATTTGAGATCCGAGCTGAGAGCGGTTTCGTTTGTTTCTGCGCGGTAAAACAGATCGGAATCTGGATTCGGATCTGTCATGAAACAAACACGCCCCTAATGTGATGAATGCAAGTCATGTGACTGCGTTGCTGAACATTGTGTCATCAATGCGTGTTTTGAGTCCACCAACAGCAGCGCATGTTTTGATTCCAAACAAAACGTGCGCATCTGTTTGCAGTGACGACACGATGCTAGTGTAGAATCCATACAAAATATGTGCAGTATTGATTGCTTTCCGGTGACGTCACGCCTTCCATCCACCATTTTGGAACGATATTGTTCCCTTTGTTAAACCTCCCCAAAACGTCCGCGATTGTTTGGGAGAACCAACTTACTCTGAATTATTACAGTGGGCGCGGGCGCACCGTGCAATGGAAAAAACATATGGAACAAAATTGCATGGCAAATGGACAAAATTGCACGGTTAGTGACGTAGCATTAAATGGATTAAATATTGAACGACACGTGACCTGCTATCGTCCAATCAGATCACAAGGACTACTTGGGCGTAATACATATTTATTAATGACCCAAACCGCTTGACCATAATACGTGTACCCTTAAATTGTGTGATGAATCGTCACAACTAACTGCACGAGTCATATTACAGGTTTTTTTAAATGCAAGTCGCCCATTACAAGGCCGACAGGCCACTCGAGGTAAGGGCTACCGAAGTCGATTATGGAGAAACCAGCCCTTCACACCGAAACAAGACCAGAATTATCAGTCTCTTTACGATACGAGTGGGGCTAGGAGGGGTAATTAGTCTGCATCGAGACAACCAAGTTGTCTCTACCCCTATTATGAGCAAGTATGGTAAAGTGCCTTGGTCAAGGGCACAAGTGCCACAACCCGTCGCGGCCAGGATTCGAACCCACATTCTAGTACTAGCACAGGAAATTGAGTTTGATGCGCTAGACCGCTCGGCCATATTGAATTTTGCAAATAACTACTCTTTTGTTTTTGATTGCAGCTGCTGTTAGTTCTCTGGCCAAGTTTGGAGCTCATTGCGAGGCCCTGCTGCCCAGCGTGATTGTCCTGCTTAAAAGGTACAGGACTGGTATACTTTCTGTTCCACATAACTTTGCATATTGGGAGACTATTGATACGCTTAGTGGCAGCAAACAAACCAGTTCTTTTCCATTGTTTGCGTCACTTTTAAGCTAAAGTACGCATGCTCAATATAATATTTATTCATTTTTAATATAGCATTTTACATTTAAAAATCTTAAAACGCTTTACAGAGTGTCTCAATTAAAAAGCAATACTATCACACTTTACAAACACCATAATGTCTTCTAAAAAGAAGTCTTCAAATTTTGTTTAAACACATTAAAATCACTGATAGCCCTTATGTCCCCAGGAAGACGGTTCCACAGGACTGGTGCGTAATTACTCAATGCGCGGTGACCATAAGCCTTAGTCGATCATTCCATAAAAACGGGACACAGTGTCCCCCGTACGTCGTGACAGTTCTGAAGTTTATTTTTTTATTACTACCAGACTTCAGAGAATGATTACCCTCGGCATATAAAGAATATATGACCTCGTGAATCGAACACCACCTTTATCTGTTGATACTACCCAAAACATAACGAGAACGATTGAATAAACTAGTGCGATCTTGTAAATGCTAGTGTGACATTTTGAAACTTTGTACAAATTTCCAATATACACTCATAACCGGGACGGACACTTGTGTTACATTTTAGGCCGTCCTGGTTACGAGCATATATTTGAAATTTGTACACAGGGTTTTTAGAAACGCATGTTGTCCCACTATTTGTAACCCTTTTTTGGCCTAAGTTATCTCTTCAGAACAACTGAAACTTATTTCTTTTATTTTGAGACTAGACAAAGGTATTTTCTGGAAAGTATGGTCTGTGTTGCCAAAATGCCCCCTTTACCGTAGAAATACTCCAGTCTAGAGCCGATAAAATCACAAGTCCGTTACAAGTCTGTCACTAGTCTGTCACAAGTCCATTAACAAGAAGCAAAGGATGAACACGCACAAAAGAATGCCTTTGTTGGAGTTCATTTGAATAGCTTGTGACTTGAATTAAGACCCAGGGACTTGTGGTGGACTTGTGATGGACTCGACTACAAGCCCGACACACACATCGTAGACGTGACCAGGATTTGACTTTCATTTTGATGTGTGTGTTTGATTCAGATGTCTCTTGGACAGCGATGATGAGGTTCGTGACCGAGCCACCTTCTATCTCCGTGTTTTGGAGCAACAACAGAAGGCTCTCAACTCGGCCTACATCCTTAATGGTTTGTTCAGATTTCTTCAGTTTACATCTGTCTCAAATCAGTTTGCTAAAACAAATCTCTAGTAGAATTTTTGGTGAAACTTAAAATATTTGTCTGAAATTCAAGCATTGGATCTTTCCATTAAACTTTGTGTTTCTGTATTACAGGCCTGTCAGTGTCCATCGTTGGCCTAGAGAGGGCGCTACACCATTACACTCTGAGCCCATCTGAGACACCATTTGACATCAAGTCTGTTCCCATGGAAACACAGCCACTCTCAGAGCAGAAGAAACTAGGTTAGATAAACTCAAGATTCTTTCAAAATCAAGTGTAGCACTGCATTCTAAGAAGATGGGGCTATTTTGTTTGAAATTTATTTATTTTTAATTTCACCTCAGGCCAAAAAAAAGATGTTCCGTCTCTGGTCAGCGCGCGCATAAATTTCAAGCATGCGCGTCAATCCTTTTTTATTTCTGCGGCAGCTAAAACAGCACCCTCTATTGCCGCAGCACCTCACATTTTCTAGACTGATTGCCAATCCTGTAGACTACGTAGGGAATGGGAACTAGTCTATGTATTTTCCCGGGCAGCTCGACCTCGTACTCAGGGCAATAGATTCGGGCGATGCTGATATTAAATGAGAACGAATGATAGTGAGTATGAGGTTGTTTAATCAGTTGCAACAATGGCGGCTAGTTCTCATGCGACACAACAAGGAATTGCGATTGTGAATTAGTGTGTCTGAGCTGAGCTGAATACTGAAATATTCCACTTATTTTCGTGTCCATTGTTTGTGGAGTGAAAACTCTCAGAACATTCAGTGTTTTGACGGCTCTGCAAGTTTACTATAGGCCTTACTGTGTACGAATCTGTGTGCGATGGAGGGGGTGGGGGAGAGGGGGAGCCGCATTGTCGCATCAATTCCGGAACTTCGGTCTGACCAGAGACGGAATACTTTTTTTGTTTGCCTAACCATTAAAAGTTTAAAAGAACTTTCCTTGCTTGTCAGAAAAGGCTTTGAATTTGAGTCATACAGGTGGGGGAAACTTGGAAGAACTTCTTTGTCATTCCTTTGTCATTTTAGTTTTAGTGGACCCCGAGTAGGCACTATGTGGATCTATTGACCCTTTGCACGGGCTGCCATTACAGGGGGCAGTCACATTGTCACCGTGTGTCATGCATGAGTGACACTTTGTGGATCTATTGACCCTTTGCACGGGCTGCCATTACAGGGGGCAGTCACATTGTCACCGTGTGTCATGCATGAGTAGGCACTTTGTGGATCTATTGACCCTTTGCACGGGCTGCCATTACAGGCGGCAGTCACATTGTCACCGTGTGTCATGCATGAGTAGGCACTTTGTGGATCTATTGACCCTTTGCACGGGCTGCCATTACAGGCGGCAGTCACATTGTCACCGTGCGCTATGCATGAGTAGGCACTTTGTGGATCTATTGTCACTTCAATTAAATATGAAAACCTGCCCCCCGTCATGGCCGCCGGTGCAACAGGTCTGTAGTCCTTGGAAATACTTTCTTTTATCCAGATTTTGTCTCGAAAACTCCATGAATACTCCTTGAGTCAGAAGTCCATTCTGTCTGGCAGTAAAACATTTTTGTTTGTACTCTTTCAGATGTATTACCATCAGCAAAGCCTACGGAAAAACCAAGCGCTCCTGCCCAAGAGATTTATGCAGGTAGGCTATTATTCCATTAATGTTGTTGTGTGTACAGTTTGGTCTTAGACAGGGTAGATAAAGAAAAGAAAAATAAACTGAGATATTATCGCTAATTTTGACTAAAGTATGGCACATCTGAATCTAATTTATTCATTTATTTCCATGTTTCACGGATACAAGAACATGTTTTCATGTAATAAAATAATTTATACTTTGGAGTAGACATACATGTACATTCATGAAATGACTTAGAAAGAGCTTAATTGCCTTTTAAGAAATATATGCCGTAAGCATGGCAGGTCCTCGGTAGAAAACTAGAGGCTTGTACAAGACCAAGGGACTGTTTTACTTCAACGAATAATTGTTACGTTAAACATAATTAAATATGGAGGGGAAAAAAATATATATACTGACGCACAAGTAATAGCTGGTCTAATAAATGTTGTTTTAGACACTTTTTAAAGGTGAAAGTTGGTCTGGTAGTAAGAGTGTTGGGTAAGCTATTCCACAATAAAGGTCCTTGAAATTTAACTGATGATTTACATTTTGTGGTTCTAACATGCAGTATGTCTGTATCCCGGCCATAATCATTCACAGCTAAAGTACCACGAAACCAGACCATTGATCAGAAGTACTTAGATTCGATAGAGGGCGCTGGATCCATACAACAGTCATCACTGACATATCCATTGCATTGCACACTGTCAATGTCACGTGTACAGTATATACTGTGCTGGCGAGACTGTGCACACATACATGCAGTTATTATTTTTTTTCCGGCCCTAAAGGTAAGAGCCACTGGCATCCCTGATTGTACTTTAATATTATAACTATTGACCGTTGTTTTCCTATTTTAATGACAGAGCAACTGGCGTCCATTCCTGAGTTTGCGTCCCTCGGTCCTCTCTTCAAGTCCTCTAAGCCGGTTGAATTGACCGAGTCTGAGACTGAATACATGGTGCGATGTATCAAGCACACCTTCGCTCAGAACATCGTATTCCAGGTATGAAATCTCTTTTTCATCAAAGAAGAGAATAAAAAATGGTTCTTATGGGAAAACCTGAGCCTCATAGCTTAGCTGGTAGAGCATCTGCCTGGTGTGTCAGAGGTCTTGGGGAAAACCTGAGGGAGTACACCACTGTGCCTCATAGCTCAGCTGGTAGAGCATCTGCCCAGTGTGTCAGAGGTCTTGGGGAAAACCTAGGGAGTATACCACTGTGCCTCATAGCTCAGCTGGTAGAGCATCTGCCTTGTGTGTCAGAGGTCTTGGGGGAAACCTGAGGAAGTATACCACTATGCCTCATACAGTAGCTCAACTGGTGGAGCATCTGCCTGGTGTGTCAGAGGTCTTGGGGAAAACCTGAGGGAGTATACCACTGCCTCATAGCTGAGCTGGTAGAGCATCTGCCTGGTGTGTCAGAGGTCTTGGGAAAACCTGAGGGAGTATACCACTGCCTCATAGCTGAGCTGGTAGAGCATCTGCCCGGTGTGTCAGAGGTCTTGGGGAAAACCCAAGGGAGTATACCACTGTGCCTCATAGCTCAGCTGGTAGAGCATCTGCCCAATGTGTCGGACGTCTTGGGGAAAACCTGAGGGAGTATACCACTGTGCCTCATAGCTCAGCTGGTAGAGCATCTGCCCGGTGTGTCAGACTTCATGGGGAAAACCTGAGGGAGTATACCACTGTGCCTCATAGCTCAGCTGGTAGAGCATCTGCCCAGTGTGTCAGACGTCTTGGGGGAAACCTGAGGGAGTATACCACTGTGCCTCATAGCTCAGCTGGTAGAGCATCTGCCCAGTGTGTCAGACGTGAAACCTGAGGGAGTAAACCACTGTGTCTCATAGCTCAACTGGTAGAGCATCTGCACTAGCCTCGGACTACGGGACTACTGTTAATTTCATCAGTAGATTCACAAATGTCCATGCTCTACCTTCTAAGTTTGCATTGACCTTGGCCCACTTCTCAGATTGTAATGACTAATCCATTGTGACAAACAAATTATTGTAAAAATATCGTAAAAATACTGTTAATTATTTTTTTATATGGTTATTTTTAAATATAAATTCTTAATCAGAACAGAAGTTTGCCTAATACATTAAAGGCACAGGCTCGTCAGCAATGCGTGCGCGCCAAATTCGTGTTACGAAATATGCAGCCCCATGCCTTTGCTACACGGAGCTGCGTATTTCGTGGCACGAATTTGGCGCGCGCAGTGCTGACGAGCCTGTGCCTTTAAACTTGTGGATCGCAAGGCGTGATCGACCAATCCCCTTCGCGCAAAGTATAATTTGCATGTGTTTTTTTTTTTAACCATTTAGTTTGACTGCACAAACACACTAAACGACCAACTATTGGAGAATGTGACCGTTCACATGGAATCGAGTGACGGCTATGAGACAGTTTGCCAGGTTCCTGCAGCGTTTCTGAAATACAACCATCCTGGTGTGACGTACACCTGCTTGGCTATGCCTGAAGACCGTACTGCCGGTAAATAGTCTAATGGTTTATTAGCAGAAAATTTGCTTATAAATTGCAAAATGTTATTTCTTTGCAAAAATGGGTTAGCCATCAAAACCTTATGTGATGTGTATTATCCTTGACTATCGTTATGCTACTCTTGCTAAGAACACAAGTTGACATACAATTTTGACTGTTGCAAAGCAAATGACCTTACATTGAGCAAATTTTCTGCTAAGGGTCCGTCCATTAAGTATGTACGCACGAATTGCCGGCAATTGATAGGTGAATTAGTTCTTTTAGGGATCACAGCATTCTGAAATAATTGAATTGATTGCTTTCCGTGACGTAGAACATCAGGGAATGTTTGGTGGTCAACGTACACCCTGCATGCCACTCGACGCACATGGGCACGCATAAAATATACTCACCTGTGTACTTTCATTCAAAGATGCCGCACGCGCGCGTTGCGATACGTTCAAATTATTGAGAATACACTGCAGCTTGTAAAAACGAAAGTGCTTTTGCTTGATCACAATTTTTAGCCTGAAGAAATACATGTTTATCTTTATCGATACAACAGCCATAGTGTGAAATAACATAAAGCAAGGTTAAGTAACAATGCAATTTTCTTGCTTTTTCGGCCGGTTATCACTCGAGCCACATGCGTCATGAAAAATGACAACCAAAATGGTGGATGGAAGGCGTGACGTCACCGGAAAGCAATCAATACCTGGAAAATGAGTTTCCCTTTTTCCAAGAAAGTAGTCGGTCTGTTATGTTTTGTTTCATGTTTTGTTTCATGTTTTGTTTTTGTTTGATGGATCCAAGAATATCCCATTGCGTTTCCATAAAATGAGCCTGAAATCCAATCCTTTAGATTGCTTTTAAACATTGGCTGGTCTTTGAAGGTTTTAAGAAAATAAATTTATTTCCTTTTCTTTTTTTCGTGTTCACACAGTAACCGGGACGTTCACAAACACCCTCAAGTTTCTAGTAAAGGATTGTGATCCAAATACCGGTGAACCTGATGATGATGGTTATGAAGATGAATATGTGGTAAGTAGACAAACACTGCTTCATGTTCACACACACACACAGGTGTGAACTCACTGACAATCGCGGACGTCCCTTTGTTCCTCTTTTGTTTGGACATAGTCTATTTTTCCTTACTCTCGTTGGTTTTGTACAGGAGCGAATCGCGGACGTTCGCTTGCCAATCGCGGACGATATTGTTCTCTTTGTTAGACCTCCCTAAAACGTCCACGATTGTTTGGGAGAACAAGTGCACATACACCCACGAGGATTGTGATCCAAGGATTGTGATCCAAATACTTTTTTTTGAACACCCCTCCCCCTCCCCTTATCCTTTTTAAAATGCTAAGACAACTCGTCTGCGGACCTGGGCAAGTCCACACAGTTACGGTGCTACCTGGTTTATGCGGACCTCTTTTGTCCAAAAGTTCGCGTAGTGTATGTAATCCCCGTACACACCCTATTAGGAAACCGTACAGCGAGTGATGAAACCAAACGTCTTAGCTAATACAAAGCATGTCTTGGAGCAATTGTGCATTAAGTGAATTTGTCTTGTAAGAAACAAGTCCCTAACAATAAGGAATTCCCTCTGATCAATCTCACAGCTTGAAGACATTGAGATAACGGTTGCAGACCACGTCCATCGAGTGATAAAACCAAACGTCTTAGCTAATACAAAGCATGTCTTGGAGCAATTGTGCATTAAGTGTTTCATTGTCTTGTAAGAAACGGTTCCCTAACATTAAGGAATTCCCTCTGGTCAATCTCACAGCTTGAAGACGTTGAGATAACGGTTGCAGACCACGTCCATCGAGTGATAAAACCAAACGTCTTAGCTAATACAAAGCATGTCTTGGAGCAATTGTGCATTAAGTGTTTCATTGTCTTGTAAGAAACGCGTCCCTAACAATAAGGAATTCCCTCTGATCAATCTCACAGCTTGAAGACGTTGAGATAACGGTTGCGGACCACGTCCAGCGAGTGATGAAACCAAACGTCTTGGCTAATACAAAGCATGTCTTGGAGCAATTGTGCATTAAGTGTTTCATTGTCTTGTAAGAAACGCGTCCCTAACAATAAGGAATTCCCTCTGATCAATCTCACAGCTTGAAGACGTTGAGATAACGGTTGCGGACCACGTCCAGCGAGTGATAAAACCAAACGTCTTAGCTAATACAAAGCATGTCTTGGAGCAATTGTGCATTAAGTGTTTCATTGTCTTGTAAGAAACGCGTCCCTAACAATAAGGAATTCCCTCTGATCAATCTCACAGCTTGAAGACGTTGAGATAACGGTTGCGGACCACGTCCAGCGAGTGATAAAACCAAACGTCTTAGCTAATACAAAGCATGTCTTGGAGCAATTGTGCATTAAGTGAATTTGTCTTGTAAGAAACAAGTCCCTAATGTTAAGGAATTCCCTCTGATCAATCTCACAGCTTGAAGACGTTGAGATAACGGTTGCGGACCACGTCCAGCGAGTGATGAAACCAAACGTCTTAGCTAATACAAAGCATGTCTTAGAGCAATTGTGCATTAAGTGTTTCATTGTCTTGTAAGAAACAAGTCCCTAATGTTAAGGAATTCCCTCTGATCAATCTCACAGCTTGAAGACGTTGAGATAACGGTTGCGGACCACGTCCAGCGAGTGATAAAACTAAACATCTTAGCTAATACAAAGCATGTCTTGGAGCAATTGTGCATTAAGTGTTTCATTGTCTTGTAAGAAACGCGTCCCTAACAATAAGGAATTCCCTCTGGTCAATCTCACAGCTTGAAGACGTTGAGATAACGGTTGCGGACCACGTCCAGCGAGTGATGAAACCAAACTTCTTAGCTTCATGGGAGGAGGTTGGTGACGAGAATGAACTGGATGAAACGTTTGCTCTCTCCGCTAAAACTCTGGAAGGTCAGTCTAATGCCGGCCGTACACCTTTCGTTTTGTCCGTGATCCGATCACGATAGCGCATGTTGTGCAGTCGCATCACAATGTGTGCGGGTTTTGCGTTCCGATGGCGATGTGGTCATGATTTTGTGTACTAGTCCGTTGAAACGCAATCACAGAATTTCGAGCATGCTTGAAATTTGGCGTGTTTGTGCAATCGCAAGGTGTACAGCCAGCTTAAGACCCGTTTACATTAGGACATTTCTTCATTTGATGTAAATTAATCATAATTAGTCAAGTCTTTTAATATGAAAATTGTTCTGTGATGTAATTAATTAAAGGCCCAGGGCCAATTTCATGGAGATGCTAAGCACATAAAATTGCTTAGCACAGAATTAAGCAAATTTTTGTGCTTAGCAGCGGCATGAAATTGGCCCCATATTTGTTCATGTGTACAGTGAGCCACAGGTAGTAGCTTTCCGGCTGGAAGTAGACATTTCTTGAGTTGTGCAAGGTGCACTATAGGGAAAAAACTAATGTAGAGTACATTTATATCTAACTTAGCAAAGAGCGAACAGTATAGGTTTCAATTATGCCGTTAACACATGAACAAACGTGTGCCGCCAAAAAGAATCACTTCTTTAAATTTAATTTCAAGAAAAGTAGAGAATAGAATACCCTACATGCATCAAATTTTCAGTATTTAGAACGAATTTGACATTAGGGGCGTATTTTTACAGAGTATTTTCCAAGACCCCCATCCCCTTTCTCCCCTGTAATACCACTTACAAAAATTGTGGGTTTAGGGCACACATGTCAACTCCTATGCAACTTTCGACCCTCCTCCATCCCTTTTGAAATTGAGGTCTGTTAAAATTAACACTTGCCATTTTCACACTATTTTTTTGTCACAGAGGCAGTAACCAACATCATTGGATTCCTTGGCATGCAGCCGTGTGAACGCTCAGACAAAGTTACCGGGGGTAAGAGTTCCCACACGCTGTGCCTAGCCGGAGTGTTCCGCGGTGGCCACGACGCTTTGGTACGCGCTAAGCTGGTTCTCCAAGACACGGTTACCATGCAAATTACAGTGCGGAGTACCGACCCGACTGTCAGTGAAATTATCTCTAGCGCCGTTGGTTAAAAATTGTTCCTTGTTTGTCGTTGCTTCACCGAGTCATGGTGTTAAAGTAAGTGTTTAAGAATATTCGTCTTTAACATGGTGTAGTCTTTGAGGGAATTAGTTTAGAAGTATTTTCTAGACATTTTCGTCGCCCTCGTAACATAACTGCGTATTTCCTGGTTTTAAGGCCAAAGGGATAATTCGTCCAAAACAGCCTCTGTCTGTTTTATTGGCACATTTGACCCACCCAGGGGATCAAGGAGCATGAGGCCTATGTATCAACATTTACAAGGCGTAAGTAACATAAATCTATTTTTATTCTCGGGAAGCACTATATGGGTGTTGTGTTGGGTATGACATGATTATTAATATCCATCACTATATGAGTCAGTAAAGGAGGCATTTTGGCAACACAGACCATATTTTCAAGGAAATACATTTGTCTGGTCTCAAAATAAAAGAAATAAGTTTAAGTTGTTCTGAAGAGATAACTTAGGCCCAAAAAGGGTTACAAATAGTATGACAACATGCCTTTCGAAAAACCCTGTGGACAAATTTCCAATGTACGCTCATAACCGGGAGGGACACGACTGTATATTGGAAATTCTAAGCACCATTTCATGCAATTTTGAAGAGAATCTGAATCAACAAAAAATTGGCCAAAAATGTTTATCAAAATTGGCAAAAAATTTACTTTTTTGAAAATGTCTCTGAAATTACTCCTAACGGAAATCTACCCTGTTTGAAACATATTTCAGACGTTTCCCAAGTTATTAACTTCCAAGAAACATTTAATTTTTTGACAAATATTTGACATTTTCCCTCAAAATTTGAAATTGTCAATTTAATATTTTATTTCCTGGCTTAGCAGTCGAGGTCAAATTCAAAGAATATCATCTACGGGTTCTAAGCACCATTTCCTGCAATTTTGAAGAGAATCTGAATCAACAAAAATGATAAATTTCATAAGGGGTTAGTCCAGCAATTTGTATCAAAATTGGCCAAAAATTGACTTTTTGAAAATGTCTCGGAAATTACTCCTAACGGAAATCTACCCTGTTTGAAACATATTTCAGCATTTTCCCAAGTTATTAACTTCCAAGAAAAATTTAATTTTTTGACAAATATTTCAAAATTTGAAATTGTCAAAATTTAATATTTTATTTCCTGGCTTAGCAGTTAAGGTCAAATTCAGAGAATATCATCTACGGGTTCTAAGCACCATTTCCTGCAATTTTGAAGAGAATCTGAATCGACAAAAAATTGGCCAAAAATAAAAAATTTCATAAGAGGTTAGTCCAGCGATTTTTATCAAAATTGGCAAAAAAATTACTTTTTTGAAAATGTCTCAGAAATTACTCCTAACAGAAATCTACCCTGTTTGAAATATATTTCAGCAGTTTCCAAGTTAACTTCCAAGAAAAATTAATTTTTTTGCCAAATATTCGACATTTCCCCTCAAAATTTGAAATTGTCAAAATTTAATATTTATTTCCTGGCTTAGTGTTTCCCTATTTTCGTTGCAGAAAAATGGCTGCTATGTCTCTTCTGAAATTTAGGGAAGTAGCAGCTAATCTCATACCTGCCAACTAGTCTGATTTTATCGTATTTGCTCTGATTTTCAAGTGTTAAATTGGAACAGTCGGCTTGACCTGACTCCCTGTGCGCGCCGCATGTGTAGTACTAGGTCAACTTGACCGTTGTACCAACTCGACCTTTGCACTATGGTCCGTTTTTTTACTCAGCAATGTTGGCAGGTATGTAATTTTTCTGAAAATAGCATTCTTGGTGTCAAATCAAAGAATTTAAAAAATTTGTTTTTTTAATATAGACTATTTTGCTTTTCCTATTAAAACTTCAAATTATTGGTAAAAACAAATCTGACAATAGGATGCTAATTTGCACACTTTTGTTTCTTAACTTTGGCAAACTGAAAACATGCTCAGTTCAAAATTAATGTCTCGTTGTGCGTTTAAAATTAGAAGTTATTTTGATAAACTAATTTTTTTTTTAAACAAATTTCACCAAAACTAACAAATGTCTTGGTTCTGAAAACATGCAATGGAAATTGTACTAACCTGTTTGAAAATCAATGACTTAGGAATCGTCTTGTCATGAAGTAAAACTGTTGACAGATAGTAATTTATCGTTAGGTTTCATTTATTCTGAACCAGTAGAAAAAGGCTTTTTGTTTTTAAAATTTAAAATATATTGTAACAGCTTAACATACTATCATTGTGAAAACTTCCATTCTTGCTATATAAATACACCATCTGTACTGTATTAAGAAGTAATAAAATCGTCGGATACATGAACGAAATGAGGTTTTCTCCCCCTATATTGCACTCATACCCCCAATGTTAAGACTGAATTAGCAACCGTTGAATCTTGGAAATCACTTGACGGCAGCCATCTTTGGAGAGAAACACTTTGTTCCTATGCAGCAGGTCTTCCGACACTTTGATTTTTGCTGCAAATTTCCTACGATTATCCTGGACTTGTCCGTAATCTAAAATGTGGGAAATTCATCTTTAAGTTGAAGTTTGGCAGTACAAAGGGAGAGGGTGCAATTTCATTTGCGTATGAATTTTCTGTAAAACAATTATTTCCACAAACCTGATTTACTTGTAATTATGCTACAGAGGCAACCCCAAAAAAAATAAATTAAGTGCCGAGTAAAAAATGCAATTATTTTGCTTTTTGGGTCTTTCCACATTAAAGGGGCATTTTGGCAACACAGACCATATTTTCGAGGAAATACCTTTGTCTGGTCTCAAAATAAAAGAAATAAGTTTGTTGTTTTGAAGAGATAATTTAGGTCTAAAAAGGGTTACAAAATAGTGTGACAACATGCTTTCTAAAACCCTATATACAAATTTCCAATATATGCTCGTAACCGGGACGGACACTTGTTACATTTTAGGCCATCCCAGTTATGAGCGTATATTGGAAATTTGTACACAGGGTTTTTAGAAAGGCACCTTTCTCAATCGACAGTTTGCACTCTATAGAACTGATTCAAACGCGTGAATAGGGTCCTTATAGCTGCTTTACAGCTATATTTAAGGGGAATCAGGTTGACGTAGCAGGTCTTTCCTCGCCTTCCACCTCTGTGGCCCTGGTTCGAATCCCGTCCGGGTCAGTATGTGGATTGGGTTCTCAGTCCCTGCTTGATTCCATGTGTTTTCCCCACACGTTGGTGTGTGGGGTTTTCCTCTGAGAATTTCTTCCTGTTCTCTCGCACATCGTGGCCGAGCTGAAGAACCTCCTAGGTGGCTACAGGGCAACGACTTAAGTCGGCTAATCCCAGCAACCAGATCCCTTTAGGGGATCCTACGAAAGCAGCTATATTTAACAGTTAAAAGATGTTACCTCTTACATTGGTGTTGTGTCATACCCCAAGTTGCTGGTGTCCTAGCGCTCTACTCTTGATCATGTGACCTTTCATGGAAGCGACGCAACCGACTAATGAAAGACTAACGATCATATACAGCATGCTGGACCAGCCGTAGCGCTCAGTCAGTGCCCCGATGATGGGTCCTTGTAGTACAGTACCCAGACTCCCAAAACCTACAGAGAAGAAAAGCACCAAAATACTAAAGATATTTTGCTAACAATGCAGTTGCATGACATAAATCAAGAACCTCCATTATTTGTAACAAAATATAGCAACTTCAGTCAACTAAATAGAATTTTGTGCAAATGTAGGTGTGACATTTGGTGAACATTTTTCCCAACCGATTTCTTTGAAAAACGTGAACATTTAATATTCAGTTAGATAAATCCAAATTTAGATTGAATAATATTAGTTAGATTGCGAACTGTGTAATGATGTCAAATTCAATCGGAGTGAATTGAGATAAATTGGCATGGCATCCCCGTTACATCTGTGACCATATTTTTGTCAAACAATTCAAGATTTCTAAACTCCATCAAATATCCACAAAGGTCTGTGGCTACCATGAGCAATTTCATAAAACTCCATCAAGACTCGAGACTAAAAACAAATATCACAGAACAGGCAAAGCAACCATATCATGCAACATCATTATATAATAAAGTGCGAGTCAAAAAAACTATACACTTTTAATATTACCCGTTGTTTTAGTGTACCAATATTTATATGAGATGTTTTGACATGTATTTTGGATAAGTTCTCCTGTGTCTTTTGGTAGCAGTTTAATTAAATTATGTTTCATGCATGACCGCACATTAGGCAAATAAGGGCGTCAGGTGTTGCCAGTGAAAAAGTATAATAATATAAAATAATAAATTTGATTAAAAAAACAATTTGAATGAAAAAAAATAAAGCAGTCAATGTGAGAGTGAAAATTTTCAGCACACAGAAGATTGATGCAGTCACACATAATGAAGCTGTTATGTGAACATTTTGATGCAAGCTTAATTACAAAAGAAATTTTCAAATTTTAATTGTAAATTTGCGTTTCTTTTGTTGCTCGCTATATAAAGAACCAAAAACACTCACCGTTAATGAATCCAGATACAGATGCTTGAATATTTCTGCCACTAAGCTCCCCAAGTTCCGATGGAACCGATCCACCGAGGATAGGGTCTATTCCACAGTTGAAGGCTCCCGCAACGAGCATGAAAACAATGTTGAAGAGCGCCCCCTGGGATGTCGTTAGAAGGAAACACAGCAGGCTGATGGTGGAGGCCAAGATTGCGAGACTGCAGGCTTTGAGTGTCTGACCTTGTAGTAATCTGAATAAAAATAGCCAACCCCAGTCAGTGAGGAATTAGCAAATGCTAGGAAGTTCAAGTAAACAGGTTTTTTCTTTTTTTAAATATTATTATTATTATTACATTATTACATTTATAAAGCGCATATTCCTGCAGGCGCTTTTAAACAGCGGTGGTGCGCGGACAACACACTAGCTTTACACGTAACGCACGTGATCGAACAAAAACAACTCAACGACGCACATATAGAACCTGGTGTAGGAAAGTGAATGCAAAATATGGCAAAACGACAAGGTAATTTTGGTGAGTTTTACCGATTTACACAAAAGAAGTATTTATGTATTTATGAATGTATTACATTTGAATGCCTGCAATGCACTGCCAAGTTTCCTGATTGGTCCAGAGGAGGCGACAGGATTTCTGTCGCTTGTTCCCCAGCGAAATGGGGCCGTTTTCAACAGGGCCTCGGTACGCACAATCGGGGAGTGCGTTAAAAGGGGCACTGTTTTAAGAGGATGGCCATCTCACCTTTGGATAAGATACCCCAGTGAAGCACTGCCGATCACGCCGCCAATCTCAAAACTTGTAGGGAGCATGCCTGATCCTGCTTTGCCATAATTCAACTGTCATTAAAAATAGACAACACAATTAAATGTGAAACTACTCTGTGAAACTATACTATGTCATAAGTCTCAGGTTCGAATCCTGATGATGCCCATATTATTTTTTCCCCCCTCGTGTCATGTTTGGTTCTTTCATTTCCATGGTGATTAAGATATACTAGATATAATAATAATAATTTTAAAATAAAATATAAAAATATATTTATAATATTTATAATATAATAATTATAATATAATATTTATAATATTTATAAACCTCCGCTTTATAACCGGAGGATCAAAGCGCTGTTACTATTATTACTGCTGACATTAGGAAATCATCTGAATCATTTCGCTTCGTCTAGGTGTCTTGCCCGGCCGTGGCGCACATCCTATCAGCACTTAGATTGTAACATTCCCCCTACAGCTCCCCAATTATCGCACGGGTCGACGAGGCAATCGGGATCGAGTGTCTTGCCCAGAGACACAAACTTGTTTACCATAGTGGGGCTTGAACCCACAACCTTCTGATTGCGAGCTCTGCTTTATACCCACTAGACACACACGCTCCGAAAAAATATTGCATTTGTCACTTTGCTGAGTTGCGCGCCACTATGTAGGGTACCATGGCCGAGTGGTTTGAGTCACTGACTCGCAATACTCGGGTAAAAGCTGGGGTACATGTGCCCTTGAGCAAGGCACTTAAACACACTTGCTCCATCCTTCGGAAGGGATGTAAAGCGGTTGGTCCAGTGTGTGAAGTAACGCACTTTAAAGATCCTAGAGCATTCTTTCGTGAAGAGCAAGAGGATTCCCCGTTGTCTCTGGCCATTTCTAATTCATCGTCTTCTCCTCATGGGTTTCCTCATGCTTGCGAGCGACAGTGCAATGGCCAATTTTGAGGAATCCTTGGTTTCAGTACCAGAAGGTGTAAGCATTGAAAAAGAAAAGCTTGGTTCATAGGGAAAAACTGATGCAACTGATGGGTCTTTCTATAAATTAGGGGTCCAAAAGTGTGACATTTGGTGTCCCCCGTTACACCTGACGATCCTGTGCCCTTAACTCCATCAAACCATTATTTCAAAGAGGCATTTTTTTGTATGAAAAAAAATTTAAAAAATAGAGTTATAGTGACCTGCCTGTTGATTGAGATACATGGGAAGCCACATGAACATGGAGTATCGGACGATCTTGACACAAAACATGCACACTGCTACCTCCTTGAGTGCACTGCATGGCAAGATAAATCAAAACAAAGCAAAGAGACCAGCCATGAAATTAAACACGCAAAATTTACATATTTAAAAAAAAAAATACTGCACCAGAAAATACTGGCATACACTCAAAGGATATTTATATAATATTGGATGGCTTTGCGGGTGATATGAGAATATACCGCACGAGTCGAGCCAAAGGCGAGTTCGGTATTTTTTATGACGAGTGCGGTATATTCTCATATCACCCGAAAAGACATCCAATATTATTATTGTTATATAAAATAAAGCTTTGTTTTAAAAGATCTATTTCCGCGAGATTTTTGTCTGTTTGGTGTTGAAAACCTCAGTTTACAAATGCATGCGCTTTTGTTATTGTTGTACAGTATTTTTTGTTACTGTACTCTTGCGCGCGTAGCACACACGCGTAATCCATTCACTCGATGCACGTCGCGCGTGTGTGCTTGCGCGTGTTCTCCCAAACAATCGTGGACGTTTTAGGGAGGTCTAACAAAGAGAACAATATCGTCCGTGATTGGCAAGCTAACGTCCGCGATTCTCTCCTGTACAAAACCAACGAGAGTAAAAAAAAATAAAAATATGTCCAAACAAAAGAGGAACAAAGGGACGTCCGCGGTTGTATGTGGATTCGCACCTGTACGTGCTTGGGTGCGCCCAGCGTGCACGCGCATCAGATTGGGGCTCTGTGCTGCACAGTATCAGAAACGCACGGTATCCGCAAAAGCTTCATTTTTTATAATAATCACAAATCCTATACAGATTGCAGTCCCTTTCAAAATATCCAGAGAGGGGGGAAGGGGGGTGGGTGTTTGGGGGTTAAAACCCCTCCCTGCTATGACACCAAAAAATAAATGTAATGCATTTTCTTTGTGTCCGCCTATCCGCAACAAGCTGACAATCAATCTGACAGGCCAAAACCACTCCCTAGTGGCAAGACCCCTCGCTGAAAAAAATTCCTGGGTCTGCCCCTGATATCTTACCTTAATTACTTTGGGTAGTATAAAAGACGTACAAACAATGCATAGTTCCGAGATTGCCCAGTTAACCCCGCCCCTTAGATATTGTTGCTATGTGCTCACAAGCCATCGCAAAAAAATGGCGACACAACGTACAAAGCAACGGGACTCGGCATGGAAAGCACAGATTCATTGGAGAAAACTCAAAGGTATTTATGTTTTAGGGTCGACAGTTACCGTAGCACACACTGAGCGAAGGGTTAGTAATGCAGGGATGACATATATTCATAAAAATGCACTTTCCTACCTTTGAACAGCGAATCGCCTGACATTGAAATAAAAATTCACCCGGTCACTGGCGCATACAACATGTACAAACTGTATATGGGCAGAAAATCGCGTGATTGTTTGTTATGCAATGCACTTTGACCTATGTGGGCGCTGTCTGCTAGCTCTGTTGTGATTGGTCGGCGAGTTCGGCTTAATTGACAGGTCGGAACTATGCATTACTAAGCGACAGTAAGATGAAATAATATGATAAACTTACGGTAATTTCCACAGCTGTGCAAAAGTGAGTGATGTGCGGTCTGATTTTTCGGCAACCAAAGATGACCCTTCCTGATCTGATGAAATAAGAGCAGACACATTGAGGCACTTAGCCTTTGTTTAAAGCTTCGCAGCTGGTGGTGTCGCGCGCCAGAACGAGAGCGCCACCATGTGACGAGGATGGGTGGGGGGTGGGTCGGGGTGGGGAGAATGGCAGCTGCGACGCCTTTGGCGACCCAGAATTTTGCTAACTCTAATTATCGTATGACTGGGTGTGCGTGTTGTGTTGAATAGCTATAATAAGGTTTGCGCACCATTTTGTAAGCACGCACACCTCAAACATCCGTTCGCAGCACATACAACGCAGGGATGAATAATACAACAGGGGCTGTAATGCATTATTAAATCATTATTCTGGGTTGCTAAAGGCATAGCAGCTGCGCTGATTGTTAGGTTAGAATGAAATCCATATTATGAAAAATAAATCTTCAATTTACCTTTTCCTGGTATAACTTGGTAGTCAGACGGATTATGAAGAAAAAGAACAACTGCTAGCCCGATGCTAGCCTGTGGAGAAATACAATAAATATTAACATTTGAACAGGGAAGAAATGTGGTGTAATAGATAGTACACTTGACTCATAATTGAATATTGCAGGTTCGAGTCCCATTGCAACCAATGTATTGTGCCCCTAGGCAAGGCATTTTGCCTCCCTTGCCTCTCTTCACCCAGGTGTATAAATGGAGGTAAACAGACTCGCTGTGTGGGAGGAGTGGCGAACCCCTCACAGCAAACTCGACAGGAGAGTCTGGCCCCAACGCTAATGAGAGATGGGCACTCCGATTTGCAAACTTTACAAGCATGACTTTTACCTAGGTTTTGTTTTTCCCTTACCCTACGTATATTAGCACTGTATACTCAGTGCTTTCCCGAGACATTATAAACAACTTCATAGCGTGCTCGGGTGGGATTCAAACCCACGACCTCTTGCAAACAATTTGACCAGTAATTGGCTTAGCTTGCATCGGGGAGAATGAATGTTAATTAGGGTTTGTTTTTCCCTTACCCGACATTATTAGCACTGTATACTCAGTGCTTTCTAGAGACATTATGAACAACTTCATAGCGTGTTCGGGTGGGATTCGAACCCACGATCTCCTGCAAACAATTTGACTTTAAAGCCTGTGTACAGTATCTGCAATGCCATGCCCCAATTTTTTTAACCATTTGAGTAAAAATACCTCACTCAAATGGAAGACAAAAGTGGTTGGCGAAGTTCTTTTCTCGCCTTCCATTCCTGTGGCCTGGTTCAAATCCCGTCCGGGTCAGTATGTGGATTAGGTTCTCAGTCCCTGCTTGATTCCGTGGGTTTTCCCCTATACAGAATTGTGTAGGTGTTTTCTTCCCACCTCTAAAACTGAGCGTTTCTTCTTCGTCTTCTCTTCACAGGTTTGTTCAGGCTTATGAGCTACAGTGCCTCGGGCACTTTTGAGGAATCCTTGGTTTCAATACCAGAAAGAATTAATAACAATAACAGTCCAATGCAATGATTCTGTCCACGATGTTATCTTTTTACAATAAAAAACTGATAACTGAAGATGATTTGAGTAGTGTAGCTCTGTTCTTCTGTGAAGTATTGATTGCTTTCCGTGACGTAGAACATCCAGGAATGTTTGGTAGTCAACGGTCACGCGCGTACACGAGCGCGCCACTAGACGCACACGAATAAAATATACTCACCAGCGTACTTTCATTTGAAGATGCTGCACGCGCACGTTGCGATACGTTCAAATGATTGAGCATGCACGCAGCTTGTAAAAACAAAAGTGCTTTTACTTGATCACAATTTTTAGCCTGAAGAAATACATTTTTATCTTTATCGATACAACATACAGCAAGGTTAAGTAACAGAGGTAAGTGCAACCAATGCGCTTTTATTTCTTTTTTGGCCGGTTATCACTCGAGCCACGTGGGTCATGAAAAATGACAACCAAGATGTTGGATGAAAGGCGTAACGTCACCGGAAAGCAATCAATAGCAGGGAAACAGCCCAAATAGACTTACTCTGCATCTTGTAAGCTTACCAGGAGCAATGAAGGAACTAGGAATGTATGTCGCCAGCCGTAATTCATCTGTAGATGGACCTGTTAAAAGCAACAATCAGATTTTAAAAGACTAAGGCCCGCTTATGTGTCGAATTAAATTCAACTCGATTTGTTTAATTCGACACGGCACAAGCACGACGTTTGAAGCCATTTGGCTGAAAAATTTTGCTCGACGGAGTCTGCCGTGCTAACTCAATTTAGTGCGACACAAGCACGGCTTGGCTTCAAACGTCGTGCTTCTGCCGTGTCGAATTTAAATCCAGTTCGAAGTTGGTCCGCAATTTTTTTCACAACTAGGAATGCGCATGCTCGAAGCTCGTAAGTGAGTAAAGAAATAACCAACAAACAAGTGCATCAAAATAATAAAATGGCCACGTACAATGGACAGAATGGAAAACGTACGTGTACAACGTCCATGACATGCACAATACTCATCCGCCATGTTGGACGTATTTAAGCTCGACTGGGAGTTTGCAATTAAGTTCGACGTTTGAAGCCACTGCCGTGCTAACGTCGTGCCAAGTTGAATTTAATTCGACACGGCATAAGCCCGACGTTTGAAGCGGGCCTTACAGACCATATCGAACAGCTGGCATCTTGTGGAGCAGCAGCCAATTTCACGAATCCTTACGCACTGCGTAAGCCCACTTGCGCAACTTTTTATTGCATAAGCTGCGCAAAATTCCTGTGATAATTACACGCAAGCCTGTGGTGCTTATGCCATTTTCAAAAGTTGCGTAAGCTACGCAGTTTTTCGTGAAATCGGCTGCAGTTCTTTGAGGACATAATTGGTTGCGCATGACATTGTGTTTACATGACATTTTTACATGAAGTTTTTTCATCAAGTTTTTCTCACAGTGTCTCGGTAAAGCACCGAGTATATACAATGTTTGGGAAAAAACAAATACTAATTAATATTATGTTTACATCGTCAAAAATGGGGTTTTAAATTTTTTTTCCCAGACTCACGGCTAATGCTGTGCCTGCAATCCCTCCAGCAAACGTACATGTGCCCCACATACCAAAGACTGCATTGCGTTGCTGCGTGGTGTACCATGCAGAAAGACCCTTCACGCAACTAGGCCAGGCTTGGGACTGTGAAATAAACGTATCCACAAAGGGGTCGTCTAAAGTTGTCAACATTTTCATGATTCTTCAAGGCGTAGTATTTTATAAAGACTCTCCCAAAAATACTACATGTACTTTTTTTGTACATGTACCGGTACGTACCGTGAAATGTCAACATTTTACAGTGCATGTAAAGTCCTACACGGCCCTTGAACCCCCTCCCCCTTCCTACGCTCTGTAGACCCGTCAAAATGTTGACAACTTTAGGCGGTCCCAAACACTGAAAATATTGCCTTCTGTTGGCATTTTGATTAAGCCTCAATCCCACTTAGCTGATTCTCTTGCAGATTCTTATGGATTCCACTTTTACGAATTTCCGTTAAAATAATGGCCTCGGACTCTCCATTGAGTCCAATTAAACAAAGTTTTATGATTCTTTTAACATTTCAAAAAATGTGTAAAGCTTTTTTTTCTTGACTTTTTCGGATCTTACCAAACGTCTTACGGAGGTCCCCCAAAGTGTTGATATGACCATCATGAATGTCATGCCGAATGAATTTAGAACTTTTTCGAAATATTTCCGGATGAAAAATTCTGGAATCTGTAAACATCCGCAAGATAATTCGGCTAAGTGGGAACTAGGCTATACTCTTCACAAAAAACGAAAAAAAAGCAAGTTAACTGACCTGAGCGGCACCATTGATGAATAGAAAGACAGCATAAAGGTAGACACTGTGCCACATGCCAAACGAGGCCTAAATATGGAGACAAAAATGAAATGTTTCTGGTTTAAAGGCCAGTGGATCATTTGCAATGACCCCAAAAATTAATCGACGAGTTTATAGGGCAAAAGTTCTGAAAGTAAAGATTGAATTAATAGCAACTATCCAATGAAAGGTTTTCGCTCAAAATGATATAATTTTACCAGAAAATAATCCGTAAAGATGAAATTATTTAGATCGTTTGCAAACGATTTACTTATTTTTGGTTCGCATCTACGCGGTCCAAAATGCATGGGCGCTGTGTACTCCGTGTGCGTGTTCCAACGCGATGCATTTTTATGGATCGCACGCACACGCAGTATGTGCGCCACAGAGTGCATGACGCAAGCCACATAGTACCCGATCAACTGAGAACGAATATATGAAACACCCCGCCAAGACCAGGAAAATGCATATGGATTTTCATGTTTTTTCAAAACGTGGTACATTTGACAAAGCTGAAATTTCTTCGGATGAGTTTGTTGATGTCTTTCTTTTGATTTATAATGGTTTTATTCGCAGAATCGCTCAAAAACAGATCATCTACAGGGCCTTTAAAGACATGCACCGATAAAATCATACGCAAAGAAGTTGATGGCATGGGGGTCAAGAGGTTACTGTACTAGGGCGCACGTCTAGAGGCGCGCGTGTACGCGCGTGACCGTTGACTGCCAGACATTTCTGGATGTTCTACGTCACAGAAAGCAATCAATAGTTGATATACAAAGCGTGCAGGAAAGGGGCAGAAAAAAGGCACTTTGTAAGAAAAAGAGCACTTTGGCAAAATTACCAGTATAAATTTATCAAATCAGTAAGTTTGGCTAAGACAAACTTACCATAGACATGGATGATATCAGCAGACAGGCACCAAGGGTCCTACGAGCACCATAACGATCAGCAATAGATCCGAAGACCATCTGCAAGAAATCACATGGACACACTTAGCATGCGAGAAGAGTACAAATTTGTAGTAACAAGGACTGTGTAAACACTTGTGCTACATCTTGGTCTGTGTTGTTACGTACGTTATCTTCTTAGAATAGACCCCTTGCACGGCGGCCATGACAGAGGGCTGTCACATTGTCACAGTGCGTCATGCACAAGTAGGCACTTTGTGGATCTATTGTCACACATTTAAATATGAAAACCTGCAAGGTTAGGGGCTATAAAAAACATCTGTAAGAAAATATAACTTTGATCATAAAAAATGGCTCTAGATTTAAGAAAGAACCAATTAGCCCTTTTGAAGTATGGCGGACACAATAGGAGGGCGCACTTTGCAGTGGGTATAAAATCGACTAAAATGCAAATTAACTCAGTTTTTCACTTTACACTTATTAATTTTATTGATAATTCTGTCTAAGTATTATATTCACAACATGTAAATCAAGTTTTTGGAAAGAAATACAATTGATAAAAAAATTCATACCCAAATGAAATTGCGCCCTCTCCTTTTGTTCCGCCATACTTCTAAAAGGCTAATTACAGACAGACCATAATACCTGGACCACTGCATATGGAAACAGCATCGCTGTATCCAGCCATCCCAGATCCATTCTTGTCATGGATAACTCGCTTGCAAGATCGGCCTTGACCTAATTAGGTAAATAGTAGAAATTTGAAGGGAAAAGCTTGTTAAAGAAACTTGTAATTTAAAAAATGACACTTTTAATAAGCAGTGTTTCCGCACAGTATAGAAGTCTGTTTTAACCCCAGTTATAACCCCATGCGACATATTTGTATAAATGCTGTTGTTCCTGTTTTTAAAAGTTTTTAATTCTTGTCCTCAGGCCTTGTTGCCTAGCCTAGGCCCAAGTCATTTTGGTACGGTAATACAAATCACTATTTGTAGTAAAAAGCACTAGGCCTATTTGCTAAAGTCTAAAATGTCTAAAGACTTTTAAAATCTTACAACGGCGAGCGGTTTCCTCAGTAGATATGTTCCAGCGTACGCTATCCATGTTAGGGTGAAGATGCACCACTGTTGGTGTTTGAGCTGCATTCTGAATCAGACAATCAGTACAGAGAGCTAGCTAGAGATGATAAACAGCCATCCAGTCATGCAGTAATCAGAACAAAAAGATCAGAACTTGTTTATTCAGAGAGACGGTTTTTAATCTATCGCCTGGCGGCGTAATGAAAACATCAAAATACATGTATGTATACATTGTACTACAATGCATTCAATAATTGTAGGCTACAGATGACAGTTAGCCTACTGAACCATATGAAACATCTGTACTGTTGACGCCGCCCACCAAACGCCCTGATATAGACCAAATGCACGGCAGCCATGACAGAGAACAGGTTTTCATATTTAAATGATGGGACAAATGATCCACAATGTGCCTACTCGTGCATGACGCACTGTGACAATGTGACTGCCCTCTGTCATGGCCGCCATGCATAAGGTCTATTACAGAAATTTCAATAGATTTACATCTCCATCCTTTCATTTACATCCTCCTGATCCTTATTCTGTTGCCAAACAAAAATGTTAGTGTTAAATATAAGTGAGTTCCGTTTAACCGCCTGGGAAAATTTGTAAACAGTTTTAAAAACGTCCACCGCTAGTTCGAAAATGACTTTAAGTTACGCAGAGAGTAATTTTATTTAAAATCGTGGGGTACCGTATTGTAGCCGAGTGGTTTGGGTCATTGACTCGCAATCATGGGTGAAAACTGGGGGTTGCGGGTTTGAATCCGGCTGCGGTACCTGTGGCCTTGGGCAAGGCACTCAACCACACTTGCTCCATCCTTCGGAAGGGATGTAAAGCCGTTGTCCAGTGTGTTAGGTAATGTTAACGCACTTTAAAGATCCCAGCATTCTTTCGTGAAGAGCATGCAAGGGGATTCCCCGGTGTCTCTGGCCATTTCTAATTCTAATTCTTCATGAGTTTCCTTACGCTTGCGATCGAGTGACAGTGCAATGCGCACCATTGAGAAATCGGCATTCCTTACTTTTAGTACCCCGTTCCATATAAGAGACTAGTGTCATTTTTATCAAACCACTCACCTGTAGTGTTACTCTTGATCTTTTTCTTCAGAATGACAAGATTATTTTTGTGAAAAGAGGGCAGGGTTTTGATTTTTGAGGGAAATTGTGGGGTAAAAACAGGAATAACTGGCCAAAGGTTTAACAAATTAAAGATGGCGTTTTATGCTAATATGGCATGAAAGGCCGTTTTTGATTGGCTGAGAAAGGTTTCAGTTTAATACCCGGCCTCTGATTGGCCAATGAGTGTGAGTTTTTTTACAACATGAAACAGCAACAGGCCAAATTCGAACGAGTTAGCAATGCTGAAGCTGACAAAACAGGTAACAAAAACTGTATTTTTTAAAAGGAATTACCGTCCAAAGTTAAAAACTATGGATTAGAGAAATGAAGAAGAGTTGGTTGTTTCCACAAAAATTAAATTAGTGCAAAAAAGTCAGTTTTATAGCTGTAAAAGTTATTACAAAAATGGGTGGCCTAAAAGTAAGGAATGCCGAGGAATCCTTGGTATGAATTCCAGAAAGAAATAATAATAATAAATAAATTTGTAATAATTGGCAACGTATATCCTCGATCCTCCATAATCTGCGCACCTAACGCTGATGTACGCGCGCGCATTGGCCGGCAAACATAAATGCGAGTGCGTAGAAATAGGACCGCGTGGATTTAGGAGTACTGACGATACTGAAACCACCACATGCTAGCTCGATATTTCAACTCTTCCGCGTTTTTGTGCATAAACTGGTTGCCAGTCCGAGTTGTTACTCCCACTGACACTCCCACAAAGAGATGGACCGTGTGTGTGACTGGGACTGTAAACCAATCTACGTTTGTATTTGCCGTCCACTGAGGGCGTCCTGGTGGTGTTTTATTTTTTTTAAATGCACACAAATTTCACCGAGTATAACCTGCTAAATTAGCGCTTCAAAATCAGGTTACTTTTGTTGGACGAAAGATAGTCGAAATACAAGGCATTCCTTTGGGTAAGGATTAGTCTAGACCCAGTGAATGGGTTGAAAGTTGTTCTTACAAAAACAAAAAAATTTCCCTCAAATCACGAGCACATACCGAAATCGCTCAATAAAAAGTGCCAAAAATAACAGTAGAGACAAAACAAAAAATGCCCTATAATAGCTTACTGGATTCTTACCCTATCAGAGATGGAATATCGGGGTTTTAGTAGTACACACGATAATTTTTGGAGCTGATGGTAACGGATGGAATTTGACCAGTTTTGCAGTCACGAAAACGGTGTGTGGAATTTTGTGATTTGTTACGGAGGCCTTGAATGGACATCTAAACTAGTATTTTGTTTTAAATACTGCTAACACAAAAACAAAACAAAAAAGAATTTATAAATCACCTAAGGCCTCATGCACAAAACATACGGTACTGGGATTTGAAATGGGTTATTCCATATTTGGCCAATAGAAATTTAATATACATGCCCATTAATATATCGTCAGTATTCCTAAATCCACGCGGTCCTATTTCTACGCACTCGCATTATGTTTGCCGGCCAATGCGCGCGCGTACATCAGCGTTAGGTGCGCAGATTATGGAGGGTCGAGGATACAGCATCAACGATCAAATTCAAACCTCGTCTGCATCGTCATAAATAAACATATGCGGCAGAACACGTACGGCATGAACTCAAATTTTTCAAACAATGACAAATATCGTACCCGACGATTAACGATAACGTCCGGATGTGCATTCGGGTATTAAACTTCGGGAACCTTCGGAAAAAGGAGGAATTCTTCCTGTTTCAATATTTTGGTCTGGGAACCAGACTAGGGGCACACGGATAAATAAAATAATAAAAATGCCTTAGAAAGCTAGGTAAATGTGGTTAAGAAACATGATTTTATTTAGGATTTTTATGTCATCCATAGTGCATGCATGGAGACCATGGTGAGAGTGTATGGTAGTTTTTCAGAACAACATAAAACAACAGGTCCCATTGCCTCTGCGGGGCCTTATAACAATTATTTGCAGGGGGCTATTAAAGGAAGCGGAACTCTGTCTCCCGCATAGATGAAAAGTTATATTTTCCACCCAGGAGGAGTTCCGCAGCCTTGAATAGCGCCCAATTCTTGAGTTTGCCTTTCGATATTGTACGTGTGTGCTTCATTTTTACACATTGAATCATTTAGTAGATAAAATGTATTCTTGTTTTACCATGTATTTTGTTAGTAACAATCTTATTTTGGCAAGGTGCTGCAAAGTTCCGCAAGTTCTGCAAAATACCAATTGCCCAAGCAAGACATCATGTGGGGACCATTGGTGACATCACGCCTTCGACATCAGGCTCTTGCCTCAGCAGACAAGTGCCCTGACTCCCGTGCCTCACTCCAAGACAAGATGCCATACCTGGTCCTCAGCTGGGCAGTTGGTCTGGTAACCTTCCCATCATGCCTTGGTCTCATTCAGGTACATAATAATACAATACGTCTACCCTACAGGGTACTCCTGGCGCTGTTGCCATTATTACCACTGCCATCAGGGAATCACCAGAACCATTTCACTTCAACTAGGTGGCTATACCCGACCAAGGCGTACAACCCCACTCTCACGGTCGCACATCCTGCCTGGCACTTTTGTGACGCCGTGTCATATGCCTTTGTATACCATGACTGAAGTGAAAACCAATTCGTTCATGCTTAAATACACATGTACGTGTTGTGCAGACAACGGATATGTTCCTCACTTGTCACCATGTGCACACCGTTGTTTTCACTCCAGCACTACCGGATGTGACGTGGCACCGACCATGAGAATCAGCACTCCTTAGTTTGTGGCATTCCCCATAACAGCTCCCTAGATATTGCTTTGGTTGATGAGGCAATGGAGATTAAGTGTCTTGCCCAGGGACACACACATGTTGGCACAAGTGGGGCTCGAACCCATAACGTCTCAATCACGAGCACGGCTGTATACCCACTAGACCACACTTGCATGTATATTCTACCGGCCAGAAGTTAATAATTTATATAACTTGGAATGAAGGTAAAATTGTACTCAATTTTTGATTTGTTTTGAAGGTGTGTGTGTTTCGTCCTCTACGCCTGACCTGCGCTGTGTGGGGCTCCAGTTTGTTCGGCTTGTGTTCAGTCGGAGTGTCTAGCCTGATTGCTTCCACACTCACAATGACATGTGCAATGCATGTTTTTCAAATAAATAATGGTAAATTTTGCTTTTATTTTGCAATTGAGTTTGCCCCAAAGACGAACACATATGTATTTTTTCATAATTATAATATATTTGTTAAGTAAGGTTGTTTTTGCCCTTACCCGACGTAATTATTAACACTGTATACTCGGTGCCTTCCCGAGACACTATAAAAAACTTCATAGCGTGCTCGGGTGGGACTCGAACCCACGACCTCCTGCATACAAGGCAGACGTCTTAATAATATATTTGATTTTTCAATGCATTCTACCCAAAGAACTATGGGGGATATCTCCCATAATTCTAGGAGTAAATGCATTTTACAATACCAACGATCTAGTGGGTATACAGCCGTGCTCATGATCGAGGGGTTATGGGTTCGAGCCCCACTTGTGCCAACGTGTTTGTGTCCATGGGCAAGACACTTAATTCCCAATTGCCTTGTCAACCCAAGCGATATTTGGGGAGCTGTCCGGGGAACACTACAATCTAAGTGCTGATAGGGTTGTGCGCAACTAGCCAGGCAGCCACCTAGTTGAAGCGAGATGATTCTGGTAGATCCATAAGGGCAGTGATAATAGTGGCTTTGGCGCCTTTGAATGACAGTCATGTTAGATACTGTGCGCCTTATAAATGCTGTACCATTATTATTATCTAAACTATAAAGGCACTTATTTTTTAAATTATCAAATTTAGTGATTTTAAGATCTTATAAATTCACAGCAGGCTCATTTTAAAAATTGTGCAATATTGATTTTGTGAAAAAAACTAAAATTGTAAATTGTTTTAAAAAGGTTTAATCTTTCATTTTTTCGTCCCTCAGATTTATTGTATGGTTCACCGGGTACATGTTCTTCTAAAGCGGCATTTCCAGAGACAGTCTTACTGTATGCAGTTTGCTCATCCGTTGCCTTTCTATGTCTTGGAGGAAGATTTAGATCTGTACTGCCAAGCAGTTTAATACATCCAGGTATGTGTAATACATTTTTTAATGTAATGTCATGACATTGAGAAATATTTTGTTTTATATAAGTAGATCCTTGTCATTTGATTGGACGATAGCAGGTCACATGGCGTTCAATAATTAACCCATTTAGGAGCTGTCCAAAGTTGTCAACATTCTCACAGTTCTACAGAGCGTAGTATTTTTCAAGACTCCCTCCCTCCCCCGAAATACTAAATGTCAACAATTTGCAATTCATGTAAAGTTGTATGCGGCCCTCAACGGTGTAAACAGTGCTAATATACACCAATCCGGTAATAAGGTCTCCTTCCCTGTACATCCGCCATAGCTGGGGGGCTTCCACTGAATGAACTGTATGTTTTTGTTGTTGCTGAAGCTGCATTTGTTTACTTCGAACAAGTTGCGCGTCTTTGTAGGGTTGTGTGCGCGCGAAGGCGGCTCGTTCGTGCATGTCATGGATGAGCGCTTTTCGTTCTAACAGCAACACAAAACGCACAGCCCATGCACTGGAAGCCCCCCAGCTATGGCGGATATGCAGGGAGGAGATCTTAGTTACCGGATTGGTGTATACGTCGGGTAAGGGCAAAAACAAACCCTAATTAGCATAATGGCTAAACAGCGAGGCACTCCTTTTGAACGCAACTGTGTCAGAAACCCATACCTTCAAATCTTCATGTTTTACAGGTGCTTTTGCCAAGCTTGGCCTCTCTGCAACCCTCAGTTATGCCACGACTAGAAAGAAACAGTCGCTCAAGCTACTGGGCAGGAAGCATGGATGTCATACTTGCGGTAGACGGTGGTTCGTTAAGGACTTCATCGCTGATCATCAGCCTCCGTTAGCAGTAAGAACTCACAAACAATAAAATCAGGGGCCAATTTCATGGCGCTGTTTAGCAAAAAAATTTGCTTAGCATAGAATTTCTTTCCAGCCAAAATTGTACGTCAAATTGTGTTTTTAGAAAAAGTGGCAAAATTTTACTACCGACTTTGGCTTTGCAACCCATTTCTGCAAAATAAAGCAATACAAATCTGTGCTAAGCATTTTTTGTGATAACAAAGCCATGAAATGATGCATTCAAGCAATCGGCTGGAACTCGGCAATCCTTGTTTTGAGATATCGGCCAAAATATGTGACCCGGTACAACGTAATCAGGAATAAGTCGCTGATGCCGTTTTGAGTAATGGCCCAGTCAATTGGGTATGTGGGTTAAATCATGAACAAAGTCGATTTTCAGGTTTTGGTACTTTGAGGGAGTGTAGTTGTCATAGATTACCGTCAATAATGTGTTTATAGTAAAAACGATACTTAAAGATGAAAATAAAGATGATTCAATCATCTTTATTTTTATCTTTAAGTATCATTTTTACAATAAACACATTAATGACGGTAATCTCAACTACACTCCCTCAAAGTACCAAAACCTGAAAATCGACTTTGTTCACGATTTTCACCCACATACCCAATTGACTGGGCCATTACTCAAAACGGCATCAGCGACTTATTCCTGATTACGTTGTACCGGGTCACATATGTTTGGAAGTGAAAAAATCTAAATTGACTTTTTACAAAAGCAAAAGAGAACATTTTCCTTTCATGTTAAACAAAAAATATTTTAACAAAATTCAGAAAAGATGTGGTATGAAAAGATGATTTTTAGACCTCGTCCAGCTTTGGATGAGGGTTGCACAGGGAATTTTTATAGTGAACTTTTAGAATAAAGTTGCAGTGACTTTCCATATCGACATAAATTACATATCACTTTTTTTGGTGTTTTGTCACATAGATCATTCGACAGAGCACAACAAAAAAAACAAAATGGTACCAACGACTCTTGAGAAAATCACCAAGACAGATGTTTTACCCACAATGCACCGGGTGTTCGGGAGCTCAGAGCACCCATCTTCGAGCGACACTCCGGAGCGGGTTTGTAACTAAGAGACTAAAACACGTCGTAACTCACTCAACTGCACTTAGACTATACCACTTGTATCTGCCTCTGCCGTTTCTAATACCAGCAGTGCAATCTTATCTTGTTACTTAAAGATAGTATACATGATTGGTAAAATGTTACAAATAGTTTTATCCCCCTGTGTGATTGAAGATATGCATGATTAAAACCAACCTGAGAAAACAGTAAAAAAAGGGTTTGCAGTCATTTCGCCCTAAACCACGGCCAGTGCACGAAGTGGTTTTGGGCGATGTATAGTGTTTGGACGAAATGGTTTTACTCATTTCTCAAAGACTATAGCACTTCAGACAAAACCATTTCAGGGGAAGTTTTCTACGGTCATCATATTTATATTGTGTAAGTTGGGCGTAAATCTGTGAACATTTCTGATTTTCGAGATTACCAATGATGTATACTGCCGTTAAACGTTTACACAAATCAATATCCTTCTTTTATATATCCGCCTTAACTACAGTGCTTCTTGCACATAAATTTGATGTTATTTACGGATTCCACACTGCAAACTGATGCACGCAGAATTGATTGCGGTGACGTCACGCCTTCCATCCACCATTTTGGTTGTCATTTTTCATGACGCAGGTGGCTCAAGTGATAACCGGCAAAAAGAGCAAGAAAAGCGCATTGGTTTGCACTTACCTCTGTTGCTTTATGTTGTTGCGCCATGGCTGTCGTATTGATGACAGATATGGATTCGTGTATATCTTCTAGGATTTCTGATTTTGGGGATGTTTTCAAAAGATAGATCCAGTAATCCAAACTTCGGATTTTAACTTAAAATATTTCTTTAACTGGCAGTAAAGAGGAAAATGAAAGGGTCAATCACTTTATTTTACAAACTCGCGCCAATGACGTCATTTTGGGAGTCAAATAATGCCGCGTCGTTGTGGAAGCAATGCGTGTTGTGTGTGTCCATAGCTTGCGCAATGCTAAGGTTCCCATTGGTGAATTAAACCGCTTTACGCCCACCAGAGACGCACATCGCTTCCACAATGACTCGGCATTATTTGACTCCCAAAATGGCGTATTTGCACATGTTCGAAGGGGGTCAATACTGACCACTATAACCAGGGCTGCTTTCGAGGGCTGCTTTCGAGCGCGGCCCCAGGTGCTCGCCCGAAAGCGTGTGTAAGCATGTGTGTGACGTAACGTTTCCACCACCTGGGACGAGCGCTCGAAAGCAGCCCTGGTTGTCTTATAATTAATAGCAGATTTGACTTTATTAAGGCCACCTATTTATAGTGGCCACCCATGGTCCCAAATGCTATTTGTATAATCATGCTAATTCAAATCACCCGTTAGTAGTGGCCATTTTTTTGTTATGGTCCTGCGGATGGCCACTATATATATGCTTCACTGAACCAATTTGCGAAATTCCAAAAAATGAGCAATCTTGAGCTGAATTTAATACAACTTTGCGCGTGATGACATTTTTCCAAATGTCTATATTTCAAGTATGAATATGGTGAATACTTTGATATTTAAATTAGGTACATACTGAAAAAAAAAAGACCAATACAAGGTTATACATATTATAACGTGTTTAAAATAGTTCATTTTTAACTGTACATGAATATGCTTTTAAAAACGTATAAAACTAGAGAATGGACAGTATTGCAATATATACTTAAATTAAGTAAAAACATTTCTTAGTATCTCGTATTGAAATGCCTTCTAAGAACTAAGATAAATTGTGACGTTACAAATTAAAGGCACAGGCTCGTCAGCAATGCGCGCCCGCCAAATACGCAGCTCCATGCCTTTGCTATGGAGCTGCATATTGCGTGGCACACATTTGGCGGGCGCGCATTGCTGACGAGCCTGTGCCTTTAACGCAGAACTCCCTAAATCGAATACTGCGTGGGCGCGCCTTCCTCATGCCCTACACGTGCACCCAAAAAAAAACAGTTACACTGTGCGTGTGATGTATGTAAACAATTGCTGAAAGTGTCCTTTCCAAAAAGAACCATCTGAATACCAAATGTTCTTAAGTATTTTTCTAAAGTAAAAAACTTGGCCACTTACGAATTGAATACCGATTTTGGCTAAGAATTTTGCTTCAGCCAAAAACTAAGTAAAATTCTTATATATTTGGCTTAAATATTGAATTGAATATCGCCCCTGGGGTACAGATTTTATCCCCTGTTATATGTGATTACATTAAGTACAATTATCGCATGGATATAAACAGGAGACACTAACAAGTGTTTCAATACACAATTTGCATCAGAGTTAAGGCTTTTCATTTTGTTCGTCTGTACATAACTTTCTCAAGGAATGCGTGTCCTTTCACACGATTGCACCATTTTCTCAAGCATGAGAAAATATCTCAAACCTTGCAAGTTTTTTGGCCTCGTGTGAAAAGGGCTTTAGAAGACATCAGTCCATTGCCATTGAAGATGTTGCTCTTCTACAATGAATCTCATCAAAATTAATGATTCATTAATTAAAGGAGTGTGACCAGATCACTTTTTTTTACCCATAACTCCCCGGGACTTACCTTATGGGTCATGAGATTTTTATATCATAACATCCGTTATATTTTTCTGATTACGAAACTGAAAATCCCGCGCTTCTAGGCCGCATATTTCTGAGGATATCGTCGAAAATCCACCGATTATTTGTAAACTAATTTTCCAGTATCAACGTTTATCCGCTGAAAGCCGACTCGATAGTTTTGTTCAATTTTTTACTGGAATTTTCGGGTTTTTGGGACAATTTTTTACTGGAATTTTCGGGTTTTTGGGACATGGGAGGTGTGTATGGGAGTTACTTGATAATATTGGTAAGTTACATCGAAAACTATTTTCCAGAAACTCTGGTCACGCTCCTTTAAGCATGAAATTGAGCAACAAAAAGCACCCCGAAATGGCTGTAACCATTTAAAAAGTATGTCAAAGAAAGAATAGGATTGTTCACAATAAATTTATTTCTTCCTAGGCAAAATTTCAGATAATCATGTTGAATAACTAGCTACTGTGTGCCAAATACTGTTTATTAAAATGTCCTATAAATACAAGCCTGAGGCCCAAATTAAAAAACAAAAATACTGTACAAATCTTTAAAAATCAAAATTTACAATTATGTCTTAAAAAAGACGACTGTTTGCACTTTGCATAGATGGAATGCAGGTCATGAAAGACCAATCAAATTTTAAAAGGTAAAATTTGCCAAGATAAAAAAATAACAAAAATGTAACATACTTACAGGTATAGTATTTAAAACATGGCCAGCATTGTTACCATAATGCTTGTACCTAGGTTGGCCAAGTTGCCAACTTGGAGGTACGAGTGGGATGTGACCCCAAGTCCACTGTTCTGCTAGGCAGGAGCTCACCGCAGCATCAGTTGGATGTGAACTTCAGTCACACTACTTACCACATTGTGTTGTACAACAAAATAGCCGACAATTAAAATTCATACATTTACCTACGTTCGTATCAGTTGTTGCGTTGTTTGATCTGTGAAAAAAACAAACAAAATGCCATTAGGAAAATGTGATAAAAATCTCTTGGGCAGTTCGTACCGGACGAGTCAAAAAGAATGCACATAAAAAAGAAATCTTTCACAGAAATAAATTCTCATGATACATTAAATAACATCTATTATCTTCAGTATTGCACTCTCTATCACCAAAAAACACACAAAAGCACATTTCACATAAAGTGACAAGGCTTACCCCGGTAGAACGGACTAACATCCCTCCTAGAAGAAGTCAAGATTTCAAGAATTCATTAAATTTGTGAGGTAAGGAAGGGGGCTTTTTCTTAACCTATTTATTTTACATTTATACAACTCCTATTTTGGCTTATGACGTAATTGCATAATGATAATGGTGGATTCTTATATAGCGCACATGTCCACCCTGCGGGGTGCTCCTGGCGCTGTTGCCATTATTAGCGCTGCCATCAGGGAATCACCAGAACCATTTCGCTTTAACTACATAGGTGGCTGCTGGTCAGGCGCACAACCCTATCAGCAGTTAGATTGTGGCATTCCCCTTAACAGCTTCCCATATATCGCTTGGGTTGACGAGGCAACTGAGATTAAGTGCCTTGCCCAGGGACACAGACACGTTGGTCGAAGTGGGGCTTGAACCCACAACCTCTGATTGGGAGTTCCGCTTCATACCCACTAGACCACACGCACAAAAGAATGCCTTTGTTGGAGTTTATTTGAATAGTTTGTGACTTGAATTAAGACCCAGGGACTTGTGGTGGACTTTTGAAGGCTTGTGAGGACTTGTGATGGACTCATGATCGACTCGACTACAACCCTCCCTCATCTAAACCTCACTGTATTCTCACCTTGGTTGACGTAGAATTCAATGAACTCAATATACTGCGAGACCCTAACATAGGCCCCTGGTTTGCCAGGCTGAGCGCAACCAAGACAGAAGCTTGTTACTACAGCCAGAGTCCAACGTCCATCATTCTTTATTACGTGCATCTAAACCTCACTGTTTTCTCACCTTGGTTGACGTAGAATTCAATGAATTCAATATACTGCGAGACCCTAACATAGACACCTGGTTTGCCAGGCCGAGCACAACCAAGACCGAAGCTCGTTATCCCGGCCAGGGTCCATCGTCCGTCCGCTTCTTCACAAACTAACGGACCACCGCTGTCACCCTGAGGATAAGAACAGGTACTTTAATATTCAGTGGGGGTTCAAACCCTTCTCTCTTACCTAGGACCAATTTCATAAAACATGTTTCGCTTAAATCAAAAATGTTGGATTAAGCATAGCACGAATATTCGCTCATGCAAGGGCGTATTTCATAAAACTTGTTCTAAGCGTGTGAAGAGAGTGCGCGTGCAACGCTGTCGTCTGTTTTGTTCGAATGCGTTCATCGTCTGCTTTCATAAGTCAACGTCACAATTTTCAAGTACCATCATCGGTGATGTATCCATTTTGGGATGATTATCACTACCACAGAAGACCCTTGCCTGTCGCTGACTGAAATATTTCAACAACAGCTAAAAGTTATGTATCTGTTGGAACATGTGTCTCAATTTTTAATAGCCGAGCATGGCGACCAAAAATGATTGTGCCGCGTTAGCAAAAAATCAGTAGGTTAGCATGCAGATTGGTTTGCTAGTGCTTAAACAGTTTTATGAAATGGAGAGAGCGCTGCTTAATCAAAAACAGAGTGGTAATATGTTTTATGAAATTGGCCCCTAGAGGCCGAGGTCGGCTTATTATTGTTTTAGTTGTACAGGTACTTCGTGAGATCCTAGCTTCTTGTCATAATGTCATTAGTCTTTGCTAAGAGAAAATTGGTGCACTTTTTTGGCAAACGAAACCCCCTTACAGGCCCATAACCAGGGGGCGGGATATCTGGTGGATCGGACGATCCCCCCTCCCCCCGCGGAACATTCAATTTTTCGTCGCACAATATAGCCAGTTGGATATTGAGAATAAATATATCCAAATATCTGAAAAAGTTAGTACCGCTAAGTGTTTTTGGTTTGTTTTGTTCAGCTCACATATGTTCAGCAATTCACTCACAATTTAATTTAGGATGATCAAATATTGTACACTTAATTGGTCAATTAAGACGGTCATATGATCGGGCTAACACACATACGTCCATCGTTCGATGCATTATTCAAAAAGAGGGCGCCTTTTCAAGCACATAGTAAGCTTTTTGTTTAAAAACTAGTGCATGACAGCACTACTCGATCCCCCCGCAAAACTCTCTGGTTACGGGCCTGCCTTAACTGCACGATCCTCCCAGAAACAGAAAAGGTCATTTCTTTGCTGTAAGAATCACTTTGTTCAAACAGGTCCTCTTGAACCTGGAGGAAATATCATTTATTTATTTTTATTTATTTATTTATTCACCACATCCAACAGCGGAAGGACCGCCAATTACAGGAATGGGATCAATTAACATAGATATTCAAATATCAACTATCAACTTCTAAGTTGAATTAGAAACGGCCAGAGACACCGGGGAATCCCTCCCCTTGCTCTTCACGAAAGAATGCTCTGGGATCTTTAAAGTGCGTTACTGTTATCTAACACACTGGAACGAAGGATGGAGTGTGGTTGAGTGCCTTGCTCAAGGGCACAGGTGCCACAACCCGTCGCGGCCCGGAATCGAACCCACATTCTAGTACTAGCACAGGAACTTGAGTTCGACGCACTAAACCAGAGGCCCAGCCCAACTGGTGAGTGAACTCAACATTAAAGGTGACTAAGTGGAGTACCGTGGCCGAGCGGTTTAGGTCATTGACTCGCAATCATAGGTGAAAACTTGGGGTTGCAGGTTCGAACCTCCCCACGGCTACGCGTACCTGTGCCCTTGGGCAGGGCACTCAACCACACTTGCTCCATCCTTCGGAAGGGATGTAAAGCCGTTGGTCCAGTGTGTTAGGTAGTGGAAACGCACTCTAAAGATCCCAGAGCATTCTTTCGTAAAGAGCAAGGGGGTCGGATCATCCCTGGTGTCTCTGGCCATTTCTAATTCTAATTCTTCATGGGTTTCCTCACGCTTGCGAGTGACAGTGCAATGAGCACTATTGAGGAATCCTTGGTATGAATACCAGAAAGAAATAATAATAATAATAATAATAATAATAACTATAGATTAAGACTTACTTGGCAGGTATCACGACCACCGTCGTTAAATCCCGCACACAGCATGTTTTCATTGATAAGGAACACTCCTTGGTGAGCTTGACTGCAGTTATCACGCATGACCAGGGGCAGTTGAACTTCTTGTAAGACATCAGGGAGACTTCCACCTGTGCAGGATTAGTAATAATAATAATAATAATAATAATAATAATAATAATGATGATTAGATTTGTATAGCGCACATATCCACCCTGCAGGGTGCTCAAGGCGCCGTTACCATTATTACCGCTGCCATCAGAGAATCACCAGAACCATTTCGCTTCAACTAGGTGGCTGCTGGTCAGGCGCACAACCCTATCAGCAGTTAGATTGTGGCATTCCCCTTAACAGCTTCCCATATAACGCTTGGGTTGACGAGGCAACTGGGATTAAGTGCCTTGCCCAGGGACACAGACACGTTGGTCGAAGTGGGGCTTGAACCCCCAACCTCTGATTGGGAGTCCCGCTTCATACCCACTAGACGGTTACATAATCATAATGCATTGCAATATCCAAAATGCCTTATGCCCGCCGCACACCTTTGCGACTTATCGGCCAACCGGCCACCGGATGTGGAAAATTGTTTGATTTGCCCCGGTCGTTCAGTGTATGGTCAGACCGGCCTAAAGTTTCAGCGTGCGCCTTTCCAGTATGTGGGCCAAATGGCCGTTAAAGGTACACACCGGCCTACTGTTTACATGATTTAGTGATGTAGCAGCATTGACAATACTGTTTTGATGGTCGTTGTGAAAAAAGATCATCAAAATATCCCGTAATTTACTAAAGAAGTTTAAAATTATTTAAAAAAACGTTCAAAAGACGGATATATGCTTAACCAGCCGTTGCAACTACAAGCGAGCCTCACGACTTTGTCGCAAACGATTCGTATTTCTCCTACTTAGGATATCTCCAATTTTCTGCTCACGATTTCACTGGACAGCCCGGACGACAGAATAGGAAATTATGTTTTCTTTGGAGGAGTTGACATGTTTTTTTCTTCACGAACATACACCAGAGCGGAGCAACCAGCTGTTGTGCGACAGTTCAGTTTATTGCATGTCATACTCATGGTAGCAGTGTGTGCACTCAAGCTATTTGCCGTGCTGCGCGGGGCAAATATCCGACACTCCACACCGTAGCTCCCGTTCTTCGGACTCTCGAATCAAAATGTTCTAATTTTCATACTTAGGTTTAACTTTGTTTCATAACTTGTATAAATAGTCTCTTTTTGTCAATTACTTATAAATACTGAGGAAAAATCAGAGTTGAATTTGGTGCAGTGCTGGCAGCAGTAATAAACTTTCATGCGGCTGGAAACAAAGCGACACATTAAGCGACTGCCAAACTAAGATCGAATGAAGCTGTGCGACGCCCTCTGTTGATCAACTATGGTGATTGTAGGCTGGTCCCCTGTCCATGTGCAATACGCTGCTCTCGCTATACGAGGAAAGGGAAGTAAATATGAGGACAGGGAACTGGTTCCCTACTAAAATTGTGACCTTAAGACCCGACGTCACTCATAATGTGTCAAATCGCTCTGTCGAACGAAGGGAGCGTTCGAATTAGAAATTTGCTTCGTCGAACGAAGCGATGTCTTTGTCAAATGAAGCTAATTTGCTTCATCGAACGAAGCGATTCTAATCAGCATTGAATGAAGAGGCGTGCATTCATATCAGGAAATCTCTTCGTCAAACGAAGCAATTTCTCTAGTGAGAACGGGGTCTTAGACAATTTATTCTCTAGTACTACACATACCTTCAGACAACAAGCCCCATCCTGCCACGTAGCACTTGTTAAAAATCTCAATCTCATTCTCCTTAGTGTTCAAGCAAGCTGGGCGAATGTAGTCGTTGAAGTTCAACGGATTGGCTAACTTTAATAACGCTATGTCGTGCTCTTGGTTGAACAAATCGTCGTCGTCGTAGAAAGGATGCTTGGTGATTTGTGCAATTTTAATCAGTTGGAAATGGTCGCCAAGATTTGTCAAGTCAATGAAACCCATTAGAAGAAATTCAGCAATGTCCCTGAAGGGTAAAAAAAAAATGCAGTGTTAAAAACCGAATACATTCAAACTTGTCTATAGTGGCCACCCTCGGGACCTTAACAAAAACTGGCCACTATAAACAGGTGGCCCCTTTATTCGGTGTCCACCATAAACAAGTTTGACTGTAAAAGAATTTACAAAACGTATTATTGGTGTCACAAACAGCATATCCATTTTTTGGGGAGCAGGTTTAGGCCCGCTTCAAACGTCGTGCTTATGCCGTGTTGAATTAAATTCAACTTGATTTTTTTAATTCGACACGGCACAAGCACGACGTTTGAAGCCATTTGGCTCGGCAAAATGAATTTGGCACGGCAGAAACATTTAGCTCGACAGGGTCTGCCGTGCTAACTAAATTTAGTGCGGCACTAGCACGGCTCGGCTTCAAACGTCGTGCTTCTGCGGTGTCGAATTTAATTCCAGTTCGAAGTTGGTCCGCAATTTTGTTCACAACTAGGAATGCGCATGCTCGCAGCGCGTATGTGAGTAAAGAAATAACCAACAAACAAGTGCATCAAAATAATAAATATGGCGACGTACAATGGACAGAATGGAAAACACACGTGCACGCAACGTCCATGACGTGCACAATACCCATCCGCCATGTTGGATGTATTTAAGCTCGACTGGGAGTTTTAAATTAAGTTCGACGTTTGAAGCCACTGTCGTGCTAATGTCGTGCATCAAACTGTTATGCAGTAAATTGATGGCTTAGGCCCACTTCAAACGTCGCGCTTATGCTGTGTCGAATTAAATTCAACTTGGCACGACGTTTGAAGCGGGCCTAAGCCATCAATTTACTGCATAAGTTTTTGCGTCGTATTTTTCAAGACAACCTCCCTCACTCTGAAATACTATAAAAAAATCACTACAGTGAAATGCAAGCATTTCAGTGTATGTAAAGTCCTACTCGGCCCTTGACCCCCCTTCCTGCTCTCTATAGACCTTTATCACGGCGCGGTCATCTTCCCTTTTCTCCTAATAAAATTAACGTAACCAAAGCGAGGCTTTTCTGACCGCTTTTGAAATTGATCATTGTGTGCATCACAATGGCACAGGCATTGTGCGATCAAGAGAGCGTGCAGTGTGGACACATGATTCTCAACAGGAGATTACACCCGCTATCGCACGGACGCGCAGACGTACATTCTAGTACTGGCACAGGAACTTGAGTTCGACGCACTAGACTGCTCGGCCATAACAGGTATATTTCACGTTGATTACTTGTGTTTGTGGTACAGACAATTTCAACTTACACACAATGTGCTGCCGTCACCGCCCACTGGCGATTAATGATAGTTCCTCCACATCGTATGTTGTAATTTGCGTCTAGAATCGCAACGGTCCACGGCCACTCCCCCGGCGACGCGTCCTGACCGTTAACGATGCGTGAAAATGGGCTTGGTGCTTGAGGTCTTGTTCCACAGATTCCTGTCTCTAAAATGTCTGGAAAATTAAAATAGTCAGGTGAACTAGAGTTTACTGAGCAAGAATATCCTAGATTCCCGTCACTAAAACATCTGAAAAATGAAAATATGTTCGCGGTCTTATCCCGTTTAATGCTAACTAAAGCCTCGGTCACATATAAATGCTTCCGCCGCACGGTTCTGCGGTTTGTAGATGGGATTTTTACAAATCGTACGGCTTTGCGGGCTGAGGAAGCAGTGTTCACAAATGTTACGAGGTCCGCACGGCAATCGTAAAAGTCATGAAATCAAAATCCGTGAGGAGATCGCAAGGCGCCCGCACTGCTGTTGCAGCTGCTGCAAGATCTCCATGCGGCGTCCTTTGATACATGCGATAATACATGCGGAGGGGTTGCGGCCTGCGGCCTTGCGTTTTTCCGGAAAAAAAAGTTTAATATGTCAAGTTATAAGAATCGTAAACCCCTGCGGCGAGCAAAAAACCTTCAGATCGCCTCACGGCTAGCATATTCTACCGTGCGGCCACCGCACGGTTATGGCAATTTTGGGGACTTATATACGGCCGCCGCCAACACGACGCAGGCCATTTGTGCTCGAGGCTTAAAATATCCTTAATATCAGATTTTATCTTGAAGCAAACTTATAAGCCAATTATACAGCACTCATATGCACCTCAAACGATCATGCTCAGAGAGCTAATAACATTATCATGGTACCCCTGGTCACTGGGCACAGTAGCACCGCCACTGACTTGACAAAACTGACCAATCAGATTTAAGGTATGACAAAAAATTGGTGCCATTTTGCCCGACAAATGGTCTTTTATTGTTCACTAAACGTTTTGTTGACCTTGTATTTGTTTCACTACAATTCTATAATTAACTTGATTTTGGCCGTAGTGATGGTCAAGCATTGATGTTATTTTTCTTGTAATTAAGTTACGCGATACTCCAACAAAAATTGCTTGAAGAAAAATTTGGTTTGCATTTTTATTTCATTAAACTGAATTGTCATGACATTACATAACAGGAAAAAATACACGCATATGCAGGGAAATGCGTTTTTAAATTGCCTGTTGCCTGTAGCCTTTATTTGCACTATGGCTGGCACTCCAAAATTTTCACATTTAAATGTAGGTGCAGTTTACAAAGTCACATACTACAGGCCCGTAACCAGGGGGGAGGATCTGGTGGATCGGACAATCCCCCCCGCGGAACAGGGAGTTCCGCTCTACAACAATTTTTCGTCGCACAATGTAGCCAGTTAGAGCAGGTTGGAGTGTATTATTATTGTTGTTGTATATCACACAGTGATCATATCTGAAAAGGGGTCATCTACTTATCCATGCAATCTTCGTTATGTATGCAATGTTATGTATAGCCGGCATTTTACTGTTTGAAAACTAGTGCCCGACGGCACTATTCGATCCCCCCCCCGCAAAACTCGCTGGTTACGGGCCTGTACTACGCTGTTGTTGCTACGTGGTACAGGTTGCCATTCTCTCCAACGGTGAACACGGTATTGATTTTGTACGTCACACCTCCTGCGTGCACCACATAGCAACAAAATATAGTCTGGTCAAGTGGATACTCACCATTGTCGTAGTTACACCACAAGTCCCCTCCAGTCTGTGGCAATGAGTCACATATACCGGTATTAAAACCACAACCCGCGAGTGCTGCCTCACACGTACTACGACAAATCACTCGCGGGTTGGGTTCGCTGGCAGAGCATTCCCTGAAGAGCAACGAGCATACGACTAGCTCCGTCTGAGCGTTGCAAAAATGGCTGCGCGCACGCTCGTATTGTGTGACTGCGACTGCAGCATCTGAAGCGTAGGGGTTGGGGTAATGCGTCGTGCTGTAAGGTAGTAAGTTGCTGCAGTTGCTTATGGGAATGCTGAAACAGGAATCTGAAGAAAAAAAACAAATAATAATGAGGCATAGCTGAGCTATGAGGCACAGTGGTATACTCCCTCAGGTTTTCCCCAACACCTCTGACACACCAGGCAGATGCTCAACCAGCTGAGCTATGAGGCATAGTGGTAAACTCCCTCAGGTTTTCCCCAAGACCTCCGACACTCCAGGCAGATGCTCGACCAGCTGAGCTATGAGGCATAGTGGTATACTCCCTCAGATTTCCCCCAAGACGTCCGACACACCGGGCAGATGCTCGACCAGCTGAGCTATAAGGCACAGTGGTATACTCCCTCAGGTTTCCCCTAAGACGTCTGACACACCAGACAGATGCTCTACCAGCTGAGCTATGAGGCACAGTGGTATACTTCCTCAGGTTTCCCCCAAGACGTCTGACACACCAGGCAGATGCTCTACCAGCTGAGCTATGAGGCACAGTGGCATACTCCCTCAGGTTTCCCCCAAGACCTCTGACACACCGGGCAGATGCTCGACCAGCTGAGCTGAGGCATACTGGGAGCTCCCTCAGGTTTCCCCCAAGACGTCTGACACACCGGGCAGATGCTCTACCAGCTGAGCTATGAGGCACAGTGGTATACTCTCTCAGGTTTCCCCCAAGACGTGTGACACACCGGGCAGATGCTCTACCAGCTGAGCTATGAGGCACAGTGGTATACTCCCTCAGGTTTTCCCCAAGATGTCTGACACACCGGGCAGATGCTCTACCAGCCGAGCTATGAGGCACAGTGGTATACTCCCTCAGGTTCCCCCCAAGACCTCTGACACACCGGGCAGATGCTCTACCAGCTGAGCTATGAGGCACAGTGGTATACTCCCTCAGGTTTCCCCCCAAGACCTCTGACACTCCAGGCAGATGCTCGACCAGCTGAGCTATGAGGCACAGTGGTATACTCCCTCAGGTTTCCCCCAAGACGTCTGACACACCAGGCAGATGCTCTACCAGCTGAGCTATAAGGCACAGTGGTACACTCCGTCAGGTTTCCCCCAAGACCTCTGACACACCGGGCAGATGCTCTACCAGCTGAACTATGAGGCACAGTGGTATACTCCCTAAGGTTTTCCCCAAGACGTCTGACACACCAGGCAGATGCTTGACCAGCTGAGCTATGAGGCATAGTGGTATACTCCGTCAGGTTTCCCCCAAGACCTCTGACACACCAGGCAGATGCTCAACCAGCTGAGCTATGAGGCATAGTGGTATACTCCCTCAGGTTTCCCCCAAGACGTCTGACACACCGGGCAGATGCTCTACCAGCTGAGCCAAGTCATGCACAGTGGTATACTTTATTAGGTTTCCCTAAGAAACCAAATTTTCTTTCAGTGTTTATAGATACACAACTGAGCAAAGTACAGAGCTGCCAACCCTTCCGGGTTTTGCAACATATTCTTTGGAAAATTACTAATTTGGTGAGTCAGGACATGGATAAAAACCCTCCTGGATTGTCAATTAACAACCTTGGGGATTCTTAAATGTGTTTGGAGTCACGGAATGAACCTGTTATCCCATGTGTCCTCCCTAATATCCGGGAGTGTTGGCAGCTCTGCCAGTAGCAAACGCAATAGTTGTTATGATGCCTAATCACCACGGAATTGAACCAAAAAAACGTGGGATAAGAGAAAATCATATAGCCCTTGCGTCACATATTTTTTTTAAATGCAGGATTTTTGGGGGAAAGCACAGTACAACGTGTGAATATGTACACTACTCCCAGGAGCACGTCATTATTTCACACATTGAGTGCATGAAACTATAGCATCAGTTTCATTTTGGTAAACAAGTGACTCGGACTCGAGGAAAGTGACTCGAGACTCGGACTAGGACACGAAGCTAATGACTCGAGACTCGGACTTGGACTCGAGGCTAATGACTCGAGACTCGGACTCGGACTCGAGGCTAATGACTCGAGACTCGAGGCTAGTGACTCGAGACTCGGACTCGGACTCGAGGCTAATGACTCGAGACTCGGACTTGAACTCGAGGCTAATGACTCGAGACTCGAGGCAAGTGACTCGAGACTCGGACTTGGACTCGAGGCTAGTGACTCGAGACTCGGACTTGGACTCGAGGCTAATGACTCGAGACTCGAGGCTAGTGACTCGAGACTCGGACTTGGACTCGAGGCTAGTGACTCGAGACTCGGACTTGGACTCGAGGCTAGTGACTTGAGACTCGAGACTCGGACTCGAGGCTAGTGACTCGAGACTCGGACTCGGACTCGAGGCTAGTGACTCGAGACTCGGACTTGGACTCGAGGCTAGTGACTCGAGACTCGGACTTGGACTCGAGGCTAGTGACTCGTGACTCGGACTCGGACTCGAGGCTAATGACTCGAGACTCAGACTTGGACTCGAGGCTAATGACTCGAGACTCGAGGCTAGTGACTCGAGACTCGGACTCGGACTCGAGGCTAGTGACTCAAGACTCGAACTCGAGGCTAATGACTCGAGACTCGAGGCTAGTGACTCGAGACTAATGACTCGAGACTAATGACTCGAGACTCGGACTCGAGACTCGGACTCGAGACTCGGACTCGAGACTCGGACTCGAGACTCGGACTCGAGACTCGGACTCGAGACTCGATATTGGTGACTCGACTACAACACTGCAAACTGGACAGGAAAAATGCAGGGAAAAGTAAAATAAAATAATGATTCTTACCGCAGTTTCTCTCGTCTGTTGGATCTCCCTGACACTGCGCAATGCCGTCACAAATATTCTCTTGGAATACAACTTGAACCAGGTTGTCACAGCGAATGAAATCTGGACAACAAAGAACGGGCATCAATTAATAAATTCAACTCTTGAAAGACTAAAGGGCCGTTCACACTATCACGAACATTTTTTTTTCCGATGACATTAATTTATCAAAATTGTGGTAAAACGCAAATCCTGTATTTGGGTTTTAAAACCCCGATACATTATTTGCAGTGACCCGAAATTTGACAAGAAAACTCAAGAGTAAAAGTGTTGCTAGCAATGGTAACAATTAAACACCACATGAATTTCCCCGTGTAAAAAAAATGTCTAAAGTAATTAATGCACCTATGTGGCTGAAATTTCTACAAGGCAGTTTACCAACATTATTCTTTAGTCATGTAATGCTGTTCCTGTTTTTAAAAGTTTGCCAATCATGTGTACATACCTTCGTCATCCATAACTCGTACACTGACACTAAACCCAGTTGCCGTAACATCATGGTTGGTCAAGAATCGCACCCACGCCTGGCTCCCCAACACTATAATACTAGACCCAGTGGGCAGAATACCAGGGAACACTGCGACCTTACTCGGCGGTGCATTAGGGTCATGTCCTTGTCCAAACGATAGCGAATCTCCCTGGCCAATATCTATAACATCTATTTGAAACAAGATGGACGCATCGTGTGGGCCAGTGATCAGCCACTGACATGCCATGTTGTTCATGTAGTTTGCTGGGTAGTTGGTTAACTGTAGAGTTGTTAAGGTGTTGTTGTCAATGGTCAGGTATGATTGACCGCACACGGGCACTGAATAGGAGGATCAAGAATGGACACGCTATATAGGGCAGTTCCACGGTGTCGGACGTACATTTTTGACACTTTGAGAGGGTCTACTCTTAAAGCTACATTTTGAAAGTGGATTGTTAGTCCATTAACAGTAGTACAATAATTTAGTAAAAACAACTAGCCCCAAAAAATCTCTGTCGTCCTAGAAATACCATAAAAATATCAAATTCTCTGCGTACGTCCGACACCATGGTATATGTAATATGAGCCACTTTCTAGGGCAAAAAATTTTTTTTGGGGGGAGCTAGTTGTTTTTAGTAAATCATTGACTTACTAACTACCACTTGTCTGTTAATGGACTAACAATCCACTTTCAAAATGTAGCTTTAAGAATACACACTGTCATAGCAGGTCAATGCATATAGTTCCGAGATTGCCCAGTTAACCCCGCCCCTTAGATATTGTTGCTATGTGCTCACAAGCCATCGCAAAAAAATGGCGACACAACGTACAAAGCAACGGGACTCGGCATGGAAAGCACAGATTCATTAGAGAAAACTCAAAGGTATTTATGTTTTAGGGTCGACAGTTACCGTAGCACACACTGAGCGAAGGGCTAGTAATGCAGGGATGACATATATTCATAAAAATGCGCTTTCCTACCTTTGAACAGCAAATCGCCCGACATTGAAACCAAAATTTACCCGGTCACTGGCGCATACAACATACAAACTGTATGGGCAGAAAATCGCGTGATTGTTGTGATGATTGCATCACTTTGACCTATGTGGGCGCCGTCTGCTAGCTCTGTTGTGATTGGTCGGCAGGTTCGGTTGATTGACAGGTCGGAACTATGCATTAGTGTCCCTAATGTACGTCCGACACATCGTGGACTGCCCTAGCTATGCTGAAACTTGTGTCATGGTTTATCTTTGTTAAATCAAATTATTTATGTATTGAAGTTATATAAATGACAGGATTGAAATTGAAAGATAAATTTAGAAACACGAGAACATTTAAGTGCCCCGACTGGGATTTGAACCCAGGTCCTTGGCTTAACATGGCATTGGGGGGGGGGGGGGGGGGGGGGGAAGGGGAGCTAGGGAAGGGGCGAGCAAATTCATGCCAACCCATTCACTATAGAGGTCATTATTTTATATACCTTCAATATATAATAATTACCTCTATAGTGGAATTAAATCACTCCATATACCATCTCAGCTCCCTGGGGAGTATACAGCCCCGGCTGCCTTAGGCGCTCAACGGCTAATCAAACACATCAACTTTCGCTACCCTCTCAGGTACCCATTTTGCTCCTGGGTGGAGAGAAGCAATGCATGGCAAGGTACCTTGCCCAAGGCCGGGTACACGCACCATGGATGGACGGACCAGGATTCGAACCCACTACCTTTGGAACTAACCATAGTTTTGATTATGATCCACTAGACCGCTCCGCCACAGTACACCACAAGTTTGTGGCACCATTGGTAGCCGACGGCCAGAGACACCAGGGAATCCCCTTACTCTTCACAAAAGAGTGCTCTGGGATCTTTTAAGTGTGTTACACAACACACTGGACCAACGGCTTTATACTTTCATACTTACAACAGTTAATTTCATCTGTGTAGTCAGTGCAGTCATGTTCTCCATCACAGATTTTGTTGGTTGGTAAAACCTTAAATCCATTGTCACAAGTTCGAATATCTGAATGGGTAAAAAAAAACCCACAAAATATGAAATCAAAGGTCAATATCCGTGTACGAAATTTAGATCTTGGTTAATTAGCTGCGACAGTTGCCGAAAGAATTAAGATAATATCTTAAAGGGCTGATTTTGAATTGATTTGTGAATATTTAGGCCCTAAATTTTCAATTTATGTAACATATGAAGTCATCGTGAGTTCATTATAATTCATGTATGTCACAAACCTAATAACAGACACTGCATACCTGTGAAGTTTTATCTTTTCCGCTGTTTGGTTCTGCAGATATTAGTCATCAAAACTTTAATTTAAATAAATGCAATATTCCACATGATGACGTCATCACAGTTTGACACCACAGGCATTTGTACTGACCCAGGGCCATATGTTATATACCAAGTACGTACGCATGAAATGCCAACTTTTTAGACCCCCTCACCCCTGCATGCGTGGCGTACGCAGTGGGTCCCCCCCCCTCACCCACCCCCCTCACCCCCTGTACGCATACGCATTCCATATAGCATTGGTACGCAGGCGAATGGCTGGTTCAGTACTACATGTACCCGTTAACACGTGTATATATACGTTTAAAATATATAAGTTTAAAATACATGAGATTTCGTTTGCATTGTTTTTTACTTAAGCATCTGTATCTGCAGATTTAATGGAAAAACCTAAATTGAGGAGTGGCTCTAGTGGCTCTATTGTTCTCTCCCAATCTGGAGGACAAGCAATATAGTGACCCGTGACCTTTTGACCCCCTGTGAAAGCGCCCTATAGGTCTTCAATTACGAGTGGAAATAACGCCGTTTTGGACTAGTTTACCAATCATGTACTCTACCTTTAAATATACAACAAATGTTTGGCTGCATTTCAATCACATACCTGCATCATCAATCACTCGAAACTCCAAGTCCAAACCATGAGCTTTTTGCCCCCATAATCCGGACATGCCAATCACGAGTGTTTCGCCCAAACTCACAACGTCCAATCCTGGCACCATGTTCTTATCGTACCTAATAGATTGTCCCGATCCGACCACAATGAGCATTTGCTGTACACCGGACGTTGCGAATATGTTCGCATTGACGGTCATTATGACACTGTGATTGGCTGGAGCGTCTATCTGGTATCCGCAGTTCTGGGGATGAACTCCAAGTAGGTCCGAGAGTATCGTTGGGACTGTTAGTCTTAAAGGCGTGTTGCTGGCTATTATGTCGATACGCCGAGCTCCGCAAACTGGGGGAAACAAAAAGTGAGTGTCCTTTATTATTATTATTATTATTATTTCTTTCTGGTATTCATACCAAGGATTCCTCAATAGTGCTCATTGCACTGTCACTCGTAAGCGTGAGGAACCCATGAAGAATTAGAATTAGGATTATAAATGGCCAGAGACACCGGGGAATCCCCTTGCTCTTCACGAAAGAATGCTCTGGGATCTTTAGAGTGCGTTACCATTACCTAACACACTGGACCAACGGCTTTACATCCCTTCCGAAGGATGGAGCAAGTGTGGTTGAGTGCCTTGCCCAAGGGCACAGGTACCGCAGCCGGATTCGAACCCGGATTCGAACCCGCAACCCCAAGTTTTCACCCATGATTGCGAGCCAATGGCCCTAACCACTCGGCCACGGTACCCCACGTCCTGAGCACCTTGCTTTGTGAATTTATGCGGGATATAAGAACTTATTATTATAAATATCTAAAGCTGCCTTCAGGTCTACCTGTGATTCTCTTGCGCCGCAACGGAACATCCCGCATCAAGCAAAATATGTGACCCGCTCTGGAAAAAAGTAGCATAAGTCACGCAAGCTTGGTCGCGTTTTTGCGACCATAAGAAGAAATCTGCGGCGATGGCTGCCGAGCATTTGCAGAGTTGCTCAGCGGGGGGCGGTGGGTTGCCTGGTGAATGGATGAGCGCCCTCACGGGACAACTAGTGCCGATTTAATACAGATATTACCAGCGCCGTAATAGCATTGCCGATATACCCGTGATTCTTTAATATTTTATATTTTGGCCGACAGCACCATGAATTTGCCGCTGTCCGCGCTCATTAAAATACAAAAATGCAAAGAAAATTCTAGACGAAACACGGATATTCCAGCCAATATATCTGGGCAAAAACTCAATCTAGCCTGCGCGACTTACACTACTTTTTTTCCAGAGCGGGTCTCAATAGACCGATCCAGTAAGCTCCGCCCTTTTTGGAATTGACCAATCACAGCCTCAGCTTGAGGTATTAAACCAAAAAGTGGATCTCCATTTTGGTTACCCGAGTCCTCAAAATTTTGCGCACAGAGCTATGGCGAAATGCAGCACGAGTGACGCAAAAACACCATAAACATCATTTTTATCAGCGCAGAGGACCCTAGCCGGTTTAAAACGGATTGTATAAGACTATATCCTAACCTACTTTTAATCCCTTCATAAATGTGTTTTTGTGTAAACGGGAAAAACTCACCAAAATTTGCTTGTCGTTTTGCTATGTTGTGCATTCACTACGTTCTAGATGTGTGTCGAGATGTTTTTGTTCGATCGCCGGCCTTTACGCGTATTGCAGGCGTGTTGTACGTGCACGCACACGACAGGATACTTAAGTGCACATTTTGCTTTCGAGCGTGCAGTTTCTGTGTGCATGTGCATGTTTCAATACGCGCTGACCAGGGCGCGGACGCTGACGCACAGCGCGGCCACGCGACTCAGCATGTTGCTAGGCAATTTCTAAATGGGCGGAGCTTATACTGGATCGGTCTATTATTATCTAAGGATATTGCAAGGCAAATCAAGCTGTACCAATTGAACAATCTAGACCGAGAGCCTCATCAGTGCCATCATCACAATCCACATCTTGATTGCAGACCAAATTTTTTGGAATACATCGTCCTGCGTCACACTCAAACTCGTTGCTGCTGCACACAGGTGGAGCTGAAACAAGCAAATTAGATTAGATTAGATTAGATTAGATTAGATTAGATTAGATTCTTTGTGTCCATATTTTGAAAATAAAAAAAAGGGTCTTCCATTGGCAACAACATACATCCCAGCAATAAAATGTAAAAAATAAATGCAAATGACAATTATTGATTGCTTTATGTGACAGAGAACATCCGGGAATGTTTGGGTGTCACCGGTCACGCGCGCGCATGCGCGCGCCAATAGACGCACATGAACACGCGTACAAAATACTCACCAGCATATTTTCATTCAAAAATGCCGCACGCACACATTGCGATACGTTTAAATTATTAAGCATGTAGTCAGCTTGTCAAAACTGTGTTTTTACTTGATCACGATTTTTAGCCTGAAGTAATACATTTTATCTTTATCGATACAACAGCCATGGCGCAACAACATAAAGCAAGGTTAAGCAACAGAGGTAAGTGCAACCAATGCGCTTTTCTTGTCTTTTTGGCCGGTAATCACTCGAGCCACGTGGGTCATGAAAAATGACACCCAAAATGGTGGATGGAAGGCGTGACGTCACTGGAAAGCAATCAATACATACTGGTATGTCTCAAAAAGGTTGAAACTAAAATTTTTATCAATCATTTCGGAACTAACATTTTTCCAATTTATGAGCAAAAGACACAAAAAAATGATTGTGGGAGAATATAGCTTGCGTCGAATTATTGTTAATTAGGGTTTGTTTTTTTCCCTTTACCTGACGTAACTTGGTTAGCCCTGTATACTCAGTGCTTTCCCCGAGACAACATGAGAAAAACAGCTGTCATAGGTAACTGAAACAAATTAATATTCTAAACATTTTTTATTGGGGTACCGTGGCCGAGTGGTTTGGGTCATCGACTCGCAATCATGGGTGAAAACTTGGGGTTGCGGGTTCGAATCCGGCTGCGGTACCTGTGCCCCTGGGCAAGGCACTTAACCACACTTGCTCCATCCTTCGGAAGGGATGTACAGCCGTTGGTCAGTGTGTTAGGTGATGGTAATGCACTCTACAGATCCCAGAGCATTCTTTCGTAAAGAACAAGGGGATATTCCCCGGTGTCTCTGGTCATTTCTAATTCAAATTCTTCATGGGTTTCCTCATGCTTGCGAGTGACAGTGCAATGAGCACTATTGAGGAATCCTTGGTATGAATACCAGAAAGAAATAATAATAATAATAATAATTCTATCCACTTCTAATTGCCTCACCTGGGGTTGGCATTAGGTCAGTTGGCACTGGGTCTGTTACGTCCAAAACTGGAAGAAGAAAAAAAACAAAAACACAACAAATCAGAGCTAAAGATAATTTCAACCTGAAATAGTGAAAATATTTATTCTGTAATTCAAAAATATGTTAATACTCTTTGCGAAAGAGTGCTCTGGGATCTTTTTAATGTGTATATGGGTCATTCTATAAATTTGGGGTCCAACGTGTGACATTTTTCTGTCCCCGTTACACCTGACATACTGCTATTTGCCATACAAGTATCATTAAAAATGCCTTCAAACCATATTTTTATGAATTGTATTTTATGTAATCACTCTTTGAAATAGAAGGCATTTAAAGAATATGTCCTGAATTTACAAAATACAACATTTTACAAGATGTCAGATGTAACGGGGACAGAAAAAAAGTGGACACCAAATTTATAGAATGACCCACATGAGTCTTTCCACGGTAAAGGGGGCATTTTGGCAACACAGACCATATTTTCCCAGAAAATACCTTTGTCTGGCCTCAAAAGAAAAGAAATAAGTTTCAGTTGTTCTGAAGAGATAACTTAGGCCCAAAAAGGGGTTACTAATAGTGTGACAACATGCCTTTCTAAAAACCCTGTGTACAAATTTCCAATATACGCTCGTAACCGGGACTGCCTAAAATGTAACACAGGTTTCCGTCCCGGTTACGAGCGTATATTGAACATTTGTACACAGGGTTTTTAGAAAGGTATGTTGTCACACTATTAGTAACCATTTTTTGGGCCTAAGTTATCTCTTCAAAACAACTTAAACTTATTTCTTTTATTTTGAGACCAGACAAAGGTATTTCCTCGAAAATATGGTCTGTGTTGTCAAAATGCCCTCTTTGCTGTGCAAAGACCCATATGGGTCATTCTATAAATTTAGGGTCCAACGTGTGACATTTTTCTGTCCCCGTTACACCTGACATACTGCTATTTGCCAAGTATCATTAAAAATGCCTTCAAACCACATTTTTATGAATTATATTTTATGTAATCACTCTTTGAAATAGAGAGCATTTAAAGAATATGTCCTGAAGTTTACAAGATGTTAGATGTAACGGGGACAGAAAAATTGGACCCCAAATTTATAGAATGACCCATATACACAACACACTAATCACACTCCTATTTGGCTTTTGCAGAAAAAAATATTTGATTGGCTTACCTTCATATATCTGAACAGAGTTTGGATCAACAGGGAGACTAACCAACACACTGTCGTTAACTTCGTTAACCAACACGTCCATGATCACCTGACGTGTTTCGTTGAGGGTACTAGTTGGCGGCAGATTGACCAAGGATATGGTGAAAGAGACGAACGTGTTTGGAGTATTTACAGCTCTTAAGATCGGGTTGTCTGATGAGCTATAAGATGAGAAAAAAGAGAAAAAAGACAAATCAGAGGCATGGTTTATTAAAGTTGTTCCTAAAATGGCCAAAATCAGATATTGATTGCTTTCCAACTTGTAAAAACAAAAGTGCTTCGTCTACTTGATCGTGATTTTTAGCCTGAAGAAATACGTTTTTATCTTTATCGATACAACAGCCATGGCGCAACAACATAAAGCAAGGTTAAGTAACAGAGGTAAGTGACAGATTTCTCAGCAAAAATATAAAGAGCAAGAAAACAAATATTAAAATTATTGTCTCATGTTCAATTATTATTTTATGTAAACCAAAGTGTGTAAGTCCTAGGACTTCTTCTTTGGTGGTGTGTTTAACTCTTTCACTACAGAATTTGTTCACGGTCTGTGACTTAATTAATTGAAGGCCACCGTTTGTTTATGTGTGAAGGGGAGCCGCTGGTAGCGGCTTACCGGCAGGAAGTAGACATTTCTCGAGCCGCTGTGAACGGTGCGCTGTAGTAAAAGAGTTAATTAAACATGAAATTGAATTGAAATTTTGTTTTAGTCTTTTTGAACACTGAAGAGGGAAACTGCTACGATTTTCACAATGAATGTGTCAGGTTACAGAGAATTGAGAAAATTTGCTAGACTGACTTGGTCGCAGCAAAAGAAGTTTTGAGGAGTTTATTAACTCCTTTTAAAAATGTTTTTAAATTGAAAACTCCTATTAAAATTACCTGAACCTGTTGACTGTAGTGGATATGTTGAAGTATTGAGACCCAAGGTCGTTGCTTAGGACCGAGTCCATCTGTGGAAGGTAAACAACAAAAACAGTGATTTTAACTTGTAACGAGTCTCCCTCTAATCGAGTTCCGTTCCAAGTCAAGTCAAGTCAAACTGCCTTCAATCAAGTCCCAAGTCAAGTCAAGTCAAGTCAAACTGCCTTCGAGTCCCAAGTCAAGTCATGTCAAACTGCCTTCGAGTCCCAAGTCAAGTCAAGTCAAACTGCCTTCGAGTCCCAAGTCAAGTCAAGTCAAACTGCCCTCGAGTCCCAAGTCAAGTCAAGTCAAACTGCCCTCAAGTCCCAAGTCAAGTCAAGTCAAACTGCCTTCGAGTCCCAAGTCAAGTCAAGTCAAACTGCCTTCGAGTCCCAAGTCAAGTCAAGTCAAACTGCCTTCGAGTCCCAAGTCAAGTCAAGTCAAACTGCCTTCAATCGAGTCCCAAGTCAAGTCAAACTGACAGCAAATTTGTTCAAGCTAATTTCAAAATTAGTCCAAATGCTGAAACTCGCATTCATGTTGCTTTGGCTAAGGTTTCTTTAGTGCTGAAATACAATTCGGTCTCCAAAATGACAAAAAGATGCATAAAAGATATATTTTATTTTTGGTAGGCCTAGACTCAAGTCAAAAAGTCTGAGTCAAGTCAAATCATTTAAGGTTCGAGTCTCAAGTCAAGTCATTTGAGGTTCGAGTCTCAAGTCAAGTCATTTGAGGTTCGAGTCTCAAGTCAAGTCATTTGAGGTTCGAGTCTCAAGTCAAGTCAAGTCATTTGAGGTTCGAGTCTCAAGTCAAGTCAGTAAAAATTAGGACTCGAGTCCCGATTCTCGAGTCATTACAACCCTGATTGGGAGATGTTCATAACTTGCATTGTTAATACAGAATTCTACAAGCAAACATTTCAATTATTTGTCCTTATTTATTCCTGATAATACAAGGTTCCCGATATAACAAGGTAATCTACAAAGTCCAGAGGACTTCCTATTAACAAAGTTCGACTGTACCTAGTGTGCTTTAAAACCAAGATTTATTTTTCAAATTGCTGGTTTTTAGATCAATTGCTAAACTTACAGCTGTTGTGAACTGCTGAGCGAGGATCGTGAATTGCGATGAGGTGTCATTTTCCAATTCCAACATGAATGAATGTAGTAAGACCATGGATCCCGATACAGACAGTGGCACTAAAAGAAAACAAAACATGGTAAATTAATTTTGAAGGTAAAGTAAGGTGTGTGTGTCTTATTTTAGCAGTCGACATCAGGATTATTTTTGGAAAAAATTACCAATTTTGTAAAAAGGTAAATGTGATTGGCCAAAAGTTAAGACCAGGGGCCAATTTCATGGTGCTGTTTAGCACAAAAAAAATTGTACGTGATGTGTATTTACTAACATTTTGAGACTGATTCTAACACGACAATTTGACAAACAATTTTGGCTCGTAACTTATTATACAGAGCAAAGAAATTCTGTGCTAAGCAAATTTGTGTGCTAATAAGCACCATGAAATTGGCCCCTGGTCAAGCACCACAAATACTGACTCTAGAGTAATTTCTACATTCATTGTATTCAGTGTCCTCCGTTAATTGTCAAGTGGTTTAAAAAAAATGAATAGCAAAATTAAAAAATCTATGCAATATTTGTCTGTGCCATATAGTACTAATTTGGGACTTTTTATTATTAATACCTTGGGTAAGTGTCCAAGTTGATCAGAATTTCTTTTCTTTAAAATGACTCATCAATCATCAGTAAAGTGCTAAAATTTTGGTTTCAAAAAAATATTTGGAATGTGGAAACACTTTCAAAAAATAATTTTTCAGCCTGTCTTATATGTTTTGTACACGAGGTCTAAAGCCGTAATAAACTACTAAATTTTGTCCATACCTTCTACACATCGTGCCTCATCAGAACCGTCAATACAATCTGCCTCCTTGTCACATTGCCAGTAGCTGCGAATACATACAGAATGGCCACAGTCGAACTGGTCAGAACTGCAGTCAATGGACTCTAGAACCAAAGAAACCCAGGATATTATTGGTCTTATTAGGGATGGCCAAGAAATTATCTAGTTCAAGGGGATGCAGACAATTTGTTTATATTTGATAACAAATTTGCATGATTGATGATTTGCTCATTTGGCAATTTATACTGACGATCATTTGCGAGATCGGCGTTGACGGGCATCTGCCTTTAAATATAATTTTTATTTTACATGTATGTTTTTATTCTACTCTCATGTGCTTGTATTGGTTTTGATTGATGGCCGAATAAATAATAATAATAATAATCATTTAAACAACTCTGAATGCCGCAATGGGGCGACATTTCGGGAAGACTCTCACCGGAGACCACCGAAATTTCGGCAAGAGTCACTGAAAATTACACCTTATTTTTTTACCCAAAGCTTCCAAAAATGGTTCCAGACCAAAGAGAAACAGCTCCAGTCCCAATAAAAATGGTTCTCGACCTAAAAAAAAATGTTTATTTACCTAAAAAAATGATTTTTAAACTCAAAAATATTAGGGCGACACCAAAATGTCGCCCTATTGAGCGTGTCGCCCTAATATAGCTTTTTTACACACAAATTGTCGCCCTATCCTAGCAAACAGAGTTTTTGACTTTTTTTCTTCTTTTTTTAAATTAAAAAGTGGAACAAGTTTTGAGTTTGTTTTGGTGCTCGGTATACATAAAGTGTTCTGTACCTGAACTGCTAACATCCGAGACAGTCAAATCAAATCCCCGTTTAGTAGTGACAAAGTCGCTGGTAAACTCAATCCACATGCTTCTCCCATTAGACAACAATATCGGAGGCAACAGATTTCCACTCCAGCGGAAAAACAATGTCGATTTGTCATTTGGGTCTCCTCCATCGCCTGCCGTGAAGACATCATAATTGCTCTCAGTATCAAAATCGTGAAAGTCCACGCGGACTTTGCCTCCTGGAGCGGTGGTGATGACGTAGGTGTAAGTGGCAGAGTTTTCGTAGCCAGTAATCGTCGCAAAGCCGGGGGAGGTAATCCGTTCAGATCCGTCGATTGCAAGTGTGATTTCCTGGTAGACAGCTAAATGGAGAAAAAAACAAGTTATGTTGAAATCGTGTCGACATAAAAAAGGCACTTGTTTTAAAGGCCCTATGTATCATTTGCAAGATAAAACCTTTTACAGATTCGTGGAATAAGAGTGTAACATATCTAAGAAAGAATGTTGGTAAACTAGCCTGAAGAAATTTTAGCTACTTAGATGCATCAATGCTTCAGAAAACCTTGAAAATCTATATATGGATTTTGTGTACAAGTGAATAGAATTTCTAGCATGAAATACCATTTTGGATGGAAATAAATTCCTGTGGTGTTTGTTACCATTGCTATCAACACCCAAACATTCCCGGACGTTGCACGTGGTCGAAAGCTATCAATAGAGGAAATTTAGAATAGCTTTCCTTCTTAAACAAATTGCCAATCATGACCTAGAGTCTTACTTAGACAGGATTCGTCATCTCGCAGTATACAGTCATTGATTGCGTCACATCGCCATCGGAATGGAATGCAGCTTAGGCCACCGGAACAAGCGTATGTTGATGGCTCCGAACAGAAGCTTGCCAAACCTGTCAAGTAAAAATTGACATAGTTCGAAATTTAATACACCATAAGTACACTTTATAAAATGCAGAAATAAAGGCAGAAATGCATGTGCCCCAAACCGCCTTACACGTCTTTCATGTTCAACTCGGTGAAATTCAAGTTTCAGTAAACACACCCTCAATTGATAGGCATGTACTCATAGCTTGACTCATCCTCTTTCAAATCTTGTGTTCAGTAAGGGTGACTACTATTGGATAATTTTGGTTATTGACCTTGACAAGGAACATTACTTAACAGAAATGCGTACTTATGTTACGGAAATGCGTACTTATGTTACGGAAATGCGTACTTATGTTATGGAAATGCGTACACAACTCACAATAAGTTGACAATAAGTCAATTTTGGTTTTTTTTTTCTCCAAATGACTGTTTTTACCTATTCCTGTGACAAGGGGCCAATTTCAAGGCGCTGTTTAGCAGCCGATTTGTGGTAACGGAAGCTCCGGCTATTTCATGAAGACCGTAACCTTAAGCACCGCGAAGCGTTTGCTAGTTTCAGAGGCAAAATTTGCTTAACAATGGTGACGCAACAATGCCCGCTGCCAAGCAGGGGCATGCTTAAGCACGCTGCGGCCGTGAAATAGACTTAACGTTAGCACAACTTTTCTGCCACAGTAAGCACACGTTTTCAGCTAGCGCTTAAGCAGCGCCATGAAATTGGCCATAGGCGTGTCTGTCAAGCAGGTACAATTGTCTAAATCATATATAAAATCATTCAAGTGAAATGCATACCCTCAATAAAATATCTGTGTACACCCCACAATATCCCTAACTTGTTGTGATTGCAGTGTACGAGGCATATAGTTTGATCAGTTGTACATGGGTCTTTCTATAAATTAGGGGTCTAATGTTGGTGTCCCCCGTTACATTTTACATCTTGTTTTTGTAAATTCAGGACATATTCTTTAAATACTTTCCATCTCAAAGAGTGAGTACATAAAGTACAATTCATACAAAATGGTTTAAAAGCCATTTTAATGATTTTTGTACGAAAAATAACACATATGATCAGGTGTAACGGGGGTCACTAAATGTCACACTTTCGGACTCCTAATTTATAGAAAGACCCACCTGCATCCTGAGATCTCAGGGAATTTCTACTCTATAAGCGACGTTACAATACCCCGAGGAAATCCACGCAAATCTGTGGAGTAAGCCGGCTGTTGTGTTCGGACAACACACGCCCGAGTCATTTTGATGTAATTTAATTAATTCGGTCATGTTGTGCAGAAAAGAAACGATTTCTATACTTTCCAGAAATTGTATTGGGTTCTGTTTCTTATGACTGTTCCATTCCTACCAAAATTTACGGCGACGATCTTAATTTACTCCGCAGTTTTTCAAATTAATAACAGGGATGCATGCTGACGAATGTAATGGAACGGATTCCCCTGTATGCTTTAAATAGCAGCCAATCGCCGACGCGGACAACAGCCATCATTACCAAGTACATGTATCACATGCATGCACTGTGTTTACAATCTGCACGCGTTACATTTGAATGCCTGCAATGCACTGCCAAGCGTTCTGATTGGTCCAGCAGAGGCGACAAGATTTCTGTCGCTTGTTCCCCAGCGAAATGGGGCCGGTTTCAACGATCGGGCAGTGCGTTAAAGGGGCACTGTTTTAAGAAGATGTTGTACCTGTGTTTCCCACAGCTTGAATCTCTGCCAGAAATCCACGTAATTCGGTCCCATAATCTGACTGAAACCGCAACCATGCATCGGCACTGGGTACAACCACAGGCAACGGCAAAGTGTTACCGAAGACGCGATCTTGGATGGTTATCCAATCCTCTACGTCTCGCCCCGTGCCAAAGGTCACCGTATCGCAGCACGATTCCGTCTCAAGAAACAGGAACTTGATGACAATGTGGGAATCCGCGGGGCCCGTTATCAGCCAGACGCAATCGTCGTAGGTGGCGTGTTTAAGTGGGTAGTTGGGTGATGAGATGAACGTAGGGTTGAAGAGGGTTGGGAGGGAGAGACTGTGATTACCGCAAGATTGCTCAATGCCTGGAAACAGAATAACAAAACAGGTATGCAAATAGTCATTACAGAAAAAGAGGAAAATGCAAAACATGAAAGACTTTGAAAGTAAATATGATACGATTGACAATTGGAGATGAATTCAGAAACACGAGAAAATTGCTGTGCCCCGACTGAGATCCAACCCAGGTCCTTGGCATACATGGCCAACTGCTAACGACCTCCATAGTTAATGGGTTGACATGGATTGGCATGGATTTGCCCACCACCCCCTCCCGCCAAACCCCCACCCCAATGGAGGTAAAACCTCTCTTCACGATATGCCATCAGTGTAGCTAAATTGGTCGGCATGGATTTGCCCCACTGCATTGTTGGAAAAAAAGAGGCAAGCACGAGATTGTTGTGATGCTCCGACGGGATGCCCAGATAGCTCAGTTGGTAGAGCAGTTGGCCATGTATGCCACTACAATTTTCTTGTGTTTCTGAATTCATCTCCAAATGACAGACTTTGTACAGCAGCCATGAGGCCATTACGAGGCCATTACGAGGCCACCACAATACCGCAGTGAAAGTGTCGCAGAGTCAACATCAGGCCGTCAACTGGTTCTGCTCGCTGTAGGCCTACTCTTAACATTACGGTAATAAAGCTTCGGTCGATCAGTATAACTCCTGGAGCAAATATAAACGCCTGTAACTACAATTTTGGCTCAAACGCAAGTTTATTAGTCTCTAATTTGACTATTTGTGAACGCTTCACAAATAAATATTAGGGGCCGTCCATAAAGTACATACGCACGGAGGGGGCAGAGGGGTCGTTGACATTGCGTACACCGGGAGCGGGGTGGTGGTCCAAGCCAATGCGTATGTATGCAAACCGAACATTTGCTTTTAGTAAATCGGGAAAGGAATTTTGGACAAGTTGACCATAGCGTCAGACCCATGTAACAAAAAATACTGTACAACAGTAACAAAAGCGCATGCATTTGTAAACTGACGTTTTCAAAACAAAGCTTCATTTTATATAACAATAATAATATTGAATGGCTTTGAGGGTGATATGAGAATATACCGCACGAGTCATGAAAATTCTGAACGAGCCGAATGTACTGCCTACCTGCTTCGCACAATCCCTCCGAGTTTGGCTGTCCATAGGGATACACATTACAGTCCACGGCCCAGGCTAACTGGTTAAACAGTAACCCACAAGAACTTGTAACATCTTTACAAGTCTGTCGACAAAGGGTTAGCCCAGTGCCATTGGCCCTGCACTCTGGTAATAGGATGGCACATAGAGCAGAGTAGATCAGGCTATGGCATGAGTTAGCGGACGAGTCGGCAATGTTCATGACGTCAGTGATGGAGGATTGTGTGGTGGGGTGTGTGGATGAGTACGGTAGCGCAGACATGCATTGTGGGACTTGGATTGGCTCGCAGGGGAATCCCGAAACTGTGAAAATAAGAGGTACAAAATAAAGGTAAAGGTCGTTCTTGCAATTACAAGCCGGTGTTCCCATCAACGCTGTAGGACTCAAGTCCGAGTCCGGACTCGAGACCCGATTTTCTCGGACTCGGACTCGGCTAGTCAGGACCCGGACTCGGACTCGGGCGGTAAGGACTCGGAGATTTGGGCCGAGTCCATACAAGTCCAGTGAAACAAATAAATATACAATATTTTACAAAAAGTACATTAGACCTTTACAGGTGGCGAAAATTATTTGAAGTGTCTATTGTAATTTATTTTGGGGCCGAAAGTATTTCGAACATGTGAAATAAAATTCTGAGAATGTAAAATAAATCATTTCTACCACTTAAAATAATGTTGAGTACTCGAAATGTATTTCATCTTCCAAAGAAACATTTTTTCGGCCTAAAGCAAACTTATGAGCTGCTAAAGATTACAGGCACGATCATTGACACTTGCAAACATCAGGACTCGGATGTTTGCTGGACTCGGACTCCAAGGACTCGGACTCCAAGGACTCGGACTCGGAGGACTCGGACACCAAGGACTCGGAGGACTCGGACCCGGAAAGTGGGGACTCGACTACAGCCCTGGTGCCCATCTCTCTTTCATTAGCGAGAGGCCGGACTCCTCTGTCGAGTTTGCCGAGGGGGGTTCGCTACTCAGCGAGTTTGTGGAGAGAGGCAAGTGAGGCAAAGTGCCTTGCCCATAAGGGTACAAGACATATGGTTGCAATGGGACTTGGGACGAGTCAAGTGCTCCATTCAAATTTTGCTGCACATTACGGTACTCGAGAGGCACGTTGCTCGGGACGCACGTTGCTCGGGACGCACGTTGCTCGGGACGCACGTTGCTCGGGACGCACGTTGCTCGGGACGCACGTTGCTCGGGACGCACGTTGCTCGGGACGCACGTTGCTCGGGACGCACGTTGCTCGGGACGCACGTTGCTCGGGACGCACGTTGCTCGGGACGCACGTTGCTCGGGACGCACGTTGCTCGGGACGCACGTTGCTCGGGACGCACGTTGCTCGGGACGCACGTTGCTCGGGACGCACGTTGCTCGGGACGCACGTTGCTCGGGACGCACGTTGCTCGGGACGCACGTTGCTCGGGACGCACGTTGCTCGGGACGCACGTTGCTCGGGACGCACGTTGCTCGGGACGCACGTTGCTCGGGACGCACGTTGCTCGGGACGCACGTTGCTCGGGACGCACGTTGCTCGGGACGCACGTTGCTCGGGATGCATGTTGCTCGGGACGCACGTTGCTCGGGACGCACGTTGCTCGGGACGCACGTTGCTCGAGACGAACGTTACTCGAGATGCATGTTACAGTGGTTTACCCATCGCAACTGGCGTTACTAAGGATCGCAGTGCTTTGTGAAATCAGCCCAAGAACGCTAATGTGCCAAGGTAGAGATCTTACCTCCATCAATAATGTAAGAGGCTGCATCCCAGTGACTAGAAATCCTGATAAACGTTGCATGGGTCGAATCATCAAAAGAGTCCAGAATACCAACCAAACTCCAGATGCCAGTTGAACTATTCTGACACATCAGACCCGATGCATAATCAACCTGAACAGAAGAAATGGTATAAAACCTTTAAAGGCAGTATATGATTGGTATCTCGAAAATCAGAAATGTTCACAGATTTACGCCTAACTTACACAATATAAACATGATGACCGTAGAAAACTTCCCCTGAAATGGTTTTGTCTAAAGTGCTATACTCTTCGAGAAATGAGTAAAACAATTAGTTTTCGTCTTATGAGACAAATTCAATTCGCCCCAAAACCATTTCGCCCCCAAACCACTTCGCCCGAGTGCCATTTCGCCCCAAATCACTTCGTCTAAACACTACAACGCCCAAATGCTACTTCGCCCCAAAACCATTTCATGCACAGGCCGTGGTTCAGGGCGAAATGGTTCAGGGCGAAATGGTTTTGGAGCGAAATGACTGCAAACCCTTTTTTTGACACAGGGGGATAAAACTATTTGTAACAGTTTACCAATCATGTATACTATCTTTAAACATACGTTTCAAACAGTCTATCGACATTTAAAAGTCATGCCAATTGTTTTTTCTTGCGCAACATTTGCGAAACTATGCGTCAACATTAAATTATCAGTGTTTAATTATTTTTCGCTTTGGCGTGCCATAGTTTGGACACAGTAATGGCAGATAGCAACTGTTGTCAAGCCAAGTGAAACCCAAGAATTGTGGGAAACGCCCACAAAAAATATGGCAAAAAAAATGGATATTTTAGGAAAATTGAGTTTAAGTCTTGTATACTTATGAGCAGTATATACTTACAACAGAGGTATCAGCATTAGGAAACACTGCACATACGAACTTGTCTATTAGATCAGGAAGTAACTCAGTACATGTACCCTCAGAAACACTGGACACATATGCCGTTCTCAAGTTGTCATTAGCTGATGCTAAAAAATAATTATGAAAAAAAACAATTGTCTGGTCATCTGGGGTTCATTTCACAAAAGTAGGACTTAGTGGAAAAGGTCTTAGCGATAGGACTTGACTGTGCTTAAAGCAGGCCTTCCACTGTGCGATTTTTGCCACGAATTTCCTACGATTAGCTACAATTGGGTACGATTGTGTGTAGAGTCTATGGACAGTCTCTGGTAATTGTACCAATTCGTAGGTATTTCGTAGCAAAAATCGCATAGTGGGAGGCCCGCTTAAGTCCTACAATAGGACTTAAGAACCCCTAAGATGGATCTTAGTATGTTTGTGAAACGAACCCCTAAGTATGCAGGCTATATTCACGTGAAACACACAAAAGACTATATTAGGCTCTTTCACACTTGAGAAATTTCAACCTTGTTCCAACCCCGCGTCAACCCCGAGATTGGTTTAAATCCGCATTGAACTCAACCCAGGCCTGCGTAGGACCAGGGTTTAAATTGTTTGGCGCGGGTGCATGTTCTTCCCCCCTCCCCCATTTGAAATTCGGACGTGGGTATTTTTTACAATTTTACAACATTTTAGAGGGTTAGTGCCCCCCTGGAAAAAATGTGGCGCCCCCCTCAAATGTCTCACCCTAGTTACGCCGCTGCCATTAAATTAGCATGCTCAGCAATATGGATTTCATTTCAACCGAACCATCATAACATACTTCTGCTATCCATGGGAAGAAAGCAGGAAATTCGCAGTCTCTAATATGGATGTGAAAACAAAAACGTTGGTGTATAAAATGCACTGCTTTATGTAACCAGATAAATTAGTTTACAAAACATTGGTGGTTTTTCCATGATATCATTGAAAATATACAGATTAAGAACGTAAAATTTCGGAATGGTAATGAAAAAGATATGACAAATGATATGTTATCAAAATGTGATCTGGATACGTAGCACACTAACCCGATAATGTACTCCATCCCGCAACGTAGCAATTTCTGTAGCTGGAGACACCACCCTGTTCATCGCTCTGTAGACACACCGGTCCAACGTTGTTAGTAAACTCCACCGGTCGCACCATTTCAATGAATGCTACGTCGTTGTCGAAGGTAATAAAACTGAATCCGGGATGTGTGTAGATCCTCTTAATGTAGCGCTCAACGTGGACAATTGATTGGCTGTAGGAGCTTGTGATGTCGCCGAATATGAGCGACACCAATGCGCCTCCACCCCTGCGATTAATGTGTAAAATTTGAGCATGTTACATAACGAAAAGCCCTTTATTTGTAAATGTGATGCATATTATACCGAGCAAAAAAAATAAAGGCAAAATTTTCTCCACTCGAGACGCACGTTACTCGAGACGCACGTTACTCGAGACGCACGTTACTCGAGACGCACGTTACTCGAGACGCACGTTACTCGAGACGCACGTTACTCGAGATGCATGTAACAGTGGTTTACACATCGCAACTGGTGTTACGAAGGATCGCAGCGCTTTGTGAAATCAGCCTAAGTTCCTACACTTTTTTGACGGTGGGAATTTTCAGCACATAGAAGCTTGATGCAGTCATACATAATGCAGCTATGAATATTTTGATGTCAATTTAATTACAAAAGAAATTTTCCAGTTTTGATTACACTCAAAAATTGCGTTTCCCTTGTTGCTCGGTATACATCGTGCAATTTAACTTCAGAATTATTATGCAAATCGTCAAATACATGTATCATCATTGATTTTTTTTCTTACTAAATATAATTTAAATTGCATTTTTCTGTAACACCTTATTTTATCCACAAGTTAATCTGCCGTTATATGTTTTATGTTTTATCAAATTTATAAGTTTTATATTTCTTTATATTTATATTTGTCTATCCTTTATGTGAACAGTTCAAGCTTGGGTGAGCAGGCTTTAGGGCTACAGTGTTTAGGTTCACTTTTGCTTACCCTGGCCGGCTTGGAATGTTTTGTCCTAGTTCACTCTTGTCTATTTTTCTTTGCATTATTCAATATTACATCGTAAATTGCGCTTTCTTATGTAACTTTTGTTAATTGTTCACTGCATGTAATTTGTGTGTGCTTGTTTTTCATGTATTGGCCGAATAAATAATAATATAATACAATGAAATCTCAATAAGCCAAATATCTGCTATCACGTGGACAAAAATCTAATTAATTCAAGACATGCAAGACGGGATTCCTTTTTCCGTCAAAAGTATACCCAACCTACATTACAAAAAGCCAATAAACAATCCTAAAACAATTCTAAAATTCTGCTTTCTCTTCTAAATTTAGAGTATTAGTTACATATCCTTATATCCAAACTTGGGATGAGAGAAAAATCATAAGGGCCTTATCGAAATTCGAACCCGAGACCTCTGACTTACTAGGCAGATGCTCTACCAGCTCAGTGAGCTATAAGGCACAGTTGGTATACTCCCTCAGGTTTTCCCTATGGACCCAATTGTATTCTCGGTGTTGCATGGTAGGGATCTGCCCGGTGAGTCAGAGGTCTCAGGTTCCAATCCCAATAAGGCCCTTACGATTTTCTCTCATCCCAAGTTTGGTTGTTTCATTTCAATGGTTTCAGGCACCATACCAGATGTGTTTATATCCTATACTTTTACGATTGTTATTGTCAAATAGGGTCAAATTGCTAAGCCTTTAATTTTAATGAATATTTTAAAAAATCATTAAAATTTGGAAAAATTACCTGGCTATTTTAACTGACATGAGACTGATTTCACAAAGCGCTAAGACACGTCTTAGAAAGAGTCACTCCTCTTATCTTGAGACATTGGGATTTAGGAAGCATTGAACTCGTCTTAACTTTTGTAAAATCAATCCCAGGTCTCAGTGGCTAGTTGATAATTTGTACTAACTGGCGAGACCTGTTACCTAATTTAAATACATGACCAGGGGCCGATTTCACAAAGCGCTAAGACGCATCTTAGGAAGGGTCACTCTTCTTATCTTTGGACATTGGTATGGGAATTAGGACGCATTGGATTCATCTCAACTTTTGTGGAATCGATCCCTGGCCATTTTAGTTTGGACTGAATGGAATTCTTACGGTATACAACTAGCTGACGTCACCGCCCATTGCTGATTCAGCAGTGCGACTCCACAGGCGTGGCCTCCGCGATACCTGAGGGACCCCACCCATGGCCAGGTGCCGCTGGTTGTCAGGAACGATGCATCAGTGGGTGAGGGTGGGGGGTTGGTTGCTAGACCACACTCAGGCTGGTTTAATGTGCCTGTATAGAGGAATAAACAAAACGATTTCTATTTGTTGTGAATTCCACCCAAAAATGTCATAATGAATATTCAAGTTTGTGCTGCGTGTAAACCCCATATGATTTGCATATATTAAAAAGTGAAAAGACCAATTTCTTTCAGGCCTTGACGTTATGAAAATAAAAGGAAGATTAATCCAGTCACAACTAAAGAAAGTTTGTTTCAACACAGACGAGTTGGCAGTCGTTTATAAGGGATATGTCAGACCTTTGCTGGAGTACGGAGCGGCTGTGTGGAATTCTTCACTCACTAATGCTCTGGTCCAAAATTTAGAGTAAGTGCATGCAAAATCATGTTCGGTAAAAATTGTGAATGTTATCATGATGCATGTCAATGAGTGTGGTATTGAAACCCTTTCTGATCGCAGGCTCACTCAATGTCGCAAATTTGTTCAGTCTTTGTCAACTTGTAAGCAGACTAACGCACAATCTATTTCGTTGTTACCATGTAGGACTAATTGATTCAGAACTGAGCCCGATACCATACTACATTGACATATTGAATTCATGATTGAATTAAGGCTTCTGCAATGTGCATAATTTTGTGTCAATTTGTTTCTTTTAATATTTGTCCTTGTGTGTAATATCGTAATATTCTTGTTTTAGTGGCTGGACCATATTTTACATGTACTTTATTATGTCTTGGTCTATTGTATTTTTTGCTGTTTTTAATATTGTAACATTCTTGTAATTGGCCTATTGGCCACGATAAGAATGAAATAAACCAATCAATCCCTAATTTTTGATAGGTGGAAAATGTAATGGATTCTGCAATTGTCAAACCATATACTCAGAAAAAATACCAAAACACAACATAGACAAATACAAATTATTATAGCTAAAGAAAATAAAACACTATTGTGGCTTCCAAAAACCCATTTGAAACTACCACCCAGATGACTATAAGCACTAAGTAGCTTTAAAACCACACTGGTATGTCTAACAATGGTCTAAATCCCGTCCAATGCGGCTTTGTTCATGACTATGCATTAAATTTAGCAAATAATTGTATAAAGACCTGCATACTATCCATTCAACTGTGACTGGCCTTGTGTCAAGTTTGGCGACCTTTTTTATCAATGGGTCCATAGTAGTATTTAGCAGGTATACAAATTGCGATCCACTTTACATGAAGTAGAATGCTACATGTACTTCAAATAGTGCACACAATTGTCAGAAGGCCATGACGCAAACAAACTAAATGCCAGGATTATGTGTCAAGTGCATTAAAATTTCAAAAGGTAGGCCTAAACATGAAATGAGCAAAGAAAGGTTTACACTATTTCTGACAGGGTCGCTTTGAACCATTTGTGCTCAGAATCCATGAAGGTATTCTGGATTTGTTGGTGTCATAAGAAAGATGGAATCGGTGAAGAAACTGATGGTAGTTGGCGATTTCCATAATTCTCAGTAATGATTGAGTAATTATCAATTTAATCACTTGCAGGCCTCGAAATAACCCACGGCACCACGGCAAATTGCCATCGGTGCCCTGTGCTTTTGCCGTGTTGCCCTTAAAAAGTTCCAACACAAATTTTACATTTCTTCATTCAGGTGCCCTTTATACTAAGAGAAATTGTCGTGCCCTTTTGAAAATAAATTTCGAGGCCTGCACTTGGTTTATCTAATTATTCTTATCTTGTTTTATAGGGTTTTATAGGTTTCACAAGGCCACACTGTTTGTATGGGGAGGGGGAGGGGGCAGGGGGGCGGGGGGCGGGTAATCATTCTCTGAAGCTCGATATTTATATTAAAAAATCAACTTCAGAAAAGTGTCACAACATTAAAGGAGAGTGAAAAAAAAATTCCAAAACTGGATTTTGTTCTAAAGTAACAAAATACCTCCCCAAAATATTATCCATGAGAAGAAAACGAGAAATTTGCAATCCTAAAACAAGGTTGGTGTACTCACTGCAGACGTGAAAAACCCAATCGGCATGCAGTCACCATTTTCGCGTGGGAAATACGGCTTTTCTTTTTGGGGGTCCAACATGAGCTTAAAATGGCGTCTCAGCGCAGCCAGATTCCAAATTTGTACGGGGGTGGCCGCCCCAAGCCCCCCGCCTTGGACGTGCATGCATACAGCACGTGACTGGCCTTCACGATCAGTCAGCAGCGCCCTGATCAGTGTACCCGGACAAGATTTTGACCAGTGGAGAACACGTACTGCTCAAAGGCTGTGATATTTGGGATTGTTTCTTTTTACTCACGAGGTTGTGGCGTCGTGGCTACATCCACCGTTGTCGTTTCTGATGTAGTTTGAAATCCAGTGGTTGTGACAGACTAAAAAGATCAAAATTAAACCCAGACGGGACTTTTAAAAAATCACCTTGAAATTTTCAGTAAAAATATTAGTATTTTATATAATCACTTATTCACACTTAATAATTGGGGCAAGACGGGCAGGAGTTTGGGGCGTATCTTAAATGATCTCTGAGAGGGGTGGTTATCTCATTGTATAGGGCTTGCTAAGCTCACGTGATAGCCAATCCCAATCAGTGAGGAACAACTGCACTACCGTGATTCGAGACCACCAGTTGGCTTCATAGCTTAATTGGTAGGGCGTCTGCAAGTTTAGCAGAAGGTCTGCGGTTCGGATCCCAGTGGAGCTAAGTTGCTTTTCACTGCATCCAGATTTCCCAAACTCGATCATGGACATTTGTCCACGTTTGTATCAAATGAATTCACCTCGGCGGTCTCTGGGTTATAATCCCTAAAAATATAATCACTTATTCACAAGAAAATTTTCTCCTAGTTCTCTTCTAATTCTCTCAAAATGACGTAGTATGCACAAGCCTAATAGAAAACAAGTATTAAAATTGCCGAAATGTCTGAGAAATCCATATCTTTCAATACTAAAAGTCTGAAATTCAGGGCATGCACATGACAATTTCTTATTTCAACATTTTTCAAGAAGAATAACAACAAAATGAGTTTACCTTTGTTGTCAGAGATAATGTCATCTCTTCCACGGTTGTTGTCATAGGAACAATCTCTGTTGTCGTGCCAACACTGATTGTCGTATCAACATTTCCCGGAGTTGTTGCTTGGTCGATCGCGCCTTGCGTGGTGATAACGAGGTCTGGGGTACTTTGGGGACCAATAGGTGGCTGGGTGTTGGGTGGAATGGGAGCCTGGGTGTTGGGTGGAATGGGAACCTGGGTGTTGGGTGGAATGGGAGCCTGGGTGTTGGGTGGAATGGGAGCCTGGGTGTTGGGTGGAATGGGAGCCTGGGTGTTGGGTGGAATGGGTGCCTGGGTGCTAGGTGGAATGGGTGCCTGGGTGCTAGGCTGAATGGGTGGCTGGTTGGTAGTGGGATTAACTCCGCCCACTGTGGTTGCGACTGGTGTCATATGTACTGCTGTTGTCACGGGAATCGTCGTTTGAAGTTGCTGTGTTGTTTGGGGTTGTGGTGTAGGTGCTGAGGTCGTGATGCCTTCAAAAATAACTGAAGAATCATAGGTATTAAATTGGATGAAAATATGAAGGAATGTATGCCATGCATCTCTTTTGCTAATATCACAAGAGGCAAACACAAGAAAATCACATTCAACTGTGCACAAAAGATTCCACTTTTTTCTCAAATGTCGTGGAACTTAATAAATAGCTGATAATAAAATGGAACCTCACGGCAGATGGATTTTATGATTTTGAAAAGTTCAATCAAAATTTCTTTATAAAAAAATATATCTGAAATTGTGATTGCAGAAAAAATGCTACTAACTGTAAAAATACAAACATGCAGTTTACCTCTTGTAGACACGACCGAGTTGGAATCGATCTCCACATTTGGGCAGCACGAACCCCTTCCAACTTCTGTCTTTATCACGTTAACGACCGCCATTCCTATCGTTGATTGTACTGATTGTCCATCCATTGGACGGCCTGCTTCAATTTGAAGTATCACGTTTCCATTAAAGGAAACGGTGGCACTGACGATCACACTGCCTGATCTGAAACCGTTGACGCTTGTTCCGATGTAACTGTTTGTTAAATTGGTTGCAGCAAAGAGAACGTCCATCTGAAGAGGGAAAGCATGTTTGAATAGTTTATTATTCATATTTTAATCAAATATTCATTTGAATATTTAATATTCATTTGAATATTTAATATTCATGAAGACCGATTTGATCACAGTTTGTTTGTGTATAAATTTAAAATCAAACAATAGTATACAGGGTGTCCATAAAAAAGGAAACCCATCTTTAAATGCAAATTATCAGAAATCTGTGCAATATTTCAAAAAGAGGTGTATATGTAGGGAAAGTCCAGACTGTCCTCTGTCCAATGGTAGTAGGGTCATTATGTAACTGTCATGCATGACGGAGCAAATATGGCCATTGTGAAAGGTGGTGAAATCATCACTGTGACAAGTTAGCACTTCAGTTGAAAGTGGGATAAGGGCACTGAACACAACATTTATTTTCAAACCTTACCTTACAGATAAATTCAGGGGTGTGTGTCCTTGACATGCCCACCATTTCTCTAAATACACAGCTCACATTGTCTCCTCGTGTCTGTGACTGCTCGTCTTATAATTCCAAGGTCTTGGCGGAGGTGATTAACACCAAAAGAAAGTTTAAGATACCCACACATCCATTACCACACAGGAAAATAACTTGTCACAGTGATGATTTCACCACCTTTCATAATGGCCATATTTGCTCAGTCATGCATGACAGTTACATAATGACCCTGGTACCATTGGACAGAGGACAGTCTGGACTTTCCCTACATAGGCTACACACCACTTTTTGAAATATTGCACAGATTTCTGATAATTTGCATTTGAAGATGAGTTTCCTTTTTTATGGACACCCTGCACTACAAACTGCAATGTATAATTATTTAAGTGGTTTTGGCAGAATGACAAATGTCCATTTGCAAATATTCCAAATTTGTAGAATTACATATTCCACTACAGGTTCGAAATGTCATTAGGTTACAAAATAGGACAGGCAAACTTGTATCGTTATAGATCTTAACAAAATCAGTTTTCAATGAGAATTACATTTTTGAGAGGGAAAAATAAATTTGGGATTTACAACTTGTGTTAATTTCATTAATATTTTTCTTTCATACATTATGAAAATCTATTCAATTCAAAACCCACTCTAAATAATTCAAAATTCGGCTAACTTAAACTAAAAATCAACGAACAAAAGTATAACAATCTAGTTACCAATGTTTAACTCAAAACTCAAAATCTGAACTTATTCCCTTGCATTCTGTAAACTTACCGAATTGGTGAAATTGTTTTCAAGCTCTCTATATTCTGGTGATGTGGCATCGCTGTATGCTGGTAAAAATGGCTGCGTCAATGTCGCGTCAATGTCGACCCTTACTATACCATGATAAATAAAATTAGAACCAAAAAATTACGTTTTTGCGGACAACCTTTTCGTGAATTGCCAGCTAGAGGAATGCACAGAGGGCTTATACGCAAAGACGTCATACTTGGCCCAGTATTCTGACAAAATGGCGGCGCCCATAGTGCATGCGAGGCACCGCTAAAATTGACATTTTTTGTGAAGTTCGTATGTGCTTTTCAGCGGGTATTATTTCTTGTTCTTTGCATTAAAATAATATTTAAGGTGCACTTGTTGAGCACAAGGTCTTTTATTTCTTGGGTATAATTCCCATTTAAAGAACATTCCTGAGGCTGGTATGGTCACACCTGAAAAGTGGAAAAAAAGAATAGCAATTCAGTACTTCTTTTCTTGTTTTTACACAGAACACTCCCCCACATTTCAACGGCGCAGTGTCGCTTAAAGTATCCATGCTGAAATGCATAGTTTCGAGATTGCCCAGTTAACCCCGCCCCTTAAATACTGTTGCTATGTGCTCACATATCGCAAAAAAAAATGGTGACACAACGTACAAAGCAACGGGACTCGGCATGGAAAGCACAGATTCATTGGAGAAAACTCAAAGGTATTTATGTTTTAGGGTCGACAGTTACCGTAGCACACACTGAGCGAAGGGCTAGTAATGCAGGGATGACATATATTTATAAAAATGCGCTTTCCTACCTTTGAACAGCGAAACGCCCGACATTGAAACCAAAATTCACCCAGTCACTGGTGCATACAACATACAAACTGTATGGGCAGAAAATCGCGTGATTGTTTGTGATGATTGCATCACTTTGACCTATGTTGGCGCCGTCTGCTAGCTCTGTTGTGATTGGTCGGCGTGTTCGGCTTGATTGACAGGTCGGAACTATGCATTACCCCATGCTGAATTTTCCCTTACTCTGAACCGTTTGCCCAATACTATTCATTGATGCAGAACGCTGCACATGGATAATTACCCTCTGATAGTGATCTGTACTTTTATGAAAGGTAATTGTTATAAGGTCAAATGCTTTGGCTGGTTATTGTGAAAAGCTAAAAGGTCTGCAATGGGCCAGGGACTCCAGGTCAGCTATGGGTTTTTAATTTTATACTCGATAGAACATAGTCCATAAATTTATACAACTCTGTAATACAATGTACATCCAAGGCATATGACGTACATCAGTTTGTTACGTTGTTCCTATACGACCTTACTACATGTACAAACTATCCGATTCCCTGAAACTCCTGTAGATATGCACACATGTAAACAAAGTGTCTTACATTGTAGGTAGCATATAGCAAAAGTGAATATGCCCACTTAAATTCAGACACGTCAGGTCAAGTTTCTACAAATGTATGGCCGAGCTTTTTGGTGTATTTTCTTCAATTTGACAGCCACAAAATTATCTTGATCCGTTTTATTAAAAATGACGTTTAGGGAGGACGTTAGCAAATCAAAATTACAGCAGAGAATTGCAAATTGTCATTAAAAAGGAGGGTCTCAGTTTCTTTTGGAATAGAATTTGTAAATAAAAAAATGTGTGACGTAGCATAATGGCTCAACATCCACGACGAGGCTAGTGCAAATGTAATTTGAAATTTGCCAATAAAGATTACAAATAAGACGTACCTATTGGCTGAGTGGATTGTGTTGACGATGGCGGCCGTGGTGGCTGTGCTGTTGGGAACTGTGTTATTGGTGGAGTTGCTGGGTTGTTATTTTGTTGCTCTTCAAATGAATCACAAATTAGAAGTTAGAAATCAGAAGTCAGAAGTCAAAAGTCGGAAGTCAAAAGTCAGAAGTCGATAAGAAATCAAAAACTGGAAATCAAAAATCAGATGCTCAACTGATATTGAAAAAAAAAGAAATTGTATGACAACAGAACTAACCTGCCAAATTTTTTCTAAAATTTTTCAAATCAGAGTGCATGTTTAATATCACACAAAGCAATACTTCGCAAATGCACCAAAACAATTAAAAGAATACCAGTAAAATGTTTTTGCACCAAAATACAACCACTTAAATAGTACACAAAGTTATGCAGCTAGTACAAAACACAAAAACGTAGGCCCCTGGGTAATTCCCAAAATTAGGGGTCCAAAAGTGTGACATGCTTTTTAAGATTTCCAAGTGTTTTTAGTAATTGAGAGTGGTTTCCCAGTAAAAAATATTTATTTCTATTTCAACAAATGCCACTTAAATTTAATGTTTGTGTGTAGATATGGCACCACGGCACCACACCATGCAAACTCATTCTACAGCCAATTTTCATTGGCGTAGGTAACCCAGGACACAAAACTCCTATTCAATACCATGAGTGGTGATTTTTGAAGCAGAGTGTCGTACGTAACTGGGACACCAAACATTTTTTACCCCTAATTTTGGGAATTACCCCCCTACACATGGCCACTTATTTAGCTGTATTGTATGTACTGACCACTCAAATAAGTTTTCTAACAGACCGATCCAGAATCGCCAATGCCCCACCCCTGTCAATTCTACCAGCCAATCATTCTCTGAAGGAAAATGGTGACCCACGTGGTCTTTTGGGGATCCAAACAATCTAATGATTCTGCACACTATAGTTGCTAGATGCATTTCTAAGTGGGCGGGGCATACTGCTGGATTGATAGCCGAGATAACAAATTAAGACTGTCTCAAATGAGATATGGTTCTTTCTATAAATTAGGGGTCCAGCTTTGGTGTCCCCTGTTACATTATGGGTTAAAAGCCATTTTAATGATTTTTGTACGAAAAATAACACATCAGGTGTAACGGGGGACACCAAATGTCACACTCTTGGACCACTAATTTATAGAAAGACCCATATACTCATGGATTAAAAAGAGAACCAGGATTACTACGAGTGCAGCGACTAGCAGCAAAGCTACAACTGAGAATACTGTCAGGGCATTGTAGTTTGACTCGATATTAGGATAAAAATTAAACTAAAATGAGATATACTCACCGGGTAAAAATAGAACTGGAAATACTACAAATGCAGCGACTAGCAGCAAACTTATAACTGAGAATACTGTCAGATGGTTTGACTCGATATTGGGATAAAAATGATGCTAAAATGAGATATACTCACCAAGTAAAAAGAGAACTAGGAATACTACGAGTGCAGCGACTAGCAGCAAAGCTATAACTGAGAATACTGTCAAGGCATAATAGATGCATCGCCTCTTGTCAGTTTCACTTTCATTCGATATTGGGATGTGTCGAGTTGGACTAGAACAAAGAAAAAAAATTACAAGTAGTTGAAAAATTACACAAAAAATGAAATAATGATAATAATGATATGGATTTATACCGCGCACTTATCCGGGGAAATCCCGATCAAGGCGCCTACATTATCCCCCTGATCATAGGGCTCCATTAAATCACTCCATACCATCTCAGCTCCCTGGGGAGTATACAGCCCCAGCTGCCTTAGACCGTGTTTACACTGGTCCCGAGCTCGGGATCAAGATTGACCCCCTGATAAGAATGTGTTGAGGTTAACCGCAATGGTCTCGAGTGCCGCGTTTATATCTGTTGTTGATCCCGAGCGTGGAGCCAGAAGTTGCAGTCAAAGGTCAAGCTAACGCAGCAGAATTCCGAGATGTTCCGTCTAGTTTAGCCATTATTTCTGCGCTGGCCCAAATGTCCAAAAACTTCGCCAGTTTGTCGTTGCTCTACGAGCGCCCGCGAACTTCGTTTGCCATGCTCTATGGCTAATCAAACACATCAACATTCACTACCCTCTCAGGTACCCAGTTTGCTCCTGGGTAGAGAGAAGCAATGCGTGGCAAAGTACCTTGCCCAGGGGTACACGCACCATCGATGGACCGGACCGGGATTCGAACCTACTACCTTTGGAACTAACCCAGGTTTTGAGTACGATCCACTAGACCGCTCCGGCACTTTATACTTAAAGGAGCTTGTCAAGATTTTTCCAAAAAGTGGATTTCATTCTAACCTAACGATCATATAAAATACCTCCCCAAAATACTATCCATGGGAAGAAAACAGGAAATTTGCAATCTCCAATTTGGATGTGAAAACAAAAAAGGTTGGTGTAATTACTGCACTGCTTTATGGAACTAGATACATTTGTTTACAAAACATTTATGATATCCTTGAAAATATACTGATTAAGTTAACGTGCGCAATTTCAGAATGGTAATGAGAAAAATATGACAAGATATGGCATTAAAATCTCAACACCCATGGGGAAAATGGGGAAAGGAGGTGTCAAAAATTCCTTTTAAAGCTGGGTGGAAATCTCCCTTCACTTTCATGGTTTTCAACAGTTTATTTATATAGTCCTTTATGTACTAAGAACATTTTATTCAGAATTTCATCCTGGAAAAGTCAGAAACTCTTTTCACGTGAAACTGAAAACGAACGGTCACATCAATCAACTTGAGCTATGTGTGTGATGTCATAGCAAGGAGACACACAGAGCTGCTTCACTGACTGTGGTCGTGTACCTAGCTCCTCGCAGCAAACACATACACGTTGTATGCACGCACGGAACCACGGATTTTCCACAGAGTTGCAAACTTGTGCTACCACCAACAAGGCACGAAGCTGGCATTTTACTCATATCAAAAATAAAATCAGTGTAACAACCACTGAGAAAATACACCAACAAATTTTACAGAAAAATAACTACTGGTGGTTTATGCTATGCGGAAAGCATGCAACTTGCAAAATAGTGACTGTCTCCTCGCTATGACGTAGCGGGGTCAATGCAAATCATTATGACGTCATCACCCCCTTTTTCATTTTGGCCCGTTGCCGGTTGACGAATACGGTTTAGTTTTTCATTTTTCTCTCTAATACAAAGTCAGCAATAAAGATAAGAAAAACGCAACTATATCAAGTAATATCCGTTTTATAAAATAACCTTTTTCCTCGCCAAGTAGCTTCAAGCTTTCAGCCTGGCTTTAACAGTACCGTGAAACCTTTTTGAATATTGCACTGATTTCTGGACGGAGGATCAGTTGTTTAGGGTATAGACGTCAGTTTTTTTAACAGGATAGGTACTACAACTTTTGAAGGCAGATTTTGGAGCTTGATGGTTTTGATTTGGCAAATGAAATAAATTAATCACAAAATGCATACAAAATAAGTATAAAAACCTACTAGCTGGATGTTGAGTGTTTAGACACAGTCTGCCTTGGCTGCCTGCTTTCATGTCTACTGATATAGTACGGCCTGTTGTAGTATGGATCTCTGTAGGAATCATCGCCATCTCTGTTAAAACCATAGTTCTGTTGGCCGTTGCCTGTTGGACGTGTTGACTACATGTAGAATAAAAGACCAACAATGTGTTTAACTTTCAAGTTAGAACACATGATTGGTAAACTGTTAAAAGGGGCGTTATTTCCACGCGAAGCTTTCGCCATTATCATATGCAATTGTTTTACAATTAACTAAACACAAAAACCATACTGCATCTATGTGGCTGAAATTTCTACAAGGCAGTTTATCAACATTATTCTTTAGTTATGTAATGCTGTTGTTCCTGTTTTTAAAAGTTTTCTAATCATGTCATGATGTAATCTGTCTGTATTTTTTGCAATGATTTGAAAATTTATTTCATAAGTTGACAAGAAAACAAATTACTTAAAGTGTTAGTTATTTTCAGCACTTAAAGTAGTCTACTTTTTTGGTAATTACCCTCCAAAACAATTCTGAATAATTATCCTAAAGCTTACTTGTTACAAGATGGTAATGGTAGTAATCATCCTGTGAAATTATTTCGTCTGAATTGCCCCCATTCATGAGAAAAATGACAAATTATTTGAATCTCCAAAGATCGCCATTCATTCATGCACAAAAACCATGCATGAATTTTTTTCAGGTTTTCTGAAATATTACTGCATCTATATATGTAGCTGAAATTTCTACAAGGTATATTTTTCTCGACCTATGCTTTCAATTACCAGTGGAAATCATGCCGTTTTTAACAGTTTACCAAACAAGTATACGACCTTTAACCTGTTTTTTTTATGAGCGAATTGGTATATAGTTTAGAAAACCTGAGAAAATAGGTTTTTTTTTCCACGAAGGAACAGCAACAGATTGCTATAGTTATTTGATAAATTCAATTACGTCCCACTCTTGCAAACTGTCCCAACTTATTGTAAAGCCTTTCCCAACAATAAGTTAAACCTACCCAAGGGACCAATACACAGCTCCAACTTATTGTTATTAACAATATGTTGGGACTGTGGGCATGGGCGTAACACAGCATGCTTTATAGTGAACTTGCCCCAATTGAACTTGTGTGTACGCAAAATGGGACAGGAAAAAAAATGAAATATTTCTTGAATAATTAACGTCTGCAAAAAGGTCTTTTTTTTTCAAAAAAATAGGTTTTTAAATGCATATATTTATTTGATTTTTACTATACTGGACTTTTTCTCAAAGTTTCATTTCTTTCCCAAAATATTTTTGTAAAAAAAAAAAAAATAGCATTTTCGATAAGATTTTACTTTAATCTATGCACTATTTAGTTTCCTTATCACGGCTTATCAACCACCAAAAAGTGAAATTCAGATAAGAAACTGTGATGGAAAATGTTAACCTATTTTGTAGGAAAAAAACCAGATTTTTATTTTAAATAGACCTAAGGCCTATCCTATGTTTTAATACTATAGATAGGGACTTGATTTTGATTGAAAATATCATCTCACATTACAGATTATCTTCTGAAGTAATGCACAAAATGACGTGGCGAGCGGTCTGTGCGTAAGCGCGACAACAGAGGGCGCTGCGCACGCGCGTGAATGGTTATCTTGTGCACTAACTGAAGGCAATTTTTTAAGAAGGAAACGTGATTTTTCTACAGAAAAGCAACATTTGCGACAAAAGTGCAAGTGGGAAGTAGGCGTAGGCCTTAGACTTAAAATTACATTAGGCCCTATCTGTTGATTTCAGGAGGTAATTTCCTTAAAATCTCTGTTCAATGTATACGAAAAAAATACCATTTGTTTTTCCTCCATGATGATATCCACACTCGGCATGAGTCCCATGATGCTCAAGTTGCAACATAACAAAGCACTGTGAGTGTTAGTGTGAACGCAGCCTCGCCCTTGGACTCGGAGACATTTGTCTTGCGACAACAAAACATTTCAGAAACGAGCCTTAAACTCCAGGATATAGTCAGCACAGACTAAGCAGTTGATTCTCGCCAATTCCTTGTAGAAGGGTTGACACACGAAACCATGTTTTGTTCACTCTTGCGTTCGAGAACTGCATGAAATGACCAAGGAAATCTTGCAGACGAACCGAAAATCTGAAGTTGGCCGCCATTGCAATGACGTCATACATGTTCTTATGCAAATTAATTGTCACGAGGTCTACAACTTCTGACCAATCAGAAGAACTTTACTAATAAAAACAAGACATGGGACGTGGACGTGGGCGTAGGCTGGTTTGGGCGCGGCCTGGGGAGCGGGAGCAGGCGGTGCGGTTTTTATTTTAGGTCGCGGTTTTTTTTTGGTGATTGGTCTGCGGTTGGGGCTGAACGCCAGTGGAGATTTTTGTGAACGAATTACAGTACATGTTGGGATAAATGTTTTTCTTGCAAGACGGAACTCCTCTGCTCATGAAAGAGGGGCAGGGGGAGGGGGGTGGTTTGGGGGTGGTTGGGGTAGGGGGCGGGGGTTGGGGGAGGGGAGAGGGGGTTGGGGGGGGGGGGATGTCCACACTCCCCGCACCCCCAGCCTACGCTTCCGAAAGAAAAAAAAGAAAAAGATTTAGGGGCTTTTCCAAATCTCGGCTTCGTCTCCGTCTCCGTCTCCGTCTCCATAGCGTTTACATGGAGCCGGAGCCTGAGCTCAAGTCGAGATTTGGAAAAAGGCCTTATTAAACTAAACCATGAATTAATTAAATTAATTAAATTAAGAATTAAAATAAATAACTTAAAACTAAATTTATTTTGTTTGGTTTCAAATTTAGAAATTTAAGAAAATAATGTCTAGGCTTGTATTATCCGACATGTTGTGAACGAAATTAATTTCATCAGTCACAAAAAAATTAAAACATTTACAAATAAAATCTTCCATGCTGATTTAATTTGTGTTTAAAATCAAATTCGCACTTTTGGCGGTACATGTACATACGATTATACACATGTATAGCGGTCGGATGTGGAATTACCCAAACAATGTTATCGGTCACAAAGGTTGAAAGTCATGAAACGCGAAAGATAAGACACTAAATTTAAACGCACTTCTCTGATAAATAAATAAATAAATAAATGAAGAAACCACCAAATTATTATAAACATGGGGGTCTTTTCTTCCTCCATGTTATATATAACATACAAAATCACACCTTTATAATAATTTATGTTGCTGCCTATTCTCGTTAATACTGTCTCTCTTTTGTGCTCATTTTTGGGGAGAGGATGGACATGATGGGGAATACGGCCGGTCCGAGCATAACATCGAGCACAATCGCGACGGGTGACCGTGTATCACTGTACGGTCCCACCGGCGTGTTGACGTCGGTGCCCCCGAGTTGTTAGAGTGCAGATAGAGCCGGTCCAAAATTCACGACATAAAAATAAAGTTAAAATTCCTGTAATATTATAATTCTTACCCAATCACCAACGTCTCTGGACGGGTCATAAGGCCGTATCCAACCGTCTTCGCCTCGATACGTTCGTCCCGGCATCTTCACGTCGTGTCCGAACTAAGGAAACCGATATATGGGTGGAGACTGTTTTGCCGTAATTTGACCTACAAATTTAATCTCCAAACGTGTTGCACTGTACGTTTCACAACTTAAAGCAGTTTTCGATATTTTGCATTATGAAGTGGGTAGTGCACTTTTGTATGCTTCGTCACGCGTCACGCGCTATTGGTTCAAAAAAGCACCATCACAAAACCAAGCTTTACAAAACTTCATCAATGTATGGGTTCACGGTCGCGTTTTACACGGTTCACCATTGCGTCTACTTGACAATGTGTGGTTTTACGGTGCAAATTCAGTTTCGGATCGTGAATGATGTCAACTTCCTCTATTAAATAATATTTCAATACAAAGTATTGACATTGTCATTGTCGTGTTCGTTAATGATTAAACCGGTGGAATTCCATTGCAGTGTGCCCTTCATAATCATGAGCATTATTGCTCAATTGAACTTTTCACACTGGCGATTCCGAAAAAAATGCCAACATTGTTTGAGCACGTATACATAATTGACACACCTCAAAACATTATTACTAAAACCTGCAAACAGGAAATACAACGAGAAAACGAACAAGAAAGATGTTGTTCCTAGTACAAAACCAACCCTAACCCAAACATGCCTAAAAAGAAAAAAACAACTGGTAATTATTTGTAAATTAAGACATACCGAATGCACAAGTCATTTGAAATATAACCCAGAAATTATCTATTGCAATTTGAGAAAACGGAATACGCCCACACAAAGGCATGTCTTCTGATAACTGACAAGTGCTGTATGTTTCTTTATTTGAAAAACAAGTGCCCGAGCGAAGGCATTTTCTCCGAATAACACTGAACAATTTTCCTATCTACACAATCTTGTTGAAGTTCAACATAGAATGTTTTAGGATCAATGTTCTTTTTGCTATGATAAGTCCTACAATGATGGACAGTGGACACTAGTTGATTCGATATGTTTTATGAACAGAAAACATTACATCGTCCCCCCTAAAACATGTCCAAAATGTTGTTTCAATAAAAACAAGTTTAAAATTTTCATTGTACTTTTGTAGCTGAAAAATCAGAGCCTTCAAGAATTCGTGACCTCAGGGATGTTTTCAAGGGATGGTTTTGGCAAGATCCAAATTTAGTCTTTCAAGTTGGAGTACAGTGAAACCTGCTATTAGGGCCACCTTTGTAAACAGGCCACCTGCCTAGAGTGGCCACATCTGTTCGGTCCAAAATCAGTTTGTACTCAAACATATGGAGACAGAACCTGAATATTAGGGCCCCTGTCTAACGCGACCAGGGCACAATAATTTCTCTATGTACAATCCTGGGGCAGTTGAACCTGGATAATCTGGCCACACACAGTAGGCCTAAATTGCCTCAATGAACCGAGCTACTGAGGCAAATTTTTGAGGAGCTAAAACAAGTTATTAAAAAAATGACAAATTTCAACTATTGAAGAATGAGAGTGTCATTCACTTTATTTTACAGTCAAACTTGCCTATAGTGGCCACTATAAACAGGTGGCCTCTTTATCAAGGTAAAGATGGCCTTGATAGCAGGTTTGATTGTATTAAAGCTACCTGTTTATAGTGGCCACCAATCTTTGCTCCCAAATGGAATGTGCCAATACAACCTTTGTAAAGAGGCCAATATAGACAAGCTGCATAAAATGTGCAATCTCGAGTTATGAGCGGAATTTAATCAAACTTTACGCTTTAGTTTAGCAAATTAAAGTGCAAATGCACGCGCATGATAGTGACAGTTAACTGCAATTGTCACCAAGGTTTATATTTCAAGAGGAATATATGATGAATACTTTGGATATAAAATATTTACATACTGAAAAAAGTAGTTGGCATTTAAAAACTTGATAATTGACAGTATTGCAAAATACTTTTGAATGTATAAAAACTTAATTGACAGTATTGAAAAATACTTCGGAGTACTTTTGAATATACATATAAAACCTAAGAATAGACTACTAAAGTGTGACGTCAGTTGCCATGGTAATTGGGTCTAAACATTCGCTGGTAATCTGAAACGTCCAATGGTATAGCGCAGGAAACAGTTCACTGGTTTTAGTGTAGACCCAAAAACCATGGCAACACACAAAGGGTGACGTTTTCACTTTAGTAGTCTATTGACAGTATTGCAAAATACTTCTAAATATATACTTTTGAATATACATTTAAAAACTGAAGAATATACTTCTGAATATGAAGAGTATTTCTGAAGAGTAGTACTGTACTTATGAGTCTTTCCACAGTAAAGGGGGAATTTTGGCAACACAGACCATATTTTCCAGAAAATACCTTTAATTGTCTGGTCTCAAAATAAAAGAAATAAGTTACAAATAGTGTGACAGCATGCCTTTCTAAAAACCGTGTGTACAAATTTCCCAATATACCCTCGTAACCGCGACGGCCTAAAATGTAACAAGTGTCCGTCCCGGTTGCGAGCGTATATTGGAAATTTGTACACAGGGTTTTTAGAAAGGATTAGAAAGATAGGATCAGTCCATTGCCACTGAAGACGATTTTGCTCTTTTACAGTGAATCTCGTCAAAATTAATGATACATTAATTAAGCCTGAAATTGGGCGACAAAAAGTACCCCGAAATGGCTGTAACCATTTGAAAAGTATGTCAAAGAAATAATAGGATTGTTCACAATAAAAATGCATCATTTTGTTTCTTTCTAGGCAACATTTCAGATAATCATGTTGAATAACTAGTGTGCAAAATACAGGCCCAAAATTTAAAAAAAAATAAAAAATACACTTTACAAATCTTTAAAAACCAATATTCGTGCATAGGGCGCTTTCACAAAAAGTCACAGGTAATTAGCGCTCGTCTTCCAGAACAGGAGAGAACAATAGAGCCACATGCTTTTCTGCTAGCAGCCACGTGCGTTTCCCCACGTGGCTCTATTGTTCTCTCTTGTCCTGAAAGACAAGCAATAGTGACCCTTGACCTTTTGACCCAAGTAAAAGCGCCATATACAGGAATATATAGACCCTTATGACAGGGGCAGACACTTTGTGGATCTATTGTCACGAAAACCTGCCCCCCGTCATGGCTGCCAGTGCAAAAGCTCTATAGTACTCAGAACCAGGCCAGCATTTTACTAATGCTTGTATCTGGGTTGGCTAATAGTTGCCATGAATGTCATGACGCGACCAAAGGTATGAGTGGGATGTGACCCCGAGTCCACTGTTCTGCTAGGCAGGAGCATGGCGCAGCAGTCACACTTCAGTCACACTACTTTTGGGATAAGACTTACCACAATGTGCTGTGCAATGAAATAGCCTTATCGTTGACATTTAAAATGAAAATTTCCTACGTTTGTATTAGTTGTTGCGTTGTTTGATCTGTGAAAAAAATAAATAAGAATGCAAACAGGAAAATTACTTGGCCAGTCCTTACAGGACGAGTCAAATGCAGTGTTGTATTCGAGTCACCAATATCGCTTCCGAGTTCACACACTATGTGAAATGATGACGTAATCATGCGCTCCTTGCCGGCCTGGTGGGGCAGTGTACATATTCACGCATCGGACTGTTTTTTCCCCAAATATATATATTTGTTTTGTTTTTTTGGAATATGTGACTCGTGAGTCACGAGTCACCATGTTTGAGTCATCATGGTCGAGTCCGAGTCATTTTTCAATGTGACTCGAGTCGAGTCCGAGTCACGAAAATTGTGACTCGAGTCGGACTCAAGTCCTACAACACTGGTAAAATGTGAACGTGAAATGTTTTGATCATTCATTAATTATTCTGAAGAGATCTTAGAATATGAACAGATTCAAGTTCTAAGAGTTCATGGTAAAACTGGTGACGAAAGAATTGCATGTTCACGTTTTACATGCATCCGAGTCGAGTCCATCACAAGTCTATCACAAAGTCCGTGACAAGTCCAGTGACAAGAAGCAATTAAAGGATAAACACTCACAAAAGAATGCCTTTGTTGGAGTTCATTTGAATACCTTGTAAGCCTGTGCATTTTCGAATAATTTACTATTCGAATTATCGGTTTTATAAGATTTTGACTAAAATGTTTGCCATAAAATTAATTGATTTTGGCACATCTGAACTCACAGCTCACAGAAGTTACATTCGCCTTTTTATTGCTGAAAATAATCTGTGCTCAAACTATAGACTTCATGTTGTAACCAAAGAGGTTTTTGCAGAAACTATCGCCAGCCCTTGTACACTCATGGTTGGACGTAAATATGACATCAAAGTTTCGGCAAAGGAAAACAGATTTTCACTTCTTCCTAGCTGAAAGAGATGTTTGGTTTGGAGTGGTAAAAGTAGATTGGTTCCCGATCCATATAGATTGGTTCGCTTATTGCGAAAATATAGGGATCGGTAAAGGGCAGCCATGACGGGCAGAATTCTGCCCGTCACGTGGTTATTATTATTATTATTTTTTTAGTAAGCGCGCAGATTTTGCATTGACATTTGTAACTTGGCCATGCGTGTCGAACATATCCAATTATGAAAATAAAGTACATTGCCTAAAGCAAAGGGCTTAGCCAATTTTTAAATATAAAAAACACAATGCGCACGCGCAAAGACGACCAATTACAGATCAAGATGAAGCGCACTTTACCTGTCCTTATATTCTCCTGTGTGGAATATGTGGACGGGAACCAGTCTATGGTAAAAGCACATACCGAATATTCAATTTGGTAAAATGCTATTTGAATATTCGATGGACGACCAAATATTCGAATATTCTATTCGTTAGGCACAGCCTTAATAGCTTGTGACTTGAATTAAGACCCAGGGACTTGTGGTGGACTCATGATGGACTCGACTACAACCCTCATCTAAACCTCACTATTTTCTCACCTTGGTTGACGTAGAATTCAATGAACTCAATATACTGCGAGACCCTAACATATACCCCTGGTTGGCCAGGCTGAGCGCAACCAAGACCGAAGCTCGTTATCCCGGCCAGGGTCCATCGTCCGTCCGCTTCTTCACAAACTAATGGACCACCGCTGTCACCCTGCAGATGAGAATATCAGGTATATTACTCGGTGCGATAGGGGAGGGGGTTTCGGAGGTCGAATGAACCGCGTCCTGCCAGGGTTGTAATGACTCCGACTCGAGTCCCAATTTTCACTGACTTGACTTGAGACTCGAACCTCAAATGACTTTGGCACGTTGGCCAGAACAACAAAAATACCTTACATGAATGTAGTATTCAGAGTTTAGACTCATTTTAAAATTAACTTGAACAAATACTACTTGACTTGAACCGACTGACCAACATGCCCGACTTGACTTGACTTGACTTAACTCGGGACTCGAGCAAAGTGAAGGGGAACAGTCTTAAAAGCTATTCTAAAGTGATTGGTCAATCATCAGTGTCTTGTTATTAACAAGTTCACTGTATTAAAAACAGTTACCGGGGTACCTTTTCTAAAAAGTACGTCACATGATTTACACCTTATGAAAACTTTCAGCATTTTCAAATTAGCTTGAACAAATTTACTGTTTTGATTACTTAAAGGCCCTATATACTGATCTGTTTTTGAGCGGTTTAGGGTACAAAACCATAAAAAAAACTATCTGAAGACTTTTAATTCATGCAGCTCCGTCAAATACACTACGTTTCCCAAAAACATGAACAATCCATGCGTGTAATTTTGCCGCTCTTGACGAGGTGTTTTAGCACGACTTATTCGTCTCTTCGTTCTCAGTCGGTCGTGTACGCATATGCACTCTGTGGCTTGTGTCTCAGGTGACTCCAACAAGAGGGTAAAACAACCAGAAAGAGTTAGACTATCTTAAACTGAGATTGAATTAAGACTTACTTGGCATGCATCTTTACCACCGGATTCAAACCCTGCACACAGCATGTTTTCATTGATAAGGAAGGTTCCTTCGAGAGATTGGCTGCAGTTATCAAGCTTGACTAGGGGCAGTTGAACGTCTTGTAAAACATTGGAACTGTCTCCACCTAAACAGGGTTAAGGAAAGAATTCCATTTACTGGTCGCCACTTATTAGGGAGGCTTTGCAACTGAACTGTTTCATGATATTTTCCAGAAAATACCTTTGTCTGGTCTCAAAATAAAAGAAATAAGTTTCAGTTGTTCTAAAGAGATAACTTAGGCCCAAAAAGGGTTACAAATAGCATGACAACATGCCTTTCTAAAAACCCTGTGTACAAATTTCCAATATACGGTCGTAACCGGGACGGCCTAAAACGTAACACAAGTGTCCGTCCCGGTTACGAGCGTATAGTGGACATTTGTACACAGGGTTTTTAGAAAGGCATGTTGTCACACTATTTGTAACCCTTTTTGGCCCTAAGTTATCTCTTCAGAACAACTGAAACTGATTTCTTTTATTTTGAGACCAGACAAAGGTATTTCTTTGAAAATATGGTCTGTGTTGTCAAAATGCCCCTTTTACTGTGGAAAGACCCTCATAGGAACTGAACAGTTATCTTGTAATGACAGATCTTATGACACAAATTGGATGTTGTAAATTATTGTCTAAGGAAGTGTTATTGCGATGTCTTCAAAATCAAGACATATGTGGGAGCGCGTGTGGTCTAGTGGGTATGCATGAAGCGGGACTCCCAATCAGAGGTTGGGGGTTCGAGTCTCACTTCGACCAACGTGTTTGTGTCCCTGGGCAAGGCACTTAATCCCAGTTGCCTCGTCAACCCAAGCGATATATGGGAAGCTGTTAAGGGGAATGCCACAATCTAACTGCTGATAGGGTTGTGCGCCTGACCAGCAGCCACCTAGTTGAAGCGAAATGGTTCTGGTGATTCCCTGATGGCAGCGGTAATAATGGTAACAGCGCCTTGAGCACCGTGCAGGGTGGATATGTGCGCTATACAAATCTAATCATTATTATCATTATCATTATTATTATATGTATCTAGCCCCATTGAAACTTATAATAGAACTCTCCCCGTCCGCCAAGTTTCAATGTTGCGCTGTGTTTTCATAAAACTGGCTTTATACCACTGACCAACCACAGGTTTTCAAGTCTCGGTCTTTGTCTTGAAATGTCGGTCTTGATCTCGGACAATAGACCTTTTTCATATTTCTCCTTTCCCTACTAAAATGAACGTAACCAACGTGAGGCTCACAAGAAAAATTGTCTGGCCCCATGTTGAAATTGTTTGTGTGCATCAAAAGTACATGGAAAGTGATTCTCTCAAAACAACAACGGCAGATTACGCGCGCTATCGCACGGTCGCACTGAGCGTCACCAACACATACTATGGGGAACAAGACAAAGACAGACGTAGAGGTGAATTTGGTCTCAACAACTACAACACGAACCTTGAGACAAGGCGCCCCATCCCGCCGCGTAGCAATTGTCAAAAATCTCCACTTCATTCTGCCTGGTGTTCAAGCAAGCCGGGCGAATGTAGTCGGTGAAGTTCAACGGATTGGCAAACTTCAACAATGCTATGTCGTGCTCATTGTTGAAGTTATCCATGATATTGTAGAAAGGATGCATGATGATTTGTGCGACCTCGATCACTTGGACATGGTTGCCCGGGTTTGCCAAGTCCACGAAGCCCATTCGAAGAAAATTAGTCACAGGTCTGAAAGGTGTATGGTACCAAAATGCAGTGTTAAAGAGCTAATAGATTTCGAAATTTTGGGTGGGTGGGTCAAAAGAAATAACTGAAAATCAAAAAATAGTGCTTTTGTTCCTTAGTGAACCTTGTTTCGATGCCATTATACCCAGCACGATATGGGACAAAGGGACTGAAAGGAATTCCTTTGAAATTCCTTGGATGTTTGAGACACAATGGGGGAACAATAGAAGGGGGGTATAAACACTCTTCCACATATCGTGCTGCATATGAATACCGTACCTTAAGCTCCTCTGCGTGCCCTGAGATTGCGTAAACAAATCGTCGAACACGGGGACAACCGAACGCACTGTTGCACAACCAAAAATGTTCGCACTTTGATGTAATTGTGCAACGGTGACACTTTTACGTAACTCATCGCACCTCGCGTTACTAAGGATCGTAAACGTTAGTGAAACCTAGTGTCTGATTTACACGTACCATGGCAACATTTTTTTATCATCGTTTATTTTGAGTTAAAATACGGTACGAACCGGCCGTGTCTGGAGTAAATTCCCATAGAGTGCTATTGGTTTGTGTAACTAGTTGCACATGTCCCAAGTTTGACCGAGCTCACGTCCTTAGGAACAGCCCGTGATCACATGACAAGTAAGGCGCACTCCAATTGGTTAATACCCGTTGTTTGACAGGCCGGAAGGGTCCATTAAGGGGGCGTTCGAGATGCTGACACCGGGTAACACCAACTTACACCGGAGCGTTCTTTTAGCCATCACGTGTTACACGAGTCAGTGCCCCAGTGGCAGCCACCACTACCCGAGCTCGCGGGCGGGTCTGTGGTGTAAAACAAGGTGTAATGACGTCACCTAGTAACCGCGAGAAGTAAAACATGGCGGACAGTCTGGAATCGTGACGCGAGTACGAAGAAAAACACAGATTTATGACACAAAATAGGAGGGAATAGGGCTGTAAATACATTTTGCTGAATCAGTAGATGTCTGTGAGCATTGACAAAGTTTATTGCGGTACTTTAGGGCAACTATTTTTGCGTGGCGTCGGCTTCATTTTTCATCCCGAGTCAAACGATAACGGCGTTTATAAAGCCCCACCCGGCAACAACCTTTGACCACGTGTTCCCAAAATTCAAAGCGAGACCCTGTGTCGTTCGTTTTGCATCTTCTGGGGACTTCCCCCCGGTGTAAACCTCCTGTTACCCAGTGTAAGCGTCTCGAACGCCCCTTAAGTTGACATCGAAATATTCATATGACAGCTTCATTATGCACAACTGCGTAAACCTTCTGTGCACTGAAAAACCCACTCTCGGATTGACTTTTTTTTTCTTTTCGTTTGTTGCTTGGTATATTTCATATTGATCCTTTGTATTGTCGTGCAACCAACTTCTACTTACACGCAATGTGCTGCCGTGACCGCCCACTGGCGATTGATGATAGTAGCTCCACACTGAAACTCTAAATTTTGGTCTAGAATCATCACCGTCCACGGCCACTCCCCCAGCGACGCGTCCTGACCGTTAACGATGCGTGAAAATGGGTTTGGTGCTCGAGGTCTTGTGCCACAGATTCCTGTCTCTAAAATGTCTGGGAAATGAAAATATGAATAAGTGATTATTTTAGGGATTTATGACCCAGGGATCGCCAGGGTGAATAAATTCGATACAGGTGTGGACAGATGTCCATGAGTTTGGGAAATCTGGATGCAGTAAAAAGCAACTTGGCTCCACCAGGATTCGAACCGCGACCTTCTGCTTAACGTGCAGACGCCCTACCAATTGAGCTATGAAGCCAACTGGTGGTCTCGAATCACGGTATTGCAGTTGTTTCTCACTGATTGGGATTGGCTATCAAATGAAAATAGTAAGAATGCCAGCTAGGATATCCTGACTAGTTATTATCTTAAAGTAAGCTTTAACAAATATTTACATGAATACACATGTAGCAACAAATTAGTAAAAAAGTCTTAGATCCTGCTCTCACTGGAGAAATCGCTTCGTTCGACGAAGATTAGTTAATCAGCCGGGAATAGTCTCATCCATTATAAAAATTTTAACATAAAAAAAGACGCGTATCTTAAGTTTGTATAATATACTATATAACTCACCATTGTCGTAGTTACACCACAAGTCCCCTCCAGTTTGCGGTAATGAATCGCACACACCTACATTGAAACCACAACCCGCGAGTGCTGCCTCACATGTACTACGACAAATCACTCGCGGGTTGGGTTCGCTGGCAGAGCATTCCCTGAAGAGCAACGAGCATACAACTAGCTCCGTCTGAGCGTTGCAAAAATGGCTGCGCGCACGCTCATATTGTGCGACTGCGACTGTAGCGTTAAAATCGTACAGGTTAATGGGGTATTGCGTCGTGTTGTATGGGAGAATGTTGCTGCAGTTGCTTATGGGGATACTGAAGCATTCATCTGAAATTTGTAAAGAAGATAATATACAAAAATGAATATTTATGCGTTCAACTTAAATGTTATAGGGCAACAAATTCCATTTACATGTAAAGACAACTTAAAACCGACAATTAAAAAATAATAAAAATCCACGTCGGCAAGAAGGATGTTTGGACTATCAAAAAAAGCCTAAATGCTGGATTTTCGTCAATGGGGATTCTTCCTCTTTAAGTTAAAAATTGCGAAAAAGCCCTACGCTCTGTTCACAAAACAGACGTAGCTCTATTTTTATTTTTATTTTGTTTTCTTTTGTTGTTGTCTAAAACAGAAAATCATTAATACTATAAGACTAATTAAAAATTACATTAATAATTAATGATACACATAATGTCACTGAGTATATTAAAACAGGATACAAAGTACCCGTACCTCCCTTTAAATTTGTTTTTAAATTTGAATCCGTTTGCAATTGGAATATCTGAGGGAAAGTAAACCGACTACCGATGACGATATAATAAATGACAATTCTTACCGCAGTTTATCTCGTCCGTTGGATCCCCTTGGCACTGCGCGATGCCGTCACAAATATGCTCTTGGAATACAACTTGAGCCGGGTGGTCACAGCGAATGAAATCTGGACAACAAAGAACGGACAACAATTAATAAATTCAACTCTGGCGATATTTCACCCAAATAGGTAGTATCTTTTTTTTTTAAACAACCACCAAAAAAAAAGAAAACAGTAAAAAAAAAATATTGCTTTTTAAAATTGAATATGCACATTCATTATATTTCTAATATGTTCACACACTTTGACAATACATGGGTGCATAATTGTAAACATGCATGGATTTACACAATTGTAGTGCAAGTATTGGGCCGGAATGTCTTGGGATTAGTATACTGTGACTCCTCTTTACATACATAATAAGACACTTATTATAATAAGACAACTAATTATAAAACATGATAATTATACAAATGACGTACTGGGCCTTTAACCCAATTAGTCCAACTCAGTGAAATTCAAGTTTCTGCAATCACACTCTCAACTGATAGGCATACTCATAGCTTGACTCATCCTCTTTCAAATCTTGTGTTCAGTAAGGGTTGTTAATATTGGATAACTTTGGTTATTGGCCTTGACAAGGAGCATGACTTAACATTACCAACAAGTTTCATGAAATGTTTCATGTAATCTGGCTTTTAAGTGTATACATACCTTCATCATTCAAAACTCGTACACCGACACTAAACCCAGTCGCCGTAACATCACGGTTGGTTAAGAATCGCACCCACGCCTGGCTCCCCGTCACTATAATACTAGACCCAGTGGGCAGCATACCAGGAAACACTGCGACCGTACTCGATGGTGCATTAGGGTCATGTCCTTGTCCAAACGATAGCGAATCTCGCTGGGCGATATCTATAACATCCATTAGGAACACGATGGACGTGTTATGTGGGCCGGTGATCAGCCACTGACACGCCATGTTGTTCATGTAGTTTGCTGGGTAGTTGGTTAGCTGCAGAGTTGTTGAGGTGTTGTAGTCAATGTTCAGATTGGATTGACCGCACACGGGCACTGAATAGGATGGGTAAAGAATGAATACGCTATGCTGAAAATTGTGTCTGGGTTTAAGACTTATAGACCTCCCTCACATTATGGAAATTGCTTCATTCGATGAAGATTCGACGATGATTCAATGAAGATATGAGCACAAGCCTCTTCAGTTACGATGATTAGAATCAATCGACGAAGAGATTCCTTCATCTGACAAAGCAAAGCTGTAAAAGTTATGTAACACATATGTCTGGCAGACCCGACAAGGTAACAAGCCTCAACAATTGGTGCAGATGAAATAAGGGTTAATGTTTAATAATAAAAATTGCCAGTTAATTTCATCTGTGTAGTCAGTGCAGTCATGTTCTCCGTCACAGATTTTGTTGGTTTGTAAAACCTTAAATCCATTGTCACAGGTTTGCGTGGCTGAATGGGTAAAAATATAAACACAAAATATAGTTTGACTTATAAACGGTGGAGATGGACAAAACTTGAAGTGTTATTTTTGTAAAACTTGAAGTGCAATTTTGAGAAAACAATCGCATGTTTTTCCAGCCTTAAAGGCCCTGTAGATGATCTGTTTTTGAGCGATTCTGCGAATAAAACCATTATAAATCAGAAGAAAGACATCAACAAACTCATCCGAAGAAATGTCAGCTTTGTCAAATGTACCACGTTTAAAAAAACAATGAAAATCCATATGCATTTTCCTGGTCTTGGCGGGGTGTTTCAAATATTCGTTCTCAGTTGATCGGGTACTATGTGGCTTGCGTCATGCAATCTGTGGCGCACATATACTGCGTGTGCGCGCGATCCAAAAATGCATCGCGTTGGAACACGCACACGGAGTACACAGCGCCCATGCATTTTGGACCGCGTAGATGCAAACCAAAAAAAAGTAAATCGTTTGCAAACGATCTAAATAATTTCATCTTTACGGATTCTTTTCTGGTAAAATTATATCATTTTGAGCGGAAACCTTTCATTGGGTAGTTGCTATTAATTAAATCTTTACTTTCAGAACTTTTCCCCTGTAAACTCGTCGATTACTTTTTGGGGTCATTGCAAATGATCCACTGGGCCTTTAAGCCCGGTTCATACTTCATGCGAACGCGAACGCGAATGCGAATTTGACGTCACAACGATTGTTTCGCACAGTGAATTCGCAAAAAGTTGAACTAGTTTCAACTTGCGCGAATGTTCGCCGCGAAATGTTTGACGTCACATTGACGTGAGATTCGCGTTCGCGCTTGCTTTCGCGTGAAGTATGAACCGGGCTTTACGAGCTACAGTGCCACAGGCACTTTTAAGGAATCCTCGGTTTTAGTACCAGAACAGTTTTTTTTTTTTTCAATCAAGAGTAGAACATATTTTGCATTTCTTTTGGTGCTCGGTATACATAAAGTGTTCTGTACCTGAACTGTTAACGTCCGAGACAGTCAAATCAAATCCTCGTCTATTCATACTAAAGTCGCTGGTAAACTCAATCCACATGCTTCTCCCATTAGACAACAATATCGAAGGCAACAGATTTCCGCTACACCGGAAAAACAATGTCGATTTGTCATATGGGTCTCCGCCATCGCCCGCCGTGAAGAAATCAAAACCCCTCTCAGTATTAAAATCGTGAAAGTCGACGAGGACTTTGCGTCCCGGAGCGGTGGTGATGACGTAGGTGTAATTGGCATTGTTGTCGTAGCCGGTATTTGTCGTAAAGCCGAGGGAGGTGATCCGTTCAGAGCCATCGATTGCAAGTATGATTTCTTGGTAGACAACTATGGAGGGAAAAACAAATTATGTTAAAATCGTGTCAACATAAAAAAGGCAGCGTCTTTAGATTTTCTGGAAATTTGACCTAGATCTAACTTAAAAATCATATAAAATACCTCTCAAATATAACATTCATCACAAGAAAACAAAAAAAAATACAAAATATTCAGGTGAACATTTGAGAGTAAGTTAACATCTTAATCGCAAGTAGTGGCAATAGCGCTGTATAGCCGCGACGATGTGCGTAAATAAAGCCAGGGTACTAGGCTGTTTTGCATCAAAATTTTGTTAAAGTCGAAACCGTTCCCAATTTTTATGCAGATGCATATGTGGCGGTGTGTTGAACAACCCTGCTGTCCGCTCCCGATAAATTAGTTTACACGACTTAAGCCGGATTTATACTTCATGCGAAAGCGAACGCGAATGCGAATTTGACGTCACAGCGAATGTTTTGCGCAGCGAATTCGCAGAAAGTTGACTAGTTTCATATTGCGCGAATGTTGGCTGCGAATTGTTAGACGTCAGATTGACGTGAGATTCGCGTTCCCGTTCGCTTTCGCATGAAGTATGAACCGGGCTTTAGGTGGTTTTTCGACGATATCCTCGGAAATATGCGGCCTAGGAGCGTGGGAGTTTCAGATACGTAATGAGAAAAATTTGACGGATGTTATGATACAAAAATGTCAAGACCCATGAGTTAAGCCCGGGGAAAGTATGGAAGACAAAATGTAATCTGGTCACGCTCCTTTAATTAAAGCCACATGCGAGATTTGCAATGTACCAACATTTTAATCAACTATACACTCGACCAAAAAAGTTGTGTCACCAGTAAGACATTTGTAGATATTTATTATGAAATTGGATTTAATGTAGGAAAATAATATATCAAATTTTAGCTGAACATATCACTCAAAGGATGGAGTCCATGATGGCAAGCTTCACGAAACAGGAATGCAACAAAGGAGTGTGGGGTCAGAATGAAAAACACCAAAAAACAACGATGTCAACTTTATTGCACTAAAGAAAGGGGAGTTACAGTTCAGTATTTTGCTTCCACCATACCTAATGCAATGGCACGATTCAGATTGAACAATTTAACCATTTTGATTTGGATGTTTTTGACAAGACATTGATAAATCCAAACTCACTTAAAAATGTCCTAATTGTCTACACACAAATTGCCCAAATCACAAGTTGCATTGTTCTTTGGTGTTTTTCATTCTGACCCCACACTCCTTTGTTGCATTCCTGTTCAGTGAAGCTTGCCATCATGATCTCTCTTGAGCTCTATTCCTTTGAGGGATATGTTCAGCTAAAATTTGATTCATTATTTTCCTACATTAAATCCAATTTAATAATAAATATCTATAAATGTCTTACTGGTGACAGAACTTTTTTGGTCGAGTGTATTTGACCAGGGAAACAAATTACTCAAACGGAAGATAGAAGTGGTTTCAACTATGTAAGGCCGAGGTCAGACAAACAAATCTTGTAATTACTTGATTATGATATGATTGTAATAATTTAAACAACGCTGAATGCCGCAATGGGGCGACATTTCGGGAAGACTCTCACCAGAGACCACCGAAATTTCGGCAAGAGTGACTCAAAATGACACCTTATTTTTTTACCCAAAGCTTCCGGAGATGGTCACAGACCGAAGAGAAACAACTCCAGTCCCGATAAAAATGGTTCTCGACCTAAAAAAAATGGTTTTTGACCTAAAAAAATGAATTTTAAACTCAGAAATATTAGGGCGACACCAAAATGTCACCCTATTGAGCAGGTCGCCCTAATATACCTTTTTTACACACGATTTGTCGCCCTATTCTAGCATTGATAGTAATTCCAACGACGACAAACTTATTATAATCGTATTACAATTAGGTGCCTTGCCTACGGACACTAACACGTTGGCACAAGTGGGGCTCGAACCCATAACCCCTCGATCACGAGCACAGCTGTGTACCCACTAGACCACACGTGCCTATGATCACCACAGAATTGAACCAACAAAACACGGGATAAGAGAAAATCATATAGCCCTCATCAGGCTTCAAACCCGAGACCACTGACAAACTGGACAGGAAAATGCAGGGTAAAGTAAAATAAAATGACAATTCTTACTGCAGTTCCTCTCGTCCGTTGGATCTCCCCGACAATGAGCGATGCCGTCACAAAGATGCTCTTGGAATACAGCTTGAACCAGGTTGGAACAGCGAATGAAATCTGGACAACAAAGAACGGACATCAATTAGGGCAAACAAAATAAATGGTGCATTTACGGTAATGGCCTAAAAAAAATCCAGGTAGGTAGGTAGGAAAATAGTTTTATTTTGTCATTTTATTTTGTCTTTTTTTTTTTACATTTCATGCATTTGCGTGTTGTTTTGCAATGTTTGAAACTCACTATTAACCATGTTCATGTACAAGTGTAGAAAATGTTATGTTCGTTGGAAATTATTGCAAATAGTGCTCATTTAAAATTATCAACTTGAAAATTGGCAATAAAAAGTTTGAGGTCGGTAATTTGGCCTCAAAAATTTCAGGTAGGTCGGGTTACCGTAAACACACCATTTATTTTGTTTGGCCTTAATAAATTCAACTCTTGGAAGACTAAAGGGACGTTCACGTACCATCGCGGAAAAATCACACTGCCGCACTGCGCTCACCGCATTGCATGAGGTCCCAATTACCGATCTTTCTAAAATAGAAAATTCAACTCCGGTAACTTGGGGCTTCTCCGATACCTCATTGGCTGCGCGTTAAATAGGTCAGCACACTGCAGTCAAAGTTCAACAAATTTGAACTTTGACCCAGCTCAAAACGTTTTGCGCGTCGCAACCGGCTGTGCACAAGCAGCAAACCGGTTTCTGTACAAATCAATGGCACGGGCGCGCACAAAGCCATTTTTCCGCGATAAGGTGAATGCCCCTTAATAATGGTGGATTCTCTGTATAGTGCACATGTCTACCCTGCACTGTTGTCATTATTATCGCTGCCATCAGGGAATCACCAGAACCATTTTGCTTCAACTGGGTGGCTGCCTGCTGGCCAAGGCACACAACCCTATAAGCACTTAGATTTATATAATCTTGGATGGCTTTGAGGGTGATATGAGAATATACCGCACGAGTCATGAAAATACTGAACGAGCCGAAGGCGAGTTCTGTATTTTCATGACTAGATGGAGTATATTCTCCGAAAAAACATCCAATACTATTCTTGTTATATAAAATAAAGCTTTGTTTTCAAAGATTTCCGCAAGATTTTTGTCTGTTTGGTGTTGAAAACTTCAGTTCTTTTCCAACATTTACAAGTGCATGTGCATTTGTTACTGTTGTACAGTACTTTTTGTCACTGTACTCACGCACGCATACAGTGCATTCACTTGATGCACGACGCGCATGCTTTGCTGCGCCTAGCATGGGCGCGCATCAGATTGGGGCTCTCTGCTGCACAGTATCAGAAATGCACGGTATCCACAAAAGCTTCATTTTATATAATAATGTGGTTTATCAAAATTGTGGTAAAACGCAAATCCTGTATTTTGGTTTTAAAACCCTGATACATCATTTGCAATGACCCAAAATTTGACAAGAAAACTCAAGAGTAAAAGTGTTGCTAGCAATGGTAACAATTAAACACCACATGATTTTCCCCGTGTAAAAAGGCTAAAGTAATTAATGCACCTATGTGACAAGGCAGTTTATTTCTACAAGGCAGTTTACCAACATTATTCTTTAAGCCTGTATCCCACTAGGGTTGCGACTGTTTGGCGACATTTGCGACTGTCATTCTGCAGAATGTCTGAAGAATGTCTGCGGAATTTTTGTCCGTTTGTGGAGGTCGTCATGTCGCGGGAATTTTGAACCTGTTCAAAAATTTGTTTGCGACAGCTGTGGTCGCCAAGGTTTTGAAATGTGCACCAAATTGTCTGCAGAATGTCTTCAGATTGTCTTGAGAATAAGGGGGACCAAAAATACATGAAACAATCGTGAAATAGTCAGCAGAATGTCTTAATTCAGAATATCTAAAAATGTCTTCAGAATGTCATCAGACATTTATAAGACATTTTGAAGACTTTTTGCATAATTCCTGCCCATTCTGTGCATGCGCAGTCAGTACTGCCATCTTGACAACATCAGACACGAGAGTACATGTCAAGACAAATCTGTTGTATTTGATTCAGTGGGACTGCAACTCTGTTCGCGTACTTTGTCTTAAAACAGTCGCCAATTTCAAGTCTGCAAACAGTCTGCGACTATCGCAGCCCAGTGGGATACAGGTTTAGTCATGTAATGCTGTTCTTGTTTTTAAACGTTTGCCAATCATGTACATGTATACATACCTTCGTCATCCATAACTCGTACACTGACACTAAACCCAGTCGCCGTAACATCATGGTTGGTTAAGAATCGCACCCACGCCTGGCTCCCCAACACTATAATGCTAGACCCAGTGGGCAGAATACCAGGGAACACTGCGACCTTACTCGGCGGCGCATTAGGGTCATGTCCTTGTCCAAACGATAGCGAATCTCCCTGGCCAATATCTATAACATCTATTTGAAACAAGATGGACGCATCGTGTGGGCCGGTGATCAGCCACTGACACGCCATGTTGTTCATGTAGTTTGCTGGGTAGTTGGTTAGCTGCAGAGTTGTTGAGGTGTTGTAGTCAATGGTCGGGTTTGATTGACCGCACACGGGCACTGAATAGGATGGGTTAAGAATGAATACGCTATGCTGAAAATTGTGTCGGGGTTTAAGACTTATATAGACCTCCCCCTGAAATAAGGGTTAATGTTACTAAAAATTGCCAGGTAACAATACTTAAAACAGTTAATTTCATCTGTGTAGTCAGTGCAGTCATGTTCTCCATCACAGATTTTGTTGGTTGGTAAAACCTGAAATCCATTGTCACAAGTTCTAATGTCTGAATGGGTACAAAAAAACACAAAATATAGTTTGACTTTTCAAAGGTGAAGATGGACAAAAGATACAACTTTTGTGTAAAACTCGAGTGCGATTTAGAAGAAAAAAAATCATGTTTCTTCAGCCTTATACAGAGCTTAGTTTCTTTACCAGAAAAAAAAAAAAATTAGTAATGGAGGTTAATTTAGATGCACATAAAACGTGAACAAGAACGTGAAACTCCTTATTCTAAGGAATTCTTAAAACATATTCATAAATACCTTAGACAGTTTACGCATCCCTATGGGCTGAGAGCACGTCACATGGGCAGTCTTAAATTAGCGATAAAGAATAATGATAATGCCCGGCCGGCTGTCCCGCGTTCGTGCCCTAGTCAGCGCGTATACGGAACACGCACATGCACAAAGAAACTGCACGAGCTCGAAAGCAAATTGTGCACTTATATCCGGTCGTGTGCATGCGCGCGTAATGCGCGCGATCGAACAATGGGTAAAAATATAAACTTGAAGTGCAGGCACTTTTGAGAAATTCTCGGTTTTAGTACCAGAACAGTTTTATTTACTTTTTTTTTTTTTTTCAATCAAAAAGTGGAACATATTTAGCGTTTCTTCTGGTGCTCGGTATACATAAAGTGTTCTGTACCTGAACTGTCAACGTCCGAGACAGTCAAATCAAATCCTCGTCGAGTCATAATATTGTCGCTGGTAAACTCAATCCACATGCTTCTTCCATTAGACAACAATATCGGAGGCAACAGATCTCCACTCCAGCGGAAAAACAATGTCGATTTGTCATATGGGTCTCCACCATTGCCTGCCGTGAAGAAATCAAAACCCCTCTCAGTATCAAAATCATGAAAGTCGACGAGGACTTTGCGTCCCGGAGCGGTGGTGATGACGTAGGTGTAATTGGCATTGTTGTCGTAGCCGGTATTCGCAAAGCCGGGGGAGGTAATCCGTTCAGAGCCATCGATTGCAAGTATGATTTCTTGGTAGACAACTATGGAAGGAAAAACAAATGTTGAAATCGTGTCGACATAAAAAAAGGCACTTGCTTTAAGGGAGCGTCTTCAGATTTTCTGGAAATTTGATCTAGATCCAACTTAAAAATCATATAAAATACCTCTTAAATATAACATTCATGACAAGAAAACAAAAAGATACAAAATATTCGGGGGAAAATTTGAGAGTAAGTTAACGTCTTAATTGCAAGTAGTGACACAAATCGATATCGCGCTGTTTCGCTTGTGGGCTATTTCACAATAAGTGTACACTTTCAGTCTCACTGGCAAATGGGGGTCAAATTTCAAACTTGTCCAACTCACAAAAACTCTGTTGATCTAAAAACTTCAGGATTTATACTAATAATTCCTAAAATATCAGAGTGTGGCATTATGATTAACATGTCTATTTTTTCCAATGAAATAATGATTTGTAATTGGTTGTCTGGAGAGGACATTTTGTTAAACACAGAATATCACAATATAATGGCCAGACGAAATGTTGAAATGGTAATGCCATGCAATGTCCTGTTAGAAGGAATGGTACTGTTAATTTTACAAACATAACATAAAATATTTCAATCATGGTTGACATGTTATATTACAATTAACTGCTGTCCTGGAGAGGACAAATGTTTAACGGATTTTCCACAACCCTGAATATGATCTTGATAATATTTACTCAAATCTCTCCCACGATCAAAATGTCATATTTACTCCATCAAATGTGTCCTGTAGATGATACAAACATACCTGTGAGTACATATTTCCAAACTATTCCATTGTCATGAATACCTTGTCCTGGAGAGGACATTACCATATTTTATTTAACGGGAAATCCACTTTATTTTGAAATGTTCATAAAATTAACATTTTTCGACCGAATTACACCAACCCAAGTTTCACAATATTGTTGAACACTATATATCCATGATTGATCACCAAATTCACCACAATAATGCATCATCAACAAATGATTCCACTTAAACTAATGTAAAACTTGAAATGAGACTCCAAAATGGTGTTAAAAGTGCATGTAAATAGAGAAATTCAAAACGAATAACTCGTAGAATTATGTAAAAATAGTTCTGTAGCTTGTCCTTCATATTACCCATCATATAAAATCACTCATAACATGTATTTGCACTGATAAAGTTGTCCAGGATGGGTTATACTGTAATTTACTCAAATGACCACTTATTGTGAAATAGCCCTTCTATACCAGAACTCGAAATAGGACTGACATGACTGAAGTTGGCTTTTCCGACTATATGTGACGGGCTCTAGGAAAATGAGTCACAAGTCGCGCTGGCTAGTATTCTTTTTGCGACCATAAAAAGAAATCTGTGGCATTTCTACGCTCATTAAAATACCTAAACACAAAAGAAATTCCAGGCGTAACACAGACATTCCAGGGGGAACACAGACATTCCAGGCGGTATCTGGGCACCGCCAGGAATTTCCATTGTGTTTTGGTATTTTATTGAGCGTGGATTTGCCGCGGATTTCTTTTTATGGTCACAAAAAGAATACTAGCCAGCGCGACTTGTGACTCATTTTCCTAGAGCCCGTCACATATTTCATAGTGCTAACATCTGTAGCATAATTTCTACTCAGATTGGAACCTCCATGCAAAATATCCAAACCACAGGATCAGTATTTCGACTGGAAAGACTTTGAATGACCCATTTTTGAACTGACATTGAAACAAACTCAAACGTGCGGACATGCTCGTACCCATGTTCTCGGACGATATTCTCGCAAAATATGCGGCCGCGGAGCCCGTGAATACGTACGAAAATCTCACGGCCGCCTCCTGCCTCCGCACTGAGGCTGCACAGAAAAGGGGATACGGGCTCCGTAGACTAATCGCAGGCCAAATGTAAACTAAGCAGAACTCTCAAGGCTAAAGTCATATTTTAAAATTTTTGTTCATTCTATTAATTCTACTCACGTGGTGTAGTCCCTGCATCCGCAGTGGTTGTGTTGGACTAAGGAGAAAGTGAACCAATAGATGGGACTTTTGAAACAATAGTATTTCAAAATTTCACAAGGAAATGTTCTCTTTAATAGTTCTCTTCTAATGCATAGTTCCGACCTGTCAATCAACCGTACCCGCCGACCAATCACAACAGAGCTAGCAGATGTCGCCCACATAGGTCAAAGTGCACTTTACGCTTTAACAACATGATCATGTTCTGCCGGCCCCATACAATTTGTACAGTATTGTATGCGACGATCCGGGTGAATTTTTGGTTTCAAGGCCGGGCGTTTCGTTGTTCAAAGGTACGAAAGCTATATTTCGTGATGATATGATATCCCTGTATTACTGGCCCTTTACTCAGTGTGTTCTAAGATAACTGTTGACCCTGAAACATGAATACCTTTGATTTTTCTTCAATGAATCTGTGCTTTCCGTTGAAAGTCCTATTGCTTTGTGAGTTGTGTGTCGCCATTTTTGACGATAGCGTGTGAGCCATAGCAACTGGGGTTAACTGGGCAAAATCGGAACTATGCATTCTCTTCTCAAAAGGTCAATTATATATATGGGGAAAGTATTTTACATCGAAGTTGTATAGTTTTTTATATTGAGTAATATTTTTTAGACTAAACAAATGGAGTTTCTCAGCAGACTGCTTGATGTTTCCATCAATGATCTTAATGTACTGCTCCTTTTTCGTGATCCCAACCACTTTGACGAGATTCTCAGTCCCATTTACTAAAAGTTTAAAATTCATGGCATGCACAGGACAATTTCTTATTTCAACATTTTTCAAGAAGAATAACAAAAAAATGAGTTTACCTTTGTTGTCAGAGATGATGTCATCTCTTCCACAGCTGCTGTCGTAGGAACAATCTCTGTTGTCGTGCCAACACTTATCGTCGTATCAACATTTCCCGGAGTTGTTGCTTGGTCGATCGCGCCTTGCGTGGTGATAACAAGGTCTGGGGTACTTTGGGGACCAATAGGTGCCTGGGTGCTGGGTGGAATGGGAGCCTGGGTGTTGGGTGGCTGGGTGCTGGGTGGAATGGGAGCCTGGGTGTTGGGTGGGATGGGAGCCTGGGTGTTGGGTGGAACGGGAGCCTGGGTGTTGGGTGGGATGGGAGCCTGGGTGTTGGGTGGAATGGGAGCCTGGGTGTTGGGTGGAATGGGAGCCTGGGTGTTGGGTGGAATGGGAGCCTGGGTATTGGGAGGGATGGGTGGCTGGATTGTAGGCGGATTGACTTCGCCCACTGTGGTTGGTACTGGCGGCATTATAGGTACTGGTGTTGTGACGGGAATCGTTGTTTGAAGTTGCTGTGTAGGTGCTGAGGTAGTGACGCCTTCAATAGTGACTGAATTGGCAAAAATGTATAAAAACTGATGAAGGAATGTATGACGGACCTCTTTTTCTCTTTTCAGTTGATGTCACAAACATGCTTTTTAAACAAAAGGATGCATGATCCGGGGAAATCCCAGACATTTGGAGACTGAGGGCTTGCAATGCTTCATGTAGTCAAGTTTGTATGCATGCGTTCTTCAAGAATCCCTGGTAGAAGTCTAACTCTAAAGCCATTCTCAATAAGCATGATACAAACCATGATTTTTCTTGAGTCTGAGTATAAACTTTTAGAAAGGATGATTGACGAATGATTTTCTGATTTTGTAGAGTTCAGTCCAAATTTCTTTATCATAATAAATTTCTCTGCAATCATAACAACTTTTATTGCAGAAAAATATTTGACCCGGTACAACGTAATCAGGAATAAGTCACTGATGCTGTTTCAAGTAATGGCCCAGTCAATTGAGTATGTGGGTGAAATCGTGATTTTCGGGTTTTGGTACTTTGAGGAAGTGTAGTTGTCATAGATTACCGTCATTAATGTGTTTATTGTAAAAACGATACTTAAAGATGAAAATAAAGATGATTTGTGTGAATTGTCCGTGTTCTTTTGTTCTAGGAAGTAATCAAAATCTTATGAATAACACTGATTTTCCATACATTTTGTCACCCTTATTATTCATTGAACCCCCTACATTTGAATGAATTAATGAATGAATTTGGTATCGTCCGAAAGCTTATTATTTCACAATTTCGGTGACGTATCTATTTTATTTCAAGGCCGGTTTTCTTGGAATGTGGATTTGGTAAATAATAGATGGCTTGTTATAAGCAGACAAGGAATAAAACAAACAACACAGCCAGCTTTTTGTTGTGACTACACGCTTGTTATCGTTATCAGATCATAACTATAGAACCGAACAAGCTACATGCTTGTGATAGGTATCATTAGAAAGCTTATGAAATTTCCTTTCTCACCGGGTGCATATCTCAAAAAGTCAATTTGCGACTTATTCCTGATTACGTTGTACCGGGTCACATATGCTAATAACAGAGAAAAAACAACAGTTTACCTCTTGTAGACATGACCGAGTTGGACTCGATTTGCACATTTGGGCAGCACGAACCCCTTCCAACTTCCGTCTTTATGATGTTAACGACCGCCATTCCTATCGTCGATTCTACTGATTGTCCGTTCATTGGACGGCCTGCTCCAGTTTGAAGTATCACGTTTTCATTAAATGAAATGACTGCATTGACGATCACACTGCCTGATCTGAAACCGTTGACGTTTGTTCCGACGTAACTGTTTGCTAAATTGCTTGCGGCAAAGAGAACGTCCATCTGAGGAGGGAAACACATTTGAATAATTTACTATTCATATTCTAATTGAATTTTACAATTGAATATTTATTTTTCATTAAAGCAGCATATGTCCAGATCACATTTTTGACACACCCATTTGTCCCGGCGGACAGTGGTTTTGTTCTTAGTCCTGATACTCTCAAATGTTCATTTTAATACAATGAAACTTGTATATAGTGGCCACCTAAGGGACCGACAAAATATGGCCAGTATAAACAAGTGGCCCTTATATAGAGGTTTAGCAGGCACATGCATGGAAATTTAAAAACCATAAAACATACCACAATGCATGTCTATGGTTGTAAAACAGCTAAAGGTGAACTGCATCAAATGGTAATTCCTAGTTAAAAAGTTGCAATTTGTCAAGTTTTGTAATAACTTGTTTTAGCTCCTCAAATTTGCCACAGTAGCTCGGTTCATTGATGCAATTTACAGTGTGTGGCCAGATTATCAAGGTTCAACTGCCATAGGATTGTACACACAAAAATCCTAGTGCCCTGGCCACTGACCGCGTTAGACAGGGGTTCCCCAATATCAAGGTTCTACCTCCATATGTTTGTGCACAAACATATTTGGGACCGAACAGATGTAGCCACTTTAGGCAGGTGCATGGCCTTAATAGCAGGTTTCACTGTACTTGGAAATTTCCTGTTTTCTTGCTACTGATATGAGTGTTTAAGTTAGATCAAAATACATTTTCCAGAAAAATCTGAACATGCTCCTTTAAACTTTTTTATGAGTAGGCCTACGAGTACAATATTGTGAGTACGAGCACATGAGTACGAGTACACAACAATATTTTGTCATGAGTACGAGTACAGAAAAATGTTCTACAACAGTGGTGATTGCACCATTGCAACCTTTTTGTTTCCACATCCAAATTCGGTATTGGAAATGCCCCGTTTTCTTTCCAAAGACCTTATCGCAAATACCGACTAGGTGAGTTTTCACAAAAGCAGCACTGTATTGTGGGAATGTTTTCGGGGCAGACTTTGCCAGGTTTTCCTCCCACAATACAGTTTTGCTTTTGTTCAAATGCGCCCAAGTGGTATTTGCGATAAGGTCTTTGGATGGTATTTTGCGGAGGTATTTTACATTATATAAAATGAAGCTTTTGCGGATACCGTGTGTTTCTGATACTGTGCAGCACAGAGCCCTATAATTTGATGCGCGTGCACGCTGGGCACACCCAAGCACACACGTACGCGCGCTAAGTGCATCAAGTGAATGGATTGCACGTGTGTGCTACGCGCACAAGAGTACAGTAACAAAAAATACTGTACAACAATAACAAAAGCACATACAGTTGTAAACTTAAGTTTTAAACACAAAACAGACAAAAATCTTGCGGAAATCTTTCAAAACAAAGCTTCATTTTACCGTATATAACAATATTCCGTATTTTCATGACTCGTGCGGTATATTCTCATATCACCCTCAAAGCCATCCAATATTATATAATTATCGTTGGGGTAGAAGGAAATAAATATTTTAGAAAAATTTGGTCACTCTCCTTTAACTTAAAACTAAAAATCTGAACTAATTCCCCTGTATCCTAACTTACCAAGTTAGTAAAGCTGTTTTCAAGCTCTCTATATTCTGGTGACGTGGCATCACTGTATGCTGGCAAAAATGGCTGCGTCAATGTCGCGTCAATGTCAACCCTCACTAGAAAATGATGAATAAAACCGAACTAAAAAAATAAATAAATTCCTCAAAAAAACAAAAAAAACGCTATTTTAATTGTCCGAATACTGGACAAAGAATGACGTTTTTGCGGCCAACCTTTTCATGTATTGCCATAGGAAAGCACAAAGGTTTTGTATGCCAAGATGTCATGCTTTGCCCAGCATCCGGACAAAATGGGAGTGCGACGCATCGCTAAAACTGCCACTCTTTGTGAAGTTCGTATCCGGGTAATTCACAAAATTAGGGGTCCGAAAGTGTGACATGCTTTTAAAGATTTTCAAGTGTGTTTAGTGATTGAAAGTGGTTTTCCAGTGGAAAGTATTTTTTTATTTCCAAAAATGCCACTTAAATTTAACGTTTGTGTGCGGACAAGGCACCATGCAAGGTTAATGCAAATTAATTAATTTCATTTTGGAAGGAATGCACAGTTTGTGCGAAAACATTTTAGCTGAATATATACTCATATCAGCTATGTTTGATAACTCGATTTAAAGGAAGTACATCATTGGTAATCTCGAAAATCAGAAATTTTCACAGATTTATGCCTAACTTACAAAATATAAACATGATGACCGTAGAAAACTTCCACTGAAATGGTTTTGTCTGAAGTGCTATAGTCTTTGAGAAATGAGTAAAACAATTAGTTTTTGTCTCATGAGACGAAAATTCATTTCGCCCCAAAGTAAAAACTTTACTTTGTATTTAACTCGGCTAAGAAAATCACCTACATGTATCTCGTATTCAAATGCCTTCTAAGAATTTTACTTAAGTATAAATTTGGCTGGGCACACTGTGCCATAACATTTTCAAGAAATAGTTGAAAATGCATGTAGAAAAAATTGTAGTTTTTGTTAATTTTATTGACTGTTCGTCCCTAACGCATAAAAACAACCTCCGCATAAAACTGTAAAGTCAATTTCAACATGTGATTTAAACTGGGTGTGTGTATAAATTGACATCAGTAGCAGGTAGACATACAGGTTCACTTTAGTTTTCATTTGTTGTATTATTGACTAAAGAAATGCATTTGTCTCTTGATTTCCGTCCCTCACGTGAGGGACAGAATTGGACCACGTTCAGCCTGAAAATTGGCAAATCAAAGATTGCAGTCGATGAATTTCAAATTGTCACGGGAAAACAAGGGTCTCAAGTTCAAGTTTCTTTTGTGATAGAATTTGCAAATGAAAAAATGTGTAATGTAATATAATAGCTAAACATCCACGACGAGGTTTTCAGTGCTAATTGATGTAATTTGAAATTTGCCAATAAAAGATTACAAAAAAACTGGAATGAGTCACGTACCTATTGGCTGAGTGGATTGTGTCGACGATGGCGGCCGTGGTGGCTGTGCTGTTGGGAACTGTGTTATTGGTGGAGTTGCTGAGTTGTTGTTTTCTTCAAATGAATCACAAATTATAGAAATCGGAAGTTAGAAATCGGAATTCAAAAGTCGAAAGTCAAAAATAAGAAATCGGAAATCAGAAATGAAAAATTGGCATAGAGACATCAGAAACCAAAACTCAAAAATCGTTAACGAGAGCTAATCGAAAAACAGAAATCAGATTGCTCAACTGATATTTAAAAAAAGTATACAGTACCGGTACCAAAATTCAAAAATTTTAAAATCAGAGTGCATATTTAACATCACATAGCACATTATTTGGTAAATGCATATTAAGAGAGTACCAGTAAAGTATTTTTGCACCAAAATACAACCAGATAAATAGTAGATGGTTTGACTCGATATTGGGATAAAAATTACGCTAAAATAAGATATACTCACCGAGTAAAAAGAGAGCTAGGAATACTACGAGTGCAGCGACTAGCAGAAAAGCGATAACCGAGAATACTGTCAGGGCATAGAAGATGCATCTCCTCTTGTCAGTTTCACTTGGGATGTGTCGTGATGGACTAGTAGTTAAAAGTAGTTGAAAAATTACACCAAAAATGAAATAAAACTTTATACTTTTAAAAGAAGCTTGTCCATTTTTTTCATTCTAACCTAACAATCATATAACATTTCTCTCCAAAATACTTTACATGTGAAGACAATTTGCAATCTCCAATTTGGATGTTGCCCCAATGCAAAACAACTTCGTGCACAGGCCGTGGTTCAGGGCAAAGTGGTTCAGGGCAAAGTGGTTTTTGGGCGAAGTGACTGTAAATCAGTTTTTGACTGTTTTTTAAAAAGTTAGACGAAGTACGGAGCTGATTTTTGCTCAGGTTGGTTTTAATCAAGCATATACCTTCAATCACACAACTATTTGTAACGGTTTACCAATCATGTATACTGCCTTTAAGGCTGAGTCAATTCGAATAATTTACTATTCGAATATTCTAACCAAATGTTCGATCGAATATCGAATGTTCGTTTAGACTGATTTAGTCATAATTTGTTAAGTGTAAATGTTCAATTTAGCCTATACCAAAATGGAAACTTTAATGCAGTAACTAAATTTGTGAGCCACTTTACCAAAAGTAGGCGATTGTCGCACAGGCCAGAAATGGCTAATTTACGCATACATGTATGTCAAGTAGGGCACTTTTTATCGATACAAGGATTTCTGCATGAGACCACCTATTAAGTATTCATCTATCACTTAAAGAAGTTGAAGTGAATAAATACTAACAGTTTTTTTTCAGTGTTTTTCTAAAGCATATACCTTCATGAAACTACATGTAGGCTAATTTGGCTAAAACAATGGGAAAATCACTGATATTCCATGCTAATTTTCATTGAGGACTGTTCATTCATGCTGAAACACCACCCACATATGTTTTCCTATAGGTATATAGGGCTTTTGGAGTCAGAATTTGCATGGTTGCTAAGGACTTGCCTTAACAGAAGTACAACCTTCTACGCTATTTTTCTCTGAAGCGCTTCTTTAAAAAATGTGGTCTTGCATGGTCTTCATGAAAATGGTCAATAACTTGGTAAATTTTTGACGGATTGACACAATGTTTGTAGTTTTGTGAAGCTGATAAACTCCATTTTCATTTTTGTTCTTGCAAGAGCATACTTTTGGAGTGGAGTGGCTCACATTTGATCAATCTAGAAATGCACCAAGTCTGCTGTATTAATTTATACCATTAATGTAGCAACTTAGAGAGCACACGTACCTTTCTTGTAAAAATACATTTCTTTTATTTCTAGTTTTACTGAGGAACTCATCACTCATGAACATTTCTGAATATTCGAATACTAGAATCATTATTCGAATATTTACATGTAGCTATCAATCGAATATTCAAATATTTGAATAGTTAACACAGCTCTATTGTTTTCTATGATATCCTTGAAAATATACCGATTAAAGAACGCATTTTTTTTTTAATGGTAATGAGAAAAATATGACACATGATATAGTATCAAAATGTTAACACCCGTGGAAAAGGAGGTGTAAATAAATGTGATCTGGACACATTCCTTTAACCCTGCGGTGCGCGCGTGGTCGATCCAGGTAATATGTACCTCGATCATCACAGGAGTGTACCAGTCGACAGCTGGCAGTGTGTAACTCAATGAACGGGGCATATACCCCTGCATAAATGGACTCTTAGCATTTCCAAATTCTTCCGGACGGTACGTCTAGAGATTGTATGCAGGTGCGGATCCAGGAATTTTTGCAGGGGGAGAGGGGTTGGGGGTTGGCTAAATGGGCAGTCAAAACCTCCCTTTATACTCCGTTTAAAGCTACATGTAGATATACGCAAAAAAAAAGCTTTAAAAAAAGCTTGACTGAAAAGAACGTGCCCAACAGATGACAGACATCACTCCAGTTCCCAATTGCCCAATTTCATCAATTTCATCAACTGCATCAATAGACAGCCGAAGTGTGACGTGCGTTGCCATGACAATTGGATCTAAACTATCATGGCCGTCGGGAAAAGTACCATTGGAAAAGCACAGGGACACGGTTGAGTGATTTTTAGTTTAGATCCAATTGCCTAGGCAACCAACAAAAAGTGACGTATTCACTTCGGCAGTCTATTACCCCGGATCATGCCAAGTCCGTTTGTGTACAGTCAATGGGGAATTCCCATGTGGGACTGCTGGCCTAGCTGAGTGATAGCTTGTAACTGAGAAAATGAGATTTTAACTAAATAATTCATACGCAGAGTAATTAACAAAAATGCATAATTAGCCAGTCGGCAACTCGTAGGGTCCCTTCCCAGAGGGCTATAGAGTACAGTAGGCCTACCGTGAAACCTTTTTGAAAATTGCACTGATTTCTAGACTTAGGTCAGGATCAGTTGTTTAGGGTACCAGTGTAATTTTCAAAAAGGTTTCACGGTACTGTTGAAGGACTGTGTCCATACCTCGTATGTTTTTTTAACAGGATAGGTGTGTTTCTTCCTCCATGGGTAGGCCTACTACAACTTTTGAAGGCAGATTTTGGAGCTTGATGCATTAATTTGGCAAATGAAAAATGTTAATCACAAAAATGCATAAAAAATAAGTCTGAAAACCTACTAGCTGGGTGTCAAGTATTTAGGCACAGTCTGCCTTGGCTGTCTGCTTTCATGTCGGGTACTGATATAGTACGGCCTGTTGTAGTATGGATCTCTGTATAAATCGTCGTCATCTCTGTTAAAACCATAGTTATGTTGGCCGTTATCTCTGTTGCCTGGTGGACGAGTTGACTACAGGTACATGTGGAAAGAAAGACCAACAATGTGTTTCAAGGGACAAACCGGCTATTTTTGGCTCGAAATAGACCCATGCATGATTCTAAAAGTCTTTCCGAAATAAAATTTATCGGAACTTTGGAGTTAGTTTTATTTCCAGCCGTATGGCCGTGTGACAGTTCATTTCTGAAATTTATTACTGCACGGCACTAGGCCTACTGCTAACAACAGTCCGATCACCTACTAAATAGTACTAGTATTGCTTCCGTCTACACGATTTCTTTGTCTTTTTTCTTTTTCCGACGAAACGATTCCAGAGCTTTTCTCCAAAACGGTTCAAGCTATCAACTTGAAACTTGGTATGAGTATCAACCCTCATCCCAAGGGCTGCTTTCGAGCGCTCGTCCCTGGTGCTCCCATGTGGTGGAAACGTTACGTCACACACATGCTTACACACGCTTTCGGGCGAGCACCATGGAGCACCATGGAGCACCTGGTGCCGCGCTCGAAAGCAGCCCAGGTGTGCATACAAGTGTGACGTCATCATGACGTCATCAGGTGTCAAATTACAATAATTCAAAGTTAAATATTTCAAAAATTCATATCTCAAGAACTGTAATATATATTTGAATACTTCTTTCACAGGATAATAGGTCTTAATGAACTAAACAAATTATACATTGACATGACCCCTATGTGACCCCAACTTCCGGTTGAAACCGAAAGTTGTTTGAGAATGTGCCATTTTTAGCATTTTGAATGCAAATAGAGCCAAAGTGGTGTGGAATATTTTGACCATGGTTATAGCTCCATGGTTCTACGAAACGAATTGTTTCTACACATGTGGACTTGCTGACTATACCAATGGTAACGTCATCGCATGGACGGTGGTTACGTAATATGGTGTCAAATGACGCAAGATGTTGGAGCTGAATTGTTTAAAAATGCTGTATCTTGAGAGCTGCAACAGATATTTGCATGATTCCTTCGCCACTTTTATGAACTTGATGTTCAACAAATTGTTGAACAATTTGTGCACAAAATTGTGACGTCATGATGTCGTCACAGGTGTCAAATTACAAGAATTCAAAGGTTATTATTTAAAAAATTAATATCTCAAGAACCGTAATAGATACTTGAACAATTCTTTCACAGCGTGATAGGTCTCAATGAACTGAACAAATCATTCAATAACATAACCCCTGTGTGACCCCTACTTCCGGTCCAAACCGGAAGTTGTTCGAAAATATTCCATTTGTTAGCATTTTTAATGCAAATATATAGAGCTAATGTGTTAGGAAATTTGACCATATAGTTCTACGGAACGAATTGTTGTGGACTTTATGACTATACCAATGATGACGTCATCACGTGCACGTTGGTTACGTAATATGATCTCAAATGACAAAATCTTGAGAGCTGTAATATATTCGAAAGATTATTTCACCACATGTATAAGAACTTGTTCTTCAGTAGATTCTTGAACAATTTGTGCACACAATAGTGACGTCATGGTGAGATTGACTGCCAATAATGACGTCATCAGACACACAATTTTAGCGTTTAATAGTCAAAGAGTCATATGTCTTAAGAATTCCAATATTGGCAATCGATATGTAAATGTTTCTTTTGCAACATCGACCAACTCAAGTTTTCAACCAATTTTAAAAGTGTGACGTCATTAAGATCAATGTTCATGTCACCCGATCACCTTGCGTTTGTAAAAAAAAAAACATCAAATTCTAGTTTATTATTGTAAAGGCTTTCCCCAACAATAGGTTAACTAGGGACCGGTACTACACAGCTCTAACGTATTGTTATTAACAATAAGTTGGGACTGTTGGAATAGGGCGTAACACGGCATGATGAAAGAACTTCAGGCCTTGAATTTTACGGCGACCAGTGGCCGTCATGCCCGAACAAACGTATATAAAAATAGGCGGGTGATTCCATAAATTCGGGACCCAATGGCATGCATGAACGGGTAGATTGTACTTTCATATTGAATTGTCAAGTTACTTCAGTCCACATGTTATTTTTTGAGTTTTGCTTGTGTCACCAACATCAATTTGTACTAAACAAAACCTTCAACATTGGTATCATAAATATGCGTTGTCCTAATTCGGACTAAAAATTTTCACTTTTTAGGCCAAATGTTTTGACATTTTAAACACATCATTTTAAAACTAAGCTTTTCCTTGTTTTCGGTGGGTTAGCTTGGTTATTTGTAAACTGAAATGATTAATAACACATTGCTTTTGACAATAAAACCCACATTTGATGAACAATTTGATATCTTCGTAATACAAAAGTTTGGCAAAAAATGTGTTTCACGCGTAAAATTTGGTGTCCCCTCTTAGATCTTACGCGTGAAACATGTGTACGTAACTTTGAAGTGTTTTGGCTGCACACCAACTGCCACAACTTTTCAATTTCAATGCATAATGTAAGCCTGTACTTTAGTTTTAAATGTTTGGACATGGAAATTTAGGCAAACAATAAAAATATGGTCATTCTGATTTTCGTCGGGCCACTTTGGTGTCCCCCCTAATATTTAAGTCGTGAAACTTTACAGTTAATATAACAATATTTGCTGAGCTTAACATACAGACTTTTCTAGCAAAAAGTTATTTTCGTGGAACCTTTTAAACAAATAGAGAACTGAACTGAACTGAAATCGGCCGCCATTGCAATGACGTCATCATGTTGTTATGCAAATTAAACGTCACGAGGTCTACAACTTATGACCAATCAGAAGAAGTTTACTAAAAACAAAAGATATGGGCGTAGGCTGGTTTGGGCATGGGAGAGGGAGGGGCAGGCAGTGCGATTTTCTGAGGTCGCCAAGTTAAGCGACGGTCCCAACCCGCCGTACATGCAAGTGCGTGCTGTCTACTTGCAAAAACGTGGGCAAAATTTGGGGATCCGTACGTGGTGAGTACCGCCTCAGTACGGATTTGGGAGCACGCAGACGCGCCGTAGCACTTTTAGTGCACGAGGAACTTTCGCTGCGTTCGGGCTACGGATTCACCCCCAGTACGGGTGACGCGCGTGCCCTCTACAGCCAATGAGCGCACAACGCACTGACTCCGTGAGTCTTTTAAATTTTTAAATTAAAAATTTAAATTTTTCCACGGTCAGTTGCTCTACGGACGGCGCACTTAGCACGTGCGTGCTGCGCACGTGATAAGTGGGTGGTCCGTGCTTACTCGGCACTTCCCCAGTTCAACTGTCAAATGAGCACGCAGAACTCACGTGGACCTTACCGAGTAAGCACGTGCTCCCCACTTACAACGCACGTTGTGTGCACTGATTTCTGCAGTATCAAGGCAAGTAATGCCACGTCGTGCTCATGCATGCGCTGCCACTTGAAGCTGCTCTTGCAGCATCAGAACCCGGAGTCTCGATCTGCGGTGGAATGGGCGGCATCTTGAGGCAGCAGCAGCTGGGACTTCTGGAGAACCTCGGAAGGTCCTTCTTCCCCCCCCCCCCCCCCCCCCCCCCACCCCCCCTCCCTCCCTCCCTGCTCTTGCCACTCCCTCCACACGTTTTCAGAAAAACGCGGCGGCCGTGGCCTCCCCAAAAAACGTACGGACTAAAACACGCACGGCGGGTTGTGACCGTCGCTTTAGGTGATCGCTCTGCGGTCCGGGGCTAAACGAATTACAGTATATTTTGGGAGAACATTTTTCTTGCAAGACGGAACTGGGGGGCGGAGTGCGTCCGCACCCTCCCTGCATCCCCACCAGCCTACGCTTCCTAAAGAAAGAAATAAAGTGAAAACTAATAAACTAAATCATGAATTAAAAAAATTAAATTAATTAAATTAAGAATAAAATTAATAAATAACTGAAAACTAAATTTACTTTGACATGTTTGGTTTCAAATTTAGAAATAAAAGAAAAGAAAAGAAAAGAATTTCATATCCTTGTATTATCTGACATATTGTGAATGAAATTAATTGGATCAGTCACAAAAACCTTCCAAATTAAAATCTTCAGATAAAATTCCCTGCTGATTTCATTTGTGTTTAAAATCAAATTCGCACGACTATGGTTGAAAGTCATGAAACGCGAAAGATACATGACACTTAAACGCACAGGCTCGTCAGCAATGCGCGCGCGCCAAATTTGTGCCACGAAAGACGCAGCTCCATGCCTATGCTATGGAGCTGCGTATTTCGTGGCACGAATTTGGCGCGCGCGCATTGCTGACGAGCTGTGCCTTTAAACGCACTTGTTTCTCATAAATAAATAAATAAATAAATGAAGAAACCATTTAAAATAATTATTATAACATACAAAAACACGCAGAATTATTTATGTTGCTGCCTATTCTTCTTCATACTTAATATTGTCTCTCTTTTGTGCTCATTTCTGGGGAAAGGATGGGTTAGTATATACGGACCAAACATCGTGAAATTTCAGCCGACGCGACTCAACTCAACTCAACTCAACTCAACTCAACTCGAGCGAACTAGTTGGTGAAAGTTGGTAGAAATCAAATCGGTGTCAGTTGCTTCTAGTCTGAAGTTGTCTGAACTGGTTTTTCAGTAGTGTTGAAAAACTAACACCAACTCCAGCCAGCAATGGATTCGGAGATGGTAACGTGTGCATTAAAAACGTACGTGTTGAAACCCCTGAAATTCAGTTGAGTTGAGCTGCGTCGGCCGAAAAGGTTCCAGTGTTTATACGGGTTTTAGTCCCACGGGCGTGTTGACGTCGCTTCTAGTTCTAGTGCAGAGCGGGTCCGAAATTTGAAATAAAGTCAAAATTCCTGTAATATAACAATTCTTACCCAGTCACCAACGTCTCTGGACGGGTCATAAGGCCGTATCCAACCGTCTTCACCTCGGTACGTTCTTCCCGGCATCTTCACGTCGTGTTCGAACTGAGGAAACCGAGAAATGGGTGGAGACTGTTTCGCCGTAATTTGACCTACAAATTTAACCCCCAAACGTGTTGTTCACAACTCAGTAGTTTTTGCATATGAAACGTGAAAGTGCACAATAATATTTTGTATGCCGGTCGCGCACCATTGCTTCGATAAAATACCTTGAACTACGCTTTCATCATGGTAATGAAGCACATTCCTTAAAGGGCCCCTTATTTATAGGATTTTTATTAATTAAATCTATGCTTTAAAACCACTCTACTCAGTTGAAGTCATAAAAATCCTATTTGGAGCTTGCTTTGGGGGTTAAAACAAAGGTTTTTAGTTTTTATGTTAATGTAAATATGCATATTCATGACCAAGGTCACGATGTCACAAGAGGCAAACACAGAAAAATCACATTGAACTGTGCACAAAAGATTCAACTTTTTTCTCAATTTTCCTGAAACTTTTGTAATCCATGGCTGTTTGAGTTTGTTTTACATGTTGCCTGCTGTAAGCCATGACAAAACTGGGGGTAGAAACTGCAGCAATTTGCCACAAGTCCAACTTGAAGTCTTATGTTTTTTCTTAACTTTTCCCTTCTGTCTTCCTTATGTGATGCACTCAAAACAGCGCCCTCTGTCTGTGATTTATTGCAATGAAATCTTCAAAGTTGAAAAAGGCCACATTTTATTGATTTTACATCCAAACTAACAATAGTATGTCTTGCTGAACAAGTAATCCGTCATTATGAAGCAAAGCTTAGGCACAAAGTTGTTTAGCACGTCACAGGCCCTTTAAAGCCGAAGCTTGTGACGGAGGTGCCATACAACACTACATATCGGTCACACATATCGGTATAGACATAATGCACCTATCAATTGTTTTTAATTGTTATTAATGTCCATGGAACTGGATGACCTGGAGAGACGGATAAGAACCAAAGTCGCCCTTCTCAGGCAGAACAGAGCAGTAATCAGGCGTGCATTTGGTGTTACGCTGAGCATGCAAATCTGTGTGCAGAAAAAGACGGTCACGTGGAGGACGGAAAGGGGCTAGCTAAACTTTCCAAAAAGCTGATAGCAAAGAAAGGACATGTTTGGTGTGGGGGAATGAAGGTTAAGGGGGAGGGGTGCATGGGTTGTGGCAGGGGGTACTGGTGGGAAGATTTGCAGATGACCGCTGTGGGGGAGGGGAGGGGAAGGTGGGTCCTTTCACTGGTTTTTAATTTTCTTCACATTCTTGCCAAATTGTTTGTTCCGCTTGTTTTATGTTATTAATTATTTAAATATAGATATATTTATTTATTTATCTTTTTGTGAACACTTCAAGCATGGGTAAGCAGGCTTTAGGGCTACAGTGTTTAGGTTCACTTTTGCCTGCTTGGAATGTTTTGTCCTTGTTTTACTCCCATGTCTACTTGGCCTAACTTTCTTACGTAACTTTTGTTAATTGTTCACTACATGTATTTTGCCTGTTTGTATTTCCTATTTTGGCCGAATAAATAAAAAACTTTTGGGCCACTGCAAACGATGTATATGGCCTTAAAGGCAGAGGCTCGTCAGCAATGCGCGCGCGCTAAATTCGTGCCACGAAATACGCAGCTCCACAGCAAAGGCATGGAGCTGCGTATTTCGTGGCACGAATTTGGCGCACGCATTGCTGACAAGCCTCTGCCTTTAAAGGGCCCCTGAATGGGTGTTTTTATCAATGAAATCTGTGCTATGGAGTCCATTAATTTACAATCATAAAAACCATACTAGGAAGTTGTTTGGGGGTTAAAATCAAAATTTACATATGCATGAGCAAAGTGGTGATGTCACATTAGGAAAACACAGGAAAATCTCATTCAACTGTGCACAAAAGTTTCCACAATTTTCTCCAACTTGCTGAAACTTTTGTAATCCATGACGGTTTAGGTTTGTTTTACATGTTGCCTGTTGCAAACCATGAAAAAGGTAAGGCTGGAAACTGCAGCAATTTTCCACAATTCCAGTTTGAAGTCTTATGTTTTTTCTTTGCTTTTCTGCTCTGTGTTCCTAAAGTGACATGCCCCAAACAGCGCCCTCTTTCTGTGAGTTTATGGGGCATCAAAATGAACAGTAGTATTGTCTTTCTACACAAGTAATCCTTCATATGCAGCAAAAACTGTGCATAAAGTTATTGAGGATTTTAGGGCCCTTTAAGTGTGAATTTTTTTTAGATACATGTTAGGTTACCATTATCTATAAGTGCGAAGCTCCGTTGGCATTCTCGGACCCCCTGAAATCCATTGTATTCCTTTATTCTAATGAGGCTGGATCCGCCACTGGATACAAATTCCCTTTTGATAACTCCACCTCATATTTCAGCTGACAAAGATTCTGCGGTGCAAAAATTATCGTTTTTGCCCAGCCGAATTCATAACGACCATTTTTCTCATTTGCGGTCAACATACTTCACATATTTTGTACCATTGTTACTAACACGGCTTTTTAATTTAATTTCAAAATATACAAGGGGCAATTTCAATTTTCAACAGGAATGTCTATACTCTTTGTGAACAATCTCGATATATTTGACGGTTGCGTGCGTTATTTCTTTTGGCCTAAAATGAAACTGCATAAGCATAACCATGATTACGTGCCTTTCAGAAAACTTCACGAGTTTGCCTACGACTAAAGCTCCTATAATCCAGTCATCAGTGTACATACAGAACTTAGAATGGAAACAACTGCACCCATTCCTGCAGCGATCCAGTGCAAATAAAAAAACCAGATTGCACGATTGAAAAACGTTTAAAAAAAATTACATAATTAGAAAACCTTTAAAAACAGGAACAACAGCATTACATGTAATTGAAGAATAATGTTGATAAACTGCCTTGTAGAAATTTCAGCCACATAGATGCAGTAATTCTTCTGAAAACCTTAAAAATCCATGCATATTTTTGTGTTGAATGATAGTTTGCAAACGATTTAAAAAACACCTTCATTTGGCAATTTCTCCCCAAAAAGTATCATTTTACACGGGAAAAATCATGTTGTTTGTTTGTTACTATTGCTATCAACACTTGTTGGTAACTTCAAAAGGTGTACTGGGGCTTTGAAGGTCCGGTATATTATCAGTTTTACAGATAATGTCTTTTAATAAGTTTCCGGAACGAGGGCCTTAGATAAAGCAGCAACATTTCTCTCATCTCAAGTTGGGTTATTTGCCGCGGAACTAAACATGGTTCTGGTTATGGTAGCGAAAACACTCCACAGGGCACACCGTTAAACATAAATAGCGCCACCATACGTCCCTGATCGTGACTGGTGCCCGTCACAATTAGTATAGCTTTACGCCTGTACGATCGCAAACCAATGCAATGTATATGTGCGTCCATGGAGATGAAAAAAACAACAATGGTATGAAAAAAGCGATGTAAAAGGCAGATTCGTTGTGTAAATAAATGATCGTTTCAGACATTTAATTCATGAACATATTTTCAGGACTAAATCCCCTTGTTAATTAAGCCTTCATCATGTAGCTAAGTGAAGGTTTTTACCGCGTTGGCGAGATTTTGAGGACAGGGAAAGATTTCTGTGGACAAGGCTTTGGCCGGTGGGAATGCTTCAGGTGGCGTCTCCAGCGGAGTTCACCCACCGTGGCAGCCTGGTCAAACTTGCGTCGATGCCCGGTGAAATTGAGGGTTTGTCGGGCACTACCGGACCAAGCAAACATGAAGAACAACAAAGGAGATCTAGTGCAAGTGACCGGGCAATCCAACATCGTTTCTCGTTCGAATCTGACCTTGCGTACGCCCCGATTTTAAACCCCACAAACTTAAGACTTTCACATGGGAGAGATTCCCAGTCTGGCATTCTTGAGCGGGCACGAGCGACTCGCTTGGCCGCCGTTCAGCAGCATTACCAGGACGAGTTTACGTTCAAACCGCAGATGAGCACGGCCAGTCTCAAGATTGCCCAGGCTCTTGGAACAACTTTTATGGTTAGGCAGGAGCAGCATCTCGAGAGACAAAGAAAGAAGGTATCAAGTAGGCTCTAGCTATATCATGATCTGGTTAAAAAAATTTTAATCTTTGCTCTGCATGAATTTAATAATATTTATAAAAATATATTAGGCAAGGCCTATTCCTAAATCTTATGCTTTTTATGATGCCTGTAAATTACAGTAGGCTACGTCGTCTCTTTCAATATAATTGTCTTTAATGTAACGAGAATGTGAGTAGGGATATTTATGTATGAATGTATTTATTTGTGATGGTTGTATAAAGAATCCTGAATCTTACTTTTGTAATAAACCCTTTCACGGTTATCGACGCCATCTTGTTCACGGGGCACTTCGAACACGCGTTGCCATGTGTGTGCGCGGATCGTAACTATTGCACAGTGACCTATAACAATGCATTCGTATACGATCCGGCACGCAGACTGCAACGCCTGTTCGAACTGCCCCGGCCGTGAACAAGATGGCGTCGATAACCGTGAAAGGGTTTATCAGACTAACATTAACACTTGAATCAGAATATTTTGATCTTGATTCAAATGATTTGAAATTTGACTTGAGACTTTGAATCAAAACTTGCTCAATTTTGAAAAAACTGGCAACCTGAGCTAATATTATACTGGAGTACTGTAGCTGAGCGGTCTGGTGCATCATACCTTAAAGATTATTAGTAGGCCTATACATGATTGGTAAAATGTTACAAATAGTTTTATCCCCCTGTGTGATTGAAGATATGCATGATTAAAACCAACCTGAGCAAAAACCAGCTCCGTACTTCGTCTAACATTTGAGAAAACAGTCAAAAAAGGGTTTGCAGTAATTTCGCCCCAAAACCACTTCGCCCTGAACCACGGCCTGTGCACGAAGTGGTTTTGGGGCGAAGTGGCATTTGGGCGAGGTAGTGTTTGGACGAAGTGATTTCGGGCGAAATGGCACTTGGGCGAAATGGTTTTGGGGCAAATTGAATTTACGTCTCGCGAGACGAAAAATAATTGTTTTGCTTATTTCTCAAAGACTAAAGCACTTCAGAGAAAACCATTTCAAGGGAAGTTTTCTGCCGTCATCATCTTCTGATTCTTTGAGATATACTGGCTAAGTTAAGACCTGTTTAATTCTACAGGTTGTGGGTTAATTTGTGTGCCCTTGAGCAAGACACTTTGCCATGGAGGAACTCCTTGCCTGGTACATGTAGCTGTTTCCCCCATCCTATGATCTGCAGCCGATTTCACGAAAAATTGCGTAGCTCGCGCAACTTTTAAAAATGGCATAAGCCCCATAGGCCTGCGTGTAATTATCACCAGAATGTTGCGCAGCTTACGCAATAAAAAGTTGCGCAAGCGGGCTTACGCAGTGCGTAAGGATTCGTGAAATCGGCTGCAGGCCTTCTTGTAAGAGGCACATCAATTCCTACTTGTTTGTTTGTGTGCTTGTTTGTTTGTTTGCTTTTCTTTTCTTTCTCTGTAGCCCTTTGCCCAGAGTTGCGTTCTGCCTTGCTTGGGGCGATATTTCATTTAAAAAAAGGAGTTAAAGGCACAGGCTCGTCAGCAATGCGCGCGCGCCAAATTCGTGCCACGAAATACGCAGCTCCATAGCAAAGGCATGGAGCTGCGTATTTCGTGGCACGAATTTGGCGGGCGCGCATTGCTGACGAGCCTGTGCCTTTAATGGTTGCATGCTCTCGATCTCTAGGAAGTTAAGAAGATTTATAATAAATTTATACAGAATGATATTGAGGCCAGGGGCTAGGGGTTATAAACCTACTTGAACACCCTGAGCATTATGCTCAATAAATTTGTGCAAGATATAACAACTTATTATTAAAATACTTTTCTTTAGAGGAAATTTCTTCTATTAATTTTACATAATGTACACAAGATTAGGCTACAGGGTTTTTCTGATCAATCACACATGATGTTGTGCCTTTAACATGGATATTGTTCTGATTTCATGTAAAACTTGTAATATACCGGTATCTTGAAACTTGGTGTCAAGGAAAAGGGACTCCTAACAAACAACCACTGCAGCTATATACATGTACCCATGTCTACTTCCAGATGGCTGAAAGTATCTAGAGGCCTTTTTTAAAACTGAAATGATATTATTCCTATACTTTCAGAATTACATAATCTTTCTCCCGTCAAAAACGCATGCTCCAAACGGAATATTTAACCAAGTTTTTTTTACAGGAAATTGCAAATTTTTGATAAAATCAAAATCTCTACACGTTGTACATATATCTCCCTGGCCGTAATACTCTCAAAACTTGCGTACACACGTCCTTGAAAACTGAATCTTCCAAGAGAAATCATACCGGTAGTTCACCATGTTTGCGTCTCTCCATTGAAAACTATACTTTCAAGATGGCGCCAGCGGCCACGATTTGCGCCTAGTATAGTTTTTAATAGAGAGACGTGAACTATGGATTCTCTTGGAAGATTCTGTTTTCAAGGATGTGTGTACGCATGTTTTGAGAGTATTACGGCCTGGGCGGTATGTAGAACGTGTAGAGATTTTGATATCACCCAAAAATTGCAATTTCCTGTAAAAAAAAAAAAATAATCCGTTTGGAGCCACATTTTTGATGGGAGAAAAATTTTCTCATTCTGAAAGTATAGGACTTCTAATCAGTTAAAAACAGGCATATTGATTGCTTTCCGTGACGTAGAACATCCGGGAACGTTTGGTGGTCAACAATCACGCGCGTACACGCGTGCGCCAATAGACGTACATGAACACGCATAAAAAATACTCACCAGCATATTTTCATTTGAAGATGCTGCACAGGCGCGATGTGATACGTTCAAATTATTGAGCATGCACTCAGCTTGTAAAAACGAAAGTGCTTCTACTTGATCGCGATTTTTAGCCTGAAGAAATACGTAGTATCTTTATCGATACAACAGCCATGGCGCAACAACATAAAGCAAGGTTAAGCAACAGAGGTAAGTGCAACCAATGCGCTTTTATTGCCCTTTTTGCCGGTTATCACTCGAGCCACGTGCGTCATGAAAAATGACAACCAAAATGGTGAAAATTGGAAGGCGGGACGTCACCAGAAAGCAATCAATACCTTCAGCTATCTGGAAGTAACCCATGTAACTCAAGCCTCTGATTTCAAACCTGGTTCCATTTTATGTCCCAGGGACTGTTCTTGAGAAAGTTAACCTATTAACCCAAGCTTGTTCACCATTCTTCCCACATCAGGATTCAATAATGTTGTCCCACAAAAATGCACCGGCTATATTGGACATAATGCCCCCTGGCCCTGCAACTGATATCTCCCATGGAGCTCGGAGTAAATCTGGGGTACATTAAATTGAGATTAAAGCCTTTGTTAAACAACTTGATCTCTGGACCTTAATTCAATAATCTTTATCTAGATTTGACTTTGCCCCACTATTTCGATAGAGTATAAACTTGCTACATGTACATTGAAGAGTGTACATTTCGTTGCTATTCACTTTGTGAAGTACCTGCATAATTGTTGTTTAACGATGGTCGACCTCTCGAGAATTACATGAGAGGTGTGGTTCTCATTGTGGATATAACAAGTTTTCAATGGAATACATGTACCTGTTTTTTACAACTTTCCTGAAATGGTAATATATCTTAAAGGCAGCGGCTCGTCAGCAATGCATGTGCACCAAATCCGTGCCGCGAAATACGCAGCTCCATGCCTTTGCTATTTAGCTGCGTATTTCATAGCATGAATTTGGCGCGCGCGCATCGCTGACGAGCCTGTGCCTTTAATCGTGTCTTCTTTTATATCTTGTTTTTCTTCAGTTTGTCACTGTATTTTACTTTTAGTGAAGTTGCAAAATATTTCCAATTTCAGTCTACATGTTTGCAACAATAAAAAAAGATACATTTAGCAAACGATTACTGGTAATATGAATTCCATACACTGGTCATCACCTGGAACTTGTTTACAATGTGTATGGAACATGACAGGAAAAAAAAAAGTTTAGGTATTTTCCAGGACAAAATAGATGATTTCTCATTCCTAAATTAGTTTTTTTTCTATTAGCAGAATACAGTGTTGTAGTCGAGTCACCAATATTGAGTCTCGAGTCACTAGCCTTGAATCCGAGTCCGAGTCTCGAGTCATTAGCCTCGAGTCACTAGCCTTGAATCCGAGTCCGAGTCTCGAGTCATTAGCCTCGAGTCCGAGTCCAAGTCACGAGTCACTTTCCTCGAGTCCGAGTCTCGAGTCACTTGTTCGCCAAATTAATGAAACCGAATCTGCTATATTTTGTTCACACAATATGTGAAATTATGACGTACTCATGCGCTCCTTGCCGGCCTGGTGGAGCATTGTACATATTCACGCATCGGACTGTTTCTTTCCCAAGAATCCTGCATATGTGACTCGTGAGTAACGAGTCACCATGGTCGAGTCAGAGTCATTTTCCAATGTGACTCGAGTCGAGTCTGAGTCACGAAAAATGTGACTCGAGTCCGAGTCCTGGACTCGAGTACTACATCACTAACAGATTAATACTTTTTGATGGTTATGAAGTCATATTGAGCAAATCAAGTATTGCCGAAGGTACTGATTTTTTCCCGAAGAAACAGCCTGTTTTGTTTTAGCCCATCTTTCAAATGTCGCATTTTGGTTTCTCGTTTCAGCTGGAACAGCGACATCAGCTAGCATACAAGGGAAGATTGAGCCCTGTCCCCTCCCTCCGAAATAGGAAGAGCAATATTGCTGCCCTCAAAGACAAAGACGTACGTACAAAGATGTCATCAAAGTTGAAAGGCAGTTTAAAAATATATTACAGGATTGGAAAACTGTTACAAACGGTGTTATCTCCCTGTGTGATTGAGGATGTGTATGATAAAAACCAACCTACGTGTGTAAGGCAGCTCAGTACCTCATCTATGTTCTGAGAAATCAATGAACAATTATGTCCATGCTTTCAAGAAATTGTGTGAAGCCATTGTCCTATTTAGCTGGTTTCAGGGCTCAAATTCTGTGACTGCAACTGCTTTTGTGCCCCTCTTGTAAAATTGAAAAATACCTTGGTGCCCTTTAAAACTGCCCCATACTTTTAGAGCAGTGTTCTCCACTACCTACATGTAGCTGTTTTGTCCGGGCACGTCGCCCGGACGAAAATTTTCGCCCGGGCAAAAATAATCCATTTCCTCTCTAAAACACTTCAGAAGTACAGCTGAGTCATTCCAAAATTAGGTGTAAAGTCACCAAACATGTTTCGCTGGACACTGGTTTCATTATCGTTCACTAATGCATATTTATCGCATCTGCGACCCAATCCGTGATCGATAACGGCCATGACAGTTGCATGCGTCTGTTTTGAAAAGCGCCCTCACGCAGAGAACAGGGGTTGATCAGCGTTCGCCGCATGAGAGCGCTGCTCAGCACGGCCGGACAAAATGTTTAGCAGTTGAGAACACTGCAGATATCAAAGGCTATATCTGCAGTGCCCTCCTTGACTTTTAATTCAAGCCCCGTGGTTCTCTCTTTTTTATTAATAGACCACAGACAATTCCCAAACAGCTTGGGGCACACCCATCTCTACCCCTAACTTGAACGAGAGCAGGGCCAACATGGACACGAGGCTTGGTGTTGGGGGCTCGATGTCATTACATCTGACTACTCCGTTGAACCCTGTCAGGTCTGGCAGAGGGATTCCACACTCGTCTATGCATCTACAGAGGCTGCAGGAAGGTACAGTCAAACCTGCTATTAAGGCCACCTTGATAAACAGGCCACCTGGTTAAAGTGGCCACCTGTTTTTGGTCCTAAATGCCTTGTGTATAATGCTAATCCAACCTTTGTAAAGGGGCCACCTGTTTAAAGTGGCCATTTTTGTTTACGATCCCGAGGGTGGCCACTAAAAACAAGTTAGGGAATTCCAACATTTTTGGAATTGATTTCGATTCCACTTATTAGTAATTTCGATCCCATTCGGAATCAATTCCATTTTCAAAACAAACGTCAATCTCGCATTAAAGGAGCATGACCAGAGTTTCTGGAAAATAGTTTTCGATGTAACTTACCAATATTATCAAGTAACTTCCATACACACCTCCCATGTCCCAAAAACCCGAAAACATTCGCGATTTCCAGTAAAAAATTGAACAAAACTATTGAGTCGACTTTCAGTGGATAAACGTTGATACTGGAAAATTAGTTTACAAATAATCGGTGGATTTTCAACGATATCCTCGGAAATATGCGGCCTAGAAGCGCGGGAGTTTCAGTTTCGTAATCAGAAAAATATAACGGATGTTATGATATAAAAATCTCATGACCTATAAGGTAAGTCCCGGGGAGTTATGGGTAAAAAAAAGTGATCTGGTCACACTCCTTTAACCTGACATTGTCAATTATTTCTGTTACAATTAACAGGATTTTATTTATCGAACTATATCAGATAATAAGTGGCTGTCCAACATTTTCAGAGTTTTACAGAGCTTAGTATTTTTTAAGACCCCCTCCCTTCCCCGAAATACTACTTATCAACATTTTTTGTTCCTACCGTGAAATGTCAATATTTTACAGTGCATGTAAAGTTGTACGCGGCCTTCAACACCCCTTCGCTCTTCATACGCTTGAGGGCCGTTTACAGTCGATTCGCCTTTGCCGAATCGAACTCCCCAATTTCCAAAAAGGGGAGTTGAAGCCGGGTAGGCGCTAAATGTAAAAGCAAAAGTTGAATTGAAAAAGGCGGATCAGACCCGGGTCTGATCCGCAATTGTCAAGGTCGCTAATTGTAGTGTAAACACTACCCGAATAAAGATTCGGCAATTTGAGTGTCCTTGGGGCTGTGCCCACCGTGTAGTAGATTTAATTGACCAATCTGGCACTATAGTGCCATAATTACAGCTCACGCATGCGCTGCAGTTACAATTAGTGGTGATTTATGCGGTTTCTGAAGGTGAGTTGAAGCCGTATAAAAACGCGACAAATGTTCAGTTTTGCAGTCGCAATACAAATGCTGGGTCTGTATCCACCTTTGCCAGTTCGAGTGTAAACACGTACGGTAATTGTGGAACTGTAAAAATGTTGACAACTTTGGACGCCCTTAATCATAAAAACTTTGTTTGCATGATATTGAGTACCGTTTTAGGTGCTCTAATTATGTCCCACAGTGTAAATTGCTAGTTTGGTCAAATATACTTAGCGCGCTGTTCACATACATTTGGCAAATACAAGCACTGTTTTGTCAACATTAGCTCGTTAGTTACCATAGCAGCCACAAGCAGCCTGCTGCCTAATGCCCATACAGCAGCTGTAACTGTCCATCAGCCCCACAATATATACTCACATGCTGTAGTGAACATTTCTTTCTTGTGCATGTAGTTTAAAGGCCTGTCCGCATTGGACTTTTTTTGTGAACACTTAAGCATAAAAAAAAATATGTTATGTTGGCGTAACCCGACCGACCCTAAAAATACGGCCGACCCTGGATATTTTTATTTTTTTCAAGGGAAGAAATTTAATGATTAATATCTATATGTTTCCATCAATGGAAAATGTGGATCTGCGGTCATTTTCGATCGCTTAAAACGGATAAATTTGAGTCAACAGCTAAGGTTAATCGCCCAGAGCTGCGCCGATGATGTCAAGGTGGGGTACACGGTGCTGAAAATACAATCGTCAAAGGAAGAAGCGGGTCCATACAAAGATGTGGAATCAGATGAAACGGCCAGCATTTTGTCTGATTTTGGTTTCCACTTTTTCATCTCATTTTCGTTGCTGGGAGGAAAAAAAAAAAAAAAAAAAAAAAAAAAAACATCCCGACCTACCTACCCTATTTTTAGGGGCCCGTTACGCCAACATAACATTTTTTTTTTTTATGCCTTACCGAGACGATATGGGTACTTTTCGCATTTTAAGTCCAAAGCGGACAGCCTAGGACGTTTTCCTCTCAGTAACTTTTCCCGAGTCCAGCGGTTATTTTTCCGGGCCAACTTCTGCCCAGGAAAATTGACCAGGGAACTTTTCCCGAGACAATAAGTCCAATGCGGACACAGCGAGTCGGTAAAAGCTCTCTGGAAGCATACTTCCGGGCTGTGAAGGTCAAATTGTGACACTGCGCATGCTCTCCTACAGTCTCGGTAAAATGTTACTGTGTCAAAAAGTCCAAATGCGGACAGCAGTAAAATTTAGCAATTTTTCATTTTACCATTGTCTCGGTAAAACCGCCCAAAAAACAAGTCCAATGCGGACAACAGCTAAAGTATTCAGCTTTGTATTGAGGCAGATGTGAAGATTTCCATACTTGACAAGTTAAAATTGTCTCCACTGTATGCGTGCCCGTAATTCTTTGCATTATTGATTTTCTGCAGGACCCTATATGCAGGGCGGTGCCAACTTAGTTCTCAAACGTCAAAAAGCCCTTCCAAAACCGAAAAGCTTTGGTCTGCACAAAAGGAGCTCAACACATCCCCTGGATGGTAAGATTGCAATGCATAGTTCAAATTTTTGCCCAGTTAACTCCGCCCCCTTGGATAATGTTGCTATGCCTCGCATGCTATCGTCAAAATGTCCACACACACTGCACAAACCAATAGGACTTTCAACGGAAAACACAGAATCATTGGAGAAAACTCAAAGGTATTCATGTTTCAGGGTCAACAGTTATCGTAGATAATGTTTATATACTGCAGTGTGCAGTATCACACTGTTAGATTTTAAATTTTACACAAATAAAAATTATGAAAAAGTTGTTAACATATATTTAATATCCGATTGAATATTTGATAAGACTACATGTATTTAAATATAATATTTGATACAAATCCCGGTGGAGCCAAGTTGTTGCATCCAGATTTCCCGACATTTGTCCACATTTGTGTCAAATTTATTCACCCCGGCAGTCCCTCAGTCATAATCCCTAAATTAATAATAATAATAATATTTAATTAGTAAATTATTCAAATTTGCTCTGGCCCGGAGATAAAATTAATTTTGAAACAATCAATTTTTAATTCCAACTGGTAAATTTTTAATTGCAACAGGTGTAAGTAGTGAACCGCCTACAGACCCCACCAGCTCCCCACCCAACAACCATCAGAGAAGTAAAACGTCGACTTCCCCAGAGCCTGGCGCATCACCTCGTAGCAAGCCGAAGAGTCTAGTGGCTAGGACTGTAGCTCAGAGTGGAGAGAGGCTCAGGATTGCTAAAATAACGGCCGAACGAGCAATGAAGGTAATAATTTTTCATGCAATTGTACCCCAAACAAGTCCACTATCGATAAGGGGCTACTTAGGAAAGACATTTGTGACCCTCTCTACGAAAATTAGTTATAGTTTTTGCAAGCATAATCAGAAATCAACAGCGGACTCATGAAAATACAAAAACACAATGGGTATTACAATAGGTACCAGGATACTCCATGGAATATCCAGGTGCCGCTTGCTAAAACATCCCACTTATTCTTATAGAGCATGTGTCACATTTTAAATAAAGTAACGTTATGGAAAATAGAAGAAAATAGTACATGTTTACATTCTTTTTGAAAACGGAGAGGTTGAAATACCCAAAGAAACTCTTTATAGCTGTGTTTTGTTGACAAACCCCCCCCCCCCCCCCCAATATTGATTCTTTTCGGCAAATTCAAAATAATAAAGTAAAGAAACAGTAAAGAAATGTCCATATTTTACAATCATATTACAAAAATTAACAGAATAAATTTGGCCCCATCACATTTTCAAGAAATAGTTGAAAATGCATGTAAAAAATCTCTAGCAGGTAAACAAACGGGTTCACTTTAGTTTTCATTTGTTGTTGACTAAGTAAAGACACGTGTCTTTTAAATTCCATTTCTCACGTGAGGGATGGAATTGGATCACGCTCCGTTACATTTACGTCAAATTTATGTTCACTTTCTTGTGAAGTGTGAACCACGCTATACATTCTTGACATGTTTAATTTTCCTTCCACTAAACAGCTGAAGAAGATCTTCACAATTCAGGGACCATACCCCGTAGTCAGGAAGTGTTTGCGATCACGAGACTGGGTCGAGAAGCAATATCGCACCATGCCCCCTCACAAGGTCAAACGGAAACAGGGTAGCAGTGATGACAATGACAGCGATGATTCAGATGATGATGATGATGGTAAGATAGAACGCCACCAAGAGTTTGGGATAGAAAGGTTTATTGCTGTGTACAGGGGTGTGAAATCTCCGATTTTTAGCGGATTTACGCTGTGCGCTCCATATATTATTTTCCGCTTTTTTGCCCCTTTTTTTCATATTTTTTTTACCGAGCATAACAAGAGCGGCCTCAATTGATTCAGTAATTTCGCGAAGCCAACTTGTGCAAGTCTAGCGCCGTGCTTATGTACTGTAGATGCTTAATACAGTGCATGCCGCGCGGTGTGCAGACCGCGACTGCAATGAGTGGCGAAGCAGACTTGTACGAGTCTTATCCCTAACTTGGCAAGCACCATCTTTGCCTGCATCGCAAACTGGCAGTGGCCTTGCATACATGCATTGCGTACATTTGTGCTAGGCCATGTAGGCTGCATGCATGGGGCATGTGGGCGCACGATCGATGCGGCATTCGCTGGCCCGTCTTCAACAATCGATGTTGCCTAGATTCTTTTTTATTGTCCACACTTGTACAAGGTAAATATTTCAAACAAAACTGGTTCTTGTGATTGTTAATTTGTTTTTGACATTGCACGAGTTGTTGATGTTGTTGTTCATTTTATGGCATCTTCGGCAACTAAGGCCCTTTATGCCATTAACTATACGGTTTTAGCTTTAACTATACTTTATTATCAACTTGAGATGACGAAGAAGGAGTTGCAGTTTTAGAAGTGGGAGGAAAACCCACGCGGTCAAGTAGGGACTGCAAACCTAATCCACATGCGCACCCCGGATTCAAACCCGGGACACCAGAGGTGAAAGGCGAGGAAAGAACCGCTACACCAACCCAACCACCCAAAACATTGCAGGATAGCTACACCGCTGGTCAAACCTCTAATAGATGCATTTTCTAGCCATGATTTGGTGAAGTTATGATTTTTGTTTCATCTTGTGCAATCAGATGATCCTGTAGATGGCCCAGCAGCACCAGCTGAAAGTGATGATGATGATAATGGCTTAGGAGATTCAGACAATGCTTATGGGATGATGGTAAGATATTAATGGGGCTGTGTTACGGTTTGCGCATGCGCAGCAAACTTGAAAAAGTTAGGCTAACTTTTTCAAATTTTGTTGCTGGGTTTTGCATATCCTAGTCAATTTTTGCCATCCCTTATAATGCATAGTTCCGACCTGTCAATCAAGCCGAACCCGCCGACCAATCACAACAGAGCTAGCAGACGGCGCCCACATAGGTCAAAGTGATGCAATCATCACACAATCACGCGATTTTCTGCCCATACAGTTTGTATGTTCTATGCGCCAGTGACTGGGTGAATTTTGGTTTCAACGTCGGGCGATTCGCTGTTCAAAGGTAGGAAAGCGCATTTTTATGAATATATGTCATCCCTGCATTACTAGCCCTTCGCTCAGTGTGTGCTACGGTAACTGTCGACCCTAAAACATAAATACCTTTGAGTTTTCTCCAATGTGCTTTCCATGCCGAGTCCCGTTGCTTTGTATGTTGTGTCGCCATTTTTTTGCGATGGCTTGTGAGCACATAGCAACAGTATTAGGGCCAATGATTTTCCGTTTCAGAAAAGGGCAAATTCCGTTTTTGAAAAACATGAATTCCGTTTCAGACAAAATAAATTCCGTTTCATGTTCTTTAATAGATAAAAGGTTGTTAATGCCCAGGGAGTCGATTATAAACATAACTTTTGTATACGATGCACTGCTGACTTCTTAAAATGTTAATTTGAATTGAAAATTTTCCTGAAAATTACTGTAAGTTTACTTGTTGATTTGTTACATACAAGCCTTATCAGCAAAACACAATTTTTTAAATCAACGGCCGATTCAGTTCCGGAGTTGGCAATTTCTAAAACGTAATGCACTGACTCACTGACTGATCGCTGCAACAAAAACAAGAAACATGTAACAGCCGTTGCACTGCAGTATCATTGCATGACGTCACCGTGTTCTTCTCCTCCACACAGAAACAAATTGTCAGCCATTTTGTTTTCGCTTTGGCGACAAAATGTTGAAAGTTTATGGTTGATTTTAGACCTTTCCGAGATGAAAAATCAATGTGTGTGTTCATATAGAGCGTAGGTAAGCTAGTTTGAGTATAATTGTTGATAACAGGGAGGGAGAAAATGCAATTTGGGTAAAAAAAAATGTAAAGATCGTGCCGTGAATGTGATGATTTTGCCCTCGCGTCTAACGTGTATTCATTTGCAATGTACATGTACATGTACATCTGGTCGAGTCAACGGTGAATCTCGTAACTTTTTACGGTCTGATTTCTGATGCTTTTTTAGTTTAACAAAAAGAAGCTTAATAAAGAATGCAGTGTTAAGTTAGCTTGATCAATTTCAATAGGTTTGGCCTTAATAACATGAAAAATACCTACGTTTTTGTCACTATATTTACAATTTTTTTTACTTCAAACTCAAATCCCGTTTTCTGTTTCAAAGGGCAGATTCCGCGAATTCCGTCCGTTTTCCGCGATCGCGGAAAATCATTGGCCCTACAGTATCTAAGGGGCGGGGTTAACTGAGCAATCTCGGAACTATGCATTCTTTAGTAATTTTGGCAGTGGTGTACTTGTCAACGCTCAGGTTGTCCTGATGCTTTACTTTTTATTTGAAATGGTGCTGTTTGCCTTATTTTTAAGCCGTCAATCATCAATATCACCGTGTGTGCTAGCGACGTTCAAAAGAGTTTTTTCATCCCATAAAAAACTTGACAAAACATGACAGAAACGGCATCGAATGACATGGTTGTATACAGCAATTTGTTCAACCTTGTTTTCCATAAAAACTAGTATGCTTATTTGTTCCTGACATTTTTACAGCATATCTTCTGTCGATGGAAAGACACTGTGGCTGCAGCCGATGTACCAATTTTTTCCAGACATTGATCGCGCACGCACGATGCCAAATCAAATGAAGGCGCGAACACGTGTACTATGTAGTTGAATTCTGCGTATTGTAAACACTCGCATATGAACATACGCATACGAACATACGCATATGAACATACGCATATGAACATACGCATATACCCATGCAGCACATGCTAAGTACACGATGTATATTCACGCACACGAACCAATGAAGGCAAACATTAAAAACATTCAAAGGCAAACAATAACAACCAACCACTGTAAAGAGAAAAATATACATTTGAGACTAAAATTGTCTTAACTTTACTCATTTTCTCTGTTGTTCTTAAAACTTGAAGCATGCATCAAAGATATTAATTTCATTTTTCCCCTAACAGTCGAGAATTGTCAGAAATTACGATCCATTTTTCATCTGGACCATTCGGAGGGACACCATCAACTTTAAGTTTCTTAGGAAAGAAACGATCGTCAATCACTTTGCCAAAAATGGGGCATTTACAACCAAGGTATTACCTTATTATTAAAAAGAGAAGTTTTTTTTTTTTTTTAAATCAAACTGCTTCCAATTAGGCCAAACAAAATAAATGGTGTGTTTACGGTAACCCGACCTACCTGGAATTTTTGAGGCCAAATTGCCGACCTCAAACTTTTTATTGCCAATTTTCAAGTGGATAATTTTAAATGAGCACTATTTGCAATAATTTCCAACGAACATAATATTTTCTACACTTGTACATGAACATGTTTAACAGTGTTAATAGTGAGTTTCAAACATTGCAAAACAACAAGCAAATGCATGAACTAAAATGTAAATAAAAATGAGAAAATAAAATTATTTTCCTACCTACCTACCTTGATTTTTTTTAGGCCGTAAACGCACCATTTATTTTGTTTGGCCTTACCAAAAATGTCAAAAAACCTCACTGTCTAAAGAAATTTTTCCTTGTGTGATGGTCAAGTTGTTTTGTTCATTTTATGGTTTTATTTCTCAGAGCGGCCTTTGCACACATCTCCGCAACCTGAAATGGTTTGAAAACATCGACGCGGACACCTTCTACCCTCGCTGCTACAAGATTTGCAATGAAGAGGAAAAAGCTGCTTTTCTTGGTGAGAAGAAACACAAATTTTTTGTTTCTGTGTGCCTGAAAAAAAGTGTAATTTTGTGTTTAGTAACTAAAACTTACTCGAGTCAGACTTGAGTCAGAGTCGAGTTCAGTCATTGACTCAAATATATACAGGCCTGCTTCAAATTAAAAAAAACAAATAATGCTATTTCACTTTGTTAAAGATAGTATACATGATTGGTAAACCATTACAAATATTTAATCCCCCTGTGTGATTGAAGGTATGCATGAGTAAAACCAACCTGAGCAAAAACCAGCTCCGTACTTCGTCTAACTTTTGAGAAAACAGTAAAAAAAGGGTTTGCAGTCATTTCACCCCAAAACCACTTCATCCTGAACTACTTCGCCCTGAACCACGGCCTCTGCACAAAGTGGTTTTAGGGCGAAGTGTCATTTGGGCGAGGTAGTGTTTGGACGAAGTGATTTGGGGGCGAAATGGCACTTAGGCAAAATGGTTTTGGGGCGAATTGAATTTTAGTCTCACAAGAAGAAAAATAATTGAAAAATAATTTCTCAAAAACTATAGCATTTCAGACAAAACAATTTCAGGGGAAGTTTTCTGCCATCATCATGTTTATATTAATTGTGTAAAGTGTAAATCTGTGAACATTTCTGATTCTTCGAGATACTAATCATATGTACTGCCTTTAAAGAAACTTGTTCAGATTTTTCTAACCTAACAATCATATAAAATACCTTCCCAAAATACTGTCCATGGGAAGAAAACAGGAAATTTGCAGTCTCCAGTTTGGATGTGGAAGCAAACATTTTTGATGATATCCTTTTAAATGGAAATATACGGATTGAAAGCGCGAAATTTCAGAATGGTAACGAGAAAACAATGACATATGATGTTGTATCAAAATCTCAACACCCATGGCGTCAAAAATGTGATCTGGTCACGCTCCTTAAACTCTTTCAGTGCCAGCGTTTTTTCAACATTTAACTCTTAAATGCCAGACTTTTCGCGTTTTTGGTAATTCTTTGAAATTCTGTAAAAAACAAATTCAAAAATAAGTTGTATATAAGTTGTATATTGTTCTTTTATAGATTCTAGAAACAATGGTGTTTTTTTTAATGAGTGATAAATACCAATGTTTTTCACTATCTGAGTGCATTTTACTATGGGCGCCGCCATCTTGGCTGCTCAGAACTGCTCAGATTTTGCGCCCTCTCGACGAACTCCGACATCGTACCTCGGTGATATTGCATATTATCTCGATGATATTGCATATTATGATAGATCAATGCGTCCTCTAGCGATATTCGTACGTGTACGACGGTCGGAGTTTTTGAAGTACTATTCGTACATGTACGACATTGGCACTTTCAGAGTACATCTGATAGATCGTACTTGTACGGCCTTGGCACTGAAAGAGTTAAAATGTCTGGGATAATTGTCACACGAGCTCTCTCTTTAAAATAAATTTTTAAAAAGAGAAATATTTAAAAGATGAAGTTAAATGCCCTTGTCTCTTTCCTGCAAACGATAGATGACTACAGGCTGACCGCAGCATTCAGTATCCTAAAATGGGTCGTGCAGCGTCACAACGGGGAACTAGACATCCCAATGGACGATAACGAAGACACGCAAGATGAAGACGACGGCAAGACGGAAATTGAAGACGACGCGAGCACTGCATCACCAAGAACACAACCCAAACCCGCTGCCCCAAAGACCAAGAGAAGAACTAACCCTATCCTGGCCGTGTCGCTGGTTAAAACTGCCTTGGGTGTCGTCGAGAACTACCTACGCGACATGAATCACGATTTCCTGGACGAGATGGATGTTCAAGACGTGATGACTGAGAAACAGTGGGAGGAATTTACAAAGCAGTATTGCCAACTTATCTTGTAAGACACTAGACAATAAGTGTATTGTTCTAGTACTGTGCAAAGAAATTGGTAGAATACCAGTAGCCGATTTCACGAAACTTTACGCAATTGCACAAGTCCACTTACGCCATAAGTTATTGCGCAAGTAATGGCGTAAAGTGGACTTGCGCAATTGCGTAAAGTTTCGTGAAATCGGCTGCAGGGACCAATTTTGTGAAGCTTTTTAGCAGAAAAATTTGCTTAATCCAAAATTTGTTTACTTTATAAAAATGGGTTAGTAATTAAAATTTTATGTCAACTTGTGTTCTTAGCAAGAATAGCAGAACACCAGTCAATGAATTGTAATACACGTAAGATTTTGACTGCTAACCCATTTTTATAAAGCAAACATTTTGGATTAAAGGCCTTTTTTTGCAAGATAAAACTTTTTACAGATTCGTGAAATAAGAGTGTTAACAAGGAAGAATGTTGGTAAACTAGTCTGAAGACATTTTAGCTACTTAGATGCATCAGTACTTCAGAAAACCTTGAATATCTATATGGATTTTGTGTACAAGTGAATGGTAAAAAAGTCTTGTGCACGGGACCTTTTTAGAAAACTACCTTCGGTTGTCAATTTCCAGCATGAAATACCATTTTGGACGGAAATAAATTCATGTGGTGTTTGTTACCATTGCTATCAACACTTTGAGTAAGGTTTTTCTTGTCAACTCATGAAAAACAAAATTGGGTCATTGCAAATGATACAATGGGCCTTTAAGGAATTTTTTAGCTAAACAGCTTTATGAAATTGGCCCCTGGACAATTAGGCTGGATCCGAATTAGTGGCTTTGGCTGTGGCTGTTGCTATGCTGTTTCTAAGGACTGTCATTGTCCGCCCATAGCAACAGCATAGCAACAGCTATAGCCAAAGCCACTAATTCGGATTCAGCCTGAGTCTTTTGCATGTTTCACATGTATAGCGTCTGCTGTACTAACGTACTTCCTTTCACATGCACACTTAGTATCCACTTGACCAGACTAATTTTTTGTTGCTATGTGGTGCACGCACCAAGTATGAAGTACAGAATCAATACTGTGTTCACTGTAGGAGAGAATGGCATAGAGCAACCAGACTGTCGGTTGGTAGTCATTGGTAGCATTATATCAGGGGACATTATAATGTGAGTTTAATGTAGTAATTATGTCTTTTTCCAGTGAGGGCGGTATTATCGCCGAATCCAAGAATCACTGTGCAATGTGTGAGAGCATGCTGAACAGATTACGCGCCGTTTTACCTCAACTGGACATGGATGGGCTGCGGAATATTTGGATCGTTAAACCGGGAGCCAAATCCAGAGGCAGGGGTATGTTTGTACTTTTTCAAATAATCTTTTCTTTTTTTTTGCAAAATAATATAAAGTAGATTAACAGTTTCTATTTTTGTTTCTACACATCACTGTCTGCACACTTCAACTTGGGAATAATTATTTAACGACAATTAAGGGGACACCAAGGCATTCTTCAACTCTTACGATTACATTTAAAATTTTAAAATTGACGATTACTTAAAATCATTCAATCTTTAAATAAAAGTTCAGAAGATTGCATTCGAAGATTGCACCAGTTTTATTTTTGAATAAAACTTCAGCAGATCGCACTAGTTTTTGAATCATTCTTGTCATGTTTTAGGTAATATCAACAGGTAAATGTGGTGTTTGATTCACGAGGCCATATACTATTTATTTTTTTTAAAGTCAACTCCAGAAGTATCATGACATAATGCACCTATAAATTGTTTCCCCCCCCCTCCCCCGGGGCTACCCCACCTAAGAGGTGGGGATTGTCACTTTTTGCGTGACAAAATCCCCACCCCTGGGGCAACATTTAGGTGACAAAAATCCTCACCCGAGGGTGCAAAACATGAGCAAAAATTCACAGAAAATGGGCCAAATGCCCCACCCTGGGGCATGAAAAATGTGACCAAACCCCCACCGGCACCTAGGGGGTGGGGCAGTGCAGGGGTGGGGGGGGGGGGAGGGGGGGAGGGTCGGGGAAACAATTGATAGGTGCATAAGTGGGACACTGTCCCATTGTCGTGGAATGATCGACCCCTGTACAAAGTCTGGCACCCTTCCTATCAGCAGCATACATTTCACACAACCGATTCAGGGGACATGACATCAATGCCTACAGATTGCCACATGCATCAGGATCTGAGTGTACATTTTTGTGACACGCATCAGCTGCGCCGTATTTCAAACAAACATTGAGCAACACGCTACATTTTCCATGATGTGCGCATGCGTACCTGATGGCATTTAATACGCAGTGGTATTTTTTCTACAAAGATGGCCGTTTGTGAGAGTGGTCTATTGCAGTTCTATCTCCTTTTTCCACATTTACTAGGAATCATCTGTATGAACAAACTGGACGATATTCTGAAGCTCGTCGGCAACCCGATGATCGCCAAGGAGGGTAAATGGGTGGTGCAGAAGTACATAGAGCGCCCTCTATTGATCTACAACACCAAGTTCGATATTCGGCAGTGGTTTTTGGTGACCGACTGGAACCCGTTGACCATTTGGTGGTACCAGGATTGTTATTTAAGGTTCTGTACTCAGCCGTTTTCGCTGGACAATCTGGAATCGTAAGTACTGTGAGAAAACAATTTTCAGTTTTGACAAATTCCAGTGCTGTTACCTTATAGGCAAAACACATGATTAGTAAACCTTACAAATAGTTTTATCTCCCTGTCTGATTGAAGATATGCATGATTAAAACCAACCTGAGTATAAAAAGTCAGCTCCTTACTTCATCTAACTTTTGAGAAAACAGTCACTTCGCCCCAAAACCACTTCGCCCTGAACCACGGCCCGTGCACAAAGTGGTTTTGGGGGAAACCTGAGGGAGTATATACCACTGTGCCTCATAGCTCAGTTGGTAGACGGCTGCCTGGTGTGTCGGAGGTCTTGGGGAAAACTGAGGGAGTATACCACTGTGCCTCATAGCTCAGCAGGTAGAGCATCTGCCCGGTGTGTCAGAGGTCTTGGGGAAAACTGAGGGAGTATACCACTGTGCCTCATAGCTCAGTTGGTAGACGGCTGCCTGGTGTGTCGGAGGTCTTGGGGAAAACCTGAGGGAGTATACCACTGAGCCTCATAGCTCAGCAGGTAGAGCATCTGCCCGGTGTGTCAGAGGTCTTGGGGAAAACTGAGGGAGTATACCACTGTGCCTCATAGCTCAGCAGGTAGAGCATCTGCCCGGTGTGTCAGAGGTCTTGGGGAAAACTGAGGGAGTATACCACTGTGCCTCATAGCTCAGCTGGTAGAGCATCTGCCCGGTGTGTCAGAGGTCTTGGGGAAAACTGAGGGAGTATACCACTGTGCCTCATAGCTCAGCAGGTAGAGCATCTGCCCGGTGTGTCAGAGGTCTTGGGGAAAACTGAGGGAGTATACCACTGTGCCTCATAGCTCAGCTGGTAGACGGCTGCCTGGTGTGTCGGAGGTCTTGGGGAAAACTGAGGGAGTATACCACTGTGCCTCATAGCTCAGTTGGTAGACGGCTGCCTGGTGTGTCGGAGGTCTTGGGGAAAACCTGAGGGAGTATACCACTGAGCCTCATAGCTCAGCAGGTAGAGCATCTGCCCGGTGTGTCAGAGGTCTTGGGGAAAACTGAGGGAGTATACCACTGTGCCTCATAGCTCAGCAGGTAGAGCATCTGCCCGGTGTGTCAGAGGTCTTGGGGAAAACTGAGGGAGTATACCACTGTGCCTCATAGCTCAGCAGGTAGAGCATCTGCCCGGTGTGTCAGAGGTCTTAGGGGAAACCTGAGGGAGTATACCACTGTGCCTCATAGCTCAGCAGGTAGAGCATCTGCCCGGTGTGTCAGAGGTCTTGGGGAAAACCTGAGGGAGTATACCACTGTGCCTCATAGCTCAGCTGGTAGAGCATCTGCCCGGTGTGTCAGAGGTCTTGGGGAAAACCTTAGGGAGTATACCACTGTGCCTTATAGCTCAGCTGGTAGAACATCTGCCCGGTGTGTCAGAGGTCTTGGGGAAACCTGAGGGAGTATATCACTGTGCCTCATAGCTCAGCTGATAGAGCATCGGCCTGGTGTGTCCGAGGTCTTGAGGAAAACCAGAGGGAGTATTCCACTGTGCCTCATAGCTTAGCTGGTAGAGCATCTGCCCATTGATTCAGAGGTCTCAAGTTCGAATCCTGATACAGATATTATTTCTCTCTCATCCCATATTTGGTCATTTGTTTCCCCCAACAGTGCCATCCACCTATCCAACGTCTCCATTCAGAAGAACTTTGAAAACTCCACAACTCGCTCGGCCATGCTTCCTGAAGATAATATGTGGACAAGTAAAGAGTTCCAACACTACTTGAAGAGTCGAGGGTGCGGTAATGTGTGGCAAGATAGTATATACCCAGGGATGAAGAAATCCGTCATCGCGGCGTTGCAGTGTACGCAGGATATTGTGGAGATGAGGAAGGTGGGTTAGAATTCAGACTGGAGAGGAGACTAGTTGTATATTGCTGCTTTGTAATAGACCGATCCAGTAAGCTCCGCCCATTTAGAAATTGACTAGCAACATGCCACACACGTGAGGCACGTGTGCAGTAGAGTCGCGTGGCCGCGTCAGCGTCCTCGCCCTGGTCAGCGCGTATTGAAACACGCATACGCACACAGAAACTGCACGCTCGATGTGCACTTAAGTATCCGGTCATGTGCGTGCACGTACAACACGCCTGCATAACGCGTAACGCGCGCGATCGAACAAAAACATCTCGACACACATCTAGAACATGTAGAACGTAGTGAATGCACAACATAGCAAAACGACAAGCTAATTTTGGTGAGTTTTTCCCGTTTACACAAAAACACATTTATGAAGTAGGTTTGGATAGTCTTATACAATCCGTTTTAAACCGGCTAGGGTCCTCCGCGCTGATAAAAATTATGTTTATTATATTTTTGCGTCACTCGTGCCGTAGCTCTGTGCACAAAATTTTGAGGACTCGGGTAACCAAAATGGAGATCCACTTTTTGGTTACCTCAACCTGAGGCTGTGATTGTTCAATTCCATAATGGGCGGAGCTTACTGGATCGGTCTATTTTACCCCGTTTCAGTAATTAAACTGGTATATAGTGGCCACCCTTAGGACCGTAAAAAAAACCAAACTGGTTGCAAACTGGTTGCATTAGCATTATACACATGGCATTTGGGACTAAAGACGGGTGGCCACTATAAACAGGTGGCCTCTTTATCTAGTGGCCACTATAGAAAATTTGACTGTATTAAGCTCTTGTGGACCACGCACATGTGCGTTTTTGGACTTGAAGTCAATTCGGTATACGGTCGTGTTTTGTCCGTCTATAATGCCGTTTTACCGCGCACGATCGATTTTTATGTGCAGTATATATTTTGGTTTTGACTTGTATACCGACTTGAGAAACATGATTGCGCGACAATATTCACGATTCAAAGCGCGTTGACGCTGTTGCCATACAAGAACCAATCACGATAATCCACGCACCGCACTCCACAGTGTGGTAGCGTCCATTTATTCACACGAACTGCATTTAACTTTTAGTGAAATGTAGTAGGTCTTCTTTGAGTCCCAAGCATTTATACTTCATACATAGTGTACAACAAAATATACATGTACAGTGTACTGTGAGCAGTACACCGTACGCCTAGTAAAAGAGTTGAATTGAACCCCGAAACCCATTTTCCTCCTTTTTCCCTCCAGAATTCCTTTGAGCTGTACGGAGCAGACTTCATGGTAACCGAAGATTTCCGACCATGGCTGATCGAGATCAACTCTTCACCTGCCATGGGCGCCACCACGGAGATCACCGAGCAGCTATGCCATGACGTCATCGAAGACACTATGAAAGTGGTCTTAGACAGGCGGCATGATCGGAACTGTGATACGGGAAAGTTTGAACTGGCATTCAAGCAGGTAAGAGGCCCTGGTTCGAATCCTGTCCGTGTCAATTTGTTATTTATTTAATTGGGTTTTTGAAACTTTAATTTGAAAATAAATTAAACACTTTTTATTCCAAAGTGTTGGAATCGCTCAAGCCTATCGTCTATCAACTGAATAAGTTGCCTTTGTTGCTAAATTTAGATTTTTCAAGTAATATTTAATACTTGACCTTTGGTTTAGCACCAAATTCAGTGCTAACTATTGTTTTGAAATTAGAATTGCCCAAGCCTACTGTGGTCATTAACTGAACTGTTAAATTGAAATTGGTTTTGATCATAAACATCCTTAAATACAGTATACATGATTGGTAAAATGTTACAAATAGTTTTATCCCCCAGTATGATTGAAGATATGCATGATAAAAACCATCCTGAGCAAAAACCAGCTCCGTACTTCGTCTAACTTTTGAGAAAACAGTCAAAAAAGGGTTTACAGTCATTTCGGCCCTGAACCACTAGACCGGCAGCCCAGAGGGTTTTGGTTAAACGAACGAGGTACCAACAACCGAGGGCAGGAACATTTAGGAAGTGACCTAGTATTTGCAGATCTGGGCGTCTGCCGGGGTCCCTCTGCTGCGTTTGACCCCTGGGGACCCCCAAAGGGGGCCAAAAATTGCGCTGGATCAAACATTCGAGGTACCACATGAAACTAAGTTGAGATGAAAGAGCACATCACACAGAGTACGGAATGGCCCTTGCCAGACGAATTTTCTGCTGCAAAAGTCCCGCCAGACGCCCGCCAAAATCTCATTCCATATAATAAATGCAAGATACAACGGCCGTCGACAAACGAGTCCATTTGTTTTGAACGGGTAGCTTTGACATACGGCTGTTCTGTGTTCTGGGAGCGCTGTAAACAGAGATACATGTGCGTCTATTGCGGCGCGGGCTAACAAGGCGCGTCCCGAATCGAAATATACACACAGGTCTTTAAATTAATCTAAATTAATCTTTGCACGTCAAAATTGGTGTGCGACGCCTGACATTTGACGCGTAATGTATGCGCCAGTGTTGAGCTTTTTGGTGACCAGGAGCCAATTTCATGGCGCTGTTTAGCACAAAATATTGTATTTGCTTTATTTTGCTAAAATGTCCCGCCAGCCAAAATCGTATGTGATGTTTTTTTTTACTATTTTGCTAATGTTTCTAAAAACCCAATTTGCCATATAGGCTAATAATTGGCTGGTAACTCATTTTACAAAAGTAAATAAATTCTGTGCTTGGCACATTAATGTGTAGATCTGTGATTTTCAATGACTCATTTCCCTCCATAGGCCTATGGCTTTATTTTTCAAAGAGACGCGCTTTAGGCTCAGTGTGAATCCACCCAATATAAACCCCGCCGATTTACGATTTACCTTTGTGATTTACCGGCCAAAAACCGGATTATTACCAAACCATCGGATGATACAGAAACATCTAACAAACATTTCTGATTTGTCCCGGTTCATGTACGGTCAGACCAGCCCGAAGTTCCAGCCCAAACTTTTCCGGTCATGTGGGCCGATAGGCCGATTAATCGCAAAAGTGTGCGCCGGGCTTTAAAAGCGGGTAAATTTGACGCGCGTCACTGCACCTCGACAAAATGCTACACGCAGAGAATTTGTATGAGCCGACTGACTGCAAATCCCAGAATAACAGGACATTCTTGTGCGTCGCTTCACTCCAAATTCCTTGCCGTATTTTCTTCAAGCAGCGCGCGTCAAATTTGCATGCAGAACGCGTAAATAAAGTTCAGTGTGCATGAAAAAAAGTTTAGTGTGCATATCCAATTCATCTACATGTACATGACTTTTGTAATTCATTCCATGCCGCACTCCAAATTCCTTCCATCCCGCATTTTCGTCAAACAACGCGCGTCAAATTTGCATACAGAACACGCGAAAATAATTAGTGTGCATGCATCTCCAACTCATCTAATTTTATAGGCATGTTCCCGGGGCATGTTCAGACAATTATCATCAATTATCATCAATAATGAGGGTGGATATTCACACACAGCCTTTTTGTGTGTAAATTCGACGCGCGTCGCTTTCACAGAAAGCGGTTTGGAGGGAATTTGGAGTGAAAGGATGCTCTGATAACAACATAAACAACTTGATTTTGTGTATTACAATATTCTGTTAAATTTGTTTCGCGCGAAAAGGATCAATGTTCAAGAATCCGCGCTCATCGTCGATGAAACGTTTGTTGTGTTTGCTATTTGGATAGGCCCTATAGCAGTGGTCAGTTTCGCCGATGCAACTTTTGACGGTGGAAAATGATACAGTTTAGTCACTTTAATTTACACTTAATCATTTACACGTAGCCTACATTGAGTCATCCTCTTGCAACAGTGCCCCTTTAACGCACTCCCTAACTCCTGCGTACAGTGGCCCTGTTGAAAAAGGCCCCATTTGGCGGTGGGACTAGCGACAGAAATCTTGTCGCCTCTGCTGGACCAATCAGGACGCTTGCAGTGCATTGTAGCGCGATTACAGGCATTCAAATGTAACGCGCGCAGATTGTAAACACCGTGCATGCATGTGATACATGTACTCGGTAATGCTGGCCGTTGTCCGCGTCGGCGATTGGCTGCTATTTAAAGCATATTGGGGAATCCCTTCCATTACATTCGTCAGCATGCATCCCTATTATTAAAATTGAAAAACTGCGGAGTAAATAAGGTTCGTCGTTTGAAAGTTTGGTAGGAATGGGACAGTCATAAGGAACGGAACCCAACTTAATACAATTTCTGGAAAGTATAGAAATTGTTTCTTTTCGGCATAACATGACTGAATTGATTAAATTACATCAAAATGACTCGGGTGTGAGTTGGCTCAAGACAACAGCCGGCTCGCTCCACAGATTTGCGTGTATTTCCTCAGAAATTCCCTGAGATCTCAGGATGACATTGAGTATTTATAGGTAGGTACTAACATACATACATTGTAACCCATGGTGACCAATCAAGAAGATCTTGCGCTGTACATAATCCCAACCGGTTCTTGCCTCTTCTTCAGTGAATTCGCAAACAAATGGACAAAAGCTGAATTAAGAAAGTTCTTATTTTGGTATGGATACTGTGTCAATTTTTTTTGTTTTTTTGGCCAACCCAGTACCCGAGAACTCCACTCAACATAGTCAATCACAGCGCTCCCAGATTTACGCCGGATGAAACACAGAACAGCCGTATGTCAAAGCTACCCGTTCAAAACAAATGGACTCGTTTGTCGACGGCCGTTGTATCTTGCATTTATTATATGGAATGAGATTTTGGCGGGCGTCTGGCGGGACTTTTGCAGCAGAAAATTCGTCTGGCAAGGGCCATTCCGTACTCTGTGTGATGTGCTCTTTCATCTAAACTTAGTTTCATGTGGTACCTCGAATGTTTGATCCAGCGCAATTTTTGGCCCCCTTTGGGGGTCCCCAGGGGTCAAACGCAGCAGAGGGACCCCGGCAGACGCCCAGATCTGCAAATACTAGGTCACTTCCTAAATGTTCCTGCCCTCGGTTGTTGGTACCTCGTTCGTTTAACCAAAACCCTCTGGGCTGCCGGTCTACACCTCGCCCTGAACCACCTCGCCCTGAACCACGGCCTGTGCACGAAGTTGTTTTGGCATGTTTGGGGTGAAGTGGCCTTTGGTAGAGGTAGTGTTTGGACGAAGTAGTTTGGGCGAAATGGCACTTGGGCGAAGCAGTTCAGGACGAAGTGGTTTAGGGAGAAATGGTTTTGGGGCGAATTGAATTTATGTCTCGCGAGACGAAAAATAATTGTTTAGGCCAATTCTCAAAGACTATAGCACTTTAGACAAAACCATTTCAGGAAGTTTTCTATCATGTAAGTAATATGTGTAAATCTGTGAACATTTCTGATTCTTCGAGATACCAATCATGTGTACTGCCTTTAATCCCACATGGAGATAATGCCGTTTGTAAAGACCGTGTGACTTTGTTTACATAAAAAGCCAAATCTTGCCTCCCGTTGTGCGCACGCATCATTCTTTGCATATCTGACAATCGCACTTGTTATGTTCGAACACAAAACGCGCTACACGTGCACGGGTTCCAAACCGGTAACCATGTGATGTGCCATTCAATAACACAGTCGTTTTTCTGTGCTGGGGATTCATTATCCAAATTCATGTACAGTAAGATGCGTGCGCACAGCTATAGCCACACCCTCAATGTTTTGATGCCTTCCCTGACGTCAGAGGTCACAATGTCTTAACAGACTTCCAAATAATCTGACTTTAATACTCCCCTTCTTTTAGCACCAAGTGGCTGTTCCCCCATACATCGGTGCCCAGCTCTCCATCGAAGGCACCGGTCTACGCAACCCAACACTCAAGCTACATCGTCAAAAGAGTCAACCTAACATCCTTAGCCCGCGACAACCCGAGGCTCAACCAGTTGTCTTACGAAAAACAACCACAAAGGAGACCAGCCTAAAACGCCACAGCCACGCCAAAGCGGACACGCCTCTGCCAGATGCCCAAGATTCCGTCAAAACAACCCTCGACGAAATGACCCAAAAACTAGCAGGTATTAGCAAAGACGACTTAGACCTCATTAGAAAGACGCCGCGTAGCTTTAAGAGAAGTCGGCGGAAGCGCTGCGCGAATGTCCGCCTTCCGAATGTCAGTCCTGAAAGTGAGGTCGTACGTGAGGAGCTTAGACTCCGCGCAGTCACCGTGAAAGGAACCGGGGTACAAGATGTCCCCGCTCCGCAGCAACGATCGTATCTTCAACCTACAAAATCCCTCAAAGCATACACTATATACAACCACAAAGCCAATATCTCGGGCCATACGCCTAATGTGGCCAATTCAACGCCACGCACAGCTGAAATCCCGCACATCGGATCGTACCACACGAACCATCCTAAACGACCCAAAAACCCTCTCGCTAAGAGCAATCATCAGTCGGGCCCCAAATTGAAATTTCAGCAGCACTCTTTCGACGCGTCTGATAAACATTTTGTTGTGCGACCTAACGGCGTGTCGGTTTACTCCACTGCTTGATTTATGCAAAATGTGCATAAATCATGAATAATTATGCAAATCAGTTGTGGCATATTGACTGAAAGTAAAACAATACTTGCCAAGTGAAGATTTACTCCATGTTGTCTTCCATGCAACGTTTGCACAAAATTATTGAAAAATAGCATTGGAGATTCCCAAATTGTGTTGCAATATCAATCAGCTGAAGGTGGATAGACCAGCCAATATTTGAAAAATCCAGTATTTCTAATTTATTTCAAAAAATCGGCCTATGTTTGGCTTCAGAACTTGAATTTGACTATTAGCTTTCCCAACTCCATTAAATTCCAACACCTGGTTTGGCTTGATTTGGATGGACTTGGTCCAGTAGAGCTCTACAGGCTTAACCCTAACCTTCCCAACTGCATCAAACTCCAACACCTGGTTTGGCTTGATTTGGATGGACTTGGTCCAGTAGAACTTTACAGGCTTAACCCTAACCTTCCCAATTGCATCAAACTCGAGTACTCCAACACGTTGTTTAGCTTGATTTGGATGGACTTGGTCCAGTACCGTAGAACTCTACAGGTCTGCGTTGCACTTACGCAAACGTTGGCAACGTTCGTCACTTGTTACAGTGCTTTTGTGCATTTGTTTATGAAAACAGAGCTGCCAACCCTCCTGGATTTTGCAACAGATTCTTCGGAAAATGACTAATTTTGTGAGTCCTGACATGGATAAAAACCCTCCTGGATTGTCAATTAACAACCTTGGGGATTTTTAGATGTGTTTGGAGTCACAGAACGAACCTGTTTTCCCAGATGTCTTCCTCAAATTCCGGGAGGGTTGGCTGCTCTGTGAAAACCTGTTGTTGCTGAATATTGAAAACATTTGGAATGTTGGCAAGTTTAGAACGCAGCCTAGGCTTAACCTCCTTCAAAATGTGACTTTGGTTTAATGTAAGTCAGGCTGAGAAAAAAAGGAGGTTTAAATACACGTAAAACGCGTATGTGAACGCGAAATTAATGCATTCAGCACTGATCCTATCACAAGTCTAAGAACTCGGGTTCAAATCTTGGTCACAGCAACAAATTATCTCACCACGAAAATCACAGATGTGGGTTTTTCGTTTCTATCTGTTCTAATATTTCCTGAGTATAGACCGTATCCAATAGCCGCCATTTCGTGGGGCACCTTTTGTTACTTAAACCGTATCACAAGTCTAAGAACTCGGGTTCAAATCTTGGTCACAGCAACAAATTATCTCACCACGAAAATCACAGATGTGGGTTTTTCGTTTCTATCTGTTCTAATATTTCCTGAGTATAGACCGTATCAAATATCCGCCATTTCGTGGGGCACCTTTTGTTACTTAAACCGTTCAACAATGGAATCACAATATGTGCAACCATGCATGTAGCATGTCCTCAAAGCACAAAGAAACTGCCCCACGAAATGGCGGCTATTTGATACGGTCTATAATGACCAAGTGCTCAAAGTATTTCACGTTTTACGTGCATCTAAACCTCCTTAATATTTGAATTTTGTACATAAACATGTACCAAAAGCGTACTTAAATTCTTTTTTTAAAGTGCATGGTTTCTTTTTTACCTTTAACATTTTTAACATTTTATAGTAAATAGTAGAGTGCCTTCTTTAAATCCAGGTAGATATTATGGGGAAAAGAATGTGATATTTCACCATTTCTGTGGAATTTCATATGACCCAGTGAGGCTAGTTTTAAAGAGGGAAATATTTTGTATGTATGATAACTTAGATGTTTATAGTCAGTACAAAGCTGCATTAGAGAAACTATTTAATTTAATAATAATCATTTGTTGATACTAATTTTTTTAAAGACTAATTTCCTCTTTCCTATTTTGCATGTATTTCGACATTGCAACTGGAAGCAACTCAGCTGATCAGTTGCTGTTGATGTTTTCGTAGCGCGCTCATCGACAGAAACTGATCCAGTGCGCGCACATCGATACGGCAACTCGGTAAAGCCTAGAGTACATTGACCTCGCAACTGGAAGCAACTGTTGCTTGCAGTTGCTGTCAATGTGCGCACACGTGATCAGATGCACGCGAGCAACTGGCAGCAACTAGTTGCAAGTTCGCGTACATCGACGCAACTGACCACAACTGGGTACAACTAGTTGCCAGAAAGTAGAACATGAGCAACTTGCGGCAACTGGGATTTTTCCAGTTGCCAGTAGTTGCAAGTGCCCGTACATCAACATTTTTAAGCAACTGATCAGTTGCTCCCAGTTGCTGCGAGTTGCTTTCAGTTGCCGGAAACACCAGTTGCCACTAGTTGCTTCCAGTTGCAATGTCGATGTACGCTATAGGCTTTACATCTTTCTGAATAGTGTCTGAATGTTCAACCTGCATTCTGCATGATTCATGTGCCTTTGCTTTAATCTTTGTCTGTTTTATCATTTCTGCCCTTGTATGTATCCCATCATGCCCTACTAACAACCTCATTCCCATCTGTTCATTTCTCTTCGCAGCATCGCCTGTTTCCATACAAGCTAACTCATCACATGACGACATTGCACGGCCTGATAGTCGGCTTAACACAAGCTGTACGTCACAAATCTTATTTTCTCCTCATTTAGCCTGTTTCTGTGTCCATTCTAGAATTGGCCTTTTGTGTGTTCCACAGAATAGGAGAGAATGGCATAAAGCAACCAGACTGTTGATTGCTAGGCATTGGCGTGTAACACCGTGTTTACACTGGTCCCGAGCTTGGGATCAAGATTGATCCCCTAATAAGAATGCGTCATGATTCGGAGTGCCGTGTTTACATTCTGTAGTTGATCTCGAGCGCGGCGCCAGAAAATGCAGTCAAAGGTCATATGCTCTGTGTATGCATGTACAAAACAATAAATGTGCATGTACAGTGTGCAAAGCCACTTATATTTCACGAGCTTTCCCCTGCAATGGCTGTGGAGCGGATGCGGTGAAGATTAATTGCTTATCTAACTGCAAACTGATCCCGAGCTCGGGGTTCGACCCTCCGCCGACGCGGAACCAAAATCTCGTGGTCTGATCCGGGGCCAAATTGGTCCCGAGAGCGTTTACACTCAGTTTGTGATCTGGAGCTGATCCTGAGCTCGGTGTTCAACCCTGAGCTCGGGATCAAGTGTAAACAGGCTGTACCATATCGCAAAAATAGCATAGTATGTTACCCTTCCAAACTGCACCTCCATTTGAAAGTGAAGAATTCGGGGCACCAGTCTTTATATAAATGTAACATGCAAAAGGCTAATTGTGTGGCCAGTTATCAGGTTTTAACCAATCAGATTGCACCAAAACAACAGTTGAATGCTTATTGGCCCCCTTGTATCCCTCATGCAAATAGTGATCGTCCCTAGCTCAAGCACACAGAAATACCTTGGTGCATTTCTCATTCAAATTAAGACGTGACAAATTGTTTGCAAATTTTCAACATTGCACTTGAAGAATGATTTTTTATTCCACAAAAAGAAAGGCTAAAATACAGAATGTATCAGAAAAAGTAGACACTCATAAAATTGTAGATAAAATGGAAATTGTATTATATTTAGAAAATTGGCTCACACATATCGGTAGACATAAGTTTCATGTTTTTATTAACGTCATCATCATGTTGGGAATTTCACGCCTGACTGAACAGGGGCTAGTTTTGTAAACAAAGCTAACATTAACTTGCGCCAAAAAAATGGAAGATGCAAAACAGGATCAAGGAGCAAAGTTGCTCTTTTTAGACAGAACAGAGCAGTAATCAGGCGTGTCTTTGGTGTTACGCTAAGTGTGCAAATATGTGTGAAGAAAAAGACGGTCATGTGAAGGACTGAGGGGCTAGCTTAACTTTCTGAAAAGCTGATAGTAAAGAAAGGACATGTCAAATTGACCTCTCATGCTCCTTGATCCTGTTTTGCATCTTCAATTTTTAGGCGCAAGTTAATTTTAGCTTTGTTTACAAAACTAGCCCCTGTTCAGTCAGGCGTGAAATTCCCAACATGATGAAAACTTGAAACCTATATGTGTGAACCAATTTTCTGAATATAATACAATTTTTATTTTATCTGCAGTTTTATGACTATTTCTTTTCAGTTCCCCCCTGTATTCAAAACATTTGAAATAAGTTTAAATTTGTAATTTCAATTTTTGTTTTAAATTACATGTACTGAAAGAGGCTTGCATTTGTAAGGAAACATTAATTTACATTTATTTTCTTTGTGTGTTTTCTCTTTCATTCTTCATCTACTAAAATCGGCAACTGATAACCATTCTCTCACCCCACCGCCATCTTGTATTTTCATCATGTAACCTGCTTGTGTTCTGTCCTGCATGCTTACACCATCTCTGCTATTGGATGTGTTTTGTTCTGCTTCTTTACCCCCTGGGAAAACAACAGCAGCTGTAAGGACAGGCAGTTCCTGGGGTCAGACTTGCTCCCTCTGTCATAACGGTGTCCCCGGAGTCAAATTAGAAGAGGACAAAATGGCGTCAGATTGTCCTTGCCGAAAGGACAGTGTTGTGGCGCCTAGCTCACCTGCTGAAAACAGCCGACCGAATTCCGGGTACCAGTCTCCTGACACGGGGTACCGGTTGTCGCCAGCGCTCATACAACGCAGCGGCACATTTGTGAGTAACAGACATGGTAATTTGGTTACGCTGAGCGGAACGGATCCTATACAAGGTGCCCATAAAACAGGCAGGTCGGCTTTTAACGCAGGTCGGACACGCCCTAACGTAAACAGGCTCCGAAGGGAGACCCAGATACAAATAAGAGGGGGAGAAGTCAGGGTACCGTGTGGGACATATCCTTTCTCTGTTTCCAACGGTTATATTAGATAATAATATTTTTAAAATGATCATGTTTCAAAGTTGGAGTTCAAGTTTGAAAGGTTTAGAGAAATCCTTTTCTGAGATTTGTGTTTGGTAAAATTTGAGAATATGAAGTGAAGTTATTCTGAATCTGAAAACGTTGAAAGTACTGTATTTATAATTTTACAATATACATCCAAGATTTTGTGATTTTATGCAAAATACTATTATTTTGTCCTAAATCATGTTGATCAAATTTTGTTTCATTATGGTTTTTTTTAATTGGATTTTTAAAAAATTGTAAGGAAGCACATTTTTTGGATATATAGTTTGGAAGATTGTAAATGCTAAAAAAAGCGAGTGTACACACGCATTTTTCTAAAAACCACCTTTATTTCTTACTTTCTTCCAGAAAAGTACCATTTTAGACAACAATTTCGAGTTTAGTTTTGTTTCTTGTCATCTCTGAATAAAAATTTTAGGTCATTAAAAATGATATTTATAACAGGCCTTTATTTGCTTGAGCAATAAAGTACAGCAAACAAATTGTTTAAATATTTTCACTTTTAGCCTTCCGACATCTTTATCAAGAGAACTGTAAAAGAAATAACATGGTCTTCATCGGCATTTGACCGAACCTACAACCTCTCACTCACCAGGCAGATGCTCTAGCTGTGAGACACAGTGGTATACTCCCTCGGGTTTCCCCAAGACCACTGAGACACTGGGCAGATGCTCTACCAGCTGAGCTATGAGGCACAGTGGTATACTCCCTCGGGTTTCCCCAAGACCTCTGACACACCGGGTAAATGCTCTACCAGCCGAGCTATGAGGCACAGTGGTATACTTCCTCAGGTTTTCTGCCAAGACCTCTGGCACACCGGGCAGATGCTCTACCAGCTGAGCTATGAGGCACATGGTATATACTACCTCAGGTTGCCCCCAAGACCTCTGACTCACCGGGGGATGCTCTACCAGCTGAGCTATGAGGCACAGTGGTATACTCCCTCAGGTTTTCCCAAAGACCTCTGACACACCAGGCAGATGCTCTACCAGCTGAGCTATGAGGCACAGTGGTGTATTCCCTCAGTTTCCCCCAAGACCTCTGACACACCGGGCAGATGCTCTACCAGCTGAGCTATGAAACACAGCACTTGGTATACTCGCTCAGGTTTTCCTGAGTGAGTATTTTCCCTAAGACCTCTGACACACCAGGCAGATGCTCTACCAGCTGAGCTATGATCGAGGCACAGTTGTGTATTCCCTCAGGTTTTCCATAAGAAGCCAATTATGTATGCACATTACAACTGAGCAAAGTATGTATTTTTTTCCAAATGAAGAAACATTTTCGAGATTCGAACCAGAGACCCATGGTATTCTTTTCTATTATTTGATATACATAATAAGGCGCTAAAAAATAAGGTAATGCTTGTTTGAATTTTGAGAAGCATAAATTTGTACCATTCTTTTGATCATTTTGTTACAGTGATAGAAGTAAAATTGTCCGTATTTATTGAGAAGTGTATACAATATATAGCTTCTGTTTAACTTTCAACCAAACTTGTAAAATTATGAACTTTATTATAAAAATTGGTTCAAGTTTCTGTTAAATGCAGATGTTTCTGTTTTCCCCTTTGTAAAGATTATTTTAATAAATAAAATCAGAACCAATGTATGCATTTTTTGCGAGCTTGTTTTACAAAATGGTGTCCAAAAATCGACAGGCTGTAGATATAATAATTAGTTGAGTGTTGCTAAATGCTTTAAAGGCGCAAGCCCTATGTATCATTTGCAAGATAGAACTTTTTACAGATTCGTGGTATAAGAGTGTAACATATCTAAGGAAAAATGTTGGTAAACTAGCCTGAAGAAATTTTAGCTACATAGATGCATCAATGCTTAAAAAAAACTTGAAAATCTATATATGGATTTTGTGTACAAGTGAATGGTAAAATTGTTATCAACACTTTGAGTAAGATTTTTCTTGTCAACTCATGAAAAACAAAATTGGGTCAATGCAAATATACGATATATATGGGCCTTTAAGGGCGAGTTCTTGCAAGTTAGGTGTCTTCCCCCTAAACATCAAGACGTAGCTGGGTGGCGCCATTGGCAGCCAACGGCCAGAGACTCTGGTTAATTGAGTGCTCTTGGATCTTATAAGTGTGTTCAATGCTCTACCATAGTGCTTTATATCCCTTTCAAAGGATAGGGCAGTTGTGGTAAAGTGCCTAGCTCAAGGGCACAGAACATGACCATGAGTTTTCACCTGCTGCCTGAACATTTCGAGTTAACATCACAGTGTCAATACACCTATTTTTCCCGGGGGAGCGGTGTTCTCAAATAGAGATTAGAACATGAATCAGGGATTTAATACTCACTCAGATCGCGTTTTATGTGGCAATTTTTTAGCCTGAAGCGTAACGCGCGATCTTCTAGGTTTTTAAAAAAGTTGTCTATGGATATATGCGACCGGTTGAGTTGAACAGCGCCCTCAACTGGTTGTTTACAACACCAAGACAACATTACCAGCCATGCCAGCTAGCTATAAAATGCATGTAACTTGACGTTATTTTTTTGCACTCTGAAATGTGCCTTTTTTTCCAGTTCAGTAATTGAATAAATTATTATGAAACATGGAGCAGTACACTATTCTTGGAAGAATTGGAGAGGGTGCCCACGGAATTGTTTTTAAAGCCAAACATATTGAGGTAGGAATTTGGGTTTTGACATCAGTCGACTGTTTTGTCCAACTCGCACACGTGATTTGCAAACGCAAACATGCTAGGCCTAGACTTATTTATAATACTTTTTTTACAAACCTTACCCGAGTCAAATTACCGCCGATGCATTTTTAACATTACCATGAAGAATTCAATTGTTCACTTACTTCCGGATGGATGATTTTAATGTTGATTTTTGCGGATTTTGTAGCCATGTTTTTCTTTCACACGTTTTCCTACTGTTACTGTTAGCATCCTAACTGACATGACTGATGCCCCAGCGTAACCCAGGGCCCAATCCCACCCGCATTTATACGTCGTGGGTGAGAAGGTGCACTTGCGATCGCATGTTCACGGAAGGCCTGCATCAGACAATGTATAAAGCAACGGGCAGACGGAGGAAAGGCTGTGAGTGTGAAAAGGAAATAAAAACATGGCTACGAAAATCCAGCTTTTTTTTTGCGAGGTTGAATTTCGATTTTTTAGTTTTAGCTTAGCTCATTTTTGTAATCATACAAATTCCTAATATTTTGAATATGACATTATACAATTGGATTGAAATTGGTGGTTTTTGTTTTACCAGAGTGGTGTAGTTTGTGCATTGAAGAAAGTTCCTTTGCGTAAACTTGATGATGGAATCCCTAACACTGCACTCAGGTAAATTACAAAAATTTAATTTATCAGTGAGGACTCAAACTCCCGAAATGGAGAAATTCTCCCCTTCTGGCAAATTATCCTTATCGGGAGAAGTTTTTTTCCCTCGATGCAGAGATTTTCACCCGATCGGGAGAATGATATTCTTCGGAACCATTTGCGCACGTATCCGCTCATTTGCGCATGCAAAACCGAAGTGGGCGAAGCGAAATAATTTTTGCAAAAAAACAATGAAAATTTATGTAAATTTGGGTTTTCATCGACAATTTGGCACCAAAGACGATTGTTTCTGGTGTAATTTGTCGTCTGTGCCTAAGGACGGCATGGTTTTCATGACGATTACTGTAGATTTTATGCGTGGATTTCTTCTATGGTCGCATGCTTGTATATTGTAAAGCGTCTGCATCACTGGGGTCACATGACAAGGCAAATTTTAAGAATTCTCCATATGAATTTATGGTATAAATTACGTTTACTGAGTGGCCGCCACTGAGACGCCCTATGTTAAGTCTATGGAACAGGGCAAGGGAATTATTGAATGTTTTTCACTCCTAAAATTCACACGTTTTGGTGGTTATATTAAGCCAGTAATAAACTAATTTTCCTGTCTATATCATATTTTTTTCACAGAGAAATTAAAGCCTTACAAGAAATAGAAGAAAACCCTTTTGTAAGTTTTATTTTTGCTTGATTTACAAATTTTACTGTTTTTAAATTTTTTTTTTATCTACTACTTTTATTATTTTTTTTCAAAAAGGTAGATACGTTTTTTTTATGGAAATTGTTCAATGTTTGTCACTCCTAAATTGAACCCTGTAAAATATATTAACACTTTTTTGTGGTTTTTACGTCGTATTATAAAGAGAATAAGTGGCAACCAGTGAACACAATGCATAGTTCCGATTTTGCCCAATCAACCCGCCCTCTTGGATATTGTTGCTATGCCTCACACGCTATCGTCAAATTGTCCACACACACTGCACAAACCAATTGAAGCACAGATTCATTGGAGAAAACTCAAAGGTATTCATGTTTCAGGGTCAACAGTTATCGTAGAACATACTGAGTAAAGGGCCAGTAATACAGGGATGTCATATCATGAAATATGTGCTTTCTTACCTTTGAACAGGGAATCGCCCGGCCTTGAAACAACAAATTCACCCGGATCACCAAATACATCACTGTACAAACTGTATGCGCAGAAAATCGCGTAATGTTGTTTGTGAGCAAATGCACTTTGACCTACGTTGGCGCTGTCTGCTAGCTCTTTTGTGATTGGTCGGCAGGTTCGGCCTGATTGATAGGTCGGAACTATGTATTATTTCCTGAAACATTTTTTGATGGAGCTAAAATTCAAATGTTTTCCCCCCAACAGGTGGTGAAGCTAAGGGAAGTATTTCCCCACAGCACAGGCTTCGTCTTAGTCTTTGAGTTCATGCTGTCGGACCTGTCTGAAGTCATCAGGAACTCAGAGCGACCTCTAACGGAGGCTCAAGTCAAGAGTTATATGGTGATGCTCCTTAAAGGAATAGCTTACTGCCATGAAAACTCCATCATACACAGGGTAAGAACTGTTCATTGAAAATTTTAATCAGTTGCCTATCCATACAACACTAAGAGAAAATGTTAGTCCTTGGGGGGAAAAACTGAGGGAGTGTACCACTGTGCCTCATATAGCTCAGCTGGTAGAGCATCTGCCTGGTGTGTCGGAGGTCTTGGGGAAAACCTGAGGGAATATACCACTGTGCCTCATAGCTCAGCTGGTAGAGCATCTGCCTGGTGAGTCGGAGGTCTTGGGGAAACCTGACGGAGTATACCACTGTGCCTCATAGCTCAGCTGGTAGAGCATCTGCCTGGTGTGTCGGAGGTCTTGGGGAAAACCTGAGGGAGTATACCACTGTGCCTCATAGCTCAGCTGGTAGAGCATCTGCCCGGTGTGTCAGAGGTCTTGGGGAAACCTGAGGGAGTATACCACTGTGCCTCATAGCTCAGCTGGTAGAGCATCTGCCCGGTGTGTCAGAGGTCTTGGGGAAACCTGAGGGAGTATACCACTGTGCCTCATAGCTCAGCTGGTAGAGCATCTGCCCGGTATGTCGGAGGTCTTGGGGAAACCTGAGGGAGTATACCACTGTGCCTCATAGCTCAGCTGGTAGAGCATCTGCCCGGTGTGTCAGAGGTCTTGGGGAAACCTGAGGGAGTATACCACTGTGCCTCGGCTCAGCTGGTAGAGCATCTGCCCGGTGTGTCAGAGGTCTTTGAGGAAACCTGAGGGAGTATACCACTGTGCCTCATAGCTCAGCTGGTAGAGCATCTGCCCAGTGTGTCAGAGGTCTTGGGGAAACCTGAGGGAGTATACCACTGTGCCTCATAGCTCAGCTGGTAGAGCATCTGCCCGGTGTGTCAGAGGTCTTTGAGGAAACCTGACGGAGTATACCACTGTGCCTCATAGCTCAGCTGGTAGAGCATCTGCCTGGTGAGTCGGAGGTCTTGGGGAAACCTGAGGGAGTATACCACTGTGCCTCATAGCTCAGCTGGTAGAGCATCTGCCTGGTGTGTCAGAGGTCTCGGGGAAAACCTGGGGGAATATACCACTGTGCCTCATAGCTCAGCTTGTAGAGCATCTGCCAGGTGTGTCAGAGGTCTTTGGGAAAATCTGAGGGAGTATACCATTGTCTCATAGCTCAACTGGTAGAGCATCTGCCTGGTGTGTCAGAGGTCTTTGGGGAAACCTAAGGGAGTATACCACTGTGCCTCAGCTCAGCTGGTAGAGCATCTGCCTGGTGTGTCAGAGGTCTTAGGGAAACCTGAGGGAGTATACCACTGTGCCTCATAGCTCAGCTGGTAGAACACCTGTCTGGTGTGTCAGAGGTCTCTGGTTCACATCCTGATAAAGACCGTACCATTCTTCTGCTATGCCTATGGTTATCAGAATAGTTTCTAAAGTATCCAACGGTTAATCATCTGGCAAATGATACAGTGTGCCTTTAATCAGCAAGCTTGACGCCTCCAGTCGTGTGTGACGTAAATTGTCCCATTTATTGCAGGATTTAAAGCCAGCCAATCTCCTGATCAGTGAAACAGGACATCTTAAGATTGCCGATTTTGGTTTAGCCAGGGTCTTCAGTGATGAGGAAGGCAGGCAGTACAGTCATCAAGTTGCCACAAGGTACCAGACCTTGCTTCTATAATTGGTTCAAGTGCTGTTCCTGGTTTTTTATTTGCACATACAATATTTAAAATCTAGTACATTTGTTTTGGAATTTTGGAATTCATTTTCATTTGTATATTAAACTGTAGCATCAAACAAGGCTAACTGCACCAGCCTCTGTAAGAGCCACTGAGGCAAGGTGCGCCACTCTGCCTGAAGTACCTCCCTGAGCTCCTGCACTTCTAGGGCTGTTTGTGTTTTCTCAGAGCCCTCAATTGCAGGATTCTCCCAGAAACACAAAATGTCACATTTCATTGCTGCGGTATTCACTTTGTTGAATTATGCAGGGCACGGCTATTTTCTCGTGGACAAAATCAGTGAAGCAGAATAGTCTTGAAAGCGATTCCAAAGTGATTGGCTGATCAGTGCCTTGTTATCCACAAGTTCACTGTATTCAACAAACTTCTGTTTTGATCAAGAATCAATATTTTAACCATATATTTACTTTGTTTGTAGGTGGTACCGGGCACCGGAACTTTTATATGGAGCAAGGAAGTACGACGAGGGAGTTGATCTTTGGTAAGTAAAAGATTTCTAGAAGCGTCTTAGGAAGGGTCACTCTTGCGACGTTGGTACGTGAATTAGGATGCATTTAACTTGTCTTAACTTTTTTGAAATTGATCCGAGGTCTCAGTGGCTAGTTGATAATTTGTATACTAACTGGCGAGACCTGTTACTTGATTTAAATACATGACCAGGGACCAATTTAAAAAAGCACCAAGATGCATCTTGGGAAGAGTCACTCTTATCTTGGAACGTTGCTATGGGAATGACGACGCACTGAACTCGTCTTAACTTTTGAGATATCGATCCCAGGTTGTAAATTTGAATCACACTCGCGTCCATGGTGCGTGTTCCCACCCAGGAGTATATGGGTACCTGCAAGGGTTGCGCAGCCCCATGAGTGCTGGTGTCAGGCTGCCAGCGCTGCATACTGCCCAGGGAGTTGTGCCCAATGACCAGGGTAATAATGTTGCCTCTCTCCACCCAGGAGTAAATGGGTACCTGCAAGGGTTGCAGCCCCTGAGTGCTTGTGTCAGGCTGCTGGGGCTGCATACTCCCCAGGGAGTTGTGCCAAATGATTAGGGTAATAATGTTGCCTCTCTCCACCCAGGAGTAAATGGGTACCTGCAAGGGTTGCAGCCCCTGAGTGCTTGTGTCAGGCTGCTGGAGCTGCATACTCCCCAGGGAGTTGTGCCCAATGATTAGGGTAATAATGTTGCCTCTCTCCACCCTGGAGTAAATGGGTACCTGCAAGGGTTGTAGCCCCTGGGTGCTTGTGTCAGGCTGTCAGGGCTGCATACTCCCCAGGGAGTTGTGCCCAATGACCAGGGTAATAATGTTGCCTCTCTCCACCCAGGAGTAAATGGGTACCTGCAAGGGTTGCAGCCCCTGAGTGCTTGTGTGTCAGGCTGCCAGGGCTGCATACTCCCCAGGGAGTTGTGCCCAATGACCAGGGTAATAATGTTGCCTCTCTCCACCCAGGAGTAAATGGGTACCTGCAAGGGTTGTAGCCCCTGAGTGCTTGTGTCAGGCTGCCAGCGCTGCATACTCCCCAGGGAGTTGTGCCCAATGACCAGAGTAATAATGTTGCCTCTCTCCACCCAGGAGTAAATGGGTACCTGCAAGGGTTGCAGCCCCTGAGTGCTTGTGTCAGGCTGCCAGCGCTGCATACTCCCCAGGGAGTTGTGCCCAATGACCAGGGTAATAATGTTGCCTCTCTCCACCCAGGAGTAAATGGGTACCTGCAAGGGTTGAGCAGCCCCTGAGTGCTTGTGTCAGGGTGCCAGGGCTGCATACTCCCCAGGGAGTTGTGCCCAATGACCAGGGTAATAATGTTGCCTCTCTCCACCCAGGAGTAAATGGGTACCTGCAAGGGTTGTAGCCCCTGGGTGCTTGTGTCAGGCTGTCAGGGCTGCATACTCCCCAGGGAGTTGTGCCCAATGACCAGGGTAATAATGTTGCCTCTCTCCACCCAGGAGTAAATGGGTACCTGCAAGGGTTGCAGCCCCTGAGTGCTTGTGTCAGGCTGCCAGGGCTGCATACTCCCCAGGGAGTTGTGCCCAATGACCAGGGTAATAATGTTGCCTCTCTCCACCCAGGAGTAAATGGGTACCTGCAAGGGTTGTAGCCCCTGGGTGCTTGTGTCAGGCTGTCAGGGCTGCATACTCCCCAGGAAGTTGTGCCCAATGACCAGGGTAATAATGTTGCCTCTCTCCACCCAGGAGTAAATGGGTACCTGCAAGGGTTGCAGCCCCCGAGTGCTTGTGTCAGGCTGCCAGGGCTGCATACTCCCCAGGGAGTTGTGCCCAATGACCAGAGTAATAATGTTGCCTCTCTCCACCCAGGAGTAAATGGGTACCTGCAAGGGTTGCAGCCCCTGAGTGCTTGTGTCAGGCTGCTGGGGCTGCATACTCCCCAGGGAGTTGTGCCCAATGACCAGGGTAATAATGTTGCCTCTCTCCACCCAGGAGTAAATGGGTACCTGCAAGGGTTGCAGCCCCCGAGTGCTTGTGTCAGGCTGCCAGGGCTGCATACTCCCCAGGGAGTTGTGCCCAATGACCAGAGTAATAATGTTGCCTCTCTCCACCCAGGAGTAAATGGGTACCTGCAAGGGTTGCAGCCCCTGAGTGCTTGTGTCAGGCTGCTGGGGCTGCATACTCCCCAGGGAGTTGTGCCCAATGACCAGGGTAATAATGTTGCCTCTCTCCACCCAGGAGTAAATGGGTACCTGCAAGGGTTGCAGCCCCTGAGTGCTTGTGTCAGGCTGCTGGAGCTGCATACTCCCCAGGGAGTTGTGCCCAATGCTGACCAGAGGTAATAATATTGTATTTTTTGTGAATTCTACAGGGCTATTGGCTGTATCTTTGGTGAACTCTTAAATAACTCCCCACTGTTCCCTGGCGATAATGACATTGAACAACTCTGCTGCGTACTTCGTGTTCTTGGAACACCGACAGAGCAAACATGGCCTGTAAGTACATGTACATTTGTCTTTCCACGGTAAAGGGGTCATTTTGGCAACACAGACCATATTTTCGAAGAAATACCATGTCTGGTCTCAAAATAAAAGACATAAGTTTTAGTTGTTCTGAAGAGATAACTTAGGCCCAAAAAGGGTTACAAATAGTGTGACAACATTGCTTTTCAAAAAACCCTGTGTATAAATTTCCAATATACGCTCGTAACCGGGACGGCCTAAAATGTAACATAAGTGTCCGTCCCGGTTACGAGCGTATATTGGAAATTTATTTCTTTTATTTTGAGACCAGACAAAGGTATTTCCTCGAAAATATGGTCCGTGTTGCCAAAATGCCCCTTTTTCCATCCTTTGGAAGGGATGTAAAGCCGTTGGTCCAGTGTGTTGTGTAAAGCACTTAAAAGATCCCAGAGCATTAATTCGTAAAGAGAAGGGGATTCCATACCTGCCAACTTTGCTGAGTAAAAAAATCGGACTGTAATGAAACTTGCAACGGTCGAGTTGGTACAACGGTCGAGTTGGTAAAACGGTCAAGTTGACCTAGTACTGCACCCGTTTTCATGTACACAACACATGCGGCGCGGGCGGGGAGTCAGGTAAAGTCGACCGTTTACAAACTCGACTCAAATACCACTTCGCCTAGCCCAGGTTGGACATCGTTGTCTTCACTGCATCACGACCATCCGCTATGTAGTATGCGGTAATAATAAGGAGTCCAACCTGGGCTACACTTCGCCCAAGGGGCATCACGCGTGGATTAGTGGTGCGCGATCCGATTAATCATTCTTGCAGCACTGTTCCGATTTTCAACACTTTTAACACTTAAAAATCGGAACAAATCCGATTAAATCGGACTAGTTGGCAGGTATGGGATTCTCCCCGGTGTTCCTGGCTCGGCAGCCGAAGGCGCCACCCGCCTATGTATCTCGATGTTTAGGCAGTTTCTAGGTACTTGTAAAGCGCATTGAGATGTCGACAGACATGGAATGCGCTATATAAGAACTTGCTATTATTATTATTATTACCGTGGAAAGACCCACTTATTTAAATTTATCCACAATTCTTGTTTTGTCATAAAAATGTACCATCTTGGGAATCTCTCAAATAAACATCTTCTGTTATTAATGTTACAGGGAATGGAGGAGTTACCAGACTATAACAAAATCACATTCCCAGAGAATCCACCAATACCATTTGAACAGGTGGTACCAGACGCATCGCCAGAGGTAAACTTGCCACAGTCTCTCCACATGTTAATTGATATTGATGAAAATCGTTAATAGGAAGCTAGTCCTTGGGACTTTGCAGATTACCTTGTTATAACAGGAACCTTGTATTATCAGGAATGAAAACAATGATGAGCAAAGGATTGGGACCTGATATTGTCCTTGTTATAAGCAGAATGTTGTATTAAAGGAGCGTAACCAGATATTTAAAAAAAACGGATTTCTTTCTAACCTAACAATCATATAAAATACCTCCCCAAAATACTATCTACAATGTACCATGGGTAGAAAACATGAAATTTGCAATCCTTAATTTCGATGTGGTGGTAAAAAGGTTGGTGTAATCAATGCACTGCTTTATGGATCCGAATAAATTAGTTTACTAAACTTCGGTGGATTTTAGATGATATCGCTAAAAATATACGGATTTAGGGCGCGAATATTCAGAATGGTGATGAAAAAAATATGACACATGATATGGTATCAAATTCCCAAAACCCTTGGAGAAATTGTGGGGGTAAAAAATGTGATCTGGTCACGCTCTCTTACAGGCCTCGAAATCCATTTTCAAAAGAGCACAGCAATTTTCTCTTAGTAAAGGGCACCTGAATGAGGAAATGGAAAATTAGTGATAGAACTTTTTAAGGGCAACACAGCAATTTGCTGTGGTGCCGTGGGTTATTTCAAGGCCTGCTTTTATTATTGAGGTTAAACTTTAACACCATTAAATTGTAGCTTTGTTGTCCACTAAAATAAATAACCGTAGTATCATATTTTAATGGATTTGTTCTAGCATATGGGTAATTTCCAAAATTAGGGGTCCAAAAGTGTGACATGCTTTTTAAGAAATGTTGTCTTTTTTTTCAGGCACTGGACTTGTTGAAGAAGTTCCTTGTCTACCCTTCCAAGGAGCGAATACCTGCAGCGGAGGTGAGTCAATCTTTTTCTCAAAGAAATTCTCAAGACATTTAGCATATACGGTTCAAACTAACTATGCTCTGACCGAAAGATCAAGAAGGCTGAGAGATGTAGCATTTTTATTGGTTAGTAACATGTATGACCACCTCTTGTGGCAAGGCCGACTGCACCTTAGTAAGAGCCACTGAGGCAGGGTGCGCCACTCTGCCTGAAGTGCCTTCCTGGGCTCCTGCACTTGTAGGGCTGTTTGGAAGACGTATAGATCCAGCTAGGTCAGCTCATCCCACACAGGTTCAATCAGGTTGAAAATAAGGATGGGAATTTACAGTTAATTCAGAAACCGGTTTGCAATTATTTGAAGTGTCGTTTAACCGTTCGGCCGACACTAAAGATTGTTACTGGTGTTTATAGATGCATGTGCAATGTACACAATACCCCTAGGCCCTCAAAATAATCGTTGAACCTTTATCTGGTCAAAATTTTACTTCGACCCCATATAAATATATTTCAATTTCATGAAGTCATTACAAATAACCCTCTGAAAACTATTGTAAATTCTTCAAAATTTGGTTTTGTTTAAATGTTTGGCAAAACGTTTAACCGGTTTAATAAACGTCCTATCCTTATTTGAAAACCCAACAAAATGGGTTGTCTAAGAGGACTCTCCCGGAAACAGGAAATAATGTCAAATTTCATTACTTGGAGGAAATCACTGAAGCAGAACAGTCCTGAAAGCGATTCCAATGTGAGTTTTTGATGCTTTGTGTCTTTGTAGGCACTTGTGCATTCCTATTTCTTCACCGAACCATTACCCGCACATCACTCGGAACTACCAATACCCAAACATGGCCGGAAAGTGGGACATCGCGGGCAGAATCACAAGGAATATGATATTAGTGTTCCCCTTGAACAAACAATGGTAGATCCCAATCTTATTGCCCCATTTGCTGCATGCTATATGTGAATATGCATGCCATGCTTTGTCTTTTGGATTATGCTGTATGTAAAGCCGGTCGTACACCTTGCGTTTCGTCCGTGATTCGATTACGATAGCGCATGTTGTGCACTCGCATCACAAGGTGTACAGGTATGGCGATGTGGTCACGATTTTGTGTACGTGTCCGTCGCAATCGCAGAATTCCGAGCATGCTCGAAATTTATACGGGCGGCTTTAAGGATGTGCTTAATGAATCAAGTATTTAATAGTCCATCAGATATTCAAATAACATTTGACGGAATTGAATATTCGGTATGTGCTTTTTCCACTCCTGTCTTTCAGCAAGGAAAAATTTTGCTTGGGGCCGAAACGATGTCATATTTGTGTCCAACCACGAGTCCAGTGTACAAGGGCCGACGATAATTTCTGCAAACATGAAGTATGTAGCAAATTCGGCAATAAAAAGGCTGCTGTATTCCTGTGAGCTGTGAGTTCGGATGTGCCAAAAGCTGATCCCAAGCGTATACAGGTTGTTAACCAACCCTATCTATACAATTACACTGTACAAATAAACTCGCATGTTGGTGTCGCTTCACTTTTATTAAAGCATCATCCAGCCTTAATCCCTTAATTTTAATATAACTGTACACCCCCAGGGGATTAGGGTCAAGGACATGTATGGTCTGTGCTCACATGTCCGTGGAAAATAAATCTCACTATGGGATTGAACCTAAAATCTAACTTTCCACCAATAGTTTGGCTTATCATTACACTCTCACAATTGTGAAAATAATACACCTAATTCCTATACAGTACAGGCTTTCATCTGGAATTTCCAAAACTGCCTGTCCTACTTACCGATAAATGTAGGTGCAGTTAAAGGCACACAAATGCATAAAGTGGTTACAGACACCAGGCAAGTGTAAAATTGTGATACATCATAATGTGGGCACACGTACATGTACAGGAGTCACAACTCATACCACGGCCGGTTGCGGTGGCCTGCCGCACAGATTACAAGGTACATGTACTTTTGTTTTCATTCTAAACAAAAATGCAATTTAGTCGCTCAAGTATGTATACTTTTTAATGTCCATTTTAAAGTGCCTGTCTAAAATCACACACTGCCCGTCCAAAAGACGGGTGACTAGATGAAACAGTACATTCGATCAAATAACTAAAACAAATAACATTCATAACTTTAATGTTCAAAATGTTTTAGAAAGAAAAAATGATTATTAAGAGTGGATTCACACCGAGCCTTTTCGTGCGTCAATGTACGACGAGCTAATTCGTGCCATGAGTTTCACCACGCTGCATTATACCTTGCCCGAGCTCTTACGATCCTGGAGGGTGCAGGTGTGCTCGACAGCGAACAGTATTAAGTCGAATCACGCGTTTGTACGACGTAAACCAATGAGCCTGCACCGTCCGTGATTGTTACAGCTGACTGCCCAACTAGTATGGAGCGCGGTGATTTCGTGGCAAAAATTTGTTCATCGCGCTTTGACGAGCCTGTGTCTTTCAGTGAAAAGACACACAAAAACACTTTTCCTCCAAGTTAATTATGCAGAACAGTACGCCGTTTCCCTCTACAACTCGGTGTGAAAATTTAATACCTTTCACTATTTAAAAACAAAACTAATTCACTTAAATTTTTTAAAACGTTGCTTGCTACAAAGTATTCAAATCAAACAGAAGAGAATTTATAATTTATATAGTTAATTGTCACTAAAAATAAAAAATTTACAAGAACATAAAGTGCAGGTATGAATGTAAATCTAACAATCTTTTTAAAAAATATAAACACCTCAACAAAAGTAAATTCCCCTCTAAATAATTGATTATATCTCACAAACTAAATTTTGGAATTACACGAAACTTGGTGTGAATGATAAGTGCAATGCATAGAACGTGCATTTCAAGTGGTAGGTATATACCTTGTCATGCATGAATAAGCAGCATTTAAAGGTAAAATTGACACTTTTCAAAATTTTCAAAATGCAGTCAACAATTCCCTAATTCTTTTCACACATGACATTAGGTATGGACCCACCACTTGAAATGCACACTCCTCCATGCATTGCACTAATCATTCACACCAAGCTTCGTGTAATTCCGAAATTTACTTTGGGAGATATAAGCACTTGTTTAGGGGGGAACTTAGTTTTGTTGAGGTGTTTATGTAACAGCAGATACTAGTTTAGACCCCTTGTTCAATACATGGTCATTCTAGTGCGAAACTGTTCTCACTGCACTAAATACAGCTCTGTAAAAAACATTTCAAGACATAAATACGTGTAAGGCACCTAGGAAGTCTATGTGTACAGTGCGAGTCAAAAAACTATACACTTTTAAAATTATTCTTGTGCTTTTACCAATATTCATATGAGATGTTTTGACGTGTCTTTTGGTATTTACAAACATTTGAGTACACAGTGGCAGGAGTTGAACATCTTGCATTAGGAAATTGCTGGCGAAAGCTTTGGAACACAGCCGTGGTGCACTGCGTGCGGTAGAATTCACTTACCAAGTAGGCCCTTTGCTGGGGTGTGAGCCGAGGACGAGCCATGTTTTAGAATGAAGAATAGCTCACAAGATGTTTTATTGTACGTATGTTCAACGAGGCTCTGTTGATCCTTAACAACCAAGTCACTGGCAGAGCTGCCCACCCTCCCGAATTTTGGAGAGGACATCCGGGAAAACAGGTTCATTCCGCGACTCCAAAAACATTTGACAATCCAGGAGGGTGTTTATCCATGACAGGACTCGCAAAATTAGTCATTTTTCGAAGAATCTGTTGCAAAATCCGGAAGGGTTGGCAACTCTGCCCTGGTTAAAATCCTTTTCTTCTTCCAAGCCATACTGAATTGGCGCAAGTCGTGTTCCACCTGACACCCTTATTTGCCTCATGTTTTAAACTTATCCACAATACATGTCAAAACATCTCATATAAATATTGGCTCACTAAAACAAGTAATTTTAAAGGTGTACAGTTTTTTTTACTCGCACTGCCGTGCATATACCGTGTCGTGTATGGGAAAATTACATCGTAATTCAAAGTGACATGCCAACTAAGACACGGGCTTGTGCGCAATGACCAACCTGCCTCTTTACGTCACTTCTTATTTCAAGCCAAGAAAAATATAACAACCAGTGGCGGATTGCAATAAAATTGACTTAGCTACCAGTCTAAGACAAGTGTTTTATAGCCGGCTATCCAACTTAGCCAGTCTCGGCTTAATCACTAGTTTAGCCCATTGCAATACACCAATCTAACTAAAGTACGGCTGCGCCAGAAGACAAACACACATCCCCTAATGGAAAGTGACATAGAGCCGGCTATACTTGCGTAATTTCAAGCCAAGCAAATGTCCTCACGAAGCCACTTGATAGCGCGTGCACTCCAAAGAAATTGACTGCGAAAGTTATTAAATAGCACGAAAAAAGCATGGGCGTAATGTGCGTTTTGTTCACAGCACATTCAAGATGTAGCGTAGTGTCCTAAAATTATAGACTGATTTTAGCCCGTTTGCCGCGGGCCTAAATTTTTAAGACTGGTCTTACATTAAGACCATGATATTGCAATCGGGCTATAATTATAGACCGGTCTTATTGGGCGTCGTGTTAGCCGGCTAAGCATATAGACCGGTCTTAGACTGCATATTACAATCCGCCCCAGGTCCAACAAGTTTTACCTGTGAATATTGAAGAAAAAAACCCAAAATTGTGGTAAATGAAACCCTGAAATGAAGATTAATAAAGCTCTCAATATCTACAGAGTTTCTACAAATTTGACAACGGCATTTTTATTTGATAGATCCGCCATTCGTCTGTTGCTCTTGACTCGGCAATTTCTCCGGCGGCTTCGGTCGACCGTAGATATAAATAGCCAGAATGACCAAGCTAGCCCCTAAACCGAATTGCAAATTGACCTGGAAATGAAACAAATAAACAGCGGCAATCGTGGACACAATGATACTGACGGACGTGGCAAAACCTTTGAGGATGTTATCCGCGTACTTAACGACCACAGCGACGGTCAAACCGCCGAACGCCTGAAGTCCAATGGCCGCCCAGACGTAATGCGTGTAGGCAAATAGCATTCCTTTTTCCCTGATTTCAGGCCCATCTTTAAGGATCATTGTAATGAATCCGATAAGCGCACCAAGCGATCCCAACTGGATATTACGTATCCATAAGGACGTCTTGGAGCCTTTCAAGATCTTCTCAAAGTAAACTCCGGAGAATCCGGATAAACAACAAGCCACAAAGATGGCGAGAAACCCATGAAGGACGTTCTGCTCCGTGTGGCTGACTTCAGCAGCTCGTTTAGACGGGTCCGTGGGTTGGATCTGAACAATGGCCACTCCAGCAAAGAGAAGAAGCAACGCTAACCACTGGATGGGGGCTAGATTCCTGTGAAGCATGACCACACTGAACAATGCTGTGGTTAGGATCTTTAGCTGGTACGTCACCTGTGAGCAACATAAAATAGTTACTGGTATGAATCAAAACTAGTACATTATGCCCGGACATACTACAAACAGTTTCTTGGATTTGTCAAATGTCCATTGCTAAATAAAATTGTCAAAATGTATCTAGAACAAAATAAAGAAATAGTACGTAAAAATTTAGAAATAGTAACTTTACAGTGACCATGTACCGGTATACATTCATGTGTTAAGTGTGTGCTCTGTGTAATTTACGCTTTTCACAAATGAACGGTACGCCAAAAAAACCATGCGTGTCAGACGTTTGACACTTAATGTGCATGTGTGACCTGGGATCGATTTCACAAAAGTTAAGACGAGTTCAATGCGTCCTGATTCCCATACCAATGTCCCAAGATAAGACGAATGACCCTTCCTAAGACGTGTCTTTGCACTTTGTGAAATCGGCCCCGTTATGTATTCAAATCAAGTAATGGGTCTCGCCAGTTAGTACAAATTATCAACTGAGAACTGGGATCGATTTCACAAAAGTTAAGAAGAGTTCAGTGCGTCCTACCAACGTCCCAAGATAAGAAGAATGACCATTTGTTTTTATACACGAATCAAAAGATCAAAGTGTTGCAGACAAAGAGGCAAACTGAAATTTGTTTTCATTTCAGAAAGAAGTGACCTTTTCTCTACTTCAAATTTTTTTATTGCTAGTCATGGAGGGAACCAACAGTTAAAAAACAAAGAAAGAACATTACATTTCAAACAGTAACAGTAGCCCACTGATCAATTTCTGACCCAAACAAACTTGTTGGGATTGTTGCAAATGATATACTAAACAAACTCAGTAAACTGTTACAGATCATAACACCTAGAAGTCATTGAAAATGACAAAAACTTTTGTACACAAGTCAATGGAGATTTCCTGTGTTGTCCTGAGATGACATCACGGATTTGCTCATAAATATGGAAATTTCATTAGCATACTTTTGGCGGCAAAGTGTTGATAGCGATCGATATTTGACGTGGTTATATTACCTGAAATGTTGCCGCACTGAGGTTGGACACGCCAACATACATCAGGTTGTTCTGAATGGTATAAAGGAACGCCGGCACGGCCACTTTGAGCGTGTCAACAGGCTGCATAATAATCGTTTCCCAGATCAGTTTAGCCACTTTGACAACGTTGCCCTTGTGTTGGATCAGCAGGATAAATACGCATGTCATCATCTTTAGCGATTCAGTGATGCACACGGCCGTCGTGGGGAAGTACAACTTGCCCGGCTGGTTGCGCGTATAACGCATCATGAGAATGAGGGCAGCATTCTGTAACACCAGGCACACCAGGCTGACATATTTGAGGTTCACGTACGTTGCAGAACCTGTACAAACATGACATGAGACCAAAAATTAGCAGAGTTCCCGATAACATTTTTTTCTGTAATACTGATCAGCCAGTCCAACGTGGTCACCATTTTGGGTCCTCTGGGCAAACCTGGGTACCAACTGGGGCCAATTTCATGGAGCTGTTAATAAGGACAGGAAATGAGACAAAACAGACGAATTTCACATTAGACGGTCTACGCACTTCCGGATTGAAACCGAGGCGCTTCTGGATCAGCAGTACATGTGCGCTACAACATGTACAAGTACATTTTTGACTAAGTGTGTACACGTGTGTGCTTTTCTACATGGCATTTAGGAGTGATTGTGCATTCACTTTAGTTACGAAGAGCCTCGTTATCAAACCCGGAAGTGCGCAGACCGGTCTCAAATTGGTTAGGGGCCGTCCATAAAGTACGTACGCACGAAATGCTGACTTTTTAGAACTCACCCCCACCCCCCTGCACGCATATTTCGTGACATCACCCATATGCTTTAACGTTGGGTGTACGCACTGGGGCTATTTTATGGAGCTTTTAAGTACAGACTTTTGATTAGCACAAAATGGGTTACCAGTTAAAATCATATGTGATGTGTATTCTGCTACTGTTGCCAAGAACACAAGTTGGCATAGGTACATTTTAGGCTGGTAATCTTGAATTTTGTACTCTTGAAATTTGTACTCCGCATGTCCATGAAAATGGTGAATGTTGCATACACTGCCGATGTTCATATTTTAAATGGAACACAGTCCTGTACTTTGCCCTGTGCCCCAAGCCACAAACAAATACAATGTTCAAGTGTACTATATTGTAGGGCAAGTGACTGAAATCTTTGACCATACCAAAGATATGTTTACTAGACCACAGCCAAAAAATAAATAAAAGCATTGTATTGTCAGTTAAAGGAGTGTGACCAGATCACATTTTTGACCCCTCCATTTTTCCATGGATTTTGGTACCATATCAATATGGTCATATTTTTCACATTACCATTCTGAAATTTATGCCTTCAATCTGTATATTTCCAGGGAGATCTTCAAAAATCCACCAAAGTTTAGTAAACTAACTTATCCGGTTCCATAAAGCAGTGCAGTGATTACACCAACCTTTTGGCTTCCACATCCAAAATAGGGATTGGAAATTTCTTGTTTTCTTCCCATGGATAGTATTTTGGGGAGGTATATTATATGTTAGAACAAAATCCATCTGGTAAAGGTCCTTTAATCCCTAAATGGTAAACTCCTGTTCATATATGTAGGAAAAAGTGTAGTAATTGCCTCGCTCAAGAACATGTTTTATGAGCTGTCCTGAATCAGATTTGAACTCTCCAGCTATTTTGGGATTTTTTAGTAAACAAATCGAGTAAAACTCCCAAAATACTTTGGCAATTTTCCTGCGCGTTGTTCAATGTGTCGAGTTGTTTTTGTTCGATCGCAGCTACGCGTGCGCACGCACACGGCCGGGTAAATACACTGCATAAAGTTTACTTCTGTGCATGTGCTGTTTTTGTGTGCGTGCGCGTGTTCCATACGCGCTGAAACTGACTAGGGCGCGGCTACGAGCCAGGCTCAAAAGTGTTTAAGACTGACCGGGCCTTTATCGTCCGTTTAAGACTGCCTACGTGACTTACTCTCAGCCAATAGGCAGGCGTAAACTTTTTATTTAAAAATAATTATTATAAATGTTTGTTGTACTGAATATGGCTACATTCCCTATTATAGCTGTGTATGTTTTCAATGACCAATCTCTCATGTTACTCGTATAAAATTATTGTACAATTCTTGTACTTGAATGACAAGTTAAAGGCGCTGTAGATGATCTGTAGAGTGATTCTGCGAATAAAACCATTATAAATCAAAAGAAAGACATCAACAAACTCATCCGAAGAAATTTCAGCTTTGTCAAATGTACCACGTTTAAAAAAACCATGAAAATCCATATGCGTTTTCCTGGTCTTGGCGGGGTGTTTCAAATATTCGTTCTCAGTTGATCCGGTACTACATGTATGTGGCTTGCGTCATGCACTCTGTGGCGCACATCATATACTGCGTGTGTGCGCGATCCATAAAAATGCATCGCGTTGGAACACGCACACGCAGTACACAGCGCCCATGCATTTTGGACCGCGTAGATGCGAACCAAAAATAAGTAAATCGTTTGCAAACGATCTAAATAATTTCATCTTTACGGATTATTTTCTGGTAAAATTATATCATTTTGAGCGGAAACCTTTCATTGGGTAGTTGCTATTAATTCAATCTTTACTTTCAGAACTTTTCCCCTGTAAACTCGTCGATTACTTTTTGGGGTCATTGCAAATGATACACTGGGCCTTTAAAGTGAGCAATGTTACATACACATATCATAACATTTTTGTCAGAGCAAAACAGTTATAACAAATGAATCAGTTTCCTGGTCCCTGGGCCATCAGGAAATGCGCTAAAGCCTCTCAACATTTAGTGCCCGTTCACATGATTTGTAATGTTTAAAAGATTAAAATCAATTCTCAAATGGAAAAAGGAAGTCGTTTGAATTGTCCACATACAATGTACAAATTGCTGATGTGTCCAATACTCGGCGGATGTTTAGATTTCTGTTGTTCCAGTGCTACCCCCTGAAATTTTGGTCAAGTGGAAAAAGGCCTATAAAGCGCCAAAAATAACCTCAATCCAGAAAACTTAAGATAAAGGGGCGAATATGCACACGTGTTAGGCATGAGTGCTATTTCAGACATCTGGTAGGCTCAGCAGTTCTATACAGCAAACGGGTTAAAAAGCAGATTAATATGGTTGAATAGACTGATCCAGTAAGCCATGCCCATGCAGAAACGCGTCTAGCAAATTTCAAAGTGCGCAGAATCATCAGATTGTTTAGATCGCCAACAGAGCATGTGGATTGCCACATTGGTTCCTTCCCCATGTACGATCACTATAAACAAAGGTCATTTAAAAAATATTTTTTTTATTGAACTTTATTTTAAGTCAGCAAATAAATATAAACAAACCAGAAGCGCAGCAATAAACAGCATTAAATTAAAATAAAGCAACTATAAGTTGAGCTGTGTGTGAGTTCAACAAACAAAGCAACAAAGCGAGTTAAGGTAAGTAAATTAAGCAAATATGGCAAGTAGATTAGTTAACACAATGCAGAACTGGGCAGGTAAAACGGCCATTCGTACAAAGTTTTTGATATATTATGTTTGTTTGTTTTTTTTAATCGGCATATTTTGCAAGCAGGAAAGCTTTAAACTCTTTTTTAAAGGCAGGTAACTTTTCTTGACTTTTCAAGAAAAGTGATTAGTTGATTTGTTTTTTTAAAAATCACAATTGCTATTTGTGAGTGCTTGATTAATCAAATTAATTGCTTTTTTTAATAAGCTTTCTAGGTGTATAAAAGATTTTCAAAGCTGGTACAGTAGTAATTACCTATACGCAGTTTGAAAATCTGGTCCGACTTTTGCCAGTGCATGGTTATCTAAATGACTCAGTGGCCGTCCATCCACACACACATAGCTGCAACTTCCTCACTGCAGTGTTAAGTCAGTTGTGACGGAACAGCGGGCATACCACTGAAACTACTGGCACACAAACACAGAAACCAAAGTGTGACTCTGTGTAACACAGGCTTCCAACTTCGGGCAACTTGCATTGCGTCCCAAAATCTTTAAGGCATAACACTTGGGGCGTGTTTGTTTCGGACGGATCTAGATTCAGATCCGCGCAGATCCAAGGTGAACTCGTTCACTTCGCGCACATCCTGATCGAGATCTGTGATATCCTTCGAGAGATGGTTCAGCGCTAGATCCAAAATGGCGACGTAAACATCGTGGAGATTTTGTGCGAGTAAAACCATGTCGTTTCAATTTTCAGAGGCAACACACGATAGAAACAAATTTAGAATGCTTGTTTATTTACGACGAATGTCGTGGGAGAAATTTGTAACAGAAATTTGATAAATTTGGTAAATAAATTGCAATTCACGTGATTTGAGATCCGAGTTGAGAGCGGTTTCGTTTGTTTCTGCGCGGTAAAACAGATCGGGATTCGGATCTGTAACACGCCCCAAGTGATCCAAATAAAAAAAAAACATAAATAACATAAAACTGATGTTCCTTTAAAAGCAGTATACATGATTGGTATCTTGAAAATCAGAAATGTTCACAGATTTACGCCTAACTTGCACAATATAAACATGATGATCGTAGAAAACTTCCCCTGAAATGGTTTTGTCTCAGGAAGTGCTATAGTCTTTGAGAAATTAGTAAAACAATTAGTTTTCGTCTCATGAGACGAAAAATTAATTCGCCCCAAAACCACTTCGCCCGAGTGCCATTTCGCCCCAAATCCCAAACACTACATCGCAAGTACGGAGCTGGTTTTTGCTCAGGTTGGTATAAAACAGGGGGATAAAACTATTTGTAACGGTTTATCTTTAAACTCAAAAGCTACATGAGCTAATAAAACAATTTGTTAACCATTATGCAATTAACTTTTCTTTTTGGATTGTAGAAAAAAAGCAAATCTTTTCTTTTGTAATGGTTTTTTATTGTAGGGTGAGCTCTTTTAGGCAAAAGCAGTCACGATTGTCAACTAAATAAATGTGAAACAGTTGAAATAATTGACACTTTTTTGCCGCCGTGGGCATGACATATTAGCAAGAGCTTGTAAGCAACACTGTGGGTGTAAACCAGTTGTGAATGTAGTGATTTGGGAGAAAATGTGAATATGTAGCTCTACTGGCTGGCTGCAAAAAAAAATACTGCATGCACACATAATGTACCAAGCATTGTCATAAAACCTGCCCCAGGACGGCTATTTTCAAGTGCGTCACCCACATGGTTTTGAAACCAAGGGCCAATTTCATAGCGCTGCTTAAAGACCTATAGATGATCTGTTTTTGAGCGATTCTGGGAATAAAATCATTATAAAAAAAAGAAAGACATCAACAAACTCATCCAAAGAAATTTCAGCTCCGACAAATGTACCACGTCTTCTAAAAACATGAAAATCCATTTGCGTTTTACCAATCTTGGCTGGGTGTTTCAAATATTCGTTCTCAGTCGGTCGCATACTCTGTGGATCGCGTCATGCCTGTGGCTCGCGTCATATTGAATGTGTGTGCGACGCATTAAAAAATGCATCGTGTTGAACAGCATATACACGCAGTACACAGCGCCCATTTCGGACCGCCCAGATGAGAAGTAAATCGTTTGCAAACGATCATAATAATTCCATCTTCATGGACTATTTTTTGGTAAAATTATATCATCTCGGGAGGAAACATTTCATTGGATAGTTGCTACCAGTTCAATCTTTACTTTGAGGAAGGTTTTCCCTGTCAACTCGTTAATTAACTTTTGGGGTCATTGCAAATGATAGTGGGCCTTTGAGGACAAGCAGTAAAGGAGTGCTCACTGTAGCGGATGAGTTAAGCGCTATTTCATGGTTGCGGCGTGGTTAAGCATGTGCGTGGCTATTGTTGCGTCACTATCTTAAGCAAAGTTTGGCCCTGCAGTTGAGGCCCATTTCCAGTTGCTTACCATGTCTATGAAATAGCCTGACTCTTTGTTAACAGAAAATGGGCTGTTAAAGGCACAGGCTCGTCCGCAATGCGTGCGCGCCAAATTCGTGCCACGAAATACGCAGCTCCATAGCAAAGGCATGAAGCTGCGTATTTTGTGGCACGAATTTGGCGTGCGCGCATTGCTGACGAGCCTGTAAGCGGCTCTATGAAATGGGGCCCGGCTGTTTTTACAATTAAATAACGTGACACCGATTTATAAATCTACTACATGTACCGGTACATACCGTTAAAGTTGAAAACATACCGCATCATCAATCACAAGAAGGAAAAAAATCAACTCAAACTAAAAGCAACTTCTACGAAATTGTGCAGAACAAACACGACTAAAACCTGGTAGATGTTCATCTACGTATGGCACAAACACTTGGTCTCACACAAAACATTCATACCGAAACTGCTGCAAACATCGTATAATTACTAAGTAGCCATTGTGTAATTAGCAAATATCTTCACCATGAAAATGACACGCATTTTGGACTGACAATTATACAAAATGTTTGCACTTTAGGAAACAGGTGGTGCCTTACTCACCAGCTGAAACAATAAAAAGAGGGTGCAGCGTTTTCTCAGGTTTATCCCCAAAGGGGGTGCTCGGCTTATCATTGTACAGTATATATGGAGATGTAATTCATGTTTATGTACATTACGAATGCAGATGTTTTTAGGGCAGAAAATTCTCACTGAAAGGGCGCTGTAATTTGTATTTTTGGACGAGTCTTTTGGAGTTTAAAAAGGGCACTTCCGTTGGAAAATGAAAACGTCTATAGGCCTTTTCACACTACCTCTCAACCCGGGGTGAACTCCGAGAGCGCCCCTGGTTATCAACCCAGTTTTCGGCAGTTGATCGGGGAGGATTCACACTTGTTCAACGCCAACCCGGGGCGAGTGGTATAATAGAGCGTTGCTCCCATGCGTAACACCCCGTTTACACTCGATTCGCCTTTGCCGAATCGAACTCCGCAATTTCCAAAAAGGGGAGTTGAAGCCGGGTAGGCACTAAGTGTAAACGCAAAAGGTGACTTGAAAAAGGCGGATCAGACCCGGGTCTGATTCGCCTTTTTCAAGTCACCTTTGGGGTAGGGTTGAACCCCGCAATTGCGGGGTTGAACCCTGCAATCGTCAAGGTCGCTTGTAGTGTAAACGCTACCCGAATACAGATTCGGCAATTTGAGTGTCCTTGGGGCGGTGCCCGCAGTGTAGTAGATTTAATTGACCAATGGTGCAGCAACACCTAACAGCTCACGCATGCGCTGCAGTTACATTTAGTGGTGACTTTTGTGGTTTCTGAAGCAAGTTGAAGCGATTTGGGGTGTAGTGTAAACGCGGCAAATGTTCAGTTTTGTGGTCGCAATAAAAATGCTGGATCTGTATCCACCTTTGCCGATTCGAGTGTAAACGCGGTGTAAGTGCTGTCCCAACCCCTGCCTAAAATAGTTCAAATTCATCATCGCCTTTCTGCCCCGTTTTTCTTTTTACTACAGAAAAGTGCAAAAGTGAATGACGGACGATGTAAAAGTAGCCTCTCAAAACGGAAGCTCCGATTTTCACACATACAACATGCATGTTCATGTGTACGCCGCCGCTACCCAGGGAGTCGCTATAAAGCGTGCACCTGAACACATTTATTCAGCTGGTAGTATTCATGCAAATTATTTTTAAAACGGAAAATTTTGCGCGTTTTGGCATGACATTTGTACATGTAGCTCACAAGCCGCAATAATCTCAACCCGGGGCAAACTCAGGCAATGGCCTCTGTAACCTCTGTGAATTTCTAGCCCTGTTTTAGCACAGTTTATTTACAAACTGCTTACATGCACTGATGAATCACATCGCCAACTGCTTATTTTGGTGGTATTTTGGGGCGGAAAATCTCACCTACTGGTACGCACAGGTGGATTTGCGTGATATTTGGCACACATATAAAAAAAACCAGCCCCAATGGACCTGCACTAAAAAGAAATCGGCCTGAAAGATTTAATGACAGAAACAAAAGGCGGCATGATATACAGTGCAATTTCATGCAGCGGTCCATCAAGCTTGCGAACTTCGGTTACAGATTTGACCAATAATAGTGTCACGACTGCACGGATGATGACATCACGGATTTCCAAGTTGCTACCTTTAAAGGGCCTGTGACATGCTAAACAACTTTGTGCCTAAGCTTTGCTTCATAATGACGGATTACTTGTTCAGCAAGACATACTATTGTTCGTTTGGATGTAAAATCAATAAAAGGTGGCCTTTTTCAACTTTGAAGATTTCATTGCAATAAATCACAGACAGAGGGCGCTGTTTGGAGTGCATCACATAAGGAAGACAGAAGGGAAAAGTTAAGAAAAAACAAGACTTCCAGTTGGACTTGTGGCAAATTGCTGCAGTTTCTACCCCCAGTTTTGTCATGGCTTACAGCAGGCAACATGTAAAACAAACTCAAACAGCCATGGATTACAAAAGTTTCAGGAAAATTGAGAAAAAAGTGGAATCTTTTGTGCACAGTTGAATGTGATTTTCCTGTGTTTGCCTCTTGTGACATCGTGACCTTGGTCATGAATATGCATATTTGCATTAGCATAAAAACTAAAAACCTTTGTTTTAACCCCAAAGCTCCAAATAGGATTTTTATGACTTTAACTGAGTAGAGTGGTTTTAAAGCATAGATTTCATTGATAAAAATCCTAAATAAGGGGCCCTTTAACCTACATGTACTATAAAAAGGGAAACATTGTACAACTGTACAGCACATCTTAATAATATTAATTTATATTTACTAAAGAACAATTCACAGCCAATTGGTACAAACAGGTGTTGCACTCGGCCTTAAGCGGACCTTGTACCAAACCAACATTTATTGATTTTACGAGTCACAAAAAAACATACATGTACATGTATTTGGAATTATCCATTATAGTCCCAGTACTTCAGTGTGTGGCAAGCTGCCCACAGCTGTGAAATTGTGAGATACACTTGGCCCAATTTCATGGTGCTGTTATTGCATGAGAATTTGCTATTAAAGCACAATTTCATTGCTATATTTTGCAAAAATGGATTGTCAGCTAAAATTGTGTGTGATGTGTTTTTACTGATATCCTGTTGCCGTTTCTAAGAACACAATTTGACATTCATAAATACTTTAGACAGTTTACGCATCCCTATTGGCTGAAAGCACTTCACGAAAGGAAGGGGAATCATTCACTGGTGTGATTGCAGCTAGCTGCAGAATGTTTGTGAATAAAGCAAAACACATTGCAATGTACAGTTTTGGGAATGTTGTGGATGTTCGTCTGTTGTCCTGGGATTACTGAAACCAAAAACCACACGATCAAACATAAAATACAAATTGTGGGGCAAAAATTGCATCCACTGGTTGCCACTGAGATGCCGTGTGCAAAGTTTATAGAACATGGCAGAGAAAGTTGAAATATTTTCAAGGAAATTGGTAAGAATATTTGTCACTCCGGTAAAAATTGAGAAGTTGATCATGAATATTGGTTTGTTTTTTTAAAATGCAGATTTAGTAGAAAAACCCAAATTTAGGAGTGAAAAAATGTGAAGATTTTCTAAGAAAATGTTCAGCCAGTCTTATATGTTTTGTGCACAAGGTCTGAAGCCACGATAAACTTCAATCAATTATTTCCTCCACTTGACCCAACTAATTTTTTGTTGCTATGTGGTAGGCGGCAGCTGTGAATTACAGAATCAATACCGTGTATTTATAAACAACAGCACCATAGTACATGCATGTGACTTTCTAAACTGCATCTCCATGTGGGTCTTTCCACAGTAAAGGGGCCATTTTGGCAACACAGACCATATTTTCGAGGAAATACCTTTGTCTTACTTTTAGAAGGCTAAAAGTGTTGTTTTTGACGTTTATATTGGGACGTTATCATTTTCTATATAACACTTTTAGCCCCTTAACATTTTAACCCCCTTCGTCGTGTGGAACATTCGAGCACGCCCTCAAAAGTCCAATTACCCATGTGAAAATTCTTACCGTAAATTCCAAATCAGACATTTAAAAGCACACCATGGAGGTCCTTGTAATCTCAAGACTTCTGTACCCTTGTCGTTCATTGTCCATGATGACTCAAACATCAAAAAAGGATAAAAGGGAGCAAAATTTGGCGTAAAATCGAAAATTTTCAGCCAGCGTGGTACCACAGACTTCATGCCTGGACGCTTTAAAAGGAAAGTAGTCCCACCAACGCGGATGGATTTTGTTTAGCCTAGACTGGCCCCCTGTCCACATATTTACTTCTCCACGCGTTGTATATGAGCGAGAGCAGCGTAGCGCACATAGACAGGGGGCCAGTCTAGGCTAAACAAAATCCATCCGCGTTGGTGGGACTACTTTCCTTTTGACGCGATATAGTAGCGAAGTTAACATGGTCAAGTCTCCCGTCTGTCCAGATTTGTCGATTTTACGCCAAATTTTGCTCCCTTTTATCCTTTTTTGATGTTTGAGTCATCATGGACCATGAACGACAAGGGTACAGAAGTCTTGAGATTACAAGGACCTCCAGGGTGTGCTTTTAAATGTCTGATTTGGAATTTACGGTAAGAATTTTCACATGGGTAATTGGACTCTTGAGGGCGTGCTCGAATGTTCCACACGACGAAGGGGGTTAAAGTGTTATATAGAAAATTATAACGTCCTAATATAAACGTCAAAAACAACACTTTTAGCCTTCTAAAAGTACCTTTGTCTAGTCTCAAAATAAGGGAAAGGTTACCATGCACGGACACCCACTGCGACTCCATACACTAAACATATAGCACAATTCTCAAAAATTCAAAGTTTTTCCTTAGTAAATTTAAGACACCTTTCCCTCCTAATTTTGCGTTTTTATCATAAAACTAACATTTTTACATAGTTTATATGGCAACGAGGAAAATCCTGAGTGTCCGTGCATGGTAATGATCACAAAATAAGTTTCAGTTGTTCTGAAGAGATAACTTAGGCCCAAAAAAGGTTACAAATAGTCTGAAAACATGCCTTTCTAAAAACCCTGTGTACAAATTTCTAATAATATACGCTCGTAACCGGGCCGGACGGCCTAACATGCAACACAAGTGTCTGTCCCGGTTACACGCGTATATTGGAAATCTGTGTTCAATGTTAACGAAAAAATACAGAGAGCAGTTTTGTTTGTTTCTGCACGGTAAAACAACTCGGGATCTGGATTCGGATCTGTCATGACACGCCCTTCGTGTTCCTGTGTGGACCGGGAACCAGTCTAATTCGAGTCCAGTCAGTAGTACACGACAACGTTTAATACACAAACTCATACTGCATAACCGCTTAAACGTTACGCCATAAACAACATTGCTCGAAAAGAAAGCGCTGTAAATTTCCAATACACGGTACCTGTTTTGGGGATTACTGTTGGAGAAACTTTGCCGTTTCCCATGTTAAGAACGGCCTCCCGCTCTCCTTTAGAAGTTGCCATGTTGGATTTTCCCACAGACATAATAAACCAATAGACAGGGCTGCGTTCCAAACACGCGAACGTTGCCAACGTTCGCCACTGGTTACAGTACTTTTGTGCACTCGTCTATGAAAAGCCGGGTACCAGTTCTTGGCGAACGATGAAAACGTTTGCAATGTTCGCGTGTTTGGAGTATCGATACTGTCTTTTCGATTATTACGAAACTTAGTGAACTCGGATACGTACAGAGTTATTATGGCTGCGAATAAATGAGAGCGTCTATAGACCTTATCGCCAATACCGCTTGGGCGAGTTTGCACAAAAGCACAACTGTATTATGGGAAGGAAAACGGGGCAAAGTCTGCCCCGAAAACCTTCCCACAATACATTGCTGCTTTTGTGAAAACTCACCCAAGCGGTACAATAGAGCCTTTGCACGGCGGCCATGACAGGGGGCAGTCACATGTGTCATCTTGATCTTGATCTTGATAGGATAATTGATTAGCTCCAACTGGAGCATCACTCAATGTGAGGATGGGAGGCCAGAGGGCAGCTAGTCAAGAGATGCATGATTAGCAGTAGCTAATCCTTTCTGGAACATCTTAGGATCAGTGATACTGGTCAGGGAATAAGGTAGCCTATTCCAGTCCCGTGCTGTATTTGGAAAGTAGGACATCTGGTGACACTTTGTCTTGGATGCAGGAATGCAGAGTGAAAGTGGATGGTACGTGTTGTCTAGTGGACACTGACGATTTCCTATTATTAAACTGTAGATGATCACTTAGCTGAAGATCCATGTGATGATGTACAATTTTGTGCATAGTGACCAGCCTCTGCGTATGACGTCTGGATTCGAGTGTAGTGAGACTAATTGATCGTTGCATAGCAGTGACAGAGCTTTCTCTACCATAATCGTTCATGATGAAACGTGTAGCTCGCCTTTGAACAGCTTCGACTTTGTTGATATTCCGTTTTGTAAAGGGGTCCCACACTGAGCTGCAGTATTCCAAATGTGGTCTAACAAAACTTTTGTAGGCTTGTAATTTGACAATTTGAGGTGCATTATAAAGATTACGACGGAGAAAACCAACCATACTATTGGCTTTTGAAACTATACTGTCCACATGTATATTCCACTTCATGTCGCCCGACAATGTTACTCCTAAGTATTTATGACTATCTGCTGTTTGAAGACGATGACCAGACAGCTTATACGAATATTCAAATTTTGATTTCTTCCTACTAAAGTGAAGATTACTACATTTTTCGGGTTTAAAGGAAAGTAGCCACTTTTTCTCCCAATATTCCAGTCGTCCCAGATCACGTTGAAGGATCTCACAATCTGACAATGAGGAAACTGGTCTGTAAATGACACAGTCATCCGCGAACAAAGAAATGTTGGAATTAATCCCATCGCCCAAGTCATTTATGTACATAAGGAACAATAACGGACCAAGGACGGTTCCTTGCGGAATTCCAGACATAACCTTAATGATATCACACCCTGAATGTTGACTGACTGCTGTCGCCCGATGAGAAAAGACGAGATCCATCGATGAATAGGACCAACTATACCAAGGTGATTGATCTTATGAAGCAACCTGCGGTGAGGAACTTTGTCAAACGCTTTGGCGAAGTCCAAAATTATGGCGTCGACTTGAGCTGTACTATGTTCTTTTGCTTTCCATATTTTATGAATAGTTGTGAGTAATTGAGATTCACATGAGCGTTTTGAACGAAATCCATGCTGTGCATTGCTGAGAACTTTATGGTGATCTAGATGTCGCATTACGTGACTGAAAATGATGTGCTCCAGGACTTTACAACAAACTGATGTCAAAGACACAGGCCTGTAGTTGGAAGGATCAGTATACGGCTGCCTTTTTAAAAAATAGATGACTGTTGGCTTTCATCCATGACCTGGGTAATATGCCACCATTGATCGATGCTTTGATTGAAGATTTTGGTTAGTACAGGAGCAATCTCAGTGGCACATTTCTGAAGCACAAATGGATGAATGCCATCCGGTCCAGGGGCCTTATGAGGAGCCAACTTATGGAGAAGTTTGTAGACACCTTCAGTTCCTATGTAGAGTGGTGATATATCTGGAAGTTTGTTTCCCAGGAGCTTAGGCAGCGGACCAGAATCTTCTCGTGTAAATACCGATTTATATTGCTTGCTTAGGACTTCTGCCTTGTCCATAGGTGAACTAACAATTTTATTTCCATCCCACAGGGCTGAAATACCAGAGGAATCTTGGCGTCTACTCTTGATAAACGACCAGAATCTTTTGGAATTTGTACGTATAGAATCATACACTGTTGTGCACAAATACTCATGCTCAGCACGAGTATGTGCTTTGTGGTTCTATTGTTGCATCATCTAAATAAGAAAACCTGCCCCCTGTCATGGCTGATGGTGCAGAAGCTCTATTAAACCTATAGACTGGACGAGTTCAACCCCGATTTGAACGGGGAGGATTCATACTTGTACTTGACTGTGCAACACCAACCCTGGGCAAGTGATAAATTAGCGTTGCGCGCATGCGTACTAAGTGTTGTTGTATATTTTATGGAATCTTCGGCAACTAAGGCCCTTTATGCCATCAACTATACGGTTTTAGCTTTAACTATACTATATTATCAACTTGAGATGACGAAGAAGGAGTTGCAGTTTTAGAAGTGGGAGGAAAACCCCCAGAGAAATGCCCCAGGGGAAAACCCACGCGGTCAAGGGACTGCAAACCCAATCCACATACACGCCCCGGATTCGAACCCGGGACGCCAGAGGTGAAAAGCGAGGAAAGAACCCGTACGCCAACCCGACCGCCCTGCGTACTAAGTTCTCTTCCCTGCCGCAAATAGTTCAAATTTTCCGAATTCATCATCGATTTTGTTTGCACTGTTCTTCTTTTTTGCTGCTTGTGTCATTTCCCACCCCCCACCCCCTTTTTTTTTACACGATCGAGAGAAAAGTGCAAAAGTGAACGACAGACGATGTGAAAAATAGCCTCTCAAAATGGACGGTCTGATCTCAACGTACACGGTAGTACGCATGTCGCGCGGCCATCGGCTAGTTGTGTACACTGCCGGTACCGTACTCGGGGCCGCTAAAACATGTATACCTGAACATATAGTATTCGTGCACATTATTTTAAAAAACCGGCACTATTTGCGCGCTTTGGCATGCCATTGTAGTTTTACCGTAGCTCAACCCGGGCGAACCCTGCTCGTTTCATTTCACACTACAGGGCTGCGTTCCACATACGCGAACGTTTGCAAACGTACGTTGGCAACGTTGGCCAACAATTTCAAGTGGAACGAATTGTGCACCACCAACGTTCGCCAACGTTGGCCAACGAACTTTTGGATTGTTCGCGATGTTCGCGAGTCATTTCAAAATGGCGTACGCGACATGAAAGATGACAGACGATGGTTTACAGTTTTGAAAATTGCACCTTTCGTGGTTTTCTCCCTTTAATATCGCTGGCGATACATAATCAACGGCAACGTGTCACATTTTCTAAAAAATTTGGTAAGCAGAGGAGAGCCACATTACAACGTAACTACGACCGCTGGGACTGTGGGCGCCGCCATCTTGACAATGTATTTTGGTCATTTTGGCAAACAATCCGTTCCACATTGAACAAAACGTTGGCGCCAACGTTAACAAACGTAAGTGTGAAGCGTCGTTTTCTTCAACCCCATGAAAAGGCCTCTATTGTGTCGTAATTTGCCCATACTTTTCCAAATCACGGTTTTCAATGCACGACTGTTGATCTATGCGTTTATATATCTGTGGATAACCGGCCTGGAGCATCCTCGTTCAACGAAAATATTCTACATTATAGTGCATTTACATTACTTTCTTAAATAAAATATTTGCTTTAAAAATATATGTTTGTATAATATAAATATTAAGACTGCTTAGAACTTGCTCTATTGTGAGAAAAGAAACCATTATTTGTGTTATTTAATTATCGTGATTCGTGATGTTGGAGTCTGGCCTTAAACTTGTACAAGTCAATTTAACGCTTAGTCAAGCCTGGTTCATAGGCGAACACGAGCACGAAATTTGACAACGAATTTGTCCGACGCGCCGCGAATTCCGAGAAAGCTGAAATAGTTTTAAAGGCCATTCAGATTGTATCATTTGCAATGACCCAATTTTGTTTTTCATGAGTTGACAATAAAAACCTTACTCAAAGTGTTGATAACAATGGTAACAAACACCACATGAATGTATTTCCGTCAAAAATGGTATTTCATGTTGGAAATTGACAAACGAAGGTGGTAAGAAGTAACTATAAATAAATAGTAGTAAACTTGCGGGTACAACCATGTGAAAAAATCTCTTTTTTGGAGTAGTGTTGGCTCTGAAAAGAGCCGGTTTGGTCTCGACGTTTCGAACAGTATACCCTGCTCGTTTTCACATGGTTGTACCCGCAAGTTTACTACTATTTATTTATAGTTACTTCTTACTTTCAACACCATGCAAAGCTTCAAACACCACAAACGAAGGTGGGTTTCTAAAAAAGTCTACCGCGCTCTACCGCACTCTATACCGCGCTGTGCCGTGTTGCTACCGTGCTGTACCGTGTTCCTACCGCATGTACCGTGAAGCAACCGTGCTCTACCGCGCTCTACCGCACTACCGCATTTGCATCGTGTTCGCATCGTGTTCGCGCATCGTGTTGGCGCCGTGTTGACACCGTGTTCTACCGCGTTCTGCCGTGTTGTACCCGGCCGTGTGGGAACCGTGCCCTACCGGGGGGACTAGTGACCGTCGACCCTCGAGACGACCCGTCGACGCGATTTTCGGGCCGGTAGAGCACGTACGGTATATAGCACCGCGTTCTACCGTACTCTACCGTGCGGCAGTATGTACGTACCGTGTTATATGTGACTGTAGCTTTAGCACCGTTTTAAGAAACGTGCCGTACTGAGCAGCCGGAAAAAATCAAAAAGTTCGATCCGAAGCGCATGGATTTTGTCGGTACGTTGGATCGGACATCCGCTTTATTTTTGCGATCCGAAGTCATGGAATATTATATGCCTTTGTATACAAACACGCAACATATTAAACTGGAGTGAAAAAAATGTTGTCCGGAAATTTATGGAGTTTGTGCTAAGCTAAGCTAAGATGCGTGTACGCCGTATAGACCTCGCTTGTCACCATGGTGACACGGTGCGTACCGACTACCGACCGAGAGAAACAAAATGGTGAAAAGCTTAGAACAAGTTTAGTACTTTGACCTCTCACGCACGTGTTACATCATTTCACTGTACTCGGTTGTGTACTGTGCATGCAGTGCGCGCTAATCATGCTCTGCAGACACATACAACTGCAGTGCTGAAAATCTGAACTTCGTAAAAAATATTACCGAGTGAGTGCATCCAAGCCTTGCTCTATGATCCAAGTGTATTATGAACGATTACGAAAAGTGTGAGTTACACCACGAAATACTGAAACTCAAGAACACCTAAAGCACTTGTACAACGATGTCCTATTGCCAACAAGAAGGTGTGTAGCCTATTTGGTTTTTTTACACTTTATTACCATTACAGGCACTGTCAATGTTAGCTAAGATAATCACAGCTCTTTTTTTATCATTTTTCATTGGGATGTGGTCTTTTCACGTGTAGAGCTGAGAGAAGTTATGAACATGAACCCGCCATCGCAAAAACAGGACAAAACAAATGTGTCATTTTCTCACCGTGACACACTAATTCCCCCTAAAACTCACCCAGACCTTGTCAGGCATAACCACTACGCAGGTCCTTGAGGGAAATAACCAGCCACGATGATTATTTTGCCAACAATTCCAGCAAAACAAACCGGTATGCTCACAGCCTAGCCGTTTTTGTCTTGTTCAAAAACAACCAAGTGTCTAGTCTGTGTACAAAGGAATACCAATGCGCATTGGTTACCAGACTTGACCTTCACGTCCAGACGTGAGGGTCAAGTCTGGTAACCAATGCGCATTGGTATTCCTTTGTACACAGACTAGACACTTGGTTGTTTTTGAACAAGACAAAAACGGCTAGGCTGTGAGCATACCGGTTTGTTTTGCTGGAATTGTTGGCAAAATAATCATCGTGGCTGGTTATTTCCCTCAAGGACCTGCGTAGTGGTTATGCCTGACAAGGTCTGGGTGAGTTTTAGGGGGAATTAGTGTGTCACGGTGAGAAAATGACACATTTGTTTTGTCCTGTTTTTGCGATGGCGGGTTCATGTTCATAACTTCTCTCAGCTCTACACGTGAAAAGACCACATCCCAATGAAAAATGATAAAAAAAGAGCTGAGATTATCTTAGCTATGTCAATGTCATTTCTTGTCAGGTTGCATAAGACTCCAGCCTCCCCAACTTACCCAAGTTTTTCTTTGTAATATAGGAAAAGACAGGATTATCTTTGTGACTAAGGAAGATCAAGATGAGCCAGTCCAAACTGAGAGTGTCAAGGAATTAGAAACAAATGAAGAAGAAGAAGAAGAAGGTTTGTACAATACCAATTTATGGTAACAGTTGGGAAATTGAGGAGCGCGTGTGGTCTAGTGGGTATGAAGCGGGACTCCCAGTCAGAGGTTGGGGGTTCGAGCCCCACTTCGACCAACGTGTCTGTGTCCCTGTGTCCCTTGGGAAGCTGTTATGGGGAATGCCACAATCTAACTGCTGATAGGGTTGTGCGCCTTGGTCGGGTTGCCACCTAGTTGAAGCGAAATGGTTCTGGTGATTTCCTGATGGCAACAGCCGCCTCGGAATATGTTTACATAGATAGATGGCGCTTTACAAATGCATGTGTTATTATTATTATTATTATTATTAAATTGATCAGAAATGCATGCATTGGAATGTGCAGATTTGATGGGAAAAACCCAAAATATCGAGTGGGAAAAATTTAAGATTTTGTGAGAAAACATTTTTAAGCCTGTCTCATATGTTCTGCACACAAGGTCTGACGCCATGATCAACTTCTCAATTCTTTCCGGGGTTAGCGGACCTGTAAAAATACCGGCGGGGCCCGGGCCCTTAAACTGCAAGGGAAATGGCCGGCCTTGCGGGACCCATTTAAACAGGGTGCCGTGTGTCTAAGGGATCCTCCATAGCCCGCCTCCCATGGGATTCTCCTGGAAAACTGCCCAGAATCAGTCTACCGTATTTTATACTTCTATACAATGGTTCTTCAATCCTTTTGAAATGTCTCTTATTCTTTTCCAACCGCCAACGTGATAATTGTTTCTTCTGACTCCAAGTTTTTACTTACTCCACAATTCACATGATTATTGTTGTTTACTACCTATTGTTTTATATATTTGAATATTCCCGCCGTGAATATGGCCACTGATGCCGGCACGGCGCTAAACTCAAAACTCACTCACTCAATTCTTTCCGGAGCAACTGCAGAATACCCCGCAACTCGAGCATGACCTTGTTTCATCATCCATCGACTGGTTCTCTTACCGTACTTCCCTTTATAAAAAAATTTTAGAAGCCACAAAGGCTGCCGAATGTATGTGACTAAGACTGACGGGGTATTTTGTAGTTGTGCTATATATTGTATCGTTATTGCTATGGTTGGAATTGTAGGTTGGAACTTTTTTTAAAAGATAGGTATTTTTTTCATATATACATTGAACACGGATTTGGGTCAATTTATATATTGGAATCGATAGTTTATTCAATTCTAAGATATACTTCCCACTGACACTTCCGTCGCAAATGTTGCATTTCTGAGATAAATAAATGATAAAATTACTACATAAAGTAATGCACAAAATTACGTGGTGAGCGGTCTGTGCGTAAGCGCGACAACAGAGGGCGCTGCGCGCGCGCGAATGGTTATCTTGTGCACTAACTGAAGGCAATTTTTGAAGAAGAAAACGTGATTTTTCTACAGAAACGCAACATTTGCGACAAAAGTGCAAGTGGGAAGTATATCTTATAATTACATTATGTGTTGATTCCAGGAGGTAATTTCCTTAAAATCTTTGTTCAATGTATACGAAAAAAATAACAAAAGATAAATTACAGATTGTAGTCATATGCACGGTTTATTCATGACATTGTCTATTTTGAAGGTCTTCTCCTGCCGAATGGTGAAATCAACTGGAGTTGTCCCTGCTTGGGCGGAATGGCCAGTGGGCCTTGCGGAGTAGAGTTTAGAGACGCGTTCTCATGCTTCCATTTCAGCGATGCGGACCCTAAGGGGTCCAATTGCATCGACAATTTCCGCACCATGCAGGAATGCATGGTGCATTATCCCGATCTTTACCCCGTTGGAGAGGACAAGGAGAAAGCGATGATGGAAGACGCAGAGGAAGGAAATCTTGAGGAGGACGAAGACAGAATAGATCATCTTGGTCAAAGTACGGGGGCAGGAGATGCTTCCGTGGATTCAGGAAAAGGTACAGATGATCCTATTTCTAGTACTACTCGTACGCCGTCTCAAAATGTGAACGAGGAGACTTTGAGTGTCAAAACAAGTACGGAAAGTAAAAACATTGTTTCTTCAGAGAAGGAGACTAAATCTTGATGTCGGTCTACGTGGCAAGAAGTAGTTAGGCCAAACAAAATAAATGGTGTGTTTACGGTAACCCGACCTACCTGGAATTTTTGAGGCCAAATTGCCGACCTCAAACTTTTTATTGCCAATTTTCAAGTTGATATTTTTGAGCACTATTTGCAATAATTTCCAACGAACATAACATTTTCTACACTTGTACATGAACATGGTTAATAGTGTTAATAGTAAGTTTCAAACATTGCAAAACAACACGCAAATGCATAATAAAATAAAATAATTTTCCCACCTACCTACCTGGATTTTTTTTTAGGCCGTTACCGTAAACGCACCATTTATTTTGTTTGGCCTTATCTTATGAACTGTAGAATGTACATAAATTTGTAGTTATCTCTTTAAATCACATGAGTTTTTTGCAGATCATTGGAAGCATATGTGAAATGCTCATACTTGTCAGGATGGTTCTAGTTTCAGGACTTTCTTGTAATTTTGGTGTGTGATAAACATTAACATACTGCCTTCTATATTCCTGATTAAAGGCATCCTCTTATTAAAACAGTGCCCCTTTAACGCACTCCCTGATCGTGCATACCGAGGCCCTGTTGAAACCGGCCCCATTTCGCTGGGGAACAAGCGACAGAAATATTGTCGCCTCTCTGGACCAATCAGGGCACTTGGCAGTGCATTGCAGGCATTCAAATGTAATGCGCGCAGATTGTAAACACCGTGCATGCATGTGATACATGTACTCGGTAATGCTGGCCGTAGTCCGCGATGGTGATTGGCTGCTATTTAAAGCATACAGGGGAATCCATTCCATTCACGTTGGTCAGCATGCATCCCTGTTATTAATTTGAAAAACTGCGGAGTAAATCAGATCGTCGCCGGAAATTTTGGTAGGAATGGGACAGTCGTAAGGAACAAAACCCAATACAATTTCTGGAAAGTATAGAAATCATTTCTTTTCGGCATAACGTGACCAAATTGATTAAATTACATCAAAATGACTCGGGCGTGAGTTGGCTGAAGACAACAGCCGCCTTACTTCACAGATTTGCGTGGATTTCCTCAGGGTATTGTAACGTCGCTTAGCAGGGTGGAAATTCCCTGAGATCTCAGGATGATCAGAACTGTAACTCTTCAGCAACATTCATCAAAATTATTGTTGGTAGCTGTGATAGTGAAATGGAAGAGGCCAGTAGACTGATCAAGTAATCCCTGCCCACATGGAAACGTGTCTATTAACTTTCAGTAGATTGTATGGGTCGCCAAAAGTCCACATGGATCACCAGCATAGTTCTTCAAAATGATTGGTTAGTAGAATCCACAGAGGTGGGGTATTGATTGCTTTCTGGTGACGTCACCCCTTTCCATCCACCATTTTGGTTGTCAATTTGATGACCCACGTGGCTCGAGTGATAACCGGCCAAAAAGCAATAAAAGCGCATTGGTTGCACTTACCTCTGTTACTTAACCTTGCTTTATGTTGTTGCGCCTTGGCTGTTGTATCGATAAAGATAAAAATGTATTTCTTCAGGCTAAAAATTGTAATCAAGCAAAAGCACTTTCGTTTTTACAAGCTGCAGTGCATGCTCAATAATTTGAACGTATCGCAACGCGCGCGTGCGGCATCTTCGAATGAAAGTACGCTGGTGAGTAAATTTTATGCGTGCCCATGTGCGTTAGTGGCACGCATGACCGTTGACCACCAAACATTCCCGGATGTTCTACGCACAGAAAGCAATAAATAAATGCCTCTTGGATCAGTCCATTTGTAAATTGAGTGCCACCACTACTCAACTCTTTTGGGGAATCAGTCCCTGATCAATTGTGTTGCTTCGGTAAATAACAAAGGGTCATTAGTTGTAGTACTGCAGGTATAGACCATATCGAATAGTGTGCCATGGTAATTGGGTCTAAACATTCGCTGCGGTAATCTGTAAACGTCCATTGGTATAGGGCAGGAAAACTGTTCACTGATTTTAGTGTAGACCCAAAAACCATGGCAACACACAAAGGGTGACGTTTTCACTTTAGTAGTCTATAGCCGCCATTTCGTGGGGCACCTTTTGTTACGTTCAACAATGGAAGCACAATATATGTGCAACCATGCATGTCCTCAAGGAACAAAGAAACTGCCCCACGAAATAGCGGCTATTCGAAACAGTCTATTCCAAACTTTGTGATGTAGAAAGGGTGTGTGGCTTCAAATGACAAAAATATTACATGTAGTAAATTTGTTAAAATGGGTAGCATGATTTTTAATAACCACATTACCGAGGGACCATAAGTTGGGGATATTGGTATGTTGTCAATTTGATTTATTTTTTTCCAATTGACTTTTTTCACCTAATCCTGTGACAAGGTGTGTCTGTCATGCAAATACAATTATCTAATCATATACAAAATCATTCAAGCAGAATGCATACCCTCAATAAAATCTGTGCACACCCCACTTACAATATCCCTTATTGTGACTAGTGTATTTGACTGTATTGACCGTAATATGGTACTCAATTTGGATCACTTAGTAATTTTGATATATTTTTGTTCATCTGAATTCTAGAACTTATGCAAGATGTTAATGTTTTGTATTTGTTTTATACAGAAGGGATTATTCAATAAGCATACACATGTAATTGCATTAACCCTAACTCCCTAGGGAGTTAAAATTGTATTGATTTTGGAGGATTGAGGATTCCTAATTACTACTTTTAATAAAGTATGAATAAGGGATTATGACCCAGGGACCGCCGGCGCCAGGGTAAATTAATTCGATACAGAAAATTTGATTTGGAAAATCTGGATGCAGTGAAAAGCAAATTGGCTCCACCGGGATTCGAACCACGGACCTTCTGCTTAGCGTGCGGACACCCTACCAATTGAGCTACATGTACATGTATGAAGCCAACTGGTGGTCTCGAATCACAGTAGTGCAGTTGTTCTTTACTGATTGGGATTGGCCATCACGTTAGCTTAGCAAGCCCTACAGAGGGATAAACCCTTTTACTTTTAATAAAATTATATGAAAAATAGTGATCCTTGCCAAATTTGAGAAGTGTGCATGACAAATGCATGTTCTAGTACTAATGTAGTTTTTTCACATTAAGCAAAATTTGGTACCACATTGTAAAGTGTACTTGTATGTTTTGAAAGGCTTTATCATAAATTTTGCAAGTTTCTGGTTTCTTTATAACAAAGTATAGATTATGTTTCGTGCTTGCAGTGGTGTTTAAATTCATCAAAACCACAAGTATCTGTTGTTTATATTAGCAAGTCTCCAAATTGGTTACAAATCATATATTTCCATTAAAAACTTTTAATGGAGTTCTGCGTTTCAAAAACGCATTTCTTGCAATCATCACACACAGAACAAGAGCATTTTTTATCAGAGGGCCGAAGGGTGACGTCGATTGCCAAGAGCCATGGGTTAAATAAATGGTTGAAGTGTTTATTGCAAAAGTACAGGAATTTAGTTCAGTTTATTTACTTCTAGTGAGCATGGAGGTAGGAAAAGATGGAGTCATGTGTCGCTGTAAAACTGTAACCATGCCTTAAAGGAAGGGGCAACACTTGTTTGAAGTTATCGACGAATTTAATCAAAAATATTACCAATGTATTGCCTGGTGCATAAACCTTCATGAGAATTAGAGAATCTTGTTTTCAACATCGGCAACCTAATTAATTTTGATGATAAACTCTGCAACTATGTGCTGTGCCATATTTGAAATTCTGAAAGGGATGATGACGTCAACCATGCAACGATTGCAAGGATGATGTCAAGATTGATGCCTCGTTTTCCGACTCCTATACCCCCTGAAGTATGTAAAAATCTGTTTAAAGGGCCCTGAAATGCTAAAGAACCTTATGCGCAGATTTTGCTGCATATGAAGGATTACTTGTTTAGAAAGACATTACTACTGTTCATTTGATGCCCCATAAATAAAAGGTGGCATTTTTCAACAGAAACTCACAGAAAGAGGGCACCATTTGGGGCATGTTTCTTTAGGGACACACAGCAGAAAAGCAAAGAAAAAACATAAGACTTTAAACTGGAATTGTGGAAAATTGCTGTAGTTTCCAGCTAGAGTTTTCACATGGCTTACAACAGGCAACATGTAAAACAAACCAAAACAATCATGGGTTACAAAAAGTTTCAGCAAGTTGGAGAAAATATTGAACTCGTTTGTGCACAGTTGAATGAGATTTTCTTGTGTTTGCCTAATGTGACATCACAACCTTGCTCATGAATATGTAAATATGCAATTAGCATAAAAATGAAAAACATTGATTTTAACCCCCCAAAACATTAACTTCCAAGTAGGGTTTTTAGATTTCATTGATAACAATACCATTTCAGGCCCTTTAAAGGAGCGTGACCAGATCACATTTTTTGATCCCAACATTTTCCCCATGGTTTTGAAATTTTGATACCTTTATTTGTCATTCTTCTCATTACAATTCTCAAATTTCGCGTTCTCAATCCGTCTATTTTCAAGGATATCGTCAAAAAACCACTGATGTTTTGTATTTGTAAACTAAAATATCTGGTTCCATAAAGCAGTGCAGTAATTGCACCAATATTTCTTTTCGCTTCCACATCCAAGTATAGTATCCATGGATAGTATTTTAGGGAGGTATTTTATATGATTGTTAGGTTAAAACGAAATCCATTTTTTGGAGAAAAAAATCTGGATAGCTCCTTTAAACCAGGCAGGAAAAGAAATCAGACGCAGATCGACTGCCCTGGCCCTCCTCTAGCTGCCCTCGCCACGTGTGCAGACGAGAGTCAAAAGGTCAGCTCTGGTGCACATTGCATACGATGTGTGCGTGTAAATGAATGTACTTCGGCTTGGCTATTATCTCAAAAGGTAGAATAGCCTATTGGTGTCCAAGGTCAAGATACAGAACTTTGTAGGTCAATTCCAAAGTACGATTGTCCTAAAAAAATTAATGTACATATACTAATTTTGTTCATGAATTAAATTTTAAGTCTAACATTTTCACTTTTTCACATTCGTCTCTAGACAAAAATCACATACATTCGGTCAGTTTGTTCTAAGTTACAAATGTGTTACATACCTTCTTCATCGAGGTTTTTCTGCGTGATTTCCTGCTCATATCCTACTGCCTTGGCCATCGCACCAGCTCGCCTTCGTGGCATGATGACAGTCAAACAATGGAGCTATAAAAGTTGTGTAGGCTAACACAGCTGAAGTGGTGCACCGTTAATGCCATGAACTGAGTTCCTTCAACGGACCCAGCATACTCGAGTAGTAATACTATTACTAGCATAATATTCGCCATGGTAACTGGCGTACCTGCATTTTTGTATCTTACTCAAATCATGCTCGGCTGCAGGAATACCTTTGAAGGTATATTTTCTGTGATGCATATGATTATTATTACATTTCTGTAGCGCACATTCCATATGAGCATGTTCACATGCGCTGTACATTTGTATGAGTTTACAGAAGCTTACAAGTATCCTCCGCCTAAATATCGAGATACATAGGTGGGTGGCGCCATTGGCAGCCGACAGCCAGAGGCGCCGGGGAATCCCCTTTTACTCTTCACGAAAGAGTGCCTCTGCGCCTTTTAAGTGCGTTACTCAACACACTTGACCAACGGCTTTACATCCCTTCCGAAGGATGGAGCAATTGTGGTTGATGCCTTGCTCAAGGGCACAGGTACCATGGCCGGGTATCGAACCCGCAACCCCAAGTTTTCAGCCGAGTATTGCGAGTCAACGACCTACGGTAAACCACTCGGCCGCGGTATGCAATTTTTCAGCTGATCGGCCGATTTCCTCTCTTTTTTTTACCTCGATCGTTTGTCCCATTGAAAAAACACTGTACATCGTAGGTTGGAGATTGTTTGTATTTTCCTCTTTTTTGTAATGACACAGTTGCATGCCTGTGTGATAATGTTGTACAGTTAATGTTATTTATACCAAGGCCCATCAACTTTACAATAGCTTTCACGCTATTTATATAAACAATTCAGATAACGAGGGTGGAGGTGCAGTTTTAGAAGTTGGACGAAACCCCAAGATAATTTATCTGGTGGAAAATCCACGCAGTCAAGAACTGCAAACCCAATGAACATTGCCCAGGAATCGCACCCAGAACGCCAGATGTGAAAGGCAGAGAAACCACCATACGCCAACCCGACCGCCTTCACTCTAAAAACACTTCAGGCGCGGATCCAGAGTGGGGCGTTTTGGGGGTCAAAACTCCCCCTGCTCGGCCAAAAAAGTTTGTTGTGTTTAATTTAATGCATTTCGTGCGTCCGCCTGTCCGCAATAAGCGGATATGACTGGCTACCCTCCCTCCAAATTGGAACAAAAATTTTATTTCTTTTTGGGGGAGAGGGCGGGAGGTAAATCTTGTGGTACAGGTTGATAGGCTACTACAGAAATACCACAGGAAAAAAATTATCACCAGAGTACCACACAGATTTGTGTAGAATGCCAATGCCAGATATCCTTCAGGATACTTCAAGTCAAACACTTAAATAAACCTATAATTACTAACTTCTTGTCTTTTCAAAATAAACTCCTCAAAAAAAGTTCGGAAAGTCAAGTTTGACTGACGATCTCTCTCTTGTTGCAAAATAATTTCCTTGACTTTTATATCATTGGAAAGCCCTGTTATTCCTCTTTACGATGATATTTCATTTGTTATGATTAAGCAATTGGGGGATGTGCAGCACAGCTGAAAACGGGGGCGGGTGTAAAGTGAAATGTCACAAAATGCATTGCTATTGTCCAAAAGTGCATTGACACATTCCCATCCTCCAAGCAAAAGGGGAATGCACTGCATCGTGATCCTGTTGTAATCTTGCGGTACAGATATATACCACAGAAATTACCACAAGAATACAATTATCACCAGAGTACCACACAGATTTGTGTAGAATGCCAATGCCAGATATATCCTTCAGGATACTTAACTTAAATAAACCTATAATTACTAACTTCTTATCTTTTCAAAATATTAAGTCATTAGGATTTTTCTTTGAGGATTTATTTTACACCAAAACTCCGTCCAACTTTAGGGGAAAAAAAAGTTCCATCGGGAAAAATTTCGAGCCCCTCCACCACCAAACGAAAACATGTACAGTCCCTTGGTAACGCTTGTTCGTCTTCAAGTTGTCAAATCCCACACAAAATAATGATTTAATCTAAATTTGCCGAGTTAACATTAAATCCGACACTTTTAACATACCAGCAACTGTACAATAAAGGCATGGAAATCAAATTTCCTTGAGATACCAGCAAAAGCTGTTATTTTGATGTCACTTTTTTTCTAAAGTCGTTGGATTTTATGATGCAGCTTACATATTTATACGGTGTGAGGCAACAGTTGCCGGTAGGCCCACAAAGGTTTTTTTTTCTGGGTTTTAGATTTGTTAAAACAAAATTACGTTCAGAGCCGATAAAGGCGCACGTACGCACGAGATTATTTAAATACTTTGAGGATGTCCCTATGCGGGTTCCGTTCTCCATTCTCAGTAACACAAACAAACTTCAGATATATTTGAACTAATTTCATACATATTTATTGTGTTTAATAACATAGTCGCATCCGAATCCAGGCATTACAAAGGTCTCATGTTCGAATCCCCGGCGAAAGCCCAATAATTTTCTCTCATCGATGAAATATGTGGACCGAGGACCAGTCTAGCGCAGCGCGCGAAATATGCTCTTGCGTTTCCTTTTTATAGCCGATTTATGCGTTTAATACCATGTCGATGATACGTTTGCAGAGATTTTTTTGCAAGTTGTGGAAATGTTGGCCTGGCATGAGACTGTGTTCTAAGGATTGAAGGAGTTTCAACATTTAAATAGAATGTAAAGGGACATTAGTTATCACTATAGTTTTTAGGACATCTTTCCAACACTTTGAGAAATGATCGAGTTGCATGCATGGGCGATACAATAGGCCTATAGAGGGCGCTATATTGGCATGATTAATGTAAAGAAAAATTTTCATAAGAAATGTCATTCCCTGGTAATGCACCTATCGATTGTTTCCCCCACCCCTCCTCCCCCCAGGCTACCCCACCTAAGAGGTTTATTGTCACTTTTTGCATGACAAAATCCCCACCCCTGGGGCAACATTTAGGTGACCAAAATCCCCACCCTCGGGTGCAAAACATGCGCACAAAATGCACAGAAAATGGGTCAAATGCCCCATGAAAAACGTGACCAAACCCCCACCTAGTGGGGCAGCGCGGGGGAGGGGAGGTTTGGGGGAAACAATTGATATAGGTGCATATAAACTACTAAAGAAAATAGGAAAACACTGTTCAGGTATTAAACATGTTAAAGGCACAGGCTCATCAGCAATGCGCGCACGAAATATGCAGCTCCATAGCAAAGCCAAAGGCATGGTCATGGAGCTGCATATTTGGTGGCACAAATTTGCAACAAGAGCGCCTCTGGCTCTGTAAAATGTTTTACAAAAATGATTTTCCCAAAACTAAAGTAACTGACGTCAACGTTTTCTCCACAGGTAAGATGTCCTCGCCAGTTTGTAAATGACTAGAATGGCAGCCAACATGAGCACCAGCAGAAAGGAAATCCTTGCTTCACAAAAGCTCCTCCAAAACCAGTGTGAGAAAACATGGCTAGAAATTAATCAGGTATGGTATGCCGGCCTACTGTACAGAAGCTTGACATGAGTTCCGTTCATCATAGTCGCTGAGATGCCATGTGCGTGCAGATCAGACTATGGCTAGAGAAAGTTTTAAAAGTATTTTGAAGAAAATGCTGAATGTTTGTCACTTGGGAAATAGTTAAGAAGTTGATCAGAAGCATCAGTAAGTGCAGGTTTGATAAAAAAAAAACCCAAACTTAGGAGTGGATAAAAAAAGGAAAACTTCTTAAGCCTAGCGTACATCGACATTGCAACTGGAAGCAACTAGTGGCAACTGGTGTTACCGGCAACTCGCAGCAACTGGGAGCAACTGATCAGTTGCCTAAAAAGGTCAACGTACGTGCACTTGCAACTACTGGCAACTGGAAAAATCCAAGTTGCCGCGAGTTGCTCATGTTCTACTTTCTGGCAACTAGTTGTACCCAGTTGCAGTCAGTTGCGTCGATGTACGCGTACTTGCAACTACATGTAGTTGCTGTCAGTTGCTCACGTGCATCTTATCACGTGCGCGCACATCGACAGCAACTGCAAGCAAGAGTTGCTTTCAGTTGCAAGGTCAATGTACTCTAGGCTTTACCGAGTTGCAATGTCGACATGTGCACTCTGGAAATGTAGACATGGCTGGATGCTCCCAGTTGCGCAACTAATCAGTTGCTGTCAATGAATGCGCTACGCACACATCGACAGCAACTGATCAGGGCCCAATTTCATGGAACCCGTTAACACAAAAAATTGTTTAGCACAGAATTTCTTTGCTTTATTTTACAAAACTGGGTTGCCAGCCAAAATTGTAAGTGATGTGTATTTACTGATATTTTGCTCCTGCTCCTAAAAATACAATTTGAGATACAATTTTGGCTGGTAACCCATTTTACAGAGCAAAGAAATTTTGTGCTAAACATATTTTTGTGCTAACCGGTTCCATGAAATTGGGCCCAGTTGAGTTGCTTCCAGTTGCAATGTCGATGTACGCTTGGCTTTAGAAAACACAGAATTTTTTTAGCCAGTTTCATATGTTTTGTATACAAGGTCTTAATTCTTTTCGATTTTCATTTGCACAGGTTCATAATGACTTGGCCAAAGAGAAACCACATGGAACTCTAAGTGCTACTGGAAATCATGTAAGTACATTACATTTATACAGAACAGCCTTTGAAAAATTATATTCTAAAACAAATTAGTACATTTTTTAGCAACTCTTGTTGTAATTTACAGCTTTTTCTTAACAAATGTTAGCTATGCAAGTTGTACATTCCTTCATTCTTGTTTTGTAAATTGTTGATTTAAAAGAGTGCGAAATGAGTGTTGAATTAAAATGAGTCTTTCCACGGTAAAGGGGGCATTTTGGCAATACAGACCATATTTTCGTGGAAATACCTTTGTCTGGTCTCATAATAAAAGAAATCAGTTTCAGTTGTTCTGAAGAGATAACTTAGGCCCAAAAAGGGTTACAAATAGTGTTACAACATGCCTTTCTAAAACAAACCTGTACAAATTTCCAATATACGCTCGTAACCAGGACGGCCTAAAATGTAACACAAGTATCCGTCCCGGTTACGAGCGTATATTGGAAATTTGTACACAGGGTTTTTAGAAAGGCATGTTGTCACACTATTTGTAACCCTTTTTGGGCCTAAGTTATCTCTTCAGAACAACTGAAACTGATTTCTTTTATTTTGAGACCAGACAAATGTATTTCCTGGAAAATATGGTCTGTGTTGCCAAAATGCCCCCTTTACTGTGGAAAAACCCAAATGGATTTATTACAAGTTTTGCCAGCTTTTGACTGCAAAAAGGCTCCATATAAATGTAAAAAAAGAAATTATTTGGTTTACTGTTTTTAATTTTTTTTTAGATGTTGGAGGTTTGCCGAGCCAAAGAAAAACAACTGTCTGGAGAACTTAATGTTTTAAAGAATACCCCTCTAGAAGGTTAGTCTGATGCATATTGTTGTTTGGAAATAACTTCTGTTATTGATTACTTTCCGTGACGTAGAACATCCGGGAATGTTTGGTGGTCAACGATCACGCGCATACACGCGCGCGCCAATAGACGCACATGAACACGCTTAAAAAATACTCAACTGCGTATTTTCATTCGAAGATGCCGCACGCGCGCGCTGCAATACGTTCAAAATATTGAGCATGCACTCGGCTTGTAAACACGAAACTGCTTCTACTTGATTGCGAGTTGAGTAGAATCGATTCCACATTGGGAATCGATTCCCTTTCATCGAGATTCGATTCCCAGTGATAGCTTGCCGATTCCAGAAATAATTAGCCAGCAATTCTGAAGCTAAAACACTGAATTTCTGCAAGAGTTTTCAGCCTCTGATGATCGTACACATAATTAGGAATGTGCGTGGCATAGTCCGGCATCATTTCGTGGATGATTAGAGCGTCGTCTGTACAAGATGCATTCTCGTCAATGTACACACACTTAAACACGCTCACACATTTCTATGAAAAATCGAATCAATTCCGAATGAAATCGTGATTCCTTTTTGGAATCGAAGTCGAGTAAAAAAATGCTGGAGTTGCCCAAGCCTACTGCAGGATAGATGTGCGTAAGACCACATCATTGGCATCATCCAGTGTAATTTATAGACCTTGTGCAGCGGCAGCCATGACAGGGGGCAGATTTTCATATTTAAATGACGTGACAATAGATCCACAAAGTGCCTACTCAAGCATGACACACAGTGACAACGTGTTTACACCCTAAGATGGCCGTCAAATTGTTTCATATTTCATGTGCAGTGTATCCGAATGACGCCAACACACTGCAAGTGTTACTACAAGATGAACTGGAGACCTCAAACGCTCAACTACAGCAAACATTGGACGTAGTGCAGACACAGAGAAAAGAGTTGGAAGAAGAACTCAACAGGTTAGCAAGAGGATATCCATAATTATCTTCAAGCAAACTTAAATCCGTGGTTCTGCTTGGTGGATCCATGGCATCAACAGTGTGACACTATCCTATGTGCCATTTTCCGATTTTATGTCGCACTCTGCGTGATGCGCCCTGGTATTCCAAATGCACTGCGTCCTCTACACAGAGCTGCACACTTAAAACGTGACGCGTGTGCGTACGATGCGACTTGTTATGAGCGCGTTTCTCTACACTGCGTCCCGCGCGTGTTGCAACCTGCGCAAGTGCAGAGTGCGCGTGTTATTAGTGTGTCGAGTTTGCTTAAAGATAAATTCGTTATCCCACTCGCGCTCGTGGAATACAGCATGATGTAGTGCGTCTGCGTCCCATATCCCACTCAGCCTTTGGCCTCCGGCCTCAGTTGAAACTGAAGGAGTATGCCACTCTGCCTCGTAGCTCAGCTAGTGCATCTGCCCAGTATTTCGGAGGTCTTGGGTTTGAATCCCAAATTAGAACCACTGTTGTTTCTCCCAACCTGTATTTCTTTGTTCTTTTTAATACCAGAGAGAGTATTTCACTACAGCAGCACAAGGATGTTCATCAGAGTCTTGTACGGAAGCTTGAAGAAGCCAAACAAAGGACCTCGGAACAGCATGACGGGTGTGTTTCTCAAACTTCTTAAGCCAAGACTAAGGGCTGGGTTTATTTTGGGCAGATCTGAATCCAGATCTGCACTGATCTGGCTGTGGCATCTACACTACGAACAATAAGTTAAGGATATTGTGGGGTGTACGCAGATTTTATTGAGGGTATGCATTCCGCTTGAATGATTTTGTATATGAGTAGACAATTGTATATGCATGACAGACACACCTTGTCACAAGAATAAGGCCAACAAAAATAAATGGTGTGTTTACGGTAACCCGACCTACCTGAAATTCGAGGCCAAATTGCCGACCTCAAACTTGTTATTGCCAATTTTCAAGTTGATCATTTTAAATGAGCACTATTTGCAATAATTTCCAACGAACATAACATTTTCTACACTTGTACATGAACATGTTTAATAGTGTTAATAGTGAGTTTCAAAGATTGCAAAACAACACGCAAATGCATGTGAACAAAAAACTGAAATGTAAACAAAAAATTACAAAATATAATTATTTTCCTACCTACCTACCTGGATTTTTGTTAGGCCGTTACCGTAAACGCCCCATTTATTTTGTTTGGCCTAAGTGAAAACAGTTGCGTTTATGAGTATTCCTAAGAATTCACAGTAAACCATTTTCGTGCGTGTAAATATTTACGCGCGTTGCCTCTAAAAAAATGTCCGCAGACCAAGTTCAAATCACACAATCACAAAAATGTTGGTTCTTTGGTATTCAGTGTGTCAGTTCATGCAGTTCATGAGTGTAGCACATGAACAAAGTTGTTAAAATCCACCCTAAAGAAAATGTTTATAATTTTAAAGCATTATGCCCGAGCAGAATATAGTGTATACTTTTCCATTGTATGCCATGCAGCATTGATGGGGCTTTGCGGAGCCTTCACTGACCAGGATTTTCCTCTGCTTTTAGTGATAGAGATTTGAAGAACCTAACCCGAAAGCGACAACGTGCTGTCGAGATGCAGCAGGAATTAATGCGTAACTTGGCACATTTTGCTACTGAACACTTCCCATTACCATCCAATGCAGACATCGGCAAAGCAAGTAAAAGGGTACGTTTCCAAATTGGTTTTCTTCTTTTTTGATCTGAAATTTGGGCTGGGGTAACTAAGGACAAATTATGAATTAAGAAAATTAGATGTTTCTAAGAATATCTAGATTAGATTTATAAGCAGAAGATTGTAGGTTTGAATCTGACCTCAAAAAAAAGTTTGGAAAGTCAAGTTTGACTGACGATTTCTCTCTTGTTACTAAATCATTTCCCTTAAATTTGGTATCATTGGAAAGCCCCGTTATTCCTCTTGTGTCATTTGTTATGATTAATTAATTGGGGGATGTGCAGTATAGCGGAATACAGGGGTGGGTGGAAAGTGAAATGTCACAAAATTCACTGCAGTGCATTCCCCTTTTGCTTGGAGGATGGGAATGTGTCAATGCACTTTTTGACAAGAGCAATGCATTTTGTGACATTTCACTTTACACCCGCCCCCATATTCAGCTGTGCTGCACATCACCCAATTGCTTAATCATAACAAATGACACATCGTAAAGAGGAATAACAGGGCTTTCCAATGAAAAATGATTTTGCAACAAGAAAGAAATCGTCAGTCAAACTTGACTTATCGAACTTTTTTTGAGGAGTTTTCTTCTTTTTAAGTGAAAAAAGCTGCACGTTTGCATAATTTTCTTTCAACAGAAAAAGAGCTTGGCCGAGTCGGATGAGGAGTTGCATCATTACATATCAATTCTTGAGATACTTGAGGTAAGAGGTCTAAATTACCAAAGTTGACCAACTTGCTGTTATTTTCCATGAGTTTGGGAAATCTGGATGCAGTGAAAAACAACTTGGCTCCACTGGGATTCGAACCGCGGACCTTCTGCTTAACGTGCAGAGCCCCCCACCAATTGAGCTATGAAGCCAACTGGTGGTCTCTAATCACGGTAGTGCAGTTGTTCCTCACTGATTGGGATTGGCTATCACGTGAGCTTAGCAAGCCCTACAGAGGGATAAACCCTTCAATGAGATAACCACCCCTCCCAGAGATCACTTAAGAAATAATAATAAAAGACAGCGTTATGACGTAAATGTACATGTGCGCATACATGTGTATATTGTACACATACTATGTACATATGAACATACGCACACATGTACATGTGAAGCCTGTTTCAAGAAAAAGGCTTGTATCTCCAATTCCCGATGTCGGAAATTTAAGTTATTTATATTTTTTTTTACAGAGACACGTAAGCTTTCTAAATTCGTTCGCTTGTGTGAATTAATTTCACCCAAACACGGACAACTTTAAGAGCTCAATCACCAGGGGTAATAATAATGTGAAGCGCCATGATATATACAACTGTACCAAGCAACAAAAGAAACACAAACATTTTTTCAAATTTTGATTGAAATTTTTAAAAAGTAGGAATTTTCAGCAACCAAGCTTTATGCAGTCATGCATAATGAAGCTGTTATGTAAATATTTCAATTTCAACTTAATTACGAAATAAATTTTTGATTAAACTGAAAATTTGCATTTCTTTAGTTGCTCAGTATATATCTACATTGTTCTTGTCAGGTACTGATGAACAAATGCACAGACGAGGACCAAGATCCATACATCACATTAGACGAGTCATTCTGGCCACCTTACGTTGAACTACTTCTAAGATGTGGCATTGCATTACGTCATCCACAGTCATGCCAGCGAATCAAGTTGGTTCCATTTAATCTTTGATTCAAGGAATCGGACGGAAGAATAGACGGTATATATCAGTCTGTTTTCAATACTGGACAGACTTTTTCATCAGGATCATAACTCTGTGCAATGCCAGTTATCTTCTCTCAAAACAAAAGAAATATCTTAAGACAGATCTAAGAAGATAACTTAAGCAACAAATAGTGCAACAACATACCTTCCTGAAAACCCTGTGTACAATATTCCTATTTAACGTATGTAACATAGGACACATACTTCGTGTGTCTACACATACATTTTTGGTGTCCTTGTTACATACGGTATATTTGAAATTTGCACACAGGGCACTATTCGTTGCAGTTCTTTAGCTGAAGTTATCTCCTGATATTCATCTTAAGATATTTCTTTTGTTTTGAGAGAAGATGAATGACATTGTACAGAGATATAATCCTGGAGGAAAAGGTCTCTCCAGTAATGAAAACAGACAAGATTCACTAAAGTGTGACATCAGCTACCAGGGTAACTGGGTCTAAACATTCACTGATAATCTGAAACGTCCACTGCTAAAGCGCAGGGAAACAGTTCACTGGTTTTAATGTAGACCCAGTAACCTCGGCAACACACAAAGGGTGGCATTGTGACTTTAATACGCTATTGTGCACTCTGCCATGCTTCAAAAAGGCCATTTTCAATTTGATGTACAAATGTATAAATATTGCAGTGAAATCTCTTAGCTCAAATTTCAAGGTATAAGTTCATAGTTTTGTGTTATGGGTAATTCCCAAAATTAGGGGTCCAAAATGGTTGGTGTCCTAGTTGCGTACGACACTCTCTGCTTCAAAAACCACCACTTACTTATGACCACAAATTCTTAGTAATGGACTGTGGCCTGTGATTATAGGGCTAGGGGGCAGCATCATTTTCTTCAATATTTAGTTTTCTGATTCCTGAAAAATATTCAAAACAAAAGACCATAAAGGCTTATAATTTGTTCCATGGTATTGGATAGGAGTTTGGTGTCCCGGGTTACCTACGCCAATGAAAGCTGGCTGTAGAATGAGTTTGCATTAACCTTGGTGCCATATCTACACACAAACATTAAATTTGAGTTTATTTGTTCAAATAAAAAAAAGAAATTATACTGGGAAACCACTTTCAATCATTAAAAACACTTGGAAATCTTAAAAAGCATGTCACACTTTTGGACCCCTAATTTTGGGAATTACCCTTATGCAGTGAATTCTGCTTCGCTTTATAACCCTTGATCTGCTGCAATTCATATCCTTATGCATTCACTACATGGCGACCTGAGTTTCACATGGTTTTTTGAGTTGTCAAGATTTCACTCTGTTCGCTGGCAGAGTGTGACGTCAATTTGCATGCGGACGCGCTTTCTTCTTTGACAACGGTTCAGGCTACTCGCACGACAACGCGTTTCTCCATTCGTTTTGCACAGGAGCCACACGCGGAACATTTTCTGTTGAGTTTTTCTGTTATAAACATCACCAAATAAGGCGGTATAGTAGCGTATCGCTATGCGAGTAGGTATAAGCAAACCATTGCAAGTCATTATGGTCCTTATTTTTAAATATTTTCTTCTGACAGAATAATAGTAAAATACACTGTGCGCAAACACAATGGATGTAATATGTGAGCGTGAACCGGTAACCATAGCTACGGTCCAGCGCCCGCAATGTAAATATTATGTATATATTATGTATCTGTAGTTGTATTGTAAATCTTCAAAAATAAACAAGCGGGTTTTTTTTTATTCCGAGCTTGAAACACTGCCCACTTAGAGAAGTGAGTTTTATTTATTTCACTAGTATAATTTTCAAATAGCAGTCCAAAGCGCTGACACATCTTAGGACGTTGGTATTGGAATTAGGACGCATTGAACTCATCTTAACTTTTGTGAAATCAATCCCAGGGATATTTCCTTCTTCAATGATCAAAAAAGATGACCAGTTGACCTTTATCACGGTGCGTCCATCTTTGTCTTGTTCCCCATAATATGTGTTGGGTACAATCAGTCCGTCTGTGCGATAACGCATGAATCTCCCGTTGATGCGCAATGCCTGTGATGCACACAATTTCAAAAAGGGACCAAACTATTTTTTTTTTGGAAAACAGTTACCTCGCTTTGGTAACGTTCATTTTAATAGGAGAAAAGGAAGATGTCCGCACTGTGATAAAGGTCTATAGAAACGAGACTGGTCAAGGTACATCTATAGCAACCACCTATTTTCTCAAAGATCAACCACGTACACATGTATTTGCACGTTCCTCAAATTCATAAAATATGTAAATGTTAGTCCTGTTCCCTTTTCTGTCCCTTGCCTAAATGCCATACAAGTTTGTCAAATCTTTCAAAACTATTTAAAACAAACGAGGGTTGCCAACACTCGCCCCAACTATAGCCCTTTGCACGAGCGACCATAACAAGGGGTCAGTCACGTTGTCACTGTACGTCATGCACGAGTAGGCACTTCGTAGGTATCTATTGTCACATTTAAATATGAAAACCTACCCCCTGTCATGGTTGCCGTTGCACAGGGTCTATATTTATTCTACAACCTGACACGTTATCTCGGAGTGAAAAACAATTGTGTAAATTGACATCAACTGCCTTCTTCCTGGGTTCCACTCACTCCATTCTGTTTTTCTGGGGCTTCATCCTGTAACTGTCCAAGTTCACCTCGTTCCGGCGGTGTCTCTGGTATTGTCTGTATGTAATGAGCAGGATAAACAAATTAAGAGAACTTGTTTGCATACAATTAAAATTGTTCCAAAATAAAAAGATTTATGTTGTTATTCTGTCGGTCACACATCCTGGCACTTTGGTGACCCAGTGTCATATGCCTTTGTATACAGGCATAGCACCGTGACTAGAGTGAAAACGTGTACGTGTTGTGTAGACAACGGCTTTGTTCCTAAGCTTGTCACCATGGGCACACCGTTGTTTTCACTCCAGCCCTACCAGATGTGACGTGGCAGCGACCGACAGAATAAGACAACTTAAACCACAAAAAGGTAACAATTATTGGAAAACATGCTTGTCCAAAACTTCCCTGTACACATTTACTGTAATACATGTGTAATGATGTAATTGTTTGGTCCAAATACATTATTCTGTTTTGTACAGAGGTTTTATACAGGCATGTTGTCAAACTGTTGCCCTTTTCGCTTGGGACTTATTAATTGGGTTTTTTTACTTCTATGGTTGGAATTCATTTTGCATAATCCATTGACATGTATCTGAAGTTTGAAAAACTATATGTGTAAGCTGTTTTGTGTGCGCCTCCTCCCCCCTTGAGGCCTCGCTTAAAAAGTCTGTTGGCTTGGCTGCCTGGACAAGGGTTGTGGTCAGATTTTAACAGAAAATAATTTCGTTTTAACCTAATCATATAAAATTCCTCCTTAAAATACTACCCATGGGAAGAAAATAGGAAATCTGCAATCTCCAAATTTTGAAAGTGAAAGCAAAAAGGTTGGTGTAATTATTGTTTGTTTACAAAACATCTTGAGCAAATTATATGGTATCAAAATCCCAACACCCATGGGGAAAATGAGTGGGTCAAAAATGTGATCTGGGTCCTTTTTCATAAAAGTTAAAAACATTCTTAAGTGGATTTAGGAACAATAAAATCAAATTGTTCCTATTTTTAAAAACATGAGTTAAGAATGTTTATTTAAGAATGTTTCTAAGTGGGCTTAATGAAATAGGACCCTGGACACGCTCCTTTAAGAACAACCTTTTGTTTTACATCCGTTATTAGGCGACGTCACATCTTAAAACGTAAAAGGAAAAAAAAAGTATTGTAATAACCAGATCAGGTTTGTAGTAAACATGAACCAGCTGCGCTCCGGCCATCATGGAGAGCAATGATGCAGTCAGGAACTTGAGATACGAAGACCAGTTAACTCCTGCAGGCATTTTGGCAACTTTCACGGTCTCGGCTGAAAAACTTCCCTTGTAGCGATACTGTGTGAACGCCTTACGCAGAACTTCCGACAAGTTTTTAAACAATTAGTTTCACAGACAACCCAACTCATACGAAGATCATTTAGTTGGTTCAGTGTTTCCTGCAGTGTGCTCACTGCTTCTCACAAATGACTGCAACATGAAATGTACAAGAAAACATCATTTTTCAGTTTTTTAACTCAGACTCTGCACTTTCGTCGGATAAAGTGGCTAGTTTTTCAGCATGCAGCCTTTCTGATTGCTTTCTTCGATATACGTCATCTGCAAGAGAACACAAGAGACCAAAAATGAGAGAAAATATACAGTTTTTTTGCAGAAACTGTCAATATATGAATCATATAGACGGACCATCCTTTAATGTTTTCTTAAGAAGGTAACTCATGAAATTGCCAATTTTAAAAATTGTCTGCAGACATTTTTTGTTACCATTCATTTAACACAAAAATCATGCATTAATTTTTTAAAAGTTTTCTTAACTTCTTAAAGGCCCATTGTATCATTTGCAATGACCCAATTTTGTTTTTCATGAGTTGACAAGAAAAACCTTACTCAAAGTATTGATAGCAATGGTAACAAACACCACATTAATTTATTTCCATCCAAAATGGTAGGCCTATACCGAAGGTAGGAGGGCCTAGTTTTAAAAAAAGTCCCATGCACAGAACTTTTTTATCTTTCACTTGTACACAAAATCCATAAATAGATTTTCAAGGTTTTCTAAAGCATTGATGCATTTAGCTAAAATTTCTTCAGGCTAGTTTACCAACTGTTCAACATTCTTCCTTTAAGATATGTTACACTGTCTCTAGTCTTATTCCAAGAATCTGTAAAAAGTTTGGTATTTTTTTCATATACATTGAACACGGATTTGGGTAAATTTATATATTGGAATCGATAGCTTATTCAATTCTAAGATATACTTCCCACTGACACTTCCGTCGCAAATGTTGCATTTCTGAGATAAATAAATGATAAAATTACTGCATAAAGTAATAATGCACAAAATGACGCGGCGAGCGGTCTGTGCGTAAGTGCGACAACAGAGGGCGCTGCGCGCGCGCGTGAAGGGTTATCTTGTGCACTAACTGAAGGCAATTTTTGAAGAAGAAAACGTGATTTTTCTACAGAAAAGCAACATTTGCGACAAAAGTGCAAGTGGGAAGTATATATATCTTAAAATTACATTAGGCCCTATGTGTTGATTCCAGGAGGTAATTTCCTTAAAATCTTTGTTCAATGTATACGAAAAAAATACCAAAAGTTTTATCTTGCAAATATTTGCTTCTGTTCCTGTTTTGAAAAGTTTTCAAATAATACTCGAACTTTACGGCCACGGCTTTACCATGGTTACCTGGTTACCGAGCCTAGCTTCTCTAGCCTAGCTTCTCTTCTGATCGGTGATGCGTGAACTTACAAAAAGTCTCCCTCCCTGGTGCGATTCGGGCGTTTATCATGATCCATTCCAACGACGCACCGACAACGAAAAACAGAGGCAAGAATCTGTAGATGCCAAACCTTCGCCCGGGCCACAGTTTCAGTAAATCGCGCAACTTCTTACTGTAAAACATTTAGTAAAAAGTTGGGAAGTAAAACCCAAATGAACGTACACGCCTAGTCAAAACATCGTCTGCATATGCCTAGCGCAGCACGTGCACAAAAAAAGATATGACCAGTAAATTTGAAGAGCGCCCTCTATTGAGTTGTACGTGTTCGAATTGAAATGTTTATTTGCATGTGGCTTTACCTCTTGCCTTGTGCGCGCATTGTAAAATACCTGTAGCCTTTTATAAAATCCAGTGATTTGAAAACGGCGTTCAAGGTCACGCACAGTTTTTGCTGTGTGTACAAAAAAAATAACTGTGTCGCATTTGTTGTGCAACGTAGTGACAGGTGGACGTGCTGCAGTCCAGTGGTGTTTTTGTTGTAGAAAATAATTATTTTAGGTAAAACTCGGCTTCAAACTGTATGCACAATTCACCCCTTGCATTTCAGAAGAGAAAGAAATTAGTAGTTATGATTATGGCTTCAGACTTTGTGTGCAAAACGTATGAGACGGGCTGAAAAAGTGTTTCCTCACAAAACCTTAAATTTTTCCCACTCAAATTTTTGGGTTTTTCTATCAAATATGCACATTCTAATGCTAGATGAGTCATTTTAAAGAAAAAAAAATTATAATCAACTTCTCAACTCTTACCGGTATCATAGGCCCCATAGCTTGTGTGTAATTATCGCAGAAATGTTGCACAACTTATTTACGCAATAAAAATATGTGCAAGTGGGCTTACGCAGTGTGTAAAGTTTTGTGAAATTGACTGTTGTTTTTTCAATCTTTGTAGTTGCTTTCATGGCCAGAGAAGTAGACCTTTTGGTATTTTTTTACTAAGCCTAAGTTTAGGTCACAACTGGAATTTAAGAAATTTAATTATTGGAATCGATAGCTTTGACCATTTTTAGAAAAGGATTACGTGCGCGCGCGTGCAGGTAAGCACGCGCCAGTACACTAAGTCGGCCTACACTGTGGGCACAATTTACATGGGAGTTTAGCTGCACGCATATAGGCTACGAAGTAGAAACACTATCTCAAATTGCGATTATGTTTTTTCTCAAAAACCCAACATTTGTGACAGAAATATCAGTGGAAAGGGCTTTCTAGAATCATCCTTGACTTGGTTCCAAGTCCGAGTTTGTGGTTTGGTTTCCGTAGCGCCCTCTTTCGGTTTGTGAAATATAGGGACTGGGAACTAGTCTATTTCGATTGTGAACCGAAATAGACTAGTTCCCTGTCCCTATATTTCACAAACCAAAAGAGGGCGCTACAGAAACAAAACCACAATCTCGGACTTGGAACCAAGTCTAGAATCATCCAAGCTATCAATTCCAATAATTAAATTGCTAAATTTCAGTTGTGACCTAGTAAAAGTTAAAAAACTGACCTTTCTTGGTAAGCAACACGCCACGAGTGAAAATGGTAAAGTTTTGTTGTATGCCAATGGGTCTAAAAAAATGCAAAATATTATAAACAATGTTGTTAATTTTGTTTTATGTTTCTCCAAATAGTAAGCAATAGCAATGTCCAGAAGCTACAACGACGAGTTGAAGTTCCTTAATCAACTGTCAACCAATGTGTGGCAGATTAAGAAAGGCTTCGTCCCAAACATGAAGGTACGAAGCCTAGTGTACATACTTCGTACGGTTTCAGTGGAAAAATGCAAGAATTTTCCCGTCTGTGGATTTTTGCCAGAATTTGTCCATGTAATTCCTGAAAATCCATCTTAAAAGTCGATAACAATGATTGCAACATACATTTTGTTTGCAGACATACCTTTTGGTTGTAATAGACCCCTTGCACGGCGGCCATGACAGAGAGCAGTCATTGTCACAGTGCGTCATGCGAACCTCCCCTGGCTGCGGTACCTGTGCCCTTGAGCAAGGCACTCGACCACACTTGCTCTATCCTTCGGAAGGGATGTAAATCCGTTGGTCCAGTGTGTTAGATATCGGTAACGCACTTTACAGATCTCAGAGCATTCTTTCATGAAGAGCAAGGGGATTCCTCGGTGTCTCTGGCCGTTTCTAATTCTTCATGGGTTTCCTCACGCTTGCGAGTGACCGTGCAATGGGTACTTTTGAGGAATCCTTGGTATGAATACCAGAAAGAAATAATAATAATAATAATATCACTTAATGCTGCAAAGGGACGACACGCCGGTAAGACTACCACCGAAATTTCGGCTAAAAGACATCGATTGGACACCAAAATTCTGTTACCCAAAGGTTCCCAAAATGGTTCCAGACCTAAGAGAGATGGTTCTAGACCTAATAAAAATGGTTCTCGATTTGAAAAAGATGGATTTTGACCTCTAAAAATTGATTTTGACTTCCAAAATAGTTGCAGCACGGCCGTATTGCTAAATGTGTATCTTCCACAGTTCTAGTTCATTTAAAAAGCTTGTAGCTTGACTAGCACTTACAGAACTGTGAGGACTTGCAGGGCCTTGTGATGCCTTCATCAAAGCACTCTAAATTTATTTTGTATTATTGTATATTTGTAGGTCGAGGGGCGCTTCTATGTGAATAAACGCTTGGAGAAATTAATGTTTGAGGAACTCAAGAATTCGTGTGGACGAGCTGGTGAGAATAGAAAAACAACTTTTTGATATATTTTAAATTTTGCAGTTCTTTAATATAAAACTCATTCTAATTTTTAAAAAAGTATGAATAAGTGATTATTTTTATGGATTATGACCCAGGGACCGCCGGGGTGAATCATTCGATACAAATGTGGACAAATGTCCATGAGTTTGGGAAATCTGGATGCAGTAAAACGCAACTTGGCTCCTCCGGGATTCGAACAGCAGACCTTCTGCTTAACGTGCAGACGCCATACCAATTGAGCTATGAAGCCAACTGGTAGTCTCAAATCACAGTAGTGCAGTCGTTCCTCACTGATTGAGATTGGCTATCACGTGAGATTAGCCAGCCCTACAGAGAAATAACCACCCTTCCCAGAGATCACTTGAGATACGCCCTGAACCCCTGCCCAAACTGCCCCAATTTTAAAAAGTGAAGTTGGCGTATTGAATTATGCATTTTATATATTTTATTATTTCCAGAAATTAGAATAAAAGTTATCAAGATTCTTCAACCTTTGAAAGTGTCCAAAGGTCATCCATATTATTTGTATATTTGTACAATTTCCATTTTTTTAATTTTTTATTTATTCACCACATCCAACAGCGGAAGAACCGCCAATTACAGGAATGGGATCAATTAACATAGATATTCGAATAACTATCAACTTCTAAGTTGAATTAGAAACGGCCAGAGACACCGGGAATCCCTCCCCTTGCTCTTTACGAAAGAATGCTCTGGGATCTTTAAAGTGCGTTACATGTAACACACTGGACGGCTTTACATCTCTTCGAAAGGATGGAACAAGTGTGATTAAGTGCCTTGCTCAAGAGTACAATTGTCACGGCCCGGAATCGAACCCACATTCTAGTACTGGCACAGTACTTGAGTTTGTCAACTCGGGGTCTAAATTTTAAAGGGCCCCTGAAATGCTCAATAACTTTATGCACAGTTTTTGCTGCATATGAAGGATTACTTGTGTAGAAAGACAATACTATTGTTCATTTTGATGCCCCATGAATAAAAAGTGGCATTTTTCAACTTTAAAAATTTCTTCACATAAACTCACAGAAAGAGGGCGCTGTTTGGGGCATGTAACTTTAGGAACACGCAGAAGAAAAGCAAAGAAAAAACAAGACTTCAAACTGGAATTGTGGAAAAATGCTGCAGTTTCCAGCCTTTTTTTTCCATGGTTTGCAACAGGCAACATGTAAAACAAACCTAAACTGTCATGAGTTACAAAAGTTTCAGCAAGTTGGAAAAAAATGTGGAAACTTTTGTGCACAGTTGAATGAGATTTTCCTGTGTTTTCCTAATGTGACATCACCACTTTGCTCATCAATATGTAAATTTTCATTAGCATAAAAATCAAAAATCTTGATTTTAACCCCCAAACAACTTCCAAGTAGGGTTTTTATGATTGTAAATTAATGGACTAGTTCCATAGCACACATTTCATTGATAAAAACACCATTTCAGGAGCCCTTTAATCATTTATCTTGTTTTTCAGCGGGAATGGGTGGATTTTTACCAGGAGTCAAACAGATAGCAAATGTAGCAGCGTTACCAGGAATTGTGGGATACTCCGTGGGGCTTCCTGATATTCACGCAGGCTATGGATTTGCAATAGGTAACTCATAATATCATATTTGTTTCTCATTTTTGTTACAAAAACAAATTACTTCAGTAGAATGTTATTGAAAGGACGACTTGTTTATTTTCATTTTCATATATTTAAAGTCCTACTAAATATTGCTTTTTTTAACACTTTTTAATAAAAGGTTCTCAAGCATAGCAGGGGTTGAAATTAGCACTGGTCCCGTGGTCCGAGACCAGTAAAAAATCAGAAGGACCACTAGATCTGTCAAAGACGCTGGTCTGATGGACCAGTGAAAACATTTACTGACTCATGGAAACATTCCCCGATGCCTAATCCACAGTAAACATTTCTTACTCAATGCGAAGAATTCCTGGTTACCACAAACAATTCCTGCAGTCGATTTCATAAAACATTGCGCAGCTTGCGCAACTTTTGACAAATGGCGCAAGCCCCATAGCTTGCGCGTTAACTTCGCAATAAAATGTTGCGCAAGTGGGCTTACGCAACTGCGTAAGTTTCATGAAATCGGCTGCTGATCGCTTTAGACATTTTCAGATATTTTCGTTTCTTTCTTCGATCTCTCCAGACATGCCCGTATGCCAGTGTTAAATAAAAAAGCAATCCCATCCATCCTGCACTCAATGACCTTAAACCAGAAAGTGTTGCAGTATCTCGGTGCCATTTTGAAAAGCACCAGTGGACCACCAAATTTTCAGCAGGACCAGTAGAGTTCTCTAATCTACTGGTCCTTCTGACCAGCATGAAATTCAGGTTAATTTAGACCCCTGCATAGATGAACACAACCAAGGTTATAAGTTTGATACGTTTTTTTATTCAAATAAAAATGTCACATTTTTCCGTTAAAAAAAAACCGGCTGGTAAAGAAAAAGTCAAAAATCATATACATAAAGTCGTGATTGCATGCAATAATTTTGTTATGATGGCTGTTGTCAAACCGCTATACTAAACAGAAAACTTGTCCTGGTAAAACATACAACCAGTTAAAGAAAATATTTCTTTTGTCTAAATTCATTTAAATATTAAACATTAAAAGTACTTACTCAAGACTAGTGAAAATTTATTTTATTTTAAATTAATTTTATTTTAAATAAATACAAATATGTCCCATTTTTCGCTCACAGGAAACATGGCAGCTTTCGACATGTCAAACCCCGAGGCTGTTGTTTCACCAGGGGGTGTTGGCTTTGACATCAACTGTGGTGTTCGAGTTTTGAGAACTAACCTAGATGAAATAGATGTCTTACCGGTAAAGGAACAGCTTACACAGTCACTGTTTAACCACATCCCAGTGGGAGTAGGCTCCAAAGGTGTAATCCCTATGGGAGCTAGGTATGTTTTCCTATTTTGAATATTCATACATATTTTAATTGATGATCACACACCAGACAGAGGGTGGGAGTTTCAAGAGTGTAATTTCAGCATACTACTTTTCTAAACCAAATTGAAACCCATTTCAATTTGTAATTGTATTACTTTTGTGTTTTTTTTCCTCGGAAATATTTAAAACTGTAAATTCTTGTATAGTGCACATGTGTACCCTGTAGGGTACTCCTGGCACTGTTGCCATTATTACCGCTGCCGTCGGGGAATCATCAGAACCATTTTGTTTCAACTAGGTGGCTGCCTAGCCAAGGCACACAACCCTATCAGTAGTAGATTGTGGCTCCCCAAATATTGCTTGGTTTGACGAGGCAATTGAGATTAAGTGTCTTGCCCAGGGACACAAACACGTTGGCACTAGTGAGGCTTTAACCCACAACCACTTAATCGTGAGCATGAAGGTATACCCACTAAATTATCTGTTAATTTCTGTCAAACTCGGTGAAAAATGTCTTTTAATGCTTAATCAACATCAAAAATAATATTTGACAGATTTAAAAAAAACCTTTTTCTTTCTTGCTTCACAGAGACTTGGAAGAGGCACTAGAAATGGGGATGGACTGGTCACTGAGGGAAGGTAAGGCAAGGCTACTGCTTGGATGAGTGTATGGTAGCCGGCTAACAGCACAGTAACCAAATGGAAATGCTGCAAAAATGAACATTTCTTTTCTGATTAAGCCAACATTAAATTATTCACATAACGGCTATGTTATGCATGACTGCTTTAAAGGCACTGCTTTTGTGGCACAAATTTGGCGTGCGTGCATTGCTGACGAGCCTGTGCCTTCAACATATTGATGTAAAATAAACAAGTCACATTCCAGCATACACAGTGTCTGAATTAAAAAAGCAGTTGATTGCTACAATACAAACATACAAGAATGAGCCATATTTTGAAGCTTTTAGGGGTTTTTTAAAAAAAAGGTGATGTACGCATAAATTAGGTTTCAAAGAGGAACAGTAATTTTCCATTTTTTACTGATTTTTCGATAAAAAAGATATTGGTTCTACATGATTTTCTAGGTTGGGGCGGGTAACCGGAAACACAGGTATTTTTTTTTGGCCTAATGTGAACTCTACAGTACATGTATAAAGTTTAAAATTGAAACTTATTATTGGTGAGCTCTTGTTGATATTGTCAGGTTATGCCTGGGCCGAAGATAAAGAGCACTGTGAGGAATACGGCCGCATGCTGCAAGCCGACCCTAGTAAAGTCAGCTCTAGGGCTAAGAAGAGAGGTCTCCCCCAGCTTGGGACGCTGGGCGCTGGGAACCACTACGTTGAGATACAGGTTGTGGATGAGATATACAATGAACAGGCTTCCAAGAAGATGGGAATTGATCACATAGGACAGGTGAATATCTCTCCTACTTCTTGTTCCTTTTATTTTGTCGTCTTGTATACATGGACTGGCATAATTCGGTCACCAGTGCATGACTATGTGCCCCGAGGGACTGTGAGTGACCACAAGAGGGTTCTATTTCCCACAAGGACGAAGGCCGAAGCATGCGTGCACTTGGAAACGGCTATTGTTGCATCACTAAATTTGGCTCTGCAGTTAAGGCATGTTGTCAGTTGCTTACTCTAAACAATGTCTATGAAATAGCCTGATGCTCGGTTAAGAAGAAAAAAAAGCTGTTAAGTGGCTCTATGAACTTAACTTTTGACCAATCACATTTGCCTTTAAAAAAAGATTGTATTTTGTGCCTAAAATACTCACGATGTTTACTGGTTAAATAAAAAAATTAAACAAAATCAACACCATGTCTCATTTTCCCAAACAGATTTGCCTAATGATCCACAGCGGTAGTCGCGGGATGGGCCACCAAGTTGCTACAGACGCACTGGTTGCTATGGAGAAAGCCATGAAGAGAGATAAGATCGACGTTAACGACCGTCAGTTAGCGTGCGCTAGGATCCAATCGCAGGAGGGACAGGATTATCTCAAAGCCATGGCGTCGGCGGCTAACTACGCATGGGTTAATCGGACTAGCATGACGTTTCTATCTAGACAGGTCAGTCACATGTCCAAAATGTTGGTTTCCTTCACATGGTCAAGTCTCTGGACTGGTGGGGAAATTGTTCACGTTGTTGCAACACTGTCGTAAGACATTTGGAGTTACGAACTTCTTGCATTGATGCAACAAATTGTAGGGTAGGGGGCCATCCATTTAGTAAGTATCCATAAAGTTAGACCGCCCCCCTTCCCCCGTACACATGGCATACGCAGTGGCTCAAGACTCGAGGCTAGTGACTCGGACTCGGACTCGAGGCTAGTGACTCGGACTCGGACTTGAGGCTAGTGACTCGGACTCGAGGCTAGTGACTCGGACTCGGACTTGAGGCTAGTGACTCGGACTCGGACTTGAGGCTAGTGACTCGGACTCGGACTCGGACTTGAGGCTAGTGACTCGGACTCGAGGCTAGTGACTCGGACTCGAGGCTAGTGACTCGGACTCGGACTCGAGGCTAGTGACTCCGACTCGGACTCGAGGCTAGTGACTCGGACTCGAGGCTAGTGACTCCGACTCGGACTCGAGGCTAGTGACTCCGACTCGGACTCGAGGCTAGTGACTCCGACTCGGACTCGAGGCTAGTGACTCCGACTCGGACTCGAGGCTAGTGACTCCGACTCGGACTCGAGGCTAGTGACTCGGACTCGGACTCGAGGCTAGTGACTCGGACTCGGACTCGAGGCTAGTGACTCCGACTCGGACTCGAGGCTAGTGACTCGGACTCGGACTCGAGGCTAGTGACTCCGACTCGGACTCGAGGCTAGTGACTCCGACTCGGACTCGAGGCTAGTGACTCCGACTCGGACTCGAGGCTAGTGACTCCGACTCCGACTCGGACTCGAGGCTAGTGACTCCGACTCGGACTCGGACTCGAGGCTAGTGACTCCGACTCGGACTCGAGGCTAGTGACTCCGACTCGGACTCGAGGCTAGTGACTCCGACTCGGACTCGAGGCTAGTGACTCCGACTCGGACTCGAGGCTAGTGACTCCGACTCGGACTCGAGGCTAGTGACTCCGACTCCGACTCGGACTCGAGGCTAGTGACTCCGACTCGGACTCGAGGCTAGTGACTCCGACTCCGACTCGAGGCTAGTGACTCCGACTCCGACTCGAGGCTAGTGACTCCGACTCCGACTCGAGGCTAGTGACTCGGACTCGGACTCGAGGCTAGTGACTCGGACTCGGACTCGAGGCTAGTGACTCGGACTCGGACTCGAGGCTAGTGACTCCGACTCCGACTCGAGGCTAGTGACTCGGACTCGGACTCGAGGCTAGTGACTCGGACTTGGACTCGAGGCTAGTGACTCGGACTCGAGGCTAGTGACTCCGACTCGGACTCGAGGCTAGTGACTCCGACTCCGACTCGATTTTGGTGACTTGAATACAACACTGTAATCCAGGCAATACATGTACTTTATTTGGCCCCCTTAACCAGCCTTTTTAAGCCACTATTATTTCTCGTTTCTGCATACAGGCATTTGCCAAACAGTTCAACGCAACACCAGATGACCTGGACATGCATGTGATATACGACGTGTCGCACAATATCGCCAAAGTGGAGGAACATATATCCTTTGACACAGTATTGAAAGAAATGAACAATTTACAGTCAATTTATAAAAATTTAGAATTTAAAAACGTTAAAAGTTGTTAGTTGGATTAAAGTCCAGGGGTGGATTGCAGATCAAATGTCTTAGCTTCTAAAATGTCTTAAATTATTTTATCTTGCAATTAAGACAACTCTTTTATTATATATGATGTATTTTTTAAGAAATTGGTTGAAGCCATTGTCCTGTGGGCTGGGAAATGTATGGGAAATGAAGCCATGATACCGGGGTAGTCAAGGAACTATTTTTGTTCACATGTAATGTCCTTGTAAAAAAGAAATGCTTGTGCACAAGCATTACAATTTATTTTCATTTTTTGCTTTTTTTTATATATAAAAAATATAATCTCGGGCAGAATCATTGCATTGGACAGTTGGAACCACTTCTATCTTCCATTTGAGTAAGGTTTTTCTAGTCAAATGGCTGATTAAAATTTTGGGGCATTGCAAATTCTGTATACAGGCTTTAAAGATGCAGGCTCGTCAATGCGCATGGAACAAATTACTGCCACGAAATTCACCGCGCTCCATACTAGTTGGGCAGTCAGCTGTTACGATCCCGGACGGTGCAGGCTCATTGGTTTACATACAAACACACGTACACTCGCATGCGATTTAACTTAATACTGTTCGCTGTCAAGCACGCCTGCACCCTCCGGTGAATGTTGTGGCACGAATTAGCTCGTCGTGCATTGACGAGCCTCCGTCTTTAAGTAAACCTTGTAGCTTGGAGATGTTACTTAATTCCAGCGAACGTTCCTTGACAAAGCAGACCACATGTTGGATGGTAAACAGAAGACGCTACTCATCCATCGCAAGGGCTCAACTAGAGCATTCCCTCCACATCACCCCCTCATACCGGTTGATTATCAGGCAAGTAGTTCAATTAATCATCGACAGAGACCCAGAGTCCTCTGAAGCATTCTTGTTTCAGTGAAGATCTAAATCCAGCAGCCAGTTTCACGAAAAATTAGACAAGCTTGTGCAACCTTTCAAAATGACATTACTTTCAAGTAATAGCATACCTGGGGTACCGTGGCCGAGCGGTTTAGGTCATTGACTCGCAATCATAGGAGAAAACTTGGGGTTGCAGGTTCGAACCTCCCCACGGCTACGGTACCTGTGCCCTTGGGCAAAGCACTCAACCACACTTGCTCCATCCTTCGGAAGGGATGTAAAGCCGTTGGTCCAGTGTGTTAGGTAATGGAAACGCACTCTAAAGATCTCAGAGCATTCTTTCGTGAAGAGCAAGGGGGATCATCCCCGGTGTCTCTGGCCATTTCTAATTCTAATTCTTCATGGGTTTCCTCACGCTTGCGAGTGACCGTGCAATGAGCACTATTGAGGAATCCTTGGTATGAATACCAGAAAGAAATAATAATAATAATAATAATACCTGCCAACTGGTCCGATTTTAAAGTGTTAATAATCGGAACAGTTGGTAAACGGTCGACTTGACCTGACTCCCCACGCGCGCCACATGTGTTGTGTACATGAAAACGGGTGCAGTACAAGGTCAACTTGAATGTTGTACCAACTCGTCTGTTGCAAGTTTCACTGCAGTCCGATTTAATTTACTCGGCAATGTTTGCAGGTATGTAATAGACTACTAAAGTGTGACTTCAGTTATCAAGATAACTAGGTCTAAGGATTCACTGGTAATCTGAAACGTCCATTGCTAAAGCGCAGGGAAACAGTTCACTGGTTTTAATGTAGACCCCTAGCCTTAGCAACGCACAAAGGGTGACGTTTTCGCTTCAGTACTCTACTGGCACCTGCATGACGAACTGTCTGGGTAGAAATTTTCGTCCGACTAATGACTGGTCTTGTTTATTTGTCTTTTGTCAGATGACGGGTCAGCCAGTTCTGATTGGTGGAACCATGGGTACATGTAGTTACATACTGACGGGGACTGAGCAAGGAATGAAAGAGACATTTGGTACTACGTGCCATGGTGCTGTAAGTTGCTCTTGTTCTATTTTTCAACTATTTAGGTCTTGCAGACCACGCAAACGTGCCTTGTCTGTGCTGTTTTGGGAGTCAAGTGAAACCATGTCATTATGCAGTTAGTGTGTGTGGATGCACCGCAAAATACCAGTCAGATGGCTTAATTTCGACTCCAAAAATGATGGTTTGCACACGTGTGCAGTGGTCTTCCCAAGCCCAATGTTAAAAAAAAACAAACAAAAAAACACATCTACAGTCGGCAGCCAGTTTTAATTCAACAGAAGTTATGCAAATGCAAATTTTTATCGAAAAACAAGTTTAATCAGATATGTGAACATAAATTTGCATAACACTTTTGTTTGCACATGACTGCATAAAGCTTCCGTGTGCTGAAAATTCCCACTTTCGGATTAACTGTATTTTTTTGCTTTTTATAAAAATGTGGATACATTTTGTGTTTTTTTTTTTGCATGGTAAACTATAATATTACCAATATCACTAGCTGTGAATTTCAAAACTTCTCAGTGTCAATTAAATGACATCTGTATTAACCATTTCAGGGGCGTGCTATGTCGCGATCCAAATCACGTCGTAACTTGAACTACCATGAAGTTTTGAGCAAGCTTCAGACACAAGGCATCTCAATCCGAGTGGCATCACCCAAACTTGTTATGGAGGAGGTAAGGATTTGGGGGCGTGGCTTAGGAGGGATAGAGGGTGGGGTGTGTCTTATGGTACAAGTTTAGTCAGTTTTTTCTTTTAAATCTACATTTTAAAGATAGTATACATGATTGGTAAACTGTTACAAATAGTTTTATCCTCCTGTGTGATTGAAGATATGCATGATTAAAACCAACCTGAGCAAAAACCAGCTCCGTACTTAGTCTAACTTATGAGAAAACAATCAAAAAAGGGTTTGCAGTCATTTCGCCCCAAAACCACTTCGCCCTGAACCACCGCCTGTGCACGAAGTGGTTCTAGGGCAAAGTGGCATTTTGGCGAGGTAGTGTTTGGACGAAGTGATTTGGGGTGAAATGGCACTTGGGCGAAGTGGTTTGGGGGCGAAGTGGTTTTGGGGCGAATTGAATTTACGTCTCGCGAGACGAAAAATAATTGTTTTGCTCATTTCTCAAAGACTATAGCACTTCAGACAAAACCATTTCAGGGGAAGTTTTCTGCCGTCATCATGTTTATATTGTGCAAGTTATGTGTAAATCTGTGAACATTTCTGATTCTTCGAGATACCAATCATGTGTCTGCCTTTAAAGTTACATGTATTTTGTGAAGATTAGCAAGCAAGGCTTCTGTGCTCTTCATAACCATAACTTAACCCAATAGCACTCACTAGTAACAAGTAGTTGGTCTTATTATTCCTCAGAGCTTTTTGGTAATGTTAAGAAATGTTTCCTGTCAAGGTCAATAACCAAAGTTATCCAATAGTAGCCACCCTTACTGAACACAAGATTTGAAAGAGGATGAGTCAAGCTGTGAGTACATGCCTATCAATTGAAGGTGTGTTTGCAGAAACTTGAATTTCACTGAGTTAAACATAAAAGAAATACGTGCGGCAATTTTGGGTGCTTTGAGAGGAAAGCTGCAGTGCGGTTTTGGGCACTTTGAGAACTTATGGGTTAAACCATGGAGAGCATTTGTAGTGTAGTGTTTGCATAATCGAGGGGTTATGGGTTCGAGCCCCACTTGTGCCAACGAATTTGTGTCCGTGGGCAAGACACCTAATCTCAATTGCCTTGTCAACCCAAGCGATATTTGGTGGAATGCTGATAGGGTTGTGTTCCTTGGCCAGGTAGCCACTTAGTTAAAGTGAAATGATTCTGGTGATTCCCTGTTGGCAGCGGTAATAATGGCAACAGCGCCAGGAGTACCCTGTAGGGGGAATGCCACAATCTAACTGCTGATAGGGTTGTGCACCTTGGCCAGGCAGCCAGCTAGTTTAAGTGAAATGGTTCTGGTGATTTCCTGATGGCAGCGGTAATAATGGCAACAGTGCCAGGAGTACCCTGTAGGGGGAATGCCACAATCTAACTGCTGATAGGGTTGTGCACCTTGGCCAGGCAGCCAGCTAGTTTTAGTGAAATGGTTCTGGTGATTTCATGATGGCAGCGGTAATAATGGCAACAGTGCCAGGAGTACCCTGTAGGGGGAATGCCACAATCTAACTGCTGATAGGGTTGTACACCTTGGCCAGGCAGCCAGCTAGTTTAAGTGAAATGGTTCTGGTGATTTCCTGATGGCAGCGGTAATAATGGCAACAGCGCCAGGAGTACCAGCCTGTAGGGGTAATGCCACAATCTAACTGCTGATAGGGTTGTGTGCCTTGGCCAGGCAGCCACCTAGTTGAAGTGAAATAGTTCTGATGATTCCCTGATGGCAGCGGTAATAATGGTAACAGTGCCAGGAGTACCCTGTAGGGGGAATGCCACAATGTAACTGCTGATAGGGTTGTGTGCCTTGGCCAGGCAGCCACCTAGTTGAAGTGAAATGGTTCTGGTGATTTCCTGATGGCAGCGGTAATAATGGCAACAGCACCAGGAGTACCCTGTTGGGTTAATGCCACAATCTAACTGCTGATAGGGTTGTGCGCCTTGGCCAGGCAGCCAGCTAGTTGAAGTGAAATGGTTCTGGTGATTTCCACTTGGCAGTCTCTTAATGCTCATTGACTTAAGTTTCCCCTAACGTTTGATTTCGTTTTCTTTTCTTTTCAGGCCCCAGAATCGTACAAGAACGTGACCGATGTCGTTGACGCATGCCACAGTGCCAATATAAGTCAGAAAGCCATTAAACTCAGGCCAATTGCAGTTATTAAAGGCTAGCACAGTAACGTTAATTACCGTGCTTTGCTGATACTGTGCAGCACAGATGCGCGTACATGCTGGGCGCAGCAAAGCACACGTGTACGCGTACGTCATGCATTGAGTGAATGCATTGCGCGTGTATGCAACGCGCGCATGGGTACAGTAACAAAAAAATACTGTACAACAGTAACATGCACATGCAGTTGTAAACGTTGGAAAACAGCTGAAGTTTTCAACACCAAACAGACAAAAATCTCGCTGGAATCTTTCAGAACAAAGAAGGTATAAGCTTCATTTTATATAACAATAATAATTCTGGATGTCTTTTCGGGTGATATGAGAATATACCGCACTCGTCATGAAAATACCGAACTCGCCTTCGGCTCGTTCCGTATTTTCATGACTCGTGCTGTAATTCTCATATCACCCTCAAAGCCATCCAATATTATATAATTAACTCTATCATATCTAAGATATTATGTTAACGGACAATATATATAGTTGAGGCTTGCACAAGGCCATCACAAAGTTGACAGTGATAAAATTAGCCACAAGTCACAACGGATAAACGCACAAAAAATGCCATTGTTGGAGTTACACTAAGCAACATAAGAAACACAAATTTATAGTTTAATCACAATTTGAAGATTTCTTTTGTAATTTAGCTGACATCGAAATGCATTTGTGCATAAAGTGCTGACAATTACTACTCTCAGATTGACAAATATCATGAATTTAGAAACACGAGAAAATTGCAGTGCCCAGACTGGGACTTGAACCCAGGTCCTTGGCATACATGGCCAACTGCTCTACCAACTGAGCTATCTGGGCATCCCGCTGGAGCACCACAACAATCTCGTGTTCGCCTCTTTTTTCTTGTTTCAAAATTAATCTTTCAATTCTCAATCCTGTCATATATATACCTTCAAAATATCAAATTGACAAATCAAATTGACACTAGCAGCCTCGTTTCAGATGCTGAGCCATTGTATAACATCACTTGTCTTTTCATTTGAAAATTTTATCACAAAAGAAAGCATTATGAGACCATTGTTTTTGACGGCAATAGACAGCCGAAGTGTGACGTGGGTTACCATAGCAATTGGCTCTAAACTATCATGGCCGTCGGAAAAAATACCATTGCAAAGCACAGGGACACGGTTGAGTGATTTTTAAATTAGAGCCAATTGCCTAGGCAACTAACAAAAGATGACGTATTCACTTTGGCAGTCTATTTGAAATTCCTTAATTGACAGTTTGTTTTTTTGTTTTTTTTTCAATCAAACAGCGCCGGAAAAAATGGCATTTGTTTTGTTGCTCGCTATAATTTAAATACCACAACACTTGACTTACAGCCACAGTGTTATGAGGAGATGTAGGGCCTTTTGTAAAAAGGCCTAGGGAATGCAGCTCGGTTTATTTTTTTTTCTCTCTTCAAATTTTAAATTGTACCATGATTTCTCTAGGAAAAGGGGCCCTTTGTTGTTTCAGACTGGTACTGTATTAGTTTTACTAATATTTAAGTTGACCTTTTTGTGAGGATTTTTGTTTTTCCATTTTTTTTTGTAAATAATACCTCACCCAAGACCATAAAACAGAAAAAAAATGCATCTTTTAGTTACGTGCACATGAAATTTTGCAACTGCAGCAAAATTAAATGCAAGCGGAATGTTGCCTTTTATCAAATTTGCGAAAACATCTGTACTCATTGACGTGTACACATAAAGCAACATCATAATTGTTTGTCTTATGTTCCTGAGAGTTACATTGATTGAAAACATTGGTTCTGTAATAGTATTTGGGTCTTTCCACAGTAAAGGGGGCATTTTGGCAACACAGACCATATTTTCGAGGAAATACCTTTGTCTGGTCTCAAAATAAAAGAAATAAGTTTCAGTTGTTCTGAAGAGATAACTTAGGCCCAAAAAGGGTTACAAATAGTGTGACAACATGCCTTTCTAAAAACCCTGTTTACAAATTTCCAATATACGCTTGTAACCGGGACGGTCCTGGTTACGAGTGTATATTGGAAATTTATTTCTTCTATTTTGAAACCAGATGAAGGTATTTCTTTGAAAATATGGTCTGTGTTGCCAAAATGCCTCTTTTACCGTGGAAAGACTCATTTATATATTCCACTTTAAAAAAAGTTTAATGAAGTATATGTATTATTAGAAAAAGCAATGATAAATTCAGATAATGAATATTCATTTATGCAAAACTGAAATGATGACGCTAAGTACTTATAGTGAAATGGACTAAACTCATTTTTTCCTTATTCTTAAAGGAATATGAAAGTAAAATTAAAAGGCATGGTGAAGCGCCAACAGGCAAAATGTATAAGGTTTATCATATAGAGATAGCCGCTGTGCATATTTCGATATCTTTTGTTTCCTTACTATCTTATAAGTTATAGGGATTATGGAAGGAATAAATATAATTTTTCTGCATATTATATATTGGAGTCGAATTTTTAAAATTCCATCTCGTGTTTAGTTTCTACGTAAAAATAGTACCATCAGTACATTGCAGAATAATCTGGAAAGTGATTTTTGGTGGCGGCCAGTATCATAAAAGGGGTGACGTATAAACTGGGACTCTATAGTCGGTACAGCGCCCTCTACAGCTGAGTTGTTGACATGCACCTGGCACTGAAAAGGTATGCGGACGTTGCGTTTAAAAATATTCGTGATTTTATCAGATTTTGTTATCCAAAATGAGTAAAGGACTTGCTCCAAGCAAGACGACATGTTATGTGTCCAATCTTCCCTTCTCGTTAACGAATAACGACCTGCACAAGGTAGGTTTCAAGTTAGACAAAAATCTGCTAACTCATCATGCATCCATTTTGTTACTGTGCAATTGATCCCCCCTCCCCCACCGCCTTGCCCCGCCCCTTAGGTGGAGACTTGGTCACGTTTTTTTTAGCAAGAAACAAGTTGGAAATCACCATTTTGTCCTTAAAATGGCTTGTCAGTCATCTGTAGGTTCAGATCTAAATGGAAAAACTAAAAAAAATGGCAGGAACAAAAATTTAAAAATTTTGCTTGGAAAAACTTCGACATTTTTGAGCCAGCTGCCGGCATAGGTTTTGTACATACACGCTACCCCTAGAACTATGGGGGATATAGTATCCCCCATAGGTGATGTTGTTTTTTTCCAATATGGCGGCGCCTGAACTTTAAGATCGGACCGAAACGTTTTCGGCTAGCGCAATAATCCGCTGCCCAATCGCCACCAAACTCCGTCTGATAGTTCTTGAGACACTCACCTTGCGTGTGTCTACGGAATTTCGGTACCATTTGTCCACTAAATTCTCCGAAAATAATGTTTGGAAATGAACGGGAACATGTGCGATGCATCCACATGCATCGCACCGAATGCCTCGATCATGCATCCACATGCATCGCACATGTTCCCGTTCATTTTCCAACATTATTTTCGGAGAATTTAATGGACAAATGGTACCGAAATTCCGTAGACACACGCAAGGTGAGTGTCTCAAGAACTATCAGACGGAGTTTGGTGGCGATTGGTCAGCGGATTATTGCGCTAGCCGAAAACGTTTCGGTCCGATCTTAAAGTTCAGGCGCCGCCATATTGGAAAAAAACAACATCACCTATGGGGGATACTATATCCCCCATAGTTCTAGGGGTACATACACGCGTATCTTAGGTGATGTCCAACTTGTAAATTCTTTCCGACCGCTTATCAACTTTATAACTTAGACATTTTGTAGTTATTGTAAATTTGGTGATGTGTTTTTGTTTGTATTTATTTACAGATTTTCGAAAAATATGGCAAGGTTGTAAAGTGAGTACCTTGTTATTAATTTTTTTTTTAAATAAATTTTGATTAGAAACCTTATTGCAATTACCGCTTGCACTTTTCGCCTTCCTTCAATAAAGTTCTGCTTTTGTGGAAACTCACCCAAGGCTTGCGATAAGGTCTATAGGGGACGCAACTTTACCGTAAGTTCTGGTTCTGTGACCTCAAGCACGGTGAAAACAAACACCGCTCACATGTTGCTCTATGCGAGCAGGCGTTTGTTTTCATTGCGCTCGAGACCACAGAACTGGAACCTCTGGTAAAGTTGCGTCTTCCTATCATTGATTAACCCCAAATTCCAAAACAAATTGTTAACTGTGATACTGAAATTTTAATTTGAGTTATTTTTAAGAGAAATAATTTTTTAATTATTTCAAGCTGAATGTTATTTTTTGCAGGGTAACAATTGCCAAGGACAAGGAGACTCGAAGAAGTAAAGGCATCGCTTTTGTCTTGTTTCTTGAACGAGAATCCAGCTACAAGGCAATCAAGGGACTCGATGGAAGAGAGGTATAAAATTTGATAATACCTGGGCAAGAATTTCAAATGTCAAAATTTGTAAGCCAGTGTTACGCAATAGACCTGTTCGGGGTTTTTCGCATACAATTAAATTAGCATACTCATTTATTTTTGGTACAGCGGACCTTTGACACACTACGGACCGGTTCCTAATCCTACCATTTATTGCGGAATGCCATCTACTCGGGAACCAAACTATACATGTCAAAGGTCCGCTGTACCAGAATATACATGTGTATGCTAATTCCATTGTGTGCGAAAAACCCCGAACAGGTCTATTGAAATCTGATGCAAAATCTTAATTTTTGCCGAGGCAAAATGACTAAAAATTCCTTCAAACAATTCTGGCCAATTGCTTATGTTAGCCGTAGACCTTTGTAAACATTTTGTCATTTTTCTCTAAAGATGTCTCTAATGATCTATAGCTACATGTACCATGAGCAATTTTATTTAAAAAACTAAATGTACTTTGATTGCAGTTCTAGCCAGGCTCGTAGATTTCGTATAAAGGGTCTCAAGTCAAGTGATGACCAAATACATGGGATTCTTCCCAGTTTATGATATTTATTCCTAAGTGCGAGTGATAGTGCCCTCAATATTCCGTTGTTTTAGTCCATCACAAGTCCAGATACAAGCTACAATACACTTTGTTTTATTGTTTATTTTCTGCCAAGACAATACAATTATTGTTTTTTTTTATTGATTTAAAAGTAGGCAAGAAAATGAACATAGTTATTGACAAATGTAAGGTATTGACAAATCTCTATTTGATGTTGTTTTATTCCTAGTTATTTGGAAGAAAGTGGAAGGTTTCCATAGCCTCAGACAATGGACGAGCGGCAGAATTTATCCGGAAGAAGCAGTACCCAGACAAGACAAGATGTTATGAGTGTGGAGTAAGTGTTGGGATTAGTAAGATGTTTTCATCAACCTTTGCTGGAGTTACAGATATCTTGCCTTATGAAACAAACGGTGACTATTAAACGTCTTGTGATTTCATCAGGCAAAGTACTGTGCACATCTATGAGGGGTGGTTTGGATAAGTTGGATAAGATTGGGGTTAAAATTGGCCCGAATGCCTCTGGCCGTCTGAAGAATGCCAGAGCAGTAAACCGCCCCCAGCGGCCGGACTTTTTGTAGAGAATTTCCTACATACTTTGAGCAAGATTTTCCTCTCACCCAGGCTTGTAATGCAATGAGCGAGTAGCGCGCCCCCATATGCGACACGCTCAAAAAAAGTCCGGCCGCTGGGGGCAGTTTACAGCTCTGACTGTCTTTATCAGTTTCTAATAACTTAAATGGCACAAAAATAAGATTTCCACAGTAAAGGGGGCATTTTGGCAACATAGACCATATTTTAGAGGAAATACCTGTCCGGTCTCAAAATAAAAGAAATAAGTTTCAGTTGTTCTGAAGAGATAATTTGGGCCCAAAAACGGTTACAAATAGTGTGACAACATGCTTTTCTAAAGACCCTGTTTACAAATTTCCAATATACGCTCGTAACTGGGACGGACACTTGTTACATTTTAGGCTGTCCCGGTTACAAGCGTATATTGTAAATTTTTACACAGGGTTTTTAGAAAGGCATGTTTTCACACTATTTGTAATCTTTTTGGGCCCAAGTTATCTCTTAGGAACAACTGAAACTTATTTCTTTTATTTTGAGATCACACAAAGGTATTTTCTGTAAAATATGGTCTGTGTTGCTAAAATCCCCCCTTAATTTACCGTGGAAAGACTAATTGATGAGCAAAGTTGTAATGGCATCACATTAGGCTCTTGCAAGAACTTTCTATTGTATTGTGGACAAATACCCATTGCATTTCTTCGTTTTTTGTGTGTGTGTAGTATCCAAGTTATTTTGTTTTTGTATCCTCTGTTCAGGAGTTTGGTCATTTAAGTTACGGCTGCCCCAAAAATTCCCTCGGAGACAGAGAACCTCCCAAGAAAAAAGAGAAGAAAAAGAGGAAACATGAAGAAGAGGAACAAGAAGAGTACAGAGACTCGGAGTAAGAAACAAAGGCACAGTTATGGGGGGGGGGGGGGGAATGGTGGTGCACCTGCCTGGCATGCCGGAGGTCCTGGGTTCAGATCTTAATGAAGACTCCGATTATTCTCTCGTCCTATATTTAGATATTACACAGCTTAATGAAACATTGAATGTTTTGGTCCTCATTATAGGGACACCTGTGGGTAGTGGTGTTGCAACGAATCATGCGATACACCGAAACATGGCGATTTTTATAAAACAACTTGATCAGCCCCAAGGCATAGACCCCGTTCTCACTAGAGAAATCGCTTCGTTCGACGATGATTCAACGAGAGTTTTCCTGATGTGAATGCAGGCCTCTTCATTCGATGAAGAAATCGCTTCATTCGATGAAGTATATTTGTAATGAGAACGCTTCCTTCGTTTGACGAAGCAATTTGGCAGGCCTGGTTGCACAAGTGCGTTGTGTGTCAAGCGCCCAGCAAGCAATGTTTTTGACGCACCGCTGGAAAACCACACAGCGCGTCTAGATGCTTAATGCGTGACACACATGTACGACCTCCCACGGCTTCATTCGATCTTCGTTTGATTTTCGTTAAGTGATATATGAACGCACGCTTCATTAACTAACGATGATTAACTAATCTTCGTCCAACAAAGCGATTTCTCTAGTGAATGATGTTTCTCTCTCATCCCATATTTACTTATGAAAAGGTGTAATGAAACACTGAAAGGGTTGGTTCCTGATGTGTTACAAGAAAAACTTGGAAGATAACTAGACATCATGCCTCAGCTAAGCATCTGCCTGGTGTCGGAGATCTTGAATGCAAATCCCATGAAGACCACTTGATTTTTTTCTTATTTGTGTCATTGCCCAGCATTGTACAAAATGCGGTCAAATACTTTTAACAAAATGAAACATCGATTATGATCTAATGTTCCAAGTTCCTCTTATTAAAACATCATTTTCTAAACTGCATGATGCACCATGTGATGTATTTTCAAGAGGTACCACTGCCACTTTTTACCTCTTAATATAACTGATTTCCTTTCTTAGGGATGATGAACCTGAAGGCGAAGACCCTGCCTTAGAGAGCCTTGGAGCAGCTATTAACTTTCAGGTACACACAACTTTTATTCTTTTTGTAAGAAAACGAAAATCGAAGATGAATATTTTATTAAAATGTGTGTGCTCGAGCATTATTTTACAAGGTTGCCCTCATGTGAACGAAACTTGGCCTCTTGATACCATAGTATTATGTACCAAGGGAACCAGCCTAAATAAGACGGTGGCTTTGCACAATTTCTTGAAAGTATACCCAGCGCGATATGTGACAAAGGGACTCTTCTTTTTTGTTAACACACTGTGAATCCCCTAAAACCTAAAAGGAATTCCTTTAAAATGGAAGGGGGTGTCCCATATCGTGCTGCATTTGCTTGAAAGCATGGTGCAGTTTTTCTCGGGACATAGATAAGGTACTGAGCTGATATACAGATTAGTCATCCTCAATGACACAGGGAGATAACTTCGTTTACAGTTTTAAAATCTTATAATCTAAGGAACTTGACAAGATCACCTTTTTTTTTACCTCATGGGTGATGAGATTTTATTACCATTCTGAAATTTTGCGTTCTCAATCCACATATTTTCAACGATAAAAAAAACCACTGATGTTTTGTAAACTAATTTATCTGGTTCCCTAAAGCAGTGCAGTGATTTACACCAATCTTTTTGCTTCCACATCCAAATTGGAGATTACAAATTTCCTGTTTTTTCCCATGGATAGTATTTTGGGGAGGTATTTTATACGATTGTTAGGTTAAAACAAAATCTAGTTTTTAGGAAAAATCTGGTCATGCTCCTTTAAATTGCATGAATACATCTTGAAATTGTTTTTTGTAGAGAGCTAAGGAGGATGAGGAACAGTACAGGGAGATTGTGGCAAGAGGTTCTTATAGTGAACTTACATTATCATCGTCATCATCGGTACCGCCTCCTAAGAAACTACGCGTCAAGCCGAGCGCATACTTTAGTGACGAGGAAGAAATTGACGGGGATTGAACAAAAAGAAGAGCGATGGATCTCTTTTAAATTACATTATAGCCAGACATCACTAGAATTTTCTTTTTTTGCCTTAAATTAATTTATTACAGTCGACTATAAATTGGCCTGGAGCCAAAGCGCCTTGTTGAGCGCAAGTTTCGTGTGCCTACGGCAAACACGCCACACTGAGCGTGCGAGAAAGTTGATGACGCTGCTGATCAGACGACTCTAGTCTCTTAGGTCTCATGGGCTGAACATTACGAAAAAGAGGCAGGTCTCCCTGGCCTTGAAGACTTGCATTGATTGTGTTCATATCAGAATGGCTACACTTTGTCTGAATTTCAAACTGACGCCAACTGGAGGGGCAACACTGCCAACTTTGTTCCAAATGTGTACTGGTTATTGGTGTAGACACAAGCCTCATGAAATTTAAGAGGACATGGTATGCTGGCCAAGTTGGCCTCAGAAAGTGTATATCTTGAAGGGGCATCAGTGCCAACTCAGCAGGGCATGAGGCCATTGGCCTTGGTTAATGTCAAGGCCTGAGATAGGGCATGCTGGCCTCGTAGGCGTTTATCTTGAAGTAGGCTTGGGCAATTCCACGCCGGAGTCGAGTAGAATTGATTCTACTTTGGACATCGGAATCGTGATTCCAAGTAGAAATAAATTCCCTTTCATCTAGATTCGATTCCCAGTGATAGCTTGCCGATTCCAGAAATTACCTCAGCCTAGCAATCTCAAAGCCAAAACACCAGCCTCTGATCATTTTCACATTATTAAGAACGTGTTTTGTGGATGTTTAGTTCCGATAATTGGGTTGCCATCGCAACACGCTCATCTGCCTATTAAAATAAACATGCCCAGTATTATTTTATGTTTTCCTGTGAAAATGGAAAAGATTTCTAATGGAATCGGAGTCAACTCCGAAAATGCTGGAGTCGCCAAGCCTATCTTGAAGGGGCATCAGGGCCAACTAAGCAGGGCATAAGGCCATTGGCCACCTCCAGTCCAAAAACATGTAGCTGAATTTGTCATATATCTTGGTACAGCAACTCATACTGAGTGATGTTCTCTCAATCAAGGCCTCCTCCGCTGAACAAGAAAATCTTCGTCATGATCCATAATCTACATAGCTTGACTTGTCATATATCTTGGTAGAGCAACTCATACTGAGTAATGTTCTCTCGATCAATAGGAGAAGTAATCATGAGTTTCCCCCTCATTGCACCACGATAGATCACCTCCACAAGGTCAATGAAGTCCTGTTTCGTCTTAAAACTCCCAATAAACTTGGTGTGGTCAGGAGTTCTGCAATTAAACAATAATTATGTTATGCCACAGGGTTGTAGTCAAGTCCGTAACAAGAAGCAAAGGATGAACACACACAAAAGAATGCCTTTGTTGGAGTTCATTTGAATAGCCTGTGACTTGAATTAAGACCCAGGGACTTGTGATGGATTCGACTACAACCCTGTTATGGTATTTTAAGCTAAACTCCTTAAAAAAAATTCGGAAAGTCAAGTTTGACTGACGATTTCTCTCTTGTTACTAAATATTTTCCCTTGAATTTGGTATCATTGGAAAGCCCTGTTATTCCTCTTTACGATGTGTCATTTGTTATGATTTAGCAATAGGGGGATGTGCAGCACAGCTTAATACGGGGGCGGGTGTAAAGTGAAATGTCACAAAATGCATTGACACATTTCCATCCTCCAAGCAAAAGGGGAATGCACTGCATGACAATAGCAGTACATTTGTGACATTTCACTTTCCACCCACCCCTGTGTTCCGCTATACTGCACATTCCCCAATTGATTAATCATAACAAATGACACATCACTGTAAAGAGGAATAACCGGGCTTTCCAATGATACCAAATTCAAAGGAAATGATTCAGTAACAAGAGTTTAGTATGCCATGTAATTTTTATAATAAATGGTATTTGTTTTTGTTTTTTAAGTAAACAATAGTCTTATAGTTGTACAAATTCGTGTAAATAAAGTTTTTTTTTAAAAATCTACAAACATGAGATTTCTTTGTGGTTTTTAATAAGGACAGCAATCCGACTCAAACTCCTAAAACAAATTTATGCAAAAATGATGCACGTCTCCAACATTTTAGGTACCCATTTTGAGAGGTAAAATATTATGCACTTTATGGTTGTCATTTTTTTGGGTTTCCGGGTTCAAGTTGTGAGTTAATACACTCGAATCTTGTTAGGCCAAACAAAATAAATGGTTTGTTTACGGTAACCCGACCTACCTGGAATATTTGAGGCCAAATTGCCCAGCTCAAACATTTTATTGCCAATTTTTAAGTTGATAATTTTAAATGAGCACTATTTGCAATAATTTCCAACGAACAGAACACTTGTACAAGAACATGGTTAATAGTGTTAATAGTGAGTTTCGAACATTGCAAAACAACACACAAATGCATGAACTGAAATGTAAAACAAAATAATTTTCCTACCTACCTACCTGGATTTTTTTTAGGACGTAAACGCACAATTTATTTTGTTTGGCCTTATTAAGAGAGACAGTCCGTGGTTTTCAGCAAATTTGATTTTTTTTTCGAACGAATTTTTAAAGCATTTATATCATGTACTTTATATTTTAGACAGGCTGTGAACAATGCATCAACAAATGTTTTTCTTACCCGTAATCCACCTTCATATGTTGCCCGTTAAAGAAGAAAACGGTCGCTGGTATAAGCGAGATATCAAAGTATTGTGTGTACACTGGAATGCTGTCGGTATCCACGCAGTAGATGGCTGCCATCTTGGATACATCATGTGCAGTTTTACAGAGCTGCAGGACAAAATGATTTCAAGGAATCCGAATTTAAAATGACAACCATCAGATATTAGGGAGGTTTCGGTCGCATACGGTAAAGCCCGCCGCACACCTTTGCGATTTACCGCATCATCGGATCATCGGACCACATACCGGAAAGGTGTGCGCTGAAACAATTCGGGCCGGTCTGACCGTACGCTATAGACCGGAGCAAATCAAACTTGTTTGATTTTTTCGGATCCGATGGTCCGGTGTCCGATGGGCCGGTAAATCGCAAAGGTGTGCGGCGGGCTTTAGGCAAAACGACGACTATAGTGAATTTTATGTCATCGATTTGTGCGTACTTGTGGCATTTACACAAATATCCCAAGTGTTGTTTTGTTGTTTACACTGATAGCAACGCCTCAACACCTTAGTGAAAAACGGACAGCGAAAGGTAACGATTTTAAGGTTTGGCTAATCGTAGTCACTAACCGTGCACACCGAAACCTCACTAATTATGACATACGTACTGTAGTCTTTTAGCACACATCCTGCAGGATAATCTAGTTCTTTACAACATCATTATTTCCCCCTGGTCTGTTTTGGGCAACACTCCCTTGGGAGTTTGCAGCCCTAGCAGCCTTACACAAGCACCCGGGGGGGGGGAGTGCTACAACCCTTGCAGGTACCCATTTACTCCTGGGTGGAGAGAGGCAACATTATTACCCTGGTCATTGGGCACAACTCTCTGGGGAGTATGCAGCCCTTGCAGGTACCCATTTACTCCTGGGTGGAGAGAGGCAACATTGTTACCCTGGTCATTGGGCACAAATTTCTCTGGGGAGTATGCAGCCCCGGCAGCCTGACACAAGCACTCGGGGGCTACAACCCTTGCAGGTACCCATTTACTCCTGGGTGGAAAGACGAGGCAACTTATGGCAAAGTGCCTTGCCCAATGGCACATATTCCATGGATGCAGCTGGAAAGTTACCCTACAAACTGCCTGGCCATGCCATAGGCCCTATGGAACCCCCAAAAAAATTTGCACTTCTTTCGTAAATTACGGGATATTTTGATACTTTTTTGATGGTCGTTGTGAAAAAAAAACATTGTCAATGCTGCTACATGTACATCACTAAATCATGTAAACAGTAGGCCAGTGTGTACCTTTAAATTAATGCTTGGTGCAAAACCAAAGTGTGCTAAACTACAGTTACAACATATTGTTTTTAATTTGAATGGTGAAAATATTTTTTACACAGGGAAGTCCATAAATATATTAGGTCAAGTACAATACAAAGGAAACTCATCTTACTATATCGTCCAGCTGCATGCACACTAAATCCGTGTCTCGTCCAAATCTCAAGACAAGCACCAGATCCTCGGTGGTCTTAATCGCTTTGTCAACATCTTGCTTGGTCATCAGCTTTGGCAGTAGATAACTCATGATTGCGAACTGCATTTTGTGGGAAACAGTTGGAACAAAAACAATTAGGTCTTAATTATGATGTGGTATATTTTTGACCTAACAAAGCTCGGAAAACGTATGTCAAAAAGCAATTATAAAAACAGAACCTTAAAGCAATCAATTATAAAAGGAGCATGATCAGATTTTTCCAGAGAATGGATTTCGTTTATAATAACCTAAGAATCATACAAAATACCTCCCCAAAATACTATCCATGGAAAGAAAACATGAAATTTGCAATGTCCAATTTGGATGTGGAAGCAAAAAGGTTGGTGCAATTACTGTATTGCAACAATAAATTAGTTTACAAAACATTGGGTTTTTTTTCTTCGATATCCTTAAAAAAATACATATTAAGAACGCGAAATTGGAGAATGCATGGTAATTATGAGAAGAAAAAAATATGACAAATGATATTGTATCAAAATCGGAAAGAATTGGGAAGTTGATCATGGCTTCAGACCTTGTGTGCAAAACCATGGATGTAGGGCAAAACATATGAGACGGGCTGAAAAAGTTATAAATTTTTCCCACTCGAAAATTTGGTTTTTTCCCATCAAATCTGCACATTCCAATGCTAGATGAGTCAATTTAAAGAAAACAATTTATGATCGACTTACCAACTCTTACCAATCCCAATCTATAAGTGAAAAACTTGAAGATAATGTCTAAGAAAACATTTCAAAATTGTTCAGCCAGTCATCACCACATGTTTTGTACACAAGGTTGGGGCATGGATTCAGTGCTGCAGTGCGCGCTTAATTACTTTTGTAATTTGTATGATCCAGGGTCCATCAGGCGCCGTCCAAAATTGCCGTGAACATAGGTTGGTGGGAGACTTGCTTCTGGTTTGTCAAATTCTTCCTCCACGGAGAAAGCAAAGCTTCTTCATTTGTTTCTGGGTAATAGAGAAAGTTGGCCGGCCGCATCATCTGCCAGCAGAGAAGTAAACTCAGACTCGATGCAGACTACCCCAACGATATTTACTCCACTCAAGGCTCTCTCTCATTATCACGTATCTACGCGCAAATGTTGAGGCAATCTCATACATTTTACTCATTATTACACAAATACTTTAGCTTTTTCAACGTGTTTGAAAACTCTCCAAGAAAATCTGTCAGCTTTTGCGGCTCGAAAGACCGAGTTTCAGTTGTCTTATCTTTCTTGTGCCTTGAATAAAGGCTAGTACGACTAGGGTCGTGACCCCGAGGTCACTGTCAGTAGCACGTGCTTGGAGTTCGGATTCAAAATACAGTGTTTGACCACGTGCATGCGCTCGCGCATCTGAAAAATGAGCGGACCGCGGGCATGGCCGGCTCCGTACGTACGGTGCAAATTGGAGTTTATTTCACCCAAAATGTTGTAGTGTCGTCGAGGCAGAAATAAACTGCAAAGCAGCACGTATGGCATATTTGACAATGCATGACAACATGATGACAACATTGCAAAAAAATGCAAGCATAATTATTTATACGCGGCCCTCTTCAACAAGCAATCGACCCTTCAAATGATTCATCTTGTGGACATCTCCCCGGGAAATCTTCTAAAAAACACAGAATTACCAGACGTATTATGAGGCATAGGTGGTGTGGAAATCTACAGTTGGGCCTTTTGGCTCATAACTTGAACTTCAAACAACATGTCCCAAAAGGCTTTCAATTCTGTAGGAGAGGTGTTGATGAAATGCATAAGACACTTAGGCCTTCAGTCACATCTTAGAAACTGGTCCAAGGAACTAATGGGGAATTTCTGCAAGCTGCATCATCAGGAGAATGGAGAGCAATCTCACAACAGTTCAAATATCAAACTCTTTTTGGAAGAATATCTGACAAGTTTACTTACAAAAACAAATTACTCTTCTGAAGAACAAATCAACAAAGTGGAGAACTTGGTCCGCGACATTCAACAGAGGAAGCTTACTGGAAGCCAAGTCCCAGAGAGCATCAACTCACTTGATATGGACTATCTTCTAAATCTCTCGTCACCGACCAGCAGAAAAAAGTTTCTAAACTTTTTGGTCAGAAAGGAAAAGCTAAAATTGAAAAGGGCAGAACAGCAAGCCAAGAAACATGCATCCAAAATGGACAGGATTCAGTTATCAAAAACTATCCTGGCCCCAACGAACACCATCGTTCGTCGTGGCCAGTCTGTTGCCATGGATACGGCAGACACTTGGAATCTCGCCAAGAGTTTGATGTTCAGTCCCCCGCTCCTATTTGACCTCAGTTATGACCATCTCATGAACCGGCGCGAGATCATTAACACTGTCCTCCAACTAAGTCACGTCATCAAAATTAACAAAACATTGCGTGATCCGTTCCACCTTTACTTCACAAATGCATCTCGGGATGGTCATACAAATCGAGAACTCAAACGCACGTATGGTCAACATTACGACAACTTAATGGTCAGCATCACGGATATGCGCCCTCATGACATATTCCCTGTCAATGAACTCATGTACTTAACTGCCGACTCGCCGAACCTTCTTTCAAACTTTGACCGTAGTAAGATTTACATCATAGGTGGATTTGTGGACAGGATTATCAGGAGCAACGCTTCACTTCGGAAGGCCGACAAAGCGGGAATTCCCCATGCTAGACTACCTCTTGATGAGCATCTAAGATGGCATAAGAGTACCAAGAATCTAACCCTCGATCAGATGATGCGAATCCTGTGTGAGTTGAGAACATCCGGAGATTGGATCCAAGCTTTGCAGCATGTGCCGAGCAGAAAACATCTTGGAATCAAAAACTTGTCATGATTTGGGCTTTAAAGGCACAGGCTCGTCAGCAATGCGCGCGCACCAAATTCGTGCCACGAAATACGCAGCTCCATGCCTTTGCTATGGAGCTGCGTATTTCTCAGCACGCATTTCACACGCGCGCGCGCCTTAATGACGGGCCTGTGCCTTGTAAATAGAGATCCATCATGGCAATGGCTGTAATCAATTAGCCGCCATCTCCGTCACTGCATGGCAAAAATGCGGACAATTTCTTAGATTTCATTTTACTGGCAACTACGGAAGGGCGACATGTTGACTTGCCATTTGTTTTAGGGTGTGTGCAAATGACCCTTCCACTAGAAAATAAGTGTGTGGGGAAGATTGCAAATGACAATTACAATTTAGCACTGGTAGCCCCGTTTAAGATGCTGAGCCATTGTTATACGCCACACATCTTTTTATTTGCAAATTTTGTCTTAAAAGAAAGGGAAAAAATACCATACACCCTCACCAGTTGAGACTTCATGCACTAAGCCTAGTGAGTCAGAGGTCTCGGGTTTGAATCCCGATAAGGCCCTTACGATTTGTCTCTCATCCTAAGTTTGGTTGTTTCATTTCAATGGTGATCAGGCACCATACCAGATGTTGCATTTGTTACTTTGCCCAGTTGCGCTACCATGCAACACTGAGAGAAGAATTGAGTCTATAGGGAAAACCTGAGGGAGTATACCAACTGTGCCTTATAGCTCAGCTGGTAGAGCATCTGCCTAGTGAGTCAGAGGTCGATCTCGGGTTCGAATCCTGATAAGGCCCTTAATATTTTTCTCTCATCCTAAGTTAAGTCTATGGAGCATAACATAAAAGTGTGTTTTCAAAGGAAAACATGAATTTTTTTCACTGCTAAATTCATGTTTCCTCACCATATTTACACTTTCTGGGGGTGTTCATGTCATATTATGAAGAATTAGTGGCGAGGGTGTATGGTATTTATGCCAAAGAAAGCACAATTTGAAATTCCTCAGTATTATTAAATGACTTTTGGTCAGTTGAACGAGCGTGTTCAGATTTGTCCAGAAAGTGGATTTCGTTCTAATCCAACAATCATATAAAATACCTCCTCAAAATACTATCCATGGGAAGAAAACAGAAAATTTGTAATCTCAAATTTGGATGTGGAACAAAAAGTTTCAAGGGTGTAATCACTGCACTGCTTGAAATTAGTTTACAAAACATTGGTGGTATTTTTAAGATATCCTTGAAAATAAACGAATTGAGACCATGAAATTTCAGAATGGTATTGAGAAAAATATAACAAATGATATTCCATATGGTATCAAAATCTCAACACCTATGGGAAAAATGCCGGGCCCAAAATGTGATCTTGACACAAAATGCCGGGCCCAAAATGTGATCTTGACACTTAATTTTCATTAATTTTCATTAATTTTTAATACAAAGGTGTTCTGTAATGTTTGAAAATAAACTAAGAATACACAGATGTTGTTTGATTTTCTTCAGTTCGGTGATGTAATTCCAAAAAATAGTTATATTATAATTAGGCCTTTTTGAAAACTTTTGGGGAGGGGGAGGGGGAGATGCCCCGCCCCTCTATATAACATAATAATTGACTGTGCAGGCATCGTCACAAGAGGGCGGTATTTCAATTCGTTTTCTTCATTCAGAAATCGAAACTGTTCAGCTGCTTCATTTTCGTCACTTTTATTACATTTCGTCAACAAAAACCCACAAAGAAATGCCTTTAGAACCTTGGCAATTTGTTATTCCTCAAAACCCTGGTCTTCTTTGGAGGATAGCCTCATGTTTTATGATAACTGGCACCGGTATTTTTTCTCGAGCTTGGCTGAGTGAGTAAGACCAGATAATTTTGACAACATTCATACATCATCAGATCATGGAGTTAGCTAATGTTACCTCTTTTTGTTTATAGGCCTATAGCCCTAACTTTATCATGTGGTTATTTCATGTAGGGCTAATGAGAACAGTCAACATGAACACGATATCACAAAACAAATGTGTAATTTTCTCCCCCTGACACACTAATTCCCCCTGGGACTCACCCAAACCTTGTCAGGCATATCTGCTAGCCCTACGCAGGTCCTTCAGGGAAATAACAAGCCACGATGAAGATTCAGCCTACAAATGACAATTGCAGTAAAAAAGGAGGTCTGGAATGACAGCCGATGTGTACAAATTCAAGTCTTGTGTACAAAGGAATGGCAATGCGCGGTCGATTACCAGACTACCAGTGCACAGACTGAATTTGAGATATCGTTTTCATGTTGACTGTTCTCATTAGCCCTACATGAAATAACCACAGGGCTAAGGTAACATTAGCTAACATGGAGTGGACAATGCGAACGCGAAAATGTGCGTGAAATTCTGGCAGGGCAAGAGCAGCGTTTTTGTCGCCCTCGCAGGCTAGGCTCGGTCAGCGGTCAGGCCTCGCCTCTAGACCCGTGAACAGGGCGTCGTAACCTCCGCCCTGGCGCCGTTTCCAACCCCAAATCTGTGGCAAACTCACGCAAATGAAATTTGTCCCTTGGCTCTGATATTTGTTCAATTCAATAGGTGCACTCGCGCGCCCGCTCCCCAATGACATTTTAAAAACGGATTTGGGGTTGGAAACGGCACCAGGGCGGAGGATACAACACCCTGTTCACGGGTCTAGTCAAACTTGTAAATTCAGTTCTAGAATTCTGATTTTTGCATCTTGTCAAGAAAAGGTTATAGTAAAATCTTATAAACTATCTTTCTTGTTTTCTTTTGACAGAATGGGCCAATCACTTCAAAGGCTACAACCTGGGTGTTTTATACAAGGCTGTTCAAAGCAGACCACGGAATCAACCTCTCATTACCGTGGGCAATCATATATCCTGCTTTGATCCTCTATTATGGGGTACGATATTCGTAAGAAGTGCATAATTAGCTACGGGATAAGGACCCACAGTCCTGTCAATAAGTTAAAGTTGAAAATAAAAACACAAAATTAGCAGAAAAAAAATGTATGTCCTGAAGAATAAAAAAAACATAAGTTCAAGTTAGTATTTTCATATTTTGTTAGTTTGTTGTTGAATTACATGAAACTTTAAAAACTAAAGCATTTCTGCAATCGAAGAACTGTACTGGCATTTTTCCATCCCTGCTATGATGGAGTCTGATCATGTTTAATTCCCATTTTTATCTGAATTCAAGTAATTTTTCTCATTTCTATGATTACATTTTTTTAGGAACACTGAAAATGAGAGGATTTGGACATCCTCACAGATCAAGGTGGTAAGTTTCCATGCTAACCATAAACTCCATGGGGCTGTCCAAAGTTGTCAACATTTTCACGATTCTACAATTAGGAGGGGGGTGGGGGGGAGGGGGGGGCGAGAAGTGGGGTGGCGTGGCGGTCGAGGGCTGCGTGGCGGTCGAGGGCCGCGTGGGACTTTACATGCACTGTAAAATGTTGACATTTCACGGTACTGACAACAAATGTTGATAAGTAGTATTTCAGAGGAGGGAGGGGGATTTTGAAAAATACTACGCTCTGTAGAACTCAACTGTGAAAATGTTTAGAGCTTTGGACGGCCCCTGATATTTTAAATTTTCAAAAGTCCTCTGCTATTCCATTTGTGATAAAATCCCATGACAGCTGTAATCTGAGAGAAGTAAAAACCATCCTTTTTTCGGCATATTGTCTATGTTGAGTTATGAGCATTCCACTTGTCTTTTCAGGTGTCCTGTTGCTAGCGATATCACCTGCAGAAAGAAATGGCATGTGTATTTCTTCAGTTTAGGACATGGCATTCCTGTTGTAAGAGGTGAGTGAAATATGTGATATTTAGTGATATTTTCCCCTCTTCATACTGGGGCCAATTTCATGGTGCTGTTTAGCAGCCGATTTTGTGCCAACGGAGGCTCTGGCTATTTCATGGAGACCGTAACCTTAAAAACTGCTAAACATTTGCTAGCTTCAGAGGCAAAAATTAGTATCCAAATGACAGATTAAATTTTTGTATTCACTTTCTACACCCACAGTGTCAACACCGTGTTTGTACAACTTTTAGCTGTGCGTCGATATGTTTTTGTTCGATCGCGCGCATTACGCGTAATGCAGGCGTGTTGTATGCGCACGCACACGACTGGGTACTTGTCACAATGCACAATTTGCTTTCTGGAGTGTGCAGTTTCTGTGTGCATGTGCGTGTTCCATACGCGCTGACCAGAGCACGGGCGCGGCCGCTAGCCAGGCTCAAAAGTGTTTAAGACCGACTGTGCCTTTATTGCTTGTTTAAAACTGCCCATGTGATGTGCTTTTAGCCAATAGGGATGCGTAAACTGTCTAAGGTATTTATGAATTTCCAATTAATGTTGTGCACAGGTGATGGAGTATACCAACATTCCATGGATGTCTGCATTGAGAAACTACACAATGGACAATGGGTGCATTTTTTCCCTGAAGGTAATGCAAAAAGACCGGTTACATACCATTAAATTTTCTAAAAAATATTTTATTTTATTCTGCAAATTCAAAAATGGTGGTTAGGATGTTTACCTTGTTTGCTGGAGGTCGTGGGTTTAAATCCCACCCTACCGCACTGAAGTTGTTTTTTTTCCACAGCATTTTGGGAAAGCACCGAGTATATAGTGATAATACTTACATCATGAAAGGGCCTAAATTAATATTCACTTAGCCTGACACAAGTTAAATCGCCTTTCCATTAAATGTGTTTTCTGCTGCTAAATGATTTGAAACGACCATTCAACACTGTCCAGCTAAGTGGTCGAGTGGTTAAGACATACATGTCTAGTATGCAGGAGGTATAGTATGGCCAGTCTTAAACAATCCGTTTAAAATCGGCTAGGGTCCTGGGCGCTCATATCATTATCAGCGCCCAGGACCCTAGCCGGTTTTAAACATATGTTTAAGACTGGCCAAACCTACTTTTAATCCCTAATTCAAAAATAGTTACACTCACTCCATCCCTTCCTTGTGTCTTTTTGACCAAAAATGAACAATCAAATGGAAATTGTTTACTTTCCAGGCAAAGTCAACATGACAAGTGAAGTGATGAGGCTGAAATGGGGTGAGTTTCTCCATGAAAATTGACCCGTTTTCCTGTGTAAAAAGGTTGAAAGTGCTTTTTTGTAAACTAATTATAATGTTGGAAATTTGAACTGAAAAATGCTGAATATGACTGAAAATGCTGGTCACTAGTAAATGGATATGAACAGTATTGGCATTCCTTACATGTGGTCAATCATGTTCTGGAGATTATTTGTGAAGTCACCAACCGCTTTTTATATAACACCCAAGTAGATCCTTGTGATCTGATTGGACGATACCAGGTCACGTGTCGTTCAATATTTAATCCATTTAATGCTACGTCACTAAAGCCCACCGCACACCTTTGCGATTTACCGGATCATCGGATCATCGGACCACTTACCGGAAAGGTGTGCGCTGAAAAATTCAGGCCGGTCTGACCGTACACCATAGACCGGAGCAAATCAAACTTGTTTGATTTTTCCGGATCCGATGGTCCGGTGTCCGATGGGCCGGTAAATCGCAAAGGTGTGCGGAGGGCTTAACTGTGCAATTTTTTTCCATACGTTTTTCCATTGCACGGTGCACCTGCGCTTACTGTATTTATTCAGCGTGCATGTACATGCGTGTCGAATGTATGACGCGGCGCGACCTCGGACACAAACGTTTTTACAACTCGCATGGACAAGCGACATGGCGGGTTTTGTACTTATGACGGACGATGAAATAAACTTGAAGGGTAAGCCTGAATAATTTGTAAAAATCTACTTGACAAGGATCTACTTGGCTGTCATATAAAACAAATAATGAATGTTTTAATTCTTGCAATGGGAGGAATATTTTCATTCGGTGAAAGATAAAATGTGTTCAATTCAACTCGGCTTTGCCTCGTTGAATGGAACATTCCATCTTTCACCGAATGCAAATATTCCTCCCATTGCAAGAATTAAAACATTAATTATTTGTATAATGAAAAACAGTTTGTATGAAATGAAAGTTAAATTTGATAATTGTTGTTCCTTTTAACCTATTCATTTTATTTGACGATATTATCAACCTTCAGTAATTCTTGGTGCCTATTGATATGGACTTAGCTAGATTTTAAATGAAATTTCTTAAGAATGAAAAGTTTGTGTAATCGAGAGAATTTGTGATTACTCAAGTCATTTATCAAAGGGAAACTTCTTGAGGCAGATTGTATGCATATGCACAATTTAAAAACTTTTTTTAACCCCCTATTTCCAGGAGTGGGACGAGCCATTGCTGAGAGTAAAGTATTACCTTTGGTCATTCCATTTTGGCATTTGGGGATGGATGAAGTGCTGCCAAACCATCCACCATACATCCCTAAGTTTGGCAGGAAGATTACAATGTTGATTGGGAAGCCGCTTGAATTTAAGGAAGGTTTGTCTCGACTCAGGAGAGAAGGCAGATCTCCGGTAAGTCAAATGGAAGACAACATGTATAGACCTGGGGCCAATTTCATAGAGCTGCTTAAGCATGAAAAATTGTTATAAGCATGAAAAACTTTGCTTTATAAAATGAGGTTACCGGCAAAAAATTAATGTGATTGTCATGGTAATGAAACAGTCCTCACTGGTAACGTTCTCTACTAAGCAAGAGTTTTTTGTACTTAAGCAAATGTTTGTGCTTAAACACCTCTATGAAATTGGCCCCTGTTGCTTAAAGCCCCATTACATCGTTTGCAGTGACTCCAAATTTTACTTCACGAGTTGACAAGAAAAACCTGATTAAACGTGTTGATAACAAACGCCACAATTTTTCCCGTGTAAAATGGTACCTTTGTGGGTCAAATTGCCAACTGAAGGTACTTTAAAGAAATTGTCTGCAGACAATTATTTTTTACCTTTCATTGAAAAGTTTTGCAATCATGTAATGTGTATTTAACTATACACCTCCCCTTCCCTGTCAACTATACCCCTGGATACACCCATTGTTGTGATAAGACCACACCAAATAGACCCTCTGAGCTCTTGCTCTGTTTGGGTGATGCGCAGCTCCAGATGGCAGCTCATCCCTCAATAGTTTTTCTGAAAGCCCTTAAAGGAAGGGACAACACTTGCAAAGGGTTGCCTAACTCTGTACGCTTCATGTACATGTAAGTCGCCATCTTTTGCAGGTTGGCGCTCAGACTTGAAAGGGTGTGAGTCAGGACACAACAGATTTGTACATAATTCACGGTATATGGGAGTCGGGGAAACAGGGCATCAATCTTGACGTCATCCATGCTATCGTTGCATGGATGACGTCATCATCCCTTTCAAAATTTCAAATATGGCGCAGCACATAGTTGCATTAGTTGCAGAGTTTATCATCAAAATTAATTGTGTTGCCGACGTTGAAAACAAGATTCTCATGAAGGTTTCTGCACCGGACAAGTGCAAACAAGTGTTGTCCCTTCCTTTAACAACAGGATTCTCCCCAAAACAGGAAATGTCATATTTTATTACTGTGAAAATCTTTGTTCAAACATGTCCTTTTGGACCTGGAGGAAATCACTGAAGCAGAACAGTCTTGAAAGTGATTCCAAAGTGATTGGTCGATCAGTTCCTTGTTTTCCACAAGATCACTGTATTCAACAAATGTCTGCTCTGATCAAGAAATTATAACTAAGTCTTTCCACAGTAAAGGGGGCATTTTGGCAACACAGACCATATTTTCAAGGAAATACGTTTGTCTGGTCTCAAAATAAAAGAAATAAGTTTCAGTTGTTCTGAAGAGATAACTTGGGCCCAAAAAGGGTTACAAATAGTGTGACAACATGCCTTTTTAAAAACCCTGTGTACATATTTCCAATATACACTTGTAACCGGGATGGACACTTGTTACGTTTTAGCCAGTCCCGGTTACGAGCATATATTGGAAATTTGTACACGGGTTTTTAAAAAAGGCATGTTGTCACACTATTGGTAATCCTTTTTGGGCCTAAGTTATCTCTTCAGAACAACTGATTTTTTTCCTTTATTTTGAGACCAGACAAAGGTATTTCCTCACAAATATGGTCTGTGCTGCCAAAATGCCCCCTTTACTGTGGAAAGACTGATTTTTTCCCTTTTTTGGAGTATAGTTCTCCTTCACATCTTTGCCTATTAAACTGAGGATTTGACTCCAATTCCTTGACTTTCAGCTGGAAATTCGGAAGAAATTGACAGATATTATCCAAGAGGAGTTTCTGTCGTTGAGGGCCAGGGCCGAGTCTCTTCACAAGGCAAGATTATCCTCAGATAGTTAACAAACATTTTAACCCTAACCCTATCAAATCCATCAGGGCCGAGTACGGTCGAACCTCATTAATAGGTCTTTGTTTTATCAGGAATGAAAACAATGAAGAATTGGGACCTGACATTTGCCTCGTTATAAACAGAATGTTGTATTAACAGTGCTTTTATAGGGGTCATTCCACGAGGTTGGGTACAAAAAGTGTGACATACCAGATCTTAAATATGAGTAACATTCCAGCCCAGCTACTTTAGTAAGTATATTCATTTCATAAAGAAACACATACAATAGAAGTATTTACATCACATTGTAACAAAACTACAAACCTCCAAAATGTACTCTAGTGTTAAACATATGTGGTGTCCATGTTGCAAGACAAATATTTTATGATCTGTGAGAGATTGGTTAGTGAAAACAACATGATTATATTGGGACACCTAGCCATATTCAGTACAACAAATATTTCACCAGATAAATAATTATCCAGTCTTTAAATAAAAACTTGTACCAACGCAACATGGACACTGCTTTTTATAATATATACCCTACCTCATGGAACGACCCATAGACGAATCCCAAATTAACCAATTTGAGATCGATCTGCACACTTACGTTGCTTAACACGAAGAGCCTCTTTAATCTAACCCACAATTGAACTAATGTACGCACGTGAATGCACAATAAGTCCTACATGCCACGCAGAATTAGCCTTTTAGACGTATGGCGGAACAAAAGGAGAGGGCGCAATTTCATTTGGGTATGAATTTTTTTTATCAATTGTATTTCTTTCCAAAAACTTGATTTACATGTTGTAATTATAATACATAGACAGAATTATAAATAAAATTAATAAGTGTAAAGTGAAAAACTTAGTTATTTTGCATTTTAGTCCATTTTATACCCACTGCAAAGTGCGCCCTCCTATTGTGTCCGCCATACTTCAAAAAGGCTAATAGCACACGTACACACTCAGTCACTGTACAATACTGTAGCGCAAGTGTACTGCCGACTTGACACGAAGACCCTCTGTTTCAATGCGGAAGTGCGCAGAACGGGCTAATTTGGGATTCGTCCGTTATCGAGGTTCCACTTATAATTTTCATTGCCTTTTGGGGCAGATTGCAAACGGTCTTTGCACTAGCACGAATCTATTGACTTGATGAATATGTATTAGGGCTGCCTTGAAGATCATGTTTTGTATTGAAATATAAAAATATATTTGAGATTTCCCTTCAATGCAAGGAGTAATTTCAGTCATATTAACTAAAGTTAAAAAATGTGTCTACGCTATGAAGTTTTACAATAATGTCTCGGGAAAGCACTGAGTATACAGTGTTAATAATTACATCAGGTTAGGGCAAAATGAACCCTAATTAACATTCAGTCTCCCTGATGCAAGCTAAATAAATTTCTGATTTATTGCAATCCCCCGGCCATTCAACACCGGCTAGCTCGGTGGTCGAGTGGTTAAGACGTCTGCCTTGTTTGTAGCCGGTTGTGGGTTCGAGTCCCACCCGAGTACGCTATAAAGTTTTTCATAGTGTCTCGGGAAAGCACTGAGTATACAGTGTTAATAATTACGTCGGGTAAGGGCAAAACGAACCCTAATTAACATTTAGTTTCCCCGATGCAAGCTAAATAAATTTCAGATTAATTGCGATCCCTGTTGCCAAATTATTTAAACCAGCCATTCAACACCGGCTTGCTCGGTGGTCGAGACGTCTGCCTTGTTTGCAGCCGGTCGTGGGGTCGAGTCCCACCCGAGTACGCTATCAAGTTTGTCTTAGTGTCTCGGGAAAGCACTGAGTATACAGTGTTAATAATTACGTCGGGTAAGGGCAAAACAAACCCTAATTAACAGTATGTCTACCTTAATCACTAAATCACCAAAATCGGTTTGTTTAAATCATTACAAATGACATTGTTTTCATAAATCTGCTGTGCAGAGCTCTTTTTTAACACAGTATTTTGTTTTTACTTAACAGGGTAGGCTAATGCCAGTTTAATTAAACTTCAGTGTAGTTCTCCCTTAATTTGTTTGTTAAATGTAGATATGTTGGGATCATTTGGCAATAGCTTAATTAATACACTATTTTAATAAGAAAACATCAAGATGGTTGGCACGGTGTAGGGGAAGGATAGTTCCCAATAGACCCTTTGCACGGGCGGCCATGACAGGGGGTAGTCACATTGTCGCACTGCGTCATGCACAAGTAGATCTATTATCACATTTAAATATGAAAACCTGCCCCCTGTCATGGCCGTCGGTGCAAATGGTCTATAATGCCATTTTTTTAAAACTTGCACAACAAGAATTACCCCTAATATTTTTAACCTAGAAAGAACTGATATGTAAATGTGTATATTTGATAAAATACAATGCACTTTATTTTTCGGTGATAAATGTCAGGCACAATGCACGGATTGTCTGAAGTTGGTTTATTTATGACAATTTGAAAGTGACCTACAGCATTTCAACTTGAAACCACATGGGAAAAGGTTTTTAAAAAAACATGATAGCCTTTAAACACGATAGCCTTTGCTAATACCCCCGTCATACTCTCCTGCGATCACGCTGGCGCTCCCACTGCGACCTGAAAGTATGAGGCAAAGCGCAGTAAGGTCTATGAGAACAATTTGGTGACGCAGTGGAAACTGTCAAGGACGGGAGAGGGTCGCCATGAGCTACCTTGAGCGCCAAACCTCGGCGGTTGTTTTGTGCATGCACAAAACAAGCGCAGCGGGTCGGCGTTCTGACGAGAGAGATGTAATGACACGGTACAGTCGCCATGCCAGCGCAAAGTGAACTACATGAGCGTATCGTGGACAAAGCAATAATGCATTGAAGCGACTGTATGCGACTGCTGTACGCTTATTGGCCTCTCAATACGTACCTCTCCCTTTCGTATTGCGCTGTTACTGCGCTTCTACTACACTTCTACTACGCTTTATGGTTCTTAAAGGCATGGTGCACACACACCGGCTGAAAGTAGAGTGATGCCATCAGGTCGCAGGAGGCTCTATTTATACATGCCGCGCATGCGCAGTGAGCGAGATGCAAACGTATTGAGAGCGTGGTGAGAGTGCAACAAGTGTGACTTGGACGCACTGAGAGCGCACACTGATGATCAAACTGGAAATGCATAGGGTCGCAGTAAGAGCGTAATAAGCGAGTCAAGAGCGTACTGTAAGCTGGTGTCACTGCGCTTTGGTTAAAAGTCCTGTAGCGCAAAGCGTTTTCCGGCTGATCGCAGTTGAGTGTAACAGGGCTTTTAAGGCACCAACAGTTTGTCAAATTCTTTATCTGCCAAGACAACAATAATATGGCTTTAACTCTCTGGTGCACAGATTATTTGTTCGTTCGGGCGGTCTGTTCTTGACACGCGAATAATGATCTCGCGCCCGAACGACGACCCGATAACACAGCACTCAACCTAGGTGTTCTACAGGCTCCAGGAATATTCTATAATTAGTAGTGTAGCAGTGGAACTTTACAGCTTCAATTTTATGCATAAATTTGAGTAAATTCCTCCAGGCCAAGTTGTGAGAAAGAAGGTAAGGCTTTAATTTTCTTATATTTATGACCCTATAAAATGAGTTGGATGTGGTGAAGTGTGGGCCAAGTTTTTGCAACCATAAAAAAAATCTGTGGATCATTTTAGGTAGTACATAAGTATTGCCAGGAATATCCATTACATTTTTGCATTTTAATGGGTCTGGTTATGGTCACGGCCCAGACAAATCTGGCTTGTCAAATTTGGCTCCAACATGTCGTCATATTTCACCTATTGTCAAAGAGTTGCAGAATGTCCTGTTTTTTAACGAGCTGGCTTGGTGTCCGACCCATCGTATCTTGGCAGTTTACAGCTCCTAGCCTCAGCAACATGGCTATGCAGGGTTTGTTCTGGATTCCAGCTGCTATGTGTAGAGCTGGAAAGAACAAAATGATAAGGCCAAACAAAATAAATGGTGCGTTTACGGTAACGGCCTAAAATAAATCCAGGTAGGTAGGTAGGAAAATAATTTTATTTTGTCATTTTTTTTTTACATTCCATCAGTTCATGCATTTGCGTGTTGTTTTGCAGTGTTTGAGACTCACTATTAACACTATTAACCATGTTCATGTACAAGTGCAGAAAATGTTATGTTTGTTGTAAATTATTGCAAATAGTGCTCATCTAAAATTATCAACTTGAAAATTGGCAATAAAAAGTTTTAGGTCGGCAATTTGGCCTAAAACATTCCAGGTAGGTCGGGTTACCGTAAACACACTATTTATTTTGTTTGGCCTAATGTGTTATGATTCGCAATCATATTGACCAGAATATCCCACCACTATAAAACGACCATGGTTTATCGACTGGTTCTTGGCTGTACTTCTCTTTATAAAACAATCCTCCGAATGGTACTCGGATTGGGAGTGGCGGGGTATAGACTATGTTAGTTTCGCGGCGGGTCATACTTCCAGAGACCAGTCAGGGAATGGCAATGGGGTTTTAACGTTGCGGCGATCTTCTTTGAATTATCACTTTATTGTACCGCGTTTGTAAAAGCCCAGACGCCAATAAATGGAAAAGGCACCTGAAAATGTTGCTACCTTTAATAATTTCCACCCCAAAAAAAGAAATCGCATAAAAGTTCAATTTCATTTTTGGCAGACCCGAGTCAAAAAATGTACAAGTCTAAGTCAAGTCAAGTCATCAGTGAAAATTGGGACTCGAGTCGGAGTCTTTAAAACCCTGCTTATATGTACCGATTGTACGCACCTGTTCTGCCTTTGCTATCTGTTGCATTGATGTTAGCACCCAGGGAGTGTAATGCCTCAATCATTGTGCAGTGACCCTCCTACAAGAGAATGAAACAGACAGAAATCAACCATCAATGTACCATGGGAAGAATATCATGTAGATCAGAGAGGCCATCCATTTAAGCGAGTTCTGAGTTTTGGACGAGCATGTATACAAGGTAGTTTTGGCAGTTGACCTCTGAGGTTTTTCGAGAATAGCCTGATGCGTCTGTGTCCCTGGGCAAGACACTTAATCTCAATTGCCTTGTCAACCCTAGCGATGTTAATTAGGTGGAATGCCACAATCTAAGTGCTGATAGGGTTGTGCCACTTGGCTAGACAGCAACCCAGTTGAAGCAAAATGGTTCTGGTGATTCCCTGATGGCAGCGATAATAATAGCAACAGCGCCAGGAGTACCCTATAGGGTGGACATGTGCACTACACTAGAAATTACTATTATTTCCTGTTCAACGTTTCCCCAACTTGAACCATGTTAAAGAAGTGTGTCCAGATCACATTTATGAACCCCCTATTTTTCCCATGGGTGTTGAGATTTTGATACCATATCATGTCATATTTTTCTCATTACCATTCTGGAATTTCGTCTTCTCAATCCATATATTTTAAGGATATCATGAAAAATTGGAGACTGCAAATTTTCTGTTTTCTTCCCATGGATAGTATTTTGGAGAGGTATTTTATGATTGCTAGGTTAGAGCAAAATCTATTTTTTGGAAAAATTAATTTTAAATTATCAACTACTTGTTGAAGTAACGTGTTTTTTTTGCATACCTTAGATGCTAGGTGCAGTGCCGTATTTCCTCCTGTCGAAGTAGGCGTGTCAACATGGACCTGTCGTTGATTGACAAGGAATCGTACAGATGTCGCACATCCAGCCTGGGCTGACAGGTGTAAGGCTGAACGGCCCAGAATGTCACATTGATGTACATCAGCCTATGTGGGGCATGGAAACACATCAATCCAATTTACATGTAGGTGGGCGTGTCCACATAAATGGTAAAAAAAATTGTCTGCAGACAATTGTTTTTAAGAAAAAAACAATTTCTCCCACAAAGGTATAATTTTACATGGGGAATGCTATCAACTAACTTTTAGTCAGATCTTTCTTATAAACTTGTTAAGAAAAATGTTGAGTAACTGTAAATTTTGTATTGGGGCTTTAAACTGAACGAAAACTTTTTATTTGATAAATTCAACCAACTATCCACACCTTTCGTTGATCCACCAGTAGCTGAGCGATATCAACAAATCCATCTCTTAATGTATCCATCAATGGCGTTGATCCACAGCTATCTGGTTGGTCCACAGGATAACTGGCCCTCGTCAGAAGTAGACACACAGCGTCCAACTTGCCATGTAGAGCTGTCATTTAAGTTATACGAGAACAATTTAAAGAGTTCATTTGCAAAAACAGATAAGTGGCATTCAAGATATCTCATGTACCTCAAGATTTTCTGTTGTGCCTTCCAGAAAATGCCCAGCAAAATGCAGCTCTGAGGCATTCAATTAGTAGAAGTGACTTGGTTTTACCAATTTAATACCTTTCTTTACATTTTGCTCGATATTTTCTGAAATGTGCAACAAAAAATTAGGTACATCAATAAATACTAAATGGCACTTATCTGTTTTTGCAAATGAATTCTTCATTTATAATATGGTTACAAATAATACAGTATACTCAAAGGCTGAGAGACGTACGACAACCTATACATATAGACCATATCGAATAGCTGCCATCTTGTAGGGCAGTTTCTTTGTTCCTTGAGGACATGTATGGTTGCACATTTTGTGGTTACATTGTTGACCGATTTAAATAAATGCTGCCGCACAAGATGACAACTATTCGATACGGTCTATTGCGACAAGGCTGACTGCACCAGTCTTCATATAAGAGCCACTGAGGCAGGGTGTGCCACTCTGCCTGAAGTGCCTTCCTGAGCTCCTGCACTTCTAGGGCCGTTTGGGAAAAGCGCGGCTCCAGAGATCAGCTCATCCCATGCAGGTTCAATCAGATTGAAACCCAACCACATTTTTTTGAGAGCCTTTAACTACAAAAATCTCCCAGAAACAGGAAATGTCACATAACATTGCTGTGGGAATCACTTTGTTCAAACGGGTCCTCTTGGACCTGGAGGAAATCACTGAAGCAGAACAGTCTAAGTTGAAAGCGATTCCAAAGTGATTGGTCGATCAGTGCCTTGTTATCCACAAGTTCACTGTATTCAATGAACTTCTGTTTTGATAAAAAGTCAATATTTTAAGAAAATTGCATTTTGTAATTTATTTTGCCAGTAAAGTGACAATATCCGACTTTGTGTCATAAAATACTTTACCTGCTGTGTGTAGCGGTGTGCGGCCGTTGTTGCTCACTGTATCCCACAAGTCAGGGAAACTGTCTAGAAGATAATTCAGAATTTCAGTGTGCCCTTCTCTGCAATGTGTTAAATAAAATTGATTTTAAAATTAATTTTATAAATTGTCATTAATATTTAATTATTTTTCTCAATTTAATTTGTTTCTCTTGATTTTACTCACCGAGATATCTCGCTGAGTTTTTGACCAGCAAAACTGCATTCAAGCAGAAATTACTGAAGCAATGAGTTTAAAAATTTCATTTTAAAGCAAACGTCAATATGAGGTATTAAAGCCCCAATACATCATTTGCAGTTACCCAAAATTTTACTTCACGAGTTGACAAGAAAAACCTGACTAAAAGTGTTGATAGCAATAATAACAAACACCACATATGGGTGAAATTGCCAAATGAATGTGCTTTTTTAAAAAGAATTGTCTGCAGACAATGTTTTTCACCATCCATTCAACACAAAAACGATGCACAGGTTTTCTGAAGTATTACTGCATCTATGTGGCTGAAATTTCAACAAGGCAGTTTATCAACATTATTCTTTAGTTATGTAATGCTGTTGTTCCTGTTTCTAAAAGTTTTCTAATTATGTAATTTGTCTTTAATAATGACCTTGAAGCAATGTGGAAAGCATTCCATCCGTCTTTGTTTCTCAATCTCGGGTTAGCACCGTGCTGGATGAGTGTCTGTATGATTCCTAAATCTGCCTTTATGCAGGCTAAATCAAGTGGTGTCCTGCAAACACAAAAATAAAAATGGTTGTGCTATAAATAGGCTAGAAGCATAATCATACATTTGTGTTTGAATTTTGGCGTGTTGAAAATTTGTATTAAAAGGAACGGGGAAAATAGAGACTTGGCCAAACTATGGCACAAGTCAGAAAAATTAGTGCAATCCTGACATTTATCCCTTTTTTCCCATTTTTAACATCAACCTTGGTATAAAATCGTCACTAATTATTTCTAAACTGACATAATGTCCGGCCAGAAAGTGTATATATTAAATTTGGTGCGGAAACATGATTTTAGCTGTGAGAAAATTTCAAGTTTTTCTTTAAAATTACTAAGGATTTTTATGTCATGCTCCATAGAATTGTATGGAATCTCAACTAATGAACATTATGAAATTTCCCTCAGGTTTGTATCTCAATGTTTTTAGTGTAATAAATAGTTTTTTTAAATTTTTGTAACGCACCAATCAGCTCTTTTCAGCGGATCAACAAGAACGCCACACGCCAACAAATCCTCAACACATCTAGAATGCCCCGAGGACGCAGCTTCGTGAAGTGCTCTCTTGCCGTCCAAGTTAGAAACTTCGAGATTAGCTACTTTGATCTTCAGAAACTCAAGCACGTCCACACGGCCATGCCTGGCAGCTAAGTGCACGGCCGTGTCTCCCGATCGGGGCCGCCTGTATTCCAGTAAATTATCGTGGGGATTTTTACATTCAGACCACAGTTGTTGAATAATTAGCAAATCGCCTTTCTGTGCGGCATTGATAAATCTTTCACCCTGTTTTTGCATCTCTGTTCATGAACAAAACACGATGTGCCAGATTTGCCGAAATGCCAAAATCATAACAAATGAAGAGCGCCACCAATCGCCAAATCTCATCAATAGAGGATAAGTGGTCAACAGAGGGCGTCCTTTTTCGGGAATTCCCCTGGCGTGCCTGGGCTGCTTTCGGGCGCGGCACCAGGGATCCCTGGTGCTCCATGGTGCTCGCCCGAAAGCGCGTTGGTGCACCAGATGGTGGCACCAACTGCTCCCGACCTCTGAGTCGTCGGGACAACTGGGAGACATGCGCAGTATTCGTCTGCATCTGGCAAAGATGGCGGATGGGCCGGCTGCTGATGATTTGGGCATGGACAACCGGTTTGTTGCATACATTTTTGTTCATGCAATTACTATATTTAAAGCTGTTTAACATAGGTATAAATAACATACACGTTCGCCACGAAATCTTCCTAATCTGACATGTTCAAAATGTTGAAAACCCTTAAGTTAAGCCAAGGCAGCTTCGCTGGGGCCTCTAGGCTCTACTGCTCTAGCATCATGTGTCTAGTCTTGCTTGAAAATCAACGCTGTAGGCCTAAATGTTGATCGTGTCACCGTGTATAAACAATAAAAATTGCTAGGCTCGAAACAGTTCCAATCGTCTCCTGGACCTAGTCAAGTCATCCCCCCCCCCCCCCCCCCCCCCTCCCCCACCCCCCCCCCCCTCCCCCACCCCCTGAGTCCAGTCGTCACGGTTCAAAGAATTGACACATTTTTGCTAGAGCGAAACTTGCACCGATATTTCGATATAGGCCATGATCTTCAAAAAGTATTGAAATAATAACTGGGAAAATGAGTAAAAAACAACACATTTCGTGCTTAAACATTTCACGCACCGCCCCCCATCCACCCTCCTAATTAACGCTTATTTTTTGGAATACCCTCCACATTTTCCCTTAAATTCATTGCTATTTTGTTTCATGTGCTTATTTTTCAGAGTAAGGGTGGAAATTATCAGGCAGGGAATAACATACGTGGCTCAAGTCCAAAAGTCCGTCTGGACAACTCTAGAAACTTCAGGTAAGTAAAGGTAGTGTGCATGTTTTATTCATGTAACGACTTGACATTTCAAAGTGTAAAGTAGGTGTTCAAAGTTCAAAGATTGCGCAGCAATTAGACTGGTTCCCGTCCACATATGAATATAAGTCTAAAAGACGTCTAGAGACTATCCGGTATGCATACGCGGCATTAGACTGATCCCCTGTGATGAATTTAATTTAAAGGTTTAGTAAAGTGAAAATTATTAACTATTTGTTTTTATTTACGAATCAGAATATCAAAGTGTTGCAAACAAAGGGGCAAACTAAAGTGACATTTTCTCTGTACTTCAAAATGTTCTTGACAGACGAGGGCGCTGTTTTTTGCTAGTCATGGAGGGAACCCATAGTTGAAAAACAAAGAAAGAACATTACATTTTAAACAGTAACAGTAGCCCACTGATCAATTTTTTACCCAAACAAACTCGATGGGATTGTTGCAAATGACATACTAAATAAACTCAGTAAACTGTTAGTTACAGATCACAACACCAAGAAGTCACTGTAAATGACAAACTTTTGTATATAAGTCAAAGGAGATTTCCTTAGTTGTCCTGAGGTAACATCACGCATTTGCTCATGAACATGGAAATTCTCATTAGCATAAAACTTGCAATTACACCAAAACAGAACAATCAAATTTTCTGCAATTGACCGAAATGTGTAAAACACACCCTCTACCATTATTATATTTAATAGAAACCCTAATTCACACGTCCTTTAATATGTTCTTGTTTGCACTGCACTTGACCATAAGAGATCGAGTTTGATTAAGAATTTTTACTGGACTATAGGCTAGACCCAGTAACTGAGTCTTGGCCCCATTTTTGACGATTTTGGGATTTTTGGGGGGGCGGGGGGGGGGGGGGGGCGGGGGGGTGCCTACAGAAAACAAACCAAAATCGTCTAAAATGGGGCCAACGACTCAGTTACTGGGTCTAGGACTAGGCCAAACCATAGAGCTATAACAAGGATGGCCAAACAAAGAGAAATTGGGTTTGCTTTTTAACATAATTCTAATTTTTTATGGGTTTCCTCACGGCGCTTGCGAGTGACAGTGCAATGAGCACTATTGAGGAATCCTTGATATGAATATCAGAAAGAAATAATAAATAAACCATTCAAACCATACGACGAAGGGAAAATAAATATGAGGACAGGGGACCAGTCTAACGCGGCATAGAGCACGTGACAAAAGCAAATGCCCAAGCGCAGTTTTAATTTCAGTGCGCAATCCGATTCAGTACCTCTAGCTCAAAATTTGCACGTGCAGGTTTTAAATCTGCTTGCGCAAATTCAAAATTTGCGTGAGCATGAAGATTGCGCCTAACACTGGCCTACTTGTATGATTAGTCTTGGCCCAAAACTATTCTATTCGATATTGGTTTGTGTACGCGTTGGCCATTCCCGGTAGTGTGCCCTCTTGCAGCACATACCAGCCCTTTGCTTGACTAGAATAGTCTTGGGAATCTCTCCCGGAAGGTTCAACTTTTTCTTTGTTTTTGCCTAGGCTTTCCTAGGGAACCAATCGGCGAGTGACCCAAATACAGCAGTGCATCGGAATGCAGCGCGTGACCCAAATACGCGTACACAAACCAAATATCGACTAGAATAGTTTTGGGCCAAGACTATTGTATAATATGAAGTTTGATTTATCATTTTATACTTTTGCAGACGATGCCACCAAAAACATAATAATTGATGGTATTTTGGCTCGGGCTTCAGCACCTGCCTTTGCACCAGCGCCAACTAAAGTGCCTACTTCAGCAAAAGCCTCTGCACAAACCTCTTCACCAGCTACAGTACCATCTTCAGCACTAGCCTCTGCACCAGCCTCAGCTGCAGTACCATCTTCAGCACTAGCCTCTGCACCAGCCTCAGCTGCAGTACCATCTTCAGCACTAGCCTCTGCACCAGCCTCAGCTGCAGTACCATCTTCAGCACTAGCCTCTGCATCAGCCTCAGCTGCAGTACCATCTTCAGCACTAGCCTCTGCACCAGCCTTAGCTACAGCCCCATCTTCAGCACTAGCCTCCGCACCAGCATCAACTGATGAAAACAGCATATGGTCGGTAAACAATACAAAGCTTTTTTTAAGCATCCGTATGTCCATGGAAACACAGTTTCAATCAGGAAGGGTGCGCCATGATAAATTGTGGGGGCAGATCAAAGAAAAATTATCAGAACAGGGATTCGTCGGAAAAAATGAGGGCCAACTCCAAAACAAGTGGAATGACCTGAAGAAAAGGTACAAAAAAATAAGAGACCAAAATAGGGCAACTGGAGGAGAAAGAAAAACATGGGAATACCTCGACACATTTGACAACTTCATTGGGGAAAAAGCCTCTACCAGTCCCAAGACTACATTTGACACCACAGTGAAAGTACCTTTGGTGTCAAATGCAACCTCACAGCAGAAAGAAAATCAAACTGCCATAAAGAGGAAAATTGAAAACAAAAATGAGCCCGTGTCAAAAAAAACAGTGCTTGAGCAGGTAATCCAGACAACCAAGTCATTCAAGGAAACGGTCTCACAAAATCACCAAGAAAAAATGGAAAGGTTCGACCGCTTTCTTCAAATATTTGAAAGAAGTCTTCCAGATAAAAACAAATAATAACATCAGTAGTGCACTGCATGTGGTTTATGGCCAAGCTCACCATTAAAATTTGTAAAAGGTTTTCATGTTTTACTGAAGTTGGTTTTTAAATCCGCTGTTGATATTTATCTTTGCCTTAGTCTCATGCCCATATTGACCCCTTTCGAACACGTGCGAATATGCCATTTTGGGAGTCAAATAATGCCGAGTCATTGTGGAAGCGATGTGAGTGCGCGTTGTCTCTCTCTGGTGGGCGCAACGCGGTTTAGTTCACCAATGGGAGCCTCAGCATAGCGCGTTACGCGCGCTATGGACATGCACAACACGCACGCACATTGCTTCCACAACGACGCGGCATTGTTTTTCTCCCAAAATGACGTCATTGGCACGAGCTCAATATATTTACATTATAAACTTAATTAAAATTCAAAATATATTGTTGCAAGTCACGCCGAGGGGTCATTCGATGAAGTTGAGGAACAAAGTGTGACATTTCTTCATTTCCACAAAAATGGTAAACAATGAATCACCATTTATATAACAATGTTGCATGATGTGGCTTACACTGTTAGGGGGTCTTTAGTATTGACAAAGCGCCGCCATTTTGAATTATTTAACAAAGTAGTGGTTGTGGATGTAACCAATACAGTTCAACTGCTTTCACTCTAACTACAAATGTTTTCATGTTGAAATTTAAATTAACATAGTTCTTAAAAGGCACATCAGCAATGCGTGCCACGAATTACGCATCTCCATGCCTTTGCTATGGAGCTGCGTATTTCGTGGCACCAATTTGGAGCGTGCGCATTGCTGACGAGCTTGTGCCTTTAAACTAAACAATCCTTTTTAATTCGAATTTGGAGGATTCTAGCTTAAATTTCTTTGTGATTCACGAAAATCTGCTAAAAAGCACCAAATGTCACACCTACATTTGAACAAAATTCTATTTAGTTGACATCTAAATTTAAATTCATGAGGATTTTGTTACAAGTAATGAATGTTTTGAATTTCTGAATAGTATTAATTCATTGGGGTTATCAAGGGCAAAAAAAAAAGTAAAAATGGTGTTCCTCAACTTCATGGAATGACCCATACATGTAGGTATTTAGCATGTTCTTAAAGGACAATAAATTACGGAGTACATGTATTTTAGTCTGGTTAAAATGACAATTTGGACTTATATTGCATATTAGGGGTAACCCCTATCGTTTTGGGTAGAGATTTTCATGTTTTACTGAAATTGGTTTTTGAATCCGCTGTTGATATGTATCTTTGCCTTAGTCTTATGACCAAACTGGCCAGGGGCCAATTTCATGAAGCTCTTTACCAGAAAAAAATGCTTCTAGTCTAAAACCTTTCTGTTATGTTCGATTTTCAGAGTTTCATAACCTAAATAAATTGTCTCTTTCCCGGAATAAACTATCATACGGGGCTGTACGGCTGGAAATAAAACAAGTCCAATAACACAGGCCTATGGGGCTTATGCCATTTTTAAAAGTTGTGAAATCGGCTGCAGGCATGGCATTGGGGGTACTAAAACAGTGGCTTTAAATTTAGACAGTGTGCACAAACGAACTCCAAAGCTGTATTTGACACATATATACATAATATTTACATAGTAATATATAATTTTAATTAAAATATATTGTTGCAAGTCACGCCTAGGTTTTTAGCATGTTCTTAAAGGACAATAAATCACAGCGGACATGTATTTTAGTCTGGTTACTTAAAATGACAATTTGGACTTATATTGCATATTATGGAAAAACCCCATCGTTTTGGGTAGAGCTGCAAAACAACAAGCTATTTTGGTGTTTGACCAATTTACACAAAAAAGTATTTATGAATGGTAGGTTTTGCCAGTCTTAAACAATCAGTTTAAAATCAGCTAGGGTCCTGGGCATTGATAATGGCCCTCCTACTGGCCAAACCTACTTTTAATCACTAATTAATAGCAAGTTTCTGAACAAATTTATAATTTACTGATTGTACATGTATATTTATTTAAGGAATGACCAAACCTATTTAAAATACCATGTTTATTGTATTTCAAAAGGTTAAATAAAATTAATTTATCTGAATTTGTAAATTTAGTATCTCTATCTAGTCAAATGGAATTTTAGCAGTGTGAATTAATTAGCTGAAATAAAATTTCTTGTTTGGATTTATTCAATCTTCATTCATGTAGTTTCCAATTTTTTTTCAGTTTTGCCTCTACATGTAGTTAAAAAATCGAGTGATTTCAACCACCCCCTTCAGTTTTAGTTATTCCTTTCTAAATGAGGAGATGGATAGTGTGTGTACACCAAAAAAGACATCAAATATTAAAGGAGTAAACATGTGGGTGGCTAGTCTTAGGCCCACTTTAAAAGTCGCGCTTATGCCGTGTCGATTTAACGTTGTGAAAATTGCGGAACAACTTCGAACTGGAATTAAATTTGACACGGCAGAAGCACAACGTTTGAAGCCGAGCCGTGCTTGTGCCGCACTAAATTGAGTTAGCATGGTAGACCCTGTCGAGCTAATTTTTTCTGCCGTGTCAAATTCATTTTGTCAAAAAACTTCAAATGTCGAATTAACAAAATTAAGTTGAATTTAATTTGACACGGCATAAGCGCGACGTTTGAAGCAGGGCCTTAGGGACCAGGATGCTGATAATAGCCCGCTCGGCCACATTATCAGTGTGTATTTTCCTGCATGTCAGGTTGTTTTCCATTGATTGTATATTGCTGATTTATTTTCCATGGTGATAATGCACCCCTCCAAATACATGTACACGTATTGTGTTCTTTACTTTGCATCCATCCATTTAAAGGAGTGTGACCAGATCACTTTTTTTTACCCATAACTCCCCGGGACTTTTCTTATGGGTCATGAGATTTTTATATCATAACATCCGTTATATTTTTCTGATTACGAAACTGAAACTCCTGCGCTTCTAGGCCGCATATTTCCGAGGATATCGTCGAAAATCCACCGATTATTTGTAAACTAATTTTCCAGTATCAACGTTTATCACTGAAGGCCGACGATAGTTTTGTTCAATTTTTTACTGGAAATCGCGAATGTTTTCGGGTTTTTGGGACATGGGAGGTGTGTATGGGAGTTACTTGATAATATTGGTAAGTTACATCGAAAACTATTTTCCAGAAACTCTGGTCATGCTCCTTTAACGGTTATGGTTAGCAACCCAGTGCCTTAGCACTTCATCCCGCAGTGCAAATCCATCTCTGTGGTTGCCAAACCAATTTTCGAATTGGTTTGGATCATGGTCATCATCACGATCGATGAAATCGTCCAGATCATCCAACTCGATGCACAGATTGTGCAGAATACATGCACATATTATAACCTTCACGATATGTTCTATCTTGAAGAGATATAATTCGCGTAGACGTCTGAAACGGCACTTTAAGTGGCCAATAGCACGCTCAACAGCCTGCCGTATGGAAGACAGTTCTGTGTTGAATGCTCTTTGTTCCTGTGTTAGTCTTCCATTATCCTTGTACAGAGTGACAAGCCACCTTAGGTTTGGATAGGCAGAATCGCCAAGGATATAAAATCCATCAGCCAGATTACCACCTGCCTCCGCCTGTCTGAAAAACTGGCTGTTTCTCAAAATCCGTGCATCGTGCGCACATCCAGGCCAGCCAGTGTAGGCTACACGTATGCGAAGGTTGATGTCAACAATTACCTGAAAGAATGAATATTAAAGGCCATGAAATAGCACCCTATTTCTGTAAGTTTTTAAAGAAATTTTGTTGGAAAATGCTACATTTTATAATAAAACGAACAGTAATGTCCTCCTAAACCAAACAATTCCTCATATACAGCAAAAACAGTGAAAGTATTGAAGGTTGATAATGCAGTCAGGAAAGGCTGCTTGATCAATATTTCTGAAATTTTCCTACTGCTAATTTCAGGTTTCCTCACAAAATTTACACTTCCTGAGACATTATCATGTCATATTAGGAGGAACGGGTTACTGGGGTGGAAGTGTCAACAATAGACCGATCCAGTAAGCTCCGCCCATTTTGGAATTGACCAATCACAGCCTCAGTCTGTATATTTCCAGGGAAATAAAAAAATCCACCAAAGCTTTCCGGTTAAATAACAACCTTGATTACACCAACCTTTTTGCTTCCACATACAAATTTGGGATTGCAATTGTTCTCTTCTCATGGATAGTAATTTGTGGGGTTATTTTTACAAGTCTGGTTGGAATGAAATCCAGTTTTTGAAAAAAATCTGGTCACGCTCCTTTAAAGGCCCCTGAAATGTATGTAAATTACTAATGTACATTGTGTGTAAATACCATTAGTTGCACTGAGGGAAACCCTTTCCGGTTTATGTAGTCATTATCCTCTTTTAATCTGTGTGGTAGCCTGCAATGTGTTCCGTCTATTAGTGCCGTGACACCAGGGATACCATGCTTAAGCTCAGTTTGGCGGGCAAGATGGCGCTGCTCTTCATGGCTGGGCCACTTTATATACTGTATAATGAAAAAACAACACTTTGTACATCACTTTTAGTGTAATAATGCATTTAAAACAGGTAATGCATTACAATAGTAGAACATTTTTAAAGCTTTTGTTGGGACAGTACCAAACTGATGTGGACTTTACATCTACAGAGCACAATACCGTACGGTGCTCTGGAAATAAAGGCAATCTGATATAAAATGTCATCTTGAGGTTGAAACTTACATGCAGAAAACGACACAGTGATGTGCATGTTTAGTTATTCTCTGGTGACTAAAACAAACTGCATTTAAAAAAATTTTAACCACTCAAGACAGTGTAGGCAAATCTGACAATTTATAAAGGGTCATTCTAAGAATCAATCAAAACGTTTATAAATGTAAACTTTTTTCAGGAGGCTCTCTATATTTTATCTCGTTTAAACAAGCAAATCTCACCTGGCCAACCTTGTTAAGTAATGCATCAGACACTCTGCTTATAACCTCCTCAACAGTTGAAATGGCCACATCGAATTGATGACCAATTTCACGAAAAGAGTCTTGGTTGGCCATGTACCATACAAACATTAATAACTGTTTTTCAGGGTGGACTCCATTGGCATCTTGAGGGGTGACATCCTGTCCAATGTCATTCATCAGATGAATGAACATTTCTCTTGATATGCGGTAATGTGTTCTGAACTGGTCAGGAGTGTACAGCAATACAGTGTTTTCATAGTAGCCGACTATTTTTACCACATCATCTCTTAGATCATTGCTCCTAGCAACAATTTCATTGAGCAAATTGATGGCTTGCCCAACTTCAACATCATCATCATCTTCAAAGAAGAAAAGAATCCAGGGAAATAGAGGATTTTCCATTGCAGATTACCCTAGAATGCAATGAAGGAAACAAAACAAAAATTAATTATAAAACTTAAATTGTACAAAAGGAAAACTACCGTACGTGTTTGTTAGTCGCAACTCCGTGCACTTCGTCCATGGGGCATGTCATAAAAATCCTCAGTGTTTTCAAATGAAAACTTTTCTCAGTGCTAAAATCATTCCTCACTAAATTATTATTTGTGTTTTTGTCATAAGCCGGCCTCCCACTGTGCGATTTTTGCCACGAATTTCTTACGAATTGGTACGATTATCGAAAACTGCCTATAGACTCTACACACAATCGTAAACAATCGTACCCAATCGTAGCTAATTTGTGACAAAAATCGCACAGTGGGAGGCCCGCTTAACAGTTGTAAGTGATATTAGGAAGAATAGTTACTGGCGAACGTGTATGGTATTTACATACATATAGGGCACTTTCACAGGGGTTTAAAAGGTCACGGGTCACTATTGCCTGTCCTCCAGAATGGGAGAGAACAATAGAGCCAGGTGGGGAAACACACGTGGCTGCTAGCAGAAAAGCACTCGGCGCTATTGTTCTCTCCCATTCTTAAAGACAATCAATAGTGACCCGTAACCGGTTGCTAAGGACCCCTTCCCTGCACATCCGCCATTACTGGGGGCCATCCACTGCCAGGGCACGCACAATCTAAAAAACCACAGTTCATGGCACAGGATGGACCCAGTTATGGCGGATGTACGTACACGGAACAGGACTTCAAAAGGATTTAAAAGAGGTTATTTCTTACCTGTTGGGAGCATCAACCATCTAGTGTTTGGGGGCAAGGCAGGGGGGAAGCAGCATTGGGTCGGCTAAGCAGTCCCAGTCAATACAACACACTGTATACAAAAAAATGAAATTGATCACTTTTGATAAAGATTTAATGAGTGACATTTTCAGGCTAAGGAAAAAAAAGATTTGTTTTTTATACAGTATGTACCGTTGTCTTGACGGAATCAAACAATGACATTTCTTACCTGTGGGGGGCATCAACCATCTAGTGTTTGGGGGTGGGGCAGGGGGAGCAGCATTGAGTCAGCCAAGCAGTCCCAGTCACCAGAACACACTGTATATACAGAAAAATGAAATGGATCACTTTTGATACATTTTGATAAAGATTTAAAAACTGACATTTTCAGGCTAAGGGAAGAAAGGAGGTTCGGTTTTTTAGGGTACATGTTTCGTTGTCTTGACTGAATCAAACAATGACATTTCTTACCTGTGGGGGCGCATCAACCAACTTGTGTTGGAGCGAGGCAGGGGGGAGCAGCCTTGGGTCGGCCAAGCAGTCCCAGTCACAACACACTACAGAAAAAATGAAATTTACCACTTTTGATACATTGATAAATAATAAAAAATCAAGAAAAATGCACTTTGCATCATATCACAATTTTTTGAAGTTGCTGTCTATTCATTTTCATTGACGATTCTGCACGTAAATTTGACAAATTTTAACAAGCATAATAAAAATACTAGGCCTATAGAAACCGCTTGATGAATTTTTGCAACAAAAGTATTTTTGATATCTGTCGCAACTTGTCTGTTGTGTGAAAATGGTTTTAGGCCTAACTCAAAATAGAAAGTTTGTTTTTCCCAAGTCGCTAGTCGGCAAGTCGCGAGTTGGCAAACGGTCGAGTTGACCTGCACCCCTGGGCTGAGGCCAGCCAAGGCCAAGGGCATATGTTACGTACTTGTCTATCGTATCAATAGCATAGGCTATTTTTGTATGTGCATTATGATTCGTTTTTAGAAATTAATTAAAAAATAGTGGCGTCTGAGTAGTAATTATTACCTGTCATGTTCCTGTTTTGGTTTGTCGTTGGGCATACTGATCAAAGCTTCACATTTTGCCTAAGATAGCTAATTTTAGAATGGTAAGAAGAACAATTTTTGTATACACACACGCGGTCCACACAATGACACATCGTACCCGATATATCATATCACGTACCACGCAAATGGTGCACTATGGGATCTAAAACACTTTCGAGCAATGTACATTGTGCGCATGTGTGTGACGTAACGTTTCCACCACCTGGGAGCACCAGGGACGAGTGCTCGAAAGCAGCCCGGGTACTGGTGCCTGGTGAGAAACATTTTGCACGTGCTTATGTACCGCTGAAACTAAGGCTGGATCCGGCTTTGGCTGTGGCTATGGCTGTTGCTATGCTGTTGCTATGGGCGGACAATGAAAGTCCTTAGAAACAGCATAGCAACAGCCGCAGCCACAGCCAAAGCCACTATTTCGGATCCAGCCTAAGTTATGGGAAGAATTGAGTAACGCTAGTTACGTTAGATGAGCGTGGCTTTGGACCTTGTGTTTGTGTGAGGCGTGCTGCTTTTTTTTGCTGTTGAAAAAAAAGTCACTGTCGGCTGTCGGTGACGGTGTCAACATGTTACCATCATGGTTACATGCCATGACATGCCAACGTCCCATGGGCAAGCATGTCAAGTGTTTTCTAAAGATAAGAATATCTTATTAAAACAACGTAATTTGTCTATGCATGATGCGGTAGGCATAGTCCGCACTGCACTGTCACTGACTGTATACTAAATGTACGCTAAAAACTTGTAGCGTGCTCGGGTGGGACTCTAGTCTTTACCAAAGACGTTAACTATCCGTGTTTGTCACATGTTTATCATGTTTATGTGAGCACACACACTTGCATGCCTATAAATAGACTTATAGAGGGCGCAATACAAGTGCATGTATTTTGCCCATCGTGTGGACTCCAGTCGAGAATCGAAGGCACCACTGGTATCGATACCAGTGCAACGAATACGTACTAGTACTACAGCTACGAAATACACATCAAATAATCTATTAAAATGTACAAAAAACACCCTCATTCCTTTCGCGCACTGTTCATTGAGCGCTGTGGGAATTGTCTCGCAACAATAAAAACAAACACAAAGGTCTTGGAGCCAAGACTAGTGGGACTCGAACCCACTTCACCGGTGCCGAATGGCGGATTCGATGGTCCTACAGCGGGAAACCGTAATTACGATAAGGGAATTATTGCATTGGTCCATTGTTAAATGATGTTAAATATGCACTAGTCCGAGTAACTAGGACGCCTACAAATATCACTTTTTTAACATAATGATAATGTATTATACAAACAAATTTTGCCGCAAATAAAGGGGTAATTCTTTCAAATTGGCCACAACTAAAATTGAAGGATTTCTAAATATATCCTTTAGTTACTTACCGGTATATGAACATGAGTGTAACAGTTGTTAGTAGCATTAGCACTTACATTTTTTTCACAATTAACTGTAATATTTTGAGAGGAAAATTCTTGAGTCTTTTTCATTTGATCTGTTCACATTGCTAAAATTCAAGTCAAAAAAAGCTATGAAATCCAGAAAATTTCTAAATTTTTTGATGTTAAAAACTGTGCAAGTGACTTATATATAATTTGTTTGTGTGTCTTTGTGCAGATCACGTTGACAAAGAAAATTAAAGCAGTGAATAAGTCCCAGAACGTGGAACTGAAGGGTTCAAATTGTCCCAGTTGACTGGTACTCGTTATTTATCTTGCCATGATTTGATGACACAATGGCTGAGCGTACACCAGCTAAAAATCCGAAAGACGTTGAACAAGAAAGTACCAGTAGCTACCAGAATGAGCCATCCGACGCCCCTCAGACTGGTAACAACAACACAGTTAAGATTGAACCACATGATGCTACGCAGGGTACCGAGGAAAGTTTACAAATGGCTACTTTAGGACAAAATGCTGAGCAGAGTTTTCAAAATAACGGGAGACAGCAATCTGAAATGGCTACAAAGCCAGTACATGAAGCAAGGCAAGAAAACACACCTTCGGCGAGTACGTCCAACGTAAAGCGTAAATACGTGCACTTGGATGCTCTTGACTGCTCAGATTTGGCTCAGACTGGAGCGGGGGCTTTAGCATTAAAGAACCCTTCGTTGGTGCGAACATCGAGCAAAGACTCAAATAGAGGGCTGTATCCGCGCTCTCCGAAGACGACACACATGGCTTCTGATGTCTACTCGAGATTGTCACCTAAGACTCAAAACCGTAGTCCGAGTAAGGTCAAGCTCACTATGGAACAAATGAAAAACCAACGAAAGATGGAAGAGTTTTTCACCGTTTCTCCCAACAAGCGATCAAAATCGGAAGTCTCACCCAACAGAAGCTCTCAGGAGTGCAGTACTCCTCCATCTGGTGGGCAAATCATGGCTACCTTTCCGAGAAGCACTTCTTCGCCTTTCCCAAAGAAAAGCTTAAACTCCCAGTTTGCCACCATGGGGGTGCCACATTCATTGCCCAGTCAGGCAGGGATCAGTTCAAACACCGTCCCGCAAAGCGGCAGCCAGCAGTCGGCTCTTGTCAAAGCACAAAATTCCGACGACAGATCAGATCATCGTCCAGCTTCAACATCAGCCAAAAAGAATGCAGATCCTAGTCAAAGTCTAGGCCCTTCCGGATCTGTAAAGTCAGTTGATGCTGATATTGAAAACTTCCAGAATGATGATTCTTGGGATGCATTCGACCTAGATGTTGACGTATCAACTCCGCAACACAAGGTAAAGATTCTCCATTCCTTCAGTCCAAAATCACAAAAGACTACCCCAACTAAAATATTTCCCAGGCCATGCCAAAGTCCGAGTCCTTCAAAGTCCGTCAAAAGCACGGTAGAATCGGACATCGAAGACTTTCTGAATGACGATTCTTGGAATGCCTGCCAGCCGAAAATTGAAAACGATCTTGCATCACCTTTAAAAGTCAAGTCCGACCGGTGTTCCCAAAAGAACACTCCAACTAAATGGTTTCTCAAACCAAACCAAAGTCCCGGTCCGAGTCCGTCAAAATCTGTGAAGAGCACAGTTGAGTCTGACATCGAAGACTTTCATAATGACGACTCCTGGGATGGAATTCAGGAAGAAATGGAAGTAAGTCTGCCAAATGACGTCAAGTCTGTCCAAAACAAAACCAACCCAGACAGTAACTCGACAAAAGTAGATGTCAAGAATTCAGTTGACAACATTGAAGCCTTTGAAACTGACAACTCCTTCGACAACATTGATCCAAGAATTCTCGATTCTGACATACACCCTGATTGTTCCTCTTCCCAGCCGGATACCTTCGGTCTGCTTGGGGAGGGTTCATCGAGTTATTCGGACGAGGACGTGCCAGGATTTGACCAACTCCCTGTGGAGGTTCTAGAAAGGATCTTCTGTTTTGTGCCGATGAGTGCCTGCCTCAACCTTAGCCTAGTCTGCAAAGCCTGGAATGGGATCATTTCTAAGAAAGACGTGAGTAGTAACAATAATGCACGTATCAATTGTTCCCCCGCCCCCTAGAACAATCATGCTTTTGTTTTATGCTTTTGTTTTACTTTCGCAGTTCATGCCCTGGAAGAAGACATACCATCGGATGAGGATGAATTCTCTCGATGAGGTAGCCGAGGAGTTGACGGCCATCACACATGACCAAGAGGAGACTGAGGAATCTTGCCTTCTGCTTCTTGTCAGGTCTGCAGCTGATGATATCCCTGAATCCTCATTTTTTCATTTTTTCTCACGTTAAAGCCCCTTGCTCACTATTGGTATCTCGCAAATCAGAAATGTTCACAGATTTACACATAACTTACACAATATAAACATGAGGACGGGAGAAAACCTCCCATGAAATTGTTTTGTCTAAAGTGCTATAGTCTTTGAGAAATGAGTACGACAATTAATTTTCGTCCCATGAGATGAAAATTCACTTTGCACCAAAACCACTTTGCCCTTCACCACTTCGTGCTTGTGCCGTGTCAAATTTAAAAAAATCAAGTTGAATTTAATTCGACATGGCACAAGCATGACATTTGAAATGGGCCTTAGGTTAGAACGAGATCCATTTTCTGGAAAAATCTACAAAAACTCTCTTAATAATTATATTTTTTCTGAAATTGACCTCAGGAATATGCCCAAGTTCAAAGCTCGCTTTGGTTCTACCATGGACAAGGATCTGAAGAGACATCCAAAGTATGATCTCGCCAGAGACATCATGAAGACTCGAGCACCGGAGCTGTTACTTAGTGAGGTAATATTGGATTCGCACAACCATTTGTTCTCCTGTTAACTCGGGTAAATTTGACGCGGGTCGCCTCGAGAAAATGCGGCATTGAGGTAAAGTGCAAATTTTTTTACCATTCACTTTAAGCAAAAGTTATGCATGGATTTTGAAGGTTTTCTGAAAAATGTCTGCAGGCTAGTTTACCAACTTTTTGTTTAAGAACACAATATTTAAAAAAAAACAACCGAATTTGTTGATTTGCACATCCATGCATTATCAAGAGAAAAATTAGGTCCTTGGGGAAAACTTGAGAGAGAGTATAATACCAACTGTACCTTATAGCTCAGCTGGTAGAGCGTCTGCCAGGTGTGTCAGAGGTCTTGGGGGTGGGGAAACCTGAGGGAGTATACCACTGTGCCTCAGCTCAGCTGGTAGAGCATCTGCCCGGTGTGTCAGAGGTCTTGGGGGTGGGGAAACCTGAGGGAGTATACCACTGTGCCTCATAGCTCAGCTGGTAGAGCATCTGCCAGGTGTGTCAGAGGTCTTGGGGGTGGGGAAACCTGAGGGAGTATACCACTGTGCCTCATAGCTCAACGCTAAGGGAGTATACCACTGTGCCTCATAGCTCAGCTGATAGAGCATCTGTCTGGTGTGTCAGAGGTCTTCGGGAAAACCTGAAGTAGTATACCATTGTGCGTCATAGCTCAGCTGGTAGAGCGTCTGCCCGGTGTGTCAGAAGTTATGGTGGAAACCTGAGGGAATGTACCACTGTGCTTTATAGCTCAACTCCAGTAGAGCATCTGTCCGGTGAATCGGAGGTCTAGGGTTCGAATCCCATGTGATTTGTTTCCTTTCATTTCACCTTTGGGTACTTCTTTATGTATGTTCTGTCCTTAATGTATTCCAGGAATCTTTATAAAAAAATCATTTTGCAAATGATATATTGGGCCTTTAAGATTGTCTGTGGTCAGGGCCATTTTACTATCTCAGAATTTGAGCTGATACCTATGGCATATTGCAATTTAACGTTTTATTCTCAAAATGCGGCATTTTGTATGTTTCTAATCAGATACCCAACCCATGGTCCACAGTCTGTCTTCTCATCATCTTGTCGGAGACGGTTCAAGACGTACTCCGCACCTTAGACTGCCTCCTTCATGCAACGGCCTCGTGCACCACGATGGAAGTACTGGAATGTCTGTACTGCATTGCTGCATATATGTGGAAGTACAAACTTCGTTTTGGCCTCAATGGCGGGTAAATTATTATTTTTATTTTTTTATTCTAAGTTTTCTCACTCGAGTTCATCAGAAGTGCTTTCGTATTCAGGTGAGTTTGATAAGGACGCTATTTCTCTGGCTCATTTTTATGCTGTTCAATATCATTTAAAGACATTCACATTTGCTCGCCAAAACAGCCAGATTAGAATTTGCGTCAATCAAATACAAAGCATTGAATCTTCATTAAATTTGGCACAAGCTCAGGGCTTGGGCGAATTTGAATGATTTTCGCTGGTATTTCTAAATTAAATGAGACTGTAGTTTTGAATTTGATTACAGAATTTTCTCGATTGCGTGCTCGAAAATCCAAATTGAATGCTATATCTGAATAATTGAACAATGTTCCCAAACTGCATTTTATGCAAATACATGTCTCTTTTTAAATTCCATTTTACAGATGTCACTACCGTGTCTACCATGCATTGTACCTGTTCGAAAACAGCCATGCTTCTGTTCCAATGGAAAACTCAGGACAAAGTGCAATGCCAAGACGTGGGTCAGCTCTACAGAAATACAGGTGTGAAAGCATGTAATGGTGAAAAGGGGTGCGTTTAGATTGGGTTCTGTGTGGGATTAGAATGGGATCAGTCCGGGATCAGATTGAGATTTGTCTGGGATCAGATTGGATTTATATTGGGATTGGGATCAGTCTGGGTTAAATTGTGTTGAGTCTTGGATTATATTGGGTTCGGTCAGGGATTATATTGGGATCAGATGGGGATCAGATTTGGTTCAGTCTGGGATCAGATTGGGTTCAGTCTGGGATCAGAATAGGATCAAAATAGGATCAGTCTGGGATCAGATTGGGTTCAGTCTGGGATCAGATTGGGTTCAGTGTGAGATCAGTCTGGGATCATATTGGATTCATTCCGAGTTCACCTTGGCCTCGGGAAAAGAATGTAATTGAGCTTAAATTGGGTTTGCATAAAACTCGTTCCAGTCTGATTTTTTTGCTGACAGTATTTCCTTCCCAATTACAGAATGGACCCTACCCATGAGCAGTCTCAGATCATCAACTACGACATCGCTCCAGGAAAAGTGGTCAAGGTTGTGGCATTTGCGGGTGAGTCTTGAATTGAACAAACAGTTTGTTCTTTTTGACTGTTGAATAAAAAGACTTTAAGACACAACGACGTTGCAGCTCATTTACATGTGTGATTACCTGTGGGCTCTACAAACTGTTTCTGTAGATTCCCATTTATGTAGTTTTGATTGCAAGCGTTGGCTTAGAGGTTTAGTGAAGTGAAAATTATCAACCAGCTGTTTTTATACACAAATCAAAAAATCAAAGTGTTGCAGACAAAAAGGCAAACTCAAATTTGTTTTCACTTTAGAAAGAAGTGACCTTTTCTTTACTTCAAAATTTTCTTGACAGACGAGGGCGCTGTTTATTGCTAGTCATAGAGGGAACCCACAGTTAAAAAACAAAGAAAGAACATTACATTTCAAACAGTAGCAGTAGCCCACTGATCCATTTTTGACCCAAACAAACTGTTGGGATTGTTGCAAATGACATACTAAACAAACTCAGTAAACTGTTACAGATCATAACACCAAGAAGTCACTGAAAATGACAACAACTTTTGTACACAAGTCAATGGAGATTTCCTCTGTTGTCCTGAGATGACATCATGGAAATTTCATTAGCATAAAAATAGAAAACTTGCAATTACACCAAATCGGAACAATCAAATTTTCTGAAATTGACCGAAATGTGTAAAACACACCCTCTACTATTATTATAATTAATAAAAACCCTATTTCACACGTCTTTTGAGCCTGTCGCACACCTTTGTGGTTTACCATTGTATCGGCCCACTTACCAAAAAAGAGTGCACAGCTGCTGAAACATTGGTCTGACAGTACAGGAACAACCAGGACAAATCAAACTTTGATTTTTCTTCATCCGATGGTCCGGTGTCCGGATGGCTGGTATATCACGAAAGGCGTGCAGCGGGCTTTATGTGTACAGACTCCGTACACTCATTCCTTTATTTCTTTGTTCATTTTGATGATGATCTAATGTAAGTTGTACATTTATCCTTACCTGTTTTGTAATTTGTTGATTTCAAAATAAACAAAATAAATATGTAAATGAATTGAATTTAGGGATTAAAAGTGGGTTTGGATGGTCTTAAACATATGTTTAAAACCGGATAGGGACCTGGACGCTGATAATGGCGCAAGCGGAAGGCGCGGGCCATTATCACCGTCCAGGCCCCTATCCGGTTTTAAACAGATTGTTTAAGACCTGCCAAACCCACTTTTAATCCCATTCATAAATACCTTTTTTGTGTAAATCGGTAAAACTCACCAAAATAAGCTTGTCGTTGCATTCATTTTTTCGCTTTATCTTGTTGTTTGTACGTTCAAACTGCTAGCTGTGCGTTAAGTTGTTTGTTCTATCGCACGCGTTACGCGTATAATGCAGATGTGTTGTGTACGCGCACGCAGACGACCAGGTAAATGTCACATGCACAGTGCACATTTTGCTGTCAAGAGCGTGCAGTTTCTGCGCTGCGTATGTGTGCGAGTTCCATACGCTTACTAGGGCGCAGGCAGAAACGCGAGCCAGCTGGTTCTAAACACTGGTTATTATCATTCGTTTAAAACAGCCCACGTGATGTGTTCTCAGCCAATGAGGATGTGTAAACTGTCTAAGGTATTTATGACTGAAAATTAAACTCTTGTTACTCTTTAAATATCGCAAGGAACTGGCAAGACAATGACTCTGGTCAAGTACGCTGAGCGCAGACCCAACATGTCGTTTCTCTACGTGGCATTCAACAAGTAAGACCATTGGACATAAATTCTCTAGCTACTAGGAGAAAGAAAACATCCCTAACTTTGATTATTTTTATGTAAGTGCTCTTAAAGAAAAGAAAAGAAACTTGATGCAGGTGAAAATAAGATACTGTCATTTTGGGGTCACTGGTCATTGGTTCATTCTGGGATCAGATTGGGTTCAGTCCTGGATCACACTGGGTTCAGTCTGGGATCAGATTGGGTAGTATGGGATCAAAGTGGGTTTAGTGTGGAATCACATTGGGTTCAGTATGCGATTGGATTAGGTTCAGTCGAAGATCAGATTGGGCTCAGTCAATAATCAGATTGGTTCAATCTGGGATTAGATTGAATCACATTGGGATCACATTACGATGGAATTAGGCTCAGTTTGAGATCAAATTGAGTTCAATCTTGGATCAGTTTAGGAGCGAATTAGGCCGAGTGTTGGATCACAACAGGTAACTATTCCATAAAACTGTGCAATCCAAACTAAATCTTGTGTGTACAGGTCAGTCATGGAACGTGCCAAGGATATCTTCCCAGACAACGTGACCAGCAAGACAACCCACTCTCTGGCTATGGCAGGTGTCGGCTGGAGGTAAGTTGGTTGAAGTGCCTTCTGAAGCTTGTTGAAGGTGCTTCTTGTAAACATGCACCTGTCCTAAGAGCATTTTGAAATTGAAGGAGCTTGAACTTTCGCCTGATGGAATCTCTTTAACAGTCTTCTGATTTGTATATTGTTAAGAAGTTAAATTTAATGTTTTTGCTAAGATCCACTTCAGATTAAAATGACTCTTTCCGACTCCCACATTCAGAGCCCCAGGTGACTACGTAGGCACTTAATGCCGATGACGAGATTTTCACCAGACAAACATATACATCCATTCATTCATGAATTTTTAAAAAAAATTCATTACCAACCTCCTTTAGTATAAACATTATATTTGGGGAAAAAATGCGTTCTCTGGTACCATAATGTATTTTGGGTATTTTTAAACAAAGTTTCAGCTAAACCTGACAGGGGTCGTGTACATGGGTGGTTGAGTTGACATAGAATGACCCACCAAAATGCATGTGACCTTGTTGGGTCTGCCAGACATGTTACGTAACTTTTACGAAAAAGAAATTGGTATGACAGTAGATGTGAATTTTGTTTGTATTTCTTGTAGGTACAGGTCAAAGCTAGATTCCTCCCTGAATCCATTCTACCTTCATAAGTTGCTACCCGCCGGAGAACGCAAGGAACTGCCCTGGCTTCGCTATGCCAGCTTGGTCTGCAAGACGCTGGAACGATTCTGCGCGGATGACATGGATTACATAACAACGCAACACGTGCCTCAAGATTACTGCACGCACACTGTGAAGAATGATCAGATTGTTGCAGAGAGGCATGTATTGGAGCACCCGCTGCGAATGGTAAGCTCAGATTTCGTGAAAATAAGGATCGTTTTTTTAACTTTGAACTTTGCTGTTAAATGACACAGCTTTTTATTAGTGGTTTGGTTTTTTTGTGTGAATTTGGAGCATTTTGTTAACGCTGCAATGCATACTTCCGAGATTGCCCAGTTAACCCCGCCCCTACTGTTGCTATGTGCTCACAAGCCATTGCAAAAAATGGCGACACACAACGTACAAAGCAACAGGACTCGGCATGGAAAGCACAGATTCATTGGAGAAAACTCAAAGGTATTTATGTTTTAGGGTCGACGGGTACCGTAGCACACACTGAGCGAAGGGCTAGTAATGCAGGGATGACATATATTCATAAAAAATGCGCTTTCTAGCTACCTTTGAACAGCGAATCGCCCGACATTGAAACCAAAATTCACTCGGATCACCGCATACAACATACAAACTGTATGGGCAGAAAATCGCGTGATTGTGTGATGATTGCATCACTTTGACCTATGTGAGCGCTGTCTGCTAGCTCTGTTGTGATTGGTTAGCAGGTTCGGCTTGATTGACCGGTCGGAACTATGCATTAGAAAACTGACAAAATTTGATTTTTTTGTTTTTAATGTCCAGATACCAGTAAATATTTTGAAAGTTAACCAGTGCTGTATCCAGGCTAGATATGATATACTAGGGTTGTAGTCGAGTCCATTACATCTTCACAAGTAGTCACAAGTCCCTGGGTCTTAATTCAAGTCACAAGCTATTCAAATAAACTCCAACAAAAGTATTCTTTTGTGCGTGTTCATCCTTTGCTTCTTGTTACTGGACTTGTGACAGACTTGTGCGGGACTTGTCATGGACTTGTGATGTTATCGGCTCTGGACTTGTGTACTTGTGATTGACTAGACTACTACAGTGTGACATTCGGTGGTAATCTGAAATGTCCATTGCTAAAGCGCAGGGAAACAGTTTTAGTGTAGACCCAGTAACCTTGGCAGCACAAAGGGTGACGTCTTCACTTTAGTTCTCTATAACTAAATTTGGAAGAGACAAATTGTATTGTCCTCATACGGATTCAAACCCGAGACCTCTGACACACCAGGCAGATGCTTGATTTTTGACACTGGACTTATTCGAACTTTGTAGAAAATTTCCAGCGATGCAGAATCTGTGTGGAAAAAGATGATCAACCCAAAGAACAAAGATGCTCGCATCATTCATGACGGTAAAAAAAAATGTTTTTCTATAAATTTTCATTATCAGAAATTAATTCTGTGATAATTATACAAATTATGAAAATGGGATTTCTTTTAGGGATAATGACCACAAAAAAAAAATTCCAATTGAAGTGATTGCACAACGCAAGTAACCCAAAGCACAAGCTTGCACTTTGCGCAAGTTGGCGTACTTCATCAGATTCAGATTCTGATGACTTGTCATCTTAATGCAAGTAAGTTTTTTGTAAGCGCAAGTTAATTCCAATGCCAACTTGCGCAAGGCGCAAGTAATTTTTGGAGGAAATTTCTACCCCTGCTATTCACACTTAATAATCTGGGCAAGCTGGGCAGGGGTTTGGGGCATATCTTCAGTGATCTCTGGGAGGGGTGGTTATCTCATTGAAGGGTTTATCCCTCTGTAGGGCTTGCTGAGCTCACGTGATAGCCAATCCCAATCAGTGAGAAACAACTGCACTACCGTGATTCGAGACCACCAGTTGGCTTCATAGCTCAATTGGTAGGTAGTCTGCACGTTAAGCAGAAGGTCCGCGGTTCAAATCCCGGTGGAGCTAAGTTGTTTTTTACTGAATCCAGATTTCCCAAACTCATGGACATTTGCCCCTACTTCTACATAATTTTTTTTTTAAATGTGAGGGTTATTCTTGAGTCAGCACTGTTTTCATTGAATAAAACAAGTAATTTTCTCTGTCATTCTGTAGTCTACCTGAAGCTGTACCAACTGAATAAACCTGAACTATCTCGGTATGACTGCTTGTTGATTGATGAAGCTCAGGACTTGACGCCAGGTATCTAGTATAATTCCCTTTTCAGTTGTAAACGACAAAGGAGTAACATGTAGTCTGACAATAATACCTTTCTGAAACCTCCCTGTGCAATTTTCCCATGTAACGTAACAGGAGAGATATAAACCCTGTTCTCACTAGAGAAATCGCTTCGTTTGACGAAGATTAGTTAATCATCGTTAATGAAGCATGCGTTCACATATCACTTAACGAAGATCGAACGAAGATCGAATGAAGCGCGGTACCATACACATTATAACGAAGATCAAATATAGCTGTGGAAGGTCGTACATGCGCGTCGCGCATCTAGATGCACATCAAAAACAACGCTTGCTGGGCGCTTGACACACAATGCGCTTGTGCAACCAGGCCTGCCAAATTGCTTCGTCGAATGAAGTAAAGGGAGCGTTCTCATTACAAATTTGCTTTATCGAATGAAGCGATTTCTTCATCGAATAAAGCGATATCTTCGTCGAATGAAGCTATTCGCTTCATTCGATGAAGTGATTCTAATCATCGTCGAATGAAGAGGCGTGCGTTCACATCAGGAAATCTCTTCGTCGAATCATAGTCAAATGAAGCGATTTTTCTAGTATGAACGGGTAAAAAATGTCACACGTGTCTGTCGAGTGGTCGATTTTAGAAAGAAATAATTTGCGACGTTTCATAACAACTGAAGAACCCGTCGCAAAGTTACGACAACCAAATACGTAATTGCAATTTTGTGAAGGGTTCTGCCCAAAGATTTTATAATGCTATGAAGCAATTCTGCTTACAGCTTGCGACATATACCCGTCGCAAGTGTTTTGTGAAATACAACTATAAAACCCGTTGTAAACTTACAAAGGGTTCGGTGAGTTGCGATGAATTTGAGCACTTACGATGCACTTGTTATGTAAATTAGGGGCTGTCTAAGGTTCTCAACATTTTCACGATTCTACAAAGTGTAAGAAGGTGGAAGAGGGATCGAGGGCCGTGTAGGACACTTCATGGTTCCGACAGAAAAATGTTGATAAGTGGAGGGAGGGAGAGTCTTGAAAAATACTGCTCTCTGTAGAATGTTTAAAATATTGATAACTTTGCACTGCCTTTTTATAAATGAATGTTTTTGAAATTGTTACTCAGTTGGGTTTAAAAAAAACATTTTGAAACAAGTAAATTTACTACTTATATTTTGAGAAAAGCTAGAGAAAAGTATATCATTTGCCAAAGCGGGGCTCCCACTGTGCGATTTATTCACACGATTTGGTACGATTTGGTACGATTTGGTACGATTGTGTGTAGAGTCTATATACAGTCTCTGGTAATCGTACCTAATTGTACCTAAATCGTGGCCAAAATCGCACAGTGCCCGCTTTAACCATATAATTAACCATACAAAATGAAACTTGATTTTTCTTTTCTCTTAAACCCCCACAGCTCAGCAGGACATCTTTCTAAACCAGCGAGGTGCCAAAATTCTGGTCGGCGATCCTCGGCAGCAGATCTACAGCTTCCGCGGTGCCAACGACGCGATGAACAGGGTGACAAGCCAGAAGACGTTTCATCTTACGCAGGTATGAAGGAAGAAAAGGATGGGGGCATACGCGGTTTCCTGCATTTTTTTATAGGCTACCCGGCCAGCGACAGAGCAAACTACTGCTAGGGTCTGCAGTTTCCTTCCCCAGTGCAAGCACCAGGTACCCATTTTACCCCTGGGTGGAGAGAAGCAATGCATGACAAAGTACCTTGCTCAAGGGTACATGCACCATGGATGGGCCGGACCGGGATTCGAACCCACAACCTTGGAACTAACCCAGATTTTTAATACAATCCACTAGACCATTTCGCCATAGTACTCCACACACAGGTATGGTGGGAAATTAAACACAAATCGTTTACCTTATTCATGGCTTTAAGGAGCGCAACAAGATTTTTCAAAAAAAAATTTGTTCTAACCTAACAATCATATAAAATACCTCCCCAAAATACTATCTTCAATTTGGATGTGGAAGCAAAAAGGTTGGTGTAATTACTGCACTAGCTAATGTAACGCGATAAACTAACTTTGATGGATTTTTGACGATATCCCTGTGGTGCAAAATTTCAGATTGGTGATGAGACTAATATGACAAATGATATGGTATCAAAAAACCATGGGGAAAAATGGGGGTCAACAACATGATCTGGACGCGCTCCTTTAAAGGCCCATTCCATCATTTACAAAACCCAAAATTATACTTCATGAGTAAAACAGTAGAACAGCCGTGTTAGTCTGTAGATTAACAAAATAATTCAAGAGGTAGCACTTTAAAGACTAATGAGTATGCGCATAATCTTTCGTACCAATAGCTACTTCATCAGATGCAGTTGATAAGAAAAAACGTTACTCAAAGTGTTGATAGCAATGGTAACAAACCCCTCATGAATTTTTTTCTGTTCAAGGTGGTATTTTCTGTAGGAAATTAAGAACTGAAGGTGTTTTTATTTTTTTAAATGTGTGTGCAAACACGTTTTTACTAATCACTTAAAGCAAAAAACATGTATGGATTTTATAGGTTTTTCTGAAGCATTGATGCATCTGGGTCATTCTAAAATTTTGGGGTCCAATTGTTCTGTCCCCGTTACATCTGACATCTTGTAAAATGTTGTAGTTTGTAAATTCAGGACATATTCTTTAAATGCTCTCTATTTCAAAGAGTGATTACTTAAAGTACAATTCATAAAAACATGTTTTGAAGGCATTTTTAATGATATTTGTATGGCAAATAGTATGTCAGGTGTAACGGGGACAGAAAAATGTCACACATTGGACCCCAAATTTATAGAATGACCCATCTACATTTCCTTACGCCTACAGTCATTCCGCTTTGGTACTGAGATTGCTTACCTGGCCAACTGCTTACTGGAGCAAGGAACTAGCAACAATCAAATGAGACGGATGTTGATCGGCAAGAGAGAACCAGGTATGTTTAAAGACAGATTATACATAATTAACAAACTTTTAAAAACAGGGACAACAGCACTACATAACTAAAGAATAATGTTGATAAACTGCCTTGTAGAAGTTTCAGCCACATACAGCCTTAGAAAAAAATTATTGAACCACTGACAAACTGACAAAAATAATGTACAGTGAAACTTGTCTATACTGGCCACTATAAAGAGGTGGCCTCTTTATAGAGGTTTCTTAGGCATTATATACATGGCATTTGGGACCAAAGGTGGGTGGCCACTATATGCGCGTGGCCACTATATGCAGGTTTCACTGTACATACAATTTTTTTAAAGGAATGTCTTACAAAAGTTAAGACAAGTTCTATGCGTCCTAATTCCCATACCAATGTCCCAAGCGCTTTGTCTTAGCGCTTTGTGAAATTGTCCCCTGTTCATGTATTGAAATCATGCAACAGGTCTCGCCAGTTAGTACAAATTATCAACTGGACACTGAGACCCTGGATTGATTTCACAAAAGTTAAGTCGAGTTCAATGCATCCTAATTCCCATACCAACGTCCCAAGATGAGAAGAATGATCCTTCTTAAGACGCGTATTAGTGATTTGTGAAATCGGCCCCAGGAATAGAACCCGATACGCCAGAGGCGGGGAAAGAACCACAACGCAGTGACCTTGTATCTGGCTTTTTGTTTTAATTTCTCCAGGTCGCATTGACGGCGAGACAGTTGGCAAAAAAGCCATCATAACACGGACCAATGTTTCCCTGTTCACTGAAGCAGTCAAGATTGTGGAAAAGGACTCTAAGACGACGCTGGCGTTTGTTGGGGTAAACTTTAGAATTTTTGTGAGATCAAAGTTTGTTGGGGAAATTTCTTTAACTACATAGATGGTATCAAATAGCTGTCAATTTGAACAGCGTTCGAATTAGCACTGGTCCGTTGACAGTGGAAATCGTCTCGGGCCAGCTAGAAAGCCACTCCAAATGGTCCGGCTGTCCAGTTGAATTAAAACAGACCCATGCCGTACATGTTAAATTTTCGCGTTTCTGCAGTTTTCTGAATTTTTTATTTCTTTAATGCACTTTTATTTGCATGTTTTCACTTTTTTGTTGAGCGAGGCAGATTTTATTTTCTGCTTTTTTCTACGCACGCATGGGCGATCTTGTCTTTACCAAGCAAGAAAACAGTGACCTCCATTGACAGTAAATAGACTTGTCCAAGACTATGACGCTTCCGTCCGCGCCAAGACACTTCTGTGCGTGCGTGATTGCATGTAAACTGGGCGCGCGTGCAGACCGCGACAGCAACGAGTCGCGATTTAGACTTGTGCAATCTAGTTACTACGATGGCGCCATGAAACTTCCGTGTAGTGTGTGGTATGCGTGCAGGTTTTTGCATGAACTGGCTGCCCCCTGCGCCTAGAGTTGACCGGCCGCTCTTGCTGGCAGGTTTTATTAATCAATCTTATTACAAGTATCTTTTGTAAAGTGGACCACGTAAAGGACTGATGAAAATAACTTCTTCTTCAGACTGCCATGCTTGGCCATAAATACCGCTTTCGATACGGTCCTCCGCCAGCACGGCCCGCCCCGGCCTGAAGTCCCTGCCCCGTCCATCAACCATCAACCGAAAATCATAACACTGTTAAGTTGTGTAGTAGGTAGTACGTCTGCAGGAAGTAATTTACGAATATTACACGCGGCTGAACCATGTTTTAGACTCGCGTCACGGCTTTCGTCATTTGTTGTTCAAAAGTTTGTGCGGTGCATTTGCACGAAATTATAACTTTAATCGCCAAAATAGGCTCAAGACCTGAAAATTAACTTATTATTAATAATGATTTTAATTCTTTTCAGGGTATTGATCGCTATGGGTTTGACGTCATTCTGGATATTTATCAACTCATGCAGCCAGAACACAGTAGGTTGTGCTTTATTCAGAAATTCTGGAATGTTTTATTAGGATAAAAACATCCATTATTTCATTTGGTAAATTTCTATTAACCCCTCAAGTCCCAAAAAAGTTTAGTGTAAAAATAACTTGGGTATGAGAGGGTCAAATGCTTAAAACTCTAGCATAATATATATTTTTTACCATAAAATATGTCTTTTCAAAGTTTCTGTTTCGGTAAGGCCCCTTAATCGCACACAGATTCGTACACAGTAAGGCCTATAGTAAACTTGCAGAGCCGTCACAACACTGAATGTTCCGAGAGTTTTCACTCCACAAACAATGGACACGGAAATAAGTGGCATATTTCAGTATTCAGCTCAGACACGCTCTAATTCACAATCGCAATTCCTTGTTGTGTCACGTGAGAACTAGCTGCCATTGTTGCAGCTGATTAAACAGCCTCATACTCGCTATCATTCATTCTCATTCGATATCAGCATCGCCCGAATCTATTGCCCCGAGTACGAGGTCGAGCTGCCTGGGAAAAAATACATAGACTTATTTCCATTCCCTACGTAGTCTACAGGATCGGCGATCAGTCTAGAAAATGTGAGGCAGTGCGGCAATAGAGGGCGCTGTTTTAATCTGCCGCAGGAAAACAAAAAGATTGACGCGCATGCTTAAAATCGACGCGCGCGCAGGCCAGAACCAGAACAGCCTCTTTTTTTTGGGCCTAATCCAAAACGTTCTTTGCCAAAACACATAGGAACAGTTCACTGGTTTTAGTGTAAACCCAATAACTTTAAGCAACACACAAAGGGTGACAATTTCATTTTAGTACTCTATTGCATTCAAAACTTGTCCTTTTTCTGCCCGTTTGTTGACATTGACAGAAAGGGAACGGATAAACAACCGTTACATCTTTGTTCACAAGAGCTATGGTGCACTCAAGGTTTACGTCAACGAAACTGACAACGTTGAACTTGTGAATAAGATCCGAATCGTGGACATGTACAACATCAGAATACCAGAACTCGTCAAGAAAATCAAGAAGAGAACGCGACGGGAAAGTATGGCAGGTAGGAACCCAATAATATATTTTTATCACGGTGCGGCCATCTTCCGTGTTCCTCTATTAAAACCAATGTAACCAATAGAGCCTTTGCACGGCGGCCATGACAGGGGACAGTCCCATTGTTACCACGTGTCAAGCACCTAGCTTTGTGGTTCTATTGTTACATAATTTAAATAGAAAACCTGCCCCCTGTCATGGCTGCCGGTGCAGAAGATCTATTAGAGATTGGAGCAAAAACGTTTGGCCTCGTATTAAATTTGTTGCATGTACAACAGAACGACATATTCGTGGTGTGATTGAACATACAGTAAAATCTTGTTAAGCCGAAACTCAAGGGATTGGGTAAAAATTTTCGAGGTATCCATAGTTCGAGATAAGCGGAGGTCACGATTTGCTCTGTTCAATGCACTAAAAGTGCCCACTGTAACTCGCTAGCCCCATGTGTATGGTGTGGACTCGTATTTAACCCATTTTGTAAGCCTTTTTTCCCATCTACAAATCATTGTTTTGGAAAGACTTTTGTTGTTACTCGAAAGTCTATTTCATGTACAGTATTTTGCAGTGTTGTAGTACTAGAGTCCAGGACTCGGACTAGAGTCCGACTCAAGTCAGATTTTTCGTGACTCGGACTCAACTCAAGTCATATTGGAAAATGACTCGGACTCGACTATGATGACTCTGACTCGGCCATGGTGACTCAAGTTGCATATATTTCAAAACAAATGCAAGATTCTTGACACAGTACGACGAGTGAATATGTACACTGCCCCAGAGGCAGATTCAGTTTCATTTTAGGAAATAATTGACAGACTTGATGAAAGTGACTCGTGACTCGGACTCGAGGCTGATGACTCGATACTCGGACTCGGACTTGATATTGGTGACTTGACTACTGGTATTTTGCGGATATCTAATTACAAAAGAAATTCTCAGATTTTCATTAAACTACAAAATGTTTCTCTTGCTGCTCAGTATATTAACCTGCAGAAATTTCAGCTACATGATGTGCTCTGAAAAGTAATGCACTTTCGTCTTGGTTTTTTAGACATCATCCTGAGCACAGCCCACAAGTCCAAGGGCCTAGAATTTGACACAGTAAAGATTACGGACGACTTTGGGATATGTGAAACCAGACTTGGTAAGTTTAGTTCGATACAAATGTGGATAAATGTCCATGAGTTTACTCATAGCTTGACTCATCCTCTTTCTAATCTTGTGTTCAGTATGGGTGGCTTCTATTGGATAATCTCGGTTATTGTAAGAACTCTGGATGCCGCAATAGGGCGACATTTCGGGAAGACTCTTCCCGGGGACCACCAAAATTTCGGCAAAAAGGTCACTCAAAATGACACCTTATTTTTTACCCAAAGCTTCCAAAAATGGTTCCAGACCAAAGAGAAACAGCTGTAGTCCTAATAAAATAGTTTTTGACCTTAAACAAATGGTTTTTGACCTTAAAAAAAATGATTTTAAAAAATATATATATTAGGGAACACCAAAATGTCGCCCTATTAAGCATGTCGCCCTAATATAGCTTTTTTACACACAAAATGTCGCCCTATCCTAGCATTCATAGTTTTTGATCTTAACAAGAAACATTACTTAACATTACCAAAACACTCTAAGGAGTAACTAGAATGTGGGTTCGATTCCGGGCCGTGACGGGTTGTGGCACTTGTGCTCTTGAGCAAGGCACTTAATCACACTTGTTCCGTCCTTCGGAAGGGATGTAAAGCCGTTGGTCCAGTGTGCTAGGTTTCGGTAACGCACTTTAAAGATCCCAGAGCATTCTTTCGTGAAGAGCAAGGGGAGGGATTCCCCGGTGTCTCTGGCAGTTTCAAATTCAACTTAGAAGTTGATAGTTATTCAAATATCTATGTTAATTGATCCCATTCCTGTAATTGGCGGTCCTTCCGCTGTTGGATGTGGTGAATAAATAAATAAACAATAATTAAATAAATAAATAAATAAATAAGACGCACTACTTGTTACCAATGAGTGTTATTGGGTTAAAAGAATTCAACTTTTTAAAGAGGTACCACTTTCATGCACTTGAACTTGTGGGGTGTTATGGCCGAGCGGTCTAGTGCGTCGAACTTAAGTTCCTGTGCCAGTACTAGAATGTAGGTTCGATTCCGGGCCGCGACGGGTTGTGGCACCTGTGCCCTTGAGCAAGGCACTCGACCACACTTGCTCCCATTCCTGTAATTGGCGGTCCCTCCGCTGTTGGATGTGGTAAATAAATAAATATAGACATGTATTGTGGTATATGTTAGGATATCTGTACATTTCCTTGTTATATAGAGACCACCTGATTTATTCTGGCCACTTTCTTGGGTCTGCATTTGGCTTGTTTTTCTCACAGACATTTTCAGGGTCCTTGAGAAAGATGAATTGAACCTGGTCTACGTGGCAGTCACAAGGGCAAAGAAGAGCCTTATTCTCACGCACAGTCTGATGAAGTTCATTGGTAACCATCCTACGCTGGTAAGCTTTTACTAACCCTGGGTACCGGGGTTATTCATTCAACACAAAAACCATGCATGGATTTTTGAGGTTTTCTGAAGTATTACTGCATCTATGTGGCTGAAATTTATACAAGGCAGTTTATCAACGTCATTCTTTAGTTATGTAATGCTGTTGTTCCTGTTTTTAAAAGTTGTGTAATCTGTCTTTAACCGTCCAACATGCACCGCACATAAAATTACACCGGGACTCGAAGGAGAGACTCCAGTTGGGGCTATTTCCCTGTCAGGCCATTGGTTGCAAATATCTGTTGTTTACATTGTGTCACTGGGCCATTGTGTCACTATTAGCAGGGTACACAAATGAGTGGAGCTTGGCCAGAGGTCCATATTTTCAGGGTCGGCCTGACTGGTGAGTGAACTCAACATTAAAGGTGACAAAGGATACAAACTCCAAGAGTCTCTTTACAATACGAGTGGGGCTGGAAAGAATACCTAGACCGCACCAAGACAACCAATTAAGCATGCCTCTGCATATAGCAAGCATGGTAAAGTGCCTTGCTCAAGGGTACAAGTGCCACAACCTGTCACGGCCAGGATTTAAACTCAGCTTGAATTCAGTGCACTACACCATAAAGCCACACGCCAGAATGTATTCGTTACTTCTTGATTTTTTTTAATCTCAGGAAAAGTTTGCGTATCCAGCTGCACCCTGCCTTTCCAATGACCAGAATGTTGTTTGTGCGGAGTGCAAGAAGGCTATTCCGAGTGGTTACGTTGTACTCCTCAGCAAAAAAGCACTTCAACTGGTAAAACTCTTTCTTTCTTTCTAACAAATTTGACATTAAAACATTGTATTTGAGCACATGAGCAAACACAGGAAATGCAGGCACGTGAAATCTTTTTGGGGATGGATTTTCTGCCTTTTTCCCCTCCGATTTTCCCCTGCTCTTTTTGTGTTCGTTATTTTGCTCACCCATGCATCCCCGACAAAACAAATTGGGTTCATAAGAAAAATCCGAGGGAGTATACCACTGTGCCTCATAGCTCAACTGTTAGAGCATCTGCCCGGTGTGTCAGAGGTCTTGGGGAAACCTGAGGGAGTATACCACTGTGCCTCATAGCTCAGCTGGTAGAGCATCTGCCCGGTGTGTCGGAGGTAAAACCTGAGGGAGTATGCCACTGTGCCTCATAGCTCAGCTGGTAGAGCATCTGCCCAGTGTGTCAGAGGTCTTGGAAAAACCTGAGGGAGTATACCACTGTGCCTCATAGCTCAGCTTGTAGAGCATCTGCCCGGTGTGTCGGAGGTCTTGGTGGAAACCTGAGGGAGTATACCACTGGGACTCATAGCTCAGCCAACTTTGTTCCAAATGTCCACAGACACGAGCATTTTGCAACAAGTGGGACTCGAACCCACAATCTCTCAATTATGAACACGGCTGTGTACCCACTAGACCACACACTCTTCACGCCATTTAATTTGTTCACACCTTACACATAATCTAACAGCGCAGGCACAGTAGCCTACTCCCTGCTGTTGCCAGCTGACCAATCAGCGCATAGCATTCTGATTATGTCATCACCGCTCTTCAGCTTTTTATTTACACCGATAGCGTACCCACGCCATTTAATTTGCTTCCAGATTTGCACAATACCCAGGCTTTGACATTAACCTTGATATAAATGTGTCCAAAGTTGTAAACATTTTCAGTTGTCATATTTTTCGAACCCCCTTCCCTTCCATTCCCTCCCCCTGAAATTCTACTTATCAACATTTTTTTGTCAATGCCATGAAATTTCAACATTTTCACCGTATCAACGTATGCAGCCCTCGACCCCCACCCCCCCCCCCCCCCCCCCCCCCCCCCCCCTGTACCCCTTCCTACGCTTTGTAGAACCGTGAAAATGTCGATAATTTTGGATGGGCCCTAAAGAAGTAATACTTACTCATTCTGTTTTTCTTTGTAGACTTACCCAGAGGTCCAACGAGAAGGTGGAATCCTGTGTCCCCAGTGTTCGCTTAAGGTGTATCCATCGTTCAATTGTTTCTTCCCAACAGAGGACCACGATGAATCTCAAAACAGCCCGTAGTTGGTTAGTATCGACCAAGTTTGGTCTAAAGACGAACGTTGATTCTGGTACATGTAGTTTATGTAAGGCTAGATTCACACTCGTAAAGGCCCTATGTATCAATTGCAAGATAAAACTTTTTACAGATTCGTGGAATAAGAGTGTAACATATCTAAGGAAGAATGTTGGTAAACTAGCCTGAAGAAATTTATTCATGTGGTGTTTGTTACCATTGCTATCAACACCTTGAGTAGGGTTTTTCTTGTGAACTCATGAAAAACAAAATTGGGTAATTGCAAATGATACAATGGGCCTTTAAAGGGCCCGTCCAAAGTTGTCAACATTTTAACAGTTCTACAAAGGGGAGAGGGGGTTAAGGGTCGCGTAGGACTTTACATGCATTGTAAAATGATGACATTTCATGGTAGTGACAACAAATGTTGATAAGCAGTATTTTAGGGGAGGGAGGAGGGTCTTGAAAAATACTACGCTCTGTAGAACTGTGAAAATGTTGACAACTTTGGACGGCCCCTAAATTTGACGTAGCGTAGAGGGAATTTGGAGTGAAACGCACTGCAACCACAGAGTCAACTTGTGTGGAAAGTGTTTTTGTAATTATGTGATTTTCAGTGCGTCGATTCACAGAAAATTCCCTCCAAATCACTTTTTCGCAAAGCGTCATGCGTCAAATTTATGCTCAGTGTGAATCCATTAAACTATTTGACGCTGTCGTACCATTTTGAAGAACTATTTGCCCAATTTACATTTTGTAAACCTGGGAAAATAAACAAGATGACCTTTAGAGTTTTAAAAAGGAAACCATTGCCAAATTCAGCTGTAATCATGTACATGTTATAATATAAACATAATCTATTGGTGCTAATCAGTGTTCTGTATGAGTCAGATTTTGGGCAGGGAAACATCTAAAATGAGCGGCATTGCGGTATATGTCATTTTTGCCACATGAGGGCGCTCTCTACGACTCACCAGTACTGCCATTGACTGTATTCATGTTTGCACATTAACAATCCATTATGCCTGATGTGGTATTTAAGGATTGCACATCACAAACTTGGTTGGAAAAATAATGATTAAAAAACAAAATTTCACAGGTCCATCACAAGCCTTCACAAGTCCACCACAAGTCCCTGGGTCTTAATTCAAGTCACAAGCTATTCAAATGAACTCCAACAAAGGCATTCTTTTGTTCATGTTCATCCTTTGCTTCTTGTTACTGGACTTGTGACGGACTTATGCGGGACTTGTCACGGACTTGTGATTTTCTCGGCTCTGGATTTGTGATGGACTTGTGATGGACTCGACTACAACCCAGCAGTGGGGCAGCATGCAATTGTAAAAGGTCAGCCTAAAAATGGCTTTGGAGAACACTGATTTGTATATATTAATCTGTTTTTGAATCTTAAAATCAAAGAAGACGATTGCAAGATTAACGGTCACTTATATTTTTTAAATATATTTTTTATAAAAAGTAACAGATAAGTCGAATATATACTCTCCCAGAAAGAATTTTCTTAAAATATCCATTCTTGATCAGAAGTTTGTTGAATACAGTGAATTTATGGATAACGAGGCACTGATCGACCAATCACTTTGGAATCGCTTTCAAGACCGTTCCCCTTCAGTGATTTTCTCCAGGTCCAAGAGGACCTGTTTGAACAAAGTGATTCCCACAGCAATGAAATGTGACATTTCCTGTTTCTGGGAGAATCCTGTAGTTATGGGCTCCCAGAAAACCAATTTTGTTGGGTGTTTGAACTGATTAAAACCTGCATGGGATGAGCTGATCTTCCAAACAGCCCTAGAAGTGCAGGAGCTGAGGGAGGCGCTTCAGGCAGAGTGGCGCACCCTGCCTCAGCAGCTCGTATGGAGGCTGGTGCAGTCAGCCTTGCCTCAAGAGGTAACATAAGCTACATCTCTAGCTCTCGGCCTCCTCAATCTTTCTGTCGGAGTATTTTTTGTATTTCTTTTTTTTTTAACTGTGTATGTTTATTAATTATTTATATTTCAAGCTTTCAGAAAAAATTAATAGATGTTCCTTGGCCATAGAGTTATATATAGTAAACTAGACTGCGCACTCCCAATACACGATGTGCTGATATGGACGCCGCCATTTTGGCTTAACGCTATGGGTGCTTGGTGGGCAAAGCTGTGTTGCCCACTTTGCACTCATAGTGTTAAGCAAACATGGAGCCTCCCGCATCGGCGCGGTCCACACACGTGGCTTGAATAGCCAGTGCACACTCTAGTTTACTATATATAACTCTATGTCCTTAGCTAATCTTGAGTAATATATTTGCAAACATTCAACCAATCACAACTTTGCTTTCATTATGTAACTTCTAAGGCACCTTCTGATTGGACCATAGTAAGCCGCTGTAATTTTTACAATCTTTGGCTTTGACGTACAGTAAATTTAAGTTGATTTTGCCAGTATCAAATAAACAGGAACTCATTATTTTGTCTTAAGACACAACACTGTCCTATAGAAATCCTGTAGGCATCGTATAGGACACAACACAGTCCTATAGGGTTCTTGGAGATCCTATAGGACTTTTTTGTAAGCGTTTCCTTCTTTAAAGATAGTCTACTTGTGTGGTAATTAGGTCTACCTTCCAACAAAATTTCTGAATTATTATCTTTAAGCTTACTTGTTATCTAGATGGTAATGGTAGTAATCATGTGAAATTATTTCGTCTGAAATGCCCCCATTCATGAGAAAAATTACAAAATTATTTGAATCTCCAAAGGCCATTAATTAATTCAACTTGAATTTTTCAGGTGTTACTGCATCTGTGTGGCTGAAATTTCTAAAAAGTAGTTTTCTCGACCTCTGCTTTCAATTACAAGTGGAAATCATGCTGTTTTTAACAGTTTACCAAACAAGTATACTACCTTTAAATAATACTAACTCGTGTTGTATCTTATTATCAATGCCAAATTGTTGGCACCTCAAACGCCTCAAGCGGTTTTTTTGTGGATTATATTTAGATGGCAATGTTTAAAAATTATACACATTTTATACCATTTGTTTGATCAAACCAGTCCATACAGTTTGGTGTTTTGTTTTCTTTGTTTTTAATTCTTCTTAACACAACATTAAACCTTAGTCTTTTATATAAACTTGTATTGATAGCCTCATTTTATTGGTACATAGTTTGATATGATCCACACATACCCCGTGCATACTAGGGAAATCGCTTCTTTCGGCGAAGATTCTACGAGGAGATTTCCTGATGTGAATAACTCTTTATTCGAAGACAATTAGAATTGTTTAATTTGATGAAGCAAAAGACTTCATTTGACAAAGAGATCGGTTCATTCGTCGAAGTAAAATTGTAATGAAATTTTCAAAAGTTCATATTTTTATTCCCTGGGTCAGCAGTCAAGGTCAAATTCAGGGAATATAATCTCTGGGCTCTAAGCAGCATTTTCTGCAATTTTGAAAGAAATCTGAATCGTAAAATTTTTGGTTATAATTAAAAACAAATCATAAGGCGTTTGTTCAAAAACTTTTCCAAAAATTGTCTTTTTTTTAAATGTCTCAAAAATTACTCCTAACAAAATTTACCTCGTTTGAAACCCATTTGGTGCAGTTTTCCATGCTAATTTCTAAGAAAAATGGATATTTATAATTTTTTTCCTGAAAATATGAAACTTTCCCTGGGTCAGCAGTCAAGGTCAAATTCAGGGAATATCATCTCTGGGCTCTAAGCAGCATTTTCTGCAATTTTAAAAGAAATCTGAATCGTAAAATATTTGGTCAAAATTTCAAAAAATCATAAGGGGTTAGTCCAGCGTTTTTTCCCAAAAATGGCCAAAAATTTTCTTTTTTGAAAATGTCTCAAAAATTATTCCTAACAAAATTTACCTCGTTTGAAACCCATTCAGGGCAGATTTCCATGCTAATTTCTAATAAAAATGGAAATTTATAATTTTTTTTCTGAAAATATGAAATTTTTCCTGGGTCAGCAGTCAAGGTCAAATTCAGGGAATATCATCTCTGGGCTCTAAGCAGCATTTTCTGCAATTTTAAAAGAAATCTGAATCGTAAAATATTTGGTCAAAATTTCAAAAAATCATAAGGGGTTAGTCCAGCGTTTTTTCCCCAAAATGGCCAAAAATTGTCTTTTTTGAAAATGTCGTAAAAATTACTCCTAACAAAATTTACCTCGTTTGAAACCCATTCAGGGCAGATTTCCATGCTAATATCTAATAAAAATGGAAATTTATAATTTTTTTTCTGAAAATATGAAATTTTCCCTGGGTCAGCAGTCAAGGTCAAATTCAGGGAATATCATCTCTGGGCTCTAAGCAGCATTTTTTGCAATTTTAAAAGAAATCTGAATCGTAAAATATTTGGTCAAAATTTCAAAAAATCATAAGGGGTTAGTCCAGCGTTTTTTCCCAAAAATGTCCAAAAAAATTCTTTTTTGAAAATGTCTCAAAAATTACTCCTAACAAAATTTACCTCGTTTGAAACCCATTCAGGGCAGATTTCCATGCTAATTTCTAATAAAAATAGAAATTTATAATTTTTTTTCTGAAAATATGAAATTTTCCCTGGGTCAGCAGTCAAGGTCAAATTCAGGGAATATCAACTCTGGGCTCTAAGCAGCATTTTCTGCAATTTTAAAAGAAATCTGAATCGTAAAATATTTGGTCAAAATTTCAAAAAATCATAAGGGGTTGGTCCAGCGTTTTTTCCCAAAAATGGCCAAAAATTGTCTTTTTTGAAAATGTCGTAAAAATTACTCCTAACAAAATTTACCTCGTTTGAAACCCATTCAGGGCAGATTTCCATGCTAATTTCTAATAAAAATGGAAATTTATATATTTTTTTCTAAAAATATGAAATTTTCCCTGGGTCAGCAGTCAAGGTCAAATTCAGTGAATATCATCTCTGGGCTCTAAGCAGCATTTTCTACAATTTTAAAAGAAATCTGAATCGTAAAATATTTGGTCAAAATTTCAAAAAATCATAAGGGGTTAGTCCAGCGTTTTTTCCCAAAAATGTCCAAAAATTTTCTTTTTTGAAAATGTCTCAAAAATTACTCCTAACAAAATTTACCTTGTTTGAAACCCATTCAGGGCAGATTTCCATGCTAATTTCTAATAAAAATGGAAATTTATAATTTTTTTCTGAAAATATGAAATTTTCCCTGGGTCAGCAGTCAAGGTCAAATTCAGGGAAAATCATCTCTGGGCTCTAAGCAGAATTTTCTGCAATTTTGAAAGAAATCTGAATCGTAAAATATTTGGTCAAAATTTCAAAAAATCATAAGGGGTTAGTCCAGCGTTTTTTCCCAAAAATGTCCAAAAATTTTCTTTTTTGAAAATGTCTCAAAAATTACTCCTAACAAAATTTACCTTGTTTGAAACCCATTCAGGGCAGATTTCCATGCTAATTTCTAATAAAAATGGAAATTTATAATTTTTTTTCTGAAAATATGAAATTTTCCCTGGGTCAGCAGTCAAGGTCAAATTCAGGGAATATCATCTCTGGGCTCTAAGCAGAATTTTCTGCAATTTTGAAAGAAATCTGAATCGTAAAATATTTGGTCAAAATTTCAAAAAATCATAGGGGTTAGTCCAGCGTTTTTTCCCAAAAATGGCCAAAAATTGTCTTTTTTGAAAATGTAAAAATTACTCCTAACAAAATTTACCTCGTTTGAAACCCATTCAGGGCAGATTTCCATGCTAATTTCTAATAAAAATGGAAATTTATAAATTTTTTTCTAAAAATATGAAATTTTCCCTGGGTCAGCAGTCAAGGTCAAATTCAGGGAAAATCATCTCTGGGCTCTAAGCAGAATTTTCTGCAATTTTGAAAGAAATCTGAATCGTAAAATATTTGGTCAAAATTTCAAAAAATCATAAGGGGTTAGTCCAGCGTTTTTTCCCAAAAATGTCCAAAAATTTTCTTTTTTGAAAATGTCTCAAAAATTACTCCTAACAAAATTCACCTTGTTTGAAACCCATTCAGGGCAGATTTCCATGCTAATTTCTAATAAAAATGGAAATTTATAATTTTTTTTCTGAAAATATGAAATTTTCCCTGGGTCAGCAGTCAAGGTCAAATTCAGGGAATATCATCTCTGGGCTCTAAGCAGCATTTTCTGCAAATTTAAAAGAAATCTGAATCGTAAAATATTTGGTCAAAATTTCAAAAAATCATAAGGGGTTAGTCCAGCGTTTTTTCCCAAAAATGGCCAAAAATTGTCTTTTTTGAAAATGTCGTAAAAATTACTCCTAACAAAATTTACCTCGTTTGAAACCCATTCAGGGCAGATTTCCATGCTAATTTCTAATAAAAATGGAAATTTATAAATTTTTTTCTGAAAATATGAAATTTTCCCTGGGTGAGCAGTCAAGGTCAAATTCAGGGAATATCATCTCTGGGCTCTAAGCAGCATTTTTTGCAATTTTAAAAGAAATCTGAATCGTAAAATATTTGGTCAAAATTTCAAAAAATCATAAGGGGTTAGTCCAGCGTTTTTTTCTGAAAATATGAAATTTTCCCTGGGTGAGCAGTCAAGGTCAAATTCAGGGAATATCATCTCTGGGCTCTAAGCAGCATTTTCTGCAATTTTGAAAGAAATCTGAATCGTAAAATATTTGGTCAAAATTTCAAAAAATCATAAGGGGTTAGTCCAGCGTTTTTTTCCCAAAAATGGCCAAAAATTGTCTTTTTGGAAAATGTCGTAAAAATTACTCCTAACAAAATTTACCTCGTTTGAAACCCATTCAGGGCAGATTTCCATGCTAATTTCTAATAAAAATGGAAATTTTTTATTTTTTTCTGAAAATATGAAATTTTCCCTGGGTCAGCAGTCAAGGTCAAATTCAGGGAAAATCATCTCTGGGCTCTGAGCAGAATTTTCTGCAATTTTGAAAGAAATCTGAATCGTAAAATATTTGGTCAAAATTTCAAAAAATCATAAGGGGTTAGTCCAGCGTTTTTTTCTGAAAATATGAAATTTTCCCTGGGTGAGCAGTCAAGGTCAAATTCAGGGAATATCATCTCTGGGCTCTAAGCAGCATTTTCTGCAATTTTGAAAGAAATCTGAATCGTAAAATATTTGGTCAAAATTTCAAAAAATCATAAGGGGTTAGTCCAGCGTTTTTTTCCCAAAAATGGCCAAAAATTGTCTTTTTGGAAAATGTCGTAAAAATTACTCCTAACAAAATTTACCTCGTTTGAAACCCATTCAGGGCAGATTTCCATGCTAATTTCTAATAAAAATGGAAATTTATAATTTTTTTTCTAAAAATATGAAATTTTCCCTGGGTCAGCAGTCAAGGTCAAATTCAGGGAAAATCTTCTCTGGGCTCTAAGCAGAATTTTCTGCAATTTTGAAAGAAATCTGAATCGTAAAATATTTGGTCAAAATTTCAAAAAATCATAAGGGGTTAGTCCAGCGTTTTTTTCCCAAAAATGGCCAAAAATTGTCTTTTTGGAAAATGTCGTAAAAATTACTCCTAACAAAATTTACCTCGTTTGAAACCCATTCAGGGCAGATTTCCATGCTAATTTCTGATAAAAATTGAAATTTATAATTTTTTTTCTAAAAATATGAAATTTTCCCTGGGTCAGCAGTCAAGGTCAAATTCAGGGAAAATCATCTCTGGGCTCTGAGCAGAATTTTCTGCAATTTTGAAAGAAATCTGAATCGTAAAATATTTGGTCAAAATTTCAAAAAATCATAAGGGGTTAGTCCAGCGTTTTTTCCCAAAAATGTCCAAAAATTTTCTTTTTTGAAAATGTCTCAAAAATTACTACTAACAAAATTTACCTTGTTTGAAACCCATTCAGGGCAGATTTCCATGCTAATTTCTAATAAAAATGGAAATTTATAATTTTTTTCTGAAAATATGAAATTTTCCCTGGGTCAGCAGTCAAGGTCAAATTCAGGGAAAATCATCTCTGGGCTCTAAGCAGAATTTTTTGCAATTTTGAAAGAAATCTGAATCGTAAAATATTTGGTCAAAATTTCAAAAAATCATAAGGGGTTAGTCCAGCGTTTTTTTCTGAAAATATGAAATTTTCCCTGGGTCAGCAGTCAAGGTCAAATTCAGGGAAAATCATCTCTGGGCTCTAAGCAGAATTTTCTGCAATTTTGAAAGAAATCTGAATCGTAAAATATTTGGTCAAAATTTCAAAAAATCATAAGGGGTTAGTCCAGCGTTTTTTCCCAAAAATGGCCAAAAATTGTCTTTTTTGAAAATGTCGTAAAATTACTCCTAACAAAATTTACCTCGTTTGAAACCCATTCAGGGCAGATTTCCATGCTAATTTCTAATAAAAATGGAAATTTATATTTTTTTTTCTGAAAATATGAAATTTTCCCTGGGTGAGCAGTCAAGGTCAAATTCAGGGAATATCATCTCTGGGCTCTAAGCAGCATTTTCTCAAATTTTAAAAGAAATCTGAATCGTAAAATATTTGGTCAAAATTTCAAAAAATCATAAGGGGTTAGTCCAGCGTTTTTTCCCAAAAATGGCCAAAAATTGTCTTTTTTGAAAATGTCGTAAAAATTACTCCTAACAAAATTTACCTCGTTTGAAACCCATTCAGGGCAGATTTCCATGCTAATTTCTAATAAAAATGGAAATTTATAAAAAAAATTCTGAAAATATGAAATTTTCCCTGGGTCAGCAGTCAAGGTCAAATTCAAACAAGAAAAAATCATAGGGGTTAGTCCAGCGTTTTTTCCCACAAATGGCCAAAAATTGTCTTTTTTGAAAATGTAAAAATTACTCCTAACAAAATTTACCTCGTTTGAAACCCATTCAGGGCAGATTTCCATGCTAATTTCTAATAAAAATGGAAATTTATAAAATTTTTTATAAAAATATGAAATTTTCCCTGGGTCAGCAGTCAAGGTCAAATTCAGGGAAAATCATCTCTGGGCTCTAAGCAGAATTTTCTGCAATTTTGAAAGAAATCTGAATCGTAAAATATTTGGTCAAAATTTCAAAAAATCATAAGGGGTTAGTCCAGCGTTTTTTCCCAAAAATGTCCAAAAATTGTCTTTTTTGAAAATGTCGTAAAATTACTCCTAACAAAATTTACCTCGTTTGAAACCCATTCAGGGCAGATTTCCATGCTAATTTCTAATAAAAATGGAAATTTATATTTTTTTTTCTGAAAATATGAAATTTTCCCTGGGTGAGCAGTCAAGGTCAAATTCAGGGAATATCATCTCTGGGCTCTAAGCAGCATTTTCTCAAATTTTAAAAGAAATCGGAATCGTAAAATATTTGGTCAAAATTTCAAAAAATCATAAGGGGTTAGTCCAGCGTTTTTTCCCAAAAATGGCCAAAAATTGTCTTTTTTGAAAATGTCGTAAAAATTACTCCTAACAAAATTTACCTCGTTTGAAACCCATTCAGGGCAGATTTCCATGCTAATTTCTAATAAAAATGGAAATTTATAAAAAAAATTCTGAAAATATGAAATTTTCCCTGGGTCAGCAGTCAAGGTCAAATTCAAACAAGAAAAAATCATAGGGGTTAGTCCAGCGTTTTTTCCCACAAATGGCCAAAAATTGTCTTTTTTGAAAATGTAAAAATTACTCCTAACAAAATTTACCTCGTTTGAAACCCATTCAGGGCAGATTTCCATGCTAATTTCTAATAAAAATGGAAATTTATAAAATTTTTTATAAAAATATGAAATTTTCCCTGGGTCAGCAGTCAAGGTCAAATTCAGGGAAAATCATCTCTGGGCTCTAAGCAGAATTTTCTGCAATTTTGAAAGAAATCTGAATCGTAAAATATTTGGTCAAAATTTCAAAAAATCATAAGGGGTTAGTCCAGCGTTTTTTCCCAAAAATGTCCAAAAATTTTCTTTTTTGAAAATGTCTCAAAAATTACTCCTAACAAAATTCACCTTGTTTGAAACCCATTCAGGGCAGATTTCCATGCTAATTTCTAATAAAAATGGAAATTTATAATTTTTTTTCTGAAAATATGAAATTTTCCCTGGGTCAGCAGTCAAGGTCAAATTCAGGGAATATCATCTCTGGGCTCTAAGCAGCATTTTCTGCAATTTTAAAAGAAATCTGAATCGTAAAATATTTGGTCAAAATTTCAAAAAATCATAAGGGGTTAGTCCAGCGTTTTTTCCCAAAAATGTCCAAAAATTTTCTTTTTTGAAAATGTCTCAAAAATTACTCCTAACAAAATTTACCTTGTTTGAAACCCATTCAGGGCAGATTTCCATGCTAATTTCTAATAAAAATGGAAATTTATAATTTTTTTTCTGAAAATATGAAATTTTCCCTGGGTCAGCAGTCGAGGTCAAATTCAGGGAATATCATCTCTGGGCTCTAAGCAGAATTTTCTGCAATTTTGAAAGAAATCTGAATCGTAAAATATTTGGTCAAAATTTCAAAAAATCATAGGGGTTAGTCCAGCGTTTTTTCCCAAAAATGGCCAAAAATTGTCTTTTTTGAAAATGTAAAAATTACTCCTAACAAAATTTACCTCGTTTGAAACCCATTCAGGGCAGATTTCCATGCTAATTTCTAATAAAAATGGAAATTTATAATTTTTTTTCTAAAAATATGAAATTTTCCCTGGGTCAGCAGTCAAGGTCAAATTCAGGGAAAATCATCTCTGGGCTCTAAGCAGAATTTTCTGCAATTTTGAAAGAAATCTGAATCGTAAAATATTTGGTCAAAATTTCAAAAAATCATAAGGGGTTAGTCCAGCGTTTTTTCCCAAAAATGGCCAAAAATTGTCTTTTTTGAAAATGTCGTAAAAATTACTCCTAACAAAATTTACCTCGTTTGAAACCCATTCAGGGCAGATTTCCATGCTAATTTCTAATAAAAATGGAAATTTATAAATTTTTTTCTGAAAATATGAAATTTTCCCTGGGTGAGCAGTCAAGGTCAAATTCAGGGAATATCATCTCTGGGCTCTAAGCAGCATTTTCTCAAATTTTAAAAGAAATCTGAATCGTTTTGGTCAAAATTTCAAAAAATCATAAGGGGTTAGTCCAGCGTTTTTTCCCAAAAATGTCCAAAATTTTTCATTTTTGAAAATGTCTCAAAAATTACTCCTAACAAAATTCACCTTGTTTGAAACCCATTCAGGGCAGATTTTCATGCTAATTTCTAATAAAAATGGAAATTTATAATTTTTTTTCTGAAAATATGAAATTTTCCCTGGGTCAGCAGTCAAGGTCAAATTCAGGGAATATCATCTCTGGGCTCTAAGCAGCATTTTCTGCAATTTTAAAAGAAATCTGAATCGTAAAATATTTGGTCAAAATTTCAAAAAATCATAAGGGGTTAGTCCAGCGTTTTTTTCAAAAAAATGGCCAAAAATTGTCTTTTTTGAAAATGTCGTAAAAATTACTCCTAACAAAATTTACCTCGTTTGAAACCCATTCAGGGCAGATTTCCATGCTAATTTCTAATAATAATGGAAATTTATAAAAAAAAATCTGAAAATATGAAATTTTCCCTGGGTGAGCAGTCAAGGTCAAATTCAGGGAATATCATCTCTGGGCTCTAAGCAGCATTTTCTCAAATTTTAAAAGAAATCTGAATCGTTTTGGTCAAAATTTCAAAAAATCATAAGGGGTTAGTCCAGCGTTTTTTCCCAAAAATGGCCAAAAATTGTCTTTTTTGAAAATGTCGTAAAAATTACTCCTAACAAAATTTACCTCGTTTGAAACCCATTCAGGGCAGATTTCCATGCTAATTTCTAATAAAAATGGAAATTTTTTATTTTTTTCTGAAAATATGAAATTTTCCCTGGGTCAGCAGTCAAGGTCAAATTCAGGGAAAATCATCTCTGGGCTCTGAGCAGAATTTTCTGCAATTTTGAAAGAAATCTGAATCGTAAAATATTTGGTCAAAATTTCAAAAAATCATAAGGGGTTAGTCCAGCGTTTTTTTCTGAAAATATGAAATTTTCCCTGGGTGAGCAGTCAAGGTCAAATTCAGGGAATATCATCTCTGGGCTCTAAGCAGCATTTTCTGCAATTTTGAAAGAAATCTGAATCGTAAAATATTTGGTCAAAATTTCAAAAAATCATAAGGGGTTAGTCCAGCGTTTTTTTCCCAAAAATGGCCAAAAATTGTCTTTTTGGAAAATGTCGTAAAAATTACTCCTAACAAAATTTACCTCGTTTGAAACCCATTCAGGGCAGATTTCCATGCTAATTTCTAATAAAAATGGAAATTTATAATTTTTTTTCTAAAAATATGAAATTTTCCCTGGGTCAGCAGTCAAGGTCAAATTCAGGGAAAATCTTCTCTGGGCTCTAAGCAGAATTTTCTGCAATTTTGAAAGAAATCTGAATCGTAAAATATTTGGTCAAAATTTCAAAAAATCATAAGGGGTTAGTCCAGCGTTTTTTTCCCAAAAATGGCCAAAAATTGTCTTTTTGGAAAATGTCGTAAAAATTACTCCTAACAAAATTTACCTCGTTTGAAACCCATTCAGGGCAGATTTCCATGCTAATTTCTAATAAAAATTGAAATTTATAATTTTTTTTCTAAAAATATGAAATTTTCCCTGGGTCAGCAGTCAAGGTCAAATTCAGGGAAAATCATCTCTGGGCTCTGAGCAGAATTTTCTGCAATTTTGAAAGAAATCTGAAACGTAAAATATTTGGTCAAAATTTCAAAAAATCATAAGGGGTTAGTCCAGCGTTTTTTTCTGAAAATATGAAATTTTCCCTGGGTCAGCAGTCAAGGTCAAATTCAGGGAAAATCATCTCTGGGCTCTGAGCAGAATTTTCTGCAATTTTGAAAGAAATCTGAATCGTAAAATATTTGGTCAAAATTTCAAAAAATCATAAGGGGTTAGTCCAGCGTTTTTTTCTGAAAATATGAAATTTTCCCTGGGTGAGCAGTCAAGGTCAAATTCAGGGAATATCATCTCTGGGCTCTAAGCAGCATTTTCTGCAATTTTGAAAGAAATCTGAATCGTAAAATATTTGGTCAAAATTTCAAAAAATCATAAGGGGTTAGTCCAGCGTTTTTTTCCCAAAAATGGCCAAAAATTGTCTTTTTGGAAAATGTCGTAAAAATTACTCCTAACAAAATTTACCTCGTTTGAAACCCATTCAGGGCAGATTTCCATGCTAATTTCTAATAAAAATGGAAATTTATAATTTTTTTTCTAAAAATATGAAATTTTCCCTGGGTCAGCAGTCAAGGTCAAATTCAGGGAAAATCTTCTCTGGGCTCTAAGCAGAATTTTCTGCAATTGTGAAAGAAATATGAATCGTAAAATTTTTGGTCAAAATTTCAAAAAATCATAAGGGGTTAGTCCAGCGTTTTTTTCCCAAAAATGGCCAAAAATTGTCTTTTTGGAAAATGTCGTAAAAATTACTCCTAACAAAATTTACCTCGTTTGAAACCCATTCAGGGCAGATTTCCATGCTAATTTCTAATAAAAATTGAAATTTATAATTTTTTTTCTAAAAATATGAAATTTTCCCTGGGTCAGCAGTCAAGGTCAAATTCAGGGAAAATCATCTCTGGGCTCTGAACAGAATTTTCTGCAATTTTGAAAGAAATCTGAAACGTAAAATATTTGGTCAAAATTTCAAAAAATCATAAGGGGTTAGTCCAGCGTTTTTTTCCCAAAAATGGCCAAAAATTGTCTTTTTGGAAAATGTCGTAAAAATTACTCCTAACAAAATTTACCTCGTTTGAAACCCATTCAGGGCAGATTTCCATGCTAATTTCTAATAAAAATGGAAATTTATAATTTTTTTTCTAAAAATATGAAATTTTCCCTGGGTCAGCAGTCAAGGTCAAATTCAGGGAAAATCTTCTCTGGGCTCTAAGCAGAATTTTCTGCAATTTTGAAAGAAATCTGAATCGTAAAATATTTGGTCAAAATTTCAAAAAATCATAAGGGGTTAGTCCAGCGTTTTTTTCCCAAAAATGGCCAAAAATTGTCTTTTTGGAAAATGTCGTAAAAATTACTCCTAACAAAATTTACCTCGTTTGAAACCCATTCAGGGCAGATTTCCATGCTAATTTCTAATAAAAATTGAAATTTATAATTTTTTTTCTAAAAATATGAAATTTTCCCTGGGTCAGCAGTCAAGGTCAAATTCAGGGAAAATCATCTCTGGGCTCTGAGCAGAATTTTCTGCAATTTTGAAAGAAATCTGAAACGTAAAATATTTGGTCAAAATTTCAAAAAATCATAAGGGGTTAGTCCAGCGTTTTTTTCTGAAAATATGAAATTTTCCCTGGGTCAGCAGTCAAGGTCAAATTCAGGGAAAATCATCTCTGGGCTCTAAGCAGAATTTTCTGCAATTTTGAAAGAAATCTGAATCGTAAAATATTTGGTCAAAATTTCAAAAAATCATGAGGGGTTAGTCCAGCGTTTTTTCCCAAAAATGGCCAAAAATTGTCTTTTTTGAAAATGTCGTAAAATTACTCCTAACAAAATTTACCTCGTTTGAAACCCATTCAGGGCAGATTTCCATGCTAATTTCTAATAAAAATGGAAATTTATATTTTTTTTTCTGAAAATATGAAATTTTCCCTGGGTGAGCAGTCAAGGTCAAATTCAGGGAATATCATCTCTGGGCTCTAAGCAGCATTTTCTCAAATTTTAAAAGAAATCTGAATCGTAAAATATTTGGTCAAAATTTCAAAAAATCATAAGGGGTTAGTCCAGCGTTTTTTCCCAAAAATGGCCAAAAATTGTCTTTTTTGAAAATGTCGTAAAAATTACTCCTAACAAAATTTACCTCGTTTGAAACCCATTCAGGGCAGATTTCCATGCTAATTTCTAATAAAAATGGAAATTTATAAAAAAAATTCTGAAAATATGAAATTTTCCCTGGGTCAGCAGTCAAGGTCAAATTCAAACAAGAAAAAATCATAGGGGTTAGTCCAGCGTTTTTTCCCACAAATGGCCAAAAATTGTCTTTTTTGAAAATGTAAAAATTACTCCTAACAAAATTTACCTCGTTTGAAACCCATTCAGGGCAGATTTCCATGCTAATTTCTAATAAAAATGGAAATTTATAAATTTTTTTATAAAAATATGAAATTTTCCCTGGGTCAGCAGTCAAGGTCAAATTCAGGGAAAATCATCTCTGGGCTCTAAGCAGAATTTTCTGCAATTTTGAAAGAAATCTGAATCGTAAAATATTTGGTCAAAATTTCAAAAAATCATAAGGGGTTAGTCCAGCGTTTTTTCCCAAAAATGTCCAAAAATTTTCTTTTTTGAAAATGTCTCAAAAATTACTACTAACAAAATTTACCTTGTTTGAAACCCATTCAGGGCAGATTTCCATGCTAATTTCTAATAAAAATGGAAATTTATAATTTTTTTCTGAAAATATGAAATTTTCCCTGGGTCAGCAGTCAAGGTCAAATTCAGGGAAAATCATCTCTGGGCTCTAAGCAGAATTTTCTGCAATTTTGAAAGAAATCTGAATCGTAAAATATTTGGTCAAAATTTCAAAAAATCATAAGGGGTTAGTCCAGCGTTTTTTTCTGAAAATATGAAATTTTCCCTGGGTCAGCAGTCAAGGTCAAATTCAGGGAAAATCATCTCTGGGCTCTAAGCAGAATTTTCTGCAATTTTGAAAGAAATCTGAATCGTAAAATATTTGGTCAAAATTTCAAAAAATCATAAGGGGTTAGTCCAGCGTTTTTTCCCAAAAATGTCCAAAAATTTTCTTTTTTGAAAATGTCTCAAAAATTACTACTAACAAAATTTACCTTGTTTGAAACCCATTCAGGGCAGATTTCCATGCTAATTTCTAATAAAAATGGAAATTTATAATTTTTTTCTGAAAATATGAAATTTTCCCTGGGTCAGCAGTCAAGGTCAAATTCAGGGAAAATCATCTCTGGGCTCTAAGCAGAATTTTCTGCAATTTTGAAAGAAATCTGAATCGTAAAATATTTGGTCAAAATTTCAAAAAATCATAAGGGGTTAGTCCAGCGTTTTTTTCTGAAAATATGAAATTTTCCCTGGGTCAGCAGTCAAGGTCAAATTCAGGGAAAATCATCTCTGGGCTCTAAGCAGAATTTTCTGCAATTTTGAAAGAAATCTGAATCGTAAAATATTTGGTCAAAATTTCAAAAAATCATGAGGGGTTAGTCCAGCGTTTTTTCCCAAAAATGTCCAAAAATTTTCTTTTTTGAAAATGTCTCAAAAATTACTCCTAACAAAATTCACCTTGTTTGAAACCCATTCAGGGCAGATTTCCATGCTAATTTCTAATAAAAATGGAAATTTATAATTTTTTTTCTGAAAATATGAAATTTTCCCTGGGTCAGCAGTCAAGGTCAAATTCAGGGAATATCATCTCTGGGCTCTAAGCAGCATTTTCTCAAATTTTAAAAGAAATCTGAATCGTAAAATATTTGGTCAAAATTTCAAAAAATCATAAGGGGTTAGTCCAGCGTTTTTTCCCAAAAATGGCCAAAAATTGTCTTTTTTGAAAATGTCGTAAAAATTACTCCTAACAAAATTTACCTCGTTTGAAACCCATTCAGGGCAGATTTCCATGCTAATTTCTAATAAAAATGGAAATTTATAAAAAAATTTCTGAAAATATGAAATTTTCCCTGGGTCAGCAGTCAAGGTCAAATTCAAACAAGAAAAAATCATAGGGGTTAGTCCAGCGTTTTTTCCCACAAATGGCCAAAAATTGTCTTTTTTGAAAATGTAAAAATTACTCCTAACAAAATTTACCTCGTTTGAAACCCATTCAGGGCAGATTTCCATGCTAATTTCTAATAAAAATGGAAATTTATAAATTTTTTTATAAAAATATGAAATTTTCCCTGGGTCAGCAGTCAAGGTCAAATTCAGGGAAAATCATCTCTGGGCTCTAAGCAGAATTTTCTGCAATTTTGAAAGAAATCTGAATCGTAAAATATTTGGTCAAAATTTCAAAAAATCATAGGGGTTAGTCCAGCGTTTTTTCCCAAAAATGTCCAAAAATTTTCTTTTTTGAAAATGTTTCAAAAATTACTCCTAACAAAATTCACCTTGTTTGAAACCCATTCAGGGCAGATTTCCATGCTAATTTCTAATAAAAATGGAAATTTATAATTTTTTTTCTGAAAATATGAAATTTTCCCTGGGTCAGCAGTCAAGGTCAAATTCAGGGAAAATCATCTCTGGGCTCTAAGCAGAATTTTCTGCAATTTTGAAAGAAATCTGAATCGTAAAATATTTGGTCAAAATTTCAAAAAATCATAAGGGGTTAGTCCAGCGTTTTTTCCCAAAAATGTCCAAAAATTTTCTTTTTTGAAAATGTCTCAAAAATTACTACTAACAAAATTTACCTTGTTTGAAACCCATTCAGGGCAGATTTCCATGCTAATTTCTAATAAAAATGGAAATTTATAATTTTTTTCTGAAAATATGAAATTTTCCCTGGGTCAGCAGTCAAGGTCAAATTCAGGGAAAATCATCTCTGGGCTCTAAGCAGAATTTTCTGCAATTTTGAAAGAAATCTGAATCGTAAAATATTTGGTCAAAATTTCAAAAAATCATAAGGGGTTAGTCCAGCGTTTTTTTCTGAAAATATGAAATTTTCCCTGGGTCAGCAGTCAAGGTCAAATTCAGGGAAAATCATCTCTGGGCTCTAAGCAGAATTTTCTGCAATTTTGAAAGAAATCTGAATCGTAAAATATTTGGTCAAAATTTCAAAAAATCATGAGGGGTTAGTCCAGCGTTTTTTCCCAAAAATGTCCAAAAATTTTCTTTTTTGAAAATGTCTCAAAAATTACTCCTAACAAAATTCACCTTGTTTGAAACCCATTCAGGGCAGATTTCCATGCTAATTTCTAATAAAAATGGAAATTTATAAAAAAAATTCTGAAAATATGAAATTTTCCCTGGGTGAGCAGTCAAGGTCAAATTCAGGGAATATCATCTCTGGGCTCTAAGCAGCATTTTCTCAAATTTTAAAAGAAATCTGAATCGTAAAATATTTGGTCAAAATTTCAAAAAATCATAAGGGGTTAGTCCAGCGTTTTTTCCCAAAAATGGCCAAAAATTTTCTTTTTTGAAAATGTCGTAAAAATTACTCCTAACAAAATTTACCTCGTTTGAAACCCATTCAGGGCAGATTTCCATGCTAATTTCTAATAAAAATGGAAATTTATAATTTTTTTTCTGAAAATATGAAATTTTCCCTGGGTGAGCAGTCAAGGTCAAATTCAGGGAATATCATCTCTGGGCTCTAAGCAGCATTTTCTCAAATTTTAAAAGAAATCTGAATCGTTTTGGTCAAACTTTCAAAAAATCATAAGGGGTTAGTCCAGCGTTTTTTCCCAAAAATGGCCAAAAATTGTCTTTTTTGAAAATGTCGTAAAAATTACTCCTAACAAAATTTACCTCGTTTGAAACCCATTCAGGGCAGATTTCCATGCTAATTTCTAATAAAAATGGAAATTTATAAAAAAAATTCTGAAAATATGAAATTTTCCCTGGGTCAGCAGTCAAGGTCAAATTCAAACAAGAAAAAATCATAGGGGTTAGTCCAGCGTTTTTTCCCACAAATGGCCAAAAATTGTCTTTTTTGAAAATGTAAAAATTACTCCTAACAAAATTTACCTCGTTTGAAACCCATTCAGGGCAGATTTCCATGCTAATTTCTAATAAAAATGGAAATTTATAAATTTTTTTATAAAAATATGAAATTTTCCCTGGGTCAGCAGTCAAGGTCAAATTCAGGGAAAATCATCTCTGGGCTCTAAGCAGAATTTTCTGCAATTTTGAAAGAAATCTGAATCGTAAAATATTTGGTCAAAATTTCAAAAAATCATAAGGGGTTAGTCCAGCGTTTTTTCCCAAAAATGTCCAAAAATTTTCTTTTTTGAAAATGTCTCAAAAATTACTACTAACAAAATTTACCTTGTTTGAAACCCATTCAGGGCAGATTTCCATGCTAATTTCTAATAAAAATGGAAATTTATAATTTTTTTCTGAAAATATGAAATTTTCCCTGGGTCAGCAGTCAAGGTCAAATTCAGGGAAAATCATCTCTGGGCTCTAAGCAGAATTTTCTGCAATTTTGAAAGAAATCTGAATCGTAAAATATTTGGTCAAAATTTCAAAAAATCATAAGGGGTTAGTCCAGCGTTTTTTTCTGAAAATATGAAATTTTCCCTGGGTCAGCAGTCAAGGTCAAATTCAGGGAAAATCATCTCTGGGCTCTAAGCAGAATTTTCTGCAATTTTGAAAGAAATCTGAATCGTAAAATATTTGGTCAAAATTTCAAAAAATCATGAGGGGTTAGTCCAGCGTTTTTTCCCAAAAATGTCCAAAAATTTTCTTTTTTGAAAATGTCTCAAAAATTACTCCTAACAAAATTCACCTTGTTTGAAACCCATTCAGGGCAGATTTCCATGCTAATTTCTAATAAAAATGGAAATTTATAATTTTTTTTCTGAAAATATGAAATTTTCCCTGGGTCAGCAGTCAAGGTCAAATTCAGGGAATATCATCTCTGGGCTCTAAGCAGCATTTTCTCAAATTTTAAAAGAAATCTGAATCGTAAAATATTTGGTCAAAATTTCAAAAAATCATAAGGGGTTAGTCCAGCGTTTTTTCCCAAAAATGGCCAAAAATTGTCTTTTTTGAAAATGTCGTAAAAATTACTCCTAACAAAATTTACCTCGTTTGAAACCCATTCAGGGCAGATTTCCATGCTAATTTCTAATAAAAATGGAAATTTATAAAAAAATTTCTGAAAATATGAAATTTTCCCTGGGTCAGCAGTCAAGGTCAAATTCAAACAAGAAAAAATCATAGGGGTTAGTCCAGCGTTTTTTCCCACAAATGGCCAAAAATTGTCTTTTTTGAAAATGTAAAAATTACTCCTAACAAAATTTACCTCGTTTGAAACCCATTCAGGGCAGATTTCCATGCTAATTTCTAATAAAAATGGAAATTTATAAATTTTTTTATAAAAATATGAAATTTTCCCTGGGTCAGCAGTCAAGGTCAAATTCAGGGAAAATCATCTCTGGGCTCTAAGCAGAATTTTCTGCAATTTTGAAAGAAATCTGAATCGTAAAATATTTGGTCAAAATTTCAAAAAATCATAGGGGTTAGTCCAGCGTTTTTTCCCAAAAATGTCCAAAAATTTTCTTTTTTGAAAATGTCTCAAAAATTACTCCTAACAAAATTCACCTTGTTTGAAACCCATTCAGGGCAGATTTCCATGCTAATTTCTAATAAAAATGGAAATTTATAATTTTTTTTCTGAAAATATGAAATTTTCCCTGGGTCAGCAGTCAAGGTCAAATTCAGGGAATATCATCTCTGGGCTCTAAGCAGCATTTTCTGCAATTTTAAAAGAAATCTGAATCGTAAAATATTTGGTCAAAATTTCAAAAAATCATAAGGGGTTAGTCCAGCGTTTTTTCCCAAAAATGGCCAAAAATTGTCTTTTTTGAAAATGTCGTAAAAATTACTCCTAACAAAATTTACCTCGTTTGAAACCCATTCAGGGCAGATTTCCATGCTAATTTCTAATAAAAATGGAAATTTATAAAAAAAATTCTGAAAATATGAAATTTTCCCTGGGTGAGCAGTCAAGGTCAAATTCAGGGAATATCATCTCTGGGCTCTAAGCAGCATTTTCTCAAATTTTAAAAGAAATCTGAATCGTAAAATATTTGGTCAAAATTTCAAAAAATCATAAGGGGTTAGTCCAGCGTTTTTTCCCAAAAATGGCCAAAAATTTTCTTTTTTGAAAATGTCGTAAAAATTACTCCTAACAAAATTTACCTCGTTTGAAACCCATTCAGGGCAGATTTCCATGCTAATTTCTAATAAAAATGGAAATTTATAATTTTTTTTCTGAAAATATGAAATTTTCCCTGGGTGAGCAGTCAAGGTCAAATTCAGGGAATATCATCTCTGGGCTCTAAGCAGCATTTTCTCAAATTTTAAAAGAAATCTGAATCGTTTTGGTCAAACTTTCAAAAAATCATAAGGGGTTAGTCCAGCGTTTTTTCCCAAAAATGGCCAAAAATTGTCTTTTTTGAAAATGTCGTAAAAATTACTCCTAACAAAATTTACCTCGTTTGAAACCCATTCAGGGCAGATTTCCATGCTAATTTCTAATAAAAATGGAAATTTTTAATTTTTTACTGAAAATATGAAATTTTCCCTGGGTCAGCAGTCAAGGTCAAATTCAGAGAAAATCATCTCTGGGCTCTGAGCAGAATTTTCTGCAATTTTGAAAGAAATCTGAATCGTAAAATATTTGGTCAAAATTTCAAAAAATCATAAGGGGTTAGTCCAGCGTTTTTTTCTGAAAATATGAAATTTTCCCTGGGTGAGCAGTCAAGGTCAAATTCAGGGAATATCATCTCTGGGCTCTAAGCAGCATTTTCTCAAATTTTAAAAGAAATCTGAATCGTAAAATATTTGGTCAAAATTTCAAAAAATCATAAGGGGTTAGTCCAGCGTTTTTTCCCAAAAATGGCCAAAAATTTTCTTTTTTGAAAATGTCGTAAAAATTACTCCTAACAAAATTTACCTCGTTTGAAACCCATTCAGGGCAGATTTCCATGCTAATTTCTAATAAAAATGGAAATTTATAAATTTTTTCTGAAAATATGAAATTTTCCCTGGGTGAGCAGTCAAGGTCAAATTCAGGGAATATCATCTCTGGGCTCTAAGCAGCATTTTCTCAAATTTTAAAAGAAATCTGAATCGTTTTGGTCAAACTTTCAAAAAATCATAAGGGGTTAGTCCAGCGTTTTTTCCCAAAAATGGCCAAAAATTGTCTTTTTTGAAAATGTCGTAAAAATTACTCCTAACAAAATTTACCTCGTTTGAAACCCATTCAGGGCAGATTTCCATGCTAATTTCTAATAAAAATGGAAATTTTTAATTTTTTACTGAAAATATGAAATTTTCCCTGGGTCAGCAGTCAAGGTCAAATTCAGAGAAAATCATCTCTGGGCTCTGAGCAGAATTTTCTGCAATTTTGAAAGAAATCTGAATCGTAAAATATTTGGTCAAAATTTCAAAAAATCATAAGGGGTTAGTCCAGCGTTTTTTTCTGAAAATATGAAATTTTCCCTGGGTGAGCAGTCAAGGTCAAATTCAGGGAATATCATCTCTGGGCTCTAAGCAGCATTTTCTCAAATTTTAAAAGAAATCTGAATCGTAAAATATTTGGTCAAAATTTCAAAAAATCATAAGGGGTTAGTCCAGCGTTTTTTCCCAAAAATGGCCAAAAATTTTCTTTTTTGAAAATGTCGTAAAAATTACTCCTAACAAAATTTACCTCGTTTGAAACCCATTCAGGGCAGATTTCCATGCTAATTTCTAATAAAAATGGAAATTTATAAATTTTTTCTGAAAATATGAAATTTTCCCTGGGTGAGCAGTCAAGGTCAAATTCAGGGAATATCATCTCTGGGCTCTAAGCAGCATTTTCTCAAATTTTAAAAGAAATCTGAATCGTTTTGGTCAAACTTTCAAAAAATCATAAGGGGTTAGTCCAGCGTTTTTTCCCAAAAATGGCCAAAAATTGTCTTTTTTGAAAATGTCGTAAAAATTACTCCTAACAAAATTTACCTCGTTTGAAACCCATTCAGGGCAGATTTCCATGCTAATTTCTAATAAAAATGGAAATTTTTAATTTTTTTCTGAAAATATGAAATTTTCCCTGGGTCAGCAGTCAAGGTCAAATTCAGAGAAAATCATCTCTGGGCTCTGAGCAGAATTTTCTGCAATTTTGAAAGAAATCTGAATCGTAAAATATTTGGTCAAAATTTCAAAAAATCATAAGGGGTTAGTCCAGCGTTTTTTCCCAAAAATGTCCAAAAATTTTCTTTTTTAAAAATGTCTCAAAAATTACTCCTAACAAAATTTACCTTGTTTGAAACCCATTAAGGGCAGATTTCCATGCTAATTTCTAATAAAAATGGAAATTTATAATTTGTTTTCTGAAAATATGAAATTTTCCCTGGGTCAGCAGTCAAGGTCAAATTCAGGGAATATCATCTCTGGGCTCTAAGCAGCATTTTCTGCAATTTTAAAAGAAATCTGAATCGTAAAATATTTGGTCAAAATTTCAAAAAATCATAAGGGGTTAGTCCAGCGTTTTTTCCCAAAAATGTCAAAAAATTTTCTTTTTTGAAAATGTCTCAAAAATTACTCCTAACAAAATTTACCTCGTTTGAAACCCATTCAGGGCAGATTTCCATGCTAATTTCTAATAAAAATGGAAATTTATAATTTTTTTTCTAAAAATATCAAATTTTCCCTGGGTCAGCAGTCAAGGTCAAATTCAGGGAAAATCATCTCTGGGCTCTAAGCAGAATTTTCTGCAATTTTGAAAGAAATCTGAATCGTAAAATATTTGGTCAAAATTTCAAAAAATCATAAGGGGTTAGTCCAGCGTTTTTTTCCCAAAAATGGCCAAAAAATTGTCTTTTTGGAAAATGTCGTAAAAATTACTCCTAACTAAATTTACCTTGTTTGAAACCCATTCAGGGCAGATTTCCATGCTAATTTCTAATAAAAATGGAAATTTATAATTTTTTTTCTGAAAATATGAAATTTTTGCCTGGGTCAGCAGTCAAGGTCAAATTCAGGGAATATCATCTCTGGGCTCTAAGCAGCATTTTCTCAAATTTTAAAAGAAATCTGAATCGTAAAATATTTGGTCAAAATTTCAAAAAATCATAAGGGGTTAGTCCAGCGTTTTTTTCTGAAAATATGAAATTTTCCCTGGGTGAGCAGTCAAGGTCAAATTCAGGGAATATCATCTCTGGGCTCTAAGCAGAATTTTCTGCAATTTTGAAAGAAATCTGAATCGTAAAATATTTGGTCAAAATTTCAAAAAATCAAATCAAAAAATCAAAAAATCCAGCGTTTTTTCCCAAAAATGTCCAAACATTTTCTTTTTTGAAAATGTCTCAAAAATTACTCCTAACAAAATTTACCTCGTTTGAAACCCATTCAGGGCAGATTTCCATGCTAATTTCTAATAAAAATGGAAATTTATAATTTTTTTTCTAAAAATATGAAATGTTCCCTGGGTCAGCAGTCAAGGTCAAATTCAGGGAAAATCATCTCTGGGCTCTGAGCAGAATTTTCTGCAATTTTGAAAGAAATCTGAATCGTAAAATATTTGGTCAAAATTTCAAGCGTTTTTTTCTGAAAATATGAAATTTTCCCTGGGTCAGCAGTCAAGGTCAAATTCAGGGAATATCATCTCTGGGCTCTAAGCAGCATTTTCTGCAATTTTAAAAGAAATCTGAATCGTAAAATATTTGGTCAAAATTTCAAAAAATCATAAGGGGTTAGTCCAGCATTTTTTCCCAAAAATGTCCAAACATTTTCTTTTTTGAAAATGTCTCAAAAATTACTCCTAACAAAATTTACCTCGTTTGAAACGCATTCAGGGCAGATTTCCATGCTAATTTCTAATAAAAATGGAAATTTGAATCGTAAAATATTTGGTCAAAATTTAAAAAAAAATCATGAGGGGTTAGTCCAGCGTTTTCTTTGAAAAATTGCCAAAATTTTACGCCGTTTGGAACCCATTTGGGTAGTTTTCCAGGCTAATTTCTAAGAAAAAAAGAAATTTTGTAGAAGGGAATCAAGAGAAAAATCTTGTTTTACGAGATTTAAGAGTCTCGGCCTGGCGCCTACTTTTACAGCAAATATAATGTACTGGTCAATAAAACAATAAGCAAAATTCAATTTTTATATCCTTTTTATTTTCATGCACACATCAAAGTGAGATAACGATTACCATTGTTTTAAACACATGCTAATAACATCTTGTTTGCATAATACGACAATATTTGCACTTTGTTTATACTTTATATTAAAATATTTTAGGTACATATAATTTTCCAACATGCAATTAAGTTCATGTATAATAAAATATTAAAAAATACAAAATTGGTCAAATTTTATGAGCACAGTCTGCAAACAAAATGTTTATTGTAAATTGAATAAAAGGCACAACGAGCTGTATAAAATTCAACATCACATAAATAAATTCCTGAACACAACCGTCAATACTGAAGTAGGTTTGAGTATCGACTGCAAATTTCATAAAAGTTTAGATTTAAAAATGCATAACACAATTATCGTCCCCTTAAAACCAGGGGGAAATTTCATGGCGCTGTTTAGCACAAAGATTTGATTAGCACAAAATGTCTTCGCTTTATTTTGCAAAACTGGGTTGCCAGCCAAAATCGTACGTGATGTGTATTTACCGATATTTTGCTCCCATTCCTAAAATTACAATTTTGGCCGGTAACCTATTTTACAGAGCAAAGAAATTATTTTTTTTTAGCAGGGTTTCCAGACCAAGTCACCAAAAAATTCCTGCACCTAGTAAAACCAACGGAAAATTTAAAATGTGGAAATTTGATGTATGCAACTAAAGGCCTTTTCACACTAGAGAAATTTCAAACCCGAGATTAACATGCATGTTAATATGTGAAGGTCAGAGCTTCTGTTTTGATAGGCTATTTTTACATCGTCCGTCATTCACTTTTGCACTTTTCTGTTGGCACAAGCAGCAAAAAAAGAAACTCAATTATGTCACTCGCCCCGGGTTGGCGTTGCACAAGTGTAAATCTTCCCCGGGGCGACATAAATCCAGTTTGGCCGAAACAAGTGTGAAACGATGCGGGGTTGAAAATTGGCATTTTAACCTGGGTGGTCTCGGAGTTCGCCCCGGGTCGAGAAATTATAGTTTGAAAAGGCCTTAAAAGGTTGCACATTTTACTTTTAAGATGCTAAAAATGTTAACGCACAAAACATACTAATATAACGGGTCTCAATCTAACCACAAAAATTGCGGCACAATACACTCGTAACTTTCAACACATTACGTTTTGTGGTTTTTATGCACCAACATTTGGTTTAAACAAAACAAATAAAATAAATTTGCTAGGGATCACCCACCAATGTTTTGGCATAAACAATTATTTGCCTTAAAGATCTTTGATTACTTTTAATAAATTTATATATGAAAATAGAGAAAATCAGCACATTTTGAATGCATTTTGCAAGATTTACACATTTTGGTTTTTGTAAGTCCCAATGGAAATCAGAAAAATATGGGATTGCATACTCCAAAAACGAGTATAAAAGCAGATAGCATTTTTGAAGTTCGGCGAGTTATATTGGTTATTAAAAGAATAAGAAAGTACATTAATTTGTGGATCTTTAATCAAGCTTATTACATTTTTGGAAATAGTGTAATTTTCTGGATTTTGTTGACACCCTCGACCATTTATAGATCTGCCAACTTTTAAAGAAGACATGATCTTCCGACTTCAGAAACATCTTAAAAATCCGAGGTCGTTAATTGACAATCCAGGAGGGTTTTATCTGTGTCAGTAGTCACGAGATCAGTAATTTTCCAGGGAATCTTTTGTAAAATCCGGGAGGCTTGGCAGCTCTCCCATTTGAGAATTTAATTCCCTTTAAAAAAAGTAAAACAATTTGAACATAATTACAATAAAATCAGTGTACATATTTTGGAATAAAGTTTGAAAAAAATCATGGAAGACAAAAGATTTGTTTGCCGTATCAATTTTCTTAGTTTACTGAAGACACACAGTTGCACATATATTGTTGACCAATTTCAACAACAAAAATCGCCATTCAAGATGGCAGCTTTTCCATACACTCTATTCGCTGGCAGAGTATGACGTCAACTTCCTTCCAGGTCGCGTTCACTGCTTTGACAATGGTTCACGCTATCTGTATGGCAACGGTTATGTCCATACGATTTACACAGAAGCCACAAGGGGAACATTTTCCGTGCATTCACAAAATAATGGGCAGAACAGTGTATCGCTATGAGACAAGGTATTAGCAAACCGGTGACAGTCATTGTCCATATTTTTAAATATTTTCTTTTAAAAGATTAATCATGGAATAATACACTGTATGCAAACAATGGAAGCAAAACACGAGCGTGAAGCAGTAACAATAGCAACGGTCCAGAGACCCCGATTTGACGTCACGACCACCAGCGAATTGGAATAATCGGTACCTTAGAGCAAATATTTTAGACATTCAAAGATGTGTAGCTTCTCCCATAAGCGTGGCCCATTTTTCAGCAGCCATTTTGTTCTCAGCTCTTAGCTGAATCAGCACTTTGGGCGAGTGGCAAAGTTGGATGATTAGGCCCGGCTCTACTCCTTCAAATTGCTGGAAAGAAACATCAAGGGGGAAAAAAAAGTGTTAAAACATTTTAAACAAAACGGAGCAAGCGTTTACTGATGACACTTTACATTTGCACTTTGAAGGCCGATTGTATCTGCAGATTTCCCCATGAAATTTCTGGGACAATGGCATTACATATTTAAGGAAGACTGCTAGTATTATCACTATTATTAGCACAATTTTAAGCTGGAGGGTACTAAATAAAATTGCACACGCAAATTGAAACTGCCGACGCTAGTTCAATAATGCCAGCCGGTGAATTTTGCACGTGTGAGTGTGTTGATTTTCAACTTTTTAAATATTCCAAAATCTCTCGGGACATGGCATCAGGTGGAAAAGAAACAAATTTTTCAAGACCTGAACTTTTTTTGAAAAAAAATTGGCTCTAAAGAAGATCACCCCTAAAATAAGCATATTCCAATGCCAAGGCAGCCATATCTGGAAATTATCCCACCACAGCCTTAATTTTACCCATAGTGCCGCGTATGCGTACCGGATATGACGCAGGATATTGCTTTTTAAAAATGTGCACGGTTCAAAACTTCCGCCGAACCTACCTTGCGCAGATTCTAAAAGGGCACGCAATCTAAATTTGCGCTGCGCAATCTTTGAACTGGGGAAATGTTAACATCTGCGCGTGCAAATTAAAAAACTGCGCCGAGCATAAAGATTGCACCCAACTGCATAGAAAACCTTGAAAATGAAACCTCGTTAAAACGAAAGTTTCCCACAATTTTTTTTGGGCCCTGAATTTGTGGTTTTCAAAAGTAATGTTCCTTCTATTATTTATTGTAGAAAAGTTTGATATTTGGGGAAAATCGAGTTTAATCTCATTTGTGAGCAGTACATTTGGTAAAAAATCATTAAATAAGTTGTCAACATTTTTACGATTGTACAAGTGTAGGAAGAGGGGGACTTTACATGCACTGAAACATTTCACGGTTGTGACAAAAAAACAAGTTGAGTATTTCGAGGGGAGGGAGGGGATCTTGAAAAATACTACGCTCTGTAGAACTGTGAAAATGTCGACAACTTTGAACAGCTCCTAACTTTTACCTCATTTAGCAAGTTGACTTCGTATCCAAGCAGTGGCATACTCTCTAAGGCTGCAACATCCTCGCTGGCTTTGTAACGATACAAAACTTTCTCCTTCAAGACGTACCATTGACGCTTCCAGTCTTTCTTGCGTCTTAGCATCAGGTAACCGCTCATGCTGGTATCTCGCTCGTTGGCGCTCACCTGTCAAAGAAATTAGAAACTTAATTTAATAAAGGCTTTGAATTGGTTAAAAAAGTGTGTCCAGCAGCCGATTTTACAAAAAATTGCAAGGCTTGCGCAACTTTTGAAAATGGCATAAGCCCCATAGGCCTGTGTGTAATATCACCGGAATGTTGCGCAGCTTACGCAATAAAAAGTTGCGCAAGCGGGCTTACGCAGTGCGTAAAGATTCGTGAAATCAGCTACAGGGCATAACTTTATAGAGCTACTTAACAGCCTATTTTCCCGTTAACCGAGCATAAGGCTATTTCATGGACATCGTTAACGGTAAGCAACTGAAAATGTGTCTTAACTGCAGAGCCAAACTTAGTGACACAACAATAGCACCCCAATTTTTCCCATGGGTGTTGAGATTTTGATACCATATCATTTGTCATATTTTTCTCATTACCATTCTGAAATTTCGCGCTCTCAATTCATATATTTTCAAGGGTATCCAGTAAGCCCCACCCACAAAGAAACGTGTTAAGCAACATAAAAGTGCGCAGAATCATTGGACGTTTGGATCGCCAAAATACCACGTGGATTACCATTGTCCCTCAATATGATTGGTTGGAGGAAATTTCGGGGGCAGGGCTGAAACACTTCTGGAACAGTCTCTTGGAAGTAACCGCTTGATTGGCTTAGTTTCTCGAGCTCTTACCTGTTTGAGAGCCGATGGTCGAATTATCGGCTTTGATGATCGTTTCCGCCTCCTGCCTTTCCCAGAATCATCAGTTTCATCATTCGGTTTATCTCCTGTTGGGAAGGGGGAAGCAATTAATATAGGCCTATTTTACACAAATTAACACTATACAATTTGAGAAGCCCCAACAAAGATTTTTTTTGCACAAATCTAAAATGTCATAAAAAAATGTCTGGCCATAAACACCTGACCAGGATCAGAACACTCGACTAAACCACCAATTATTAATCGCGGTCCTCGCTAAATAATTTCAGATGACAGGTAGTTTACACGTCCGTCTAGTCTGAGGCTCGAATCCCACCCGAGCATGCTATGAAGCCTTTTCAGTGTATTGACAAAGCATCAAGTATGTACAGTGCGAATAAAGTTATATCAGAAAAAAGCAAGACAAATCGTAATTAGTGTCTTGTGGGAAAACAGATATTGTAAACTTACAAAAGATTATGCCATGAATAGGACAGTATTGGAAACAATTCAGAGTTCTCTTGGCTTTTAAAGGCCTATTGTATCATTTGCAATGACCCAATTTTTTTTTCGCGAGTTGACAAGTGCTGATAGCAATGGTAACAAACACCACATGAATTTATTTCCGTCCAAAATAGTATTTTATGTTGGAAATTGACAACTGAAGGTGGGTTTCTAAAAGAGTCCCATATGCACAGGACTTTTTTTTACTATTCACTTGTTTTCTGAAGCATTGATGCTAAAATTTCTTCAGGCTAGTTTACCAACATTCTTCCTTCGATATGTTACTCTTATTCAACGAACCCGTAAAAAGTGTTATCTTGCAAATGATACATAGGGCCTTTAAAGTAAAATTCTTTTTACCTTTGAGGCTGCTGTAGCATTGGTCACAAATTCTTACAATTTTGTTGGCTAAATAGAACAGAGGCATTTTATTGGAGGAACAGTTCCCGCAAACGACCTGCAAAAAGAATAAACAGCCTCGGTAAAAAATGTTGATGCAAAGTTTGTCACCAAATTGGAAAAAAAGTGATCTTACAGCACAAAATTAGTCAGAAGTCGCATATCCATATTTTTTAGAATGAGCCTCCTAATGCATTGTATGGGTTAAAATTATAGAAATTTGGAATTTAATTTATATTTAAAAAAATAATAAAAAACATCTGACCCATCATTGGTCTGCTTATAAAAAAATAATTGTCTAACTTAAACAAACATATTATTTCTTTCTGGTATTCATACCAAGGATTCCTCAATAGTGCTCATTGCACTGTCACTCATAAGCGTGAGGAAACCCATGAAGAATTATAATTAGAAATGGCCAAAGACACCAGGGAATCCCCTTGCTCTTTACGAAAGAATGCTCTGGGATCTTTAAAGTGCGTTACCATTACCTAACACACTGGACCAACGGCTTTACATCCCTTCCGAAGGATGGAGCAAGTGTGGTCGAGTGCCTGGCACAGGTACCGCAGCCGGATTCGAACCCGCAACCCCAAGTTTACACCCATGCGGGTCAATGACCCAAACCACTCGGCCACGGTACCCCACAATGCGACTTAGGCAGATAATTTCTTAAAACTAGAAAATATGATTTAGGCAATTGGGTTTCCAGGGAGACACAAATTTGTTATCAACCATCCCTACCTTTCCACACGCTCTACAATGATGTCGACGCCATGTAATGGTGAATTCACATGTACATATCATGCACATTGTGACGCGCGCATCCGGGATCCACGCGGGAGCTTTACGACCGAGACTTAACGTATCGCTCTCGGACAGAAGCTGAGAAAAACAAAAATATATATTTTAGCAATCACCAGAGGGTCAAATTTTTGAAACTGTTTAAAGGCCATCCAAAATTGTCAACATTTTCAGTGTCATACAAAGCGTACGAAGGAGGGGCAGGGGTGGTCGTCAAAAGCCTTTACATGCATTGAAACAGTTTTCATTTGGCCCTGCAAATGCTTATCAAACAAAATAATATATTTAAATTAAATAACCTCGCAATCGTATTAACAAGCACAAACTGGCACAAGAACAACTCTATAAAAAATTACTAAACAAAGGTAAACAAAAGTTTTGGAAAAATAACAGCACAACAAGAAATGTACATGACACTGGAACTGGCGCAAATTACAGAAAGGGCGAAAAAACCTTTTTAGAAAAAAGGGGGAAAATTCCCTTCTGTCTACGGGGTGAAATTTTGTTTTCATGGTACTGACAAAAATGTGGTAAAAGACTGTTTCAGGGAGGGGTGGGGGAGGGGGCATGGGTTGGGAGTCTTACAAAAAACCTTTATGTACAACTGTAAAATGTTAACAATTTAGATGCCTTGAGCTGAAATTATTGCTCAGTACAGGGCAAAAACGAGGTGCAATTGAATTCCATGGGTCTACTAAGCTCAAAAATGTTTTGAACAAATTTATTTAATTTGCAAAAATGGGCAACACTACTAATATCCATCGCTGCGATGTATTTGGTCAAACACCCCTATATTTCAGGCAATACCTGGTAAACTGCATTAGGCCATTACCAGTATACCGCCTGAAATACAGCGGCATTGCCATTATTTCTCCGGAGCGCAACATCCATAGGTTTCCTGCATAAAACATCTTGTAGACATGATGATTTAAACTCTCAAGTTGTCTGGAAAGCTGCATGTGTTGAAGGCCCAATATATAATTTGCAGAGTGTTTGTGTTAAAGATAGAGTACATGATTAGTAAACTGTTAAAAACAGTTTCTTTCTCTTGTATTTAAAGGCCCATTGTATCATTTGCAATGACCCAATTTTGGTTTTCATGAGTTGACAAGAAAAACCTTACTCAAAATGGTATTTCATGTTGGAAATTGACAACCGAAGGTTGTTTACCATATAGATTTTCAAGGTTTTTTGAAGCATTGATGCATCTAAAATTTCTTCAGGCTAGTTTACCAACATTCTCCCTTAGATATGATACTCCTATTCTACGAATCAGTAAAAAGTTTTATCTTGCAAATGATACACAGGGCCTTTAAAAAGCCTATGTTGAGAAAACCGTCTTGTAGAAATGTCAGAAAACCTGAAAAATCTGTGCAGGGTTTGTGTGTGTGTGAATGAATGGCATTTGACACAGGAAAAAAATATGTGGCGTTTGTTACCATTGCTATCAACACGTTTAATTAGTTTTTTTTTCTGTCAACTCGTGAAATAAAATGTTGGGTCACTGCAAATGATGTACTGGGTTTAAACTCGTGTCTCAAAAATGGAATGTGTTAAGGTTACCTGCGCATATTGCGGATGAAGGACGGCGAAGGAACTTCTCTTGCTAGCGTACTCTGTTACCGCTTTGTTGAGAGTGGAAATCCACGAGTCCCTCTCCTCTGGTGAACTGAAATTGCGGGGGAAAAAAAATTGTCAGAATTTCATAAAATACTAAGCCTCGAGTTAAACTTGCATATTAGTAATGTTTCACCGCAAAATGCTGTAAACGCCATGTCAAAGAAAATCGAGATTTGGTGGCCCTAAACTGTTATATCCCACAAAAAATTTGTTTTTGGAATTGAAGAGCTTTATGGGTATGGGAATACGGACGCATTGAACTCGTTTTAACTTTTGTGAAATTGATCCCAGGTCTCAGTGATTAGTTGATAATTTATACTAATTGGCGAGACCTGTTACTTGATTTGAAGGCTACATGACCAAGGGGTCGATTTTACAAAGCACTAAGACGCTTCTTAGGAAGGGTCACTCTTATCTTGGGACGTTGGTATGGGAATTAGGATGCATTGAACTCGTTTTAACTTTTGTGAAATCAATCCCAGGTCTCGGTGGCTAGTTGATAATTTGTATACTAACTGGCGAGACCCGTTACTACATGACCTGGGGCCGATTTCACAAAGCGCTAAGACATGTCTTAGGAAAGATCATTCTTCTTATCTTGGGGCGTTGGTATGGGAATTAGGATGCATTGAAATCAACTTTTGTGAAATCGATCCAAGGTTTTTTTTTTTAGACCAATTTTGCTTGACCGACCACATTTGTTTTCTTATCAAGACAATGTCTGTACTGTACCTTGCAGCTAATGTGAACGACCTCTGAACACTGATAATACTGAATTCATTCTTGTAGTCTTCCTGGGCTGGCTTGCTCACCTGGTGGAAAAATTGAAAGTCAGTAAATTAAGTATTAATTAGGGTTTGTTTCTGCCCTGCCTGACATAACTTAAATAGCACTGTATACTCAGTCAGGGATTCCCTGAGAAAAACTTTATAGCATGCTCGGTTGGGACTCGAACCCACAACCTCCTGCATAATAGGCAGATGTCAAATACTCTACCACTGAGCTGGCCAGTGTTGAGTAGACTGTTCGAATTATTTAGCCGCGTACAGCAACTGACGAGAGAATGAAATTAAGTATCGTCTCAAGTCTTTAATTGAATTGTTTCGATTGTTTATGATGGGTCTTTGTAAGTTTTAATTTAAGAAAACAAATTGGAAACGACTTGAGCAGTGTTCAGCTGAATAGACCGTATTGAATAGCTGCCATTTCGTGAGGCACCTTTTGTTACTTAAACCGTTCAACAATGGAAGCACAATATGTGCAACCGTGCATGTCCTCAAGGAACAAAGAAACTGCCCCTATCCGAGACGGTCTATAGAGAAGATCTGGAATCGATTTAACAAAGGCTTGTGATGCGTCTACAGAGCTCAAATCTATCAACTTGCCAAATGCTTTGCAAGTTCATAAAAATGCTACGCATTGCTACTAATTATTTTTGCAGAACCCTTTGCAAAGTTGCGATTAATTTGGTACTCTAACTTTGCAACAGGTTCAGTTGTTACAAAGCATTGCAATTTTTTTTCCTAATACCAACATCAGGGGTCGATTTCACAAAGAAACATGTGACGCGTCTTAACAACTGATAATCCGTCGCAAAGTTACGACGAAGAAACTTTGTGAAGGGTTCTGCCCAACCTCGTCCCCATGGTCTGAACGATCCTGCTCAAAACCACCCTGGGGACGATGTTGGGTTCTGCCTACAATTTGCACCAGTCACAAGTGCTTTGTGAAATGTGACTATAAAACCCGTCGTAAAATTATAAAGGGTTTGGTGAGTTGCAATGGATTTAAGCACTTATGACGCATCGAGAGTCTTTTTTGAAATCAACTCCAGATGAGATATAACTGGCCAATTTGAAACAGGATAAAGATATCTTACTTTCATTCCAGCCAACGAGAGGACGTTGTGAAGTTTGTAGTTATATTGACCTGGAGTTAGCAAGAACGGTGTCGTGTACAACAAAATGTCGCTCAGCTGTTGGAGAAAAAGGAAATGGAAATTAACATCTTTGGGAATGTTTGTTTTGTGTAAATCCAACACCTCAATTGACATTGTTGAAGTATGCCAAACATAATAGGAGAGCACAATTTGGTTCGTTATGCAGTTACTGTTAACTTGTTACAAATTCCTTTTTCACTATGCACTTATAATTCTGCCTGCATCAATTAAAGATCAAATATTCACTCAAATAAAAATGTAACTTTCCTTTTGTTTTGCCTTTCTTCAGGAGATAAATGGAACAATTTAAAATTTGGCTTTTTTTTAACCAGTTCAATATGAGACAATAGACATGGAGATTTGCTGATGTTTTTCTGTGTGCCTACATTGGCAAACAATCATGTGATCACGATTGGCTGACTCGAATCACATGACCTGAAACTGGTTCCTGATTCGTTCAGACATAAAACATGAGCAAACAGATGTTTGTCAATAGCTGCATGTCTAAACACCGGCAAACACGGTTTGGTGAAGTTTGCTGTTTGTTTGCTGATGTTTTATGGGCTGTCCACACCTGCAAACACTTCTGAAAAACATAACAAGTTTTGTTATGTTTTATGTGAAATGTTTGCCAGCGGAGACAAGGCTTTAGAATGGTTGGACAGCTACGGACAGCTCCTGGATGAGCAATCATCAAAATCCAACTACTTACCAAGTAGAAATGTCTCGTTTGGGGAACTTTCCGGGATAACTTTAAGAGGTCACCTTCCTTTATGAACACCTGAAAACACAAAAGCGAACCAAAATCAGGATATTGCAGACTTAAATATTTATCTGATGGCTGCGATCACACACTTTTATCCAACCACTACGGAAGAGTGGAAAAATAAATTGGTATAGTCAAACCTTGTATTATTAAAATAAGAGGGCATTGAGATTCTGCAGATTACCTTGTTATAACAGGAACCTTGTATTATCAGGAATGAATGTAATAAAGAAATAAATTGGAATTTAATTTTTTCCTCATTATAAACAGAATATCGTATATAGCCTTTGCACGGCGGCCATGACAGGGGGCAGTCACATTGTCACTGTGCATCATGCATGAGTAGGTGCTTTGTGGTTCTATTGTTACATCATTTAAATAAGAAAACCTGCCCCCTGTCATGGCCGCCGGTGCAGAAGCTCTATTAACAGTGCTCTTATGACGAGGTTAGACAAGCTGTATGGAGGGCATTTTATACATAGGGAAACATTTTACAGAGCAAGGCATTGTGCCAGGCCTAAAATTGTCTCCCGTCAATGTTGCTCTTTTGTTTGTTTAAAGTTTGTTGAAATTTACTGACTAATAGCGGATTTCGACTTACCCGTCCTGGTCGGACTATTTCATGGTTGCCGACTAGACTCTGCTGGAGTTGCAGTAACTTGTCCAAGTTATCCTGAGAAAATAAACAAGTTTTAAATCGATTAAGATTATTCAATTTTTTGTGCAAGAACTTGAAACATGTTTACATAATAGAAACACTAATTTAAAAGGAGTAATGGGCTTTTTATTGTTTTCTCGTAATATAGATAAGGTACTAAAGCCGTGTCCGCATTGGACTTGTTTTTCGGTAAGTTTTACCGAGACGATGGTAAAATTGCCGAATTTTACTGCTATCCACATTTGGACTTTTTGACACAGGAAAATTTTACCGAGACCGTGGGAGAGCATGCGCAATGTCCCTTCGCAGTATGACCTTCACGGCCCGGACGTACACTTCTAGAGTGCTTTTACCGAGTCATTTTTCCTGGGCAGTAGTTGGCCAGGAAAAAGTCCTAGGCTGTCTGCATTTGACTTAAAATATATTGCCATAGAAATGCACGGAGGACTTGTACGCAAAAACGTCATTCTTTGCCCAATATTGGGACAAAATGGCGGCACCCATAGTGCGACGCATCTACAGTTTTCCAGTCCTGTAATTTATTTTTAAGGCAAAAAAAAAAAGCACATCAAAAACATACCCCTTGCTTCATGCTTTCGTTGACGTGATTTGCCACTTCGCTTACAATGTTCAAAGCCGCTGTTGGGAGAAAAGAAACATAATGAATGAGTTTTAATTAGAACTAAAAATAGCAGGCAAACAACTAAACATGTAAATGTATCTGGCAATGTAGTATTGCGTGTATCGTGTTTAGTTTCTAATGAGTAAGAAAACCAAGCAGGAAATGACTCAATTGGTCGCTCGGTATTTCCTTGCAGGATATCGTACTGTATTACAACTGAAAATGTATTTTGTGGGTATGTACACTCGACCAAAAAAGTTCTGTCACCAGTAAGACATTTGTAGATATTTATTATGAAATTGGATTTAATGTAGGAAAATAATATATCAAATTTTAGCTGAACATATCACTCAAAGGAATAGAGCTCAACGGAGTCCATGATGGCAAGCTTCACGGAACAGGAATGCAACAAAGGAGTGTGGGGTCAGAATTAAAAACACAAAAAAACGATGTCAACTTTATTGCACTCAAGCAAGGGGAGTTACAGTTCAGTATTTTGCTTCCACCATAACTAATGCAATGGCACGATTCAGATTGGACAATTTAACCATTTTGATTTGGATGTTTTTTTACACGACATTGATAAATCCAAACTCACTTAAAAATTGCCTAATTGTCTACACACAAATTGCCCAAATCACAAGTTGCATTGCTTTTTGGTGCTTTTTCATTCTGACCCCACACTCCTTTGTTGCATTCCTGTTCAGTGAAGCTTGCCATTATGGACTCCGTTGAGTGATATATTATTTTCCTACATTAAATCCAATTTAATAATAAATATCTATAAATGTCTTACTGGTGACAGAACTTTTTTGGTCGAGTGTATATGGGCATTTATATAGTGCTCTTACACGAGGTTTCCCAGCGCTTTTCATCCATTTTATACCACCTAAACATCGAGATACATAGGTGGGTGGTGCCCTTTTGCAGCCAATGGCCAGAGACACCGGGGAGGCCCCCTTACTCTTCACAAAAGAGTGCTCTGGGATCTTTTAAGTGTGTTATACACTGACACACTGGACCAACAGCTTTACATCCCTTCCGAAGAATGGAACAATTGTGGTCGAGTGTCTTGCTTAAGGGCATAGGTACCACGACCGGGTATCGAACCTGCAACTCCAAGTTTTCACCCAAGTGTTGCGAGTCAGCGACCTAAACCACTCGACCACGGTGGTAATTTATGTTTCATTTGAAAAGTAGAATTTTTTTCTGACGGTGCCTGGCAAGGTCTGCAAAAAAGTATGCAAATTCTGCGCAAAATATTTTTTAAATCAATTTTTGATGGCTCATTGAACGCGATCAAGTTACAGCGATTCCAAGTTGAATAAAATCATTAACATCTAAAAAAATTATTTTTGAAACTTTGAAGTTTATGTCTATAAACGTTATTCATGATAAGTGTTTTTGATCATTAATGTCCTTTTATGTCACACTGTACTATACTACAAAAGACTCTTTGCGCTCACCGCCACATACCGTTTATGCTTACTCACCAATAGTGTCTTTGTGATCACTTTCTTCAGCCTCCTTGTCCAGTTGTTTTAAGTATTCTAGCAAAATGCAGATATTAAAGGAAGAATTTGAGTAACTCGAAAATAACAAAATTACATGATATAAGAATTATTTTGGAAAGAACTGAGTAGTTGATCATTGCTTCTGACTTTGTGTCAAAAACATGTGACTGTCTGAAAACAAATTATAAGGTTAGACAATTTTTAAATTCTCACTCCTAAATTTGGTGTTTTTTTTTACCAAATCTGCACTTAAGGATACTTTTACCAATAATAATAACATTTATATAGCGCGCATTCCATATAAATATGTTCATGTGCGCTTCACATTGTAAAACAAAACTAATTAAGTCATTTTAAAGAATTTTTTTTTATCAACTTCTCAACTCTTCCATTATTTCTTTAGTGTCTTGAATATCAACAGGCCAAACATAAAAGCTTCTAAAACGCAACTCAAAGCATTTTCTATTTAGGGGCCCATCTATTTACATTTTCATGGTTCTACAAAGTGTAGGGAGGGGGAGGGGGCGAGAGAGCATACAACTTTACATGGCAGGCATGCAACTGTGTTACAAAAAAAAAAAAAAAAAGAGGAAAATGCCCAAAATCTTCAACTTTGTGACATTTCACTTTACACCCGCCCCCGTATTCAGCTGTGCTGCACATCCCCCAATTGCTTAAAGGGCCTGTGACATGCTAAACAACTTTGTGCCTAAGCTTTGCTTCATAATGACGGATTACTTGTTCAGCAAGACATACTATTGTTCGTTTAGATGTAAAATCAATAAAAGGTGGCCTTTTTCAACTTTGAAGATTTCACTGCAATAAATCACAGACAGAGGGCGCTGTTTTGAGTGCATCACATAAGGAAGACAGAAGGGAAAAGTTAAGAAAAAACATAAGACTTCAAGTTGGACTTGTGGCAAATTGCTGCAGTTTCTACCCCTAGTTTTGTCATGGCTTACAGCAGGCAACATGTAAAACAAACTCAAACAGCCATGGATTACAAAAGTTTCAGGAAAATTGAGAAAAAAGTGGAATCTTTTGTGCACAGTTGAATGTGATGTCCTGTGTTTGCCTCTTGTGACATAGTGACCTTGGTCATGAATATGCATATTCGCATTAGCATAAAAACTAAAAACCTTTGTTTTAACCCCCAAAAGCAAGCTCAAAATAAGATTTTTATGACTTTAACTGAGTAGAGTGGTTTTAAAGCATAGATTTCATTGATAAAAATCCTAAATAAGGGGCCCTTTAATCACAACAAATGACACATCATCAAGGAAAATTATTTTGCAACAAGACAGAAATCGTCAGTCAAACCCGACTTTCCGACATTTTTTTGAGGAGTTTACATTAAATTTTTAAATGAAATTTTATTGTAAAACCAAAATGTTTTTTTTCTTGGCCTTAAATTTGTGTTTTCTACAAAAACAAGGCAGATTTATGCAATGTTTTAATTGACAATTTAGCTTACCTGTCAGAAGCAGTTTGTACTGTGGTATTCGCTGGATTGGCTTCAACATGTGTTGTTGTAATGTTAGATTCCGACATCGTGGACTTGCCTGGAAAATGCAACAATACAAGGCTACATTTTACGAGAGAAATAACACGCTTTATTGGGATTCGAGCCAGGGACCTCCGACACACCGGAGAGATGCTCTACCAGCTGAGCTACGAGGCACAGTGGTATACTCCCTCAGGTTTTCCCCCAAGACCTGACACACCTGGCAGATGCTCTACCAGCTAAGTTATGAGGCACAGTGGTATACTCCCGCAGGTTCTCCAAGACATCCGACTCTTCAGGCAGATGCTCTACCCGCTGAACTTTGAGGCACAGTGGTATACTCCTCAGGTTGTCCTGAAGACCTCCTCCAACACACCAGGCAGATGCTCTACCAGCTGAGCTATGAGGTACAGTGATATACTTCCTCAGGTTTCCTCCCCCCCCCCCCCTCCCCTCCCAAGACCTCTGACACACCGGGCAGATGCTCTACCGGCTGAGCTATGAGGCACAGTGGTATACTCCCTCAGGTTTCCCCCAAGGCCTCCGACACACCAGGCAGATGCTCTACCAGCTGACCTATGAGGCACAGTGGTATACTCCCTCAGGTGTCCATATAAACCCTATTTTCCTCAAGAATTAAGACCAAAAAAGAGCAATTTACCTCAAACTCCTTGAGAGCGGTATTAAACAGTGGTGATTTGAGGCAAGCATCTTCAATGGTTCCCCTCAGCTTTTGATAGTCTCGGATGTAGGTGTTATACATCTTGAGGTACGGGCCTTTCTTCAGAAAGATGTCGGCAATTTGTGGGTTCTCAGACCTGTTCACAAAATAAATATATCGGCAACAAATTTAGATTTTAATCTTTAATTGTTGTAAAACTGGGCCAGACATTTAACTATACCAGTACTAAAAACAAACTGCACACGTTTGCATCTGCCCATATTTTGCAAATTTGCCAGCCACTGAGTGTCTTGGGGCATTAAAACATTTAAGCCATTCTGGCATTATTAAATGTTTTAAAGGCAGAACACATGATTAGTAAACTGTTACAGATAGTTTTATCCCCCTGTGTGATTGAAGATATGCATGATTAAAACCAACCCGAGCAAAAACCAGCTCCATACTTCGTCTAACTTTTGAGAAAACAGTCAAAAATGGCTTTACGGTCACTTCGCCCCAAAACCATTTCGCCCGAACCACAGCCTGTGAACGAAGTATTTTGGGGCAAAGTGGCATTTGGACGAAGTGGTGCAAGGACGAAGTGGTTTGGGGGCAAGGTGGCTTGAAGTGGTTTGGGGCGAAGTGAATTTTTGTCTCACAATAAGAAAAATAATTGTTTTACTTATTTCTCAAAAACTATAGCACTTTAGACAAAACCATTTCAGGGGAAGTTTTCTATGGTCATCATGTTTATATTGTGTAAGTTATGTGTAAATCTGTGAACATTTCTGATTTTCGAGATTACCAATGATGTGTTCTAACATTAATTATCTTATTTTTTTATTTTCAGGGAAGGAATTTCACAGAGACCTTCGAGGCAAGAAGACCACACCTTCTCTGATATTTCTTCTGCGATTTTATTGGACATTAAAACATCAATCCCTACCAGTTGTTGACACGGGAATCGAGATCGGCCAGCAAGTCCTCATTAAACATCTGTAGCTGGGGTAGATGGCCAAGGATCTGGTCAAGGGTCGTCTTGTCGATAACTGGCCGGCCGGCTGATTTGCCTGCATCCTCAATGGCCGCTTTGAAGTCCTGAAAATGGGGGAGCGTAACAAAATAACATGAATGTATTAAACCAGAATTTAAAAATTTAAAACGACTTGAAATAATTGTATCTACAGATTTATAATTAGTGCACACCGCACCTTTTAAGAAAATCTTAGGAGGTAATCTTATAGCACTTTTCAGCAGGGTCGAACACTGCCAATTATCTACCGTTTGGCTAGACCAGCGGAACCGTTTGCTTGTTCACTGAATACCGTGCAACAGTGTATCAGTTATGTACTGTTTCCTGGTATACAGACCGTTTCTATCTTGACCTCGCGCCTCAAATCGTGACCTTTGGCATCATTACCAAACCAAATTTATGCAAAACAAGTCGAGTGCGCATAACCAGTTTTTAACAGAGGGTGATTGAGATATAAACAAATGGCACATCGTCCATAAAAAAAATCTTAGCATCCTCAATGGTTTTATATTTTTTTATATTTTTTACGGGTCCCGTTATAAATTTGTCGGGTTCAAATTTAGATGAAGACCATGCGACTGTCGGCCAATATTTTTTTCTAATTAAACATTACCTCATTAATGAGTTTAAGAACATCCACGAAGACACTCTCGGAATCCCTGAGCTCCTGCACAACCATGAACGCCTTGCGCTGCCTGCGGGTTTCAGGGTCCAAATCCTCTTCTTTCTCCGCCAAGACTTCTTGGTCAAACTTCTCGTAACTGTCTTCATCCTCGTCTGAAGACGCATCTTCCTCTCCGCTGCTCTGCTCGGCGTAATCTGCGCACTGGCAGCGACCGCTCTCGTGTGTGCTGTGTTCACACGACCTGTAAATTAAGTGGATTCACACTGCTTATTTTTATGCGTGGGCAATAAATAATGAAACAATGTGGCGTGGTAGTAATTTGGTGTAAAATTATATGGAGTTTTCGATTGTGAATATGTGAACTGCAATGTGATGACGTCAACGTTGAGGCTTAAACGCATGCATCAAGACGTCTCACGTCCACAATCCAGAATGCCAAAACCACAGTCACTGCGTTCTCGATTGTGGCAGTGGACGCGAGAGATGACTTGACGCATGTGCAAAGCATCTACATTGACGTCATGTCGCAGTCCGCACAGTCAACGCAACAATTAAACTCCCCAATGACGCACCAAGAACCACAGAATCAACTTAGCCAGCAAGCATTTTTGTAATTCTGTGATTTTCATTCAGTGCATCAGTTCACACTAAATTTCCTCCACATGCATACTGCCTGGCATTTCCATTGTACAGACCGTAATGAATAGCTCCCATCTTGTAGGCCAACTAGAACATGTGCAGCCATGCATGTCTCCCAGGATTACAAACTGCCCTACAAGATGGCAGCTATTCGATACGGTCTATTCTCACATTTTAATGGGCCCGAAACCACCGCCGATCTCTGGTAACGGTTGTAAAAAGTAGCTCAAACTGCGCGACATGATCCAACTCTTTTTGCAAGCATCGTCCACAATTTCCTTGTACTGCAAGGCAGGACATTAACTGTGCTCTTATGAACCCATAATGTTGGTTATGGCAACTTTCCATGTTTTTTGTGGAACACTCTGCACTAACAATACATGCCATGCACAATGGTACATGTATACATGTACATGTACTCCGGCTACTCAACACTAGCCAGCTCAGTGGTCGAATGGTTAAGACGTCTGCCTAGTATGCAGAAGGTTGTGGGTTCAAGTCACACCCAAGCACGCTATAAAGTTTATCTTAAGGCGTGTTAATAATAATAATAATAGCAATCTTATATAGCGCCAAATGCCAGGGCCTCTAGGCGCTTTACAGTATAAACCAAAGCGATAACATACATATATACATGTACATAGATAAAAAAGATTAAACGTTAAAACCAAAGAGCATCATCAAGAGCATCAAGTCTGGTAATACTGAACAAAAAGATGTGTCTTAAGCTGGGACTTGAAATTACTGATGGAATGAATTTGACGCATGCCGTTAGGAAGACCATTCCAGAGGTGTGCCACTGAAAAAACAAATGATCTATCACCATAGAATTTTGTTGATGAGCGAACAGGTACCCTCAATTGTTCAATGTACCCTCAATGTTCCCATTGGACTTCTTTTTCCGCGACTCCCTGTAAACATCCCTTCCTGTAAATCTCCCGTGCGTTCCCACTTACCATATATTTTACAGGACGCGAGCGGAAAATTTAGCTACTCGGCTGGCCATATGTGGTCAATTGAGGGCGTGGTTTACATAACCTTTGACCTAACAGGATGTTTGACATGCCATGCGATACACATATTGGCGCGAAATTATTAATTGTGTCCATGCTGCACGAAACCCAATAAAATTTCGAACAACTTTGATTAAACTTGCCATTATATTTGCGAAGAAAAAGGCATGAAAAAACACGTGCGTACGTACATAATAACCAGAATTTTTTCGCGCAATGTGTGGTGGGATTGCACGATGCAGGAAGTGACGTCATCCATTTTGCATTTTACACAGCGGCAGCAGTAGTTCTACAGGGCGGCGCTGTTCCCATTGGACTTTTTGAGGGCCCTGTAAAACTCCCGCGGTTGAGCGAAAATTTTTCTGCGGCCTCTCTCGCCCTGTACGTTTTACATCGTGGTCGCGGTAACCTTACCGGGATGCTAATTCTCCGTGCGTCCCCATTGGACTAAATGTTGTTACTCTCCCGCACAACCACGGGAGTTTAACCAAAAATAGTCCAATGGGAACACCACTATAGTGTCTCGGGGAAGCACCTTGTACATGTATACAATGCTAACAAGTTTAATACTAAGTAGGGAAAAACCCTAATTAATACATGTTGCTCTCTGACGGAAGAAATATCGCATTTTATCAGTCTCTACAAAATCATGCACTGCATATTAAAAGTACTGTTCACCCGAGGTATCCGTAAACTTGCCTAAAATAAACATTTAGGAATTATGAGAGACAATACAACACTTACATTGGGATCGTTACAAAAAAGGTCGACTGACTATTTGCCATTGCGAGATTTTCAGAAATAAAATTGACAGCAAACAAATTATGTAGATGCCCTGGTCAAGTGGTCAACTGTACTACTCAAACTCCACAAATCTCGACATGCATTAAAAATGACTGTGCAAAATCCCATACCATTATGTCATGCACTTCCTCTAATGACTCGAACTCAATATATACACCTACTAAACCACACAGAGTTGCAAAAATACGAGTCCAGTTTAGTTGCTCAAATGTCATAAATTTTGTTTACACAACTTTACAGGTTTAAAGTTCAATCACTGTAAACGATACTTTCAGAACAGAAACTTTTTTTTAGCTGTAATGATGTATTTTGTTATCACTTTGTATGCTTTTGTGAGACACTTCAGATCTGATTTTTATTTACTTCAGCTAAACAGAATGGATGGTGTTAAAAAAAATATGCTCATACTCTCTCTCCCTCCCCCCTCTCCCTCCACCCAAAACCCTCTCCCTCGCGTTTGCCCTTAACTTTTTTCCCAACTAGCCAACAGGGCCAGTTGGCTTAAGTCTTCAATGGCCCGTTGGCATTTCAAGTGGCCCGGTTCAAATTTCCGGTTGTTCTTTTTACACACAGTCGACCCTTTAATGTTTGCAATAACCACATTTGAGTGAAAAAATTAGGAAAATTTGGTAGTCATGAAATTTTCCCTAGTACAAGTTCTATTTTAACTGGACAGCCGGACCATTTGGGGAGGCTTTCCAACTGGCCCGAGATGATTTTAACTCTCATTTGGCCAACGGACCAGTGCTAATTCGAACGCTGCCTCCCCCCACCACCCTCTCCCGTCCCCCTGCCGGCCTGCCTGCCTCCCTCCCCCTAAAAAAATGCAACAAATTTTAATTGCAGGTAAACTATATATTTTTATAGAGTTATGTCAATTTTTCCTAAACCTAAGCAATGCCTGAAGTCTATTTTTTTCACTACAAAGTTAGGGGCAAAGTTGTCAACATTTTCACAGTTCTACAAAGCCGTAGGAAAGTTCTACAAAGTGGGCTGCGTAAAGGTCAAATTTACTGAGACAATGGGTACTCTTCCCATTTTTAATCTAGTGCGGACAGACTAGGAAGTTTTCCCTCTCAGTGCCCCAGACATTTTTGCAAGACAAATTTCTGGTCCAATTAGACAATCTAAAGATACACCATGGCTCTTGGCAAAGTTACTTTCCCACACCAATTAAGCCAGTTTTAACGCTCACCCAGGGTGATAATTTGTGACAAATCATGCATTTCCTAATCCCATCCATATGGCACCTTCACCCTGGGAATAAATACTGAAAAGCATCATGCTGGTGGATTCAACCACCCAACACAAAGCCAAGCCACACCCTAAAATGGACAGCCTTGAGACACTGAACATGTTAATCTGACCTTTCACAGTCCTTCCAATTTAGCCACAGACCTCCAACCAGGTGTTATGTAACATTATGTAACACATGCCTCTCTCCTACAGCTAATGGGCACTCTGAAGGACATCCACAATAGCCAATGGACAGTGGTGCATCTTTAGACTGACTGATGTGGCAATTAAATTTACTGGGAGTAATTTGCTGGTCTGAAATGAATTCAGATGTTGGCTGGACTTTTTTCTCTCTTTTGTCAAGGATTTTGTACTTCTCTCTTTATGTAAGTTTTTAATGTGTGATCATAAAATTGTGGACAGGTGTGTGCTGTTATTATTTATGCAATGAAAACTGCAGGTCTATTTTAATTTGGTAGCCTGAAATTTATTAACGCTTGGACTCTTTGGAATGAGGTTTAAATCGTTTACTTTATAATTACACGGTAGGGTTATTTGGCGTACTTGATACAGCGAAACCATCACTGGTGTTCCTCAAGACGAGAATGCTTTTTCCCAGTGGTCGCTGGCAGACCATTGATTTTGTGCACAAGTGCTGCTGGTACCAGCAGCCAAAAACATACCCGCGAGAAAGTGTATTGCGACAGCCGAAGAGACAAATTAAAAATTATATTCGAAAAATAAGACATGGGGCTACGTTGGAGTCATCCACAATCCAATCATAAATGGAGAACATGGTCAAAATCGCTGGAAGTACATGTATCAAGGATCAGAATGGTGGTGATCATCAGAGCAATGACTAGTGGACAAACTTGTAATTGCTGAATACATTCGCTTCAAATGCTGCGCTGTCACGAAGGATATGAAGTGTGCAAATGTATCTACGCATACGCATTTTATCGACTGTTGCAAGGGAAATTGTACAAATCGTATCACACAATCGTTCTCAAGGATACCTTGATAAATCTTCCGCTAGCGGAAGATTTGTTATCATTGTTTATCTGCTAGCGGAAGATTTTGTCGTAGGTCTGGACCTCCCCTAAAATATCTCCAGGATTGAGAACATTTCTCAAGAATGCTTGTCACTCTCAAGCATTGGTGTCCTTTCACACGATGGCACTTCTGTAAGATTTTTCTCAAGCATGAGAAAATATCTCAAGCCTTGCAGGTTTTTTGGCATCGTGTGAAAAGGGCTTTATTCCAGAGTTACTTTTACACGTCCAGAATCAGGTTAATGGTTAATTTACCTAAAACGTACCCATTTTAGAGAGTTACCAGATGTGAAATTAAAATGTTATCGAAATCTCACCTCGGCACAGAGTAGACTTCAGCGCTGATGGAACTCAGAGCCACCGATGCAAGAGAACCTCTAGACATGTCTTCGTAGCCATCGTTCGAAATGTCTGAACCAATGCTTGGACTTCGCCTGGGCTTTGGTGGAGGAGCGCGCTTCTGCCTGCCCGGGATTGGTCGTTTGGTGGGAGATGAATCGGCAGACGGTGACTGGGGCGGCGATTTGGAAGGATCTACGACAAGACCAACTTCGTTGTTCTCGTAGAACGGGCCGTCGGGGAGCACGTACTCACCATCTGGGAGGATGTATTCGTCGTCGTCGCTAACGACGCTTTTTCGTTCTACATCATTTTTGTCCATCGTTGACTGGTTTTCGTTTAGGTTGAGACTGTCTTCGATGTTGGAGGTTGCTTGCTCTTGCGAGACGCTTTCAACGAGAGTTATTGGTTTGGGTGGCAAGGCACTGCGCATTGGAGGCGGTCTTGGTGGCGGAGTTCGCTTCTCGAGACCGTCTGGAACGGGTTTGGGTTGCTTAGCGGAAGAGTTGTAGGGTGGGGGAGGCACAGGGGCGGAGCGTATTGGGGGCCCTTGGGCAGGACGTGGAGGGGCAACAGATCGGTAACCTACGATGCCTGAAGAATAGAAGACAACCTCGGGAGATTTCTGCCCAACTGGGGATTTAGGACCAATTGGGGATGTGGGATCGTCCGGGTTTATTGAAGATTGCACTCTGTGGTAGGGCAAAGCCGTTAGGTTGCTGTTAGAATGTTGGGACCATCTCTTCCGAGGTGGAATCTTCATTTCTTCATTGTTATTTACAAAAGGCGATTGCAACCCTTGATCGGTCGTGTTCTCATGTCCCTGGAAGTTTTCGTGCTTCGGAAGAGGTGGCGAATCGCGAGTAATACTGTTCTTGGTCTGAAACTTTTCCGAGACAATACTTCGACGATTCCGCGGTGGAATCGCAGGTGAAGGGTCGTCGGATTCAATACTTGGGTGTCTGGAAAGATTTTCTGAATTTTCAGTTTGGAGCTTTCGAGAAGGTTTTGGCCTTACAGGAGGGGCCGGAGATGCTGATTTAGAGGGAGGCGGCGGTCTCGCAGGTTTGGATAATTGTGTGTCCGTGTTTCTTGAAGGGCTGGTGTTTTTATGAGGTGGTATAGAGGGAGGGGTTAAGGCGTCTGCGTAGTCAACGGGACAAGTATCGAAAGGTTCTGGAGTTTTAAGGGGGCAAGTATCTGTGGAATGGTTAGATATGTTGGGGTCATTTTCGACTTCCTCTTCTACCGGACAAACGGAAAGATTTTCAGTGGAATGGTTGAGTTTAGGCTTTAGGCCCCGATCAAGGAACGGCGGATCGATGACGCTTTTGGCCCGTCGAGGCGGCGGCACCGGGCTAGGGGGCGCCCTCCTTGGCAAGGGTTTAGGTGGAATGCGCTTCGGGCTCGGTGTCCACCTTTTAGCGGTTGGACTGGCTTGAATCTCAGAAACGTCGCTGGTTATAAAAGCCTCGATTTTCTTATCGGAACCAGATTCATCCTCAAAATCTTGCACACTAACACTAAAGCTCAACTCGGATCGAGTCGACTCTGCACTGTCTCTAAAGTCAAAGACATTTGGGTCTTCGCTGTTAGCCCTGGAAACCGGGCTTTGGAATGTTTTAGTCTTACTTGGATGGCCCGATAGTCTCGGTGAGAGGACCGGCGAGCTCTGCGTAGCTTGGAGTTTGCGTGGTTTCGGCATCGGGACTTTGGGCGAGCCATGGCTGTGTTTGTGTGGTAGAGGTGGACTCTTGAGAGATGAAGGTTTTGGAGCGATGGCTGGCTTCTTGACAGGTGCTGATGGACCTGGAATGTGAATACGGCAAACGTCCAAAAACAAATTCAATCGAGTTGCTACCGGTACATGCAAAGTTTTAGTTTTAAAAGTCAACTTTTGACAATAAGATAAGTTGATCATTGCAATAGACTTTTTCAGAGTTTTCTGCACACAATGCATGTCAAAGGTCAGGTGTAGCAACAGACTGGTTCCCGATCCCATCACTTTTTACATCACTGCTTAACCAAAATTATGAAATTATGAATCTTGAAGTACCAGAACTCCTAATGGATGGATTTTGATGAAATTTTTAGTGGAGGTAGCTGAGCGAAATTGGTACCTGCAGAATTAAGTTTTGTAAAATTATAACAATTTTTATTTTTAATTAATATTAATTAACAAATACATACATATCCCTTTAATTAAATTATGGCCAAAACATGGTACATGTAATTATAATGTTTTGTCAACTTTAGTTTCATCTTGCTTAAAAAAAAAAAAATGTGTGCACAACCAAATCCTAGAATTTGTAAGCAATTTATTATCGGTTGCATATCAAACAAGGTATAGTCTTCGCTCGGGTAATGGATTGTTATTGATCCCAGCCAGTATCCGATGTAAGTCTACACTTGGAGATTGTTCATTTCAATTATGCCGCCCCCAAACTGTGGAACAAGCTACCCAGTGAAATTCGGAAAATTTATGTTTTTAATTTATTTGAACAGAAAGTAAAAACGTACCTTTTAAAACAAGCTTTTAACTGAAAGTATATAGTTGTGTAGAATACTGCATTTTTGTTTAAGTTGTGTAATGCGTGGTGGGTAAAGTTGTAAAGCGCATATGAACATTCATATGGAATATGCGCTATAATTACTATCAATGCTAGAATAGGGCGACAAATCGTGTGTAAAAAAGGTATATTAGGGCGACCTGCTCAATAGGGCGAAATTTTGGTGTCGCCCTAATATTTTTGAGTTTAAAATTCATTTTTTTAGGTCAAAAACCATTTTTTTTAGGTCGAGAACCATTTTTATCAGGACTGGAGCTGTTTCTCTTCGGTCTGCAACCATTTTTGGAAGCTTTGGGTAAAAAAATAAGGTGTCATTTTGAGTGACTCTTGCCGAAATTTCGGTGGTCTCCGGTGAGAGTCTTCCCGAAATGTCGCCCTATTGCGGCATTCAGCGTTGTTTAAAGTTTAATTATTATTATAAATTATTATAAACATCATTATAAAGAAAGGTGAACTTAGGAACGACAACATTTAACAGTTTCCTTCAAAATACTTCATCTTTCTCTGCCATGTTCCATAGACTCTGCACATGGCATCTCAGTGGCGACCAGTGAATGGAATTCATACCGAATTTTCTATACAAAGCGTCAGTCAATCAGATCCCAGAATACTAATCATATGACCTTAACTTTTTCACCCAATATCAAGGACAGATAGCATAAATGTAGCAATTTATTCACCAAAACTATCACCGTTATTTAAACCATATCCATGGTAAATGAATACTTGTGTTTAAAAGATTATTCAGACCTCATTTATCTCAAAATAAACTATGAATCCCGGTGGAGCCAAGTTGCTTTTTACTGCATCCATATTTCTCACTCATATGGACATTTGTTCACATTAGTATCAAAATAAAATTTCAAAAAAGTTTAGAACTGAGAAATTCAACATTACTATTTTCGATATGGTTTTTGTATACATTGAACAAAGATTTTAGGGAAATTACCTCCTGGAATCAACAGATAATGTAATTTTAAGATATACTTCCCACTTGCACTTTTGTCGCAAATGTTGCGTTTCTGTAGAAAAAAAAAAATCACATTTTCTCCTTCCAAAATTGCCATCAGTTAGTGCACAAGATAACCATTCACGCGCGGGCGCAGCGCCCTCTGTTGCGCTTACGCACAGACCGCTCGCCGCGTCATTTTGTGCATTACCTTATGCAGTAATTTTGTCATTTGTTTATCACAAAAGTGCAAGTGGAAGTATATCTTAGAATTTGATGATCTGTCGATTCCAGGAGGTAATTTCCTTAAAATCTTTGTTCAATGTATACGAAAAAATACCCTATTTTCCTTCTTATGACTTACCGGTTAAGTATCAGTAAAAAAAATAGGGAAAAAATAGGTTCTTTTTTTAAAAATTCAGCCATAAGCTTTGTTTTTTAAAAATACTTTGGTCTAAAGCAATTAATGGTCAACTACTAAATTCTTCCTAAAAATTGATTATAGCAGTAACAAGCGGATCAAAAATGACAAGGGCGACTACAGGGGATTACTCATTGACCAAGGGCACTGAGAATTCTACAGTTGACCGCACACAATTAAGCAAGGGTCATGGCACCTCATGCTTCACTGCACACCTGTAGATACATGTATGTGGAAGAATCTGATTGGCTCTTCACTTTGGCCACCTGCATTAAAACTCTGGACAACCAGTCTCATTTTGTTCACAAGGTCTGAAGGCTTTAAAACAGCCCTTGACCACATCACCGAAAAGAATTGGAGGTGATATAATGGCTTCAGACCTTGTGTGCAAAACATATGAGACTGGCCAAATTTTTTTTTAGGCGTTGCCTCACAAAATCTTATAATTTCTCACTCAAAGGGGTTTTCCATCAAATGTGCACTTCGATACGGAAAGAATTTACAAGTCGGACGTCACATAAGCCCTCCTGCAATAAACCTATGGGACAACTCAGAAGAATTCCAAGTTTTTCCTAGTAAAATCTTCATATTTTTCCATCTTTAAATTTTAGTTTATTAGATTTGCTCTTATTGATGTTTAAATATGTAATTTTAAGGAAAAATTGTGACGTCTTTCCCAGAAATAATTTGTGGTAAAATTCAGCCCAAAATTTAACAAGATGTGGGAAAAAATACCATACATGTTCACCAGTGGAAACCCTTGACATAAAAATAAGTATTTTTAAAGAAAAACTTGAACTTTCCTCACTGCTAAAATCGGGTTTATTCACCGAATTGAAGAATGTGGTAAAAGCATACAGTTTTTTAATTACACCTTTTGTTTTACTGGGACTGGGAGAGAAAGTTGAGCTGAAAGTTGAGCTAAAAATTGAGAAGTTAACCATTAATTTACACCATGTGTACAAAGGATATGAAACTCATTTTTTTATTCAAGAAATCCTCAAAACGTTTTCTAAATTTCAATTTCTCCATCCAAATCCGTAACGTATTGGGGCTCGAGTCAAAAATTGCAAAGGTCAACTTCTTAATTCCTATCTGTTAAATAAAAGAAATCAAATAAAATCTTCCTTTTACAGACCTGCAACAATGCAAGGAAAGCACACGTATAAAAAGTAGCAAAGAACAATTCACGAACATTCTTTCAAACATTTTAAATAAATACGCACAAGCAAAAATGAAAAACAAAAGACGACAGTACTCACAAATCACATCAGTTTGAACAGAAAGGACAGGCAGAAATTGTTGACAATCTGGTTTTGACAATATGCTCGGAGCACAAAACAAAATTTCACATCACAAGCTACCCTCTCTCACTCCAGCAAAAAGTGGCACACCCAGCCTGGCTAGAAGCAGAACAGCAACTGACCACACTGCCCCAAACTCAGGCCCTTACTGCCCAAGGATCCGCCTAGATACAGGGAAAACCCTGGCTTCTGATTGGTCAACTAGCTGGTTGCAAGATGCATGCCTTGGCAACCAGGCATGGCTGTTATGTAATAGGTCAATTAATTATAAAGGTGGACTCTGATAGGTCCATTGCTTGCAACCTTGCATAGACTGGCCTTGTGTGACTAGACTAGACTAGACTGGAATGTATTTAAAATGCTGTACATACAGCTTACAATATGGTTTATTCTGTGGTTTTATTGTGCTTGTCACTGCACTGCTTGGGTTTTTGCAATTTTGGTTTTCTCTCAGCAAATTCAAAACCACAATGGTCCCCAAGAATTACAATATAGACCTCCTAGGTTGTTTTAGCATGGGATTTGATAAACCTCTGTAGGAAATTAAATATGCGGTCCGTTTTGCATACTTACAATAAACAACCGATTCAAATTGCCAACACTCCAATTTTATTTAGTGTATTTGTCCCAGATATCTATGGAACCGTTTAACTAAAATGACAGTAAACTCTCATTACAGTGCTCTTCAAGGGACCAAAATAATTTAAGCTTTATTCTTGGGTTTCACTTGGCTTGACAACCGGTTGCTATCCGCCATTACTGTGTCCAAACTATGGCACGCCAAAGCGAAAAATAATTAAACACTGATAATTTAATGTTGACGCATATTTTCGCAAATGTTGCGCAAGAACAAAAAGGCTGGCATGACTTTTAAATGTTGATAGACTGTTTGAAACAGAGCTGGAGTGAAAACACCGGTGTGCCCATGGTGACAAGCGAAGGAACAATGCCGTTGTCTACGCAACACGTACACGTATCTAAGCATGAACAAATTTGTTTCCGTATACAAAGGCAAATGACACCGGTCACAAAAGTGCTAGGATGTGCGACCGACAGAATACTGCAGTTGGTTTTGTAACAATACTATTATTACTGAACAAATTACGTAATTTGAGTCGCCTGGAGTGCACACTACATCGAACGATCCAAATCATGCGAGAATGTTATCTTTTTGTGACATCTTGTTCTAGTGTGATCACGCAAAATCAGTCTGAAAACTTATCCCGTGTTCAATTTTGGGATTTTTACATTTTTTTTGCTCATCAAACGCTTACATGTATCTTTCGAAAATAGTTTCAAATCATTGTGAATTTTAATATTTTTAATTGAAAGAAGAATGTTTTTCCCTTCCGTTTTTGCAAATAAGTCAATTCTGATTTTTCCACCCCAACAAACGTATTTAAAAGATGGCATGCTTTGACGATGCACTAAGTCCATACCTGCCAACATTGCCGAGTAAACAAAATCGGACTGTAGTGAAACTTGCAAAGGTCGAATTGGTACAACGGTCAAGTTGACCTAGTACTGCACCCGTTTTCATGCACACAAGTCGACTGTTTACCAACTGTTCCGATTTTCAACACTTTAAACACTTAAAAATCAGAACAAATTCGATAAAATCAGACTAGTTGGCAGATATGTAAGTCTATGGACCGGAGCATGTCATAAACATCGAAATTGTTTTCAAAGAAAAACTTGAAATTTTCCCACTGCTAAAAATCATATTCCCTCACTAAATTAAAACTTTTTGGGATATATATCTTGTAACATTCGGAAGAATTAATAGTAGATGTGTACAGTATTTATATGTAGCTTTATTGGTCCAACTTGAAAATGCAAGTTTTCGATATTAGCTTGATGACTTTTTGGGGGGGGGATATACACCCCGTTTACACTCGATTCGCCTTTGCCGAATCGAACTCCGCAATTTCCAAAAAGGGGAGTTGAAGCCGGGTAGGCACTAAGTGTAAACGCAAAAGGTGAATTGAAAAAGGCGGATCAGACCCGGGTCTGATTCGCCTTTTTCAAGTCACCTTTGGGGTAGGGTTGAACCCCGCAATTGCGGGGTTGAACCCTGCAATCGTCAAGGTCGCTTGTAGTGTAAACGCTACCCGAATACAGTTTCGGCAATTTGAGTGTCCTTGGGGCGGTGCCCGCAGTGTAGTAGATTTAATTGACCAATCTGGCACTAGTGCAGCAACACCCAACAGCTCACGCATGCGCTGCAGTTACATTTAGTGGTGACTTTTGCGGTTTCTGAAGCGAGTTGAAGCGATTTGGGGTGTAGTGTAAACACAGCAAATGTTCAGTTTTGTGGTCGCAATAAAAATGCTGGATCTGTATCCACCTTTGCCGATTCGAGTGTAAACGCGGTGATAGAGTGACAAAGATCAGTGGAGCCGAATATACATGTACATACACCCTCCACAGGTTTATCCTAAATACACAACTGTTTATCAATCTTTTCTTCTTTCCTCAACTGTTTACCCACTCACAAACTTCCTTCCCTTATCACATAAAACCATGGGCTAGCTGATTAACACTTTTAGCAAAATGCAAACAATTTACATAGATTATATCCCTTGATAATGTGTCCATGTTATGTAACTGCTGAGGATGTCAACACAGTTGGGGTTATGCAAATAGAAACAACTAACCAATAAGCAGCTGTCATGTGACATGTGGCAGATGCTGATTGGTTGCCTGGCATCCATGGACACTATGGAGGTTTCTCCCTCCCCAGATATAGTTTATAGATTAGTTGCAACCATGAAAAGGTTTTTTAAACTGCAACAGCGGTGTCCACATTGGATTAATTTTGGTAAAACAAATTTGAGTTTGCCTCTTTGATTGCAGCAGTTTGATCCTTTGATTTGTGTATAGAACCAGCTGGTTGATAATTTTCACTACAAAATATTGCAATCAGACAGACTGTCCGAAATAAATTTGAACGGATTAATTAAAAAGTACTACCATTCAAACTTAACAAGAAGCAATATATGTACGTACCTGACCCATAATGCGCTTTTGTCATCCACTTGTTCAGGAATCACAATTACAATGTGCACAATGTACCAATAAAAGTGTATTCCTCTGTTTTTGAGGGGTCAAGGTCTACATGTACATGTAATTAGAACCAATCTCACAGTACCAGCAGTCACATACAGGAAGGAACTACTTCTAAACCACTTCCACTCAGGAAAACTCTTTTCCCATCAGTTTTGTTCTAAACCCTAGCGTACATCGACACTGCAACTGGAAGCAACTAGTGGCAACTGGTGTTTTCGGCAACTGGAAGCAACTCGCGGCAACTGGAAAAATCCCAGTTGCCGCGAGTTGCTCATGTTCTACTTTCTGGCAACTAGTTGTACCCAGTTGCGGTCAGTTGCGTCGATGTACGCGTAGTTGCAACTAGTTGCTACCGATTGCTTGCGTGCATCTGATCACGTGCGCAGCAACTGCAAGCAACAGTTGCTTCCAGATGCAAGGGCAATGCACTTTACCGAGTTGCCGTGTCGATGTGCGCGCTCTGGAAATGTAGACATAGCTGGATGCTCCCAGTTGCCGCTAGTTGTGGAACTAATCAGTTTCTGTCGATGTGCGTGCGCGCTACGCACACATCGACAGCAACTGATCAGTTGAGTTGCTTCCAGTTGCAATGTCGATGTACGCTAGGCTTAAAAGCCAATTTTAAGGCTATTTGCCGATGACCCCAAATTTTACTTCACGAGTTGACAAGAAAAATCTTACTCAAAGTTGTACAGTAGCAGTTATGGTAACAAACACCACATGAATTTATTTCTGTCCAAGATGGTCCATATATAAGAAATTAAAGGATTTTGTTTAATGGATTTAATCATCATTAACGATCATTAAAATATGTCCCCAAAATAGTCTCCATGGGAAGAAAACGTGAAATTTGCAATCTCCAATTTGGATGTGGAAGCAAAAAGGTTGGTGTGATCACTGCACTGCTTTATGGAACGGATAAATTAGTTTACAAAACATTGGTGTTTTTTAAAAAGATATTCCTGAAAATATACAGATTGAGAGTGCAAATTTAGAATGGTATTATAATGAGAAAAATATGACAAATTATATGGTATCAACATCTCAACACCCATGGGAAAAATGGGCAGCTCGAAAATGTGATTTCCACATACATTGTAAAAGGTGACACAAAGGTCACACAGGATCTTAAATTTGTTACATAACAGCTGCATTCTTCATCTGGAATAGACTTGTGCCAGTCCTCCCCAAGAAACTGCAAAATGAGTTTCCCACCCATGCTGACCCAGGTAAATATTTAAACCCCAAAAGGTAGAACTTGTAATAAATGGTCAGGACTATACCCCTATTTGGTATTTGTTCAAATAAAAATTAAAAAAACAAACTCCTTGGAGTGACCATGGAATCCTCCATGGAGTGACTTGTACATGTCCAGGCAACAGGTGCACATGTGTTGCTTGTGTGTGGATTGAAATAGGATAAGCCTATGGCCAACATGTACATGTAGCACATCCCCACCCCCCTCCCCCTTCCTACAAAACACACACAATGTACCCTGTCATCCCTGTGGACAATCACTGACCAGTCAACTGCCCATTCAAACTATGGACAAGAGGCCATGAACTGAATGATTTGGCCAGATCAAGCACCACTAATGGCCACCTTCTCAAGGCTTCCACTGCTTGGGAGGTCATTCATGTTTGCAAATCCCTGGTAAAGCAGGCAGGCAATGTACACACCTTGAATTGATACAGAATTTCCTTGTAATGTTTGATCATCAACTCCACACAGAGTTACTAGAGGGCGTGATAATTTGGTCGCTGCCATTTTAGGCCGGTTTACACTCGATTCGCCTCTGCCGAATCAAACTCCACAATTTCCAAAAAGGGGAGTTGCGCATATGAAGCCGGGTAGGTGCTAAGTGTAAACGCAAAAGGTGAATTGAAAAAGGCGGATCAGACCCGGGTCTGATCCCGCCTTTATCAATTGAACCCCGCAATTGCAGGGTTGAACCCCGCGGGGTTGAACATCCCCTTAATGGTCAAGGTCGCTTCTAGTGTAAACGCAACCCGAATACAGATTCGTCAATTTGAGTGTCGGTGGTGGGGGCGGTGCCCACCATGTAGTAGATTAAATCATGATTTAATTGACCAATCTGGCACTATAGTGCGCAACACCTAACAGCTCATGCATGTGCTGCATTTACAATTAATGGTGACTTTTGCAGTTTCTGAAGGCCAGTTGAAGCCAGATCGAGGTGTAGTGTAAACGCAGCAAATGTTCAGTTTTGTGGTCGCAATAAAAATGCTGGGTCTGTATCCACCTTTGCCGGTTCGAGTGTAAACACAGTGATAGCCGTAGTACATGTACCCCGTAGGGGGCCCTAGTGCTGCCTTGTGCAATCCTATTTAAGCCAGGACACTGCTGTTGCTTCTTAGGGGCATTGGACTTGCCCTTAGACTTCCCAGCATTCCTCGGTAGGATTATGAGTTCAGAAATTCATCCCGGTTTGGAGCTAAAACCGTGGTTTACCGTAATAGAGGGACTCCGGGACACATCAGAATCAACTGGGATGCATAACCGGGAATTACGTGTGACAGGCCCCTTAAGTATATAATTACTGAACACTGAAGTTTATCATTTCACTGAACACGCTTATATACACTTTACTGACAAACATAGAATTAGAAGCTGTTTTTGAAACAGTAAAAGTTGAGAAGAATTCAAACAGTCGCCAATGCACAGAATGCAAACAGAATGCAAACTGAATGTAGAGCTCTGACTGTAGACCATGTAGACTGCATAATGAACCAGACATGACTTGACTTGGCAAATTGGCAGGGGGCCCGCAGTCGTATTTATCATGCAGACAAATATCCGACAAATCCTTTAGCATTAGCTGGCTCACAGAATCCATTCACTTGAATATCAATTTTCATTTTTCACTCCCGTAAAAAGTTGTTTTTTTAGCAGTGAGCTAAAACCAATAAACCATTCACACATAAAATCTAAATTTATAAAACCGTTTACATACTACAGGCATGCAACTGTGTCATTGCAAAAAAAAGAGGAAAATGCAAAAAAATCTCCAACTTTATACAGTGTTTTTAATTTTTTAATGGAACAGATGAGGAAACAAAAAAGAAATAATCAGCTGATCAGCTGAAAAGTTGCATGCATGATACTAAAATCTGCAAACGTTCTAAACCCTCCTGTTTTAGCAGTAAGATTAAACTGCTCTAGCTGCGGTGCAACTTTTAAAACCGTTGTTTATAGAATTGAAACAAATTCGTTTTGAGTATTTTTTGTTGTTTATAGCAATGAACCTTTTTCCCATGCTGAGAAGGAATGTGCAGTTTTTTTTCACACTATAGGCCTGTCCGCATTGGACTTTTTTTGGAAAAAATTACCGAGACGATAGGTATACTTTTCCCATTTTAAGCCAAATGCAGACAGCCTGGGACGTTTTCCTCTCAGTAACTTTTCACCGAGTCCAGCGGTTACTTTTCCTGGCCAACTGCTGCCCAGGAAAATTGACCAGGGAACTTTTCCCGAGACGATACCGTAAGTCCAGTGCAAACACAGCGAGTTGGTAAAAACACTCTGGAAGCATACGTCCGGGCCGTGGAGGTCAAACTGCGAAGGGAGACTGCGCATGGTCTCCCACGGTCTCAGTAAAATTCAGCCATTTTTCATTTTACCATCGTCTCGATGAAAACAACTCTAATGCGGACACGGCTTATATATGTGATACCAATGCTGACCTTTACTGCTATACACGAAGGTCACAAAATCACCCATCTGTTAGCCCATAAGCCCCAAGGATTATTAATAATGATTAAAAATTATGTTTATTTTTGAAAAATGAATGAATGCACACTGACACTGCACACCTACTGCCTTGTGCACATGTGTACCCAAGATGATTCTGACGTTTAGATGCAATTGTTAAATCAAGTTAACAGAGGGCGCACTTCACTAACTGTAGGCATGTTTCTATTGAGAACCATTTACCGGATAATGCCAGAAAAGACGGAAAATGTGCTTAGTAGAAACAGGTCTTATCCGCTATTTTCCGGTAAATGGCGGGGAGGATTTTCCCCAGCAATTGAAAAATGACCGGGAATTTATCCGTTAAGCACCAATAGAAACATGCACCGTTCCGCCCGAGTGCGCATACAGGGGAGAAAATGTAAGCATGTGACTGCACAATGACTGATCCAATGCACGTGCTTGACCCTTGCACGTGCGTTAACCCAGAGATTGGGTTAATTCGTAACCCCGAGATTTGCCGTGGGAAACGAACCCTTAACCCGGGTAATCTCGGGGTTAAATTTTTTTGTTACCCGGGTTATCTCGGGGTTAAAGTGCTGTGGGAAAAGGCCTCTTTGGGCTAGGGTTGAACCCCGCAATTGTGGGGTTGAACCCTGCAATAGCCAAGGTCGCTTGTAGTGTAAACGCTACCCGAATACAGATTCGGCAATTTGAGTGTCCTTGGGGCAGTACATGCAGTGTGGTAGATTTAATTGACCAATCTGGCACTAGTGCAGCAACACATAAGGCCAAGTAAAATAAATAACATGTTGCTCGTCCCCGCCCGCTCCGACTTTGGACGCCGCACCGATTTTTTTGTTATTTGTTTAAAAAAAAGAAAGACAAAAAGTGCGCTGCTTGGCATGGACGGCCGAATGTTAGCAAAACAATCAATTGTGTTAAACAAAAAGTGACAAAATTCCATTTTTTTGTGAAGATTCATGAGCTGAAATATCTCTTATGATTGGTTGGTTTGTTTTTTGAATAAATGTGTATCAAACGTTGCTACAAACTATCTGTTTTTTATTTGCATTTACGGCTTTCCATAGCTTTTCAACCTCAATTGTCAAAAACTCGGGCTGTAACGTTGTAAATAGAAAGGTCTGTATGTTATGGCGGCCATCTTAGACATGGCGGCCATCTTGAAAAAAAAAAAAAAAATAATGGAAAATAACAAATAACAAGGACCTCCCTCACCAACTTTTTTCAAAAGTCCGGACGAGCAACATGTTATTTATTTTACTTGGCCTAACAGCTCACGCATGCGCTGCAGTTACAATTAGTGGTGACTTTTGCGGTTTCTGAAGGCGAGTTGAAGCCGGATCGAGGTGTACAATGTAGTGTAAACGCGGCAAATGTTCAGTTTTGCAGTCGCAATAAAAATGCTGGGTCTGTATCCACCTTTGCCGGTTCGAGTGTAAACACGGTGTAATTCAGCACGGGGCAAATCTGGCACAGGTCTTGATCCATTCAAAATCACCATTAATAAGCACTGTAGGATACAAATTCAGCACAGAACAAATCTGGCACAGCCTTGTTGAATCCCGACTACAAAATGCTTATTGACGCCGGGGGGACAGTCACATGGATGGGTGAGGGATTTTGGGATCAGAAATGACTCAATAATTTTCCGATGTTACTGGACAGGACCCTGAGGAATTTATGCAGGCTAAACTTGGCAACTATTCACTGTACACTGTACTAGTGTAGTGAGCTTTATGGTGCATAATTTTCACACTGTACTCCACAGTGTTTTAGTGCATACTCAATTGTCAAAATAATGCAAGGTGTACTCAAGCAAGTTTTTGTGAATACTTCTGCTAGAAAATCAAAGTAACATGGATTTTAATAGTTTAAAGTGAAATCAACTTAAATCTGAAAGGAATAACTTAAAAGTTGGGCAGAGGTTTTGAGTTAAGCTTAGTAAATTACATTTTTAATTCTTTCAAAGATAATTAATTAGGGATTAAAAGTAGGTTTGGCCAGTCTTAAACATACGTTCAAAATAAAGTAAAATTTCAAGTTCATGCCCTTTATTAATATCTTGTATGTTGGGCTTTGCCAAGCTTATGTGCACCCACAAATTTCATTCTAGAAATTTCGTTTTGGAAATAAATTTACGTATCTATCCCATGCGTAACACTTTTTACGTCAACCACAGAATGTCCATGCATAATACTAATTTTGTTGATTTGTCACTTTGATGTCTATTATCTGGAAAAAAAATGATGAAGAACAAAAATGAAGAAAAATACTTAAAACATTGCAACTTCTCAGAAGATTTGGTGTAAATTGGTTTAAAATCTGTAGAGATATTTAAAGTTGCTTAAAATTTTAAAATTCTGGTTGACAGTTATTTCACGTTATTTTGAAACACACCAGTACAGAGGTTCTGCATGATTTTCTAGGTTGGGACGAGTAACCAGAAACACACACAGCTATTTTTTTCTTTGGCCCAATTCTAAAATTAGTGGGGAACAGTTTGGGAACAATGCCAAATTTAATTTACATGTACTCCATAAGCTTGGGCGACTCCGATTACAAAAAAGAATCGCGATTCCAGTCGGAATCGATTCCATCTTTCGCAGGAAAACATTAAGTATACCAAGTGTATACTCGCCCCCAAGTGTAAACTCGCCCCGGCTGCGGTACCTGTGCCCTTGAGCAAGGCACTCAATCACACTTGCTCCATCCTTCGGAAGGGATGTAAAGCCGTTGGTCCAGTGTGTTTGATAGGTAACGGTAACGCACTTTAAAGATCCCATGAGCATTCTTTCGTGAAGAGCAAGGGGATTCCCCGGTGTTTCTGGCCATTTCCTCATGTAATTTCTAATTCTTCATGGGTTTCCTCACGCTTGCAAGTGACAGTGCAATGGGCACTTTAGAGGAATCCTTGGTATGAATACCAGAAGAAGAAAAAATAATAATTAATAATAATAATAACCAAATTAATGGCACCAAACGGCACTAAACATCCATTAATAATGCTGGCCTATAACACTCGCATTTTCTTAATAATGTGGAAATGATCAGAGGCTAAATATTCTTGCAGAAGTTGGTGTTTTTGCCTTCCGAATTGCTCGGTAATTTCTGGAATCGGCAAGCTATCACTGGGAATCGATTCCTTGAAAATCTAGAATCGCGATTCCGATTCCTGAAGTGGAATAGATTCTACTCGACTCCGGCGTAGAATCACCCAAGCCTAGTACTCCATAAGAAAAGTTAAAGTGAAAATTTATCAATGTGCCAAATATAAACGAAATAAAATCCTCAAATCTTCAGCAAATGTCAAACTGTACCCATCAAAACGGAATAATTTGTTTACAACGGTGCCAAATATAGCTCACCTCCACCGTGCTAAGCTATTTTGATTCCCTCTAATAAACCTGAGTGCTGCCTTAGTTAGGATGCAAGCCGAGTTCCTTAAGGAAGGATTGACACATCTTATGAGTCATCCCCGTCAGTTTCTGGCAATCCCAAGCCAAGTCACTGTCGGGGACCATGGAGAAATTTCAACAATCCGAGCACAAATTATTTTGTATTTCAGGAAAAGAAAGGATGATGATGATTCTGTTTGTATGTGCTGTTTATTTAAATTACACTTATTTGTTCCACCTGTCTTGAAGACGGATTACGTGATTGGAAAACTGTTACAAAAAAAAAAACACCTTACAAACAGCATTATCTCCTTGTGTGCTTAAAGAGCCCTGAAATGGTGTTGAAAAATGCCACTTTTTATTCATGGGCCATCAAAATGAACAGTAGTATTGTCTTTCTACACAAGTAATCCTTCATATGCAGCAAAAACTGTGCATAAAGTTATTGAGCCCTTTAAGAATATGTACATGTATGATAACGGCCATTTCACATGGGCGCAGAAAACAAGGGTCTTGTCAACGAAATCGCATCGATGTCAAAAACGCACGGATACAGTGTCGGGTGAAAGTGCATCCCTGTCACCAAATTACATGGGTCCCGTGTGTACCGTCGCACGGATCAAGACCTCCTCCAAATTTTTGCATCGATGCGATGATCACCCGGATTGATCGTGTGAATGTACGGTGTGCAATTTTCGCGAGGATACTGTGTGCTGTAGTCCCGTTACGCATGCACACTTTTGCAGGATGTTATGTGGCTATAGTCCTTAGTCTCATGAGCTAAAAACGCCTAAAAATGTCGCAAAAAAGCTTTCTTTTTCTCCGCCATTTTTCTCTACGCACGCGCAAGGATGCTTCTTCGGAATCAAACTTCACGTATAATTACGCGCGTATATTTAGTATGCTACCGTACGTTATGAGAAGCACTGGTACCCTATATAATTCCACCGTTTAAAGAATATCGCAGTACCACTAATTATACAAATGTAACCTTTGAACTCGTCATGCGAATACAGCAAAACAAGGGACGTTAGCTACCGCGACCATGTTGCGTTGTACCGTGTGAAAGCCTGCGATCAAATCACAAGCTACCTTGGCGTCAGACACCGGGCGTTAATCATCGCAGATGTGTGTTTTTAGCGCTCGTGTGAAATGGGCTTAAAGGCCTAGTGTATCATTTGCAATGACCCCAACAAGTAATCGACGAGTTTACAGGGGAAAAGTTCTGAAAGTAAAAATTGAATTAATAGCAACTATTCAATGAAAGGTTTCCGCTCAAAATGATATAATATTACCAGAAAATAATCCGTACAGATGAAATTATTTAGATCGTTTGCAAACAATTTACTTATTTTTCGTTCGCATCTACGCGGTCCAAAATGCATGGGCGCTGTGTACTGCGTATGCGTGTTCCAACGCGATGCATTTTTATGGATCGCGCGCACATGCAGTATATGATGTGCGCCACAGAGTGCATGACGCAAGCCACATAGTACCCGATCAACTGAGAACGAATATTTGAAACACCCCCCCAAGACCAGGAAAACGCATATGGATTTTTATGGGTTTTTTTAAACGTGGTACATTTGACAAAGCTGAAATTTCTTCGGATGAGTTTGTTGATGTCTTTCTTTTGATTTATAATGGTTTTATTCGCAGAATCGCTCAAAAACAGATCATCTACAGGGCCTTTAAGTCAGCTCAGTAGGCCTTCCTCATCTTCATTCCAAGAAAACAGTAACAAAAACTATGTCTACGCTATGATCTGTGGTAATAATAATGTAGGCACCTCCATCACTGATCAGGTTTCCCAGATAAGTCCATATTATTAAATCATTGCAATCCTTTTGGGAAGTTCATTCCAACTTCCTAGTACATGTAGATCAATTTTTTCCTTTAAATTATTGGCAGCGGTCTGAATATTTGCGATACATCCTTCCTGCCATTATTTCCAGTTTGTTGGTCACTATCTCCCCATATCCTGTTATTCCGAGATGAACTCTCAACTTTCACAATCAATGATAGTAGTCTGATAGATAAAAGGAAGTCCAGAAAAATTGTGGAAACATATGCTACTGTGTAGCGTAGAGATAAAACAGTTACCGTACACAACTACTCTGGAATGTTGTCAGATAAAATTATAGAGTCAGTTGTTTTTCAGGAGTGCTATTTTGTGCTACAGCAGGCCAGGAAATTTGTCACTGAAAGGGCACTGCCATTAGTTTTTTTGAAGTTTAAAAAGGGCACTTCCATTGGAAAATGAAAACAGTCTATGAAAGAATTGCAAAAGGGCACCAAGGCCAAGACCAGGGGCAACAGAGGCAATAGGCCTTTTGCCACTAGTCTAAATCTCGGGGCTGGCCCGGGGCGACGCGTTGGTGAAAATAAGCCTCGTTTCCCAGTTGAATTTCTAACCCCCGCGCCACCCCCGAGATTGCTCTTTCCCCGGGGCGAGTTCAACCCTGCTCGGGACCAGGGTTGAACATTTTGGCCCCGGGGCGAGACATTCCCCGGGGCGAGAACGGTAGTGTGAAATGGCGCGGGGGTGAGTTTGCCCCCCGGGGCGAGTAATGGCGAAGGTCACTTGAATGCGCGCCATAAAAAAAGGAACATGAACACGCAACTTTCATGCTACAGTACATACGCTGGCATAATGTTTATAACACGTGCGATTCTGATATTTCAAGTCTTTGGAGTTCCATTGCCCAGTAATACTGTATCACTTTTATCCAAAATACTGGTGCTAAAATTAGCCTACATGTAATAGGAGCAGGGTTGTAACGAGTCTACCTCTGCTCGAGTCCCAAGTCAAGTCAAACAGCCCTCGAGTCCCAAGTCAAGTCAAGTCAAGTCAAACTACCTTCAAGTCCCAAGTCAAGTTTCTAAAAACAATTCGGTCCTCAAAATGACAAAAAAGGCATACAAGTTGAATTTCATTTTTGGCAGACTCAAGTCAAAAAATGTACAAGTCCAAGTCATGTCAAGTCAAGTCAAGTCAAGTCAAGTCATTTAAGGTTGGAGTCTCAAGTCAAGTCAAGTCAAGTCAAGTCAAGTCAAGTCATTTGAGGTTCGAGTCTCAAGTCAAGTCAAGTCAGTGAAAATCGGGACTTGAGTCGACTCGATCCGAGTCATACAACCCTGTTATATAGGGGGCAGCATCATTTCCTCGACTGTTTTGTTCTCTGATTACTGACAAATATTCAAAACAAAAGACCATAAAGGCTCATAATTTGTTCCATGATATTGAATATGAATTTGGTGTACCGGGTTACATACGTCAATGAAAATTAGCTGTAGAATGAGTTTGCGTGGAGTTTTGTCTTTTTGAGGTGTCCTTTCATTATTTTGATCCGTTGGCTTGTTTAGGCGTCATTGGCTGGGGCCTTATCTATACACAAACATTAAATTTAAGTGACATTTACAGAAATAAAAATAAATATTTTCTACTGGAAAACCACTTTCAATAACTAAAAACACTTGAAAATCTTTAAAAGCACGTCACTTTTGGACCCCTAATTTTGGGAGTTCCCAAAAAAATATATATTTTCAAATGTTTTAATTTACGTAACAAATCCCATTGTCTGGTAGAGTGACCTTCATTTGAAGTTCCCTTTAAAAATTAACCTCAATGAAACATGACGCCAATAGTTTTGTTCGACAATACCACAACTTCCTTTTCCTTCCACTAGGCTGACTATGATTCACACAAAAATACCTCAAATTTGTAGCTTTAAACATTACTTGGATGTTGCGTGCAAAACTTATATGTCAGTTTGTACACCATTTTAGACCAGCCTACCGGTATACTGAATTATAAAGGTTTTTGGCAATTGTTTATGATCCCTAACAAAGTTGAGATGCCAAACTTACATGTAGCTAACTTTTAACGAGCCCTGTGCTCATCCTGAGAAGGTACATGTGTCCTTGGATCTTTTCACAAAAACTGCTTGCGTGGACTTGTATGAATGACTGGACAGTAATACATACATGTAGTTCCGACCTGTCAATCAAGCCAACCCGCCGACCAATCACAACAGAGCTAGCAGACAGCGCCCACATACATGTAGGTCAAAGTGCATTGTCTCACAACAACATCACGCGATTTTATTTGCACATACAGTTTGTACAGTGTTGTATGCATTGATCCGGGTGAATTTTTGGTTTCAAGGCCGGTCGTTTCGTTGTGTAAGAAAGCCCGTATTTCATGATATGACTGTATTACTGGCCCTTTACTCAGTGTGTTCTAAGATAACTGTCGACCCTGAAACATGAATACCTTTGAGTTTTCTCCAATAAATCTGTGCTTTCCGTTGAAAGTCCCATTGCTTTGTGCGTTGTGTGTCGCCATTTTGACGATAGCGTGTGAGGCATAGCAACAATATCGAAGGGGGCGGGTTAACTGGGCAATCTCGGAACTATGCATTGTGGAAAGGTCACTATCCTTGCAGGTCTGTCTTTCACGAAAGCAGTATTTATGGGGTACTATGTCCAAGTGGTTTAGGTCGTTGACTCATAACTGGTGCTGCTGGTTCGATACCCGGCCGTGGTACCTTTGCCCTTGAGCAAGGCATTTAAGCACAATTGCTCCATCCTTCGGAAGGGATGTAAAGCCGTTGGTCCAGTGTGTTATGTAATGCACTTAAAAGATCCCATAGCACTCTTTTGTGAAGAGTAAGGCGATTCCCCGGTTTCTCTCGCTGTCGGCTGCTAATGGCGCCACCCAGGCTATGTGTCTCAATGTTTAGGTAGAACACACTTGTAAGCTTCATGATGCAATTCAACCTACAGGCTGCGAATTGAAATTCATTTAACCCGATAAATAACCATAAAATAAGAGAATTGTAAGAAAATGCTCAGTTTTAGAAGTGGGAGGGAAACCTAGACCCCGTTCTCACTAGAGAAATCGCTTCGTTCGACGAAAATTAGTTAATCATCGTTAGTTAATGAAGCCTGCGTTCACATATCACTTACCGAAGATTTAACAAAGATCAAATGAAGAGCAGTACCGTACATATTATAAGCAACTGCTAACGAAGATCGAATGAAGCTGTGGGAGGTCGTACATGCGCGTCTAGATGCGCTGTGTGGTTTTCCAGTGGCGTGTCAAAAACAATGTTTGCTGGGCGCTTGACACAACGCGCTTGTGCAACTAGGCCTGCCAAATTGTTTCGTCGAACGAAGGGAGCGTTCTCATTACAAATTTGCTTACATATGTACATCGAATGAAGCGATTTCTTCATCAAATGAAGCGATGTCTTCGTCGAATGAAGCTACCGGTATTTGCTTCATCGAATGAAGCGATTTGAATCATCGTCGAATGAAGAGGTGTGCGTTCACATCAGGAAACTCTTCGTCAATTCATCGTCGAATCATCGTCGAACGAAGTGATTTCTCTAGTGATAACGGGGTCCTAGTCACCCACAAACTTGATGTTATTGAAGATTGTGTACAAATTAAAGGATTCAGTACCTTTAGGGTGCACATGGAGATAATGCCATTCGAACAGTTTTCCAATCATGTAATGTCTTTAGAGCAAACTGGGAAAATGACCTACATTGTAGAGCATAATGACTGTGTCTTTAACATGTGATATGACTTGTGAGTATGTCAGCCATGTACAGTAGACAGCTTGGCCAGTCAAGCCGTCATGTGGCGCTCCCTAGCATACAATGAACCATACCTAATGTTTGCATGCTATCCGTCTAGCTAGATTGGTGCTGAACCATGCTGGGTGCGACCTGTCTGTGACCTCGCCAAGGGTTTTTGGCTTTCTTTGCTTTCTTTTCGCATTCTATATTTCCACAGTTTATACTGATGGCATACTTTAAAGGCCAATTTTGTCTGTTTGAAATACTAAATTTTAGAATAATTTCATACAAAGAATACCAATAAGTCAAAGCCCGCATACAGGACTTGCAATATGTTCCAAAATTTTAATTTTAACTTGGCGAGAAAAACCTTACTCGGATCAAAGAGAGAAGTGGTTCCAATTAACTGTCCAATTTATGCAATGATTCCGCCCAAAATGTCTCTTTATAAGAAAATGGTAATTTCAGATGATAGTACCAATGCAACATAGCTTTAGTCTGGTTCCCAGACCAAAAGATTCCGACTATTCTGAGATTATCTTTAGGTCCCGTCCGGTAGCCGCCAGTAGATCAAAACAGAAGGAATTCCTCCCATTTCCGAAAGTTTCTGGACGTTATCGTTCATCATCGGGTACGATTCGTCATTGTTTCGAGAATTTGAATGGACGCCGTGCTGCCGTATGTTTATTATGATGATGCAGAAAAGGTTTGAAATTTACTTTTGTTCCTATAATGGGCATGTGAAAATTTTTTAAGGTTAGATTAAATTTTTATTGGCCAGAATAAGTGTTAAATGCAATTTTGGCCATATTGAGTTATTTGCATATTCTTGGATAATTTGGGATGCTCTTTTCAATGCACACATGTATCAGTTAAGTGCTAATAACACATTGCCATGGTGAAAACTGCATGAAAAGTATGTGCAGATTGTCAATTGCCCAAGCTAGTTTGGTGCACAAACATGTTAACTGCTTCTATCACAGATGTGTTAAGTACTTTTTTAGTAAATAACTTCGGCTTTTAATTAATTTTATGACCCATGTCATATTCAATCCAAAGTATATTATTACAAGAAACACCATTTGTAAGGAGGAGCATGTGGAGTACACCCCTGATTTTTCACAACTATTACAACATTCAACTGGATTTATCTAAAAACTATAAAATTGCACTTAACACATTTGAACCCCAAGCACTCGAGATATGGAATAACCCCTTTCAAATTGTTATATACTGGCTGCGGTTAAAAACACTCAGGCCGTAGAGCAGTGCGCTTTAAAAATTAACAGTTATGCGATCCTGAAAATAAATGCACGACGCCATGTTACTATGTTACTAGTGTCGGCCGCCGGACCTCATATTCATTCGTTGTATGTGGAATATGTGAAGTGTGAGAACCAGTCTAACACAGCGTTGCATTACATTTAATGTTTACTGTATATAATAGATAAAAATGTTGATTTTTTTGTGAAAACATTGAAAACAGCTTGAGATGTCCACACATTATCTTATTTGCATAAATATTTTTTAATGTCTGATTAAGTGGATGTTGCATCTGATTAAGTAGTTGTTGCATAGTAGTTAGTCTTAAAGGCCCTATAAGATGTATCATTTGCAACATAAAACTTTTTACAGATTGGTGGAATAAGAGTGTAACATATCTAAGGAAGAATGTTGGTAAACTAGCCTGAAGAAATTTTAGCTACTTACATGTACATGTAGATGCATCAATGCTTCAGAAAACCTTGAAAATCTATATGGATTTTGTGTACAAGTGAATGGTAAAAAAAGTCCCTTGCACAGGACTTTTTTAGAAAACCACCTTCGGTTGTCAATTTTCAGCATGAAATACATACCATTTTGGACGGAAATAAATTCATGTGGTGTTTGTTACCATTGCTATCAACCTTTGATTAAGGTTTTTTTTGTCAACTCATGAAAAAAACAAAATTGGGTCATTGCAAATGATACAATGGGCCCTTAAAAGGAGTACTTTCGGAAATATTTTGTGTAGTAAAAATAGATGGTAATGGTAATGGTGGATTCTTATATAGCGCACATGTCCACCCTGCGGGGTGCTCCTGGCGCTGTTGCCATTATTATTATCACTGCCATCAGGGAATCACCAGAACCATTTCGCTTCAACTACATGTAGGTGGCTGCTGGCCAGGCGCTCAACCCTATCAGCAGTTAGATTGTGACATTCCCCTTAACAGCTTCCCAAATATCGCTTGGGTTGACGAGGCAACTGGGATTAAGTGCCTTGCCCAGGGACACAGACACATTGGTCGAAGTGGGGCTAAAAGCTAAAACCTGATTTTAATATAACCCAAAAATACTTGGCTTCAGTCATTACACAAATATGACTTGTCCCATACCTAAGCCCAACTCCATTTAGCAACATCAACATCACATAACAGTTGAGTACATCCATGGAGCTTTTTATAGCTCCCGCATGGTACATCTATGCAAGTTCCTTCAACTGAAAGCAATTTCTCTGAGTCATGCTCGTGTATAAACAAAGTGACGTGTTTTAGTGATCACGACCGTAACACGTTCAGGAAATCCTATCGAGACCAACTCTAAGCAGTGGACTTGCACCGTGTTTACACTGGTCCAAGGCGCGGGATTAAGATTGATCCCTTGATAAGAATGCGGTGACCTTGAGCGCAGTGATCTGGAAAGAAGTGTTTACATCTGATCGTTCGTGTCACTGTGTCAAAGGTCATGCCACTGGTGTACATACTACGCTATGCATAGTTCCGAACTGTCAATCAAGTCGAACTCGCCAACCAATCACAACAGAGCTAGCAGACAGCACCCACATACGTCAAAGTGCATTGCCTCACAAACGACATCACACGATTTTCTGCCCATACACATTGTACGTACGTTCTATGCGGTGTCCCGGGTGAATTTTTTGTTTCAAGGCCGGGCGTTTCGCTGTTCAAAGGTAAGAAAGCGAATTGTTATGAATATATGACATCTCTGTATCACTGGCCTTTTACTCAGTGTGTGCTACGGTAACTGTTGACCCTGAAACATGAATACCTTTGAGTTTTCTCCAATGAAAGTTCCATTGGTTTGTGCAGTGTGTGTAGCCATTTTGACGATAGCGTGTGAGGCATAGCAATGATATCCAAGGGGCGGGGTTAATTGGGGCAATATCGGAACTATGCATTTCAGCAGTACTGGAATTGTACGCATTTTCTTACTACTGCTGTGCACCAAATATGGTTCACATAAAGCAGTGCAATGATTACACCAACATTTTCGCTTCTGGGATTGCGAATTTCCCGTTTTCTTCCCGTGGAGGTTTTTATATGATTGTTTGGTTAGAACTAAATCCATTTTTTGAAAGATCTGGTCACGCTCCTTTAAAGCCTAGCGTACATCGACCTTGCAACTGAAAGCAACTCGCGGCAATTGGGAGCAACTGATCAGTTGCTTAAAAAGGTCGATATATGCGCACTTGCAACTACAATGTACTGGCAACTGGCAACTGGCAAAATCCCAGTTGCTCATGTTCTACTTTCTGGCAACTAGTTGTACCTAGTTGCGTTCAGTTGCGTCAATGTACGCGTACTTGCAACTAGTTGCTGTCAGTTGCTCGTGTGCTTCTGATCACGTGCGCGCACATCGACAGTAACTGCAAGCAACAGTTGCTTCTAGTTGCGAGGTCAATGTACTCTAGGCTTTACCGAGTTACCATGTCGATGTGCGCGCTCTGGAAATGTAGACATGGCTGGATGCTCCCAGTTGCTGCTACATGTAGTTGCGCAACTGATCCCTTGTTGTCGATGAGCGCGCGACGCACACATCGACAGCAACTGATCAGTTGGGTTGCTTCTAGTTGCAATGTCGGTACATGTACGCTAGGCTTTAAATCCCGTGTACGAGACGGATTAGGGCATAAATGAGAGTGGCTGAAAACTTCATAAATGTATTTCTGTCCCTTCTAGATATCTAAATTTTGGTTTTTCTATGGCCGAAATTACATACGCAAGTCATTTTTAGTAATCACAAAATAGTGATGACGAGTACTAATTTTTACCAAACTGAAGAAAAGCAAAGTAGCAAAACATGCTATATTGTTCCTTAGACAGGATGATCCCGAGTTGGTCACAACTAGAATTTGAGAATTATAAAAAGGAAACTTATAAAACCCGGAGGTACCCGGAGGAAATTTTTTTTTTGCAGGAGGGAAACAAGGGAAACGATACTCTGTGAATATAGCAACAATATTTGTTTGTCTGCCGGTTGATCACATTTCGCCAAAAGGTTATAAAAAGTTGAACTTTTTTGCTTGCCAGTCCTCACCCGGAGCTCCATTGCACTTATAACATCTAGCGACCCGGAGGTTGATGTAAAATGCGCGATACAGCTGGAATACTTATGCAAATTTGCCCAAAGTGTGGAAGTGTCCCTGTTTTGTCCAACGGTCATTCCAATTTCGTTAAAGTTTTAAAAATTAATGTCTAATTAAATTAAATGTTACCTCGGACCTCCGGGTTTCAACCACACCCTTATACAAATTCCTTTTGATTTTAAATAATTCTGAAGTAACCTTTACCGATGTCGGTCACTTTGCCCCAAGTTATTTAAATTAAACATGTCAACTTTCAAATTAAAAACAATAAATGAAAACTTTAAAAATGGGTTTGATCAGCTGATAACAAAAAAGAAAAGAAAAGAAAACTCACCAGGAATCATCTTGTCAAGCTGCTAAACCTGAAATGAACAAGTCAAATTAATCCTAGACATCGCTTGAGCCGGTTGGCGACAACGGAAAAGACCGTGGCTGGGAGCGTGTCTGTCCGGTTTAGTCACGCCGTGTACACACCCGGTTGGCCTTCACGCAGCCACGGTGCAACTATGACAGCTCCGGACTTGTGTCGACGTCGTACGTCCTCACCACAAAACCTGACGAAAACAGCCGCCTTTTCCACGGGTTTGCGTCTATAACTACCGATGTTCGTACATCAGGAAGACACATTAATTGTCCGTGGTTCAAAATGTAACTTCAAAGTCAACCCAAACAGATTTAAAACATTATTTATTGTCAGATTGAAAACCACAATTCAAGCACAATACAAAACGCACTTCCGCATTACTACACATTAAACGTGACATGCACTCTTCTTATGACTCATAGGAGCGCCTTGTACCACTTCCATTGTCATTAGTAAGCGCATTTACCACATCCAGGCACCAGGCTAGCGGTCTAAAAAGATATATATTTTTTCCTCCGTCAGTTCTCCACCCTTTTGCATGCCCCATCCATCTTTAGCTCTCCCACCCAAACAAGGCGCTGCAAGGGAGAGAAATTCAAGACTATCTCCTCGACGCTCCTTCCCCAAATTAGATGTTTCCATGTAGGCCTATCTGGATTTTAGATTATCATCAACAGACTTGGCAATCGAGGCGATTTACCTCTTTAAGAAGGTCTTGGGAAAATGACGATGGATGCTGCAGGTTCGCGAAAATTTCTAAGTTGGAGATGAAAATCATATAATTTTTTCATTAATCGAATCGGCATAATATGTCGCTGGTATGGGCACTGTTATTACCAATATTTCTACATTGGGGGAACGTTTTGGGCAAAGCTCATTGTTATGTTGTTTTCCCATGGTCTAAACAGGTTTGAGAGAAGCTACGAACGCAATATCTGTGAGGTATAGAAAGACAACCAAACTTGGGATGAGAGCAAAATTGTAAGCGCCTTATCAAGGTTCGTACCCGACACCACTGCTCGCTGAGTCAGAGGTCTAGGGTTCAAATCTCAATAAGGCCCTAAAACGCATCACCGAGCGAGACCTCGTGGCAAGCATCCCACCGTGACCACTTCCCCATCCATCCTTCGGGCGTGTTCCCAAATTAATATATTTAGCAATGACGTTCAGAGGAATTTACCACTTTTCTCGGTGCTTTCGTTTGTGATAAAAAATGCAAATGAAAAGACGAGTGACGTAATACAATGGCTCAGCATCTTAAAGCGAGGCTGGCAGTGCTAAATTTGAAACTTACAAAAAACATAAAATATATACTGAAAACATAATACTCCATTATTTTACAAAATCAACAACTTCATAAAACACGAGGAAGAAATGTTCAGTTGTTGAGATCGCACGAAAGAATTCCTTTAATTTATTACGGACGGAAAAAAGTTTTTGCTTTTAGTTTATTGAAAAATAATTCTGAACTCGGACAATATGATATTATAGCTAAATTGCGAGAATTGTTGGGTTCGGAGTGTTGAGTACATTAATTAGCAATTAAGAGTATGTATACTATTAACGAATTATTAAAATAAAGCTATATAAGGAGACAATCGACTGACACGTTTGAAAACTCTTTTTTCTTTAAAAAAAAAAATATTTATGACTGGTTCAAAATATATTGGGTTAACCAGTTCGGTTTAGGGCCAAAGTTCAAAACGATATTGAGAATTATTGCAAGCAATCATCCGACAACTGAACCACTTGTAAATATCGTGTTCTCCATACACAGAAAACTTCTAAATTTCACATTAAACGTGAAATTGCTCGATATAAACAAATATGCAATTTGTGAAAAACATTGTTCTTTGTTGCTTGCATCATGGAGGTAGTATAGGGAAAACCTCCATGCTTGCATCATGCATAGTAGTTGCTCGCTATGCTTGCATCTAGGCAAAGAATAAAGCGCCCTCTATTGAATTGCTAAGGGTGATTGATCGTCCTCCTACCTCCTAGCGAGTAGGCATTGATCCCGAATTTGTGAAGTGCATTTTGACAAGTTTATTTGGAACCAATAACAAATTATTATTGAAAGTTTGTCGTGTAAGAATAACACAGAAGCACTGCGTAATACAGAAGCCGAAACCTAATTTGCATACGTAATTGATTTGGCCCAGCCGTATCCAATGGCATCATGCTTCACAACGCACTGACCAATCGGAGCCCAGCTTTTCCGCTACAGTGCCTGGGAACAAGTGCCCGTATGTACACTTTTTGTCCGTCAACAAGCGAAAGTGGACGCCTGTTGCGTTGGTGTGAGTATAAAAATAAGTCGAAATGATTCATTTTATTACTTTTTGTCTCAGTAATTGGTAGCATTTATTGGGTTTATGTTGTGTTCAGTAATTTGGTATTTTAATGTTTGATAGTGGCCATAAATTTAATAAAATCGAGTATAAATTTCACTCGACGCGGCTTGTTCCTTCCTCCATGGTTCAACTGCACGCTGGTTTACTAACTAGTAACGTAGCAACGGCAGCATCGTGTTGGGTTCGAATGGGGTGGGGGCGGGGCTAGTTGGGCGAAGGTTGGGGTGTGTGGGCTGGGAATATAGGCGGGTTTGCTAATTAGTACTACTTAATTGGGCTGCATTTTATTTTATATTGTCTTAAAAATTATTTAATTTTGTATATATATAATGTTGTTTAATTCTGCTGCAGAATTACTACCCTTTTTTAATATTTTCTATTAAGATGCAGCAGAATTCATTTTTGTTTTACATAAAATTAAATAATCTTTAAAAAAAAATCAAAAAATTGCAAACAAACAAAAAGCCAAACCAAGCAAACTCAAGATGTGATTGGTTTTTTTCTTAATTTATTAAAACCGGAAAAATTGTTCACTCACAAGAACAGCCAGAGAATATAAAAATATCATTGAATAACAATTTGTACTCATGAAAGCACTTTTTATAGATGCTGACGCACCAGCTGTTGGCGTATTGTGGTTGCCTAGGTTACCAGTATTCTGCTACGTCATTATCACTTTCAACAAAAGACTGCATTAAAATGAAGTATGCAGTTTGTGACAGAAGGCATGCAGTGATGTGGAAATCGTCCGCATAAATTAGTGATTTTAATATTGATTTTCCATTGAAAAGAGATATTCACGTTTAAAGCCCAAATTGCAGTTACCCAAAATTTTACTTGATGAGTTAAAGGCCCAGTGGATCATTTGCAATTACCCCAAAAAGTAATTGACGAGTTTACAGGGGAAAAGTTCTGAAAGTAAAGATTGAATTAATAGCAACTATCCAATGAAAGGTTTTCGCTCAAAATGATATAACTTTACCAGAAAATAATCCGTAAAGATGAAATTATTTAGATCGATTGCAAACGATTTACTTAATTTTGGTTCGCATCTACGCGGTCCAAAATGCATGGGCGCTGTGTACTCCGTGTGCGTGTTCCAACGCAATGCATTTTTATGGATCGCGCGCACACGCAGTATGTGGGCCACAGAGTGCATGACGCAAGCCATAGTACCCGATCAACTGAGAACGAATATTTGAAACACCTCGCCAAGACCAGGAAAATGCATATGGATTTTCATGGTTTTTTTAAACGTGGTACATTTGACAAAGCTGAAATTTCTTCGGATGAGTTTGTTGATGTCTTTCTTTTGATTTATAATGGTTTTATTCGCAGAATCGCTCAAAAACAGATCATCTACAGGGCCTTTAACAAGAAAAATCTGACTAAAAGTGTTGAAAGCAATGGTAACAAACACCACATGATTTTTTTTCCTGTGTCAAATGGTACCTTTGTGGGAGAAATTGCTAACTGAAGGTGCTTAATTGTTTTTTTAAAATTGTCTGCAGACAATTTTTTTACCATTCACTCAACACAAAAACCATGCATCTATGTGGCTGGAAATTCTACATGGCAGTTTATCAAAATTATTATTTACGTAAGTAATGCTGTTGTTCCTGTTTTTGAAAGTTTTTTAATTATGCAAAATGACACTCCCCTCCCTTTTAAAAAATATTCTGAAAACAAAAATGTTTTATAATTTTTTTTAGGGTTTGTAATGAAGAGTCAAAATATTCCTCAGATATGAAATTATAGTCTCGGTGCTGGTTCAACTAAATTTATAGACTGTAATTGAATAGCTGCCATCTTGTAGGGCAACTTTTGTCATTTAAATTGGTCAACAATGTAAGCACAAAATGTGCAACCATGCAGGTCCTCAAGGAACAAACAAACTGTCCTACACGATGGCAGCTATTTGATACGGTCTATATGACCAAATTATAGCTTTCTGTTATTCTAAAATATACATCTCTTTTCTGAAATGCTCAGGTGCGTCTTGAAAAAGTGGAAGCTCCTCAAATATTTGATATCAATCACAATGACGACCGACAGTCACCGTTTGCGTGCGTTGGCACACAAGCACCTCACAGAGCGAGAATGCAGGATCTTAAAGCAAGCCGTTCAGTCCTTCCGAGAGACGAGATCCCTCGTGAGTCTCTGCAAAACTTTGCAAAACATTCTTCACACCAGGGAACAGCTCATAATCTTGACTGGCATCTTTCCGATGATTCCGGCAGACTTAAAGATGGATTTCGACCATTTATGCCGTCTTCATTTTGAGGGTTATAAATCTCAAATTCGACCTCAGATGAGTGCAAGCTATAAAGGAGTTGGGACTGGTTTGACAGATGTTGTTGCAAGAGACAGACAAAAGCGCAAGTCATCCAAAGTTGCGCTTCCCGTTGAGCAGTTGCGAGTGGCGATGGATTTGGAAACAAGACGTAAAGCCGCGACCACAGGCTTGCAGCAAAGGTCTAAGGCAGTTCAGGGCCCCTCTGCAAGGGCTGATATTGTTAGAGTTCGTAGGGACAGCTCTCGATCTTCAGAGGGGAGGAAAGAGCACAAACGAAGTCGGACTATGGAGGCAGATTTCGGGAGAAGTCAAAATGATCAACAAGTGAGTAGATGACATCTAAATTTGGGAAGGAAATTTGAGGCTTAAACAAAATCAGAGCTGATGGATTTAGCAACAGATTTCCTGGAAAATAACTGATCGTGCGACTCCCGACACAGATAAAAACCCTCCTGGATTGTCAATTAACAACCTTAGAGATTTTTGGATGTGTCTGGAGTTGGGAGATCAACCTACTTTCTGTGTGTCATCTCCAAAATTCAAAAAGAAAAAACCTGGCAATTAACTCTGAAATTTGCAGTAAAATTATCTTTTAGTATTATACACAACATCTGGTATGGTGCCTGATCACCATTGAAATGAAACAACCAAACTTGGGATGAGAGAAAAATCATAAGGGCCTTATCGGGATTCAAACCCGAGACCTCTGACTCACCAGGCAGATGCTCTACCAGCTGATCTATAAGGCACAGTTGGTATACTCCCTCAGGTTTTCCCTATGGACCCAAGGGAGTATATACCAACTGTGCCTTATAGATCAGCTGGTAGAGCATCTGCCTAGTGAGTCAGAGGTCTCGGGTTTGAATCCCGATAAGGCCCTTACGATTTTTCTCTCATCCTAAGTTTTTTTTTAGTATTATGCAACAACTTTTGAAGGAGGGTTCCGTGATTTCGTTTTTATCTGCTCTGATCCTATTGTTAGAGGCCCAAATGTATCATTTTTAAAAGATAAAACTTTTTACAGATTTCCTGAATAAGAGTGCATATAACATATCTAAGGAAGAATGTTGGTAAACTAGCCTGCAGAAATTCTAGCTACATAGATGCAGCAATGCTTCAGAAAACCTTAAAAATCCATGCATGGTTTTTTGTGTTAAATGAATGGTAAAAAAGTATGTGCGCGCACATATTTTTTTAAAACCACGTTCAGTTGTTAATTTTTTACAGAAAGTACAATCTTGGACAGGAATAAATTCACGTGGTGTTTGTTAACCATTGCTAATGATACAATGGGCATTTAAACTGTTAAAAATCCCATCTTACAATGTCTAATGTCTTCCAGATACCATCCCTCGCTCTAAACGCGAGCAGCGAGCCACCTCAAGCAAACAGCAGACAGAATGCAACTCCCCTTAGAGACGCGTCGTCATCTAGCAATTCTGCTCCCTCAGCTAGCGCTGCTCCCGCAGCTAGCGCTGCTCCCACAGTGCAGATCAGAAAGATCAAACTAACTCATCATGAGAACGCGAATCTTGGTTTCAGCATCCGCGGAGGCAAAGACCTAAACACCGGGATCTATGTCTCGGAAGTCGATGTCGGTGGACAAGCTGAGAGACACGTATGAAAGAATTTTTTTCAGTATACTTCAACATTTTGCAAGTTAACAAGATATTTTAGTACATGATTAGAAAACCGCTACAAATGGCGTTATCTCCATGTGATTGAGGATGTGTCATAAAAAACAACCTGTGCATAAGTCAGCTCAATAGACCGTATCGAATAGCCGCCATTTCGTGTGGCAGTTTCTTTGTTCCTTGAGGACATGCGTGGTTGCACATATTGTGCTTCCATTGTTAAACGGTTTAAGTAACAAAAGGTGCCCCACGAAATGGCGGCTATTCGATACGGTCTATATCTCATCTGCATTCTAAGAAAACAATGAGAAGCTGAGCTATGAGGCACAGTAGTACATGTATACTCCCTCAGGTTTCTCTCCCCCAAGACATCTGACACATCGGGCTAATGCTCTACCAGCTGAGTCATGAGGCACAGTGGTAAACACCCCAGGTTTTCCCCAAGACCTCTGACACACCGGGCAGATGCTCGACCAGCTGAGCTATGAGGCACAGTGGTATACTCCCTCAGGTTTTCCCCAAGACCTCCGACACACCGGGCAGATGCTCTACCAGCTGAGCTATGAGGCACAGTAGTATACTCCCTCGGGTTTTCCCCCCTCCACGACCTCTGACACATCGGGCTGTTGCTCTACCAGCTGAGCTATGAGGCACAGTGGTATACTCCCTCAGGTTTTCCCCCTAAGACCTCTGACACATCGGGCTGATGCTCTACCAGCTGAGCTATGAGGCACAGTGCTATACTCCCTCAGGTTTTCCCCAAGACCTCTGACACACCGGGCAGATGCTCTACCAGCTGAGCTATGAGGCACAGTGCTATACTCCCTCAGGTTTCCCCAAAGGCCTCTGACACACCAGCAGATGCTCTACCAGCTAAGCTGTCAGACACAGTGGTATACTCCCTCAGGTTTCCCCAAGACCTCCAACACCAGGCAGATGCTTTAGCAGCTGAGCTATGAGGCACAGTGCTATACTCCCTCTGGTTTTCCCCAAGACCTCCGACACACCAGGCAGGTGCTCTACCAGCTGAACAAAAGCAAAAATTTAGCAAACCCCAACTAAATCATAAATATTTTCAAAAGTAACACGGCCATTGATCTATATGCACATAGTTGTACTATAAAAACCATTGTGTTGACTCAAATAAACCACACTTTAGTTTTCAATAACCTCTTATCTGAAAAAGCAAACACTTCTAAAGTGGACGACTAGTTTTTATTTTCAATACCAAACAATATCGCACAGGGCCTGAAAGCCGGTGAACGAATTCTAAAGGTCAACGACGTAACTTTCAAGAACATCACTCACGCTCAAGCAGTGGTTGCACTCAAGTCGGGACGGAGACTGACGCTTTATGTCGCAGCTGTTGGCACGATGCCAGGATCTACCCCTCATGGCACACCTAGGTGGGTAGAAAAAAGAACGGAAACGTAAATGCGTAATGTTTTTCTTTTGGATTTATGCGTCTGTTATTTAGTGATTAAAAGTAGGTTTGGCCAGTCTTAAACAATCCGTTTAAAACCGGCTAGGGTCCTGGGCGCTTATAATGGCCCGAGCGCCCAGGACCCTAGCCGGTTTTAAACGGATTGTTTATAAAGACTGGCCAAACCCTACTTTTAATCCCATTCATAAATACCTTTTTGTGTAAATTGGTAAAACTCGTTCTGCCATGTTTTGCATTCACTTTCCTACACCGCGTTTGTATGAACTGCTAGCTATGCATCAAGTTTTTTGTTCGATCGCGCGCATTACACGTAATGCAAGCGTGTTGTATGCACGCACGCACGGACACGACAGGGTACTTGTCACAGTGCACAATTTGCTTTCGGGAGCGTGCAGTTTCATGGTGCGTGTTCCATATCAACGGGTCTTTAAGTGATGCAAGACTATTTGCTTTTGTTGATCAGTTTTGGTGTTTTAGTACTCGTCGCCTTCCACCTCTGTGGCTCCAGTTCGAATCCTGTCCGTGACTATATATGGATTGGGTTCTCAGTCCCTGCTTGATTCCGTGGGTTTTCCCCACATGCTTGTGTGTGGGGGTTTTCCTCCCACCTCTAAAACTGAACATTTCTTTTCTCAAATGAACGTGATCCAATTTCGTCCCTTACGCATGAGGGACGGAAATCAAGAGACAAATGCCTTTCCTTAGTCAACAACAAATGAAAACTAAAGTGAACCGGTTTGTTTACTTTCTACTGATGTTAATACACACACCCAGTTTATCACATGTTGAGATTGAGTTATATGCGGAGGTTGTTTTTATGCGCGAGGGACAGATAATCAATAAAATTGACAAAAGAGGCAATTTTTTACATGCATTTTCACTTATTTCTTGAAAATGTGATGGCAAATTTATTCTGTTAATTTTTGTAATATGATTGTAAAATATGGACATTTCTTTACAGATCAAGGTATTATTTTGATTAATTTCAGAAATTTTGAAATCTTCATCCAGTGTTTACCAGTTTTGGATCACGCTCAAATACCAATCTGTAATTTATGTTGATGATGCTGTGGATTGGGTGAATATGAATTGAATATTTTTTTTCATTTCCTTTTTAGGAGTGAAAAGAGTAGTGTCAAGTCATGTGACAGTCAGAACCAAGATGCAGGGTCAAAGGTCAAGAAAGTTACGATTATTGCTGATGAAGACGGCTGGCTTGGCTGCAGCATCAGAGGGTATGTAGCTACTGGGAACCAACCAAACGGAGTGTAAAGAAATTTTTTACTGGTATCCCACAATCACCAAAGTAGAAATAGGCCATGCTATATAAAGTCAGTTAACCCAAGTCTACAAGAGTTGTGTCTACTAAGACCACAGTGGGTGTATTCAGAACTCATGTTGTCTGAACTGGAAGGTGTTTAAAGGCCTGTCCGCATGAGACGATGGGTACTTTTAATCCAGTTTTCCTCTCAGTAACTTTTCCTGAGTCTAGTGGTTACTTTTCTTGGCCAACTGCTGCCCAGGAAAAATTCCCAGGTAACTTTTCCAGAGACGATAAGTCCAATGCGGACACATCGAGTAAAGCACTCTGGAAGCGTACGTCCGGGATGTGAAGGTCATACTGCGAAGTGACACTGCACATGCTCTCCCACGGTCTCTGTACAATTTTCCTGTGTTGAAAAAGCGGACAGCAGTAAAATTTAGCCATTTTTCATTTTACCATCGTCTCGGTAAAACCTCCCGAAAAACAAGTTCAATGCAGACACGGCTTTAGAGAGACTTAATTAACACTATTCTATTATGTCTTTTCCCTCCACAGTGGTATTAACTATGGGTTAGATGTCATCGTTGCTAGTGTGGATCCGATGTCCCCTGCTCACAGAGCTGGGCTGAAGACAGGATGGCATATCAGAAAGGTTAGATGGTTATAGGAGTGAAAGGGGTGAAAAAAGGTTGGTGGGCGCGAGGGGTGCAAAATAGTGGTAGGGGGATGTTAAATTGTGTTTAATACAGACGTACGTGTACAGTGCAGGGCCGTTGTTGACTCTATTACAATTCCGTCACAAGTCCTTCACAGGTTCGTCGCAAGTAAGTCACATGTCTGTCACACATTCATCACACCAGCGGCGTAGCTAAGGGGGCCGCGTGGGCCCCATCCCCCTACCATGAAAAATCGTCCTCTCCCCCCAGTCACCCCCCACTGGAAATTTGGCAAACTGAAAAAAAATGCAAGTGCATGAATTACTGCATTTTCAATGCCCGAAATGCACTATAGAGCAAGTTCGGGTGCTGACCATTAGTAAAAAAAATTGCAAATGCGTAGTTTGTTTTCACACGATTGCGTCGTCAGGCAAATCTAGTCAAACATGGCCAAAATCGTCTGCACTGGCCGCCGTCAACAGTTTACAAAAAATACTTACAAGCAATTGTTGGCAACCTTTTTCCTCATGTTTGCCCTCGTATGTTCTACTAAAGACATTTCAACTTGTTCACTAAAAGCTACCATAGAATTGGTTATTAATTCGTCTTTAATCATTCCGATATAAATTAACTTAGCGAAAGCTTTCTTTTTCCAATCGCGTTTACAATTCCGCCATCTTGAAAAGTGACGTGATTACAACTGACTAGAGATGAACCTACCCCCGGGGCTTGGTTCCTCTAGTCAGACTAGCTAGTCAGACTACATGTAGCTAGTCAAACCACACAGCGTTCGGGTGACATCTAGATCGACTATGGTTAGTCTAGTTAACTATTGTCGCCCGCCCGAACTTGCTCATATATGACTGTCCCACATGCGTCGGCCCCTCGTCCGTACACAGTACTTCAGAGTAATAACCGAGGGCAGCAGAGGTTGAGAAAGGTCACCAGCTCCATTTGAACGTGAACATGAACGCGAACCTGACGTAAATCTTACGTCAAACATTTCGCGGTGAACGTTTGTGCAAGTTGAAACTAATTTTAACTTTCTGCAAATTCATGACGTGAAAACTTTGCTGCGACGTAAAGTTCGCATTTGCGTTTTCTTTCGTGTGAAATATAAACCGGGCTTTACAATAACTTACCAGCTTCATTTTGATTGTTACCTTTTTCAGGTGAATGGTGTGTGCATTGAGACGCTGACTCATGAAGAAATCATAAGCCTGGTTATGGCTTCTAACTGGGTGGTACTCGATGTTATACCAGGTAAGCTGACTTACAAAGACCTTTTTTATGAGACGTGATTGAGGGCGCTTCAAAACAAAATGAAATATCTGTCAACTAGAGTGTCGAAAAATCTTTAGAATGCCATTAATTGTTCTAGTAATAGACAGTCAATTTCTGATTAATTGCGATCCCCGTTGCCAAATGATTCGAACCGGCCATTCAACACCGGCTAACTCGGTGGTCGAGTGGTTAAGATGTCTGCCTTGTTTGCAGGAGGTCGTGGGTTCGAGTCCCACCCGAGCACGCTATGAAGTTTTTTTCATAGTGTCTCGGGAAAGCACTGAGTATACAGTGTTAATAATTACGTCGGGTAAGGGCAAAACAAACCTTAATTAACATTCAGTTCCCCGACGCAAGCTAAGTCAATTTCTGAATAGATATCAAATTGACAAAACATCAAAATTTGCGTTACACATGGGACACTCTTCAGTTGGCACGAAAAGCATTACGTGTGGGACACACACGTACATATATGCCTAAATCAATCCATATTCTATTCAGCAGGGCAAAAACATTAACTGTGTTCGGACGGTCACAACCCCTCAAGTGTCGGCTATAAAAAATGTATAAACGCCTTCGCCCCGAGTTATGTCCACACGATCACAAACCCCCAAGTTTCCCTTGAGGGAAGTTCGTTCCCTCAAGGGAAAGGCTGGGTACACGGTATAATGCATTTCTTTACCACAACCCCCCGAGTTCGCTGGAGGTTTTTAGGGGGAAAATCGTCGGGGGAAACTCGAGGAAAACTCGGAGGAATAACCCCTCGAGTGCATCCACACGGTTACAAACCTCAAAGTTTTCATTGAGTTTCCCTCGAGGGTTTGAAACCTCCAAGTTTCCTTGAGGGAACGGCCTCCGTGTGGACATGCCTATTGTGTACTGAGGATGTGATGACGTCATGATTTTTATAGAAAATGCCAAAACCATACTTACCATGTTTTCGATTCCCGCAGTAGGCGAGAGAAACGACTTGAAGTATGCGCAAAGCCTCAACATGGCGTCATCACGTCGCAGTCCACATAGTCAATGTGACAATCTGAAACGTACTCCTTGATTTTCTGAGATAGTTTTTTTGACATGTTAAGGAGATTTCACCATTTGGCATTATCTTATTGGGTAATAAAAATCTTCATTTGTTTCTTTATTTTTAGCCCCCAAGAAGTCGGTTGAAAATAAAAACACAAAAACCAAACACAGGAAAAGTCAAACGACAGAGACAGTTATCAAAAACTCAAGACAGGGTAAGAACATTACTTTGTCATTTGCAACGGCAATGGCTCTAAGCAAAAATCACCCAGGACGGACACTTGTGTTACATTTTAGGCAGTCCTGGTTACGAGCGTATGTTGGAAATTTGTAAACAGGGTTTTTAGAAAGGCATGTTGTCACACTATTTGTAACCCTTTTTGGGCCTAAGTTATCTCTTCAGAACAACAAACTTATTTCTTTTATTTTGAGACCCGACAAAGGTATTTTCTGGAAAATATGGTCTGTGTTGCCAAAATGCCCACTTTACCTTGGAAAGACCCACTTCTATTTATGGTTGCGAAAACTGTAAAAACTGTAAAAAGTAGCAATGTTCTCTCAAAACCATTTTGTTTTCTTGCGATTTATTTTTAGTGGAACGTAAACCTACGCAGCATTTGGCTACGGCACAATCTCCCAGGCACACAGGCCGAACGGCTCCAGATTTTGACAAATTTGAATTGGTAAGTGTGCAGCATTTCACAGACATCGAAAAACTGTTAGCTAGGCCCAAAAAAAGAAAAAAAAAACTATGTTTAGCGTTAGCGCGCGCATCACTTTCAACCCTACGCGTCAAAGTATTTTTTTTTTTAAAACAGCCAAAAAAATATCGTCAGTGCGCGCGTCACTTTTAACCCTGCACCGACTGTTGAGTGTTTCGGTTAAAAACATGCCTTTATTGCTTGGAATCCACTCACCCAAAGAAAAACGAAAAAAGCCAAGCCGTATCGCCGTATCACAGCATCATTTTAGGAGACTTTTCCAAAAAAAACAAAACAATTTGTTGATTCGAGTCGGTGATTACATGTACCTTTTCAAGCGAGCTTGGTATTCGTGCCGTGCGAATGTGTAGTCAATAGCAAGTCGTGTATGGCGTCACTGTAAGTGACATGAGCACAGAAACTGCGACATATTTGTTGCGCTGTCCTTACTCGTGCGCTATTATATGAAATGTGTGCTGTATTATTGTAATCATTTTTTTTCCATACAGGAATTGCAATCAACTCCCCCAGTCTCGACTTCTACACCGTTGCCACCCGACAACCACCCCGATCTCGTAACAAACAGGGAAAACCATGTCCATCACGCACCAAACCTTGACGACGCATTCCGATCATCTGATCCCGATGGCCGATTCGTCACGATCCTTAACGATTCCGCAGAATTAGACGCGACCGTCAGCTCCAGCGCTCAGAACACTCCCAGAGAAGCCTCCAAATTCGACATGGGTACAATCCGCTTAAATTTAGCCAATCATGCTTACAAGTCCGGCCAAGATGGTGCTAAGAACATGAAAGATGTCTTGGGGTGCGCTAACCCGATAACTTCCAAAAAAGAACACGTGAAGGATATTTTCCAGTTGAACGCGAACGTTGACGAGTATCGGACGCCGGTTTGCAGTCCGAAGCCAAATCGTAACGCAAACAGCATTCTGAATTCTCCAGAAGGGAACAGTTATATCAGAGACAATTTAAACATGTTGAGTTCTCCGTATAGTAACATCGAACAAGAAAAACGACTGGCTAATTATCGTCCCTCGACACCATCCAAACAATTACCTATCATGAAACCGGTTATCAACTCGCAAATCGACAACGAATTAACTGGGAAGAAAGCCAATAAACCACCACTTTGCCCAAATATCCCAGTGGACCAGACGTCACCGGTGTCCAAGTTCTTCAAGAAGATGCTACGTAGGAGTAGGAGTAGTGATACAGGGAACCAGCGTGTTGCTAGGCAACGAACTGGTAGCCTGCGCAGTAGCAGTATGGAGAGTTTAACGGAGGACCGGTTGAGTTTGAATTCATTTGGAGTGGTTTCGGCAGACAGTTCTAGTCTCCACCGTTCGGCGTATGATCTCATGGTCGAAAATGATCCGGATGTTACCTTACTGTGAACAAAATTAAACAATTTATAACTTAGGGGGCCATTCAAAATAGTCAAATTTAGATATTTTTTCGAAATTGTGGGTGGGTCAAAAGAAATAAGTGAAATCGAAAGTCATGCTTTGCTTCCTTTGACCTTAGTGAACCTTGTTATGATACCGTGCCTCAGCTCCTTTGTGCAAGGTTGGGTGTCATGACTATAGTATTTCACATGTATAGTTCGATCATTTCCAACCAAACGCACTGGTACGATGGTTAGTCATTTACGGGCAATTTTTTAAAAATACGAATGGCCTCTTTTGAATGGCCTCTTAGTACGGTAATGTATTATGTGCCTAATACTATAATTTTGGGCATCGATTCAAAATATTGGCTTCCAAATTGTAGTTCATTGTTGAAACTGACAGAACGTAGTGATAACTTACTGCTGTCTTTTTATTGCAATTTTTCTATTTATTGTGAATTACATGTAATTATAATAGCCTTTTTAAGAATTGTATGGTGGAAGGCATAGGAAGAGGGGAGGGATTTGGGCCGACTCCAATGAAACAAATAAATATACAATATTTTACAAAAAGTACATTATTACGAGCGCCTGAAATTATTTCATATGCCTATTACAAAAATATTTTGAGCGTGTGAAATGAAACTTTCAGAATGTGAAATAAATCCTTTCAATCGCTAACAATGATTTTGAGCTCTCAAAATGTATTTCACCACCAAAAGAAAAATTTTTCCTGGCCTAAATCAAACTTAAAGCTGCCAGAGATCATGGACATGATCATTGGCAATAATGCACTTAAAGGCAAGGCTCATCAGCAATGCGCGCGCGCCAAATTCGTGCCACGAAATACGCAGCTCCATGCCTTTATCAAACATTTTAATTTGGCTGTGGGGGCAGAACTGTTTCTGCAAATTGTTAATGATAATAATAGTGATAATGATCCCGCCCACTTATCCGGGGAAATCCTGATCAAGGCGCCTTATCATCACACTGATCATAGGGCTACATTAAATCACTTCATATACCATCTCAGCTCCCTGGGGAGTATACAGCCCCGGCCAGCTGCCTTAGGCGCTAATGGCTAATCAAACACATCAACTTTCGCTACCCTCTCAGGTACCCATTTTGCTCCTGGGTGGAGAGAAGCAATGCGTGGCAAAGTACCTTGCCCAAGGGTACACGCACCATGGATGGACCGGGATTCGAACCCACTACCTTTGTAACTAACCTAGGTATTGAGAGTATCACTAAAGCTAGCAATTTTTCTGGCTTTTCAAAAATCACAGAAAATTGCTTATGTTTGAAATGCTGTCTGCATAGTACACAGATACTGAAAGTAAATAGAACTGTGTCAAAATAAACTTTCGAGCCAAAAATAGGAATGTGGATGCAGAATTTCCATAACGGGCAGTATTTTCCAGCAGAACGGAAAATCACTGACTTTGTTTTATACTGAACAAAAATTTTATTTTTCCAAACGCATGTTTCATTCCCACAACAACATTCCAGAAACAAATATTTATTTTACGGATGGGTGTCGCTTTTGTCAACAACTGGGCAAGACTGACTATACTAATTAGTTTGTCCATCGGAAAATGATGTAATATATTGGTTTGTGCTATTGCGTACCAGTTGATGTTATTTTGTTTTTTGTCACACTGGCATGGAAAGTGTCCAAAGTAAACATGAGTTCACAGGAAATATAATGAAGAAATGCCATTACAAATCGGACATACGTGAAAAACTACTGGCACTGTTAAAAATACACTGTCCTTGAAACATGCCGACACCACAAAGTGACACCCAACTGCACTTCTGTTTTCACGAACTGACATCCGAGTAAGCGCGCACTCCGGACACTGGACTCCAACCGCATTAATGTTTGTCGATTGTGGTCAATTTTTTTAACGTATAAATTTAACTTCAGGCGCCGATTTTTGGTTTTAATATTTGGGGGACATTCCTCATTATGCCGTGGAATATAGTAAAATTTTGACCAAAACACTCCCCGGTTTGTTAGTTACGATAGGTGTCAGTTCGTGAAAACACATTTGACGTGCTGACGTCATTTTGTACCCGAGACGAGCACTAAAATGCCACTGCGTGTCAGTTCGTGGTGTCACTGATGAATTATCCTAAAAAAGCACATGCAGAAAGCTTATGATAAAGGGCCCCTGAAATTGTGTTTTTATCAACGAAATCTGTGCTATGGAACAAGTTCATTAATCTACAATCATAAAAACCCTACTTGGAAGTTGTTTGGGGGTTATTAAAATCAAGGTTTTTGATTGTTATGCTAATGAAAATTTACATATGCATGAGCAAAGTGGTGATTTCACTTTAGGAAAACACAGGAAAATCTCATTCAACTGTGCACAAAGGTTTCCACAATTTTCTCCAACTTGCTGAAACCTTTGTAACCCATGACAGTTTAGGTTTGTTTTACATGTTGCCTGTTGCAAACCATAAAAAAACTAAGGCTGGAAACTGCAGCATTTTTCCACAATTCCAGTTTGAAGTCTTATGTTTTTTCTTTGCTTTTCTGCTCTGTGTTCCTAAAGTGACATGCCCCAAACAGCGCGCTCTTTCTGTGAGTTTATGTGAAGACATTTTTAAAGTTGAAAAATGCCACTTTTTATTCATGGGGCATTAAAATGAACAGTAGTATTGTCTTTCTACACAAGTAATCCTTCATATGCAGCAAAAACTGTGCATAAAGTTATTGAGCATTTCAGGGGCCCTTTAATTCAGATAATATGGGGTTTCACTGTACCTTTACATTTTCCTGGTACCTAGACCAAGGATTCCTCAAAAGAGTCTGAGGCACTGTAGCTCGTAAGCCTGAAGAAACCTGTGAAGAGAAGACGATGAAGAAATGCTCAGTTTTAGAGGTGGGAGGAAAACCCCTACACAATTCTGTAAAGGGATAAAACCCATGGAATCAAGCAGGGACTGAGAACCCAATCCACATACTGACCCTGACGGGATTCGAACCAGGACCACAGAGGTGAAATGCGTATCATGTGGTTATTCGGATGTGGTTTTTCGGATGTTTTTCTACATCCGAAAAACCACATCCGAATATAATGACAAAGTTAGAGCTGAGGTAACCTCAGCTAGAATGCGAGGAAAGAAACGCTACGCCAACTTGATTCTAAAATGTGACGTCAGTTATTCTAAAAACATAAAAGTTATCGAACAGTTACTGTCAATATTTCGAATTACATGTATTGGCAAGCCGCCAATAATTCAACATACGACAAGGCATAGACTTGCCCAAGTCTGACTTCCCGTGTTTGGTCTATAATGCACAGCGTACAGTGCACGTACCCTCAGGGTGGCCTGTCTAATCTCTTTTCTTCCGTTTCTTGTGTCTCAGAAAGTCTTCAGAGACAGAAGAAGCGATTTAACAGGCCACCAGTCCAGAGGGCGCACTGCAGCCCATTACAGACCAAACATGGGCAGTCAGACTTGGGCAAGTCTAGGCATGGCACAAAAACTGCCATAAAAAAAAACCCAGTGTTTCCTTGTTATAAGCAGAATGTTGTATTAACAGTGTTCTTATTATCAGGGTTTAACTATACCAACAACAGGTGATAAAGAACATGACCTCTCACCTAAGGTCAAAGGTCGACCTCTGCTGATATTTCACCGGCTGCATCCTGTAAAACCAGAAGACTCCACTTCCTCATGGTAGCTCTAATGTCGATTTTTGTCGGTCTTTCGTTCTTTGCTGAAATCAGCATTCCATTTATGGGCATGCTCACATAATATTCAGCCAAAAATTATTTAGGAAAAAAGCACACAATTAAACAACTTATAATCAAGTGGAGATTTAAAAGGGGGTCGTCATCAGGGTTGTAGTTGAGTCCATCACAAGTATATCACAAGTCCAGAGCCGATAAAATCACAAGTCCGTGACAAGTCATGCACAAGTCTGTCACAAGTCCAGTAACAAGAAGCAAAGGATGAACACGCACAAAAGAATGTTGGAGTTCATTTGAATAGCTTGTGACTTGAATTAAGACCCAGGGACTTGTGAGGACTTGTGAGGACTTGTGAAGGCTTATGAGGACTTGTGATGGACTCGACTACAACCCTGGTCTGAATATGTGTACTTAAAAGTGCCCAGGCTAGACCCTATCTTTTTATTTCCAACAATTGTATATGCAAATCAGTTCCAATTTGAAATCCCGTTTACACTCAATCTGCCTTTGCCGAATCAAACTCTGCAATTTTCAAAAAGGCAAGTTGAAGCCGGGTAAATGCAAAAGGTGACTTGAAAAAAGTGAAGCCGCAAATCAGACCCGAGTTTGATTCGCCTTTTCCAAGTCCCTTTTTTATTAGGGTTGAACTCCGCAATTCGTCGGTGACACCACGAACTGACACGCAGTGACGCTTCAGTGCTCGGGTACAAAATGACGTCAGCACGTAAATTGTTTTTTCACGAACTGACACCCAACATTATCATAAATTAACAAATTGGGGAGTATTTCGGTAATTTTTTTTACTATATTCCACAAGTATATGGACGATATCATTCGTGTCAAGCATTTCTAAAGCTTTTTAAATTTCGAATTTCTTGGGTGTCAGTTCGTGGAAACAAAACATTCATGCGTTTTGATTAAAGTGTACGGAGTGCGCGCGCACACTCTGATGTCAGTTCGTCAAAACTTGTCTCCCACTGCACTGTGCGGTTTTCACGAACTGCAACAGAAGTGCACTTAATTGGGCGTCACTTCGTGGCGTCAGCGTAGTGTAAGCGTTTTACCTGAATACAGATTCAGCATTTTGAGTGTCCTTGGGGATGGTGCCCGCCGTGTCGTAAATTTAATTCAGTTCTGTAACACCTAACATCTCACGTATGCATTGCAGTCACAATTAACAGTGACTTTTGCAGTTTTAAAGGTGGGTTAAAGCCGAATCAAGATGTAGTGTAAACGCAGAAAATGTTTAGTTTTGTGGTCGCAATAAAAATGCTGGGTCTGTATCCCCCTTTGCCAATTCGAGTGTAAACACAGTGTGTAAACAAACAGCATACAATTCGCCACTTGTGTACAAAACAAGTTTTTTCCTGTATACAGTTTGTAATGTACAAAAGTCAACGTGACAGCAACCAACATGGTAACAATGTGAGGGAGTCACTCATTGTTCATGCAAGGAAATCCCCACTGTTTTACTAATAAGGTAGTTCCGTGCAAGTAGCGAATTAACACAACGATCAAAACAAAATTTGACTAAAAAACAAACCAGTAAAAATTCGTTACTAGTATTATTATAATTCAAAGCACACATTGTATACATAGTGCTGTTTAGCAGTGCTTTATATTTGATACAGAGGCACTCAATATTTAAAGGCAGTATACATGATTGGTATCTCGAAGAATCAGAAATGTTCACAGATTTGCACATAACTTACACGATATAAACATGATGACGGCAGAAAACTTCCCCTGAAATGGTTTTGTCTGAAGTGCTAGTCTTTGAGAAATGAGCGAAACAATTATTTTTCGTCTCGCGAGACGTAAAATCAATTCGCCCTAAAACCATTTTGCCCTGGACTACTTCGTCCTGAACCACTTCGCCCAAGTGCCATTTCGCCCCAAAACCACTTCGTCCAAATTACACTACTTCGCCCAAAAGCCACTTCACCCCGACACAAATGCGTGCACAGGGCAAAGTGGTTCAGGGCGAAGTGGTTTTGGGGCAAAATGACTGTAAACACTTTGACGAAAGTTAGACGAAGTACGGAGCTAGTTTTTATTCAGGTTGATTTTTATCATGAATATCTTCAATCACAACAGGTGGATAAAACTATTTGTAACAGTTTACCAATCATGTATACTAAAGATGCTGGTGGAATTTGACAGTATATTAGCAGTAATAATGAAATGTGCAAGTCTCGTATAAAATTTACTACATCCAGTGGTTTATCAAAATATACATGTATACGCTTTTTCCCACAAGAACATCAAACCCCAAGGTGAACTCACCCCGGGGTGACGCGCGATTTATCAGAAATATCAGAATGGCATGTGTTTATAACGTTATGCCATGCGCCAGCGTATGTACATGTACTATAGCCTGTAGCATGGATCAGATGCGCGACATTCATGTTGTGCTTTTGTTATGGTCAATATGAAAATCGAATATAGCACGCTTTCAAGACAGTGACGTTCGCCATTACTCGCCCGGGGCCAACACACCCGGGGAATGTGTCTCGCCCCGAGCCCAACATTTTCAACCCTGGTCGCGAACTGGGTTGAACTCGCCCCGAGGAATGAGCAATCTCGGGGGAGGCTCGGTGCGGGGTGAGACTTGCAAGTGAAAATCAGGGCTTATTATCTTTTGGTAAGAAGATTCATACAATGAATGTAGAAATGACTCTCAAGAGTCAGTATTTGTGGTGCCGACCTGGTCTTAACTTTTGGCCAATCAAATTTGCCTTTTAAAAAAAATTAGTATTTTTTTTGCCAAAAATATTCCAGCGTCAACCGGTTAAAATATTTTTGTAAAATACAATACAATTTAATATATATTATTGGTGACATATATGGCTAAACTAGGCGCCAATCTGTTAGTATTACAATGTACAAGCATGCTGTATATATAGTTGTGTAATAAGATAATGTATATTGTATATACAAGGGGCGTTCGAGATGCTTACACCATGTAACACCAACTTACACCGGAGCGTTCTTTTAGCCACCACGTGATACACGAGTCTGCCCTGGTAGCAGTCACCATTACCAGACTCCGCTGCAGGGTCTCTGGTGTAAGGCTCGGTGTAATGACGTCACCTAACAACCGCGAGTAGTAAAACATGGCGGACAGTTTGGAATCGCGACGCGAGTACGAAGAAATACACAGATTTATGACACAAAATAGGAGTGAATAGGGCTGTAAATACATTTTGCTTAATCAATACTCTTCAATAGATGTCTGTGGGCATTGACAAAGTTTATTGCGGTACTTTAGGGCAACTAATTCTGCATGGCGCCGGCTTCATTTTCCCTTTAAGTCAAACGATAACGGTGTTTATAAAGCTCCGCCCGGCAACAACCTTTGACCTGTGTTCCCAGAATTCAAAGCGAAACCCTGTGTCGTTCGTTTTGCATCTTCTGTGGGCTTCCCCGGTGTAATTAAACCCCCGGTTACACGGTGTAAGCATCTCGAACGGCCCTATAGCTGCATGTTTTCAGATCGCTAAAAGGAGTTAATTAAAAATAAATATGCATCTACTGATACATCGTCCCCTTAATATTAGAACAATCTATGTCCAAAAATGTCATTTTGAGAAAAATGAGTTTAAAAGTTTGATTGAAACTAAAAAATCATAAACTGTACATAGCATAAATAGTAATCTTATAGATTGGTATTATACTTACACCTTGTGAATGTTTATGGGAGGAAAAAAATGCACGTTTGTGTGTATAAGTAACGAACTGTACAGCAGAAATTTGCTTAATCTGTGCAGCCCTGATTCTATTTCAAACAATGCATAGATGGTGAACTTCAGCAAGGATTACTTCATATTTCTCTCCTAAAAAAAGTACCTCGATTATCTTTGAGTAATGAACATCAAACGCTCTTGCTCCGCGATTAGACGGCATAAGTTTGCCATAATTCTCCTTCAACCCGTGCATGTAGCTACTGTCACATAACATATAGCATGTATTAATCGCGAGTAATCGCGAATTTACGAGTAGTGCAATGACACGCGGAGATCCGCAGTCGTACTTGATCGTTGTGGTTCAAAACATGCTCTTGTCGGACTTTTGGCTAGCACAAAGGACGCAATGAATTGAAATAGTCGGCATACACAACAAATAGGTCACCTGCACACAGGTCGACTTTTAGGTGTGTCGGGAAACAGGCCTGTTACAGTGTAACAATATAGCATATTATAATCACAATTAATCGCGAGTATGTAATGGTACTCGAGGCGCCGCGATTAATGGAGTAGCTTAAAAATGATAGCCACGAGTACGAGTACCATTTACTACTCGCGTTTAATCGATTAATCGAGCTATTTTCCCAGCGTTAGTATAAAGCCATTCCTTTGCAAGTCCACGACGACATCTTGCCGTCCAATGTGACCGAGCATGTTAACTAGAGCCCCCAGAGTTGCGTTGGCGAGACGACCCCAATCGTGAAGGAATGAACGACACGGGTCATACCTACTCTCATGTTGGATTTTTAACACCTCGACTTGACTAACTGTGTACCCAAGGATACCTGAAATGCACATAGTAAACAAAACCATTAGGGCCGTCCAAAGTCAACATTTTTATGGTTAAAGATAGTATACATGATTGGTAAACTGTTACAAATAGTTTTATCCCCCTGTGTGATTGAAGATATGCATGATTAAAACCAACCTGAGCAAAAACCAGCTCCGTACTTCAACTAACTTTTGAGAAAACGGCAAAAAAAGAGTTTGCAGTCATTTCGCCCCAAATCCACTTCGCCCTGAACCTTTCGCCCTGAACTCAAAGTGGTTTTGGGGCGAAGTAGCATTTGGGCGATGTAGTGTTTATACGAAGTGATTTGGCACTCGGGCGAAATGGTTTTGGGGCGAATTGAATTTTTGTCTCATGAGACGAAAACCGATTGTTTTACTCATTTCTCAAAGACTATAGCACTTTAGACAAAACCATTTCAGGGGAAGTTTTCTACGGTCATCATGTTTATATTGTGTAAGTTACTACGAGATACCAATCATGTATACTGCCTTTAACTACAAAGGGTAGGAAGGGGGAGGGGGTGGGGGGAGGGGGGGGGGGGGGGGGGGGGGGGGGTTGAGGGCCACGGAGGACTTTACATGCACTGTAAAATGTTGACATTTCATGGTACTGAAAACAATTAAAAAACAGATTATAGCATGCTTGGGTGAGACTCGAACCTACAACCTTGTGAAGTTCTTACCTGCAATAGCCTGCCAGCCTCGACCAACTGGGGACGGGTTAAGCTTGTTACACAACCATTCAAACAATACAGGAGGCAGATCCTTAATGTGTGTCTGCAGGCTGATATTGGTAGGACATTTGGATGGCAGGGACACCTGTGGGATTAAAAACGATGATAGTTTGGAAAATTTGGGATCTAAGGAGGAGAAATGTGAGAAAAAGCTTCAGTCTTTAATACAGGAAACCTCATTTTGGCCTAAACTGGGGCTGTATTTGAGGCTTGTCAGAAGTGTGTCAGAAGTGTGTCAGAAGTGTGTCAGAAGATTGTCAGAAGTGTGTCAGAAGATTGTCAGAAGTGTGTTGCAAGTGTGTTGCAAAAGTCGCATGTGTTTTGCAAGTTTGCCGCTGGTGTGTCGCAGGTGTGTCACAGGTGTGTCGCAGGTGTGTCACAAGTGCGTCGCAAAGTGCGTCGCAGAGTGCGTCGCAGAGTGCGTCGCAAAGTGTGCCAGAAGTCTGTCAAGTGTGCCTCAAGTGTGCCTCAAGTGTGTCACCAGACCATAACAAGCCTATCACAAGCTTTTAAAAGTCCATCACAAGCTCTCACAAGCTTACACAAGTCAATCTTAAGTCCTCACAAGTTTTCTGTGCTGTATACCCAGGGAAATTTGCCTGGATAGGACGGTCAAATTGCACAATTTCTTGGAAGAATGTAAACAGTTTTATCACCGTTTTTCCAGACCGTGGATAAAGGAATAAGCTGACTTATACACTGGTTGGTTTTTGTCATACACATCCTTTCATAATCACAAATTCTTTCCTGTAATCTCAGTCTTTGATCTGTAGTTCTCTACGGCTATTTCAACCTTGCGCACCCAGGTTTGACCCCTATGATCATGAAAAGGTTGGCCCTTGAGGAAAACTTGAAGGTGTGGGGGAGGGGGGGTGGGTGGGGGGGGGGGGGGGGGGGGGGGGTAATCCCACTGTGTCTCATAGCTCAGTTAATTGGTAGAGCATCTGGCCAGCGAGTCGGAGGTCTCGAGTTCAAATCCAAATAAGGACCATATGTTTTTTTTTTCATCCCATAAATAAAGTATAATTTCTGCGAGAATTTGGCGAAATAGATGTACCAAAAACTGTTTAAAAAAATAAATAAATAAATAGTAAAAAAAACACCATGTAATTTCCTTGTACTAAACAACCACATTCAGAGCTAATATTCCAAGGACATGATAAAAAATCCAATCCAAACATATTAAGTTCCTGTACCGGAAATAAATAATGGGGGTCATTTCCTGACTTCTAGTGATTCCAGGGAACATTTTGTTGAGACAATACATGTTGCGTGTGTAGTGAAACGAAAGGCATTTTTCCCTAAATTGATTACTTTAACAGTTCTCGTAAAAAAAAAAAACAGCCAAAGATCCAGCTGTTTGTTTGTGTTTTGAACGACCAGTCCTCCAGTTTGGAAAACATGATTTGTTTTTTTACGGAAAATCGTGACCAAATTGTTTTCACGTTTTGGCAATTCCATGCTTAGTAACGTTTACATGTTCCTCAAAGGATCCCACCCAGCCTTTCGATTCCCGGGTTCGATTTCAGAGCGTATATGGATTGGGTTTGCACTCCGAACTTGACTGTGCAGGTTTTTCCCCCAGGGGATTTCTCTGGGGTTTTTCCTCCCACTTCTGAAACTGCAACTCCTTCTCATCATCTCAAGTTGATAATAAAGTATAGTTAAAGCTAAAACCGTATAGTTGATGTCATAAAGAGCCTTAGTTGCCGAAGATGCCATAAAAATAAAGGAGTGTGTCCAAATAACATTTTCAGCCTCCCATTTTTCCCATGGGTGTTGAGATTTTGATACCATATAATTTGTCATATTTTTCCAATTACCATTCTGAAAAAATCAACGATGTTTTGTAAACTAATTTATCTATTACATAAAGCAGTGCAGTAATTACACCAAGGGGTCGTCCATAAAGTACGTACGCATGAAATGCCGACTTTTTAGACTCCCCCTCCCCCCCTGTACGCATGGCGTATGCAGTGGCTCCAACTCCCCCTCCCCCCCTGTACGCATACGCATTCCATATATACCTTAGCATTGGTAAGCATTGGTAAAAAATGGTTCAGTACTACATGTACATGTATAGTGCTATATACTACTACGTGTAGTACGATTCGCATGTCGCCACCTAAGTCTGAAATAAATGACAAAATGTACTGTATAGATTTCTTTTTCATTTTGTTTTGTTTACTTAAAATGACACATCAAGCATCATTAAACTGGAGATTTAATGGGAAAACCTAATTTGAGGAGTGAGAAAAATGTGTGGCCTGTCTAATATGTTTCGTACATAAGGTCTGAAGCCATGGTCAACTTGTCCATCTTTTCCCGATTTACTAAAAATAAATTTTCGATTTGCGTACATACGCATTGGCTTGGACTCCCCCACCCCCCCCCCCCCCCCCCCCCCCCCCCCCCCCCCTGTACGCATGGTGTACGCAATGTCAACAACTCCCCCTCCCCCCCCTCTGTGCGTACGTACTTTATAGACGGCCCCCAACCATTTTGCTTCCACATCCAAACTGGAGATTGCAAATTTCCAGTTTGGAAATTCCCGCTCCCCCATGAATAGTATTTTAGGGAGGTATTTTATATGATTCTTAGATTAAAACGAAATCCATTTTCTGGGAAAATCTGAACAACACTAAAATAACAAAAACAACAACGATATTTACCTTAACCGTATCTGCTGGCTTGATCAACCAACGCTTAACCTGTGGATACTGATCCACTTGTTGTTTACCACACCATAGGGGAACCGGTGCTAAACCTCCAGCAATATCAATTACATGGGTCTTCCCTGGTTCCCTGAGCTGGGTGGCACACTGATGGGCAGCGAGTGGGCAGGGCGGGCCAACGGTGATCGGGACACCAGACTTGAGGTTGTTGATGATGCGCGTAATGATGTGTAGAAGATCTTGCAGTTGGTAGGTTACACTGCACCTGTGGGATAACCAAACATGAGGTGAGAGAAAAAATCAAATGGTCCTCATCGGGATTTGAACCTGAGACCTTTGACACAACAGGCAGATGCTCTACCAGTCAGCTGTTTTGAATAACGATATTCAATTCAATACTTAAGTTAAGTAAAAACTTTACTTTAGTAGTTAAGGCCTTCTAAGAATTTTACTTTAGTAAGTAAAATACTTAGATAAATTGTGACGTTACAAATTAACGCAAAGCGCAGAACTCCCTAAACAGCCAATCGAATACTGCGTGGGACGCTCCATAAACTGACTTTCTCCTGGGCATTTTTCTCATGCAAAACGCGCTACACGCGCACCCAAACAAAACCGGTCTAAACCGGTTACAGCATGCGTGTGATGTATGTAAAAAAAAACACTTAAGTGTGCTGTCCTGCCTTCTCAAAATTAAGTAAAATACTTGGCCAAAAAGAACCTTTGGAATACCAATCATAGTTAAGTTATTTTTTAAAGTAAAAAACTTAGCCACTTACGAATTGAATACCGATTTTGGCTAAGTATTTTACTTAAGCCAAAAACTAAGTAAAATTGTTAAATATTTGGCTTAAGTATTGAATTGAATACCGCTCCTGAGCAACAGATTTTACGACAATGGACTGAATGAGAGAGGACGTCAACTTCTACACCTTTCCCACTGCAAAATCTCCGGGTTAACTCGGGGGTAACTCTGGGTAAGAGGGTTAAAATATACTGACCTTGCAGCAATTTTGACGACGCTGTTTATCTCATCACAGACAATCTCCATCTCACAGTCATTAGCAAAGCAGAGGTGAGCAACTTGTGATGACTCAATACTCCACCGTCCGTGGGTTTGCCTCGCAATCCTGAAAAGTCTGATCAACCAACTTAAGAAGTATCCATCCGGGATGCTTCCATCAAAATCCAGGCAGAGATTGTACAGGTGGGGGGAGTACGGAACTTGAGGGCGTGAGTTCGTCTTGGGAGGTAGGAAGAACGGAACTAGGTAACGTTGCGCCGTCGGGGGCGAGGAAGGCTCAGGGAATGGGTAGATGATACTCATGAGGCTTAGAGAGGTCAGAAGTAGGAAGCTTTCCGCGTCCTTCTTAAGGATGTACTCCAGGAAGCTCGAGGATGCCACAAAGCTCTCTTGGAGTTTCTTCCAATGTTCCATGGCGTCTGGGAAGTTAGGGTCTTGTTGTTTGGAGAGTTCGGGGAGTGTCATCAGTTGTTTGGTGGCCGTTAGGAGGTGGCACGGATCAAGCAGAATATCGTTGGAAGCGTGACCCAGGAAATCTGAGAGGAAATCATGAATTGTAATACAATTTCTTTTTAAATATCTGTGACTGAAAGGCAGGTTTGTTTGCATTACCTACAATAAGTTAGGGATATTGGTACCCTACCAGAAAAATCAGGCATCATTTGGTCATCAATATAGCATCATAGTTATAAGCGGCATCAAAGGCATTAAAAGGGCAGCAATTAGAACCCGCCAATTGTTTCTTTATTTGGCGGGTTCCAATTGCTGCCCTTTTGATGCCTCTTTTAACTATGATGCTATATTGATGACCAAATGATGACTGATTTTTCTGGTAGGGTAGGTTGTCAATTTTGAAATTTTCTTCTCCAAAGTAACTGTTTTTACCTATTCCTGTGACAAGGTATGTCTACATGCAGAAACAATTGTCTAATACAAAATCATTCAAGGGCAACAAATTTGTCTTGAACATTTTACTTCTTCAGAAATTAACAATTAGAAATGTGAACATGGAATTACTGTGAAATGATAACGGCCACTAAAATTGAAGAGTTGGAATGAGATAAACATGAGACATGAAAATCTAACAATTTCAGAGCTTTGACTCTGACTTTGTTAATGTTTTAATCTGTTAAATGTCAAAAAATTACTTATATTTCTTGTTACGTAATCAGATTCTTTTGTTTTTCAAAATTGTTGATCGCATAAATAAGAGGGCTTTGCGACTTAGCAGATTACCTTGTTATAACAGGAACCTTGTATTATCAGGAATGAAAACGATGAAGAACAAAGGATTGAGAACTAAATCGTCCTCGTTATAAGCAGAATGTTGCATTGACAGTGCTCTTATTATCAGGGTTCCTCGTTATAAGCAGAATGTTGCATTGACAGTGCTCTTATTATTAGGGTTCCTCGTTATAAGCAGAATGTTGCATTGACAGTGCTCTTATTATCAGGGTTCCTCGTTATAAGCAGAATGTTGCATTGACAGTGCTCTAATTATCAGGGTTCCTTGTTATATGCAGAATGTTGTATTAACAGTGCTCTTATTATCATGGTTCCTTGTTATAAGCAGAATGTTGTATTAACAGTGCTCTTATTATCAGGGTTCCTTGCTATAAGCAGAATGTTGTATTATTAGAACTCTTATAATCGAGGTTCGACTGTACACAATTTACAGAATATAATTACACTGTGCAAACTCAACATACCTGCGCATATGATGTCCCCACTGTTATGAAGAAAACGCAGTAAACTGCTAAATTCACCTTCAGAAGCAATCCCCTTACATTCTGCTTTGATCGTGGCTTTGTAAGCGTAGCAAAGTCCAGCTGATTTCAGTCTCGAAACTCGCTCACGGTATAGCAAATAGCTTAATGGGTACCGGTCTGGAACAAACCGTTGCTCAAACACAGTCTGCGAGATGTGATCGCATAACTCAGCCACGTTAAAACCGGTGTCCGTATCGACTCCCGAAGTCGTTTGTGAGTTGTTCCGGGCCAGGTAGCACACGTTATAACTGTTGGTTTGGATGGACGGCAAGATATGACATTGTTCTGCGTCGTTTGAGAAATTGGACTCGTCGCAACAGCTTAAGTTGGCGAAATGGTTGGCGAGACTGTTTGCTCGCTCGTTCGGAGAATTCCACGTCGCTTGAAAGAGGGGTAAATTGATCGAAGAGTTGTATTGGAGCTGGTTGCGAAAAGCTTCGTTGAAATGCTGGTGAAGGCTTCTCCCTATGGTTTTGAGTTCGTCAAGTGGTAAGCTGTCGTCAGCTGTTATGACAAGGTAAACAGGGACTGAATTTGAAGCATAGGTGCGGATTTTATTCAGTTTTTTCTGGATGTCTAAAAAGACAGACTGCTTGTCCGACAGAAAGTCTTGGTGTGAAAATTGGAGCACAAATACAGAATGGGCAGTATAAAGGACGTGCTGGGCGTACGTGGACAATGGGTGCGACTTGAATGCAGTGATTTCAAGCTCTACCGGTACGTGATCCAATAAGGCACTCGTTCCTGCATTGTTGTCTTCGAGAAGAGATTCTAACAGATCCGTTATCCGCGTTTTAGGGTCTGTTCTCGATGGGCTTAAGTTGTATCCAGAGCTTGTTTTGGTGACAGACGCTCGATAGCACACGCCAATGTCACACGGTAAGGGTTTTGCAACCCCAGCGCCGCGGAAAAGCGAAGTTGGGAGTTTGTTAGCTTTGCTGCCAGCTACAAAGATTTTTAGACACGGAAGTCTCGGCATCTGAGTTTCAAGTCTTTCCCCGTTGCGGTCAGTCAAACAGTCAAGCCTGTCTTCGATGCTTCTTGGCGAGTCATCGCTTTTGTCCGACGATGTTTTAGAAGCTCGCGAGGAATCCCCGCTATCCATTCTCTCAAGATATCCTCCCGAGACACTTGCGGACCTCTCCTGGCTCACAGACCGCTTCAAGCCATTTCGTCTCGTCATTCGTTTCGTCCTCCCGCTACATTTGATTTCTTCGGGCCTCTGGATGACGAGCTTGACTGGTTCAGTTTTGTTTTCCAGGACGATGGATTGTAATAACATAGCCTAAAAAGAAACAGAGACTTTTAAAAATTATGATGGCCTTTATCAATCCTCCAGAACCGAGGGCATCCTTTATTTCCACACAAGGACTTGGGTGAGATTGGACATTCTGGGCAGTTCCCAGGTACCACGTCTAGACTTTTCCGGTACCGCCCAAAATTTCCATCGTACGCAACTTTTGTACTTGGCAGGGTAATTGTACCACAAGTCTATCACAAGTCCAGAGTCGATAACATTACAAGTCTGTGACAAGTCTCGCACAAGTCCAGTATTAAACAAGAAGCAAAGAATGAACACGCACAAAAAATGCCTTTATTGGACTTCATTTGAATAGCTTTTGACTTGAAGTAAGGCCCATGCATGGACTTGTGAAGTCTTGTGAGGACTTGTGATGGACTCGACTAAAACCCTGGCACACTTGGAACTAAAATTGGACCAAGACATATTTCAAAAAATGGGCGCAAGGGTGGATTCTTTCCACACTTAAATGGGCTTAAATTGAGAAAAGGCAACGTGGAAGAAATTTGAAGAGAAATGACACACTGAAAATCAGTATAGAATCACAAAAAATTATTTTTGTGAAAATTTTTCGTGAAGCGATGCGCATTAAATTTATGCGCAATAATGCGAGAAAAACCTTAGCGTGAATCCAGCATAAAGTTTTTACCTGTGATCCGTGCAAAGCTCTGCCATTAGCTGACCTGATCCAGTCCCCTATACGCACACGTTTATAGGCAGGACCATCTTCTAACACCTGGAGTATAATTGTGTACTTTTCTCCAGAATCCATATCCTTCATGGGGGGAAAACAGATATTGACTTAATTAAAACTGGAACCTTCAGAATGTTTTCGATGCCTCCACTATTATACACACAACTTCACAATAAGTTTCAGTTGTTCTGAAGAGATAACTTAGGCCCAAAAAGGGTTACAAATAGTGTGACAAAAACCCTGTGTACAAATTTCCAATATACGCTCGTAACCAGGACAGACACTTGTGTTACCGGTACATTTTAGGCCGTCCCAGTTACGAGTGTATAATAATTTGTACACAGGGTTTTTAGAAAGGCATGTTGTCACACTATTTGTAACCCTTTTTGGGCCTAAGTTATCTCTTCAGAACAACTTATTTCTTTTATTTTGAGACCAGACAAAGTTATTTTCTGGAAAATATGGTCCGTGTTGCCAAAATGCCCCCTTTACCATCTAACGACTCTTATACAAACAAATCTACCAAATTTCCCAATGAAAAACAGGTACAAACTTTACAAAGAACGGCTCATGGGTGTCAATATTTTGTCTAAATAAACCAGACAAAGATTGACATGTTTGCATACTTCTTTGTGCAGAGCAGAGCTATGGCAATACAATTTTACTTTTCATTTCTATTATCAATAATTATTTCTAGAATTGAAACTAAGGATTCCTCAAAGGTGCCCGAGGCACTGTAGCTCCTAAGCCTGAAGAAACCTGTTGAAGAGAAGACGATGAAGAAATGCTCAGTTTTAGAGGTGGGAGGAAAACCCCTACACAATTCTGCATAGGGGAAAACTCCTGATATCAAGCAGGGACTGAGAACCCATACATGTGTAGCTGTGACCCAGACAGGATTCGAACCAGGGCCACAGAGGTGATGGAAGGCAATGAAAAGTGTGCTACGCCAATCCGATTCCCAAATTTTAAACAATTATTAAAAGACAAAGTACTTACTTGAATATTATTGTATTTGAATCCGATCGACCCATTGTAGTCTCGCCGTAACCTCACCGTTTTAGTGGGCATTTCCCATTTTCCAATCTTCCATGGTTCCCTGCATGACGTTTTGACCACCTTCTCTAGTTTTTCTTTATTTGTGAGGCCATCCCAGTTCTTACACACATCGCAACAATCTTTCGTTTTGTTGTCAGCACGAGGCGGTGTGGTGTAGTCGTGTAAACTGCGCAAGAGGCGAAGGCTACTTGAATCCACAGAAGATGGACTCGTCCCCGGGGTCTCCTTGGACCTGCGACTGGACTCGGACGACGAGAACGAATCGTTACTGCTCTGTGACGTGTGCATGTGTCGCACAGTGCCTCCGTCTGCGGAGCTTTCCATTTTCTTATAATCTTCCGAACGCCCCATCTCACGAGGTGATGAGTTTTACTTAAAAATCAGAGTGGTTAAAGGCAAATTGAAGTCAAATCGAGGTGTAGTGTTAACGCGGCAAATGTTCAGTTTTGCGGTCGCAATAAAAATGCCGGGCCTGTTATCCACCTCAAAAATGCAGGACGACTGGGTGCTTTATATGAAAACATCTCGAGTGCCGAGGATGATTAAACATGCTGGCGTGGATATATTCACAAATGATCACACAAAACTGCAGTGCTTCAAACAACAACTGGATAGCTCGATGATGTCACAGTTGAACACAATCCCAGAATAAGCAGATGTCCAATAAAATCAGGTTTATAAAACAATCAAGTCAACCCTTGACGAAACGTCGGCAATGACAATATGGTTTTATGCACAAACCGAATTAAGGCATACGACCTATTTAACAAAGGCAACTGGCTTTCAAATGCTGTATGTTGCGATTGCATGCACTTCAAACACACACACATACATACATACTGTGGAATGCCAGTACGTCACACCTAATGTATAGTCCACATACAGTGTGCAGCCAATTATTCTGTTTCCTGAGCTGGTGGCAAGGTTGACATCGATCTTGACCTGTTGAAGGGAAAATATGTGGAGAGTTTTATTAGCTAGTTGCTGTTCCTTGGTTACTCAAGGATGTCTGCTCAACTTTCAAGGAATTGGACCCCACTGAGATTCAAAAATGTTGCAATCTTCTAAATTCACTTTTGTTTCCATTTGTGTATACCAGAATTAACTACGGGTTATGTATTTACATGTTTCAGGTAAATAGCGTCGGTGTACATATACAATGGAGGTCGGAAAAGCCTACCTCCATGGGTGTACTGACCTACACTTCCTTTCACATGCATGTACTTAGTATCCACTTGACCAGACTAGAATGTTGTTGCTATGAGGTGCACGCGACAGGTGTGAAGCAAAGAATCAATACAGTGTTCACCATGGGAAAGAATAGCAACCAGACTGTTGGTTACCAGGCAATGACATGCACCACGTAGCAAATAGCAGGTGACTATTGCGTGTGTCTTGTCGGTACGATACACTCATTGATGCGGCATGCACGCTCATCAGATCGCGCTACCGTGCCGCACAAATATAATATCAATACAGATATGAGTCTTTCCACAGTAAAGGGGGCATTTTGGCAACACAGACCATATTTTTTTCCAGAAAATACCTGTCTGGTCTCAAAATAAAAAAAATAAGTTTCAGTTAATTGTTCTGAATTAAGAGACAACTTACGGCGTAGGCCCAAAAAAGGGTTACAAATAGTGGGACAACATATCTTATGCCTTTCTAAAAACCCTGTGTACAAACTTACAAAATACGCTCGTAACCGGGACGGCCTGGAATGTAACACAAGTGCCCCTTTACTGTGGAATATACTAATAGTAGGTTGAATCTGTATCTGAGCTCTATCGCAGTTAACATTTTGATAGTCATAAAGCCCGCCGCACACGTGAGGTATATAGTTTGCTGAGCAAACGGTCCTTCGTGGCCGTTTCCTCAGCACTTGGCTCACGTGTGCGGTGACTATTTTGCTGCATTTTTTGCCTCGCGAGGCCATGAGACAAAAATCTAACGTGTTTGATTTCTTTTGCCTCGCATGGCCAAAATCTCACGTGTGCGGGGGTGCTGAGCCAAGTGCTGAGCTAAAATAAATGTAGCTGGCCAATTAAAAACCATCCCCATATTCATGTAATATGAATACAGTGCGCGCGAGCACCGCTAAGGTCACCAAACTTTTGCTAAAGTGTGGTGACCTTGGCGGGGTTCGCGTGCGCGCGCCGTTTTCGTATCGCGTGTGTGGTTTTAATTGGCCAGCTACATTCATTTTAGCTCAGGACTTGGCTCATCACCCCGCACACGTGAGACTTTGGCCACGCGAGGCAAAAAATATCAAACACTTTATATTTTTCGCTCACAGCCTCGCGAGGCAAAAAACGCAGCAAAATAGCCACCGCACACGTGAGCCAAGTGCTGAGCAAACGGCCACGAATGACCATTTGCTCAGCAAACGACCTCACGTGTGCGGCGGGCTTAAGGTTCTCCCCAGTACAAGTTTGAAAATATGTGGTAAATTTTTTAGCTACATGTACATGTATTCTTGAGTCTTAAAAAAGGCTCTTTTGCACATTTACATGTAAATATTTGTAAATATGCACAAAATAAAAAAATAAAAATTGGCAGGAAGCATTTATTAATTTGAAACCCAAAGCAAAAACTTTATGGAGGCCGACTAAAAAAACAATCCTATGGATATTTGTCAACATTTTTCCCACCGTTAGTTTAGAGCGCATTAGGAAATTCAAAATGCAGAAATCTGCAGAAACATGAAAATTTCACATGTATGGCATGGGTCTGTTTTAATTCAACTGGACAGCCCGATCATTTGGGGAGGCTTTCTAGCTGGCCCGAGACTATTTCAACTGTCATTTGCCCAACGGACCAGTGCTAAAATATAATTTGAAAGCTGAACCGTAAAGGCACGTACTGTTTGAGACTTTTCTTCAAAATATTCAAGTCTAAAATCTTGTAGGTCCAATAATTGTTGTAGATATAATATCACTTAATGCTGCATAGGGGCGACCCGCCGGTAAGACTTTGCCAGACGACCACCGAAATTTCGGCTAAAAGACCGATTGGACACCAAATCTCTGTAACCCGAAGCTTCCAAAAATGGTTCCACACCTAATAAAAATGGTTCTCGATTTTAAAAAGATGGTCTTTGACCGTAAAAAAAAGGTTTTTGACTTCCAAAATATTGGGGCTAGGCCAAATTGTCGCCCTAACCAACCGCATCGCCCTAATAGGACTCTCTACACAAAAAGTGTCGCCCCATTGGATAAAATAGAGAAATAAAATTAAAAAACCATACAAACCTTATCCAGGCAAGCCAAAATATCTGCTATTAAACTCAACTCAATGCCTATTCAAATTCAATCATGTGCAACACAGGTGTAGGGCGAGGCCGATTGAGTTTTTTATGACATTGAAATACACAATTATTGTTACCGTGGACGAGTGGTTTGGGTGACTGACTCGCAATCACAGGTGAAAACTTGGGGTTGCGGGTTCGAAAATCGCCCCGGCTGGGGTACCTGTGCCCTTGAGCAAGGCACTTAATCACCGTTTGCTCCATCCTTCAAAAGGGATGTAAAGCTGTTGGTACAGTGTGTTACTGTTAGGTATCGGTAACGCACTTTAAAGATCCCAGAGCATTCTTTCGTGAAGAGCAAGGGGATTCCCCTCTGGTCGTTTCTAATTCATCATGGGTTACCTTACGCTTAGAAAATTTTCGAACCCCTTTTAAAACATAGAAATAAATTACCTGAAATGGCTGGCTGTCTATTAAAAACTGAGCTTGTTACTAAAAAAAACCCCAATTTTAACTTTTACTTTCATTGGAAAACAAATGGTTTACAGACAGTTGGCCGAAAAGGTTTCCATTGCTTTGCTTGTGTACCGAAAGTAGAAGTGATTTTCATGAGAACTTCAGAGGCCAAATGAAGTGAAAGCGATTTTCTAAAGAGGTTTTTATTCGGGGTTAATCGGCTAAACAACTAATGTTTTGATTTTACATGACTTGGAAAGCATAACTTGTTTTTTTTATCAGATTTGAGATCAAAAAAATTGGTCCCGCTTGGATAGATTAGGCGAAACAAAATAAATGGTGCGTTTACGGTAACGGCCTAAACAAAATCCAGGTAGGTAGGTAGGAAAATAAATTTATGTTGTCATTTTTTTTTACAATTCAGTTCATGCATTTGCGTGTTGTTTTGCAATGTTTGAAACTCACTATTAACCATGTTCATATACAAGTGTAGAAAATGTTACGTTCGTTGGAAATTATTGCAAACAGTGCTCATTTTAAATTATGAACTTGATAATTGGTAATAAAACGTTTGAGGTCGGCAATTTGGCCTCGAAAATTCCAGGTAGGTCGGGTTACTGTAAAAACACCATTTATTTTGTTTGGCCTTAGAAACAGCGGCATCACCAGACTTTTTCAAATGGGGGAGGTACATGTACATGTATACCCAGCAGATATGTGGCAAAGGAACTCCCCCCAACGCCCCTATTCCTCAACACACTTTTTCCTTTTGTTAACACACCTTGTTTAGGGGCATGGGTACCTCGGCCGGGTATTGAACCTGCAACCCCAAGTTTTCACCAGAGCATTGCGAGTCAGTGACCTAAACTACATGTACTCGGCCAAAGTTTACCTAAGGATACAGTTACCTAAACAGACAAAAAGAAAGTGGTATTATTATCAGTTGTTGGAACCGAACACTAGTAACACAGGTTTATAGTTCAGTCAATTTACGATTTAACCTACATGTAGTACTAATTGCAATAGAAATCATTCTAACATGAATCTATAGGACACAACATTCAATAAACAACAAATGAAAAATTTAATTGTTTCTTTTGAGTCAAAAGGTGTTTTTGAAGCAGTTTTTGAAGACAAATTAAGAATTAATAATTAGTTTGGTAACGTTCCTCAGTCTGTATGTTTTGTAATAGTGGATGAGTAGCAATACGACCACTTGCGAGCAGACGACGGCGTCTCAGAAACTAGTCTGGTAACGTACTTCAACCCACATGTTTCGCAATAGGTGCATGATAATCACGACCACTTGCGAGCAGACGGCAGTGTCTAAATCAGGTGCTCGCTTTAAAAGAAAAATGCTCTTATTTCTACGAGGATGGTCGAATTTTGGGATTTCTTTTTGTAATAAGCACATTGACAATACAAGAACTACATTTGTTTTAACCAAAAAAAATAAAGGGAAAAATCGTAAGATATATTTTACTTTATTTTTGGCATGGACCTTATCACCATCTCCATATTATATAATTTTTCTATACAACACTGCTATTTTATCCACACAAGCGAAAATTAACAATTATTACAAACCAATTTACAAGAAGGAATAACCGGTAGGGCAGTTGTTTGACCACTAACTATGAACAAAATCCCCGAAATGTGAACAAAAACGTGTCTGTTTCGTTTATAATGCCTCATCTTTAGCAGACGACAGGAAATATTTCGTCTGTTACGAGTAGTCACGTTTCCCGAAGATTGTTACATAATGTGCACTGATTCCCGATAGGTAACAGACGAAATAGCGCCCTCAAGTAATGATTAAAAAACAACATTTACCGCGAATTGGCGTGAAATAAAATCACATTTTCACTCATTAGAAAATATTAGATTTTCAGTATGTTAATGAGTGATTTTTTATACACCAGCCAGTGTTGTAATGCATTCTATTGCAATTAGTTCGAGGTCAGGCACAATTTTTCCATAAATTGACCGGACTATTACTTTACAGAGAGGTTTAATTCACAATGGCATTCATGAACTATAAAACCATGATCCACAGATAATACAAGTATGTACACGTATTATTTCCATAAAAACAGGAGCCAAAGTGTGACATTTTGATGCATTTGTAAAAACTGCCTTTTCAAGTTAACAAAATTGTTTAAAGAAATTCCTGCGTAATTTATAAATAATGTAGAATATTTAAAATAATTTACAAAGGGTTAGACATGTCTTAGTATCATAGTCTTAAAAATATTCAAGAAAATTGTTTCACGACGTAAGGGGGAGACTCCAAGGCATTTTTTCTTGCGATTACATTTCAAGTCTTTTTGACCAGTTTCATTTTGGAAAAGGTAGTTGCTGATTTTACCCAGCTGTAGAATCTAGACTTTATTGATTCAAATTACATTATGAGCGAAATTTGTTACATTTTGAGCAAAAGTTTCAAAATGTTACATTTGCGTTAGAAGATTGCACAAGTTTATTGAATCGGTCTCGTTATGTTTTGGGTAGTATTATTATTACTATTATTTATTAATGTACAATATAGTACAAACATACAATTTAACCAAAACAAATAAATTATATGTGTTAAAAATACATTTAAATAAAAACAACCCAATCCAAGTAGGCCAGGATAGACAAAAGTATACTAAAATACTGTGGCTCGAAAGCCTGCCATTCCAAACTTGGAGAGGTTACGAATAAACAAAGACATACGGTATAAAGAAATTAAAACAATTTGTAAATTTATATATTATTTATAAAAAAATAAAATTAAAAACACAAAACACAAAACACAATTAAAGAAGAAGATATATTAGGAAAAAATTGAAAAGGAGAAAAAACAAAAAAAATTGAATTTTTTTATCAAAGGTAAGAAGTTTCTAATCACCAGTAAATGCAATGAGAAGTAATGAAAATGTGACACTAAAATGTACTCCAGAATCTAGAATCTATCAACAGATAAAGGTGGTGTTCGATTCATGAGGTCATATATTCTTTATATGTATGCTGGGGGTAATCGTTCTCTGAAATCTGGCAATTATAAAAAATCAACTCCAGAAGTGTTAAGGGGGACACTGTGTCCCGTTTTCATGGAATGACCCATATTACATGATCACAAAAATACCCAAGCACTTAGTTTTAAACCTTGGATCCTTTATTTTTAGAACACGGATCATATACATGTACATGTAGGCCTACGCCTGTTCCTACATGTGTACATGTGTAACAATACTGGCCGTATTAAAAGGCATGTTGCATGTAGAAATTGTGTATACATGTATGTAGTTATTCAAAACCGAAAGTTTACATACGGCCTACATGTGTAATTTTTAAGACGAACTACAGGAGGTTAAGTGGACTAATTGTTCTATAAAGGTTTTGCAGTGATGGGCTATTTCACAATAAGTGGTCATTTGAGTAAATTACAGTATAACCCATCCTGGATAACTTTATCAGTGCAAATACAGGTTATGAGTGATTTTATATGATGGGTAATATGAAGGACAAGCTACAGAACTATTTTTACATAATTCCACGAGTTATTCGTTTTGAATTTCGTCATTTACATATGTAGATGTATGCATTTTAAACACCATTTTGGAGTCTCATTTCAAGTTTTACATTAGTTTTAAGTGGAATCATTTGTGGATGATGCATTATTGTGGTGAATTTGGTGATCAATCATGGCTATATACAATATTGTGAAACTTGGGTTGGTGTAATTCGGTCGAAAAATGTTAATTTTATGAACATTTCAAAATAAAGTGGATTTCCCGTTAAATAAAATATGTAATGTCCTCTCCAAGACAAGGTATTCATGACAAAGGGCTGTATACTCCCCAGGGAGCTGAGATGGTATATGGAGTGATTTAATGGAGCCCTATGATCAGGGGTAATAACAATGCCTACATGTAGATCGGGTTTCTGGGATAAGTGCACGGTCAATTATTATTGTCTATTATTATTGCAAAGGTGTATCATATTCCTGGAGCGCTAGCAGCGTAACTACATGTAGGGTGAGACATCTGAGGGGGCACCTGGGGGTGCACACATTTTTCCAGGGGAGGGGGGACTATTCCTCAAAAATGTTGTAAAATTGTGAAAAATACGGGGGGGGGGGGGGGGGGGTGGGGGGGGGCACGGGGGTGGATGGTGTGGGGCACGGACACCCCCTAGTTACACCACTGCCGAGCGCATGTGTACATGTACATGCATTACACACATACTTGTCTAAATGTTAACAGAAATCATACTAAATTTTGAAGTGTCAAAGAACAGCCATAACAATCTGTTGATTTTGATACTACCTGTAGAAATAATTGCCAAAAGGGCAAATTTATTATCAAAAACATTGCTGGTTTATTTAATATTATTCAAAATCATCAACAACTAGCAAACATAAATCATGCTCCACGACCAGCAGACTACATGCCTGAGTCGTGACTTTTTCAGACCTCTGGCAAATTGCCAAACAGGATGAGGTCATAATGCAAACTGCAAAACAACTAAACCACGCATGTGCAGTAAATTAAATCTACATGTACATGTAGGCCTAATTTGCATGGCTCACACAGTAAAGCCCTTTTCACACGAGGCCAAAAAACTCGCAAGGCTTGAGATATTTTCTCATGCTTGAGAAAATCTTACAAAAGTGCCATCGTGTGAAAGGACACCAATGCTTGAGAGTGACAAGCATTCCTTGTGAAATTTTCTCAATCCTTGAGACATTTTGGCGGAGGTCCAGACCTATGACAAAATATTCCGCTAGCGGAAGATTTCTCAAGGTATCCTTGAGAACGATAGTGTTAAATGATACAACGTCCTTTGCGACAGTCAACGCAACACACATGCGTGGATACATACACCGTGCACGACCTTTGTGACAGCGCATTATGTACGCGCCCCGGTCCCCGCAAAATTTGAAGCAAATGCATTCAGCAAGTATGTCAACCAGTCATAATGGCTCTGAACACCATTCTGATAATTAATTTTGACCATGCAATCTACTTTTGATTGGATGGTGGACGTCTCCATCATAGCCCCATGACGTGTTTTATTCCGAAAAATTCGTCTCCTTGGCTAGCTGCTGGTACCAGTGCACACAATCAATGGTCTGACAGTGGCAAGAGGAAAAAGCATTCCCGTCTTGAGGAATGCCAGTAACGTTTTCGCTGTTTCGTGTGTAAGTACGCCAAATCACCCTACCGTGTAATTATAAAGTAAACAATCCCCGTTTGTAATTCATCTTTAACCTTGCGAGGCCTTAAAACTTCACTTTAATAAAATTGGCATATGGGTCTTATTAATAGCTCTAGAGCCTCTCTTGGGAAGACAAGATAATTTTTTTAGTAACTGCTTTGATCTTCTCCTAAAAAAGATGAAATAACTAGTTCTCAGAAGATAGGCAACAAATAGTCTTACAACATACATGAAACAAGGACAGATCAAGATGTCCCAGAAGTGTCTGTCCTTGTTACGTAAGTAAATGGGAAATTTGTACAGGGTGGTTTTAGGGAAGTACATTTATGTTGCTATACTTATTATTACAGCCATTTTGGGGCTTAATTTATCTTCTTAGAGCAAGTTAAAATTATTTTTATATATTTTGAGAGAAGATAAAAACATTTGCAGGAAAATATTACTTTGATTGCCAAAATAGTCTCAAGACCTGAGAAAGAGCCATCTGTGAGATTAATAAGGTGTTTCATAATTGGCCTTTCCTGGAACTTAGGAGATGATAATGCTTTAGACAGGTGGGGGAGCTACATGTACATGTAGGGCACATAAAAACAGAAGGCGCAATGGCAATTGATATGAATGATTGCCTGTCAAATTAATAAAGAGTCAAACAGCTCGGTGTTCGACCCCGAGCTCAGGATCAGCTCCAGATCACAAACTGAGTGTAAACGCTCTCGGAACCAAATTGGCCTAGGCCCCGGATCAGACCCCGAGATTTTGGTCTCGCGCACGTCGGCGGAGGGACAAACCCCGAGCTCAGGATCAGTTTGCGGTTAGATTTTAAGCAATTAATCTTGACCGCATCCGCTCAACAGCCGTTGCAGGGGGAAAGCCCGCAAAATTAAAGTGGCCTTAGTTGCACACGAGCTACATGTACATGCACACATTGTTCTGTATGCTGTACACACATAGAGCATGACCTTTGACTGCAACTGTTGGTGCTGCGCTCGAGATCAACTACAGTATAAACATGGCACTCTGAATCATTGCGATTAACACCCACACATTTTTATCAGGGGATCAATCTTGATCCAGAGCTCGGGACCACTGTAAACACGGTGTAACAGGGGGAGGGGCAGGGAGTGGGGGTGGTGGTAGGGTGGGAGAAAAAGAAGGAATAAAAGTGCTTGGAGAGGAAGGAACTTAAAATTGTCAAATATCAAATCCTCTGCGAGGTAATTTAAATTTGCAAGAGCCAAAGGGACTTGCAACAGGCCAGCCAGCTGTCATTTTGTGCAATAAATTAATATTTTTATTATTCAATGCGATTCTTGCATTTAAACTCCCTCCTATCTTTTGGGTGCAGGTGCAGGAAACAATAACATGGGGAAACCCCTAGCCAACCCAGGCCCTAGCCAACCCAGGCCCTAGCTGGGCCAGCCATGGCCAGGGGGGTAGGGGTCATGTTGCATGTCAGCTAATACATACATGTACATACTAAGAAAGGCATACATGTTTTCGTTGGATTAAGCTAGAAGGACATCAAATGCGCTACTTACTAGTTTAAAGAGCACATGGTTATTTGGGGATTTGTATCAATGAAATCTATGCTTTAAACCTCTCTACTCAGTTACAGTCATAAAAATTATATTTGGAGTTTTTTGGGGGGTTAAAACAAAAGTGTTTAGTTCTTTATGCTAATGTAATATATGCATATTCATGAGCAAGTATTAACATCAAGTGTTTTTCACGTTTGTATTCTGAATTACAAGGACAAAACAGGCATGATTAACATTCACTCCATATATTTTCCATTCAATACTGCACAGGCTGTTTTGTGTTCTTCTCAGGATGTTGTCAAAACCCTGTTTATCAACAAACCAAGTGACCTCGAGCGTTTCAGAATTTTGGGTGAATAGGGTCGGAACTGCTTTGCGTTTTAAACAAAAGGCTGGCGATTTTGGTGTTTGGTGATGGTGTTGTAGACACATACACCTCCTTGATAAACATGAAAACTTAAATGTGGACGGGGACAGCTGTTTAAGCATGGGTTTAAGCTACCACGAGTACTGAGAAAATTATGTTAGACTAGTTTTTTTGCTGTTTAAATAAAATAATCATCGGCAAAAAGCGAACACTGCGCAAAATAAACCCTTTCACGGTTATCGACGCCATCTTGTTCAAGGGGCACTTCGAACACGTGTTGCCGTGTGCGTATCGTAGCTAATGCACAGTGACCTAACAATGCATTCGTATACGATGTGCATTTGTATACAAGACGCGCATGTTTTGCACCCGAGGGTGGAAATTTGTCACCTAAATGTTGCCCCAGGGGTGGGGATTTTGTCATGCAAAAAGTGACAATCCCCATCTCTTAGGTGGGGTAGCCCACAGGAGGGATGGGTGGGGGAAACAATTGATAGGTGCATAATATTTCAGACACATGCTTTTTCACAAGGAGGAACATGTAGGACTAGACTAGTATTAGTAAAGATTTACAAAATGGCAATTGAATTGGGACAAAATTTCAAATCAGCTAAAATAAAAGTGAATCATTCCGTCCACATGTAAATTCACTTTCAGCCTTCTAAAAGAACAGACATGGTGACCAGGCCTCGGCCCTCTTTTAAAATCAAATTTAACCTTCTTAACCCCCACTTCCCATTATGCCACTCTATTCAGCCATCTCCTCTCCCCCGTCATGTCAGCAGTCAGTGCCTGTCCCCAGACCCTACTTCCAAATACTGAAAGCCGTCCAGATCAAACTGTACGGCTTTCAAGAGCAGCATTTTTTCCCCCATCAAAACCGTTGCTCAAATGGAATCTTTAGTTTACTCATTTTACAGGAAATTGCTATTTTTGGTAAAATCAAAGTCTCTATACGTTCTACATACCTCCCTGGCTGAAATTGTCTGAAAAGTGGCGTACAATCGTCCGTAAAACCCGAATCTTTCAGGAGCAGTCGTACCGCATGTCTTTTAGGTTTTTTCTCCTTTTCAAGATGGCGTCTGCTTAGACCATGTAGACTCGGCGCAGTCGGTCTTTGGGCCACCAGCACGCAGTACAGACAAGGGGGCGCTGTTCACATTAATTCGCTATTGCCATCCAACTCCCCTTCCCTCCCTCCCTCCCTCCCTCCCAATTAAACCAACTGTAAAACAAAAATCAGAAAGGACTCGATAAGAACCACAGAACCTCTCGAAACTATACAATTCCAGGCGCCTATAGCTTTTGAGTAAGGATGCCGCCAACTTTTTTAAGCACCTGCAGCCGATTTCACGAAGCATTGCGCAGCTTGCGCAACTTTTGACAAATGGCGCAAGCTTCATAGCCTGCGTGTTATCTTCGGAAGAATGTTGCGCAACTTACGCAATAAAATGTTGCGCAAGTGGGTTTACGCAGTGCGTTATGATTCGTGAAATCGGCTGCAGGTGCTTAAACAAGTTGGCAACCGTGTAAACAACGCAATTGTCAATTGTCATTTGGAAGTACCCAGACCCCACCACAGTCCCACCTGTCACGTTCAAGTCAATTTGCTCTTACCTGATTTTCTGCAAATCTACGCCAACAACCACCTCCCTTTCTTCATATGGCGATTTCGGCTTCGTAACGTTACGAATAAGATTCCCCACTCAGGGCCAGGGTAATTTGTCAAATCCTGCCTCAATCTTCACACAAACACGTGTATCCGAAACACACTCGCCTCCGAAATGTTGCAGACGATTTCGTTGAAACTGGAAAGTGGAAAGTCCCTAAACCAGAATTTGCGATAGCGCCCCCATCGGGCAGATAAAACTTTAAAAAATTACGGATTAAAGGGATTCACAAACTAAGCATTTCAACATGAAAAGTATTATGATTAAAACCCACTCTAAGGAAGAAATAAATATCGTTTAAAACTTCATAAAATGTTAAAGACTTCAACTGAAAATGGCTTTAAAAAGTTCTTATAAATTGTCACAAACTTTTAATAAAACTTTAAAAAATGTCGAGAAATTCCCTCCCAACTCCATCTACAAACAAACAAAATACTTCTTCCTTCCAGAGTCGTTTTTACCTCTTAGTCTTTATTAAACGATGCAAATTAATATGCAAATTACCTCAATAAAAGTTTAAAAAGATGATAACAGGAATACAGTTATTCTTGTTAACTAATTTTGTTTAATTTCACAAAATCTGAAGATCGTGAAAAGCCGGATTTTACCAGTTAATTGCTACAAGCCTTTTGTTTTTGGTTGACCCAAATAACCAAACTGATAATACAAGGAAAGCATTACCTTTAATACTCAACTTAAATTCACACACATGGGAACAATATTTATAAATATCTATAAGGAATTAGGAATTTTGATTGGTTAAAAGTGGTATGCACTAGGGACGGGACGTTTAACCGGTTAACCGAAAAAAATTGAAAAAAAAACAGTTTTGCCGAACGTTTAAACGAAACCCAATTTTAAAGAATTTACAATATTTTTCAGGGGGTTATTTGTAATGACTTCATGAAATTGAAATAAATTTATATGATAAAGGTCAATGATTATTTGGGGGGCCTAGGGGTATTGTGTACATTATTGCACATGCATTTATAAACACCAGCAACAATCTTTAGTGTCGGCCGAACGGTTAACCGACACTTAAAGGAATTGCAAACCGGTTTTTGAATTAACCGTAAATTGAAAGTTATTCGCTTTCAAATGAGACATCAACGGGAAAACAATCGACCAACGTTTGGTTATCGAACAATTACTGTCAATATTTCGAATTATTCAAGGCATAGACTTGCCCAAGTCTGACCTCCCGTGCTCAATCTGAAATGCGCAGTGCACCTGCGCCCTCCAGACCAGTGGCCTGTCCAATTTGTTTTCTTCTGTTTCCTCCGTCTCAGAAAGTCTTCCAAGACAGAAGAAAAGAGATTTGACAGGCTAATAGTTCAGAGGGCGCGCTGCACGCACCACACATCAGACCAAACATGGGAAGTCACACCTGGGCAAGTCTATAGGCAAGGCCTATAAAAAAAACAGTGTTTTTCACAGAGTTGCCGATGTCTAAAATAAAAAGTATGATATGTTTTGTCGTTAAAATAAAGTAAATGCTTTTAAAAATTCGTTTGGATAATAAAATTATTTTGCCGAAAACCACGGACTGTATATCTTTAACCGACATTTTTTTGTAATGCATAAGCATTAAGGGCAAATTTGTACTAGCTATTACCGGTTAAAGGGTTAACTAGCCACGCAAATACCTACTATATATTTAGTCCTGCAGAGGCAATTCATAGCAAAGTGTCTTGCTCAGGGGCACACATTACAGGCAAAGTCTGGGTTCAGGGTGTTCAGGAGTATACAGTCTTTGCACCGGCGGCCATGACAGGGGGTAGGTAGTTTTTTGATATTTAAATGATGTGACAATAGATCCACAAAGTGCCTACTCGTGCATGAAGCACAGTGATAATGTGGCTGACCCCCTGTCAAGGCCGCCCGTGCAGAGGGTCTAATCAGGAGTCTTGGGGCTAATTAGGTAATTAAATAATTATATAAAATTGTTGCCACTAACATAATTACTAGCATTTAACATTGCGATTTTAACCTACATGTATACTTTCCCGCTTTTTAAACTAATATGGTTTTTTTCCCCACAAATACAGTAAAAGTGCATCCACACTGAAGTGAATTGCGACGGAAGCAGCAACTGACGGCGACGGAAGCAGCAACCGACGGCGACGGAAGCGGCAACCGACGGCGACGGAACGTCAACGTCAGTGGCACCACTCAAAGTTGAAAGTTTTCAACTTTTGGCGTTTACCGTTGTCGTTTCTAAACTCCTCAAAAAGTTTGGAAAGTTTGACTGACGATTTCTCTCTTGTTACTAAATCATTTCCCTTGAATTTGGTATCATTAGAAAGCCCTGTTATTCCTCTTTACAGTGATGTGTCATTTGTTATGATTAATCAATTGGGGGATGTGCAGTATAGCGGAATTCAGGGGTGGGTGAAAAGTGAAATGTCACAAAATTCACTGCTATTGTCATGCAGTGCATTCCCCTTTTGCTTGGAGGATGGGAATGTGTCAATGCACTTTTTGACAACAGCAATGCATTTTGTGACATTTCACTTTACACCCGCCCCCGTATTCAGCTGTGCTGCACATCCCCCAATTGCTTAATCATAACAAATGACACATCATCGTAAAGAAGAATAACAGGGCTTTACCAATGATATAAAATTCAAGGAAAATTATTTTGCAACAAGTGAGAAATCGTCAGTCAAACTTGACTTTCCGAACTTTTTTAAGGAGTTTATATTGGGCGCGCGACCAAAATAAAACGGCAGCAGAACGGCAAAATGCTCCAGTCTGGACGCTACGTACAGCTGATAGCAAGTTAATAAACTCTGATTTTTGCTAAATTACTTTTAAAAGAAACAAATCGCTGCCTCTCTGCAAATGTACACTATTAGGCCTGCCAATTAGATTATACTATTATGCTCGTTTCTTTACATTATGTATAGACGTTTTCGAATTTGTACAGAATTTACAGATTTTACATCTATATATGTTGCATATCCCTTTCCATCACAGGATTTTGACAGAAAAAGAAGTCCCTTTTAACAAATGTACACGTGTGATCGAAGGGGATATGCATGAAGAAAGTTCATTTAAGTTCAAAAACGTGCACTGCACGGGTTCATGCACTATAAGGAAACATGATTGGTAAACCGTTACAAATAATAGTTTCATTCCTCACGCATCCTGTTTTGGTTTGGTAACGATGCCAAGGTCACAAAATTCAGATGGTTTGGCATGCGACCTCATTCCTAAACCAAAATGATGTAAAACATGATGCATGCACATAATGCCAGGCATGTTTTAATTGGTTTGTTGTGGCGTCAAAGGGAACAGAAGGGGAAAAAAAAATTCTACCCAAGTGAAATATATGTTGTCTCATACCCAGACCTCCGGGGGATGCTCGGCCATCAGATCTGGGGAATCACATTGAGAGCTCATCGATGATTGGTTAAAGCCCGCACCGCAACGCTTTTTGCCATTACCATAAGCACCGCGGGTAAAGCTCAGAAAGCTGCACACAAATCAGTACCATAACGCACCCCAAATGATCTTTACAAGAAACATGACATGTACCTTCTTCACCCACATTACATTACAGGTTCCTATTTAGTAACTGGCCGAATGGTTTGGGTCATTGACTCGCAATCATGGGTGAAAACTTGGGGTTGCGGGTTTGAATCCGGCTGTGGTACCTGTGCCCTTGGGCAAGGCACTCAACCACAATTGCTCCATCCTTCGGAAGGGATGTAAAGTGTGTTAGGTAATGGTAACATACTCTAAAGATCCCAGAGGCATTCTTTCGTGAAGAGCAAGGGGATATTCCCCGGTGTCTCTGGCCATTTCTAAATCTAATTCTTCATGGGTTTCCTCACGCTTGCGAGTGACGCAATGAGCACTATTGAGGAATCCTTGGTATGAATACCAAAAAGAAATATTAATAAAGAATTCCCTCCCAATCTCGGTCAAAATCACAACAGGTACCGCATAGCATTTGAAACACTGACGGAGTCTAGCTAGCATTGTATATAGCGCCATGCCATGTCATATCGCACAATCTTTGGGCACCCGACTACTACCAAGGCTCGTTCCGTTGCTATGGCTGCACGCTGATTTGACCGCATGACCAATAGCAGTGCACGTACTACCAACAACGGCTCACGAATGGGTAATGACGTTCAACCTGTCAGCGATGAGCTCTCACCGTGATTCTCCATGGGCGAGCATCCCCAGCAGGTCTGGCCACGAGACTAAAATATATGCAGTGAAATAATTCCTTTCTAAAATGGTCAATTTTATTAAATACTGCGGCATTGCAGTTTGTAGTATACGTATACTATTGTTTGATACTGAATTTGAATATTCAATATTTGATCAAATAATTGCGTGGAATATTCGAATACTAAAATATCCGAATTTGTACAGCCCTAATACATGTAAATATGGCAAATAACAATTTGTGCAACAAATCTTTTTGCATTATTACGTGCCATAAAATTAATAAATTTAATACAGTATTATTCACAGAAATAGCAAACGTTAACAGCATACATGAAAAACTTGGATAAAAATGTCCAAGAGGGGATACCACATAACAAATATATGAACTGAAAATATAAGTACAAACCCATTATATTCATAAAATGTGTTTTTAACAATCTAAAAAATGTCTACAAAAGTGTTGGGGTATTAAAATTCAATGTAAGAAAAGCTGCAGGGGAAGCCTCTGTTTAAAACAAAAAATTCAATTATTTAAGGTAAACATCGGGCTGTGTTCCACTTTTGCGAACATAACCTACGTTTCAAACCGATACGTTTAAATTATTGAGCATGTAGTCAGCTTGTAAAAACGACCGTGTTTTTAGTTTACTTGATACATTTTTATCTTTATCGATACAACAGCCATTGCGGAACAACATGAAGCAAGGTTAAGCAACAGAGGTAAGTGCAACCAATGCGCTTTTCTTGCTTTTTTTTGGCCGGTAATCACTCGAGCCATGTGGGTCATGAAAAATGACACCCAAAATGGATGGAAGGCGGAACATCACCGGAAAGCAATCAATAGGGCAGATTTACTAATTGCGTACTTTTCATTTTCAAGCAATTTTAACTTAAGTACCGGTAGCCTTTTGTAGTAATGTTTGCACTATGCTGGTACCCCCAAAATCTTCACGTTCAAATGGAGGTGCAATTTGGGGCGGGTGCACACTGAATTTTTTTCATACGTTATATATCCGTTTCTTTTGCATGTGTGCGTCCGTCACGTGGCTACACGTCAAAACGGATGAGTTGAATTTGTTCCAGACACTGTCCATTCCGTATGTTTTTCCAGCGGTCCACAATAGACGCAACCAACCGCATGGGGAACTGAACGAAATGCGCATGAAATTCACCCCCCGCGTTGTTTCATCCGTTGATTAAGCCACCTAAGAAAAGCTAGCTTAGCGATTTATGCCATTCAGCAACACAGTCAAAAACTAAAAATACATCCACCACAGGACTTTTTCTAATTAACTGCCTCGAAAAATCATCCTTTGGTGAATGTATTTTGATCGTGCTGTTGTACGTACAACGGATGTTATGGATAAAAAAAAATTTGACGGACAAGTAAACCTCGGATCAGCTCTTCCATCATCCGTCAATTTATATGAAACTTTTGGATACATTTATTTTTTTCTACTCAACGTACGTAAATCAATCTTTGAGACTGTTCATATTGAAAATGCATCAACGGACCAAAAACGGACGGACCGGAGAAGACGTACGTTAATTTTACGCACGTCTGACGGACGAAAATAGTGCAGTGTGAACCCGCCCTTAGAGTCACTATGCATGCGCGCTCTTGCGACATGGTGCACGCCATTGCCTAGAAACCAACAGTCTGGTTGCTTTATGCCATTCTCTCCTACGGTGAACACGGCATTGATTCTATACTTGCTTGCACCTGGTCACATTGCATAGCAAAAGCATTTTAGTCTAATCCTCTGGATACCAAGCATATGTGAAAGGAAGTACAGTTGTAGTTAGAAGTTTACATACAACTGTGTTAAAACTGGTGTGCTTAAACTTGTGTTGTCACCATTTTTGTAACAGTCTTTACTAAAGTCGTGATTTTGTGGAATTCCTCATGTGCCTGCAGTACTTAAAACATAGCTTGTACACCTTGCAATGGTTCGGGTAGTCCTGTTTACCATTTTGGGTGATGATGGTAGTGGTGTACATGTATGTAAACTTCTGACTTCAACTGTATGTCAGTACACTAAATGCTACTCATGACAAACGTGCGAAGTGTTTCACGATGTTACGCCGTGACAAAATGTGGCACCATGACAAGATATCATACCATAGCAAACTGTTACGTTACAAGACGTCATGTCATGACAAGATGTCACTTCCTCACATAATGTCATTTTTTCACAGGATGACACTTCTTTGACGAGTTGACTCTCGACAAGACCTCACGTCCTTACAAGGTGACATTTCTTGGCAAGTAGTCACGTCTACACTTTCAAAAAGATGCCGTTTTTTTTTTCACAAGATTATGCTTCTGTACAAGGCGTCACACGATGTAACTACTGAGGGCGCGCACAATGATGCCTACGAACAACGAGGGCGCTATATTCTCCACCTCACTCACCTTTAGGTTGTTCTTATGAAATTGCGCTCGTCAAAGTCACATTAAAATCGGTCTGGTCCCAGAGTGGAAAATTTGCACAACTATACTGTAATTCCCAGAAGTAGCCTGGGGACCAACACAGTACTGCTGTTGACAGTTTAACGCCCAAAGAATCTAATGCAGGAATTATGCCATTTCTACGCAGAACATACTGCATGTTTTTAGCATCATGTTGCTCAATCTGCATTCAATCAGGGCCTCAGTTTTTGGAGAAATTGGTTGTTTTATTTCTTTTTTCCGTGTTCAAATGCCTGATGCTGTTGGTGTGCTGTTGAGAGACAAAAGTTGGAATCCAGTTTTTGCTGAAAGTTTTTATGGGGTGTAGATGTGAATAATTTCCCAAGATGAAGCTGAGGGCTAGGGATGGACGTTTAACCGAAGAAAAACAATTTCGAACCAGTTTTGCCGAACGTTTAAAGGCACAGGCTCGTCAGCATTGCGCGCGCGCCAAATTCGTGCCACGAAATACGCAGCTCCATGCCTTTGCTATGGAGCTGCGTATTTCTCGGCACAATTTCAGCGCGCGCGCGCATTGCTGATGCCTTTAAACGAAACTAAATTTTGAAGAATTTACAATAGCTTTCAGAGGGTTATTTGTAATGACCTCATGAAACTGAAATAAATTTATTTATGGTCGTAGTAAAATTTTGACCAGATAAACGATTATTTTGGGGGCCTAGGGGTATTGTGTGCATTGGAAATACAACTATAAACACAAGCAACAATCTTTAGTGTCGGTCGGACGAACGGTTAACCAACACTTGAACGAATTGCAAACCAGTTTCTGAATTAACCGTAAATTCCCATCCCTAGCAGTAGTTTTGAAGCCTTGAATACACCATTTGCAGTTACCCAAATTTTACTTCACAAGTTGACAAGAAAAACCAGACTAAAAGTGTTGATAGCAATGGTAACAAACACCACATGATTTTATTTTTCCCGTGTAAAATGGTACCTTTGTGGGAGAAATTGCCAACTGAAGGTGCTTTTTACCATTCATTCAACACAAAAACCATCTATAGATTTTTTTCAGTTTTTCTGAAATATTTCTGCATCCATGTGGCTGAAATTTCTACAATTTATCAACTTTATTTTTTAGTTATGTAATGCTGTTCCTGTTTTTAAAGGTTTTCCAATCATGTAATCTGTTTTTTAAAGATAGTATACATGATTGGCAAACTATTACAGATAGTTTTATCCCCCTGTGTGATTGAAGATATGCATGATTAAAACCAACCTGAGCAAAAACCAGCTCCGTACTTCGTCTCAACTTTCGAGAAAATAGTCAAAAAAGGGTTTGCAGTCATTTTGCCCCAAAACCATTTCACCCCGAGCCACGGCCTGTGCACGAAGTGGTTTTGGGGCGAAGTGGCATTTGGGCGATGTAGTGTTTGGATGAAGTAATTTGGGGCGAAATGGCACTCGGGCGAAGTGGTTTTGGGCGAAATGGCACTTGGGCGAAATGGTTTTGGGGCGAATTTAATTTTCATCTCATGAGACAAAAACTAATTGTTTTACTCGTTTCTCAAAGACTATAGCACTTCAGACAAAACCATTTCATGGGAAGTTTTCTACGGTCATCATGTTTATATTGTGTAAGTTAGGCGTAAATCTGTGAACATTTCTGATTTTCGAGATTACCAATGATGTATACTGCCTTTAAGTAGTAAAATACGACCGTCAAAGTTTCATACTTACATTTATAGAAAGTCGTCTTGATTTCGATGCCTTGTAGAATGTCGCGGACCATCTCAGTAACGCTAGCGATTGCTGGATCGCCAAGACCAGCTTTCTTGTTCCAAACTTGTACGATGTCGATGTCGAGGTTACGTATACTGACGCTCACGCCGCAGATTTCATCATCTGTGGCGTAAAAAATAATGTTTACTTTGTAACATTTTCTGAGGCCGATAGTTTTCAGTTATGCAATTATGTACTAACCGAAATTATAATGCCACGTTTTCAAGGAACTTTTTCTGGTTTTAAAGGTAGAACACATGATTGGTAAACTGTTAAAAGGAGCGTTATTTCCACTCGTGATTAGAAGCCCATGTTGATAAAACTGCCCTGTAGAAATTTCAGCCACATAGAGGCAGTAATATTTCTGAAAACTTGCATGGTTCTTGTGTTGGGTTGAATGCATAGTTCCGATTTTGCCCAGTTAACTCCGCCCCCTTGGATATTGTTGCTATGGCTCACACGCTATCATCAAAATGGCGACACACAACGCACAAAGCAATGGGACTTTCAACTGAAAACACAGGTTCATTGGAGAAAACTCAAAGGTATTCATGTTTCAGGATCGACAGTTATCTTAGAACACACCGAGTAAAGGGCCAGTAATACAGGGATGTCATATCATGAAATACGTGCTTTCGTACCTTTGAACAACGAAACGACCGGCCTTGAAACAAAAAATTCACCCGGATCATCGCATACAACACTGTACAAATTGTATGGGGCAGAACATCGCATGATGTTGTTGTGAGACCGTGCACTTTGACCTATGTGGGTGATATCTGCTAGCTCTGTTGTGATTGGTCAGCAGGTTCGGTTGATTGACAGGTCGGAACTATGCATTGTAAAAAAATCTTTTGCAAAAGACTTTTTTTTAAAACCACCTTCAGTTGTTAATTTCTCACACAAAATACCATTTTGGACAGAAATAAAATCATGTGGTGTTTGGTACCATTGTTATTAACACATTCAGTATGTTTTTCCCTGTCAACTGGTGAAAAAAATTGGAGTCACTGCAAATGATAATTCTACCTTTAAACTACCGTGGCAATAAATTACTAAAGTGTGACATCAGTTGTCAGGGGAACTGGATCTAAACAATCACTGGTAATCTGAAACGTCCATTGCTAAAGCGCAGGGAAACATTTCACTGGTTTTAGAGTAGACCCAGTAACCCAGTGGTATGTTCGCATAGGTACTGTATTTGGTGCACATGTATGACAAAGGGTACCCCCTTCCATTGTTTCCCCATTGCATCTCAAACATCCAAGGAATTTGACGGGAATTCTTTTCAGGTTTTTGGGGAGGGAGAAGCATATGCAGCACGATATGTGGCAGAGGGTATCCCCCTTCCATTGTTCCCCCATTGTGTCCCAAACATCCAATGAATTTTTTTAGGAGGAAAGGGGGGTGGGGGTGGGTTGTGGGGGTGGGGTGGGTTGTGGGGGGAGGGGGTGCATTAACAAAAGGTAAGAGTGTGTTGAGGTATAGTGGCGTTAGGGGGAGTCTCTTTGTCGCATATCTTGCTGGGTATAGAAGTGCCCAAGAGAAACATTTGGTGCAAGATTTTAGACTGAGCGACTCCCCCTTCTATTGTTCCCCTATTGTGTGTAAAACATCTATTAAAGGAATTTCCTTTCAGGTTTTAGGGGGAGTCGTACGTTCAAAGGGAAATGCTCCAATCTGGAGTATGAGTAGTATGCAGTGCTACTGAATGTTTAGAAGCCTATGTTGATGAAACAAAACAAGCCCTTAAAGGAACACACCTTCTTTGTTGGGCTATTTTGGGCTCGAAATAGACCCATACATTATTCTGAAGCGCATTCGAGAGTAAATTAGATATATCCTGAAAAGACGCCGTCAAATTTAGCCGTTTTTGAGCACTTTTGAAAAATCCAAGGTCACGTGACTTTTCGGAACCAAATTCTGGTTCCGAAAAGTCAAGTGGTCTTGTGAGTTAGTTGTATTTCCAGCCGTATAAAAGTTTGTTACTGCAGAACTGCACCAAATTCAACTCTGATTTCCCCCCAATATTTATAAGTAATTCACAAAAGAGAGACTATTTATACAGGTATGAAACAAAGTTAAACATAAGTATGAAAATTCGAACATAATTGTTTGTTTCGAGAGTCCGGAGAACGGGAGCGAGCGCGTGCTACGGCAGGCTACCGTGGAGTGTAGACATTTGCCCCGCACATTACACGGCAAATAGCCTGAGTGCACACACACACGGAAGGGCGTGTTGCTTCGGTGCACGTACGTTCGTGAAGAAAAAACATGATGCCAACTCCTCAAAAGAAAACGGAAATTCCTATTCGGTCGTCCGGGCTGTCCAGTGAAATCGTGAGCAGAAAATTGGAGATATCCTGAGCAGGAGAAGAGCGAATCGTTTGTGACAAAGTCGTGAGGCTCTCGCGTAGTTGCAACGGCTGGTAAAGCGTATAACCTGTCTTTTGACCGTTTTCGTTATTTTTGCACTTCTTCAGTAAATTACGGGATATTTTGATGAATTTTTTTCGCAACGACCATCAAAAAAGTATTGTCAATGCTGCTACATCACTAAATCATGTAAACAGTAGGCAGGTGTGTACCTTTAAATCACGCATAAATCAACATAGAAAGCCAAGTACCAACACGGGTCAACACATCAAGGACGATGATTTTGTGATCTACTGGATAGGGAGGAAGAGTGGCACAGGAGAGGCATCAAAGAAGCCATTTGGGAACGAGTGGAGCAACCGTCTCTGAACCGAAAAGGGGGACTCCGTTTCAACCTTTCAAACATCTGGGACAAAGCACTTGACAAGATTCCTTGCCATCTACATGCATCATGTGACCAATCCAATTAAGTCATTCCCCTGTTGAAGTCCGATGGTATCGGACGCAATGTTGAGACCGTTGCAAATAATAGTAAGTTCCAGTATTCGATTTAAATTCTTTTTAGATGTTCCTTAATCCTCTTCCCTCTGATTCTCCCTGTTAGCCCCACCCCCAATAAAGATATACCTGGTGATATGCAATCCGTGAAACGTTCCCCTATTGTTGCTAGTAGGAGTTCCTTCCACGCTCGTCCCTGTCAATAAAACAAGGAATTATATCAAATTATAGAAATCGATGTACAAAACTGGGGGAATCAGGTTGGAGTAGTGGTACTTTCCTTGTCTTCCACTTTTGTGACCACGGTTCAAATCCTGTCCGGGTCAATATCTGCCCGAAGAGTCGGAGGTCTTGAGGTAAACCTAAGGGAGTATACCACTGTGCCTCATAGCTCAGATGGTAGAGCATCTGCCTGGTGTGTCAGAGGTCTTGGGGAAACCTGAGGGAATATACCACTGTGCCTCATAGCTCAGCTGGTAGAGCATCTGCCCGGTGTGTCAGGGGTCTTAAAGGCCCTGTATATGATCTGTTTTTGAGCGATTCTGCAAATAAAACCATTATAAATCAAAAGAAAGACATCAACAAACTCATCAGAAGACATTTAAGCTTTGTCAAATGTACCAGGTTAAAAAAAACATGAAAATCCATATGCGTTTTCCTGGTCTTGGCGGGGTGTTTCAAATATTCGTTCTCAGTTAGTTGATCGTGTACTATGTGGCTTGCGTCATGCACTCTGAGGCGCACATCATATACTGCGTGTGCCCGCGATCCATAAAAATACATCGTGCTGGAACACGCACACGGAGTACACAGCGCCCATGCATTTTGGACCGCGTGGATGCGAACCAAAAATAAGTAAATCGTTTGCAAACGATCTAAATAATTTCATCTTCACGGATTATTTTCTGGTAAAATTATATCATTTTGAGCGAAAACCTTTCATTAGATAGTTGCTATTAATTCAATCTTTACTTTCAGAACTTTTCCCCTGTAAACTCGTCGATTACTTTTTGAGGGCATTGCAAATGATACACTGGCCTTTAAGTTAAAATCCCGATGACGAACATGATTTTTTTCATCATCCCATGTTTGGGTGTGTCCAACTGAAAAATAAAGTGTTCGGTCGAGACTGATTTTACCGTCTGTTCTTTTGCAATCTTGAATTTCCAGTCACCTCCATTTTGATTGGACGGATCTTCCCTGAAAAAAAATAATAATGAAACAAATTAAGTTAATACGGAAAGACCTTGTGTACAAAACATATGAGACAGGTTTCAACACGAAATCTTAATTTTCCCAATGCACATTTCAGTTTACCAGTAAATGTTTGGATCCAGTTACCCTGGAAACTGACGTCACACTTTAGTAGTGTATTGTCATATTTTGATTCGGAATTGCTAGGTAATTTCTGAAATCAGCAAGCTATCACTGGGAATTGAATCTCGATGAAAGGAAATAGATTCCTACTGGGAATCAATACCTCAAAAATCTGGAATCGCGATTCTAATTCCTAAAGTGGAATCGATTCTAACTCGATTCTGGCGTGGAATCACCCAAGCCTATACTTACCACATTGGCTTAATTTCATCTCTCATTAAGTGGTAGCTGAAACGATAACCTAGCCGGTCGACGTCGGGTATGTTGTTGTACACAGCCCAAAAACTCTGCAAGACAAAATGGCCCAAAAGGTTTAAGACAAATTGAGCCCAAACCACAGAGATATGAGCAGTTAAAGCGCCCATGTTTCCCATGGGTGTTAAGATTTTGATACCATATCTTCTGTCATATTTTTGTCATTACCATTCTGAAATTTTGCGCTCAACATATTTCCAAAAACTGGAAATATGTGGATTAATTTATCTGATTACATAAACAGTACAGTGATTACACCAACACTTTTGCTTCCACTTAGAGATTGCAAATTGTTGTCCTCCCACTTGTTCCCCTCCTGTGTTCCTATTAGTGCTGCGACCGTGTGAACGTTTAAACGACCGAAATGTAACTATCCATTTAGAAAAATGCTAAACGGATATCCGAAACCAACTTGTGAAAAAACGATCCTTCCTTTTTCAAAGATCTAATGGCCGTTTTGCGCCGCCGGAAATTTCTAAAGAGGCAGTTTTGTTCTGAAAGAATCAGGCAGCACACCGCTGTGATGAGCTCAACGATCGGTAACCTTTGTGGTTTCAAGCCGAAGATGTACGGTTGCGCAGTAATAAGTTTTACTTTTTGTTATGTTTACTATTCGTTTAAACGTTTAAACGAATGTTAAATTGACGTTTAAACGTTTAAAAAAATAAACGGTAACTCCCAGCGCTAGTTCCTATCCCACACCCTTCAACACCCCCACTCTACTCCTTGTTTATCATTTTCATCTATAGTCCTTTTCTCCCACTCGCCTCTTTCCTGGTACTCCTAATCCCCATTTTGTTCAACCTCCAGCCCCAGACCTGCCCTTTGTTCCCCTAATCCATAGTTCCGACCTGTCAATTAACCGAACCCACCGACCAATCACAACAGGGCTAGCAGACAGCGCCCACATAGGTCAAAGTGCATTGCCTCACAAACCAACATCACGCGATTTTCTGCCCATACGTTGTATGTGGTGTTCGGGGAGTATTTTTGGTTTCAAGGCCGAGCAATTCGCTGTTCAAAGGTAAGAAAGCGAATTGTTATGAATATCTCTGTATCACTGACCTTTTACTAAGTGCGTGCTACGGTAACTGTCGACCCTGAAACATGAATACCTTTGAGTTTTCTCCAATGAATCTGTGCTTTCCGTTGAAAGTCCCATTGGTTTGTGCAGTGTGTCGCCATTTTGACGATAGCGTGTGAGGCATAGCAACAATATCCAAGGGGAGCAGGGTTAATTGGGCAATCTCGGAACTATGCATTGGCTTTCCACTCCTACCCATCTTTCTGCCTGACTGCCTCTGTTTGTGTTCCTCCAAATTTGCTAAAAACCAATGTTTCTCAAAAGACAAAAAAGAGGGAAGTCCTCGCAAAATTGACTCCCAACCTACCTCTACAGTAGACACTTTGTATATCTTTTGTAGGTTGGCTTCAACTTGTGCTGCGGTTGAGTTGGGTATTGACCTGGAAAAAAATCACATATGCAAATATATGCAAATAATATGCAGCAAAGGTAAAATTTTGTGCGAGTTCATCCTTTACTTCTTGTTACTGGACTTGTGACTTGCATGACTTGTGCGAGACTTGTCACGGACATGATGAATCATTCTAAATGGTATTTTTTTCCGTATACATTGAACAAAGATTTGAAGGAAATTAATTACCTCCTGGATGGAATCAACAGATCATCCAATTCTAAAATATACTTCCCACTTGCACTTCTGTCGGAAATGTTACATTTCTTTTCCAGGAATCAGTGAGAGGTCAACACAAGCTAGACTGGTTTCCTGTCCTCATATTTACTTCCCTTCTTCGTATTGATCACGTTCAAATGACGTCACTTCCTACAAATTGCCACGTGCATCATGATTTTGAGCGTATTTATTTCGAACAAATTTCGTACAACACACGCGCGTATTTGGAACATGTTCTAGCGTGTGCGTGCGCGTACTTTATGGCGTTCAATACGCAATAGAATTTTTTCCTACGAAGATGGCATCTGTGAACGTGATCAATACAACGAAGGGAAGTAAATATGAGGATAGGAAACCAGTCTAGTGTTGACCTCTCCGCTCTCGCGCATGCGCATATTTGATTTTAGGGCAAACGGTCTGTATTTTATCTCATGGAGGGTCTCAATTTTGCCCCACGATTTCACCGAAACTAGACATCGGATCGATGCGTACTCTTCGGAATATTGGAACATTGATTACATTGGGGCGAGTGCACCTATTGAGCAAATATCAGAGCCAAGGGACAAATTTCATTTGCGTGAGTTTGCTACAGATTTGGGGTTAGAAACGGCCCCAGAGTCCAGGGGCAGGGCGGACATGGCGGAGGATCCGCCCTGTTCACGGGTCTAGCACTGTCTAGATTCAACTCCGCCTAGCTCAGATTCCAAAAAAAACCTAAGTAAAGGTTTTTCACCAAACCTGTCCAGCCAAAACGTCCAGGGAGTCCTCAAGGGTACCCCTGAACCCTCCAGCTCCACGGTGGTCGGGATGGAGTCAAAATTAACATCTTGAGAACTGTCAGAAAAACCACCAAGATCGGAATCCTGCAACTGAGTTACCCCGGACGCCGCCATATCTACAGCAAGCGCAGCGGACCCGTCACGTCAGCGATCAGCTGCGATTGCGTGACAATGCATGGTCATGTGATCAAAACAGAAAACGTCACCGTAAAACGTGCGTTGCGAAATAAGTGGGTGGGGCCAAAATAAAGGCGTAGATTAAAAGCATTGGATGGCAGGGCGACAGGATTGAAAAACTGTCACAAACGGCGTTATCTCCATTGATAATGTGTTTGATAATTACCAACAAGTCGGCTCAGTACCTCATCTACGTTCCGAGAAAACAATTTAAAAAACTGTTCATGCTTTTAAGAAATTGTGCAAACCCAGCGTCCTATTTAGGCTGGTTCCCTGGCTATGCTGCACGGAAAACGGAGCTATAATACCAGGGTAGTTAGGGGCCTAGTTACGTCCACGGGAGGGCGCCCTTGTAAAAATGCGTATGCACACGCATTTGTATAAATTCATCATTTATATAAATTCATTTTTTTTATTTAAAAAAATGGACTAGAAGGAACCACTTCTATCTTCATTAAAAAATTAACCAATCATATTGCACGTTTCCCATCATGATATGCAGAACGTGTACTATGGGGAAAAATCGATGACCAGTTGCGTGATAGATTTGCATAAGTCTGATCCTGGAGTCACGCCTTATTTACATAAATGTTGGAGTCCGGCCTTCGCGCTATATCATGCACTCGCATACGAGTCACTCAAGCACACTATATCTGGTAAATCGGCCCCGTTTCCAGGTGGTGCACGCTGGCACATGGTAACCGTACGGTACCTGGAATACCTCGCACATTACTCAATGTATTTCTAAGCTGGACCATGCTGATTGAACATGCATTGATCAGCAATTTCAAACCAGTCACATAACCCAAAATCGTTTCTCTATATTCTTGAATGCATCATTGCAGTTTGGAAAAGTTTTTCAAAGTTGACATCGATTTCAAGTCAAAAATCACGTTCTATTATGTTATTTTGACGAAAATTCAGGATGACTACATGTTTCAACATGTTCATTTCAACATGTAATTTCGGATGGTCCAGCTTTAAAATGCATATAGTAATGTGCGAGGTATTCCAGGTACCGCACAGACTTTCGCGCCGGTTACTATGAACCAGCTTGCACCCCCTGGAAACGGCCCGATTTGCCAGGTAGTCTGGTGCTTGACTCACTCGCATGTGAGCGCCATAGCGTGACGGCGGGAGTCTAGGATTTATGCAAATCTATCACGCAACTGGTATATTATAGTTGAAGATTACGGAAGATAAATGTGAGGACGAGCAAAAGTGGGTGTGGGTACGGGTGGAATAAACGTATGGATAGGTGGAGCAAAGGTTTTGAAGGGCGGAGCAAATTACAGGTGTGATGTAAAACGTAAATAGGGGCGGAGCTAAGTTGGGAGAGGTGGAGTTAAAGTGTGTCAGTCATGCGGCTTTTTTTTTCAAGTTAATTTTTTTCTGAGGCAGTTATTTTTTTAAGAATCTAGTTTGTTTATAAAAAATATGACTTCTTATCTAGCTCCCTTCAAAAATGAAAATTAATGGCAAAATTCTGTACATTGGACTCTACGCTGGTTACCGGTAGCTTTTACGACGTTCGCTAGAACGGCTGAACACCAGTCACATTGTCGTCAGTGTCACGAGATTGGTCGGGTTCCATGCTGCGGGTTATCCATGCGCCTAACAAAGTGTAAGGATGTGTACAGTGTACCAGACGTTTATTCGTTGTGTGCATTTCGGGCCTTTTGCGAGTCAGCACGAGCAAATCGTTGAAAAAGGACCAGCAAAAAACATCCAAAAATGGCTGAATATTGGCAAATTGTTGCCTTCGTGATGGCCATGTGCCTCCCCGTCGTCTCCGCCTTCGATGCAGGCGATGCCATAGCCCTTATTTTTGGGCTAATATTTGGTATTCTTGGGGTATGTGCGTGTTTAGGATGTTACGCCCGCAGAAGATCTGGTGGTGGAAATTAGTGTGCAACCAACCACTGACTGTGCAACATGTGAGACGGGAGGAATTTTGGGGGCGTTACCCCAACCCAGACTTGGAGGAGGGGTGTAAAAAATTACGAAATCGATCATTGTTAATGTACTTTGAAATTGACACTCCAAACAGCGTAGTAGCGTGCTGTAGAAGTTTGACGAGACAACGCCAACGGAGAAAGTTGGAAGCGTTTCCTATATTTTGGAACTTCGGCTAAACTAAAGATCTCGGTTGCAGTTTTGGTGTCGTCAGTTTCTCACATTAATGTTTAAGTGAACTGAAATAATGCGCTTTAACTGAATGAAAATATACAATTGATGATCAACATAACTTGACAAAGTCGGCTCTGCTCCGCCGTTTTAAAATATGGATTTCGCAATTTAGACTAATGACTGAAGTGAAACGCCCTCGAGAGAAAACAAACCATCAGTGATTACATCATGGATTACTGAATTCGCGCTTGGAAAATTATTAATCGAGTCAACGGACAAGAACTTGACTCTCAGAAAGACCCCAAACATTCTTCAAATAATTCTTCACGATATAAATCTACAGCCAACAGAAATGACAACTTCCTTTCATCAGATACGCAGCTTGAAAGTGATGAATTTTCTCATCTTCGCTAAAACTTCAGTGCCCTTGTTCAAGTCCTTCCTCCATGTTCAAGTCAACGACAAAATGAACGCTCATATCTGAACTGCTTTGTTTAAGATGTCTACCCTGATGTGCAGATTCCATTCCACGGAAGAAATCAACCTTGTTAACATCTTCGTCTTAATTGAACCTCATCTGGACTGCTACATCATCTTGAATGAGCCATGAGCATGCATCCTTGATATTGAAATCCTCAAGATTAAGAAAGACGCATGCTTCGTATCTTTAAAAGAAAACTCAAACTCGCAGACATTCCGAATTGAAGACGGGAAACTTCGAGAAGAACTTTTTTCTCATCTCCAAATTCCATTCTTGAGGAACTCGGTTTAAAAAAAGATTGCCATACACGGACTCTGAGGATTTGTTTCGTTATGACAAAAGCAAAAAGAGGCAAAACCACATTTTAAGGAAAAACTTTATTAACTTGTCCCATAGATTGTGTATACTGTGTGGGGGTACATCCTAGCAGTGTCCGCATATGGTAATCTTTTCGTAAGAGAAATTTCAGGATGTATTTGTAGGTTGTTCAGGACTAATTCTCTCAAGATTTTGTAAAAAGAAAGGAAATTTATAAAATGTATGCATACCAAAATAACTGAAATCACAACACAAGTACATAAAACTAAACGGTGCATGAAACATGTTCAACATAAAACCTTTGCATTGGTATCAAAACACTTTCTTCCAACTTCCAAGCCCTGTAAAGAGATAGTAAGCAGAATATTTTCCACAAGACAAATCATTTATTGATACCGTTACGATTCTTTGCTGTATATTTTGTTTACCCTCAAATTGAAGCTTGTAATTAATGCATTCCTTTGATTGAAGGTACATTGTATTTGCATGTACATAATGAATGATTCTTGTGTGCAAACCGAGTTCGCATTGCGTCGGAAATTATACACTTGTAATTGGGTCATTCTATGAAAACGGGACACAGTGTCCCCCTTACATCGTGACACTTCTGAATTGATTTTTTATAAATACTGGACTTCAGAGAACGATTACTCTCAGCATATAAAGAATATATGAGTTATGACCTCATTCATATATTCGAACACCACCTTTATCTGTTGATACTACCCAAAACATAATGAGAACGATTCAATAAACTAGTGTGACATTTTGGAACGTTTTGCTCAAAATGCAATTTGCTCATAATGTAATTTTAAACGATAAAGTCCGCATTCTACAGCTGGGTAAAATCAGCAACTACCTTTTCCAGAAAAAAAACTGGTCAAAAAGACTTGAAATGTAATCGCAAGAGTTGAAAAATGCCTTGCAGTCCCCTCTTACGCCGTGAAACAATTTTCTTAAATATTTTCAAGACTATGATACCAAGACATGTTTAACTGTTTGTAAATTATTTTAAATATTCTACATTGTTTAGAAATTGCACAGAATCTACTTTAAACAATTGCCATTTTTACAAGTGCATCAAAATGTCACACTTTGGCTCCAGTTTTTATGGAAAGACCCAATTATAGGCAAAATTGACAAAGTGAACAAGAGAAAATCTAATCCCTTGATTTTCAAAATCTCAATTCTAAAGACAAAGCTACTCTGTTGTTTCCTGTAGTTTAATTTATTCCTCCTCTTTGACTGGTGATAAAGGCTATTAATAATTAAAATTACAAAGGTCATTGGATATTCATACTGAAATGTGAAAGGTCAATTTGCACAGACCCCGTTCTTACTAGAGAAATCGCTTCGTTCGACGAAGAGTTTTCCTGATGTATACGCACGCCGCTTTATTCGATGAAGCAAATTTGTAATGTGAACGGCTCCTTTCATTCGACGAAGCGATTTGGCAGGACTGTTGCACAAGTGCGTTGTGCGTCGAGCACCTAGCAAGAGTTGTTTTTGATGCGCCGCTGGAAAACCACACAGCGCGTCTAGACGCTTGAAGCTCAGCGCTTGATACGACCCCCTACGGCTTCATTCGATCTTCGTCAAGTGATATGAACGCATGCTTCATTAACCAACGATGATTAACTAATCTTTGTCGAACGAAGCGATTTCTCTAGTGAGAACGGGGTCCTAGATACCTGTATGGCAGCCAGATATTGTACATTAATAAGGTCTGTCCCTAATTTCCAAAAGAAAATAGTATTTGTTACAGCTGATGCTCTAAAATTGTTTTCGTCATGCCAAATTATGGAAATGATTTTTGCGCATAAAAATATAACAGTACTCGTTGACCATCAAGTCTTAATGTACTCAGAAAATTGGGTGTTATTTCTAAATTTCAAACGATATTTTGAGTGGTTGCTTAAAATTATTTAAATCATTTTCTTTGTAATTTTTCTTGGTACAATAAAATAAAGCTCTACAATTGCGTTGGATTTGAGATCTTCAATTATTTTTAATATTTAAATAATTATATATTTTAGCGCAAGTTTTATTTGTTTTGAACCACACGTAGAAGTTATTTTAAAATAATTTAAAGCCAGGATGGAAACACTTCGCTCGTTCCCAGCCGCTGGCGCATGGTACGGGCTGATGTGCCTTCACAGATTTCTGTGACGGAAACACGTGACACAAAGGTCGCATATACAGACGCGCGGAGCATTATGGGTTGCTTACTGCCAGACGAAAAATTGATAAATAGTATATTAACACTTATATATCAAGTGCAAAAATCAAATTTACGAATAAAATGGGTGTATTGTGTGCAAGACCTGCCTTCGTCTGCAGGAAACTTGTTTTTACGTCTGTTTACAAGAAAATGACGTGACCTCGTGGTCACGTGTCGTTCAAAGGGCCCCCTGAAATGGTGTTTTTATCAATGAAATCTGTGCTACGGAACTAGTCCATTAATTTACAATCATAAAAACCCTACTTGGAAGTTGTTTGGGAGGTTAAAATCAAGGTTTTTTATTTTTATGCTAATACAAATTTACATATGCATGAGCAAAGTGGTGATGTCACATTAGGAAAACACTAGTCTTGGCCCAAGACTACTCTAGTCGATATTGGTTTGTGTACGCGTTGGCCATTCCTAGTAGTGCGCCCTCTTGCAGCACTATCTGGCCAGCCCTTTGCTCACTAGAGTACGAGTAGTCTTGGGAATCTCTACCGGAAGTTCAGCATTGGGGGCGGTACCGTTTTATGTAAATAGCTGCAGAGGGTTTTATGATGGCACACAAGGGACATGGCATACCACAGATATCTTTGCAAATATATTTGCAATGTGATTGTCGCAATTATCTTCATAAACAAATGTATTTTGCGATGTCATACGCCTTTGCAAACATGTTTGTAAATATATTCGCAAACATTTGCCAAGAAACGTATGCCACCGAAAATATTAGCAACGATAAAACGGTCATGTTCGATGATTCTTCAAAGCCGCCTTTTATTTTTCAAACCATTCGAAGCGCGTGCACGCGGTGTATTTGGATCATGCGCTGCATCCGACGCGCTGCATATTCCCACGCTCTGCTGTATTTGGGTCACTCGCTGATTGGTTCCCGAGGAAAGCCTAGGCAAAAACAAAGAAAAAGTTAAACCTTCCGGGAGAGATTCCCAAGACTACTCTAGTTAGATTGGTTCCCGATCCCTATAGATTGGTTCGCTTATTGCGAAAATATAGGGATCGGTAAAGGGCAGCCATGACGGGCAGAATTCTGCCCGTCACGTGGTTATTATTATTTTTATTTTTTTAGTAAGTGCGCAGATTTTGCATTGACATTTGTAACTTGGCCGTGCGTGTCGAACATATCCAATTATGTAAATAAAGTACATTGCCCAAAGCAAAGGGCTTGGCCAATTTTTAAATATAAAAAACACAATGCGCACGCGCAAAGACGACCAATTACAGATCAAGATGAAGCGCCCTTTACCTGTCCTTATATTCTCCTGTGTGGAATATGTGGACGGGAACCAGTCTATACTCTAGTGAGCAAAGGCTGGCCAGATAGTGCTGCAAGAGGGCGCACTACTAGGAATGGTCAACGCGTACACAAACCAATATCGACTAGAGTAGTCTTGGGCCAAGACTAGGAAAACACAGGAAAATATGATTCAACTGTGCACAAAAGTTTCCACAATTTTCTCCAACTTGCTGAAACTTTTGTAACCCATGACGGTTTAGGTTTGCCTGTTGCAAACCATGAAAAAAACTAAGGCTGGAAACTGCAGCATTTTTCCACAAGACTTCATCTTATGTTTTTTCTTTGCTTTTCTGCTGTGTTCCTAAAATGACACGCCCCAAACAGCGCCCTCTTTCTGTGAATTTATGTGAAAAAAATTTTCAAAGTTGAAAAATGCCACTTTGTATTCATGGGGCATCAAAATGAACAGTAGTATCGTCTTTCTACACAAGTAATCCTTCATATGCAGCAAAAACTGTGCATAAAGTTATTGAGCATTTCAGGGGACCTTAAAATTTTGGCCAATGAGGGCGCAAACAAATTAGCCTGTACCATCGCCCTGTTCGGGCAGGCGCTGGGTACGAGCGAAGGACACAGCGTGTTTTTGGATTTAATAAGGCTAGGAACTAATCTCATGTACAATGAGAAAGAATGAAAATTAACAGAGGGCACACATTATTTTGGTTTTAATGGTAACCCAAATCCTTGCGCACAAATGTTGAGCTTATTACACTTAGACGTGGGCTGCGTTCTACATACGCGAACTAATTGGCAACGTTGGCCAACAATTTCGAGTGGAACGTAATGTGCGCCACCAACGTTGGCCAACAAACTTTTAAGTTGTTCGCGATGTTCGCGAGTCATTTCAAAATGGCGTGCGCGACATGAAAGATGACCGACGATGGTTTGCAGTTTTGAAAATAGCAAATAAATTGCACCTTTCGTGGTTTTCTCCCTTATCGCTGGCGATACACAATCAATAGCAACGTGTCACATTTCTTCAAAAAAAAGCAGCGGAAAGCCACATTACAACGTCACTACGACTGCTGGGACTGTGGGCGCCGCCATCTTGACAATTTATTTTGGCAAACAATCCGTTCCACATTGAGCAAAACGTTGGCGCCAACGTTAACAAATGTTCGCGTCAACGTTAACAAATGTTCGCGTATTTGGAACGCAGCCGTGATTTCGTTGTTTTATTTTTGAATAATGATGGCGACATTATCGCCATTAAATTTGACTTCTCCGGCCGGACCCCTCCGCGAGCAGGCTTCACTCCCCAGTAACGTAAGCACTTCGTCCCGGTATTCCGGAGGTGCAGTCCCGGTAAAGTCTGCCGTGTGAGTCAGGAAATCAAGGAGTAAGCGTCCGTCTTGGGATAGTTCCTTGGGTGGGGCGAAGCAAGACGTGATATCACAAGCTATTGGTATTGTCTGAATCGCAGAAATGGGAATGTTGTGTTTCTTACACGCATCTTCAACGTCTGTCGATGTCAGATAACTCCCTTTCTTGTCAAACGTCTTGTGAAGATGTTTCCACAGACGTCCGAATCCACTTTCACCTGAAGTGAACCAAACAGATGTCATTATGTAATGTTGTAATTAATTTTTATGGCATCTTCGGCAACTGCAGGCACTTTATATCAACTACTCAGTATTGGCATTAACTTTACCTTATTATAAACTCAAAGGTTGTATATCGTAAATAGACGTTTCATATCTATAGATTGCCGAAGTGAATACGTCATCTTTTGTAATTGCCTATAGGCAATGACTCTGCACTAAAAATAACTTAACTGTGTCCCTGTGCTTTTGCAATGGTACTTTTTCCGACGGCCATGATGTTTAGAGCCAATTACCATGGCAACCACCATCTATTGGGAACCACCTATACGTTGATACATGTACGTATTTACATAGAATGCTCACCCCTCATCAAGATTAGGACCAAAACTCCACCCTTTTCAAGTCTATCGTATAAACTCTTCAAGGACCAGTTGATGTCTCCGAGGTAATAGATAGCGTTGAGGCAGCTTATGAAATGAAACTTGTCACCGGGCTGTGGGCCAATTTGATAATCTTGAAATGTTTGTTGAGTCCACTGGAAGTCCACGCCTTGTAACTTCACCGTGTCTGTGGAAACAAGATGGCGGTATTGCTGCATCACGGCGCCGTCGGGCTCGATAATAACAGCGCGGATGTTGGGGTGCTTCTTGTCCAAAAGATGAGACAATATTTTACTGTCGGCCTCACCTGCAGAGGGAAACCATATTTATCTTTTTTTAAGGCAAAGAAAGAGGATGACCCAGTCGGAAACGGGCTGGTAGAGGACTAATGAAACGAATTGAGGAATTTCAAATTGTCAACGAAAACGAGGGTCTCAGTGCTTTCTTTTGTGATAAAATGTGCAAATGAAAAGACGCGTGACGTTATACAATGGGCTCAGTGTCTGAAACGAGGGGGAAAAGTAAAGGATGCATTGGGGAATGCGCGGTTTCCGCGCTTTGCTGCGGGCGCTCATCTCCCGACTCACTCCTTGGCTTTTGAGCCTGCATTTTTTTTATAGGCTACCCGGCGATAGAGCCGACTACTGCTCGGGTCTGCAGTTTCCTTCCCCAGTGCAAGCATCAGGTACCCATTTTACCCCTGGGTGGAGAGAAGCAGTAGGTGACAAAGTACCTTGCTCAAGGGTACACACGCACCATGGAGCAAGTTCGGGCGGGTGACTATAGTTAATAGACTAACCTACCCCAGGGGCTTAGTTCCTCTAGTCAGACTATAGCTAGTCAAACAACGCAGTGTTCGAGTGACATCTAGGGCAAGTTCGAGCGGGCGACTATATGTTAACTGGACTAACCATAGTCGATCTAGATGTTACCCGAACGCTACGTGGTTTGACTAACTAGTCTGACTAGAGGGCCCAAGCTCCGGGGGTAGGTTAGTCTAGTTAACTATAGTCGCCCGCCCGAACTTGCTCCGTGGTGACTAGAGTCGTTCGCACTTCTATACTTCAGTACGCTATGTACGTCACCAACCAACAACTAGTCAACCATTGTCCCTTGATCGAACTTGCTCGACTATATGGTTAGTCTATATAGTTAACTATAGTCGCCCGCCCAAACTTGCTCATGGATGGGCCGCTCCGCCATAGTACCCCACACTAGGTGCCAGTGCTAATTTGACAATGTGTCAATAATTATATAATTTCATTAGGAATCATTATTGTTATCCAAAAAATGTATAGCCTGTAAAACATACGTTCTGGTGAGCTCACATGGGTGCAGCTCTCTGATTGGTGCTGCCAGTTGACATGTAAAATAACTGTGTCCCGATTGGCTATAATGTTGAACACTCCGAAAACTTGAACAATCTATTTCTACACGAAGGACCAATAACCTATTGGCAACTTGTATATGTTCTGGTGAGCTCATGCAAGCGAAACTCTCTGATTGGAACTGCCGATTGCCATATCAATGGAAGCTACATTATGATTGGCTAAAATCAGTCATCTTTATTTTACATCAAACTCTTTTCCCATGCACTGACTAATAAGTCTCGTACCCATAACCGCTGGGGATGTTGGGCGAGCATTCCCAGCATGCAGGTCTGGGTACGAGACTACTGACTGCATGATGAGCTACCTGGAATGAAGCATTAACCGTCCACCATTTTAGTACTCCCAATACAATGCCTTGCCTAGACTGGTTCTACGTGCTACCTTCACTAGTCTACGTGTGTTAAGCGGAATGCCAACGATCGTATGGACTGAAGAGCAGTCTAGATAAAGCAATTGTCTTGGGAGTACTATAGTGCTTACAACTTCCATTAGCCTTTTTAAAGTATGGCGGACACAGGAGGGCGCACTTTGCAGTGGGTATAAAATCGACTAAAATGCAAAATAACCCAGTTTTCACTTTATACTTATTAATTTTATTGATAATTCTGTCTATGTATTATAATTACAACATGTAAATCAAGTTTTTGGAAAGAAATACAATTGATAACAAAATTCATACCCAAATGAAATTGCGCCCTCTCCTTTTGTTCCGCCATACTTCTAAAAGGCTAATTGTATATAGACCGTACCGAATGGCCGCCATCTTGTACGGCAGTTTCTTTGTTCCTTGACGACATGCATGGTTGCACATATTGTCCTTACATTGTTGAACCGGTTCAAATAACAAAAGGTGCCCCACAAGACGGCAGCTATTCGATATATTACTAGACTACACGTTATGGCAAGGAACAATATGATATTGGTTTCAATTCAAATATATCCGACTATATACCGTACCGTTACCAGGCCCGACGCTAAGGACTTTCAGCTGTTCATTCTTAGACAAACTGACTTCAATTGAGCTGGCAAGCTCCGGTAGACTCCCGTCTATCCATTCACAAAGGCGTCGAACTCTCTGGCTCTCACGATTGTACAAATTGTGCGCTGTGTTGTAATGGTCTCCACTCTGGGACAAGTCTGTGAATGTCTGTGATAAACTTGCGCCTGGTACGATTCCACCGAGATCCTCGCCACTAGCAGCCATTTTGAAAAATAAGTTGGAAAACTGTTATGGTTGACGGTGCAAGTTTAATACTTTCAAAACTGGCGTGTTTTTAGTTCAAATTACATGTATACAACAAAATTGCATGTGGGTTAACTTTTCATAAGCAATGGACCTTGTATGTTTGTATATAATGTAGGTCGAACCGTCCAGGGCAGGCTTATGGTCAAAGTACACGTATAGCAAGCACTCGTCCAATAAATCCGCACCCTTTTTAATATCGTAAATCCGCGCAAATTCACAGTAAGCATATACTACTGTAATCTATCAAAATCGGGATGCTGTTCTCCTATACTATTATTAAAAACTACCTAGTATATGAAAAAACAAATGAAAGTCTTAATAATTTAGCAATTCATTATCGGTTAATTTATGTACTCGGAAAATTGGGTGACATTTTCCAAATTTAAAACGATTATGTATTAGTAGTAATGACATTGGTTGCTAAAAAATACTTTAAGAGATTATTGGATTTTTTGTGGGGGTAATTTTCTTGGTATAATAAAATAAAGTTGTACAATTTCATTGGATTGGAATATGTCGTAATTCCTAATATTACATTTGCATATTTTGAACCACTTGCAAAAGTAATTTTAAAATCATTTAAAGAATTATAGACTAATTAAATGGAAACATTTATAATTTGTAAAAAAATATTTCAGGCTGCATGCTTTCGTGACCAGATTTTTCAAAAAAATTGATTTTGTTCTAACCTACACAACCACATAAAATACCTCCCAAAAATGCTATCCATGGGAAGAAGACAGGAAATTTGCAATCTTCAATTCGCGCGCGCCAAATTCGTGCCACGAAATACGCAGCTCCATAGCAAATGCATGGAGCTGCGTATTTCGTGGTACGAATCGACTTGGCGAGATAATTTGTGCTACGAAGTCCACCTCCTGAATTCAATAAGTCGACTTAGTGAAATTTGTTACCAAGTCGATTGGACTTACATTTTCTTACCAAGTCGACTTGGTAGATGCAGACAGGCGATTTGGCAACAGAAACATCTCGTCAAGTCAAGTTATTGGTTTCAGGAAGTCGGCTTGGCAACATAAAATAATCTATAGGAACTCGACTTGGCAAAATATTTTATCTCGCCAAGCTATTCGACATAATCAACGTTTAATATAAGTCAACTTGGTGAGATAAATGATCTCGTTATCTAAACAAATGGGATGGCAGTCACAGAGCGCCGTAGTTTTCAGACAAAAAAATGGCGCCCGCGCGACGATAACGGGGCGCCGCGCGCCGGAAAAATGGCAAATATAGAATCCCATAGCCGAGAGAATGATGAAGGTCAAACCATGGAGGAAGAAAACATACCTCCTCCATGGTCAAACCCATCCTCTTGCAACAGTGCCCCTTTAACGCACTCCCTAACTCCTGCGTACAGCGGCCCTGTTGAAAAAGGCCCCATTTGGCGGTGGGACTAGCGACAGAAATCTTGTCGCCTCTGCTGGACCAATCAGGACGCTTGCAGTGCATTGTAGCACGATTGCAGGCATTCAAATGTAACGCGCGCAGATTGTAAACACCGTGCATGCATGTGATACATGTACTCGGTAATGCTGGCCGTTGTCCGCGTCGACGATTGGCTGCTATTTAAAGCATACTGGGGAATCCGTTCCATTACATTCGTCAGCATGCATCCCTGTTATTAATTTGAAAAACTGCGGAGTAAATAAGGTTCGTCGTTTGAAAGTTTGGTAGGAATGGGACAGTCATAAGGAACGGAACCCAATACAATTTCTGGAAAGTATAGAAATTGTTTCTTTTCGGCATAACATGATCTAATTGATTAAATTACATCAAAATGACTCGGGCGTGAGTTGGCTCAATACAACAGCCGGCTCGCTCCACAGATTTGCGTGTATTTCCTCAGGGTATTGTCACGTCGCTTTGCAGGGTGAAAATTCCCTGAGATCTCAGGATGGGTCAAACCGTACCATCCAAAGGAGAATAGTAATTCGTGTGCACGTATACGATTTTAATTAATTTCTATAAACCTTTTCATGCAATCACCGACCTTGAATCTGTACCTATACATGTCACATTGCGTCACACTCTTTTGGGAATTTGGGAAGGGTCCGGATTGGTTTTGTGTCCCAAGCATCCGTAGCAAAGACCAAAAAATGTGAGCATGTTTATAACATATCACTTTGGGATTTTTGGTCACAAACAAGTTTTTAACTTAGTACAAATCAGAAAACAAGAGGGCGCTCGATAAAGATAACTGCGAACAACGTTTGACACGAACAAAGACTTCCCGTGACTGTGACGTCATACGATCGATAAGGTCTATATTCAACATCTCTGCAAGTTCCCGGGAAAATGGCTCTACGAAATAATTTCCCAAAATAGGTACTACTCAAAAGCGTCCATGTCTGAAAATTATCCCTCCATTGCAGGGCAAAATAGGACACATTTTCAGCTTTCTTTTCATCCATATTTCCAAGAGTTGCGAGTGTAGCCTACAGACCAAGTGTAAACACCCCTTTCTTTATAACATGTTAGATTTTGGGCCATAAAAACGTTTTGTCCTCAAATTATTTTAATTTACAGAAAAGTGCGAGGATCCGCCAGCTGTTCAGTGTAGGGCTCTTAGTGTTCTAGATTGGTTCCCGATCCCTATAGATTGGTTCGCTTATTGTGAAAATATAGGGATCGGTAAAGGGCAGCCATGACGGGCAGAATTCTGCCCGTCACGTGGTTATTATTATTAATTTTTTTTAAGTAAGTGCGCAGATTTTGCATTGATATTTGTAACTTGGCCGTGCGTGTCGAACATATCCAATTATGTAAATAAAGTACATTGCCTAAAGCAAAGGGCTTGGCCAATTTTTAAATATAAAAAGCACAATGCGCACGCGCAAAGACGACCAATTACAGATCAAGATGAAGCGCCCTTTACCTGTCCTTATATTCTCCTGTGTGGAATATGTGGACGGGAACCAGTCTATTAGTGTTCCATCCAGAATAGTCTGGTACTACCTTAATTAGCAGTTTTAATTTTAGATATAAAAAAAATAATAATTTAAGGAACGACCAGGAAAGGCGTCTGATTTCTGGCCCATTTAATCTGGCAGTCGCAGCTGACGACAAATGCAGATTATGTTACCCGTGAAAACATGACATGATGCGCACAAGTGGCCACCCCTGAGTTTGAAATTCCATACGGCAGTTCGTATTACGACTACAGTTAATTTGCCTTGGACAGTTGTGGTACAAGCTGGCGAACACGAGACACACTAATGCTCTCCGTCCTTATGCATACAACACGCAGACATCCCTTCAGCCATTTTATTTTTAAAAAAATATAGAGCCTCTACAACTGACGTCACATGGTATTTTGCATAATCAAATAAATTAGACACAGCAGCGTCGCCAGACTTTTTAAAGTGGGTGGGACAAGGGCAATATTGTAGTCGAGTAACCAATATCGGTCCGAGTCCTAGCCTCGAGTCCGAGTCTCGAGTCATTAGCCTCGAGTCCGAGTCTCGAGTCATTAGCCTGAGTCCGAGTCTCGAGTCATTAGCCTCGAGTCCGAGTCCGAGTCGTAGCTATTCTTATATAGCGCTTTATAACCGGAGGATCAAAACGCTGTTACCATTATTACCGCTGCCATCATCAGAGTCATTTCACTCCGTCTATAGGGACACGAGTCACATGTTTGCCAAATTAATGAAACTGAATCTGCTATAGTTTCGTTTACACAATGTTAAACGATGACGTGCTCGTGCTGTTCTTGCCGGCATGGTATACTGTGGCAGTGTACATATTTACACGTCGGACTGTGTTTTGTATTTTCCCCCCAAGAATCTAGTAAGCGCGCGAATATATAACTGGGTTTTTTTATATGCGACTCGTGAGTCACGAGTCACAATGTTCGAGTCTGAGTCATCATTGTCGAGTCCGAGTCATTTTCCAATGTGACTCGAGTCGAGTCCGAGTCACGAAAATGGTGACTCGAGCTGGACTCGAGTCCGAACATGTTGAGCAGCAACTTCAAACCAGTCACATAACCCAAAATCGTTTCTCTACTTTCTTGAATGCATCAGTGCAGTTTGGAAACGATCCAGTTTTCAAAGTTGACATCGATTTCAAGTCAAAAAAACACGTTCTATTTCGTTATTTTGACGAAAATTCACTATGACTACATGTTTCAACATGTTCATTTTAACATGTAATTTCGGATGGTCCAGCTTAAAAATGCACAGAGTAATGTGCGAGGTATTCCAGGTACCGCACAGACTTTCGCGCCGGTTACTATGGACCAGCTTGCACCCCCTGGAAACGGCCCGATTTTCCAGATGTTTGAATTAGTCTGGTGCTTGAATTACTCACATGCGATGGCCATAGCGTGAAGGCGAGAGTCTAGGTTTGATGCAAATCTATCACGCAACTAGTCTATTGGAGTTTGCAAATTATTTCCTGTTTTCTGCCCATGAATAGTACTTTGGGGAGGTATTTTATATGAAATCCAATTTTCTCAAAAATTTTCCTGTTTTCTTCCTATAAATAGTACTTTGGTGAGGTATTTTATATGAAATTCAATTTCTCGAAAAATCTGAACCATTCCTTTAATCACTCATCCGAGGTTATCCCAGTTGCTTGGCGCGTGCCGGCCATGCCAGGCACGCGCATAATATAATCATATCATGAATAATGCATGAGGTTAGGACAACGCATGCGCATATCTGTACCTCGATGGTGTTTTTCAGCACGCCAGCTGCATGCAGGAAGCTATGTTACATGTGCTGCATGCATTCGATTGCATCTCGACATCACAAACTGCACAAGTGTACAATGTACCTACGCAACGAACATCTGTGCTTGCTGTCATGGTAGAGCAAAATGACAAAAACATTTCTCCATTGCATCAGTATCGCCAGCTGCTCGCCATATAAATACAGAGCGTGTTTTCTCCTACATAACACCAAGGTACGTAAACAAACGACTCAGGGAATAGAAAAGTATGTTTACACCAAATCTAGTGGTAGAACTCGTATAATTTTTGTATTCGTGTTTTGTTCAACTTCAAGGAGGAAATGCTGTTCCCTGTTTCCGTGTGAGGTATCGTTTCTGCACGCTGTTTCTCATTAACTGCACATGCTGGGAAAGGCTACACAAATATACATGTGGAGAACGCTGCGTGCGTGGATGACATGTTTGTAAAAATATATCAACAGAGATATTTCTGTAAATTGTTTTGATGTTGCATGTATAGGCTGAGCATCATTTGCGAATATGATGCATTGTATGCAGAAAACCTTGTGTAAAATTACGTAAATCTGTTAAATTTGAGGGTAGAAAAATCACAAAATATAACAACCATGGCGCCATTTAGAATGGGCTGTAAAATGACGGCGACCATTTTGAGGAAGTAAAGGGTGGTGTTACAAGTCAGAGGAGCTACGGTTGAGGTTTACGGACAAAGGAAACCATCGGGGTCTTTGTTGTGATTTGAGCTGGCAGGCTGCAGCGCCCGTTTGACGGGGTAGCAGCTGCTCTTAACTGCTCGGTTGCTCGTGAACAGAATGCTCGGTGTTCTAATAAACCGCGGGGTATAAGCCTGGTGCGTTTTAGGTTTTACAACAGAGCTAAATTATTACCCAGAATAGATTTTTGAAATGATTTCAATGGGGTTCTTTATGCACAGATCAGTACAATATGTTGTCACCGCTGGGACCCTCAAACAAAGCCTGACATTTGATGAAGTATTATGTTTGAGTGACCATTGTACGTGTGCAGTCTAATACTAGACCGTATCGAATAGCTGCCATCTTGGAGGGCAGTTTCTTTCATATGCAGCACGATATGTGGCAGAGGGCATCCCCCTACCATTGTTCCCCCATTGTGTCTCAAACATCCAAGGAATTTCTTTCAGATTTTAGGGGGTTTGGTGCGTTAACAAAAGATTGTGTTGAGGTATAGGGGCGTTAGGGGGGAGTCCCTCTGCCACATATCGTGCTGGGTATAATTTCTTTGTTCTTTGAGGACATGCATGGTTGCATGTGTGGTGCTTGACATAGACAGTCGAAGTGTGACGTGGTTGGCATGGCAATTGGTTCTAAACTATCGTGGACTATTGCAAAGCAGAGGGACACGGTTCAGTGATTTTTAGTGTAGAGCCATTTGCCTAGGCAACCAACAAAAGATGACGTATTCCCTTCGGAATACCAATTTAAATGTCAAGAGTTGCCCTACTGCAACTATTCGATATATACGGTCTATAGTTTCGCCAGCCCAGACGCCAACTTTAAAGCCGCTAGACCCATCTGCTCAAAACGTTTGATAAGCCCTTGCTGTGGTTTGTTAAATTATTTGAACGATTTTAATAATTTTAAATGATTTTAATTATTAGAAACAAAAATTGATCATCGGATTATCAAAATTAAAATAGACTGCTAGTAACATTTTTTATACTTGAAGTAAACAAAGCGAATTAACTATGCAAACTGAAAAGTCCCAGCTTTAATCCTAGGGGGAGTCAAATTCCTTGGTTTGTTTTTGTCTATGGTTTAAAATAGCGCACAGATTCTGTTTATGTATTTAGCAATTCATCCCCCCCCCCCCCCCCCCCACCCCCTCCCCCCACACACACACTCCTAAAACAATCATGTTCCTTAAAGGACGCGGAATTCCAGGAACTGGGAAATGTTAAAATGTAAAATGCCGGCCATCAACTTTATCTGTCACTAGTTTTTTTCAAATTTATGTGAAATAATTATTTTTTTTCAAAAAGTAAACAATTCATCATATGATTTTATAACGCGTTATAAGTTGCCCCTTTAAGGGTATGAATTTTACAAAGTAGGCCTAGTTCCCTTTCGGACAAGAACTTAAAAATCATTCGACGACCCAAAGAAAAACATTTGAGAAGTCAACTGGGCAAAGTAAGGCACGTCGGTCTGATGGTTAAAATGAGCCAATTTTGTCTTTTTTGTCTAAAAATGAAACGATCTTCTCAAGCTGGAGGACAACATTAGTCGGTCCACTAATAATGTTGAAAGAAAGACCATCTTAACTGCCTTTGAAATTGATCTGTTTGCGGTGCACGATGGGGGAAGTAGGTGGGAGGGATCGGTTCAAACATACCCGGGAGGGCTTGATCAGCCTAAATTGATCGATATGATGACCCACATAGTGGGATTGAGTTTCGTTTAGGAAAACAAAAATTGGGAATCGAAACCATGGAGCAACACAAATATATGCGATACAAAAGTCTCAGATTATACGTCCTAGTCATAGCCGTACGCATGCATGCAAAAGCCGTGGTATTCGTATAGGATGCTGCGAAAATCTATATTTCAGGCGTATAACCATGGAGGAAGAAAAATTGTATAACTCGGGTTAAAGGCACAGGCTCGTCAGCAATGCGTGCGCGCCGAAGTTGTGCCAGGAATTACGCAGCTCCACAGCAAAGGCATGGAGCTGCGTATTTCGTGGCACGAATTTGGCGCGCGCGCATTGCTGACGAGCCTGTGCCTTTAAATGAAACGTGACCAGGGTCCTATATTTCATAAAGCCCACTTAGAAACATTCCTAAATAAACATTCTTAACTCATGTTTTTGAAGATAGGAAAATTAGATTTTATTGTTCCTAAATCCACTTAAGAATGTTATTAACTTTTATGAAATAGGGCCCAGGTTTTTCACCAAAAAATTGGATTTCGTTCTAACCTAACAATCATGTAAAACACTGGATTATTTAGTTTACTTAAGTGGATTTTTGACGATATCCCTAGAAATACCTATACGGATTGAGGGCGCGAAATTTCAGAATGTAAAATGAGAAAGATACGACACATGATATGGTATCAAAATCTCAACACCCATGAAAAAATCTGGGTGCAAGGTGCGTTCAGACGATCGTTGTTAACTCGTTTAGTAGTGGTCACTCGTAAGCTCGTAAGTAGTGACCATGTGTGTGGACGCAGGCACTTACAAGTTACCAACGACGATGTACCCACGAGAAATCACACATGTGTACATTAATACGTACGCACTGTGGACGTTTCTTTGTATTCGTGCACTTAAGAGAATTGGTCGGAAAATCGTTGTTTTCTCCAAATTCTTCCCTCATCCACCCCAATTTTTTCCTAATCCATGTTTCTAAACTTTACTCCTGAACCCTAACCTTTTTTTTTAACCCTCCACCCCCACCCTAACCTCTTTTCCCAAGTTTGGTCAACCTGACTGTGGACTTGAGCGAACGAGTGCAAGTCCACAATCCGTCACTTTTTCCCGCAAATTGTGGACTTGAATGGGTTTCGAGTCCACAGTGCGACCGCAATGCCCACACATTGGTATGGGTCGTGTGCATGCTTGCGCGTCGTTGTTAAAGCACCGTGTGGACACGAGTCGTTGTTAGTGGGACTGTCGTTGTTAACTTTACCTTCGAAGGTATAGTGCCTGTCTGAACATGGCTATAGACCTTTCTAAATTCTTTCATTATTCTTCGAGACGGACATGCACTTGATCTTTGGAACTTTGCAGATTACCTTGTTATAACAGGAACCTTGTATTATCAGGAACGAAAACAAAGAAGAACAAAGGTTTGGGAGCTAAGGTTTTCCTTGTTCCAAGCCTCTGTGAAGTTTTTGCTTGATTTCATAATATTCGTTGTTTCAGGCGGCTTTTGACACCTAGGCCTATTGGTTTGGGAAAACTGCGATAAAAAAATTGTCACTCTAATTCCATATATATATAGACCCCTTGCAGGGGCGGCCATGACAGGGGGCAGTCACATTATCGGCGTGCGTCATGCACGAGTAGGCACTTTGTGGATCTATTGTCACATCGTTGAAATATGAAAAACTACCCCCTGTCATGGCCGCCAGTACAAAGGGTCTATATATAGTTCAAAGAATAAACCGCTGACCTTACTGACCCTATTAAGAAAACAACCAAGGGAACTAAAGAATAAACGGAAGCTTAGAGAGGAAATGGCAAAACGCAGAGTAATTTAATATGCTCCTTTAATTTCCGCCGAACGGATGTCCCCTGTGGGATACATTAAAACCATTTGGGCTCATTTGCAATTCTCACGTCGATAAAATTTCGCAGAAAATCCATCTTAGATTAAGCTCCTCAGTGACGTCACGTTAAGGCTTTGTCCTCCGTGTTCATTCATGGGTTATAATTTGCATCCATCGTCGCATAATTTACTTATTCACATCCAAAGGCGATTTTGCGGAATTTGAGACATCCTTTTTGAAAACATCTTTTTAATTTAACAATTTGTGAATATGAAGAGAAGGTGCCTAATTGCCCGGTTGGCAGAATTACAAACAATTATATTTAAAAAAACAAAACAAAAAAACATGTGAAATAAAATTGCGCAATTTATTCTCTAAATGTAAAAAATACTTATTTGGAGCCATTTCAGGAGACTGCTCAATTTGGAGTGGATATTTCACTCTTTTAGAGTGCCTGGTTTTTCGCTTTTAAAAAGAGTTAAAACCCACATTTAAAAACGTATAAACTTCACTCTGAAACGAGATGTCCTCATAGACCGTATCGAATATAGCTGCCGTCTTGTAGGGCGAGTTTTGATATTTAAATTGGTCAACAATGCAAGCACAAAATGTGCAACCATGCATGTCTTCACGGAACCAAAAAACTGCCCTACAAGATGGCAGCTATAATAATAATGGACATTTATAATGCGCCGTTATCCATCAAAAAAGATGCTCATGGCGCTATTCAATACGGTATAATATGGCCGTTGAAAGACCTATATAATGACATGATAAATTGGTCTAACGAACAAATTAATGCATGTCAGAAGCAGAACTATAATGTCCAGAAGATGGCACGTGCCCCAGACGCAATTTAGTTTGATTCAGAGCATTTTGACATTTATTCCAGGTACAGTTATCAATGACTGTCGATGAGTGGGGCTTATGACACTATCGTGGCCTTGGTGTAACTGCGTGATGCCTCATTGCTGTGATGTACGCACCGCGGACGATGTGATTTGGCTGATTACACTCCGCGGGATCTTAAGACAGATGCCCGCTCCTTGTGACACGTAATCCCACAGCGGTTTCATCCTTGAAGTTCCTCAGAGCTCACCCTGAGATCCCATGTCTCACATCTTCGCCAAATTTCGTCCTCCGGCTCGCCTATCTCTGGATACAACCAGCGGAACGACACCCACTGCGTCCCAAATGCCCGGTCTAATTTTGGATCTAACTGTAAACGCGAGCTCGACTCCCGATGATTCGATTCTCACGACATCGCCACGTTCGGATGACCACGGAATCGATACCGGTATCGATACCGGTATCGATACTGATCTACCCGATGACCACGGCCCTCGAGTACTATGGTGCGGCTCGCTTATCATTGTGATCATCTTCAGTGTAGTCGGTAACGGCATTTTGTCGGTAGTCGTATTCGGTAACTCGCGACTCCGCCGACCGTCGTACTACTTTCTCTTCAACTGCGCCTTAGCGGATTTTGTCCGTTCTTTGCTCTGTTATCCCTTCGTCATATCCGCCGTCATCTCCCGCAAGTGGATATACAGCAACTCGCTCTGTGAAATTTTGGCGTTCTTCAATGTGTACCTAACCTATGGGGTTTTGTACACGCTGTTTCTGATCAGTATTGAGCGCTACGTGGTACTCCGGTTTCATAAATTCCACAGGCAGAAGCTTCGAGGTCCTGCGTGTTTGCTGTTGGTTCTCGCCGCTTGGGCTTTAGCCGTTTCCATGGCATTCCCGCCAGTTTTCAACGCTAGGACCTACTCCTTCATCGAGAGTGAAAATCAGTGCACGTTCAGGCATCGGGAATACAGATCCAACGAAACGCTGTGTTTTCTGTTATTCTTCGTAGCTACGATAGCGTTCACTCACTTCGCGTATTTCCGAGTTTTCATTTTCATGCGGGCACACCGCAAGATGCGACCGATGCAGTTTGTGCCGGCTGTCTCCAACAACTGGACTTTCTACGGGCCGGGTTCGACCGGGCAAGCCGCCGCAAATTGGTTCCTAGGCTACCGGCAGGGGCCCACGCCACCCCCTCTCATCGGCCTAGCCCCGCCCACTAGCGGCAACACAACATCTCTGTCCAAATCCGATTTCGAAAGAGAAGAGAAGTTTAGCAAGTTATCCCTTGTAATTTCTATCACCTACAGTGTCCTATGGCTGCCTTACACTATTCACTGTTTCTGGCAAGTGTTCCAGCCCGCCAATCCTCTCCCTCACAGCTTCGTATCTATAGCAACATGGATGACATTCTTCCAGACGTGCGTCAATCCCATTTTGTGTTTCGCGGTGAGCAAGGAATTCCGCCAGATCGCGCTGCGTCACGTTTTCGGCGCGTCCGCGTTCCAGCAGGACGGACATAACGTGCAGTTGTGACGCAGGCTGTGATGAGTTACCACCGTGTAGACGAAGCTAACTGAACTACACGATGGTGGCTTGTTTTTCGCATTCCAGTTTAACTAGGTAAACTATTAACTAGTAACGTTGTGGCTGAGTTCATTTGAGACGCAATCTTGTTAAATATTACTCTATAGCCACTTTTTTTGTACGTCCCGTAATGTGCTTTAAAAGCAAACGCTAATACACAAGAACGTGTACACAATTCTTATTTATTAACTCAAGTGTCGAAATCGCCTCAATTTCTTTTGTGTGATGTTATATTGCGCCTGACACAAAACGTGCAATCCTAAATGTTTGCTTTTCTTATCATTTTGTAGTCACGTGAATAGGCTACCACCCAAGTTCTTTTTGACCACATTTTTTACCAAAACCAACGAAAAAGTATTAACATTATTAGTTATGTACATTATAAGGCCCATTGTATCATTTGCAATGACCCAATTTTGTTTTTCATGAGTTAACAAGAAAAACCTTACTCAAAGTGTTGATAGCAATGGTAACAAACACCACATCAATTTATTTCCGTTCAAAATGGTATTTCATGGCATGCTGGAAATTGACAACCGAAGGTGGTTTTCTTTTACCATTCACGTGTACACGAAATCCATATATAGATTTTCAAGGTTTTCTGAAGCATTGACGCATCTATGTAGCTAAAATTTCTTCAGGCTAGTTTACCAACATTCTACCTTAGATATGTTACACTCTTATTCCACGAATCTGTAAAAAGTTATATCTTGCAAATGATACATAGGGCCTTTTAAAGAACTATTTTGTTGTTCTGATATTGTGTACTGGTTAAGGCTGGTCGGAAATAAAATGGACCTTCAGAGAAATCATTCATACTTTAAGATAGTATACATGATTGGTAAACTGTTACAAATAGTTTTAACCCCCTGTGTGATTGAAGATATGCATGATTAGAACCAACCTGAGCAAAAACCAGCTCCGTACTTCGTCTAACTTTTGAGAAAACAGTCAAAAAAAGGTTTGCAGTCATTTCGCCCCAAAACCACTTCGCCCTGAACCACGGCCTGTGCACGAAGTGGTTTTGGGGCGAAGTGGCATTTGGGCGATGTAGTGTTTGGACGAATTAATTTGGGGCGAAATGACACTCGGGCGAAGTGGTTTGGGGCGAAATGGCACTTGGGCGAAATAGTTATGGGGCGAATTGAATTTCTGATTTTCGAGATACCAATGATGTATACTGCCTTTAAGCAAAATGGGAACAATAGCATGTTCATTTTAATAATTTGTTCATAATTAATGATTACATGTATCAGCATGTATTATTGTGAACGTTTAAAGTCCCAATACATCATTTGCAGCGACTCAAATTTTTACTTCACGCAATGGTAACAAACACCCCAGAGCGTGATCCAATTCCGTCCCTCACATGGAAATCAAGAGACAAATGCCTTTCCTAAATCAATACAACAAATGAAAACTAAAGTGAACCTGTATGTCTACCTGCTACTGATGTTAATACACACACTGCAGTTTATCAAATGTTGAAATTGACTTTACAGTTTTATGCTGAGGTTGTTTTTATGCGTGAGGGACGGACAATCAATACAATTGACAAAAAGTACCATTTGTTTACATGCATTTTCAACTATTTCTTGATAATGTGATGGCACAGTGTGCCCCAAAACAGCCAAATTTATTATGTTAATATTTTTAATATGATTGTAAAATATGGACATTTCTTTACTGTTTGAGGTATTATTTTGATTAATTTAGGAAATTGACATTTTTATCCAGTGTTTACCAGTTTTGGATCACGCTCCACATGATTTTTTCCTGTGAAAATGGTACTGTGGGAGAAATTTGTGTGTTTTTTTTAAAATCACATGCACACGGCTTTTTAACCCTTCATTCAACCCAAAAACCATGCATGGATTTTTAAGGTTTTTTGAAGTATTACTGCATCTATTATGTAACTAACATTTCTACAAGGCAGTTTATCAACATTATTCTTTAGTTATGTACTGCTGTTGTTCCTAGAAATCGTACAAATTTATCTGCAAGTGATATAAAGCCTTTAGGCCTAAGCAAACATTTTAACAACAGTTTTATAGAATGTAGTCAGGGAATTTTGCTAAAACCTGGGAACTAAATCCTTACCAAATAATTTCTTCGCCAATGTGTTAGTGAAGGTGTCTACTAACACCTCTTAAAAAGTTGAAATTCAATTCCCCTAGGAAACCACGTGACAGCTTCTAAAAGTTTTACCTTAAAAATACAGTACATACAACAGCCGTTGACAAAGCGCCCATTTGTTTTGAATGGTGTGCGCCTAAGCAGACGACTGTTTTGTGTTTCATACTGGCGCAAATACAGGCAGCGCTGTGATTTAATTGGATTCTGGTGCTGCTCCTGTGGTTTTCTGTGGTTCTGAATCGAATTCTGAGGTTTTTAAAATGATGAAAGGTCAGGGTCACGTGACTAAGCTGAGAATCGGGGCCATTCCCAAGATGGCCGCCATTGAAATTTGCAGGTGCCAGGCGTAGGCCGTGTCAGGTGTAGGTTTTCCATGGTGCTGAATCCAATTCCGAGGTTTTTATAACGATGAAAGTTCGGAGGATCAGGGTCATTTCCAGGAACTTGCCTTTTTACCCAGGCCCAGCGTGCACCACCTGAAAACAGCCCGATTTGTCAGGTAGGCCTACAGACCGTATCGAATAGCCGCCATTTCGTTTTCGTGGGGCACCTTTTGTTACTTAAACCGTTCAACAATGGAAGCACAATATGTGCAATCATGCATGTCCTCAAGGAACAAAGAAACTGCCCCACAGAATCGCGGCTATTCAAAATGGTCTATAGCGCGAAGGCGGGACTGTAGTAGCATTTATGCAAATATAATAATTTAGTGCAAGTCTATTACGCAACTGGTCTATCATTGGCACCGAGTGGCACTAAACGTCCCCGAAATGTACCACACACACTTTCTTAACAATGTGAACATGATCAGAGGCTAAATATTCTTACAAAAGTTGAAGTTTTGCCTTCGGAATTGCTTGGTAATTTCTGGAATCGGCAAGCTACCACTCATATAATCGAATATAATAAATGAAAGGAATCGATACCTCAAACATCTGGAATCGCGATTACGATTTCTAAAGTGGGATAGATTCTACCGATTCCGGCGCCGAATCGCCCAAGCCCAGTATTATAATGACGTGGGGGTGTTACTGTTATGTCCGAGCGGTCTAGCGCGTCGAACTCAAGTTCCTGTGCCAGTACTAGAATGTGGATTCGATTCCGGGCCGTGACGGGTTGTGGCAATTGTGCTCTTGAGCAAGGCACTTAATCACAATTGTTCCGTCCTTCGGAAGGGATGTAAAGCCGTTGGTCCAGTGTGTTACATGTAACGCACTTTAAAGATCCCAGAGCATTCTTTCGTGAAGAGCAAGGGGAGGGATTCCTCGGTGTCTCTGGCCGTTTCTAATTCAACTTAGAAGTTGATAGTTATTCGAATATCTATATTAATTGATATCTATGTTAATTGATATCTATGTTAATTGATCCCATTCCTGTAATTGGCGGTTCTTCCGCTGTTGGATGTGGTGAATAAATAAATAACAGAGCCTTTCAACCGACAGCCATGCATGCGAGGGACTGAAGCTGCGTTCGACATCAGCAGCGTAAATACGGGGGGTCAGATTCCCCACTCCAACACCCCCCCTCCCCCCGCCCACGGAAAATCCTGTATTGCCCTGAAAAAGGCAAGGAAAAGTGGAAAATAAAGGTTTTTTTTTATAACGATAGGGCCTATACCTACCTGTAACTGACTGGATGTCTGCTGATAGTGCTGTATGCCCTGATTATACATGCCCCTCCCCCTCGCCCCTCCCCCTCGCTAAAAAGCAATGCACCCATGTGCACCTTCCACCCCCACCTCCGCCCCCACCCCCCTTCCCCAGTGAAAACAATCCTGGCTACGCTGCTGTTCCACATACGCGAAAGTTTGCAAACGTTGGCCAAGAAGGGTGCCCGACTTTTCATAGACGAGTTTCCAAAAGTACTGTAACCAGTAGCGAACGTCGGCAGCACATGGTTAAATCAGATTTATCTCTAGGTCTCTGGTTAAATGGAACGCAGCCAGGGTTCTCCCATTCAAATTATGTGACACTATTTTTGCAATCCCATGGCCAAAGAACTACACACAACGCTGTCGGCATTTGCGCGAGATGAAACACAAAACAGCCGTCTGACCCAGCGTATACGCTATTCAAAACAAATGGGCACTTTGCGTTTGCCAACGGCTGTTGTCTGATGTACTGCATTTTTAAGTTTTTACATTTTTAAGTCTGTACTGCATTTTTAAGAAGCTGTCCCGGGCTTTCCTAGGGGAATTGAATTTCAACTTTTTAAGGGGTGTTAGTAGACACCTTCAGTAACAAATTGGTGAAGAAATTATTTGGTAAGGATTTAGTTCCCAGATTTGCCAAATATCGGAAAAAATTCCCTGACTAATGATCATTAATTATACTCAGACATCAGGATTTTAACAGCGTATTGGTTACAAATTATCATTTTTCTAGTGAAACAATGCATTAATTTTGTAACGTTGATGTTCTTCGCAATTTTGATGTAAGGTTCTTTAAGAATGTATAATATGTGCGATAAAATGTGACGCCATTTTGGTATACTCTTAAGGCAATACACTGCACCTTATAGTTGACAAAGAATATAGGCACTGTTGAATAAAATTTGGCATTTTATGAAGAAAAAAAAATCGTCAATGGCTCTTTACTTAGAAAATGAATTTGCGTGCAAGATGCTGGTATTTTCATGTTCGTAAGAATGTCACATAAACTGTTTAGCAGATTTAGTATTTCATTATGGCGCCTGTGACGTAGAAGAGGGAAAAACTACCATACACATTCGCCATAGTTGAGACTCCATGCATGTCTATGGAGCATGACATAAAAAAAGTGTTTTCAAAGAAAAACTAGATTTGTTTTTCATTGCTAAAATCATGTTTCCTAACTAAATGTACACTTTCTGGGGGAATTATCAGGTCATATTAGGAGAATTAGTGGCGAAGGTGTACAGTATGTATATGAAGGAATTTCAAATTACTATCAAAAACGAGACTCTCTGTGCTTTATATTCTTTTGTGATAACATTTGCAAAAAAAAAGGCGCGTGACGCATATTACATGCTCAGCATCTAAAACGACTATAGGCTGCCAGTGCGTGCTCATTTGGAATTTGTCAATGAAAAAGGTCTTTACTAGGTCGAATGACCCACTTTCCCCACTAATGTTGGCAAAAAGCAATCACGATTCATTTGTTCGCAAACAAAACGGACGCTTCGCCTTCGTAAAACCGAAGAAAACCTGAAATGAAATGCTAATCCGTTATCCGAATTCACGCATTCTTGAAATTTTGCAAGATGTTAATTTTGTGTAGTCCGTTTTCCCTTGTCTTAAACATTTTAATTATTATACTTTAAATATAAAACTGATTTTAATTTTAAAAACTGAACGATATTCATCATGAAAAAAATGCAGTTTGATGCATGCGGTGTTTCAAAATAACGCGAAATATCTATCAACCAGAATGTTAACATTTTAAGTAACTTTAAATAACCATATCTCTACAGATTTTAAATCAATTTACACCAAATCTTCTGAGAAGTTGCTTTGTTTTAAGTATTTTCCATCGGGGTCATCATTTTTTTTCCAGATAATAGATATCAAAGTGACAAATCAGCAAAATTAATGTTGTGCATGGGACATTCTGGTTGCTCGAAAAGTGTTACGCACGGGACACGTGTGTACATTTATTTTCAAAACGAAATTTCTAGAATGACATTCGTGGGTACACATAAGCTTGGCAAAGCCCAACATACAAGAAATAACTGACAGTTATTGCTAAACAGCCTGTTAAAGGGCACGGACTTGAAATTTCACTTTATTTTTAAACACCCCATAATATTTAGGCACGTCTGACGCGTAATATCCACGTATACCTATACAAGGAAACGCTGTGATATGAGCAATGCGCCACTCCGACTATCTTGTTTTGCATTGAATTAAGCAGACATTATGTGTGTTTTACAGCTTCGTGGGTTGTATTGTTCCCACGGGAGACAATTTCCATTAATGAGAAAGCTTTCCTGCGTCTGGCAGACATTTCCTGAAAAAACGACGATAGTCCTCGAGATTTAAGAGACACGGAGCCCATTTGTTAATGTTATTGTATGGTTCGTCCCGATTTCATTCCAAATCGCCATAAATTGCATAATGGCTGGTGCCCTGAATTATTCACGTTCAAATGGAGGTGCAGTTTAGAAAGTAACATACTATGCTATTGTTGCTACGTTGTGCACGCCATTGCCTAGCAACCAACAGTCTGCTTGATTTATGCCGCGTGCACTACGTGCCAACGAAATGTTAGTCTGGTCAAATGGATACTAAGCGTGCATGTGAAAGCGTCAGTACATCAGACCATCGATATACATGTATATATACACTGGATGAAGCAAAGACGTCTAAAATTGAAGTCACCATCCGCCATTGTACCCCACCAATTGCAATGCATTGCCTAGACTGGTCATACTGTCGTCACTATACACCAATCCGGTAATAAGGTCTTCTTCCCTGTACATCCGCTATAGCTGGGGGCTTCCACTGAATGAACTGTATGTTTTTGTTGTTGCTGAAGCTGCATTTGTTTACTTCGAACAAGTTGCGCGTCTTTGTAGGGTTGTGTGCGCGCGAAGGCGGGCGCGTCGCGTGTACGCAAAGGCGGGCGCGTCGCGTATACGCGAAGGAGGCTCGTTCGTGCATGTATATAATGGATGAGCGCTTTTCGTTCTAACAGCAACACAAAACGCACAGCCCATGCACTGGACGCCCCCCAGCTATGGCGGATATGCAGGGAGGAGATATTAGTTACCGGATTGGTGTATATTCTACATCATGGTCTACATGTGTTAAGTGGAATGTAAGCGATGGCATGGACCGGGGAGCAGTCTATAGGCCAAGCATTGTTCGTGAGGTACAATGGCGGCCGGCGCATGGCTTTAATTCTCGTATAGCCATGCTATTGCATACTTCATCCAGTGTATATATATCGATGCATCAGACGCTATTCATGCGATCGCGAAGCGAGCTAAAGTTAGTGCCTGATCTGACGTCATAGAGATAAGTTAACATTAGTATAAAGACTAATATGCGTGTATATTACACGTTAACAGCATTGGTATATACACTGTAATGTGTTCTGTTAACTGATTTCAGGGGCAATTTAATTAAAGCATGATATTTTATATTTTCTGGCTACAGGGATACATTGCTGAACGTCAATGTTATTTCTTTATGGGAAATTTACTTCGAGCAACAACTATCCGCAATGCATAATGCAGCTCCAAGCAAAATATTTGCGGACGTTTAAAACTATACATGTAGGCCTTCAACCCGGAAAAAGGAAGTCGTGTTCGGCGACATATAAATGACCCATGAAATATAATTATTTATCAGTTTAATGCATGCTAGGTAATTGTTCTTCTCAATTACAATCATCGAAACTAACTCCAAAACTTCTTTTTATGGTGCTGTTTTTTGTTTTATGCTATAATTTTAATATTCATGACAACAGAAGGCATATTTGTGGCACGGTTGCCATTTCATGTACAAGTAATACACGTTTCTTGGTTTCAGTCAAGACAAACAGGGGAGGGGGGAGAACTGCGACAATTTGCCATATACAGCACGATGTGACAGAGGGTACTACAGCGCAACCCCTTCCATTGTTCCCACATTGTGTCTCAAACATCCAAGGAATTTTAAAGATTTTTTTCAGGTTTTACTGGGATTGGTGCGTTAACAAAAGGTTGAAGTATAGGGTAATATGGGAAGTCCCTTTGTCACGTATTATGCCGTGTATACACACAGCAGTAAATAATGGCCCGTAAAATTTACGGTCGAAATGCGTGCAGTGAGTTGCCACCTTTTTATACCGTAATTTTAACGGTTATTCCGTTAATTCTTTAACAGTTGTCCCATTAAATTTTACGTTATTTCCGTAATTTTACGGTACTTTCCCCGGTGCTCTCTCTAATTACCCCTCATGTAAGGTCTGTGACTTGACACTAAATTAACTACCATACATCAGTAGCGACTTCTATTTATGCTCCGTGTATGCCTACATCGTGTAGCCCACGGTTGAAGTCAGAAGTTTACACATGTACACCACTACCATCATCACCCAAAATGGTAAACAGGACTACCCGAACAATAATTACAAGGTGTAGGCCTACAAGCTATGTTTTAAGTACTGCAAGCATGTGAGGAATTCCACAAAATCAAGAATTTAGTAAAGACTGTTACAAAAATGGTGTAAGCACATGTATTTTAACACTTGGTTGCATACAGTTGTATTTATACTTTTGACTTCAACTGTATACTACAATTAAATTTACTACAGTCGCTCATCTGTCACCAGCTTAAGTTAACTTGTAGCCAGCAACTGTACATTTTGCCCCTTTTCCAAGCAAAAACTCAATTACAAAAAGCAGAAGAACTAAAAACTGAAGAAAATCAACATTTACACGGGAAATCTCTTCAGTTACGCGCAATCCCACAATGCAATGTAAAAGGATTGTTACGGGTTCGGCCGTAAAAATTCATTAACGGGCACTTCTAATAAAAATGTACATACTTTCTACCGTAAAAAAATTGTATATTTTTACAGTGCTATTTACCACAAACCCAGTTTGAATGTCAACATTTGTTTAATTCCTTTACGTTTCACTGGGTTCCTAAAGGACGTCATCACATAAACAGCGCCCTCTCTTGGCAAATAAAATTGAAAAGTAAAAAAGCTGCTTCTTTCTGCGTCAAACAAAAATTAGCACTTGCATATATTACACAAAAGGAGCTATTGAGTGACCATTTCAGGGGGGAGCCCTTTAAGCTACGGACTTGCAAAACACACTTGACTCCTTAACACCGGACACGGAGTCTTTTCCTGTCCTCCGGGGCAGTTAGTAGAGTCAAATGAAGTTATACAAACACGGAAGCAAATTGTATTACTGTGTCCCCTGAATCCGTTCTGTAAAATGTAACTTGCTGGTCGGAAAGGTGCCCGACTATTTTTTGCGTTCCAGGCCTCGTTTTCGTTTTTGGCTTTTTTTTCGAATCGAAAATGGGGTTTGCAGATTTTCGTCCTTCTCGTACCATTGGCGGATCCGGCCTCATTAAAATACAGGAATACAATGTATTCCTGTATTTTAATGAGGCTGGATCTGCCACTGCGTATTTAGCACTGAATTCAGTGTCAATCACATCATAATAGGGCAGTTTCACAGCTGTTACTGGTCACTATCCTCCCGTGTTTGTCTTCCAGATCGAGGAGAGAACAATAGAGCCATGTAGGGGAAACGCACGTGCATGGCTGCTAGCAGAAAAGCACGATCGAGGCTCTATTTCTGAAGGACAAACACAAGAGACGTTTAGTGACCCGTGACAGCTGTGAAACCGCTCTATAGTGTTTGAAACATAATCTTTGCAGCTTATGCAGCTGTCGCTTATTTAGTTTTTAAAATTTTATACATGTACAATTACTTTTTAAAATTATTTTAAATCATTTATTTTCATTAGGATGTAAGCAATACCATGTAGGCTATGATCGGACACAAAAGTCGTGACGATCGTACCATGTTTAGCCGAGTTATGGGGGTCACAAGAATTTATTATCAAAATGTTTCTAAATATTATTTAACTTAAAAACATTTTAAGTTCGAACCGCCTGTTTCCGTCTAATTAACGTTTTAATCATTCAAAAATAATTTGTGATGTTTAAGCATTACTATCTTTATTTAAATCCGAAGAATTAAAAAAAATCATATATTTTGTCCTTTTTAGCCACACACCACCTTTAAAAGCCGAATTTGCAATTTAGTATAGGCCTACCAGCAGTTCCCACGCAAATGATATACAGTACGGGATCTGTTTTCAATCTTGTCCGCGCGCAAAGTACAACAGCCCGATTTCAGCAGAAAAAAAGGAGAGACTCGAGAAAAGAAATTCACAGTCGATAAACATTCGCTAATCCCGGAAAATCAGCTCTGAAACATCGAAAGTGCAAAATGTCCCAGTCTAGTGGTATTTCAGACAGCGACTGCATGCTGCGGGCTGCATGCTGTATTGGTCGATTACTACTTTGCATAAACGAATTTTTCTTTTTTTAATTACCACAAAAATTAATCATTACCTATCAAACCTGTTAATAGAGCAAGGGTCACTGTATTTTGCAGGTCTTTTCAATCTGTTAAAGTCATATTCGCGAACAACCCAATTTCCAACAATTTCTGTGCAAATTAAAAACTGGACAGGGGCGGATCCAGGAATTTTTTCTAGGAGGGGGTTTTGCCACCAGGGAGGGGTTTTGCCCGTCAATTTTTTTATGTCAGCTCGTTTCGGACAGGCGGACACATACAAAATGCATTACATTATATTTTTTGGTGTCGGAGCAGGGAGGGGTTTTGACCCCCCCCCCCTTCCCTTCCCCTCCCCCTCCCCCTTCCCTCCCCCTCCCCCTCCCCCTTCCCTCCCCCCTCCCCCTCCCCCTCCCCCTCCCTCTGGATCCGCGCCTGCTTTTATTTTTTTTGACTTAGCGTTAAAATTATATGTGTGGTTTAAAAGGCACAGGCTCGTCAGCAATGCGCGCGCGCCAAATTCGTGGCACGATATTGGCGCGCGCGCATTGCTGACGAGCCTGTGCCTTTAACTTCAAAAGAACAACAGAAATCGGTTTTATATGATCGTTTTTCTCTAATTTGGATGAGGCACACACACGCAAAACGAATTCAGGCAAATTTGATGCGGGTGTTTAATTTCTCACACTGGGGAATTGAAATGTTCATTCCGTTCTTCGAATTTTTGACTAATTATTAATTTCACAGGTGGTTGTCATTCGCTGTTGTTCTCTTTTTCTCATATACCAAATAGAGGGGCAGCCATTGTTTAAAATATGTAACAGATGTTGGCCCTATTTGGCCTATATATTTATTATTGTGAATAATGACCACAAAAGAGGATTTTTCATCAGACATTTTAACAACCACCGCCAGCCCACCGCAACAGATTGAGCCGTCACCACGATTTCTGAAATAGGGTGACTTTCGTGCATGGTCGGCCACGTGAATGATATAAAAATACTACTGGGACAGATTATTTTAATATGTTGCAGATAATATTGCAACAGTTTTGTATTACGAAAACTACTTTGTGCGTGAGAAATTGATTTTGTGGCAACTCATCATGTCTGGACATTTTCCGGCATGACATCACTGATCACGTGATGTCTGCTTATTCGGAAAAAATGTACGGTTTGTTTATGTGCGCTTTTCTTTGGCCATATAAACCGCGTGATTTACGAAATTCTGTCATTTTGGCAGGACTATATGAAAACAACAAAAATATTCAAGGAAATTTCTCTAGAAATACGACTGTTCTTGGAAACAACCATGTAATGAATGTGTTTGAAGCTCTTTAATATGACCTCAGGCTATCCTTTACACATTGCACAAGAGAACATGTCATAATGTGCTTTGTTTGCTTTACGCAAACACAAAGATCGCTTCAAGTGCAAAATTGTGTTTGCGCGGGACAATGAGCATGTAAAAATTGCTTAACGTTGTCATGGCAACACAATTTACGTCCCTGTGCAATACAATAGGCATTCAGTCTTTTAAAAAAAAACATGGAACGTCGGAACAAAGCCAAAATTAGCTTTTTGTACAGTGACGTCACTGGATCGTTTTCATGCCCAGACAATTTGACAAATTTTCGTGCAAATTGTCGGCTGTTTCTAATAACAGAAGCTGCAGTGATAAGTCTGTGTTGTGGGGGAGTTTTAATTACTTTTTATTTTGTGGATATGCTAAATTAAATATAATTTTTTTAGAATCATAGGTTTTATTTTCAAGATTCAATATTTCGTAAGAATATTTTGTTTTCGTAATAATGTGCCCTTTAAAAAAAAAAAGTGAACATTATTGGCTTATTAGAAAAAGACAGACTACTAAAATATGACGTCAGTTGCCAGGGTAACTGGCTCTAAACATTCACTGGTAATCTGAAACGTCCATTGGTAAAGCGCAGGGAAACAGTTCACTGGTTTTAGTGTAGACCCAGTAACCTTGGCAACACACAAAGGGTGACGTTTTCTCTTTAGTATTCTAGTTGAGAATCTAGTGACTATGTATGCTGCACAAACGCGCTTATTTGATGACGTCATCGTGACGTCACAACATTTTGCTGATAATATGCATTAGACCAAATCTCAACAAACCTAAAACACAATTTGACCTTCATCGGCCTTTTCGTTCTCTAGATATAACTGTTAAAAGATATATGCAAACGAGCGTCTTCGATTTTTTTCTACCGATGTATAATCCATCCATTTAAAGGCACAGCTCGTCAATGCGCGCGTGAGGCCAAATTTGTGCCACGAAATACGCAGCTAGCTCCATGCCTTTGCTAGGGAGCTGCGTAATACTTTCGTGGAATTTTGGCCTCACGCGCGCATTGACGAGCCTCTGCCTTTAAGGAATGAAATACGCGCATGCTTGAATCATTAAAACAGAGTGCTTTTCAATCTTTGCGGCAATCACTAAAATGGTGCTGACTCATGGTTTTGTTCTCGGATTGAATCACCGCTAACTCTGGTTCTATTAGTGCTTACGGTGAATCACTGCACTCCACTATGCACAGTGACAGGCGTTTGATTCGAGTGCAACCATTTAGCATGCGAAACAGAAATAGTAAACGAAAATGGCGTTGTACAGTTCATTATATGGTGCTCTGTGGGTGCCACCTTGCTTATGTTATTCTTTCCACAAGTGGTAGATAGATTCATTAGCAGCACGATACGAGACAGAGGGTACCCCCTTTTTATTGTTCCTCCATTGTGTCTCAAACATCCAAGGAATTTTAAACGAATTCCTTTCAGGTTTTAAGGGAAGAGTGTGTTGAGTATAGTGGCAGTGGCGGGGGGGGGGGGGGGGGGGGGGGGGGTTGGGGGTACCCTCTGTCATATATCGTGCTGGGTGTGGACAGATTGGCACCCTCAGTGGGATCAACTTTGAGTGAGATATTTTTTCCCGCCAATTGTGAGACAGCCAAAATTACCCGGTGACTGAACCTCCTCTAAACAATAGTGCCTAGACCCAACTTGGAATCTCGGCTAGCTTCTGTTTACTACGAGGTCAAGAGTAAAAATACATTTTTTTGTGAATATCTTTTACACACCCACTCTTCTGAGAGTTAATTCCAGAAAGTCAGCTATAAGCATCTTCCTTTCGCAAGGGTCTTTCCTGCACTCGTACCTCGCTTGCCAAGAACCTTGCTGCATCGACTGGGTCTGAGCTGTATTGAGGAATATATATGAATATTGATTAGCCAGTGACAGTGATCGCAACTGACCAATCACGCGCAGCGCATGTTTCTCGGTCATCGCATGCAGTGCCGATAGGCCCGATATACTAAAGCGCGACATTCAAAATGCATCATAGCTAGGACGCTGTTGCCAACAGCGTCCTAGCTATGATGCATTTTGAATGTTGCCACTTTTACTAGGGGGTGGGGTCCAATGTTTAAATAAACAGTCATTGTAAAGGCGTTTTTTAATAGGCCTATCTTTATTCAGAGATTCTGCGTTTAGCTTTTAGCGAAATATAGTAAGTCTTCCTTCAGTTACGAACATTTATACTGCGTGCAAGATAAAATGATATACATGTACATAAAAAGATCTCCCCCACACAAATTGTGGTAATTGCAGCTACGATGTCGCGAGATAAACAACACGCGAGATGATTTTCGAAACGGCTCATTAAAAGGTCAAAAGATACAGGTCAAAAGATATCTTGTCTCTCATTGGTTGAACAGCCCTAGGCCTGTAATACAGCTCAGACCCAGTCGATGCAGCAAGGTTCTTGGCAAGCGAGGTACGAGTGCAGGAAAGACCCTTGCGAAAGGAAGATGGCTATAAGTAGAGCACTAAAGTCGGAACACCACCCTTTGTGTGTTGCTAGACGGGTCTAAACTAAACACAGTGAGCTGTTTCCATGTGCCTTAACAATGGGCGTTTCAGATTACCAGCGAATGTTTAGACTGACGTCACACTTTATCAGTCTATTAGCTTGTCGATGCACTGTCGTCTCGACTTATGTCGACTTGGCGAAATAAATTATATTGGTATCTGAATAAGTAGGGTGGCACTGACAGAGCACCGTAGTACATGAACAGACGCGCCAAATTTAGGTTCGTTGGCACAATCTGATACAGTCAGTCCGCAGCGCCCCCGATAATGAGGTCAAATGCCCAATTTTATCTGCACAGCTCATCGGCGTGAACGCACCGCGAGAAAGTCCGGGATGTTCGCGAGATTTCGTTGGCCTTATTTTGTTGCTCGCAAGCGTTTTAAACGAGTAGTTGGTGGCCAAGATGGCTGGGTAAGTTTGGAAAACAATTCTTTCTGTTTCGATTGATGTATATTTTGTCACAATTTGGGTAATTTTTTAGTTGGTAATTGTGTAAATCTGAAGTGATGGGTCGTATCGTGGATTTTGAGGGGGTCAATTGGTTTGTGCATCCTGACTGGACTAGACAAAACTTTGGAAAACAATAGCGTTTTTCCGATAGATGAAGACACGTGCTTTTGTTTAACGTGTCATGTGGCTTGCTGAAAGAGTTTTTTCAATGGTTTTTGCGCTACGATTTTACCGCGAGATTTCACCCTTTTAGCAGTGCGACTGTGGCTGCACACGTACGCGTGTGCACGCAGACATTGTAGAAATGCGCCTGAACACATTCATGACAGTCAACTCGACCATTGGACCAACTCGACCGTTGGACCAACTCGTCCGTTGACCGACTCGACTTCAAAGTTGAGGGAAATTTGGGGAGTCGATCATGGCTTCAGACCTTGGGTGCAAAACATATGAGTCAGGCTGACAAATTGTTAAGTCTTTCTTCACACAATTAAAACAAAATCTTAATTTTTTTTTATCCCACTTTTATTTATTTTTGAAAGTATTGGGAATTTTAAAGTTGGAATCAGGTCAAGTCGCCCCCTTATGAACTTGGCCCCTCCCCCTCCCCCTCCCCCTCGATGTTATTAATAGTGCTCACTAATTTTGTTTTAACTTTTTCCAATTACTGCAGCGGTCATCATGGGGACCTGCTGTTATGTACATGTATGCAGCATCAAAAGCACAATGGCATAGGATAACGCAAAGTTAATCTGAGACAGTCATCTCCCGACAACTTCACAGAGACTCCGGCATTTATCTCTGGTAATTTTAGTCATTCTTACTCACTTACTTGCAAACTTACGCTGGGGTAAAACAAGATCTGGGGGTAAAAACAAAACCTGTAACAAACCTATGTGTGGGCCATAAAGCTTGTGGACGCATGAGTTCAAGGTGGAGCCACCTTATCATGTCAAAAATTGACAATCTGAGAAACCTGATGCACTTTCTATTGCCCAATTTATTCGATATAGATTGCATTTGTTTTGCTTGCTAGCAGAAATACACCCAACAAATTTAAATCCCAGCATGACACCAGAAAAAAACACGGTCAAAAGTAAGAGCTTTTTGCTTCCTAAAATAAGCTCACATGATCTAATTACAATGCATGTCAAAATTGTCAACTGATTTTCATAACTTCATGTTTTATATGCATGTGTTGTTAGAGCAAGTCCCACCTAGAGTTTACATGAATATAATGTTAAACCAGCTGATGTCAGTGATGAGAGATACAACCTATATTTTATTTTTGGGATCTCTGCAGCTTGAAATACAATCAATGAACCATATATTTTGTATCGTCATACATGTATTTGTCTTTTACAGTTTATCCAGTATACTTTAGAAACTCTAATCTGAGTGTTTACATGTGTGGCAGTTAACGAGTTTTCAAAACTTTTTTATAATATTTTTGTAATTATATACTCTTTGCAACAACAGAACCTGTTGTGACTATTCCGCTCGTGGTTTTTCATTATGGTTACATTTTTGGCAATAATAACTGTTTTAAGTCCACCATATGTCGATCATAAGTCATGTACATGTTTTAACAGATTTATTTATCAGTTGCTGTGTAGTATCCAAAGATGTGTGACATTGAATAAATTAAAAAGAACCGTTAACAATCTGTCGTGTTTCCTGTGTCATATAATCCTTTGCCCAACTGGACTGATTACTGTTTAAAATTTATTTGGGCAGATGGAGGCATAGAACAAGGAAAAAGAACATTAGGAAATTACTTCACTCTTGTGTAAACATAAAAAAAGCTTCAGATCCCGGCTAAGTGATTTTTAGGAAAAAATGATTAAAACTAAGATTGACTACACACTTGGCTATGGTTTGAGAGTTTTTACACCTAACCGGTTTGAATTTAACTTGATTTATGGGGGCTTAACAATACTGTTCGAAGAGGAGAAAAGGAAATAAAGGTAGACCTATACATGCATTCAATAAATAGCTCCGTGTGTACAACCCACGAAAAAATTGGTGGACTAGAAACCAGTCTAATCTGGAACTAGCAATGACGTCATCGTTAGCCAATCGGACAACGGGAAACTATGCGGTGCCACGGCGGTAATTTTGGGTTTGTGTTTATTCGGAATGACGATGGATTTCGCTGCATCCTGACTGGACTAGACAAAAGTACGTACAATTTTCATTATTTGTGGGTAGAATATTACATATTCTTTGTATAAAAGGTAAACATGGACTGCTGATTGTAGTGACAAGGGAAGATTTTGGCCGATTTTTGGGGTGTCGTTTGTCGTGTTTTTGGACGTGTTTTTTCCTGAATATTTCTCACCTCAAAATGCAAAAAAAACATGAAATAGTGATACTCGACGACAGATATGTTTCTCTTCTTTCCGAAAAGTCTAGTGTTATAGGTCAGATTTCTGGAAACGACTAAGAAATCCTTAGTTTTCGACGGGCTGTTCAAGCTCATTAAATATGCACGACCGTAACTGGTTGAGGTCACGCGTGCATATTGTGCACATAAAAACAAGCACTTTTTAGCGCGCTGCGGACTGACTGGATAGATTCGTCGCGCGCGCGCCAAGAATTCCCAGAGCGATCGATAGTATGACGTTCTCCTTAAATTCTACTTTGACATCCATCATTGATTTTTGCTTCTTTCGACATGTCCGTTTCGCAGGAGGTTTTACGAGATCCTCTGTCGTAAGGCGAAGTGGTATATCTGAGACGGCTGTTTGGCGCAAAAACACATTCGGCTCGTTCCGCCATGACATGAAGTCGAACGGATGCGATTTAACATCGACTTGTTCTTGGCTTGCACGGCGCAAGTCACGAGTTTGACAGATGCCGTGTTGTGAGAACGTTGAACTTCACTATTGAAGTTTAGAGCAATTAAGACGATATCGTACGCAAAGCATAAAATTACCATTTTTTAAAATACCTTTAAAGGTACAGAACACATGATTGGTATCTCGAAAATCAGACATGTTCACATATTTACACATAACTTACGTAATATATACATGAAAGTGCTATAATCTTTGAGAAATGAGTAAAACAATTAGTTTTCATCTCATGAGACGAAAATTCTGCAATTCGCCCCAAAACCATTTTGCGCAAGTGCCATTTCGCCCCTAAACCACTTCGCCCGAGTGCCATTTCGCCCAAAATCACTTCGTCCAAACACTACATCGCCTAAATGCCACTTCGCCCCAAAACCACTTCGTGCACAGGCCGTGGTTTAGGGCGAAATGATTCAGGGCGAAGTGGTTTTGGGCCGAAATGACTGCAAACCCTTTTTTGACTGTTTTCTCAAAAGTTAGGCGAAGTACGGAGCTGGTTTTTGCTCAGGTTGTTTTCAATAATGCATATCTTCAATCACACAGGGGGATAAAACTATTTGTAACAGTTTATTAATCATAATATTATCTTTAAAGATAGTATTATACAAGATTGGAAAACTGTTACATGTACAAACGGTGTTATCTCCATGTGTGATTGAGGATGTGTATGATAAAAATCAACCTGTTGTCAGCTCAGTACCTCATCTACGTCCCGAGGAAACGATAAAAACTGTGCCCATGCTTTTAAGAAATTGTGTGAAGTCATATGTCTTATTTAGGATGGTTCTCTGGCACGGGGGGGATTCATTATTAATATAGTACTAAAGTGAAAACGTCACTCTTTGTGTGTTGCCAAGGTTACTGGGTCTACACAAAAACCAGTGAACTGTTTCCCTGCGCCTTAGCAATGGACGTTTCAGATTACCAGTGATTGTTTAAATCCAGTTACCCTGGTAAGTGATGTCACACTTTAGTAGCAACTCAACCCAGTATGGATTGTTAAATTTCTCCGATAAACATTCTTACTATAATCAATAAAAATGGCTTGATGGCGATGCTTTTGAAAATACATTAAAATGGAAACGAAAAATGAAAAGGGTGTATTTTTGCAACGCCGCGCGTGTGCATGTACTGTAAAGTGTATACAATTGGTGTATATGTATACCTCGTGCCGAAAACACTGTACTGAAAAACTCTTCGATGCATGCGAGTTAAGATTTCAGTACACAGCATTCCAAGACATATCATTAAGGAAAATGACTCATAGATGCTCAAATTACAAGAATCTGGCGAAAGTGTCTGGGTCAATTTACATATTGGCGTGGATGGACGGGGGATATCCCCGGGCAGACGAGAGCGCGGCAAATCGGACGCAACAAAACCGCATTATTAGCGCGAATTTCCAACACTGTGTGTTTCTTATCTCAGGGTTAGCCTCGGGCCACGAGTCGTCCAAAAGCCCGCGTCTAAAAATCATTGCCCACGCGCTAATCAGCGTCGCTTAATTTGTGCGGCTGGTCTCGAGGCTATTCGTATATAGGATCGATTACTGGGCGACGCTGTGGAACCAGGCTTCAGGAATTGCCGGGATTTTGTGAATTTTTGTGTGGGTTTTGCAAAATTACTAACTGAAAATTGAAAGTAATCCTACACTTACATATTTTTCTCTGTCATAAACGTTGTTTATCACTTTAGGCCTGAAAGACATATTTTTTTGTATCGATAGTTTAAATAATCGTGCCGTGGGCATTTCTGGAGTCTAGTTCCTTAATCCCACGAGCGTGAAATCTACCTGTTAGACCATGGGGTCTCATGGGCAAAGAGATTATTCGGCCGGCATTCACAAATTCGATACGCGCCGTTGTTTTGCATATATGCTATATCGGGATTACATTGGTGTACGTATAGAATATGGGATGAACATTCCCCAAAATTAAAGCAGTCTCGCAACTATTATTTGAGATATCATCATGTTCATGTTCGGCGATTTTTCAGTGTAAATGAATACAACTTATAATTTATATGTATACTCTCTAAATGTAACGAACACAAAATCTGGCATGTTACCTGATCACCATTAAAATGAAACAACCAAACTTGGGATGAGAAAAAAATCGAGATTCGAACCCGAGACCTCTTACTCACTAGGAAAATACTCTACCAGCTGAGCTATAAGGCATGTATATAGTCCCTCAGGTTTCCCTATATGGACCCAATTCTTCTCTCGGTTCTAAATGTAAAAGAATGAAAAACTCACTCTTCAAAAGAGTGAATCCCTTATAAAACCACTAAAAAAGTGAGTTTTTCACTATTGTACATTTATAGAGTATACCAGAGATTACATTTTTGGTTTAAAAAAAATGGAATTGCCGTTAGAACGCAAAATTACAAACGTCTCAAATAAACAACTAAAAACCTTCGTCATGACATTTTACGAGAAACAAAACCCAGATTGTCCCATTCGCCTTCAAACTAATTCCTCATTTAGATGCAAAATCGTGGGGAAACAATTTCAATTAGGCTTATAATGTTTGCATATAAATGGAGCTTGTTCGGATTCTCCCAGAAAATGGATTTCGTTCTAACCATAACAATCATAAAATACCTCCCCAAAATACTATCCATGGGCCTATAGGAAGAAAACGGGAAATTAGCAATCTCCAATTTGGAAGGAAAAAAAAGGTATAGAACGGACAAATTCGTTTACAAAATATGCTTATAGTACGGGTGCTATTTTTTTTTACGATATCCTTGAAAATATACAAGTTAAGAGCGCGAAATTTCATAATGGTAATGAGAAAAATGTGATACATTATATGGTATCAAAATCTCAACACCACCATGAGGTATACGTGGGGGTCATAAAAGTGATCTGGTCACGCTCCTTTAATATATTTACGGGCACAGCGGTATACAGCAGAACGGACTACATTGGCAATGCGTACAGTATACTGCATTAAACTTGTCCAGTGTCTCCTTTATTCCTTGGCCCATTCTGTGTTTTTCTCGGTCAAGATGATTATTAGGGACGGCTTTAGCACTTGAGATCTGTTTTCAAACTGCGAGTCCAGCCAAAATGAGGTGCGTATGCCCGGGAGCAATATACGGGGGAGAGTTGCCTGGCTCCCCGCTTTGCCACTCCACTAACGACACGAGCTCACGTGCTGGCGGTTTTTATGCTACTTCTCAGATTGTCGTCTTCCCGACCTTTTGATCAGAAAGCGCGGGAAACATCTGTCCCTAGGAACAACACAGCTCGCGCATCTGATCACATGATTTAGCATTCAGCGGACGTCCACGCTGCTGTTACGGGACACACTCCCTCGTCAATCGAATTAAATTTCACAGACCCAGTTTTCGCCGCGTCGTTTCCCGTAAGCTGACGTGAACTTGCGTCAGTAGCTGTGATTTAAATCCAAATTTGCAACTGACTTCACTTAAAGACTGAAGTTCGCTTTATATATAAATGAAAGGCTAGAGGTATGGAGAACGGGTGAATATCGAACACTAATTAAAAATGCAGCCATATCGCCATAGTTATACTGCCCCAGACGCAGACTTCGATTTGTCGGTCAGGGCTAACCCGTAGTTTGGCACGTAGCGTAGCTTTAATTCGGCCAGCCGACGTGCGAAAGCTTAAAGGGGTTTGTTGACCAAAAAAACTTACTCAAAGTGTTGATAGCAATGGTAACAAACACCACATGAATTTATTTCCGTCCAAGATGGTACCTTCTTTAAGAAATTAACTACTGAGGGTGGTTTTAAAAAATGTGTGCACATGCGCACTTTTTTAACCAACACAAAAACATGCGTGCATTATAGGGGTTTTCTGAAGCATCGACGCATCTATGTAGATGAAATTTCTGCATAGCAGATGTACTATATCCTTATACTAGAAATCCATAAAGGTTTCAGCTTTCAAATATCGTCCAAAATGGCAATTTTTGGACGATAAAAAACACTAAAAACTCGCACAAGATACGAAAATATGGTCTAAGATTACAAGTATTATAACCTTTGTGAAGTAGGCCCTATGGCGGACAGAATATAGGAGGGCGCACTTTCATTTGGGTATTTTTATAAATCTGAATTAAATGCAAAATAACTTCGCTTTGCACTTATTTTTGTTTATAAAAAAATGATATACCCAAATAAAATTGCGCCCTTACTTTTGTTCCGCCATACTTCTAAAAAGTTAATTAATTCCTGTGTGTTGACTGTAATATTTCCAAGATAGTCCTGTTGCGAGACATTCTAGATATCAAGATGGCGACTGATTTTCACCCTGCGATGCCAACAAAGGGCTCCTCTTCCGGATATTGTCAGCAGATAATTTTCACTGAAATCCAACATAATGGGCGGTGGAACCTGAGACCTCGATCACCATCTCGCAGAAGATATTTGTTCTTATTTTTTCTGAGTCACATTTTAGCAAGGGCCTCAAGTTAACAAAAAGCAAAATAAATTTATGACCAATAATAATATTAAACAGACCGACAAACTATATAAACATGCATGCCTTTTGTTCAAAAATAATTTGTTTTTCCCGATTCAAAATAAAACTGAACAAAATAAATATTTGATACAAGAAACCGAAAGTCACTGCATGCAAAAAATAAACATAAAACTTTCTGTTTATGGTGTTAAAAAAAATAATATAAAAAATCTCTCCTGGAAATAGTTATGTTTGTTACATTTAGAAAGGCAAAACAGTTATTTTGAGCACTATTTAAACAGACCAACCATGCAGCTTATAAACACGATGCCTTTTTGTTCATAACACTTTTTAACCCGATTCAAAAGATATATATGTATATTTAAATACCAAAAACCGGAAGCCACTGCAAGAATAAACATGTTCTTGATTGTTGTTAAAATATACAAAAATACAAAATGTCCATTAGTTTGGGAAATCTGGATGCAGTGAAAAGCAACTTAGCTCCACCGGGATTCGAACCGTGGACCTTCTGTTTAACATGCAGACCAATTGAGCTATGAAGCCAACTGGTCTCGAATCACGGTATTGCAGTTGTTCCTCACTGATTGGGATTGGCTATCACGTGAGCTTAACAAGCCCTCAAAGGGATAAATCAATGAGATAACCACCCCTCCCAGAGATCACTTACGATACGCCCCAACCCCTCCCGGCTTGCCCCAATTATTATGTATGAATATGTGATTTTTTTAAAAAGGTATTATGACCTAGGGACCGCCGAGGTGAATAATTTCGATGTGGACAAAATGTCTAAGAGTTTGGGAAATCTTGATGCAGTGAAAAGCAACTTGGAGCCAAGTTGAGGCCAAGATGCTTTTCACTGCATCCTGATTTCCCAAACTCATGGACATTTGTCCACATTTGTATCGAAATTATTCACCTGGGTCGTAATATAAAAAGAGTTCATTCCTCCATTAATTTGGTAAAACAAATTGATAATTCGTGCCTATACTCTCGCATTTTGCGTGGGAATGTAGTGCGCACAAATTGAACAATTTTGGACAAAATGCGAACGAAGATGTGCCGAATATAGATGAAAAGACATTTTTTTTTGGTTCAGAAAAAAAACCCGAATTCAACGCACGAAAATCTTTTTTTTTAACCTCCCAAGATGCGGTGATTTCGCAGATTGAATTTTTCTCAAATTCTCCAGGGAAATGTCCGCGAGTTCATTACGCGGTACAATCCAATCAGTGAGCATGTTATTCACCCCGGTCTACCGGGGGCTCTCAGGGCAAAACGCCCGCGGTGCAGCGTTTATAGCTTCTAGCTATCCGTTGCAATTAAATTCCAGACACTTGCAAAAATATCAAAGAATAAAAACATCCCGATTTGTTTTTCTCGAGAAAGAAGCGCTAGAAGCAATCTCCTATCCCCCGTCCAGATATTTTCAACAAAAGTAGAAAAAAGGTGATTAAGTGTTTTGTATAAAGAGCGATTTCATTCGCTCTGCAGGTTATTCGTCGGCGCGCAGGACGAAAGATGAACAATATTATTTGGTTGAATTTTGACTATCAAAAGCTTGGGCGATTTCATACACCATAGAGTCGATTAGGCATATAGAATCGATTCCAAATTGGAAATCGAAATCACGATTCTGTCTTTTGGAGGAATCGATTCCCATTATCTTGGTGATTCCAGGAGGTATCTGGCGATTCTGAATATTAATAAATGCAGAAATTACAAAATTCCACAAATGTTGCTGTGTTTTCTGTCAGATATTTTTCCAATTTTAGAAGCAACTTTTGTACTGAAAATGGAATCGAACACGAATGAAATCGCAATCTCTAAGCGGAACCAGAATCGGTTTTAAAAAATGGAATCGCTCAAGCCTACTTTATAGGCCTATATACATACTGTGAATTGTTTTGTCTAATATCACGAGATGCTACACTGACATTACGACCTACAAATAATTTCCGTCAGAGTAGGCCTACGTTTATTTTGTGCATTTACCGTGTTTTTGCTACAGCCTTCAGAGTCAATTTTTTTCTGTCGGGCGGTAGGGGCTAATCTATATAGGCCCTATATTATAGACGATGTGCCCTCTGGCGTCACAGCAAACCAAAACATGCCTGGCGTTATGCGCACGCATCCTGTTTTGCATAAATTTGATTTAGGAATGAGGTCGCATGTGAAATCGTCTTTGAATTACATTGCCAAACCAAATTTATACAAAACAGGATGCGTGCGCATAACGACGACCAAGTTATAACAGAGGGCGGTTTAGATAAATTATAAACAATTATAAATTATAAACGCAAGTTTTCAGTTTAATCAAAATTTGATGATTTTTGTTTTAATTAAGTTACTCCTGAATACGAACAGAGCACGCTGTTCGAAACGTTGAGTTCACACTCACCGGTTCTTTTCAGAACCACACATATATAAAATGAGATTCACATGGTGCTACCGTAAACCCATACACACGTTAATTAAGTTGACATCGAAAAAGTCACATAACGGTTTTGATGCATGACGGCATAAACCTTCTGTAGGCTGAAAATGCCCACTCTGCTTCATTATGCATAACTGCTTTTTTAAAATCAAAAAGTGGAGAAAGTGTTTCTTTTATAACTCAATATAGTTCAAAAATAGCAGTTGTGAGGACGAAAATACACAGAAAACCCGTAGTGTTCGTTTTGAAGTGGCACACGGACAAACACATACACACTCGGGAGAGATGCATTTACGTTCTGATTAGCCTATGAACATGGAAACACGTTCTTGGCCGCGCGCGTGTGAGAGATATATAATCAATGACACATCAACGTCAGAACATTACCCAATTGTCATATTCTCTCCCCCACCACCTCCAGACATCCTGCTCCGAGTAGACTATTTAAGGCTTCCTGACTTGCCTCGAAGGCAAGGGATGGTTATATAGGAATGGTTGTGTAAGGCCCAGAGATCTTCGCGGAAGAAAGCGGAGACGCAAGCAATTCACGCTACCGATTTTAATATCAGATTCAGCATCGTAATCCGGAAACGCTTGGTGTTGTAAGTATGAGGAAAGCCGAAGGCTAAAATTGGCGGGAAAACATTGTTGCTAGGGACTTGTCCTTACCCTGAAGACAAGCATGTTGCACTCAGACAATGAAGTTATGATGTCAGTACTAGCAAAGACGTCACGAGAGAAGGCTAATAGCTTTGGTGACGTCAGAGGAAATCGGGAAGCATGACATTTATGAAGGCCCCAGGAGAAAAGTGGGCCGGGAACGTAGTTTGGGGGAAAAAAGAGCAAACGAGTAGATTCGGGGTGTAAGATAACTGATGGAAAAGGGATACAATTACTTGAGTCATTTGAACTGATTTCACGTTAGAAGTAGGGATAATAATTGCATCGTGAAAAGTGAAAACGTCGCTCTTTGGCGGATGCCAAGGTTACTGGGTCTATACACTAAAACCAGTGAACTGTTTCCCTGCGCTTTAGCAATGGACGTTTTAGATTACCAGCGAATGTTTGGACCCAGTTACCCTGCTAAATGATGTCAATTTCAGCTATACATAGATGCAGTAATACTTCAGAAAACCTTAAATTTCATGCATGATTTTTGTGTTCAATTAATTAATGGTACACATGTATATAACAAAATCATCTGCAGATTACTTAAAAAAACAAAAACAAGTTCAGTTGGCAATTTCTCCAACGGGAAAATAAATTATCGAATATTTGTTACCATTGCTATCAACACTTAGTCGGGTTTTTCTTGTCAACCTGTGAAGTAGCCTAACATTCTGGGTAACTGCAAATGATGTGCTGGGGGCATTAAATTAAAATAAAAGCCGAAATAAGGTCGATGAAATTAAGATACGCTTTTGACTTTTTCAAGAACCACATTTTCGTTTCTGAAATTCAAGGTATAGTTTCCGCTTCAGTCGTAACAATTCCCCCACTATATGACTTCCTTTGTCTTTTGCGCCGATAACATTGTCCCGTGTATGATTTGTTTACGTAGGGCGGAGTATCGGCGTCCATGTACCGTCTTGGCGGATCAAGTAGACCGTCTGTAACAGCTTTCGTGGAGGGTCAAATCCTTGTCGATTGTATTTTCGGCTGGAATTGCGTAATATATTAATCTGCCGTTAAGTTGAAAGCCGTAAATTGTGTTCTTTTAAAGAGTTTAATTACAATGTAGGGCCTATTTTTGCGCCAATTTTATTTTATGAATCTAACAAATTAAATAATTTAATTTAAGGAACAAAAATTTCTAGAACGTCAGAGCACCATGCCTCTAAACTTAAATGTCATGGTCTGCATACTACATCCGTCGACTCTTGTCAATTCGAGGAAAAACAATTAACATTCCGTTTCATGTCTTTAAAACTATATTTTTTTATGAATAAAAATAGACGCAAAATTTCTACATTGTGGAATACCTAGCCGAAAGAGGGCGTACTGCCAGCGTCATGGACCGTCGATTGTCGCACAACAGCTGCGATATCGCCTCTGCGAAAACAAAGCCACAGAGGGCGACCTGGCAGTAATTTCTCAACCTTGTTTCTCAACCTATCCATTGAATAAGAGATCAGTGGATGGACCATGAAATAGCATACCGCCCTCTGGCGCCGCGCTGCTCAGGAGTTTTTCATTTAATGACCCAACAATTTACTTCACGAGTTGACAAGGGAAAAATTAATACAAGTGTCGATAGCCATGGTAATAAACACCACATGATTTTTTCCCGTGTAAAATGGTACCTTTGTTGGAAAAATTCCTAACCGAAGGTGTTTAAAAAAAAATTGTCTGTAGACATTTGTTTATCATTTCAATTTAGGACCCGCCGATATACTGGCCTCCATTTGTGGGAGGGGTGGGGAGGGGGTGGGAGGGGGTGGGAGGGGGAGGGGAGAGCGCCGCCGAGGAGAGAGATATATTAGTGATTTTAGCTCCTTTTTGACACGTCAATCATTTCAATCTTCAGCTCGTAAATGAGTTTTGGTTTGCGTGCGATGATGAGCACGCGACACACTGAACGGTCACGCTCGCGCCCTTGGAGTCGGTGGCTGATCACTTTTGAGGTATTCCAGCAATTTTTAATCTCAGCTGATTTGTGATTTTATCCTTGTATTCTTTGAGTCTATCACGACACTTCATTTACGGCAAGGGGGTAATAAAATGGGGGATCCCCACGGCATATGTCACGTGACCTTCTGTCAGTGGTAGTTACTCGTTATAGAGTAGGCCTACTAAAATGTTGTGTGTTGCCAACTGCCAGGGTTACTGGGTCTTCACTGAAAGGTTTCCCTGTGCTTCAGCAATGGACGTTTCAGATTACCAGCGAAAGTTTAGACCAAACTTGTTCACACGAAGCTATATATAGTAGGTCTAACGAAGAGCAATTTGTTGCAGATTGCAGAGAAAGTTAACTTTTAAACCAGCAAAAACACAAAGTGAACGTCCTTTGTACATGCACTTAGAAATCAATAAGTTTACCCAAAAACATCACCTGTTTAACGCATACCCGGTGTTTCTTCAGCTCACGTAAGAACAGTACGGTGTATAGATGTAGCGCCCTCTGTAGCTGAAACAACAATGTTTTCGCAGGCAGAACCGATCCACAACACGTTATTTCAACGGTTAGAATACATGATTGGTATCTCGACGAGGAATTGGAAATGTTCACAGATTTACACATAACATAACTTACACAATATAAACACGATGACGGTAGAAATCTTCCCCTGAAATGGTTTTGTCTGAAGTGCTATAGTCTTTGAGAAATGAGCAAAACAATTATTTTGCGTCTCGCGAGACGTAAATTCATTTTGCCCCAAAACCATTTCGCCCTGGACCACTTCGCCCTGAAGGACTTCACCAAAAGGCCATTTCGTCTCAAAATCACTTCGTCCAAAACACTACCTCGCCCAAATGCCACTTCGCCCTAAAACAACTTCGTGCACAGGCCGTGGTTCAGGGAGAAGTGGTTTGGGGCATAGCCTAGTGACTGTAAACCCTTTTTTGACTGTTTTCTCAAAAGTTAGACGAGGTACCGAGCTGATTTTTGCTCAGGTTGGTTTTAATCATGTACACCTTCAATCACACAGGGGGATGAAACTATTTGTAACGGTTTACCAATCATGTATACTACCTTTAATCGATGTCACATTCGATAAATCGAAAAACGATCAATTTTATTGTTCATTTAAAAAAAAGGAAATTGGCCCCGACAGCAGAAAATATTCCTTTAAAAACCATTCGCCAAATGTCATGAATCAGTGATGCTTACCCTAACCCCATGGCTATATTTCTGGAAATGAGCAAAGTGGGCCGTTATTAATTAACCGCACAAAAAAAGACAACGCCTAATTTCATTCATTACAAACCAAACCAAATTAATGCTTCATTTTCAGTCAACAAGACTGATTATTTCCACGAAAATACGCCCACTTATTGAACATGATGGACGGATTAAAATCAATAACGTTCTAAGTCCCTTATATTTAGGCTAGTAAAACCTGGTTCGTTTCCTGTCGATGTTGTTTTTTAATTATTGTGCGCAATGTATGTTTTGGGGGCTATTTATAGGCATACACCTGTCATATTTTTAAGTGTTTCAAGATAACTTTGAACGGACACCGCTTGTCATCTTTGGACATAAAAAATGCGCAAAATCGAATTTTAATATGTAATTTATGTTAATTTATTAATTGTTTGAGATTAATGACATGTGTCTTGACTTTTCGCAAAACTATAACAGTATCCCTAAATTTTAAAGCTGGTGTGTCTTAAAATTGCACTGCCCGTGTTTGGGCCGATTTGGGCGTCTAAAATAGAAAAAGTTATCAGCTTTCATTTGGTACCAAGAACGTAAAAATCCGTCAAGGATTAATGCCAGTCGATTAAAAACAAGAAATGATTAAAAGGCTGGCAGGTCAATTAATCGACAGGGTTATGACGTAAATGTACATGTGCGCGTACATGTGTACATTGTACACATACTATGTACATATGAGCGTACGCGCACATGTACAATTAACATGTGAAGCACGTTTCAAGAAAAAGGCTTGTATCTCCAATTCCCGACGTCGGAAATTTAAGTTTTTGATATTTTTCGTTACAGAGACACGTAAGCTTTCTAAATTCGTTCCCTTGTGTAAATTAATTTGTTTAATCCTTTCACCGAAACACGGGCAATGCAACTTTAACTGCCGTTGAATTATGACTCCGAGATCGTGCATCATAGCCATGGAACCAGCCTATTATAGGACGGTGGATTCGCACAATTTCTCGAAAGCATCCGTTGGACACAGTTTTTCATTGTTTTCCCGCAACGTATAGATGAGGTACTGAGCTGACTTATACCATTGGTTTTCACTATGAGCAAAAACATGTACATGTTCATTGTAACCCCATTGTTAGTAACAATGGTGTGTGCCCAATGTCCATTGTTAGATGTTCATAGTGTTTGATCATACACATCCTCAATCATACAGTCATGGAGATAACGCCCTTTGTCCTGTAATATATCATGAGGCCTGTGGCTTCTTTATTTGAAATAAATTTCCCCATAACCAAACAAATCCGAAAAAAGGCTTTTTGTTAGTCAGTCGTTTAGCAATATGTTTTATTCATTATTTTATCAGAATGTTTCGCATCAACAATAAAAAATAATTCATTCAAGGTCAATTTTTTTTAGTTTCAACTCTCACGACGGAAGGACGGACCTTCTGGCCAAGTCAATTACATTTCCTTTGACAATTTGATTGCTTTTCTCATTATACCTCGCTAACCATGCACCCACTCAAAATTAATTTTCCTGAAATATTACTCAAAGGCATCGCTGCAGTGTATTTAATCAAGAAAGCGATTTTAAATCCGTGTTAAGACCTTCCTTGTGGCTAGTTTTTGTCATCAGAGGCAGTGATTTCTGTACTATGGAAAGGTTGTACGCGGAATCGGCTTATGAGCGCGTCTGGCAACTCGGGTCCCCGGGGAAAATACAAAATTCATCGGCGCGTTTGTCCATGCTGCAGACCGACCGCCATTTATGATCTCACGGGAGTGTAAATCAACAGGTCTCCGTCGAAAAACCTCTGTGCATTCTATCTGGATTATTAGAGGAAATCTCGTCATAACACAATCGACGATTATTTTTAAGATAGATTACAGGATTGGAAAACTGTTACAAACGGCGTTATCTCCATGTTGGCCTATGTGTGATTATGTGTATGATAAAAACCAACCTGTGTATATATGTCTGCTCAGTACCTCATCTACGTTTAGAGAAAATAATAAAGAAACGATGCCCATTTTTTCAAGAAATTTGTCAAAACCAGCGTCGTATTTAAGCTGTTTCTTTGGGTATATTCCACAGAAAACAGAACCAAAATACTTCGGTAACCAGGGGCATAGATTCAATCACATGAGGGCGCCCTTGTAAAAACATACGTGTGCATACGCATTGATATAATTCTTCCTCAATTGTCGTTTCTTCATTGCATTGGACAGTAGGAACCACCTCTATCTTCCACTGATTAAGTTTTTTTCCCTGGTCAAAATCATTTTGTTGTCACTTACTTTGCATGGACAATTCCAAATCATATATACAAGCTTTAAAACACTGATGTTCAGTGTTTCAGGGGAAATGTTTTCGCTTTCATAACCAGAAATATGTTTCTGGCATAGTTACTGGTTTAACACGGCTTCGGCTGTCAACAACCATTGTCGATCATTGGTTGCATCGGCGATTGCATCTGAAACATGTTTGTGGTTATGACAGCGAAAATACGCCCTCCTTGCGAACCACCAAATTCACCTTTTTTTTTCAACTTTAGACTCGTGGACTTTACAAAACAGTTGACTCTATATGGCAGTTTAACGTCCCCAATTTGAATCCGTATGCATAATTACAATTTCACACTTCAAATTTTGCATTTACACGATGTGACTCGGCTTTGTTGTGTGATGAGGGTATCTGTCCGCGACCTGACATACAGAGCGGACGCTTGGTCAAATCCTCCCCGTCAATCCGCGCTGAATTACCCGCTCAGTGAGCCGCGTGTATCCGCTTGTCGCTTCGGTTCCGCAGTTCTTCAATGCACAATGTTTTCCGTTGAGTTGTGCGCCGTTTCCATTTTCAGCATCAGACAATGCAAACAGTTTTGTGCAAATTAAATGAGACATGTGTGATTCGTTTTTGTGGTTTAAGCAATTTGTCTGTGACTTGAACGTGAAAATTGGGTTGCGTTCAAAACAGAGCTGCATCACAAGTCATTTTACACTAGGTCCCTGACTACTGTGTATTATGCGACTCCGTTGTCCGTGCAGTAAAACTACGGTACCAGCCTAAATAGGACAGAGGCCTCGCACAATTTCTTGAAAGCATGGGCACAGTTTTTGTATTCCTTTCTCTATACTGAGCTGACTTATACACAGGTTGGTTTTTATCATAAAAGCAGTTGAAGTCAGAAGTATAAATACATGTACACCACTATACCATCTTCACCCAAAATGGTAAACAGGACTACCCGAACCATTGCAAGGTGTACAAGCTATGTTTTAAGTACTGCATGCACGTGGGGAATTCCACAAAATCAAGAATTTAGTAAAGACTGTTACACAAATGGTGTAAGCACACTGATTTTGTCTTGGTTGCATACAGTTGTATTTATACTTCTGACTTCAACTGTATCCTCAATCACCCTGGAGATAACGCCGTTTTTAGCGCCTTCCTATAATCATGTGGTCTGTTTTAAATCCTCGCTTTTTCCTCCATCACAAACCAAATAATTATTCAGTCGTTGAAAATAATCAAATATTTGACAATGATGACTAGTGATCGATTAATAGACAAACACTCGGTAACTTCGCCGTTGCCGCTAGACTAATGAAATTAGACTGTCATGTTCGCTGGCTGTCGTCATGTTTAATTAAACAATCATCAGTTAGGCCTATGTTAAGGATGGGCATAATTGATGGTGTTATTCCCACATTATCTTAGTAAAAAGCCTATTCCTTAACCTAAATGTTTTGATTTATCCGCCGTTTTTCTTTACCGTTTCTGTGTCTCGTATAAGGAGGTTATATAGATGCACGTAAAACGCAAACGTGAACACGAAATGAGCACTTGTCATATCTTTATTCTTGGGTTTCACTTTCTTGACAACCGGTTGCTATCCGCCACTACTGTGTCCATACAATGGCACGCCAAAGCGAAAAATAATTCAACACTGATAATTTAATGTTGACGCATATTTTCGCAAATGTTGCGCAATAAAAAAAGGTTGGCATGACTTTTAAATGTTGATAGACTGCATGTTTGAAACTGGCATACCGTGCTTTTTTTGGCAAGTTTTAAAAAAATGTTGAGACTTGTTTTTCAGGGTTGATGGCAGACTTATCAGTGTTGAATTTTTTTCGCTTTGGCGTGCCATAGTATGGACACAGTAATGGCGGATAGCAACCGGTTGTCAAGCCAAGTGAAACCCAAGAATAGGAGGTCTCAGAACCCAGGTTCGAATTTTGGTCAAGGCAAAAGAGTTATCAGGCCACGAAAGTCACATTTGTGGATTTGTTGTTTTCGTTTGTTCTAAGATTTCCATAATGTAACGACCAAACGCTCATAGCATTTCGCGTTCACATTCGCGCTTTACGTGGATCTAAACCTCCCTATTAAATACAACAATGGCAGTGGTGGGAAACATCCTAAAATATTCATATTTTATCACAAGATATACGTTAAACATTTACGTATTACATTAGAAAGTCTCAAACAAAGGTTTTTACGTGAAACATAAGTATATCTTATTAAGAGGCGTTCACATTATCACGGAAAAGTCACACTGTATGCCGCGCTGCGCTTACCGCATTGCATGAGGTCCCAATCGTCGACCTTTCCAAAATGGAAAATTCAACCCCGGTAACTTGGAGCTTCTCTGATACCTTATTGGCTGCGCGTTGGAAAGGTCAGCGCACCGCGGTTTAAGTTCAACAAATGTGAACTTTGACCCAGCTCAAAACGTTTTGCGCGTCGCGACAGGCCGCGTGCAAGCGGCAAACCAGGTCCTGAACAAACCAATGGCACAGCCGCGCGCAAAGCCATTTTTCATCCCATCGAACGCCCTTTATATATGAATTCCAATGACGATATGCGTAAGGCTTTACGCTTTGTACGCAAATCTTTACCTATATAATGGTATACGTAATACATGCATTTGCTTTTGGGTGCCTTGCCCATGGGCACATGCACCGTGGCGCGCGGCGTGGATTCGAACCTGCAACCTGTGGAATTAAATAGCACAAATCTGGGTCGTGTTTTCGCTACCATGATCAGAACCATTTTTTACGTAACCCCGAAATCAAGAAAAGTTCACCGTTGGTTAAATTTGCCGCAAAGCCACAAACAGTGTTCCCGGATTTTGAGGACGAAATATGAACCCTATTTTCGATGCCATGATACATGTAATCTCATTTCGCAAAATTACTGTCTGTGCCGCGAGTAATCCGTTTTCATTCAACAGTCGTCTACTTACGTGTAATTACAACGTCGTTTCTTGACGTCAGAAAAACTGAAAATTCTGCCGTGTCAAACTAAGAAGACTCGAACATGACGTCAATAAGATGAAGACACTGCAATGATTAGCCACTTCATGATGAAAATGACAATTGCTAAGACGATTCCAAGGAGCTCACTGTCTAAGAAGGGTTTGACAACCGATGGAAATGACTTGACAAACACCTCAACCCGGGTCGTGCACATCTGGGCCGTGATTTGGCGGTCATAAGCACAAATATGTTTTCCCGACGTGTCACTGATCAACCTTTTGCGTGTATTATTTGCTTAATGGCCGGCGCCCCGAATTCTGCAGTTTATAAAGTCTCCATACTATGCTGTTGTTGCCACGTGGTGCACGCCATCGTCTAGCGACCAACAGTCTGGTTGCTTTATGCCATTCTCTCCTACTGTGAACACAGTTTTGATTCTGTACTTCACACCTGCCGCGTGCATCACATAGCAACAACAAATTAGTCTGGTCAAGTGGATACCGAGTGTGCATGTGAAAGGAAGTACGTCAGGACACCAGACGCCATTTATGCGAAAAGTGCAAAATGCTAATTCATATATGTTTCTTGTGACATTGCCTAGTGATGAGCTATTTCATTCACCTGTTACTTTAAATTCGATTTCTATGGTTGGAATTCAATTTGCATACATTAGTTGTTGCTTTGTGGTCGTTATTTCATTGGTGCAATAAGCGCGTTGCGCGTGTCGAAAATACGCACAACGCGCGCGCACGCGTCTCCTCCAGTGGCATGTCTTTATTTTGGACTCTCTTTCGCTAAACGGAATTAATTTCCAGTCGTGACGAGCTAAATTTGACCTCAATTTGTGACCGAAACGCTGCTATGGCAAGAACTTTAAATAACGTGTACTGAAGTCACCCGCAGTCAAATCACCCACGGCTATGTGTAAAACGACACGGCCTATCACCCACTTGCCCTTTTCACGCAAACGCGCAATCGAAGTTTTCCTAGTACATGTATAAACCGTAATACCTCCTCGAAAAAGCCATGTATTTGCGGTCGTTGCCCAGTTTAAAAACTGGTCAAGGATTGCGGTCCACACTCAGTTAAAAAAATAGAGGTTCTTGGGGAAAATGGACGCTACTTAATCACCCATGATGTGTAGAATAAAACAATATAAGAACAGTCTCGCGGAGTAGTGAAATGTCGGAGAACTGAAGGCCTACTTGTACGCCTTTTTTGAGATGATTCTTTAAGTTCTTCCCGATTTCTCTGACACTTGACGAGGCACTTCACTTCCATCCTTTCATCCAGTCAGCAAGACACGAAGATGGATCGATTCGGCCGAGGTCTTGAATTCAGACAGGCGATGGACTTGTCAGGTCTATCTAAATTACAGATCGTTCATTTGATGACACCGTAACACCCACTGATGGATGGATTTTGACTCGTTTACGTCCAATTTGCGCGATCTGCATTTGGGTACTCGTGACAATCTACTCGAGTCAGTTGGCTGCTATGAATCATTAGGGCATAATGTTTGTCAGAAAGATCGATAAAAACCACCGAGCTGTCTTGCAGTGGAAAATCACTATAGAATAAAAAGACAGTCTTCCTTTTAATTACTTTCATGATAAGGTCTGTTCCAAGATTTCCAGTTCTCTGCCATTCTTAGAAATAATTGATCTGTATAAATCACGGCAGATACATATTAGGCCTATTTATCAATTAATGAACAGTAAAAACACAGTATAATTAATTAAAAATGATTGCGTCTAATTAGCATTTTTGCGTGTAACATTTTGCATAATGGCTGGCACCCCAAATTCTTTACTTTCAAATAGAGGTGCAGTTTAGAAAGTCTCCATACTATGCTGTTGTTGCTACGTGGTGCACGCCTAGCAACCAACAGTCTGGTCGCTTTATGCCATTCTCTCCTACGGTGAATACGGTATTGATTCTGAACTTCATACCTGCCGCGTGCATCACACAGCAACAAAAATTTAGTCTGGTCAAGTAGATACTAAGTGTGCATGTGAAGGGAAGTACGTCAGTACACCAGACGATATTCATGTAAAACACGCAAGGCTAATTAATTACAAATAATTTGCATAGGTGCGAGAATGCCCAGTTAACCCCACCCCTGGGGTAACATACTGTTGCTATGTGCTCACACGCCATCGCAAAAATGGCGACACACAACGTACAAAGCAACGGGACTCGGCATGGAAAAAACAGATTCATTGGAGAAAACTCAAAGGTATTTATGTTTTAGGGTCGACAGTTACCATAGCACACACTGAGTAAAGGGCCAATGATACAACAATGCTATATATTCATAAAAACGCGCTTTCCTACCTTTAAACAGCGAATCGCCCGACATTAAAACAACAAATTCACCCGGATCACCGCATACAACACTGTACAAACTGTATGTGCAGGAAATCGCGTGACGATGTTGCGAGGCAATGCACTTTGACCTATGTGGGCGCTGTCTGCTAGCTCTGTTGTGATTGGTCAGCAGGTTCGAGTTGATTGACAGGTCGGAACTATGCAATCACTTTTCTAATGTTTAGCCCGCTAAGGCAATCTTGCTTCTTTTAATTAAAATGTATTCCACAATAATTCGTTCGTTATTAAAAAGCCATCGAACATTTTGGTGTAGCATGACAGTACTTGAAATTGCAAAGTACACCTTGTGTAGGGCACGGTACATAAAACACGACACGCGATATTTGTTCTTCTGAGGAAAAGAGGTTTGTTTTCATTGCTCAGTAAATAAAGTGTCCAAAATTAAGACATGAATTAAATTTGTTTCCAATTGCCATAAAGTTTGCTTAGTGTAGGTGCCAGGCGCGCATTGTATGTAATCATTTCGATTTTAATAATAACGCTTAGTGCCGTGGTATAAAATGATTTCCTTAAAATAGTGACGTTTATGCTGTGACACTGCACATTAGACCGTGCACGAAATGAGTGATTTGTGAGCTTACGGCTTTTGGTTTTTTCTATTAGTACGCTGTAGAGAAGGGCCGAAGCCGCTGAGATAAGCTGCTGATTGGGACACGACGCAAGGAGACAATATTATTTGGATATACAATTATTGACGCAGCGTGTATCCACTTCAGGTACTTAGGCCTACGTTGAAAGTATAATAATATTGTGACAGTAACCCTAGTAATAAGTGAACAGAGCATATTGTTTTCGTCAGAAATTTTTCTATTGACACATAAACATTTTTGAATGCTGAAATTATAATTGTTATATAGGCCCCTACTAGTGTTTTATTTAGCGCAGTAAAAAAAACCTAATTTTTATATTACTTAAGTACAGTACATCATTTGCAGTTATACCCAAAATTTTATTTCAACAGTAAAATTTGTAAAAGGCAGTTTATCAACATTATTCTTTCGTTGTGAAATGCTCTTGTTCCTCTTTTTAAAAGTTTTCTAATCATGTTATATGTCTGTAATGCATTGTAAAAATAGCTAAAGCTCTTGTTGTTGTTTGTTCCTCTAACACCGGGGAAGTAATTATTATTATTATTATTTCTTTCTGGTATTCATACCAAGGATTCCTCAATAGTGCTCATTGCACTGTCACTCGCAAGCGTGAGGAAACCCATGAAGAATTAGAATTAGAAATGGCCAGAGACACCGGGGATGATCCCCCTTGCTCTTCACGAAAGAATGCTCTGGGATCTTTAGAGTGCGTTTCCATTACCTAACACACTGGACCAACGATGGAGGCAATCACCGGCCCTTCCCCCTTAAGCATCTCTATCAGGGTCAATAGATATCTGTGATCAGGGTCGACAATGTTGTTGTTGATATCGTCCCCATTACTTTGATGCTTTGGGTAAGTTTGCTGCACTTTTGTCGTTGCACTGATACGTTGGTGTAAGCCTTATAATTGTCTTTTGGTCTTGAGTGTCCTAGTGGCTCAGCTATGGAAACGGCCAGAGACACCCGACTCTTCACGAAAGAATGCTCTGCTGGGAACTTTTAATTGCGTTACACAACACACTGGACCAACGATTTTACATCCCTTCCGAAGGATGGAGCAGGTATGTTTAAGTGCCTTGCTCAAGGGCACAGGTACCCCAGCCGGGTATCCGCGAACCCGCAACCCCAAGTTTTCACCCGAGTATTGCGAGTCAGTGACCTAAACCGCTCGGCCACGGCACCCCATACTCAAGTTCCTACCAAGCGTATTCCATGTCTGCCGACATCTCAATGCACTTTACCGCCTAAACATTGAGATACATAGGCGGGTGGTGCCTTTGGCAGCCGAAGCCAGAAACACTGGGGAGAACCCAGAAGGAATGCTCTGGGATCTTTAAGTAAGTTACACACAACACACTGGACCTACAACTCGCATCCCATCTGAAAGATAGAGCAATTGGGATTAAAGGGCCTGAAATGCTAAATAATTTTTTGCACAGTTTTTGCTGCATATGAAGGTTTACTTGTTTATAAAGACAATACTGTTCATTTTGAGCCCCATGAAAAAAAGGTGGGGTTTTACAACTGAACATTTCTTAACAGAAACCCATAGAAAGAGGGCGCTGTTTAGGGCATGTCACTTTAGGAACACACAGCAGAAAAGCAAAGAAAAAACATAGGAATCCAAACTGGAATTATAGAAAATTGCTAGTTTCCAGCCTTGGTTTTTTCATGGCTTACAACTGGCATCATGTAAAACAAACCCAAACAATCCCGGGTTAGAAAGGTTTCAGCAAGTGGGAGAAAATACTGAAAACTTGTGCACAGATGAATGAGATTTTCCTGCGTTTGCCTAATGTGACATCATAGCTTTGCTCATGATATGTAGTTTCGCATCGAGTATACAGTGTTAATAATTACGTTGGGTAAGGGCAAAAACAAACTTTAAATAACATTCATTCTCCCCGACACAAGCAGAATCAATTTCTAATTTCGCATTAGCATAAAAACCAAAAACCCTCATTTTACCCCCTAAAATAACTTCCAAGTAGGATTTTTATGACTGTAAATGAATCTAGTTCCATAGCATCATAAAAATACAATTTCAGGGGCCCTTTATGCGCCATGCTCAAGTACATTGTGTACCTCAAGTGGATTCGAACCCACGACCTCAGGATGTTTCCACCTGAGGTTTGCGTGTCAGTGGCCTAACCGCTTCGCAAACGGAATGTAGTATATATCATAATTGGCCTTGAAATTTTGTATGAAAGGTTGAGAGAAAAACAATTCACGAATTAAGTTAAATATGTTATGATGGGCACGCAGGTTGAACGTTCATAAGGCGATTGTCCTTCACACGACGCCAAATGGAATTTTCTTTAGAACACGGTGTCTAATTAAGACGGAATCAAAGCGCGCCAAAGAATTTTTTCATTTTGGCTTGCGGCAATTTTCTTTCCTTCATACAAACTGCAAAACAGTACAATTTTTTTGTAAACAAAAGGCTGCATTAGCAGAAATGGTTATATCATTGTAAATACCATGCAATAGCTGTGGGTTCTTGCTTTTGATCAAAAGATACTTTGCTCCTTAAAAATTAAATTTTATGCCGACAAATGCTGCTCTTCTGACAAATGTTTAAGTTTTACCACAGACCTTTCACAAAAACTGTTAGAGTAAACAGACAGAAATGCATTGTGGGAAGGATAGCGATCAATTTCAACCTTCCCACAATACACTGCAAAAACTGTGGTGTTAAATTAACACCCGTGGTGTTGTCCTATATAGATACCAAGCCTGGTGTTAAAATTTAACACAATAGGTGATAGATTCAATTCCACACTTAGAATAAATGCATTATTTTTAACACGCTAGGTGTTAAAAATAATACTCGTGTTAAAATTTAACACCAGGCTTGGTATCTATACAAGACAACACCACTGGTGTTTAATTAACACCACAGTTTTTGCAATGAATGCCTAGTGTTCTGTCTTTTGTAATACCGTTGTTTTGTACAAGTCCAGTGCACGCAAGCAGTATTTGGGCAAAGGTCTAAACATTGCCCACAAAAGCACAAGGCGGCCATATTGATTTGAAGGTCAGGTTAAACCATAAAAGACATTGAATACAGGTAATTTACAAAATACAGTCTCATCTATAATTGCCTCAAGTTTGCAAAAAAGTGTCATTAAACATAACTTCTTTAAATGTGAAAATTAATATGTGCTTTAATCACACGTTCGAAATTAGTCTGGCACCATCCTAAATTACATTTCATAAGTAATTTACATTTCATTAGACTGATTCAGGGGACACGACCATTCAAAATGGCTTCTTCGTGTTCCGAAAACGGTGGTATCCATCTAATGTCGAGGATGTTTATTTTGTGATGTCCTTACTTGTATTCTCTTTGAATGTAGCCTATATAGCTTTACTTCCTTTTATGTTTCCCGCAGACCAGATAACTACGCATTTACAGACCAGTTACTTATATTTATAGAAACACCCTCGCGGCCGTTTGTCTTGTGCTTCCAGATTAGCATGTGTTACGAGCCGACAAGAACATATCCTCCAGACTGAAAAACAGCGAGCCTCTGGGATAAAGATCTGCGTGACAGATGACGCAGGATGTTTAGTAAGAAGCTAAGGACCCTTCTTACAGAATGGGGACCGTTTTAGCTTTTATTTCCCGCCAAAATCCAATCACTTTGCACGGTGTAAAATGTCAACGGCGGTATAACTTTTTTTCTCAGTCGGAAGTGTCGTGTGCTCATGCATTGAGGTGTCTAGAGTTACCAGACGATGCCTGCCAAAAGGTGCCCAGGTAAATAGGCGCGAATTTATTTTCCCGCCAAAACATTTTTATCCACTGTTGACCGAGGTTTACTATTACTACTCGATTTCCCGCCACTTTCAACCGCGATTGTGTGAGATACAAACGCAATGTATATACCGAAATTGAGCTTGAAAGTCAACATTGCTTTTGAAATGGCGGGAAAACGATCATGCATTTAGCTACAATTTGTGTTCTTACAAATGTCTTCCTCAATTGACAAATTTCAAACCTATTTCCGGCAGCCTCTTTCGGATGTTAAGCCATTGTTACAGTATTACGTCACGCGTCTATTAAATTGCAAATTTTATCACAAAAGGAGGCACCGGAACCCTCGTTTTTATGACTGTTTTGAAATTCCGAAGGACTTTTCAAATCCGAAGGAGAGGGGGATTCACACAGCTTTTTCGCACGTAAATTTGACGCACGTCGCTTTAAAAATGTGAGGTTTAAGCGGGCTTCCCACTGTGCAATATTTGCCACGAATTTCCTACAAATTGGTACGATTATCGGAGACTGCCTATAGACTCTACACACAATCGTACCCAATCGTAGGAAATTCGTGACAAATCGCACAGTGGGAGGCCCGCTTTAGATGCACGTAAAACGCAAACGTTAACGTGATAAATCACTTGGTCATTACTCTAAAGAGACCTTAGAACCTGTAGATGAAAACCCAAAACACACATTAATATTTGTGGCTTCCGTGGCGAGATAGCTTTGTTGCAGTGACTAAAGCGGGCCTCCCGATGTGCGATTTTTGCCACGAATTTCCTACGAATTGGTACGATTATCGGAGACTGCCTATAGACTCTGCCAAAATCGTACCCAATCGTAACTAATCGTAGCTAATCGTAGCTAATTCGTGGCCAAAATTGCACAGTGGGAGGCCCTTTTAAGACTGACGCCCGAGTTATAAGACCTCTTCATAATGACCGGTGCTAAAAGAATGTCGCGTTCACGTTCGCGTTTTACGTGCATCTAAAGCCTCCCTTAAAAAAAACCATGTGGAGGGAATTTGGAGTATAACGACGCCCTGGAAAATCACAGAATTAGTTTGGGAGGAATGTGTTTTAATGATTCAGTAATTTTCAGTTCATTTTCACTCACAATTCTTCTTTTTCTCAATTTACCCTTAATGTGAAAAATTCACGTTCGTGCGCTGTTCTCACCGCTTTGTTTTAAAAAAATCCACTGATGTGCTTTTGGTAGGCCGGGGGTGACTGTTCGTCCGTTTATGCTTTGCTTGTCGAAAAAACAACTGGGATCGAGCCTGCGAGCCTCCAGTGCCGTGACAGCCAATTAAATCATCCTCGTACCAAAACAGACTAATTAAGATGACTAATTAAATCCACAGGCGCCTGAGCCCGAGCGTACAATAGCCATAACTCGCTGTTACATGACTTTTTAATTCAATAAAAGCATCTTTAGGGAATCTTAGCGTATGAATTTTTGTGATTTCCTTTAACCGACTGTGATGGCAAAAGTGCATCCTTTGTCCATTAATTCTTTGTCGGAGGTATTGTCGGAAAACATGCATTGGGAATCACGTTGCCGTAATCATATCAAATGTGTTTTGTCCAATTACTCAATTATTGTATAATGTTCTTCGCACGTCAATGACGTCATCGTGACGCGTCCAGGGACGCTACTCCATGCATGTGTTATTCCTCCCTCCGCTGAGAACGAAGAATTAGGGATAGTTTTCAGAATTATGATGTTTTCAGAATTAGAGACCTTTATTGTTGGATTGGATTCAAATGATGTAAGAGGGTTGTAACAAGTCTCCCTCTGCTCGAGTCACAAGTCAAGTCAAGTCAGGCATGTTGGTCAAGTCGGTTCAAGTCAAGTAGTATTTGTTCAAGCTAATTTCAAGTCTAAACCCAGTGAAATTCTGTATAGGGTATTTCCATGTTAAAAGAAAGCTTTAGTTCTGAAAAACAATTCGGTCCTCAAAATGACAAAAAATGCAAAAAAGTTTAATTATATTTTTGGCAGACCCAAGTCAAAGAATGTACAAGTCCGAGTCAAGTCCGAGTCAAGTCGTTTGAGGTTCGAGTCTCAAGTCAAGTCAAGTCAAGTCATTTGAGGTTCGAGTCTCAAGTCAAGTCATTTGAGGTTCGAGTCTCAAGTCAAGTCAAGTCAGTGAAAATCAGGACTCGAGTCCGAGTATTTACAACCCTGTGATGTAATGGCATTCCTGTTCAGTGAAGCTTGCCATCATGATCTCCCTTGAGCTCTATTCCTTTGAGGGATATGTTCAGCTAAAATTTGATATATTATTTTCCTACATTAAATCCAATTTAATAATAAATATCTATAAATGTCTTACTGGTGACAGAACTTTTTTGGTCGAGTGTATATGTATCTCACTGTATTTTACATCAACCATTTCGAGCAATTACTTGTAGTAATACTTTTTAAATTGTCCACAAACTGCCACAGCACATTATTTCCCATACATTCTAGACCTATCTTACATATAGGTCTAGTCAGATACCACATCAATCCAGTAAGATACCACAATAACACATCCAACGCTTTAATGTCAACCTTTAGTACATTTTATACCAAACATCTATTATAAATGTGCGATGTATTTATGAATGCATATATGCATGTTTGATTTACATATAAATAAAATTTACGCCTGGCTTACCAGGTAAAATATTTGCTTAATTCAGACTTTTATGTGGGTTAGAGTAGCTGGCTATAAAACGCATCGCAAGCACCGTTCAGCTGTAACTATGATTTGGGGTTGATAGTGGTTATAGTAGTACGTATATATGCACATTATAAACAATATCTCTTCATTTAGCCAGGGTATTACTGGCCTACATAAAATGTTGAACTGGAAAATTCATTCTGTCGAAAATCTAATAGTGGAATTTGCGTTTTGCGCACAAGTTTGCACTCTGCATGGTCGGCGCCCCGACTTCTTCACTTTTAAATAGAGGTACAGTTTAATAGGTCCACAGACTATATCGTTGTTGCTACGTGGTGCATGCCATTGCCTAGCAGCCAATAGTGTGGTTGCTTTATGTAATTCTCTCTTACGTAACACGGTATTGATTCTGTACTTCACACCTGCCGCGTGCACCACATAGCAACACAAATTTAGTCTGGTCAAGTGGATACTAGGTGAGTGAGTGAAAGGAAGTACATCAGTACATCGGACGAGATTCGTGTGAAACACGCAAAATTGTGGGAGCTTGTTTTAAAGCCCCAATACATCATTTGCAGTTACCAAATATTTGACAAGAAAAACCCAACAATGGTAACAAATACCACTTTTTTTTCGTGTAAAATTGTACCTACGTGGGAGAAATTGCCAACTGAAGATGGTTTTTAAAAAATCCATTCGTATATATAAACCATGCATTAATTGTTAAGGTTTTCTTAAAGGCACAGGCTCGTCAGCAATGCGCGCCCGCCAAATGTGTGCCACGCAATACACAGCTCCATATAGCAAAGGCATGGAGCTGCGTGTTTCGAGCACGAAATTGGCGGGCGCGCATTGCTGACGAGCCTGTGCCTTTAAGTATTACCGCATCTATGTGGCTGAAATTTCTACAAGGCAGTTTATCAACATTATTCTTTAGTTATGTAATGCTGTTCCTTTTTTTTAAAGTTTTCCAATCATATAATTTGTCTATAATGTCCCGAGACGAAGCTGACGTCATGGGGCAAAATTTAACTAACTCATCACCGCTTGCAACTTGCGCGGGCTTATAATGCCATTTGTATACATAAGTTGATCATCTTCTAATATAGAGAGAGTTTATAGACTAAACTAGTCGGCTCTAAGCGCACGTTAGCGGTTGGCATGACCCGATCACCCTGTGTTGGATTGATTCTAGGGGTATTATTGCTGCCTTAGGTGTCGGATGTCTGTTTGAGCGAGCGGGAAGTCCGGCAAGCCCCGAGGCGATGCCTTTACCTAGAATGGATGGGGTATTAGGAGCACGATTGGCGGGAAATTGACGGGGGAAATTCAATAAAAAGCACAAGACGATCAAGTGGTCAGATCTCAAGCGTCACACTTGAACAACTCCAGCTCAAAATGGAGAAATTTATTTCCTGTGATACCTGTATCGATCTGGCGAACCAGTTGAAGGCTAAACCTGCTCCGTAGAAGTGCTTTTAAGGCCTCACTCCTGTCAAAACACACTGGATATGTGGCAAACATTAACCCAAGTTACCAGCTCAAACTTCAGAAATAAAAGCAATCTACGCGCGTGCAATCCTGCTTCAATTTCAATTCGTGTTGCCAAAAGGCCATTAACCTCGCCGTCTACATCATCCCGAGTCTAATACTCATTTATCCATGGTTCGTTCGGGAGACAGTAGTTGTCAATTTGTCTTCGAGAAATTATGGAATTTTCTCTAAATTTGGACAACAACACGAGAGGAAAGTCCACCTGCTCGCCCTGAATCAAATTCTTCTTCAATTTGTGTGAAACACGGAGCAGTAAAACGAGTGATAAAAACGACACGTTGTGGTCGATTTGGTTTGATATTTTGACTCATTAAGCTTAGAGGGTGAAACAGGCTTATCATCACTCGTTTTCGACGTGCTAATAAAGGCTGTATTTTATTTGTGGGAAATATATAGCCCTTATACAAGATTAGATCGTTAAGACTTGTATGGCTTATGTTACTGTCTTTGTAAATTAGACGCCTTCACGGAATGTCAACTGTGATGGAGATTATACCAACTGTCAAAGGAGTGTTTTAGGACACCATTAGGTGTCTTGGTATAGCATGCTCTTCTGGTTTTTATCGCAATTGAAAATTGGCTTGTTCTGTGCAGTGCGATACACCTTTGATAGGTTGAAAATGACGAAACATATTTTGCATGGGAAGGACATTTTAGCTCTTTGCGTCAGGAACGCCAAAACAGGCCCAAGTGTTCATAGAACGCCATTTTAAATGTTGGTGGTTTACAAAATCCAGAGTTAAATATAGAAAACTAGAGTGTGACTCTCAACACATCATGTGCTAACATGGGCGCCGCCATATTGGATTAACGCTATATATGGGTGCAAAAATGGCCAAATAAAATTAGTTCGGGTGGATTAAAATCTAAAAAGGCGTGGGTCTAAAAAATGCCAACAATGTCGATTGAGGTAAATTACATACACTGCGAAGCAAGTTAGTTCTTTAAAATGTCAAAGTTTTACGTCTTTAGTTCCTCATTATTTATCACTATACGTTCGAACAAAAAAAACCGAGATCTTGACATTTTCATAATAAACGGCCTAATCAAACACTCCTGATGTGTCCAATTTAGCCAAAATGTGACGAGAATAAGTCACAAATAGACTCGCCAGGTGCCGTGGCCATAGTCAAATCGCCTCGGGCGTTAATTTCACCTCAAGCCCGCTCCAAAGTCGTGACATTTATGAAACCATCGTGAGGTGCTAATATGTATTCGCTTGACATGTTTTGGCGCGAACTGCAAAACATGGCCGTTCAGTTGTTAACGAGCTTTTAACTTCCGTTCGACCGTGTCAGTCAGATACCCTAAGGGCATACGTACTGATCAGGGCATTGATACGGGCAGGACACCAGGCTGTTTTCCTCTAAAAACCGGGGGGATTTTCTAAATATTATTCACGCGAGATGTAATTTTGCTTGAGGGTGTAATATATTTCTCTGGCAACAGAAATATGCAACCGTCTTAAACCGGTATTTCTTTCAAACTATACCGACTTCAGTAAACGACTGACTTTCTTTAATAAAAACCACTTAAAATATAGATACAGCTCCTGAATGATTTACCGATTACTCAACGTAGTCCCTAAGGCTATATACGAACAGACATGAAAGCATTCTATGTTAGAAAGCTCGTGGTATTATGTTCATATGTTCCTTGATTATGAAACAATTATCAGGGGAATCAAAACAATATCCGGACACCAGCGATTGTTGTTAACCAGCACACGAGGGCGTGTGGTTACCAGCGAGGCTGATGGATGTTCGTTTAAACTTGCAAACTACAGGACGTAAATCTTAACTCTTAAAAAAGCCAAAGCCGATTTGAGTATATGGTTGGGAACTTAAAGACCCAGTGTATCATTTGCAATGACCCCAAAAAGTAATCGACGAGTTTACAGGGGAAAAGTTCTGAAAGTAAAGATTGAATTAATAGCAACTACCAAATGAAAGGTTTCCGCTCAAAATGATATAATTTTACCAGAAAATAATTCGTAAAGATGAAATTATTTAGATCGTTTGCAAACGATTTACTTATTTTTGGTTCGCATCTACGCGGTCAAAAATGCATGGGCGCTGTGTACTGCGTGTGCGTGTTCCAGATCCAACGCGATGCATTTTTATGGATCGCACGCACACGCAGTATATGATGTGCGCCCGTTGTTAATAGATATATGTGTGTGCGCCACAGAGTGCATGACGCAAGCCACATAGTACCCGATCAACTGAAAACGAATATTTGAAACACCCCGCCAAGACCAGGAAAACGCATATGGATTTTCATGTTTTTTTTAAAACGTGGTACATTTAACAAAGATGAAATTTCTTCGGATGAGTTTGTTGATGTCTTTCTTTTGATTTATAATGGTTTTATTCGCAGAATAATCGCTCAACAACAGATCATCTACAGGCCTTTAAGTGATCAAACATCGACAGACTCACCACTCAAGGACCTGCTGCGTCCTTGTGAAGAAGAGTGCCCCTCCATAATCGTAGAAAGATTAAAATAAGAAACGTGTACTTTATGAAGTGTTTATGCCATAAAATGCTTCACCCATACATGTATGATGACGATAATTTGCAGAATATTGCAACAGCATTATGCAATGACAATAATACTCGATCACAAACGCACAACGTTAGAGGTAAGCCACGATCATTTGATGTCATTTTTCATCCGTGATCCGGCCACTATTTTGAAACTAAACAACCTAATTTTTCGAGGTTAATCATTTACACTCTTTTCAACTTCAATAATTTTAATAAACCGAGAAAAATATCTATATCTATTTAATTCAATTTAATTTAAGTATGAATAAGTGACTATTTTTAAAAAGGGATTATGACCATGGGACCGCCGGGGTGAATAAATTCGAAACAAATGTGCATGGACAAATGTCCATGAGTTTGGGAAATCTGGATGCCGTGAAAAACAACTTGGCTCCACCGGGATTCGAACCGCAGACCTTCTGCTTAATGTGCAGACGCCCTACCAATTGAGACATGAAGCCAACTGGTGGTCTCGAATCACGGTAGTGCAGCCCTATGGAATAAACCCCTTAAATGAGATAACCACCCCTCCTCGAGATCATTTAAGATGCGCCCTAAACCCCTGCCCGGCTTGCCCCAATTATTAAGTATGAATACGTCATTATTTTTTAGGGATTATTTTAAGGTAAAATATGCCCCAACCACAAATAATTTATCTTTAACTACACCAGACATGTCTTATGTATACACAATCAACATAAAACAACTAAATGAACTCGATTTCGGTTCTGTTTCGTCATTTATTTGTCATATTCATCTGAATACATGATGTAAGCTGATAATGATTTATTACAGTGAATCAATAAATTAAAATCAATCTGATCATTTACAACATAAATTAAGCTATATAAACATACACAGGAAATAATTACACACATCTTGCACTTGTAGCGCGCGGCTAAATTAGAATAAACCATCTGCGAGTTCAATGTTCTGTATGAACAGGGTCTAGTATTCAGTGTCAATTTACAACTTTCTACACGCTGTTGTCCAAGTCACGTGATTTAGGGCACAAAGGTACCAGACTACTCCAAAGTAACATACTGCTGGCGTAAAGTCTGCAACCGATCGCCATTTTGCTTTAGGTACAGCAGTGCCTTTCCTAGACTGGTTATATTTTATTAAATATACCTGTGTTAAATGGAACACAAGCGATTTTGTGGACCGGGGACCAGTCAGGCAAAACATTGTTATGCTGGAGCAAGGTGGCCGACGTGCTGATTCAATTCTCGCATGATCAGCTGCTGTTGCACACCAATCCAGTGTATATACAGAGTTCAATTAAAGTTTGCCCAGGTCACATGATCGTAATAGTGCGTCTCTCAAAGAATTCGTATGTGATTAAACGTGTGTAATACTCCCAATACAAGACATCATGACGCCATGTTTTTATATATTTAATTGTGTGCGCTTTCACATAGAGAATCATTGTGGGACGGGACTCCCACCATGCTCCCATAGAAAAGCACACACGTAAACAAGTATGACGTCACAACGCTTAGGCTAAGTTTAAAATGGAATCAGACAAATGTATACATGTTCGTTCCAAGATTGCAAAATCATCATTGTTATACGAATACTCTCAAGAATCAAAATCGGTATTTGAAAATGTCAAGATATTAAAATAATCTCTGATATCAATTAAATGAATACTTTTCTCAGTATTAAAAACCCCTCTGACGATGAAGTTGACAACGTGGACCACAAAATTATGAATCTAACTTCTTGTCTTCATCAGGCATTGATATTAACAGGTAGGTTTTCAGATGTTAATTTTATTGATATTCGAATATTTTACCTATATTCGAATATTTTAACGATATTAAATTTGTTAATTGATATTCGAATATTTTATTGTTGTTCGTTGTTTCTTTTACTCACAAACCTAACCCATTTCAGGTTTTTTTTCCAGTGTATTTTGCACGTGACTTCTAAATTCTTTGAAGTTTTAAAGTAGATAGTTTATTACGTAACCCATCTACTTACAGACTCGAGATACAATGACGTCAGAGTTTGTTTACTTGTACGCTACCTTTCAAATGGCGGTTTTAGTAATTAAAGCATGACGTCATTAGGTCTTAATTAGGTCTACAAATAGTGAAATGAATTATGTTTCCGTCCCCAATTAATGCCTTGTTTCTTTTTCCACGAAACTGATTATGTTTTGGTATTCCAGCTCCTACTCATTCGTGAAATGGAATCTTCTATTTTCTTATTTAGACAGAAATTGATTTAGCTTGCGTCGGGGAAACTGAATGTTAATTGAGGTTCGAGTCCCACCCGAGCACGCTATGAAGTTTTTCATAGTGTCTCGGGAAAGCACCGAGCAAACAGTGTTAACAATCACGTCGGATAAGGGCAAAACAAACCTCAATTAACGTTCTTATTTAGAGGTTTTGATATTTTCTCGTAAGCACTTGGATCTAACCTTTTCGATTATTCCAAGCACCGCTCACGCTGCGCAATAATCGATAATTGCTCCGTAAGCAAGGTTGCTCCTCAATGGGGTGTCATTTTAAGTAAGTATGTGTCATCTAGCAAAATCTAACTTCAAGAATGACCACTCAATGTGATCGTTCTGCATGTAAATGAGGATTCATTTAGAATACGTTGATCTTTGGTTGAATACGAGAGGTGCTTTACACGAGAATCTCATTTTCAATCGTGTCCCCAGAATCAGCTTTATGAAAAAGAAGGTGCTGTTTGGAACGGTGACAGACTAAGTTTTGAGTATTCGTGGTGTGGTACCCTTCCAAGCAGTAATTTACATTTCATACGATTGATTCAGGAGACACGATTCAAAATATGAATTATTAGAACCATACTATTTTGTGGCAAGTTTGTACAAATTTGGCAAATCGTATTGCCTGCATTGAATCAACACAAAAATTGTTTATTGTTCTTCGTGCTTTGAAAATTTGCTTTGCGAAAATTAACAGTGAGAACTTGGGATTTTAAGAAATCTACGGTGCATGGACAAGACAAATTGTTTTGAGATAATGCCACTACCGAGACGCTGTGCTCATATTTTACAAGCCTTCTAAGATGGCATATTAATAACTCCGTCAGATTGCGCGCGTCACTGCTCGCAAAATACGCATACTAAGCAGCAATTTCTAGAGATAGGCTTACATGTATAACGTCCATAGAATTTCGTCAGTACATTTTATGTACATTAAGTCTCTATATACATAGCGAGTCCTGCATTATATTGCGTCTATATTTCGCACAAGCTTTTTTTAAAATTTAAATGGCAAGGCATTTTTGTAGAAAGTCGCTGAGAATTAAGAAAGAAAACGGTAGGCCCACATTATGGCGGGTTTTGCAATAAATAACTGAAAACGTAGTGCACATAAGCGGGATATAATTATTTAGCAAATCAGCGCAAAAGTAGCAAGATATTTTGTTCGGGCGAGCCTGTACAGCAACCAAAGCTAGATCAATTCCACGGTTAGGCCGTCACAACATGGCTATTTCTCGGCTACGGCTCGGCATTTCGCTATTAAGCGTGACATAAAATAGCCACAGCCGCACGGCAAACTGAAGCCATTCTCAATTGGGACCCGATCTTAACTTGGGTATAGTACTCAGCCTCTTTCAACAACATCATTCAGTGACAAATTATTAAGAGGACGAGGATGCATATTAAAATTTTCTCAAATACTAAATCTACAAGAATACATCTGCTAACTTTTGTTTGGTGAAAGCTCACTATTTCAAATAAGAATACGCGGTTTTTCCCGCGCTGATAAATACCCGCATTGAAATAAATCGTTAATGAAAGCTAAAATAAATTGTAGTCATATAGTCTGTGTCATTTCAGTTGAACGATCCGGTGGCAGCCTGGTCGTATAGGGGCCTAATGATTGGCGAATTTGAGAGGTTTTTGAAGAGGGGGAATCGACACGAATTGCCCCTTGATTGTTGTTTTGATTGATGGGCGAGATTGGAGTGTGTTTACGGGAGTTGAAACCGAGCGGACACGACTCCCCGTAGGTTCAAGGCTAATATGCCCTTCACTTCAAACTCCATGCTTCATCGACCAAATTCCTTCCGATTTCGTCTCAGATCATTTCTCCTTCAGACGAACTTCTTTGTGTCCCTAGTTCGTTATTTTAAGCAGCTGAGATTAACGTAAGTTTTCTTGACAGTTCGGAGATTAAGCGGCGGTGGAAACGTTCTTGTGTCGGTATCAACGTCAGCTAAACAAAGTGCGGTGAATTTCTGGCCGTGCGTTGCGATGCGTTGCGTTGCGTTGCGTTGCGTCGAACGATGTCTCTTCAGGTTGAATAATTTCGGTGGTGGAAATGTTCTTACGTCGATACCAACGTCAGTAAATGCACAAGTGCGTTGATTTCCAGGCCGTGTGTTGCGTTGCGATGCGTTCAGCGTTACGTTGCGTGGAACGATGTCTCTATACAAGTTGAATATTTCGACGATTTCTCTGCGGAAATTCAAGTTCGTGTTGAAAAGAAACCAAACATTTCCGCGATTCAGCTGCCAGTTTCTTAGCTCAAACGTCAAGTCTGTGAGTTGTGGTAACATCATTCCTGTAGTGTCTGGGTGTCTGTGGTCGTTGGTGGCGCTGTTTAGCTACAGAATCCCCTATTTGATCCCCCGTTCCGTGCACACGATAATCCCTGTAAGGTGTTGCACGGACACTGTGTGAATAGACGATCGGTAGAGTAGGCTCTGGGCGCGTTGACCAGGCATGTCCGGCCTCGGGCTAGCATGGGCTGGCACACAGCTTTGGCCATTTTCATAGCACAGCAGTGGTCGGCTGGACAATGGCTATCGCCACTGCATTGTGTTCCCATTGGCTGCAGAAAATAAGACAAAAATACCCAACTTTTAATAATACATGTATATATATATTTAAAATCAATTCGATTCTTTAAAGGAGCGTGTTCAGATTTTTCCAGAAAATTAATTTTGCTCTATCTAACAATCATATAAAATACCTCCCAAAAATTGGCCACTATCATGGGAAGAAAACGGGAAATTTTCACTGTCTAATTTGGATATGGAAGCAAAAAGGTTGGTGTAATCACTGTACTGCTTTACGGGAACGGATAAATTAGTTTACAAAACATCGGTAGTTTTTTGACGATATCCTTGAAAATTTACGGATTGAGAACGCGAAATTTCAGAATGGTAATGAGAAAAATACTATGCATGATATGGTATCAAAATCTCGACACCCATTGGAAGAATGAAGGGGCTCAAAAATTCGACAATAGATCAACAAAGTGCCCACTCATGCATGACACGCAGTGACAATGTGACTGCCCCTGTCATGGCAAATTAATTCCTAGTCTGGTTCCCGGACCAAAAGATCGGACTGATTTTAAGGTCCGGCATCCGCCAGTATATATGCCGTCAAAACAGGAGGAATTCCTCCTGTTTCGAAAGTTTCCGAAGATTCCAGAATGCACGTCCGGACGTTATCGTTAATCGTCGGGTATAGGATTCATAATTGTTTCGAGAATTTGAATAGACGCCGCGTGCCGCCGAGTGTTTATTTATGATGATGCAGACAAATGTACGGTCATGCGCTCCTAAAAATAAGCGGCAGCCGGTCCCCATATTCAGTCATTGTATGTGGAATGTGTGGAGCGGAAGCCAGTCGAATAAATTCCATTAAATAAACGAACGCCCTCTTTGTTTACGTTAATGTCATTTATTTTATTATTTACATGCGATAACACAAATTATAATCTCTTTTTTCGATTGCTATTTTTCGATTTGTAAAAAAAAAACATCCTGGAGTATTATCGGTTCCATTGTCAGCATTTCTATAACTGAATAAATGGTATGCTTTCATTTCCCCCAGATTCGTTCAAATGCCACCGTACGGAACTTCCTAACGAAATTGAAGCTTTATTAAATTTGTTCAAGAATTCAACGATCTTTCGGTGGTAGCTCGCTTGCAATGCATAGCCCCAAGGCGCCTTTCTTCTTCAACCCCAAACTGTTTGGATTTCTCCGTGAACAGATTTCTCTTCTCAAAATTGCCGTCTGGAATAAAAAACGTGATCTTAACAAAGTAGGAAACTCTAAACTAGCGGGTTTGGCCGGGTCTATTTTATGTATTTTTAAACGTATTTTGTTACCGTTAATTGCCATACGTGACGGAGCAAAGTCGATGATTTTTCTGGTTGTCCGCACGCGCCAAAACATGACTATATGGAGTACCATGGCCGAGCGGTTTGGTGTTAGTATTGAATTTAAGACCGTGCTTCAATCAACGGTTGTGGGTTCGATTCCCGGCCGCGACCATGGTGTGTGTGCCCTTGGGCAAGGCACTTTGCGATAATTTGCCTCTCTCCACCCAGGAGTAAATGGGTACCTGCAAGGGTTGCAGTCTTTGAGTGCTTGTGTCAGGCAGCTGGGGCTGCATACTCCCCAGAGAGTTGTGCCCAATGACCAGGGTGATAATGGCAAAAGTGCCATGAGTATCCCACATGATATGTGCGCTATATAAGATACCATTGTTGTTATTATATTATTAAGCCGTTGTCGTTTATAAACCAATCAATAATGCAAAAAGTCTATATACAATGCTGCTTTAATGTCGAGTAGTTTTAAGGGTTGTATACGTATTGAAAATCGATACTGAATTCAAAAGGTCTGTGGGTTGCTAATATAATAATAGCGGTAAACGACCCACGCGCGTACGTACCAATGTGCGTTTTCGTATGGTATCCTTGAGCCGTTTTGAGTTCTGCGTATTCCGTATGTTCAGTCCGTAAAGTGACATTGAAATTTCAACAATATTTCGCTCGATTTTGCCATGAGTCTTCAGTAATTTTTCGTTCTTGCGAGGTGGTTTTGTTAACTTGGGAACATCGTTTTAAAGGAACTTGTTTAGAATTTTCCAGAAAATTGATTTCTTTGTAACCCAACATTCATAAAATACCACCCCAAAATATTATCCACGGGAAAAAAACAGGACATCTCCAATTTGGATGTAAAACAGTGGATGCAAAAAGGTTGGTGTAATCAATAATCATAGTGCTTCATGTTACCGGACATTTAGTTTACACGAAACATTCCTTCAAGCGATTTAAGGGACATGATCATACTTACACTGCACAAACTGTGGTGTTAAATTAACACCAGTAGTGTTGTCTTATATATACCAAGTCTGGTGTTAAAATTTAACACCATGGGTGTTAATTTGTATTCCCCAATTGGAATAAATGCGTTATTTTTAACACCCTAAGTGTTAAAACTAATACATGAGGTGTTAAAACGTAACACTAGGCTTGGTAACACCACCGGTGTTAATTTAACACCACAGTTTTGTAGTGTATGGTGTTAGAATTATTGAATTTGCGATCATGGCTTTGTATAAAGGAAAATGTTATTTGTAATAATTATGTGAGACGCTGATAAAAGCTTATATAACTGATGCCGAGTTAATTTTCGGATGCACGGCACAGCATTTGTATTTGACCTTTTAAAGTATTTAAATATCTCATTTATCGACTCCAGGACAAACATGAATAAATCATAATCGATCACAATAACCGTCCCGATTCTGGCAGGTTTCGCTGATGGATTAACAAATAAATTACTAATGTTTAAAGATTTAAAATAAACGAGGTCGCGAAAATTACGCCCTCCCTCTCCCCGTTTTAAAATAGATCACCCCGTTTTCTTATGTGCATGGACAAACTAGCTAATAGGAAAAGCACATATTGAGCTTTTATTGGTTGTCTAATAATGGAAGCGTCTCGCTTTTAGCGCATATTTGCTCTGCAATAAGGGTTTAAGTATGAACGGAAAAAAACCTGTTTTTTAAATTGATAAGATTCGACCTCGATTTACCACTGTCATCAAAAGACGACGCAATCGAAATAATAGAATTCTATATGTCTGTTATTAATGCTACTTGACCTTATCAAAGCAATATGGAGAGGCGTTTGAGGTTTCTTGATTAAAAAGGGTTTTTGTTTCTTAATAATGAAATGAAGAGAGCGGAACAGGGGGCAATAGGAGCACTATTGACTCGTGGTTTACCGGTCAAATAGAGCTCGGCTACAGTACGGTGCATGCAAGAAATCCGTGACCCAAATTAAACTAGGAGTTTCGGGATGAGGGTAAAATTCAATCGTCTATGGAGCGAGATTCGAATATTACTGAGTGAAGTGTGTCAGGCTGAAATCGCAGGATGATTAAGTCGTCATTCACAAGTTTCAATCTCGGCAAGGGATATCCGAAATGAAGGGATCATTATCACACGCTAGGGGGGATTAGGGTCTATTTTCATTGCAATGGGGTGCCCAACCACCCCCTTCCTCTTTAATTACATCACGTGATACGGCTGTAAGAGCTATTTTGGTGATGGAGGTGCGAGGAAAATGAGACAGTCTATCGTATTTCGGCTAGGGATACTTGTTTTGAATTTTCGCCACGATTTTGACAGCGCGTTGAGTAAGAACAACGTTAATCAACACCTTGCTATAGCCTAATCCGTTCGTGTTTATTTTGACTTTTTGCTTGCGTATATGCCGATCGCGGTTCTCCATTGCCTGCAAACATTCGGTTTTTTGACGACGATACCCGTATGATAAAACTTTGTTATAATGACCTGTAACTCAAGCACTCTTTAAGAAATTGAAATCAGACTCCGGAAACATTTTTGGGGTAAAATTGCAAGTATTTGCAAATCACGATACAGAATTTCAGAGTTTGAACTATTGTCGGTGTTATGAAAAATTTCAATTTTATCTTGAAAAATAAATTACATTGAAAAGTCATAATTTCTTTGGTTTAGTTTTTGAATGAGGTAAAAATCCTTAAAATACAGATATTTTGTTTCAGTGTGCCGTTTGTAGATTTTCGATAAATCCCACTCAAAAGCAAATATATTGAGCAAAAACATATTAATTAAAAGGTGAAACTGACCGCATGGAAACAGAAAATATAACTTTAAATTAAGAAAATTAAATTATCTCACAGTGGCCTGTACGCAATCCTAACATTTCCTATAGATGCTGTTCCAAGTTTCCGTAAGAGCAGAAAAGTCTTGGGGGAAAGGATGTCCGCCATCTCTCGGAAAATTCAAATAAGCCTGGGGCATTATTACAGGCACACATGTGGTTGGTGACTTTTGAGAGAAGTTTGGTCGAACATGGAGCAGGGTGGGCGTTACTGCCAACGGCTAATTTTTGTTCTGCAGCGTTTGGAATTCTGAACTGTATTTTTAAGATCTTTACATGCACAAAAATACGGTGGTTTTATATATGGAATGGTGTGGACGGAAATAAAATGTCCTCAGTTTTTGCTCACGAAAAACAATCAATTAAAAACCGCCTTTTGCAGTATACCAACGAATCGTCTCAATTCGATCGAGGGCTTGGGTCGTGCCCGCGAGATTATCAACACCGTGCAAGAGCATGAAACGTGTAGAAAAGCGGGAATTTGGGTTTTCTCGCACGACCCAGAGTTGGGGAAATTAGACCTCTGAGTTTTGGCCACGGAGAGAGCCAAAAGATTGCGCAAATTGGGGGAGTGTTTTAGGCATCATAAACCATAGAATATGACTTTTGCACTGCACCGCCGGGGCGCCCCCAGCGCCGTTTATTTTAGGGTATACGCTCAAAAGTGATGGGTATAAGAACTAATTTAACGCTAAATTGTGAATTCTGTGCATAAACGGTTGAGTTTTTCCGCCACCTCTAAAACTGAGCATTTCTTCATCGTCTTCTCTTCACAGGTTTCTTGGGGCTTACAAGCTACAGTGCCTCGGACACTTTTGAGGAATCCTTGGTTTCAGTACCAAAAATAATTGAGTCAAATGCAAGTTTAAAGGAGTGTGTCCAGATCACATTTTTGACACCCCCAAAAACATTTTCCTCAATGGGTGTTCAGATTTTGATCATTTGTCATATTGTTCCGACATTTTCAAATGTTGCGCTTTCAATCCGTTTCAGGGATAGGCCTATCGTCAAAAAACCACTGAATGTTTGTAAACTAATTTATCTGGTTGCACAAAGCAGTGCAGTGATTACACCAAATATTTTTGCTTCCACATACAAATTGGAGATTGAACATTTCCTGTTTTCTTCCCAAGGATAGTATTTTGGGGAGCTATGATTAAAGCGAAGTTATGTTAAAGCGAAATTCATTTTGTGGATAAATCTGCTCCTTTAAGCAAATGTTTCTGCTAATTTAAACATTGTGAAATTTTCCTCAGTTCGCGATATTGAAACTAGTTTTTAAGTAAAAAATAGAATTAAAAAAATTAAAATAAATAAAAATTTGAAATAGGAAGATTGTTTTTCTACTCACCACTCTGGGAAACCTCTTTTCACGGTGGTGAAGTTGCTCCAAAGCTTCGACCACGAAATCCGGCACTGTCCTAGGGACGTTGCGCCTCGGCCAGTCGCGGTGCCGATGGTGGTAGGGTTTCCACGACTCTATGCCTACGTCTTGCTCGTCTAGAGGTTTGGCACCAACACCCAGTAGGATGGAAACTAGTAAAAGCCCTAGCCACATTGTCCCAGTTGCGGCTAAGAGGCTATCCAACTTTATCAAGCTCATTTTGTTGCAAATCTCTGAGGTATCTTTTGTCCTGTGCTCACCCGGCCCAACGACGCGCCGTGCCCTGCCAGTCCCTGCTCCCACACAACCCTCTGTCTTCTTTTCGGATGCGGAACAGTCTCGCCTTCTTTCTCGAAACTGGCAAACTTTTCTTTCCCAAAAACTCGCAGAGGTTCTCTCCCCTTTCGCCAACCGTTTACAATATTGTCTTCTCTTTCTTTTTGCGCACCGAAGTCTTAATGAAGGTTACCTTTCTAGCTTTCTGTCCGTGGTGTATCTACTCCTGTAACCCCAGTTGTTGACTGTTAGCCGAGCCGACCAGCACCGGCTTTATAAGCCCTGTCACGCGCGGGCGTGCTTCGCTTCCGTCGGAAGTAAAGACACAGACTATACGAGTTGACCAAAAGACCTGTCTATTTGTGGTCCAAACCGGCTTAAAGTAGGCGTGTCTGGTGTCTGCGAACCTCGTACCGGTTAATATAAGATGTCAAAATACCGGAACAGGTGTTTATGTTCCGTAGCGGCACATTTCAACATGCACGGAATGTAACATTTGACAAACGACTGGAAGTAGAGTAAAAAAGGGGAGGAGTTTAAACATTGAAGCTTTGCTTCAAAACATTGAATGGGCGCTGTATATTGAAACATTGTTCCATACAGAAAAGTGATGACCTAACTTCTGATGCAGGTTTGAAAAAAAAAAAAATTTTAAAAGGAGAATCGTGCTTCTTTGCTAATATAGACAGTCTAAATTAATCCACATTCATGTATTGACGGAACCATCAATTTGTTGTTCTTGATTTTAAAGCATCTTATGAAACTAAGGACCTCTATACGCCATCAACTTTACGGTGTTAGCTTTCACTTTACTTTGATCAACTCAAGATGACGAAAAAGGAGATGCAGATTTAGAAGTGGGAGGGAAAACCCCGAGAGAAATATCCTGCTTGGAGGAAAACCATGTGGTCAAGTATAGGGAGTGCAAACCCAATCCACATATAGACGCCCCGGATTTGAACCCGGGACGCCAGAGGTGAAAGGCGGAGAAAGAACCACTAACGCCAATCATACCGCCTCCCCTATCAATTTGACAACAGACTGCCGAAGTGAACACGTCATCTTTTGTTGGTTGCCTAGGCAATGGCTCTACACTAAAAATCACTGAACCGTGTCCCTGTGCTTTTGCAATGGTACTTTTTTTCCGACGGCCATGATGTTTAGAGCCAATTGCCATGGCAACTCACGTCACACTTCGGCTGTCTATCAGTACTTGACACATCTTCAATTTTTGTCATTTCAGCCATCCCCACCCACCCTTTTCCCCTACCTCTCCCCAGAGTCTGACCTGGGGATTGTCACATTAAAATCTGTCAAACTCTGCACTGTTGACGGGAGCAAAGGTGGCATTTTTGGCGCGCTGGGGGTGGGACAAAAAGTCATGAAGAGGGATTAAAATTCCGAGTCGAGTATGGCAAGTTTTTCAAGATCGGTCCCGAGGCGGTCCGAGAGGAAAAAAACGAGAAATGTGGTTTATAAAAAGTCTTGATAGAAACGGTTCTTAAGAACAACTTTCTTGAAGAAAGAGGCAGTTCGAATATATATACTGTACATGTATGCAAATTCCATGCATACTTTAAACACAAAAGGTCGCTCTTAACGACCACAAAGCTTGTCCGGGGCTTGTCCTACCTAGCAAGAACTAATGTATGCAAAATGAATTCCAACCATAGAAATCGAATTTAAAGTAACAGTGAATGAAATAGCTCATCACCAGGCATGATGTCACAAGAAACATCCACGAATTTACCAATAGAGCCTTTGCACGGCGGCCATGACAGGGGGCAGTCACATTGTCACCGTAAGTCATGCATGAGTAGGTGCTTTGTGGTTCTATTGTTAGATCATTTACATAAGAAAACCTGCCCCCTGTCATGGCCGCCGGTGCAGAAGCTCTATTATACAAAAACCACACTATAAGAAGGATAACAACCGTCCGTGAAAGTGCGCATGCTCGTTGCATTTTTATTATAATTTTATGGCAACCGGCAAACCATTCGGTAATATATTCAAGAATTAATTTTAATTATACTGAATTGTTTTGAATGACTTTCTTTGACAAGCAAAATACAAGCATACATGCATGGGACAAATAAGATCCAAATACGTTTGTTTAAAATAAACCGAACTGTTCATTAATGTTCGTATTTCCGATATTTAAGCCGTTGATCGAGTCGTCTGCAATGGGAGTAAAATAAACATTTAAACCGCGTCTTTCCGCGATGTTGACGAAGCCAATAATTGCTTAAAAGCTAATTAATTACTTTGAGGCAAGCATGTGTAAACAACTTATCTACCTTTTCGTATTCCATCAGTGACAGACAAAACGGCTTTTCGCAAAGCAAACAATTTCCATTTAATCAAGACATTTTAAAGCTAAGTGATTTGTTTTATTCAATGGTTCCGCCCTTGTAGACATGTTTGCTGTTGGCTTAAAACGACAGGCTTGCTGTTTGCGGGCTTAAAACCCGCACGTTTATACCATTAATATTTTTTGCAGAGCTTTCGGAAACAAAATATCCGGTTATTGTGTATAGCTGCGTGATGTAAAATTATAGAACCAAACATCCTGTACAGTTTCTAGGCTAAGTATGATACAGGTTCGTTTTTTAAAAGATAGATTACACGATTGGAAAACTGTTCCAAACGACGTTATCTCCATGTGTGATTGAGGATGTGTATGATAAAAACCAACCTGTGTATAAGTCAGCTCAGTACCTCATCTACGTTCTGGGAAAACAATGAAAAACTGTGTCCATGTTTTCAAGAAATTGTGCGAAGCTACTGTCCTATTTAGGCTGGTTCCCTGGCTATAATGCACGAGCCATAGTATCATAGTAGTCAGGACCCTAGTTTCGGTCACATGATGGCGCCCTTGTAAAAATGTGTGCACACACGTATCTGCATAAATCCATGTTTAATTGTCGTTTTCTCACGAAATATCATTTTGGGTAGAATCATGGCATTGGACAGTTGGAACCACTTCTATCTTCCATTGTAATAAAGTCGTTTTTCTCCATGCAGTCTAACAGTTGATTAAATTGCACAGGGACTTTAATTTTTTTGGGGGGTGGGGGGGGGGGGGCGGGGGGGGGGGGGGTGAGAGGAGTCCTTAGGCCCTCATATCGTGCTGGGTATATACGTTGTACATGGGGATATAAATTCATCTGGTTTTACTACGTATTATACACCGTCGGAGGATGTAAACAGACAAGGTCGAACTGTCTACAAAGTGCGTCTGTCGTTTTCCAATAAGTCGTTTCCGTAATTTGACGCGGATTATCATACGACAAAAGACGGAAACTGCCCTCCGTAATCCGAAACGCCACTCAGCATGAACAGCGATATAACGGACATGATTAGGGTTCAACGGTAAATGATGCATAATGAAACATTTTGCACGGAAGTATTTATAAACTTTGATTTCGCGTACGTTAAAATAGAAATAAAAAATATAAAAAAGAAATTAAATATTGTATTTATCTGCCATCGTTTTGTGTTTGAAATGAAATTGCGTTTTAGGTACCAGTCTTTTCTTATACACACACTGTTCCCCAAACGTTTAAACGTTTTGAACGTTAGAACGTGTACGTTTAAACTGTACTAAACGTTTATACGTTGCGTCGGACTTTGTGCTAATCCGATAAACTTAAAGGCAGATTCCCATCTCTAGTATTTCTTGGTGTAAAATTTGGCATACTTTTGACTCGTATCAACTTTAAAAACTGGGCAAGCTGACTGGGAAAAACAGTTGTATATATTTTCTTCATTTAATCTGTCCTTAGTATACCTTAGATGAACTTTATGCGGAATAAGTTCCAATTCCTTTTGTCAGTAAAAGAGAGCAATGAATAAATATGCCCTTTTCGCAAACAAATTGGTGGACATACTTTAGTTCCCCTGCTACATCAAAACCAATATTCGTGGGTGTGAAACAACATACAATCTAGGGTATAAGTACGGGTAACCATTGACAAAGCACCCTCTGATGGATGGATTATAGATTATAAAGTACATCTCTTCGTTTCTTTGATATCTTTCCGACAACCGTGCACACAACCACCCATCCAAATTGGTTTGTTGCAAAACATTTGTACCCACGTGTGTATCTTTCTTTTCGTCCGGGGTGATATTTGCCAGTGATGTCTATAGTAATCGATATTTTCAGAAAACGTCATCCATGGCCGCATGTCACGGGGAGGACAAGCGAGTCGCCAAGAAAATCGACCGGGGGAAAGGCGATGTTAACCCCGATGAGAACACGTCATCGTGCGGTGACTGGGCCGGTCAGTCGCACTTACAAGTACCGTGTTTTTACGGTTTAGGGCGGAAGGAGTGGGCGGGGAAATCTCTTGGCAAGAATTGGTTGAGGTATACATATTTATCGGACAGTAACTTGTATGAACACCCATCAACATATGTAAGAGCCGCTGAGGCAGGGTGCGCCACTCTGCCCAAAGTGCCTCCCTGAGCTCCTGCACTTCTAGGGCTGTATTTTTAGTTTCGCATTACAGAGGATTCACCTCGTGAAATTTCACCTTAAGATATTAAAATTTGTAAGATTGCAGCATCACTTTAAAGCGCATGCAGACACGAACGAGTTTGCACGTATCGCGGGAATATCTTTGTCCTAAACGATTACAAAGAAGTTAATGCCTTTTTACCGCTTTAAGATGAAAGCGTTCTCCTTGAATCGCCCAATGAAGAAATGGATCCTATCTGTTTTTGTCTTAAGAGATTATTGTTTGCTTTGGATTCGAAATGGCACCTGCAGTAAAGATTTTGATCCGAGAACAACCTGTCCTTGATTTCGGATGCTCTTATTTCAAACAAACAAAACTCTGCCAAGAAAAGTATTTTGTTTTAATATATTTTTATTTTATATTTTTTATTAACGTAATGACAACATTGCGCAAGTGACACCCATCTAAAGGTATCAACATGCAAACGCAGATATAATTTCCAATCGTGTCCCCTGCAGAGTTCTATGAAACACATACAGCTGATTGGAAAGGTTCCAGACTATGTACGCGGTTCAAGCCTCGTTATGAAGACGAGGCTTGGAGCGCAAATAGTCTGGCACCTTCTCAATCAGCAGTTACATTTTACAGAGCCGATTTAGGAGACACGACTAAAAATTACTTGAATGTTTATCAGTGAATCAATCAATGTAGCCTACAACATGATCGATAACAACCAAGGCTGCTCATTGGTTAAATCAATTATGACGTCACAAACATGTTTCTGACGTCATCAGTGAAGCAACCAATGATCAACGTGGTCGACAGCAACCAAAGCTACTCATTGGTTAAATTAATTATGACGTCACAAACATGTCTCTAGTTGTGATCGCTAAAACACGCCCGCGGTATAGGAGCGGGATGATGACAATAAAATTCTAGAAAATGTTCACTTTGTCGTTATGTTGTTACAAGGCAAAGGACTCGACTCCACTTTAATTAAGATTTGTTTTAATAAATAGTTAAATACACATGTAGCATGGCCGATGTTTCCTCGCGAATTGCGTCTTCATTTGACGTTAGTAGCAGCGTACATTGTTTTTGACGCTGCCGCCAGCCTGCGGCTGTTATTCTAGCCAGGTGCGCCAAAATTGTCAATGTCACCATCGCTAGTTTAATTGGCGTAGGGAAAGCAGAAATACACGCCGCTATTTGTGTCATTTCTCCCCCATCTTCACCTCGTGTTTTCTTTCATTTGATGCGAACCTTGGGTAGTCTAAAGCGAGCCAAACCATACAGCCCACGCATGAGACGAGACGCAATTACTTTCCTGGAATACGCATTTTGGTGTTATAGAGTACGCGTGTGCGGGACCGCCACGTTTCGCATGGGGGCCGCCATGTTTTGGTGTCGCCTAATCCTATAAGTTCATTAATTTCTGAAAGTTAATTTTCGGCAAAAAGAAATCAAACTCGCCATTGTCAAAAAATCGAAACACGAATAACGACACCTAAACATTTAATTATATTACAATGACAAAAGGGACATGTTGAAGACAGACAATTTAAAAAATCAATCATTGATCGAGGATGCGTGTTTTGTACAAATATTACCCAGAATGCTTTGCACGACTTCCGCACAAATGGAAAAAGCAATTTCCATTTAACTCTTTCAGTGCCAGAATTCTCACGTTTTTCATAATTCTTTGAAATTCTTTGGAAATTGATACAATCAAGATCGTACATGTACGATATTGGCACTGAAAGAGTTAAGATGTCTTTGTGTATTGTGTAATTGTTGGATAAATTACCGTTTGTAGTATACTTAATTTGTAGTATACTTAATTTGTAGCATCTTAGTTGCTTTTTGAATTAATGAGGCGCTTTATAAATTGCGAAGATTTCTTTTTTCCTTCAATTTTGTTGGCTTCTACTTCTAAAGTGGGCCTACACATCTGATTAATCGACACCATCAGTAATTAGTTTGTCTTACGTCGGGGAGAATGATTGTTAATTAGGATTTGTTTTGCCCTTACCCGACGTATATTAGCACTGTATACTCAGTGCTTTCCCGAGACACTATGAACAACTTCATATAGCATGCTCGGGTGGGATTCGAACCCACGACCTCCTGCAAACAAGGCAGACCACTCGGTGTTTAATGTCGAATCGACACCATTTCAACAAAATTCTATTTTTTATCCATTGATTTGTTTTCATCGAAATTGTGAATTGTTTTAATCAACCACAAATAAACAACATGTGTTTCTTGCATTTTGCGAAAACTCGGACACAAACACATCAACCACGGAAGTATATGGAAGTTCATAAAACACTTGACCAGGTTTAAGTAACTATATAGAGTCAAGTCGTGCATTGGTAACGGAAACTGTTGCCATAACAAATAAAGCATTGTTACGTCCGTGCAATTCAGATTTCTCTGCGCAAGCGCGTGGTAGAGTAGGGTGGATTGACTTCGGATGTTCAAGTTCTCTGAATTTTATACAAGTTCGTTATCCTTTTAGTTATAGACACGCTTCCCGCAATGTAATACAAATGGAGGGCTGTGGTTACACAGTGTATTGTTTTGTCGGCGCACTAATAACAATAATGCCGTAGATCTTGTGCGGTGACTAGTTGACAATTGTCCTTGATTGAAACCGCATTTGCATAACAATAGAAACATCGGTTCATGCTTCGCGTGCGTGTGACCACCAAAAGCTCTGTAGGTTTTGGCGGGTTTACGACGAAATTGACTGCGCGAAGACCCAAAGATGACGCAGTTGTCATGCCCAAGGCTATACCGTGGCGTCACGCGTGGAACCCGGTAAATTCAAATTCGCGTTCGTGGAGAATTTAGTTTGTAAAAGAAACCGCTTTATGAAAAATTTTCCCAGAAATAATTCAATTTTTTTCTTTTTAATTGCTAAATAACCGGTACATTGGAAAGCTAATCTACAAGCTATTTATATACAGCTTGTCCAGTAAATATGCAAGGTCGTGGGAATTTTTCAATATTTAACTCGTTGCATGCAAAATTTACTGAAAAAATATTTATGAATATTTATGAATGTGTATAGTTAGCCAAACGTTCAAAACTGGCTGGGGCCGTGGACGTATATTAATGGCGTCTGGTGTATACTGGCGTACTTCCTTTTACCTGCACACGTATAGTATCCACTTGACCAGACTGAATTGCTGATGCTATGTGGTGCACGCGGCAGGTGTGGAGTACAGAATCAGTACTGTGTTCACCGTAGGAGAGAATGGCATAAAGCAACTAGACTGTTGGTTGCTAGGCAATGGCATGCACCACGTAGCAACAACAGCATAGTATGTGACTTTCTAAACTGCACCTCTATTTGAGAGTGAAGAATTCGGGGCACCAGCCATTGTGCAATATTATTGACGCAAAAGGCTAATTGCTCGGCTTCGCCTCGGGCAATTGTTCACGTCCAACCCCTAATCCAGTTTTAAACGCACAGACTTACAGTTTTAAAACTGACCAATTACATACATATTTCCTCATATTTGTTTTACTGCAGCATCTTAAAGGAGCGAGTCCAGATCACATGAACCCCCTATTTTCCCCACAGGTGTTGAGATTTTGATACCATATCATTTGTCATATTTTTCTCATAACCATTCTGAAATTTCGCGTTCTCGATTTGTAATTTTTCAAGGGCATCGTAAAAAAACTACCGATGTTTTGTAAACTAATTTATGGTTCCATAAAGCAGTGCAATAATTACACCAACCTTTTTTCGGGTGTGGTTGAAACCCGGAGGTAGCCAAAATCGGAATTACCGTTTGACACGTTGGGCAAATTTGCATAAGTATTCCAGCTATCGCGAATTTTACATCAACCCCGTGGTCGCTAGATATATAAGCGTAACGGAGCTCCGGGTGGGGAACTGGGCGAGCAAAAAAGTTATACTTTTTATAACCTTTTGGCAGACAAACAGATATTGTTGCTATATTCACAGAGCATCGTTTCCATTGTTTGCATATCTCTTCTAGCTCTAACATAAATTTTACATCAACCTCCGGCCAACAAAAAAATCTACCTCCGGGTACCTCCGACCTCCGGGTTTTATAAATTTCCCCTTTTTACTTCCACATCCAAATTGGAGATTGCATATTTCCATGGATAGTATTTTGGGGAGGATTTTTTAATGATTCTTAGGTTAAAACTAAATCCATTTTCTGAAAACAAAAATCGGAATACGCTCCTTTAAACAAAACATTTCTTTTTCGTAGCCGCAAATGATTTCTACGTCATCTGTAGGCGCCCAGTGCGTTTATACAGTCAAGGCTATGTTTGATGTTACTCAGGCGCGGTGAGCCGGTCGTTTAAGTATTGATTATCTTAATTAAATATTCAGTATTTATGAGGTCATTAACATCGATGCTTCATGATTCACGTCTGACAAGGCGTCGCCTTGGTAACAGCGTTAATTAGCGTCATTAGGTTGTTGTCCTCAGGAACTGATCGGGGTTTTGAAATGCTAAAATGCCGGGTTAAGTTTTCCAAAATGAGTGCTGGTCGTTATATTCCTTTGTTGATCATTGAAAACCAGTCCAACATTTTTGAGGATATATATTACAAGCAGTCTGGAAATTTGCCCATGAATGTTACCCGTAAAATTTTAATTTTAATATTTTTAATTTAATTTTAATTTAATTTTAATTTAATTTTAATTTAATTTTAATTTAATTTTAATTGTTTTAAATTTTTAATTTAAATTTGGAATAAAAGTGTAACTATGCCGCATTGTTACGAAAGTAGGAAGTGTGCTTCCAATTTGGGCTAAAACGTTACAAGACTGTTGTTTTATAGTTTAAAGGCAGAGGCTCGGCAGCAATGCGCGCTCGCCAAATTCGTGCCACGAAATACGCAGCTCCATGCCTTTGCTATGAGCTGCGTATTTCGTGGCACGAATTTGGCGCGCGCGCATTGCTGACGAGCATCTGCCTTTAAGTAGTATTTTGCTAAATCATATTTTCTATACACAAATATATACAATGTTTTCATTCACAGGGATATATAATTATCAAAATTCCCAATAATCATTTTGGTTTTACGAAGCCAAACCCTCGATATTAAATATTGGACGGACGTTGTAGAAACGTTTTATTCAAAATGGTAAAATTGGCCCATATCCCTGACAATTGTCCTTACAAAAATAACCCAAACGGTTTTCTTGTTTCACAGCGCTCACGGGTGGTTTCGGCATGTCATGAAAGTTTTATCATCCTCAATTTATGATTTATGGTAAATTGTCAAAACATACTTCAGTTTGGATACCTTTGATCTGGTTTTATTCTCGTCTCCAGGGGAACACACGGATGTACATTTTATGACCAAAACAAAAGCGAATTTGGCGATGAAACAGCAATAATATTTAATAGCAGGCACGAGTCCTGGGGGATATATTTAAACAGACACGTGTCCTATTCCTGAATGCTTGTGTTTGTTTGTTTGTTTGTTTATTGGTGTCAACTTATTGGCAAGGGTCCAAAAACAAATCCAGGATATTATTTTTTCAAATCGTTGCTCTACTTTTTACCAGTCAGTGCTCCAAACTATGATCTATTCACTTTTAAGTAAATGAAGATGGGAACCAGACAACATATTGTTTGGAGTTCCCGGATGTCAGCACGCGGCTGTAGCGTTTAGACCAACAGATGTCATTGTCTCTATTTTTGGCAAATTGAACTCGAGTTCGGTGCATGCGCTAGACCACAACGCTCTAAAGAAGAGGGGCGGGGATTAGGCTACGGGGGCGGGGATTAGGCTACGGGGGCGGGGCGACATCAGAAATGGGTGAATAATCGCTCGGTTGCTGAACCGATTTGAAAATACGGGGAAAATTCAACCCACAAAATGACATGGAAAAATTAACTAAAGAATCATATCCCGATATTGTTACAGCCGATAACGGACATATTTCGTCCCACGAAGTTATTTGGCCAATTTGAGCCGTTTTCAACACGCGATGACAGGTTTTAAACTATTTATTCCAGCGCGCTCTGTGGGGTATACGAGGGTAAACACCACTTGTTCTCGAGTGCTATTTGAGGGAGGTATTTTCCTGTTTGATGGACATGACCAGATTAGTTTTTTTTAAAAAATATATTGAAAGCGGATATTTAGCTCATGCCATCGGGAATGGAAAATTACATTTGCAGTGACCCCGTCCGGGAGTTAAATTCTCCGCGTCATAAAACTGTAAAGATTGATAAACCATCAACGTTAGTGTTAATACAGAAATAATCAGACAAATGTTCAATCATTAGAACTACACTTGTGGGTATTTATTTCCAAGAACAAAATCGTCGGAAAATCTTTGTGAAAAGTCCCAATAATATACGAGGAGTTCGGTTTACCTTTGATACAAGCTGAATACAATTATGTGGTAACATTCCGAATGCAGTCGTTTTCAATATAATTTTGCGGTCTGATGTTTTGACAATGCAAGACATTTCCTGAGAAATTAGATCGTATAAGTTGCTTTTAATTGTATTTATATTCTTTTTTATGGATTCGTTTGATAACTCAGCAGTTGATGTGGCTTTAGGATACCGAGGGGAAAAATCGCCGATGAATGCTCGCACAATAAACTAAAGTCCCCAGGTACTTGAGGCGTGTAGGCTATTTCCACCTAAATTGTGTCAAATTTGACATTTTATGATTCATGTGCCCCATTTTACTCCCACGGAAAAGTAATTCTGCGTACAAATCCCCGCAGAATATTCTGCAAGCCTAACAGCGTAACGCGTAACAGTGAAAATAGCGCATTGCACACTCGTGTTTACTTTGGGGTATACACTCAAATATTCTTTCCATGGGAATTTCGGCCATTTAATTTAACAAGCGAAATTGTTGCTCACGGGCAATTTAGGTCCATTTCATTACTGCATGGCAATTTTGCTTAGGCCTATTTGCTTATTCTGCAATTTATTTGTTTAAGTCGTGAAACATCAGTTTCAACATTATTAAGTACATTTCAAAATAATTTATGGTTTATTATTTGAACTATAAAACGATCGTCCTTCAAGAACGGAGATTTCAAATTTACCACAAAAGTTGATGAATTTGCGGCTGATTTCAGCACTTGTAAACAGACGCCCGTCAATAAACAGCATACCATAGATTCAAAACAATTTCTGAGTATTTCTGGCTCATCTTTCGTCAGTAGTGATTTTTTAACACAGAAGAAAGCATGTTGTGTTTTAAGTCGTGGGTCGCGAGAACTTCTCACCTACCAACGGGTGTCCAATTGAGGCTCTCGTAGTGGGCAACGACCGTCAGAAAATACATTAGCATAAAAAGTGGTGTTTTCAAAGTTACGAGCGCTTTTTAGAAAAATTGCGAGAAGTTGGTGAGTAACTCTTAAATGAATAATAAGGACCGTGAATTTAAGAAAATATAAGGAATGGTTTGACGGCACAGTTTTGGAAAACGTTGTCACAATCCGCGTCCGCAAATAACATGTTTGTCAATGGCCAAATTATGCTGCTCACACAAAAATGTGACAAATAATATTTTCCTGAAATTTACAATTATTTTGGGCCTGGATTTTCAATGTTTTCTACAGTAACTGGAATACCTGATGAGATATAAACTTATCAGATATGTCTTATGCTGTGTAGAAAACACGGGAATGTCAAGGCCGACAAAATTGGAAATTTTGGGGAAATTTCGTTTGAATTTTATTTTTTTGTGAGCAGACAGTGTATAACATTCGCAGCAAAAAAGTTACGGAAAACCTAGCGTGTCTATAAAACTGAGCATTTCTTCATCGTCTTCTCTTCACAAGTTTCTTCAGGAATATTCTTGGGTTTCACTTTCTTGACAACCGGTTGCTATCCGCCATTACTGTGTTCATACTATGGCACGCCAAAGCGGAAATAATTGTTAAACGTTTTGACGCGTATTTTCGAAAATGTTGCGCAAAAAAAAAGGGTTGGCATGACTTATAAATGTTGATAGACTGTTTGAAACCGGTATATCGTGCTTTTGTTAAAAATGTTGACAAGTTTTTAAAAATGTTGACACTTGTTTTTGAGGGTTGATGGTAGAACTATCAGTGTTGAAATATGTCCGATTTGGCGTGCCATAGTATGGACACAGTAATGGCGGATAGCAACCGGTTGTCAAGTGAAACCCAATGAATCCTTGGTTTCAGCACCAGAAAGAACTAATATTAATAATTAATCAATAATGATAGAAACAAACAATGTTGTCTTGAGCAAAGTCTATCAAATACAACGTTCAAATCCATTTCTACGGGTATTTCATATGAAAACTTCAGTACGTATTTCCCCCCAATAGCACTATCTCGGTGACTTTGCATACTTATCACTGCGGGGTCCCGGATTTTTCAATGTCAAGGGGTTATTTTGGTGCCAAGTCGGACCCACGCTAAGGCCGCCGAATTCTTGGCACACCTGGGGATTATTCGTGGTAGGAAAAAACTTAAAGTAGCCTAAACATGACTGATTCTTACGAAATAAACCTTTTTGTGGGATTCAAACCGGGGCATCCCCGTGTTTAAAAATAGTAAGCCCCGCGGTTTACGGGCTTGTGGTAAAACAAAAAACAATTGCAGGAATATGAGTATTGGCACCACAAACAGGGAATTTGTCTCAATAAATGGGTAATCGATATTGACAAGTACGGAATGGCCCAATAAAAGTTAACATATAGTGACTGTGTCCGCCACAACGTGAAATAACCGCAGGAAATAACGTGGAATTTCCATGTATTTATACAATTCCCGGATGTACGAAAGGAGAACGGGTTATGATTGGTTAAGTCTAAACCACATGATGCGTATCCATGGCAACGGCCCACGTAACTGGCTGCGGCTAAGACCTAGCCATGACCGATTCGCCATAAAACCCTCAAATATGCCAGCATGTCTGAGAAAGACTTCTATTAATAAAAAAAGACGAATAAGACAGTACACGGTTCAAAGAAATAAACACAACTTGTAACTCTGACCAAAAGATCAAGGAGGCTTAGGGATGCAACATTTTATCGGTCAGTAACTTTTACGAACACCTATTGGGGCAAGGCTGACTGCACCAGTCCTCTGTAAGAGCCGCTGAGGCAGGGTGCGCCACTCTGCCTAAAGTGCCTCCCTGAGCTCAATTGCACCGTGTGGGACTGCATGGTCAGCTCATTCCACGCAGGTTGATAACCCACAATGGGTTTTCCGACACCCTTTAACTCCTGCAGGATTCTCCTATAGAAACAGGAAATGTCACATTTCATTACTGTGGGAATCACTTTGTTCAAACGGGTTCTCTTGGACCTGGAGGAAATCACTGAAGCAGAACAGTCTTGAAAGCGATTCCAAAGTGATTGGTCGATCAGTGACTTGTTATCCACAAGTTCACTGTATTCAACAGACTTCTGTTCCGATCAAGAAAATAATTATTGTATTTTGGGGATGGGAGAACCGGGTTAGACCTTGAACGGTCATGCGCGTCCCCAGGGTCGGGATTCGTATCTGACTGCCCGAGGGTGCGGGTGGGATCTGACACACGCTGTCCCGAGGGAGGGGCTGAATTGGAGAGGGTTATGGCCATCTCGAGTTATCTTAACTATCGCATGATTCGCATCTTCGGGCATCGACGTCTTCTGTCGATATTGTGAATTCCTCCTTAAGTGCATTTAAGTCCGGGATTATTCTGTTTACCGTCGAAAAGGCAGTAAGTTGACCTTGAGGAAAAATGAAGGTTGCTTACACAACCATGAAATAGCTTGTTTGTGAAAAAAAAACAATTCGCAAGGATTTCATGTCATTTTCATGTCACTTTTTGCCAAAAATAGGCTACTCTTTTAAATGACAATTATCCAACGGTTTTGATAGTTCCAGGTTAGCAGCAAAAAACGCCCATTGACTAATTTCAAATTAGCCCCGGCAGCCTCGTTTCAGAGCCATTAAAATATTTCTCTATAAAAGTCAGGAAAAACTAACTGAAAACAATAGTTTATACACCTTTAAAGAAAATCTATATACTTTGCTAAGAATTACGAAAACCGTAGGCTTTAAATTTAATAGTTCAGGTTAAAAATTCCACTCTCGTGACCATCATATAATACAATTATGAGCTCATCCGCAAGGTTTTCACGTCACCTATCCGTATAGAATTGTAATCCCTTCCGAAGGATGGAGCAAGCTTGGCTATAAACTGAATGTGTTCCTCCTCAGAAGGACAAGCTCAACAGTTGGGATTTGAACCATCGTCTTCCGGTTTTCCGCACATGACTGCGACGAGTCAAGTCATTTTAATCACTCAGTTACGCTACTCGGTGAAAAACACTTTTTTTCAAAAATCTAGCAAAATATTGATCTCAATTTAAGACGAAAGCAGTGGAGGATCCAGCCTCATTGAAATACAGGAATACAATGGATTACAGGGGGCTGTAGCCCCGCGTTTTCTTTGTATTTCTGTATTTTAATGAGGCTGGATCCGCCACTGAAACTGGGAAGTTCAATTATATCTCATTATTTTCCTCCTTGATATGCCAATGATTCCATCCATCAGACACCCGAGAGATGACGAAAACGCGAGTCATTAATCCGTACAGGCGGCTGCTTAAGATTGATGAATTCGCCTCGTTATTGCGATGACTGAGTACAACATCACTAAACGAACATTACGCGAACAGGAGGGATAATTTGTTATCGGGTAAATTAATTTCGTTCGATAAAAGTGCAATGATACGGGGGGTTTTATCCGGGTATAGCGTGACTGGCAAACACGACGAAACCGCATGCGAAGAACAGTGCGTTTTCATTAATGTTATTCCGATCCTTGGTTTTGAATATAAAATATTTCAGTTAAATATAATCAATAGACAAGTCGATAAAGCGTAATAACTTGCATAATGTTGCAACGATTTAATAGGAGAATTTTTCATATTCATTGAGAACCTTTGATGTCATTAGAAAATTCCGTGAAATTAGAAATAAAATGTTGATTTTTTAGTGTGTGTCATTCATAAAAACTTGTGTTTTCATACGGACAATATTTACGAAATTTGCCTAGGTTATTTAATTCCTATTTATAATGGCACGCGAACAAGCATATCGGATAAAGGGGGTAATTCTGTACAATATCGAAGTACGGATTTCCGTATAATTTATTCCGTAAAATTACGGAACAAAGAAATAGTCAGGGCTACTTTCGAGCGCGGCACCAGTGATCCCCGGTGCTCGCCCGAAAGTATGGAATTCTATTACTGCCAGTTCAGCGTCGCAAGTGTGGCGTTTTTGGCTGGCTCCGTAGCCGTTTGCGCCGTCAACGGCGCATTGTCGCGTCGTGCCGTCGCATTGTCGCGTCGTGCCGTCGCATAGTCGCGTCGTGCCGTCGCATTGTCGCGTCGTGCCGTCGCATTGTCGCGTCGTGCCGTCGCATTGTCGCGTCGTGCCGTCGCGTCGTGCCGTCGCATAGTTTGTACTATTTGTATAGCACCACTGCAGCGTCGCGTCGTGCCGTCGCATAGTCGCGTCGTGCCGTCGTATTGTCGCGTCGTGCCGTCGCATTGTCGCGTCGTGCCGTCGCATAGTCGCGTCGTACCGTCGCATTGTCGCGTCGTGCCGTCGCATTGTCGCGTCGTGCCGTCGCATTGTCGCATTGTCGCATTGTTGATATTATGTTCCTTAGCCGTTTACGCCGTCAACGGCGCATTGTCGCGTCGTGCCGTCGCATTGTCGCGTCGTGCCGTCGCATTGTCGCGTCGTGCCGTCGCATTGTCGCATTGTTGCATTTCGATTGAAAAGTCCATTGTTTCGCCAGTAGGTGGCGCTATCCATTTACGCAGCAGTGCTGCATGCGAGGATGAATCTGTTTTCTTCCTCTGGACAAATTGTGGATGATTTCACGGGTAAGAATTTACAAGTCGGATATCACTCTTCCTTAAAACGACTAATTAGCCAACTCTAGCCGTCTGTAAGTACGGTTCCGATAGAAAAATAACTTTGGCAGGGAAAAATTGACTATTTTACTTGGAAAAAACTTTAGCCAATTGTTTTAGCCAATCTCATATGTTTGGTAGTTTTAGGTTATAAAACATGTCCGACTTGTAAATTCTTTCCTTTTTTTCATGTAAAATTGCACCTTCGGTAAGAGTTGACAAGTTCATCCGATTGTTTTTCTTTAAAGTGACTCAACAAGCATTGGAGTGTGCAGATTTGATGGAATAACCCAAATTTTGAGTGGGAAATATTTCAAGATTTTGTGAGGAAACACTTTTAGAAAATCCTCATGTTTTGCACATAAGGTCTGAGGCCAAGATCAACTTCTCAATTCTTTCTGGTACCTTTGTGGGAGAAATTAATGTGCTTTTAAAAAAATAATTTGCAAATGAATAATTTACTATTCATTCAACATGTTCAGCACAAAAACCATGCATGGATTTTATTTTGAAAGGTTTTCTGGACTGTAATGCTGTTGGTACTGTATTAAAAGTTTCCAATCACCTCTTTAAAACAAAGGAATGAAATCAATGATTGAATGATAGGGCCTAAACATTTCTTTGTTATGAGCAGATCATTTTACTCCAGTACTACTACTATAACCGAAATTCACTGTATAGACCTTATCAAATAGCCGCCATTTTGTGGGGCACATTTTGTTATTTAAACCATTGAACAATGCAAGCACAATATGTGCAACCATGCATGTCCTTAAGAAACTGCCCCACGAAATGGCGGCTATTCGACACGGTCTATAGACCTGTTCGGGGTTTTCGCACAAAATGGAATTAGCATATTTATGTAGGGCCTATATTTGGCACAGCAGACCTTTGACATGTAAAGATTGGTTCCTGAGTAGATAACATTCCGCAATAGACTACTAGTGTGACGTCAGTTGCCATGGTAATTGGGTCTAAACACTCGCTGGTAATCTGAAACGTGCATTGGTATAGCGCAGGGAAACAGTTCACTGGTTTTAGTGTAGACCCAAAAACCATGGCAACACACAAAGGGTGATGTTTTCACTTTAGGAACCGGTCTATACATGACAAAGGTCAGCTGTACCAAAAATATATAAATATATCATGGCTATTTCCATTGTGTGTGAAAAACCCCAAACACTGGTCTATTCCGCAATTATTATAGCTTGCCGTGTTGCTACATCAATGCAGGCACGTACATACATTTACTAGTCTTTCCACAAAAATAAATTTCCCAAGCACTCATGACTGTACATGTACATGTAAATAATAAACAAAAACTCAGAGGTCAGAGTTCAATTGTAATGTAGCGTTTATTTCGTGTAGTCAAAGGCATGCAATTCCATAGACTCAAACACTGACAAATTTTGTGCGTTTTTCCATACAGGACCAGGGCTCAAATTTATGCTGCTGTTTTAGCAGGAAATGGGCTATTTCACAATAAGTGGTCATTTGAGTAAATTACAGTATATCCCATCCTTGATAACTTTATCAGTGCAAATACATGTTATTAAGCTACATAACTATTTTTACATAATTCTACGAGTTATTCGTTTTGAATTTCTCCATTTACACGCACTTTTAACACTATTTTTGAGTCTCATTTCAAGTTTTACATTAGTTTTAAGTGGAACCATTTGTTGATGATGCATTATTGTGGTGAATTCGGTGATCAATCATGAACATACAGTGTTCAACAATATTGTGAAACTTGGGTTGGTGTACTTCGGTCGAAAAATGTTAATTTTATGAACATTTCAAAATAAAGTGGATTTCCCGTTAAATAAAATATGTAATGTCCTCTCCAGGACAAGGTATTCATGACAATGGAGTAGTTTGGAAATATGTACTCACAAGTATGTTTGTATCATCTACAGGACACAATTGATGGAGTAAATATGACCATTTGATCGTGGGAGAGATTTGAGTAAATATTATCAAGATCATATTCAGGGTTGTGGAAAATCCGTTAAAAATGTGTCCTCTCCAGGACAGCAGTTAAATGGATATAAACCTGTTACATTCGTTGTTAATGATGGAACACAACATATTTTAGACTTTAGAAGAGTGCGCTCATATTTCATCAACACAAATGAATATAAGGTATGTGGAACTGTGTGGAAAAACATTTTCCACTTTTGTGGTACATGTACTTTATAAGTACATTTGTTTATTGTTAAACAAAATGTCCTCTCCAGACAACCAATTACGCATCATTATTTCATTGCAAAAAAATAAACATGTTAATCATAATGCCACGCTCTGATATTTTAGGAATTATTAGTATACATCGTGAAGTTTTCAGATCAACAGAGTTTTTGTAAGTTGGACAAGTTTGAAATTTGACCCCCAGTGAGACTGAAAGTGTACACTTATTGTGAAATAGCTTAATATACCTTAATACATGTAGCTCCGAAAAAAAAGGAACTTTTAAAATCCACTAGCTAAACTCGGGACATCTGTTTAATTGGTACTGTTTTGAGCCAAGCAACAGCATGAAATTAGGCATTTTTACAGGGGAGCTTCCAAAAGAGAACACATAGTGTCTAACTTTGAACACTCACTGCAAAGTTCATGTGCTATTTGGACAGTTTGCTCAAAATAAATTTCAACAAAGATTTCCAGGTTCATTCATGGTTATCAAAGAACTGTCTTAGTACATGTACATCTCCATGGAAGTTGTTGCTTCCAAGTAGGTCTATATGTACATTTGAATACATCATGGAGTGTACTTAGGTGATCATAGCTCAAAAAAGTGTCTGTCAAGCAAGGCTTCAATACACAATAAATACTACTGTTTGTACGTGGCTGTCCTTTGCAATTGACGTAATAAAGTCACACCACTGGAGTGCATACAGCCAGCTCTAAGTTGCATGAGCATCTGAAAAGAAATTGTCTCCTGTCTAGCAGTTTCCCGTCATTCAATATGGAAGCTCAGGACACGAATCAGCAACAGGACAGTTTACTTTAAGAAGACCAAAGCTTGGAGACTAAGAATTGCACAGAAGAAGCCACAAGTCAGGAAGTATACGGACTGATGAGAATCCTGTGTGGGTGGAGGTCAATCTTATTCATTTTCTGAAAAAAAAAAAAATACAAAAATCGCTTACAATAGTAAATTGCATGCATTTGGGATCTGCCTAAAACGAGGTTTAATTGTAATTACTAAATTAATTTCCCCGTGGCTCATCAAATGCACATCAAGGACACAGCCTTGTCCCCAGTATGAAAAACTTGGGACCTCAAGTGTTGCTTGTTACATGTATAAGGTGGATCTTGTATATTAATAATGTGATTATTGTCACGGCTCCCCTTTATAATGACTGCAAAAGTAAATACGGTACCAGTAAATGCCCAATATCATGGGTTTGTGTCAGTGGCGGATCCAGCCTCAGGGTCATTCCGTGTCAAAACAGCCAATATTCAGATATCCCGTATATGACACCTCTCAGATTTTGCTGAAACTTTAGGCTACCAAACGAAGGAATCCCAAGTTTTAGCTTGATATCTTTAACGGTTTTTGCAGGACAACCTTTTGAATTTTGAGTGTCGGGCCCCTTTTTGACAAATGTGGACTGCCCAATGCAGTTCGTAGCATCTTTGAAGCCCCATAACTTTTTTTCTAATAGTGACAGGGAGCTAACATTTGGTTTGCTTGTAGACTTCTGCCCAGATTGCAAGATTCTGAAGTCTGAATCATTAAGTTGTATTATTTGAGGGAGAGGTGGACCCCAAAAAATCCTAATATCTGTAGGGGCGCTGACTAATTTTCAAATTTGAGGTCCCTAGGTCTGAGTTCATTCTATTTTTCTGGTAGGAATGTAGTTTTTCTTGGTATTTGGGAGCTTTTCCACCACCATAATAGTTTTCAGGGCTATAGTGACACTAGTGGGGAAATTGTGGGGGTCTGAAAACCACGTCAGATCAAAATGACCCTCTCCGACCCCCAAATTCAGACTCCCAGATGACCATGTGGGCACTTGATGACGATGATGAGACTTTCACCAGACAAACATACACATTCATTCAATCATAAAATGAAATAAAAAGTTTGATTATCAGCCTCCTTCATTTAAAAAAAAAATGCATTCTCGGACCCTTTTTGTATGTAATTCAATAGAAATTTCAAAGTAGAGAAACTAGGTCAAGTAGGATTAGGTGACAGTTGGCCTTTTGCGTGTTTCCCATGAATAGCGTCTGTTGTATTTATGTATTTGATTAAAAATACAGACCAGACTAAATGTTTGTTGCTATGTGGTGCACGTGGCAGGTATGAAGTACAAGTACATGTACTTCTGTTACTTTTGAATATATGTCCGGTCAGTAGCTTTAATAATGCATACAACTGTCCCCACACCACACCCCCCGCCACCCCCTCACCCAAGAGTTCCTCTTCTCCCACCATACCTCTTCATACCTGCCACATGCACCACATAGCAACACAAATTTAGTCAGGTCTGTATGTTTATTTATTTGATATCCAACAGCGGAGATCCGCCACTTACAGGTATTATAAAGAAATTAAACATAAATAAATATATATATATATAAATATAAATAAATATATATTCAAAAAACAAAAAACAAAAAAACAAAACACAAAACAAAACAAAACAAAAACAAAACAAAACAAACAAAACAAACAAAGGAAAAAAAATTACTCAAATTAAAATACATTATATTAAATTCAATTAAGTTAAAGAAAAATATTAAATCAAATTAAATTAAATTCAATAAATTCAAGAAAAAAATTAACAAAACACAAAACACAAGACAAAACACAAAACAAAACACAAAACAAAACACCAACAACAACAAAAACTATACATGATGAAATACTGTAGATGATAAACCTAATCTGAAATAATTACTCTGGATTTGTAAATTTACATATTTTTTGTGAAAGGACAAACATGACAATGATACATACATACAATACAGTTATGTGTTCATTATACAACGATAAATCTGACCACGGAAGCAATTTAGTGAGGGTGCCCCAAACACATCACATGCTTTATGGAGCCGGTTGTAGGTAGAGGAAATTCGTGAGATGAAACCAAGCTTACATACATTAACTCGACTGTGAAAGGAAATACAACAGACGCTATTCACAGGAAACACGCAAAAGGCCGATTGTCACCTAATCCTACTTGACCTAGTTTCTCTACTAATTTCTGTTGAATTACATGACTAAAAAGGGTCCGAGAATGCATTTTTTCTAAAATTATGTTTATAATGAAGGAGGCTGATAATCAAACTTTTTATTTCATTTTATGATTGAATGAATGTGTATGTTTGTCTGGTAAAAGTGTCATCATCGTCATTAAGTGCCCACATGGTCATCTGGGAGTCTGAGTTTGGAGGTCGGAAAGGGTAATTTTGATCTGAAGTGGTTTTCAGACCCCCACAATTTCCCCACCAGTGGCACTATAGCCCTGAAAACTATTATGGTGGTGGAAAAGCTCCCAAATACCAAGAAAAACCACATCCCAACCAGAAAAATTAAATGAACTCAGACCTAGGGACCTTAAAAATTTGAAAATTAGTCAGCGCCCCTACAGAAATTAGGATTTTTGGGGGTCCACCTCTCCCTCAAATAATACAACTTGATGATTCAGACTTCAGAATCGTGCAATCTGGGCAGAAGTCTACAAGCAAACCAAATGTTAGCTCCCTATCACTATTAACAAACAAGTTATGGGGCTTCAAAGATGCTACGAACTGCATTGAGCAATCCACATTTGTCAAAAAGGGGCCCGACACTCAAATTTCAAAAGGTTGTCCTGCAAAAACCGTTAAAGATATCAAGCTAAAACTTGGGATTCCTTCGTTTGGTAGCCTAAGGTATTTTTGAAAAAAAGTTTCAGCAAAATCTGAGAGGTGTCATATACATGGGTGGCTGAGTTGACACGGAATGACCCCTCATTAAAATACAGGGATACAAACGTTTTCCTTTGTATTCCTGTAATTTAAGAAGGCTTGATCCGCCACTGTGTGCCAGACTGGCAGGTGTTAAGTTATAAAGTAGTTGACTGCTATCCAGTGGCATTGTAATTTTTGAGGAAAAAAGTTCCCTGAAATACAACATATTTTACCTCACAGGAAAACGTTGCTGCCAGATATTCATTTTTGACGTCATGCTTTATTGCAAATACACCTCTCTGCTAATATTTGTGCCTTGTGGGTCTGAAAAGGAGAAAAACAGAAACGAAAGATAAAGAAATGATTAGATTTTATTTGTATGTACAAAGCATGTGCTGTATACAAAGCGGAAAGATGATCATGCGCGCACGGACACCTGGGACCCCACGCACTAAACCTATGAGACAACTCTGAAAAATTATGTTTTTTCTTAGTACATGTATATTAATTAAAACTGACTTTTTCCCTCTTAATTATTTATTTTTTGTCATCAAACTAACATTTTCACATGGTTTATAGCTCATAAAAAGGCAAATCCTGAGTGTCCGTGCATGTTAATGAGTCCCCACTGAGCCTTTGGAAAAATGTATAAACACCGTACACCTTCACCACTAATTTTTGCTCTACCGGTATGTTCTTCTTAACATGGTAATGCCTCCGAAAGGCTAATTAATCGTTTTAAGGAAGAGTGATATCCGACTTGTAAATTCTTACCCGTGAAATCATCCACAATTGTCCAGAGGAAGAAAACAGATTCATCCTCGCATGCAGTACTACTGCGTAAATGGATAGCGCCACCTACTGGCGAAACAATGGACTTTTCAATCGAAACTGAATGCGACAATGCGACAATGCGACGGCACGACGCGACAATGCGACGGCACGACGCGACAATGCGACGGCACGACGCGACAATGCGCCGTTGACGGCGTAAACGGCTAGGAACATAATATCAACAATGCGACAATGCGACAATGCGACGGCACGACGCGACAATGCGACGGCACGACGCGACTATGCGACGGCACGACGCGACAATGCGACGGCACGACGCGACTATGCGACGGCACGACGCGACTATGCGACGGCACGACGCGACGCTGCAGTGGTGCTATACAAACAGTACAAACTATGCGACGGCACGACGCGACGGCACGACGCGACAATGCGACGGCACGACGCGACAATGCGACGGCACGACGCGACTATGCGACGGCGCGACGCGACAATGCGACGGCACGACGCGACAATGCGCCGTTGACGGCGCAAACGGCTACGGAGCCAGCCAAAAACGCCACACTTGCGACGCTGAACTGGCAGTAATAGAATTCCATACGAAAGCGTGTGTTCGCATCTGTGTGACGTAACGTTCCCAACACCTAGGAGCACCAGGGACGAGCGCTCGAAAGCAGCCCTGGTAATATTGCTGCCAGAACGTTTCCGTATACAACCCCGTAAAATTTGTTTACATATTTTAAAACAAATATTTTAAATTTCCGTATATTTTTATGAATTTCACACCGTTTATTGAAAGACTGAGCTCCGTAAATTTTATAAACGTCGACGGAGAATCAGTATACGGACAAAGCAATTGGAGAAACGGAATAATTCCATAAAAATACGGGACAACGAAAATACTGCACACAGCTGTTCCAAGTAGCCTATAAACGTATAATGTTTACGGAACGCAGTTTGGATCTTTCGAACTTATAATTTGTGAGAGGAAGTTTGTTTTGGCAAAATGGTGCGCCAAATATAAAGTTAAGTTTGTTTATCTTACTAAAATTACACTTGTCTTAACATGATTCATGATTGGATATATTTTTACTAGGCATTTTAAAATTGTTTTCATTCAAATTTATGGATTGCGCACTTGTTGATATTTGCCATATATCACGTCGTTTTTTCAAGAATCCGAACGGACTCGCGACACGCCACATTCTTGTGGTTAACCCTAAAGTCTGATCACTCGGCCCGGGGATGGAATTTCCGAGGAGTGAAATTTACCCAATGTCAGTTTTCATCTCGTCAAACTATTGACGAGTTTCCATCTATTATAGCTTGGTGTCACAGTCAATCATGGTGTTTTCCCAAACGGCATAACCGTTTCATCCTCCCCAACTCCCCCACTGTTGGCTTTTTTTTGGGGGGGGGGGGGGGGGGGGGGAGCTGTCTTTTCGCCACTTGTTGGAAAGCTCAGATGAACGAAACCAAAAATGCAGTGAATTTTGTTTTTGTCTTCGCAGAACTCCAGCCGAATGGCGCTTATGACCAGTGTGTGTTTCATAGAATATCGTCTAGTGTACTTACGTACTTCCTTGTCCGGATGACCAGACTAATTTTTTGTTGCTATGTAATTTTGACCGGATACACACGGCAAGTGTGAAGTACAGACAATACCTAGACTTGGTTGCTAGGCACAGAAGTGCACCACGCAGCAACAACAGCATAGTATGTGACTTTCTAAACTGCATTTGAAAGTGAAGGATTTTGCGATGCCGAGCCGTCTATTTAGGCTGGTTCCGCGGTTGTACTGCACCGACAACGGAGCTATATATACCGGGGTAGTCAGGGGCTTACAATGAGTAACTAACAATGGAAATTGGGCACACACCATTGTTAATAACAATGGTTTGTGCCCAATTGTTCAGAGTGTTCATTCATTCATTCATTCATTCATTATGGTTTATCATTTCACATGAATGGCAGCCATCAGCTGAATTAAACATGTGTCCCTGTGGGCCATAACCCCTACAAATAATAACTTAATCATTACTTAAACATGTGTAAACAAAGATATGGGTCATTCTATAAATTTGGGGTCCAACGTGTGACATTTTTCTGTCCCCGTTACACCTGACATACTGCTATTTGCCATACAAGTATCATTAAAAATGCCTTCAAAACATATTTTTATGAATTGTACTTTAAGTAATCACTCTCTGAAATAGAGAGCATTTAAAGAATATGTCCTGAATTTACAAACTACAACATTTTACAAGATGTCAGATGTAACGGGGACAGAAAAATTGGACCCCAAATTTATATATTAAAACATGAGCGATATTAAAACTGTGAACATCACAATTACACTAAAACGTTAGTTTCTTTCCCACGAGGGCGTCCTGCTTTATGTAAAACAAATGTGTGCGCACGCATTTATATAAATTCATCTTCAACTGCCATTGGACAGTTAGAACCACTTCTATCTCCATATGTGTACAAGGTTTTCCGGTCAAATTGTTGATTATATTTTAGGAATTGCAAATTCAATATTTAAGGGCTTTAAATCAAATGAAACCTGTGTGTATACAATCTAGCTTTAAGGTATGGATAATGAACCTGCGGTATATCCCCTCATCCATGAAGGGAATATTAATCGAAAACACACGCCCATTGCCTTTATATGGTTCGACAGTTGCCATGGTGACTTGCCAAGTTTACACTTCGCCTCCAAATCCGACTTTATTGTAGCGGATTAGCGCGGTGGAGGCGTGTAAACACGATGTAAAGGCGATTGCACTCTACGTGGGGCTTTTTGCAAGGTGGGGAAAATAAGACAAAAATTTGGTTAAAATGTTGGGTTTTATGGAAATGTAGGCCTACACGGTTTTTTTAGCTCCATAAATTGCAATAAAGAAAGTTAAGATGTCTTAACTCTTATAAAACGTCTTAATTAAGATATTGCACTTTCGTCATGTCTTGCAATAAAAAAAATGTGTCATAACTTGAATCTTGAGACAAACAAAATTAAAGACACCTAAATTCACTTACGACATAGGATGTGTCTTAGACTAAACACGGTTATATTGCAATTAATTATTGATAATGTTTTATACATTTGCTGTCAGTATAGAAATTGAAATATTATATAGTATTGTGCACCAATTTGCTTAATGTTTATGTTCTGAACGCTTTGCTAAATTTCTTGTACAAGTCGCTCGCGATTTCAAGACAATAAAATCGGTTTGAACGTGCGACTTAAGCGGGCCTCCCACTGTGCGATTTTTGCCACGAATTAGCTACGATTTGGTACGATTGGGTACGATTGTGTGTAGAGTCTATAGGCAGTCTCCGATAATCGTACCAATTCGTAGCAATTTCGTGGCAAAAATCGCACAGTGGGAGGCCCCGCTTTAAGCAGGCCTCCCACTGTGCGATTTTTGCCACGAATTCCCCACGATTCGGTACGATTAGCTACGATTTGGTTACGATTGTGTATACCCTGTACACAATCGTAACCAAATCGTAGCTAATCGTACCTAATTCGTAGCAAAAATCGCACAGTGGGAGGCCTGCTTAAAGCGGGCCTCCCACTGTGCGATTTTTTCCACGAATTTCAAACGATTTGGTACGATTGTGTATAGAGTCTATAGACAGTCTCTGGTAATCTCATCAAATCGTACCTAATCGTTGGAAATTCGTGGCAAAAATCGCACAGTGGGAGGCCCGCTTTACCCACTTTGGGGAAAATCGGCTGGTTTAAAAAACGGGTACATTTTTGAATGAGCCACAAGCCGTGCAGTGGATGTACAAATGTGACGTGCGAGCGTCAGGTGATAGCTAGCGTCTTTCCTGATTGGTCGAAAATTATGCGACTATTGTGCGCGTGCTTTGAATTAAAGGAACGTCGCGGACCTTTAAAGACCCACCGTATCATTTGCAAGATTAAACTTTTAAGGATTCCTGGAATAAGGGCATATTTTATCTAAAGAAGAATGTTTGGTATAAACTACCCTAAACCCAGCACGATGTGTGGCAAAGGGACTCCTCCCCTAACGCCCCCATACACCTCAACACACTTTCATTTTGTTAACACACCAACGACGCCCCCCCCCCCCCCCCCCCCCCACCCCCTCCCCCTTCCCCTTCCCCCGAAAAACTCAAAGGAATTCCTTTGTAATTCCCTGAATGTTTGAGACAATGGGAGAACAATTGAAGGGGAGTACCTTCTGCCACATATCGTGCTGCATGTGAACTAGCCTGCAGAACATTTAAGCTATGTAGATGCATGTTTCAGAAAACCTTTAAAACCCATGCATATTTTTTGGTGTTAATAATAATAATAATAATAATGATTAGATTTGTATAGCGCACATATCCAACCTGCAGGGTGTTCAAGGCGCTGTTACCATTATTACCGCTGCCATCAGGGAATCACCAGAACCATTTCGCTTCAACTAGGTGGCTGCTGGTCAGGCGCACAACCCTATCAGCAGTTAGATTGTAGCATTCCCCTTAACAGCTTCCCTTATATCGCTTGGGTTGACGAGGCAACTGGGATTAAGTGCCTTGCCCAGGGACACAGACACGTTGGTCGAAGTGGGGCTTGAACCCCCAACCTCTGATTGGGAGTCCCGCTTCATACCCACTAGACCACACGCGTTAAAGGTAGAGTACATCATTTGCATTGAGCCCAATTCAAAAAACCTTACTAAAAGTGTTAATAACAATGGTACTAAACACCGCATGATTTTATTTCAGTCCAAAATGGTATTTTGTGTGGAAAATTAACTAAAGGTGGTTTTCTAAAAAAAAGTATTTTGCAAAAGATTTGTTTACCATTCAACTCAACCGACACAAAAACCATGCATGGATTTTCAAGTTTTCAGAAGTATTACTGCACCTATGTGGCTGAAATTTCTACAGGGCAGTTTTATCAACATGGGCTTCTAATCACAAGTGGAAATAACAGTTTACTAATCATGTGCTCTATCTTTAAGTGAATGGTCAAAAATGTGTGTGCACACACACACATAAAACAAACACCTTCAGTAAATAATTTCTTTTAGCAAGTACCATGCATCTTGGACAGAATCGGAATCATGCATAGTATTTTATAGAACGTATCGAATAGCCGCCATTTCGTGGGGCACCTTTTGTTACTTAAACTGTTCAACAATATAAGCACAATGTGTGCAACCATGCATGTCCTCAAGGAACAAAGAAACTGCCCCACAAAATGGCGGCTATTCGATACGGTCTATGCTATTGCTATCAACACTATATTTTTTCTTGTCAACTTATGAAGTAAATTTTGGGTCATTGCAAATGATACAGTGACCTTTAACTTGTAATTTTTCATTCTCTAACAAAAATGTTAAATTAAGTTCAGCCCCCCCCCCCCCCCCCCTTCGCTAATTGCACCTGTGTTCACAGGGGAACAAATGACCAAACATTAAACATTCATTCATGCCGACGATGTAACACCGATTACGCGGCCTTGTTAAGGCCCAACGCCGAGGCGTTAGGTTGCCACCCTCAGCCCGTGGGGAGGGGGTTTAATTCTCGGTGACTTGGGACACGCGCGGGGCCGGAGCGCCAAAATCGGCCGGTGTCTTTGAATTTTAAACTTGGAGAGTGGCTGCTGTGCGTTTAACGCGAGTAAAGGAGGGTGTCACACCGTCTATATTCGGCATTCATTGGTGTTTGGGTGCCGTTGACCCTTACCGTGTTCACTGAATTTTCAACTTTAAAGGGCCCATGAAATGCTCAATAACTTTATGCACAGTTTTTGCTGCATATGAAGGATTACTTGTTTAGAAAGACAATACTACTGTTCATTTTGATGCCCCATGAATAAAAAGTGGCGTTTTTCAACTTTGAAAAATTTTATTACAGAAACCCACAGAAAGAGGGCGCTGTTTGGGGCGTGTCACTTTAGGAACACACAGCACAAAAGCAAAGAAAAAACATAGGACTTCAAACTGGAATTGTGGGAAATTGCAGTTTCCACCCCGGTTTTTTCATGGCCTAACAACATGCAGGCAACATTTAAAACAAAACCAAAAAGCCATGGGTACAGAAGTTTCAGCAAGTTGGAGAAATTAGTGGACTCTTGTGCAGTTTATAATATAATTTTCCAGTATCACAATTTTGCTCATGAATGTGCAAATTTGTATCAGCATAAAGACCAAAACCTTGATTTTAACTCCAAAACAACTTCCAAATATAGTTTTGTCTAACTGAATGGAGTAGTTATGGCGTAACTTTCATTGATAAAAAATACAATTTCAGGAGTCCTTTAAAGGTAGAATACATGATTGGTATCTCAAGGAATCAGAAATGTTCACAGATTTACACATAACTTACACAATATAAACACGATGACCGTAGAAAACTTCCCCTGAAATGGTTTTGTCTGAAGTGCTATATAGTCTTTAAGAAATGAGCGAAACAATTATTTTTCGTCTCGCGAGACGTAAATTCATTTTGCCCCAAAACAACCTCGCCCTGGACCACTTCGCCCTAAAGCACTTCACCCAAAGGGCATTTCGCCCCAAAACCACTTCGTCCAAACACTACCTCGCCCAAATGCCACTTCGCCCCAAAACAACTTCGTGCACAGGCCGTGGTTCAGGGCGAAATGGTTCAGGGCGAAGTGGTTTTGGGGCGTATACAGTTGACTGTAAACCATTTTTTGACTGTTTTCTCAAAAGTTAGACGAAGTACGGAGCTGGTTTTTGCTCAGGTTGGTTTTAATAATGGATACCTTCAATCACACAGGGGGATGAAACTATTTGTAACGGTTTACACCAATCATGTATAGGCCTACTACCTTTAACTCGAACTATAAAGTGTTCGCTGCACGCTTGTGAAAATAATAACCGGACGTTTCCTATATATAATGACGGAAACGTTGCATCATCTTCGAATAATGTCACAATACTCGGCAAATCTGCGGTTTAAAACAAACAGTCCTTCATTTCCACCGTTTATTAATATCCGAGGTCATCTTCCAAGTTCAAGCTCAATTTATTCTATTGCAAAATTAGCAAATATATGCACTTTATTTTTCAGAGATAGCCTAGACTTAATTGATTTAAAGGTCAATGACAGCGCAAAATCGCCGTCTTAAAATCGAAACGTCATCGTTTCTTTCAACGTCGTCGAATGTTTAAGGTTTAATGTACGATCAAACAAGAAAACTCCATTAACAATAATTATTGTACAGTCAAGCTTATTTAATTTGTGGTAAAAATAACTTTGCCGGCTGTGGTTTTAGCGGTGAAACAAACGCACTTTAAACACCGCAAATTTGGATAGATAATCAGAAAAAAAGGTTTGTTTGCTCGGAAGGTATGGAAAATGTTAAAGAAAATCCAGTGTGTGCGATTTCGTCTTTACGGGGACACGCCTAATGGAACAGTCTTCTAATCTGTATGGACCACGCAGAGGATCAGGAATGAAGACACTTGATTGGTGGAGCGGCTTGCGTGCGCATTGCGCGTGCTGCGTGCTGCGCGGTGCGCGTGTACGCGCAGCGCGCCTTTCCGCACCAATGTGATGCCTTCGTTTGACTTTACAAATCAAAACATTCTACACACCTTCTACGAAGCCGAACATTGTCCATCTAAACAGACATCTCACAAATGGCTTTTTAAAAAGGGGGACGATTTTCTCTTTCCGATTTTCCGTCTTCAGGAAAACCCAACGCCGAAAGCTATTAAACTCACCTAGGCGTGCTTAATTGTATTTTCTTTCCAATTTCTATCAAAAGCGCCATTAACCTTTTCCATCCTAATTTGACTCAGGTGAATTTGACGTGTCACAAGCTTTCCTGACCGTCTATTTAGCGGGATATTTTCGCCGATTGTCGGGGCGTTTCGCGGAAGTTTTTGACCTTGGCGAAAATCGTCTCTGATTGTCTGCTCGGAGAAAAAAAAAAGGGGGCGGGGTGTGAAAACTCGCACTGAATTTTCGGGTTGCTTCCAAGCCAATAGATTTGGTGTGGAAACAGTTTAAAATCCGCACAATCGTTCTTAAATCACTTAAATCTAATAATCACACGACGAATAAATTCAAATGGACTGATATAACAAGATCAAGATCAACAAATTTAGGTTAAGGTTATCAAATTGTCGCACAATATTTAACTATAAACCGAAAACAAAAATTGGTCCTTTTTATATGTATTATAAAATATATCCATCCCAAAACATTTCTGGGTAGGCCCTATAATCGTCATACGGTTTTTGTTATAATGTACATGCACAGTCCAACATTAACACCGCGTAATAATTTCCCAATTGAAATATTTTGCCATGCGTGCGTTTGTAGGTTTTACAAAAATACATTAAAACTTCATGAAAACTGCACGGAAAAGACGAAGCCGGCAAAGTGCCAACTCTAAGCCCAAAACTAAATTCCCCAGAGGAATATAAAAATTCCACATATTTCTGAAAATATGTTGTTTATTTCGAAGTTTATGCAACACAACAAGTACCACAACATCGGTGTGAAATTATTTACAATATTCCAAGGCACATTTTCAGATAAAATGTGTATATTTGATTCCGTTACCAGCTATATAGGCTATGTCTTTGTATTTAACGACAAGTTTACTTTCCAGACGACGAAATTACACAATGTTTCCCTATAGAGCCGATTTGTGGTAGATTTTTTTCTCAGCTTTTTGAAAACCTGTTTGGTATTTTTTATTATGAAATACCAGACTGGTCGTGTTTACGATAGTTGATTGCACACGTGCATGCCAGCATGGAGTCAAACACTAAGGGGGAAATTGGCCCCATTTTCGCGCCCTTTGTGGCACCCAGGAGGTCCACATCGAGTCATAATATTTGATATTTCAAGTGTTTTTATGGCAGATTTAGACTTGGTGGGGTCCCTTTTTTATTGGCATTATTTTTGTAGGGCCACCGAACTTTCCATCCAATCACAGTTTTAAGGTGAACAGCAGTTTGCAAGATCGACCTCAAACGCAGACTGGCAATTTCCCCCTTATCTTTACACGTTACAAAAGAACCGAGGGTTCACTCAGTGCGACCAGCGGGAACGAGGTTGTCGCATTACTTTCCACTAATCAGAATCACCGTAATAAAGCGTGTAACTTTGGACCAATGGGCAAGGTCGTACGTGCGACACGGAAAGCTTTGCGCGTGCTGTCTGCGCAGGGACACCACATGATCCTATGGAGACTTCGCAGAGCTACAGTTGGCGCCTGACTATTAACAGAATGAACTTGTGAGGTCGAAAGGTCAAGGACTGTGCAGATGAAACGGAAATAGTTCTCCGGAGACGAAATTACTCTAGTGGAATTCGACATAAATCCTGGGCATGCAATGTCAAGTATTGGGGAATGACATTATGTGCCGCATTGAAGCAATGCACATAATGAAATACGGCATTCTTTTATTGAAGTTGACAGCTAATGTCGATGTAATATTTGCCTAATGCGCAGTGCATTTCCTCAGAAATCATTTTTAAAATGCTGAAAATGTGAGATGCATTTGAAATTGCTGGTTTTATGTTTTCTACAATACTGAGATTTCGTTGCATTAAAGGCCTCTCACACAGAAATATCCCGGGCGCTAGCTTCAAGAGTTGGTTAATTCGGAAAACTACGAGTGTACTACGAGTTGCCCCGAGTGTACTACGAGTTACCCCGAGTGTACTACGAGTTACCCCGAGTGTACTACGAGTTGCCCCGAGTGTACTACGAGATCCCCCTAGTGTACTACGAGATCCCCCTAGTGTACTACGAGATCCCCCTAGTGTACTACGAGATCCCCCTAGTGTACTACGAGATCCCCCTAGTGTACTACGAGATCCCCCTAGTGTACTACGAGATCCCCCTAGTGTACTACGAGATCCCCCTAGTGTACTACGAGATCCCCCTAGTGTACTACGAGATCCCCCTAGTGTACTACGAGATCCCCCGAGTGTATTACGAGTTTTAGGATGTTATTACGAATAAGGCAGGAGATTCTAACCCAAAGGAGGTCAAGAGTTTAATACGATATTTTCGAGCTTACTGCGATATAGCCTTTTGACAAGGCCTCGTGAATTTGGGCGATTTGGTGACTTGAGTAGAGTCTACAAAAAAAAAAGCCTTTATGTGAAAGAATTTAGAACTCGGACATCACCATTTTTCCTTAAAATTAAATCAGCCATCACTAGGTCCAGATCTGAATAGAAAGACACAAATTTTGCAGAAAAATATAAACATTTGACTTCGAAAAACAGACATTTTAAGCCACTGCCATAGGTTTTGTACACGAGGCTTTAGGTGATGATGTCCAACTTGTAAATTCTTTCCAAAAGTCGGCCTAAATCAATAAGCACATTTTTTTTCAATGAATGCAAGAACAAACAAATTACCTTGAAATGGCGCCAAGCGCTCAATTAACCCAGGCATCTCGGGATCACAACAAGCTGGGCAAAATTTGACAAGACGACAACGACGGCGTCCAACGCAAACATAATCACGTCCTATACGGAATCTGATTTCTCTGTCCCGATATCCCACGCCCATCCAGAAGGTCGACATCCAGAACACGACACATTATACGGATAATCAAGTTGGCGTATAGTCATACTTTCCTCGCCTTCCACCACTGTAGCCCTGGTTCGAATCCCGTCCGGGTCAGCATGTGGATTGGGTTCTCAGTCCCTGCTTGATTCCATGCGTTTTACTCTATGCAGAATTGTGTAGGGGTTTTCCTCCCACCTCTAAAACTGAGCATTTCTTCATCGTCTTCTCTTCACAGGTTTCTTCAGGCTTACGACGAATCCTCATGGTTTTAATAGCAGACGCGACTATGCATAAAAACACGTACGGTCCTGAGATAACCCAGGGTAAAAAAAAAGCGCCCCATGCACAAAAGCCATTATTTAAAGAAAAACCCAGTTCCGCGTGAGTAATCACCCAAAGTATTTAATTCACGAATTCCTATGACAATAGGAACAAGGAGCATGACCAGACTTTTCCAAAACTGAATTTCGTTTTAACCTGGCAATCATATTAAATACCTCCGCAAAATACTATCCATGTGAAGAAAACAGGAAATTTGCAATCTCCAATTTGGATGTGGAAGAAAAAAGGTTGGTGTAATTACTGCACTGCTTTATGGAACCGGATAAATTATAGTTTATTAAACTTAGGTGGATTTTTGACGATATCCCTGGAAATATACGGATTGACGGCGTGAAATTTCAGAATGATGAGGAAAATATGACGCATGATATGGTATCAAAATCTCCACACCCATGGGAAAATAGGGGGGAGGAGGGGGATCTGTGACGCTCCTTTAAACTATAGCATTCCGACAAAACTCGCAACATAACGTTGTAACAAAAAGAAAAGAAATGTATTTAAAGCTTGTCTTGCACTTAAACTTATCCGAAGTTTCCATAACACTAAATGTTTCTAGAAATTACCCAAATTTTGGGTTGTTCATACAAAATAAACAAAATAAACAAAATTTTGTTTTTTATTAATTGCAGTTTTCCCCTATTCATGGGTTTATATTGGTGTACAATTTTTGGGTAAATATACAAGTGACGTTCTTGTAAAAGTTTTAAAAGCGAGTTTTAAAATGTAAAATTTTATAAAGGTTTTATAAATTAATGGCAAGAATGTGTAGTTGATTATGGCTTCAGACCCTGTGTTTAGAACATGAGACTTTTATAAAGTGTTTCCTCACAAAATCTTAAACATTTTCCCATTCCTAAATTGTATACAAATGTGAACAAAATGTCCATGAGTTGGGAAATCTGGATGCAATTTGGCTCCACCGGGATTCGAACAGCAGACTTTCTGCTTAACATACAGACGCCCTACCAATTGAGCTATGAACTTAAGCCAACTTGCAGTTGTTCCTCACTCCTAAATTTTGGGTTTTTTCATCAAATATGTACTTACCGATGATTAACGAGTCATTTTAAAGGAACAAATATGATCAACTTCTCGACTCTCACCAAATCAATTATCTCCCCCCCCCCCCCCCCCCCCCCCCACCCTCCCTCACAACATTGCCTTGTTTCGTCATATTAAATTGTACACGAAGATTTCTGTGCCTCGATCTTACTATATAACGATTTTTTCTCTTTTGGCGAAAATCGTTTCATGCGTATCACTTTCTGAACACGTGGAAATATGTTTTCAAGTTGTCTCATTTTCGCAGCAAATCAATGTTTGCATACCTTACGAAGATATTCCCCCATAAGGAGTCTGCTCGGAAATAAATTGTTGGCAAAACATTGATCAAAAATGTTAAAAGAAAACTGTCATCCATATGAGTACTGAAACAATGAAACGATGGTCACCTGACAACTATGCCTAGAAGACGGCAAAGGTATCACCTAACAAATAGCTGTTTCGTGGTGGAATCGGGTGGAAGGAAAAAAGGTCTAATCGAAACAATTTGCTTCTAGCTAAAATTTCCATTAAAGTAACGAAATCCTGAAATATTACACTCAGCCCGAATTCCCAGCGGCCAGACTTTTTTGGGCGCGTATATTCAATGCATAGTTCCGAGATTGCCCAGTTAACCCCGCCCCTTAGATATTGTTGCTATGTGCTCACAAGCCATCGCAAAAAAATGGCGACACACAACGTACAAAGCAACGAGACTCGGCATGGAAAGCACAGATTCATTGGAGAAAACTCAAAGATATTTATGTTTTAGGGTCGACAGTTACCGTAGCACACACTGAGCGATAGTAATGCAGGGATGACATATATTCATAAAAATGCGCTTTCCTACCTTTGAACAGCGAATCGCCCGACATTGAAACCAAAATTCACCCGGTCACTGGCGCATACAACATACAAACTGTATGGGCAGAAAATCGCGTGATTGTTGTGATGATTGCATCACTTTGACCTATGTGGGCGCCGTCTGCTAGCTCTGTTGTGATTGGTCGGCGGGTTCAGCTTGATTGACAGGTCGGAACTATGCATTACAACACGCCCAGAAGGCCGCCGCCATTTTTAAAACGGGAATGGAGGAACGACATTTCTGGAACTTGCAGAATGATGGTTCCCTCTTGGCCGGATGGATAAAGATTTCTGGATAAGGGAACGTGTTTTGGAAAAGGTATGAGTTCCTCTATGTGTAGGTACATTAACTTTGAAAATCTCTGTCCTGGGTGAGAGGAAAATCTCGCTCATTATGTAGCCAATTCGCTACAAAAAAGTCCGGCCGCTGGGGAACGTCTACCGCTCTGGCCGTCACACATAAGACGTGTGCGGCCAGAGGCATTCGGGCTACATAAGATGTGTGCGGCATTCGGGCTACACTTAGACGAGCATAGATAGTTACAGCCCACCTAAATGTCGTGTCCAGTCTCGTATTGTAACAAGTTTAGATTTTCATTCGCAAAAAAAGTATTCGGTTCACGAAATATCTATTTCATATTTTGTTGACCTATTTTTATGTTTTCATAAAAAACAGTTCTGTATGTCTCATGTTGTATAGTCTTCAATATACCAAGGCCCGCTTCAAACGTCGCGCTTATGCCGTGTCGAAATAAATTCAACTTGGCACGACGTTGGTACGACGTTAGCACAGCAGTGGCTTCAAACGTCGAAATTAATTGCAAACTCCCAGTCGAGCTTAAATACATCCAACATGGCGGATGAGTATTGTGCACGTCATGGACGTTGTGCATGTGCGTTTTCCATTCTGTCCATTGTACGTCGCCATTTTATTATTTTGATGCACTTGTTTGTTGGTTATTTCTTTACTCACATATGCGCTGCGAGCATGCGCATTCCTAGTTGTGAACAAAATTGCGGACCAACTTCGAACTGGAATTAAATTCGACATGGCAGAAGCACGACGTTTGAAACGTTTTTAATTCGACACGGCACAAGCACGACGTTTAAAGCCATTTAGCTCGACAGGGTCTGCCGTGCTAACTCAATTTAGTGCGGCACAATACGGCTTGGCTTCAAACGTCGTGCTTCTGCCATGTCGAATTTAATTCCAGTTCGAAGTTGGTCCGCAATTTTGTTCACAACTAGGAATGCGCATGCTCGCAGCGCGTATGTGAGTAAAGAAATAACCAACAAACAAGTGCATTAAAATAATAAAATGGCGACGTACAATGGACAGAATGGAAAACGCACGTGTACAACGTTTATGACGCGTGCACACTACCCATCCGCCATGTTGGATGTATTTAAGCTCGACTGGGAGTTTGCAATTAAGTTCGACGTTAATTGAAGCCACTGCCGTGCTAACATCGTGCCAACGTCGTGCCAAGTTGAATTTAAATTCAACACGGCATAAGCGCGACGTTTGAAGCGGGCCTAAATTATCACAAAATTATATCCATATACACTGCAAAAACTGTGGTTAAATTAACACCATTGGTGTTAGTTTTAATAATAAATGCATTATTTTGAACACCCTATGTGTTAAAACTAATACTTGTGGTGTTAAAACTTAACACCAGACTTGGTATTTATGTAGGACAACACCACTGGTGTTAATTTAACACCACATTCTGGCAGTGTATCACGTACAAATCCACCGGGCGAGGTACTCAGTGCGCTCACATGATTACTCCTGGTCGTTGGGCTCAATTAAGTCAGTCCATTAAACCTTCTCAACTCCCTGGGGAACATACAACCCTGATTACCTGTTAGGCACTCATGAGCTAATCAAACACACAACTTTACGGGTACCCATTTGCTCCTGGGTGGAGAGAGGCAAGTTATGGCAAAATGCCTTGCCCACGGACACGCGTCTTGGCGCGACCTGGATTCGAACCCACGACCTGTATACTTAATTTGCGTTTTCTTCAGTCTTTGAGCAATACATTGAGCATATAAAATAAATTTGAAAAAATAAAAATATATAATAAAAAAATATAAAAATAGATGATTTAGTTAAAACGATTTAGTCAGAAAATGTGGCACGCCTAGACTTAGAAAAGACAAGATTATTTACCTTTTCCAAACCGACATCCACGAATTTCACCCAAAAATTCAAATAGATTCGGAGCAGGCAAACGGACAGTTTCCGTTTTGCGTTCCAAGCCGAATTAATAACTACCGATCCGATCGAGTCGATTTAGCCAAATGTCACTTGTAAAAAGGTCAAAACAGACGTACTGACTCCATTTGCATGGCTAATGGAAGAGTTTAGGGGCAGAATTTGGGAGTTCTGTTCGAACAGACGGAAAGATAAACGGCTTTAGAGTTTGAGGGTGACAGTTTGGAGATGTTGATAATCGCTGCGGATTTGTCAAGCAGTCAAGCGACTGTTGTTGGGAATTGACTGCTTAAGAGTCTGTCCAGCAAGATTATGGGAAGTTTAGTGCGTATAGTTTGGCGGCCGGAAATTCAGCTGACCAAAACACCAAAGCAACAGCCATAAACGTTCAACCAACTGTCATAAACGCAAATGCACAGACACTGTCTTGCAGAAAGTCAGCTATAAAAATACAGGCAACGGTTTTTAAACGCTTAATCAACGATTATAAACGCTTACGCAAAGGTCATAAACGCACGGTCATTCTACAAAAAGTCAACTTGCCAAAACACGCAGACAACGCCTATATATAAACGCTCAAGCAACGGTCATAAACGCACGGTCAGCTGGCCAAAAACGCTCGCGCAACGGGCACAAACGCACAAGCAACGGCTATAAACGCACAACCAACGGTCATAAACGCACAGCCATCTTGCGAAAAGTCAGCTGGCCAAAAAACACCCAAGCGATGTCCATAAACGCTCAATCCAACGGCCATAAACGTTCAACCAACGGTCATAAGCGCACAGTTATCTTGCAGAAAGTCATTAAAAAACACAGCGGCCATAAACGCACAGCGAAAAGTCAGCTGGCCCAAAACACCTAAACAACGGCTATAAACGTTCAACTGACGGTTCAACTGACGGTCAATAAACACACAACCATCTTGCAGAAAGTCGGCTACATCAGCGACCATAAGCGCTCAAGCAACGGTTATTAAACGCACAGCGATAAAAATACACAAGCAACGGTCATAAACGCTCAAAGCAATGCCCATAAACGCACACATATCTATATCCTACGAAACGTTAATAGCTGGCCAAAACAACAACAAAAACGCTCAATCAACGGTCATACACGCTCAAGCATAGGTCATGAAGGCTCAACCAAGGGCCATAAACGCATAACCATTATAATAAAACAGTACTACTGGCACATTTATGAACGTAGCATATTTAGACAAATACGCCTTGGCGTTATAAACGAAAAAATGTGCATGCCAAATAAAAATACGCGGGACATAATACAATGTCTCTACATCTGAAACTCATCCTCTTGCAACAGTGCCCCTTTAAAGCACTCCCTAACTCCTGCGTACAGTGGCCCTGTTGAAAAAGGCCCCATTTGGCGGTGGGACTAGCGACAGAAATCTTGTCGCCTCTGCTGGACCAATCAGCTAGGACGCTTGCAGTGCATTGTGCAGCACGATTGCAGGCATTCAAATGTAACGCGCGCACATTGTAAACACCGTGCATGCATGTGATACAATACTCGGTAATGCTGGCCGTTGTCCGCGTCGGCGATTGGCTGCTATTTAAAGCATACTGGGGAATCCGTTCCATTACATTCGTCAGCATGCATCCCTGTTATTAATTTGAAAAACTGCGGAGTAAATAAAGTTCGTCGTTTGAAAGTTTGGTAGGAATGGGACAGTCATAAGGAACGGAACCCAATACAATTTCTGGAAAGTATAGAAATTGTTTCTTTTCGGCATAACATGACCGAATTAATTAAATTACATCAAAATGACTCGGGCGTGAGTTGGCTCAAGACAACAGCCGGCTCGCTCCACAGATTTGCGTGTATTTCCTCAGGGTATTGTCACGTCGCTTTGCAGAGTGGAAATTCCCTGAGATCTCAGGATGCTGAAACTAGGCTGCCGGTGTTAATTTAAAATTTGTCAAATTTTACATTTTTCTGCGTCCCGATCCCTTGTATACACGCAGACTGTAATTATATTGTCGTCAGTACGCATGTCAACCATTTCGTTAATAAATCACTAATAATCGAAGCGACAGGTTACAACATTAATGAGATCTGGGCGCGCGTGTGTTTATGACAACTTCCTAAAATACATGCAAGATAAGGTGAAGAAATGTAAGGGCGTTCTATAGTGCATGCAAATATTACGAAACGATATTTTAAGGATATTTTGAACATTGTAGGAATTTAAGCTGTAATCCTGTGGGACAAATTATTTTTATTTATTGCCACCCCATTCTGTGGATGTTTCGAATTCTTTTGTTCGAAGATGAACTTATTTCAGCCTTTCAAATCCTTAGAGTTGCCACGACCCCGGAAATGTGTTTTGCCCTGTTCAATTGGGTGATGACGTACAGCCATTAAAATATGGATTCTGTTCTGGTCATAAATCATTCATAATTATGCTGTTTAGTGGCCATCAAAGCAGCCGTTCAGCACACGTGACTATCAGACACGTGACAGTGGCCCGCCACGATGGATAAATTGGCAATAAATCATGTTGTTTCGGATCTGGCTAAGTACGAGTGCCTTTTTACAGGACGTTGTTTTTAGTCGCGCGGAGTGCCTAAAACCCCAGTCCGCGGGAGGTTAGCCCCCGGGGACAAAATCCCTGTTTGTTTTTGTCCTCGAATTCCTCAAATATTATGATTAGGGTTATAAACTGCATTGTATATATTATTGATATACTGATTAAACACACCACTGAGCTCTCCCGGAGACGATTGGCAAACCTGCACAGTTGGCATTCTTTTGTCTGCTTGCAAAGCAAAAATGTACATATTTCGCGGAATTGTGTCAGTTAAAAGTTACACAAAAGTTCAAGGCACCTTCAAACTAACAAGACACTACTTCTTACTCAACGTGGTCTTAGCAATGGCACCAAATACCCAATGAAGCAGGGTTGTTACGATTCGGACTCGAGACTCGAGATTCGAGACTTGAGACTCGAACCTCATCAAATTACTTGACTTGACTCAGATTTGTTGACTTGAGATTACCAAAAATACAATAGATCTTTTATGCATTCTTTTGTCATTTTGACCGAATTGTATTTCAGCACTAAAGAAACCTTGGCCAGAGCAGCATGAATGTGAGTTTAAGTGTTTATTGACTCATTTTGAAATGAACAAATTTACTGTCGTGACTCAAGGCTTACTAGACCCAACTTGACCAACACGACTGACTCGCAGGCAGTTTGACTTGACTTGACTTAGGACTCGAAGGCAGTCTGACTTGACTTGTGACTCGAAGGCAGTTTGACTTGACTTGACTTGGGACTCGAAGGCAGCCGACTTGCTTTGACTCGGGACTCGAAGGCAGTCATGACTTGACTTGACTTGTGACTCGAAGGCAGTTGACTTGACTTGACTTGGGACTCGAGTATGAAGTTATACAAGTCAATCTGATGGGGTGCATGTTTTGAAGAAAACTAATTGAAGGTTGATTTTTAAAAATGAGAGTGTGGACACTTTTTTTTTCCCTGATATGTCTATGACAGCATTGCAAATATGCATAGATTTCTAATTACCCAAGAGCATTTATGGAGTTGAATTTTAGTGGAATTTGTACCAAATTTCCTCTTTACATACATGTAGTAAAACAGCTGTTCCTGGATAAAAGACATCTCAAAAATGATATATGCTTTTACCGTTTGAAAATTGGCTGCCATAATTTAAAGTTGAAATATAATTTGTTTTTACGACAAAACGCACATAGGCCTACACTTTGTGCCTTAGGAAAAAACAAATTTTTCTCGATTTTTCGTCGGAACTGATTAATTGTCTTGTTTTTCAAGTAATTCATTAAAGTCATAAAGACCCCATTTTGTGAAAATTCCGAACAAAAACTTGTCCAAGCGAAGAGATATTGGAAATTACCCCTGTCATGTTACACGACATCACGAAAAGAAAGATGCATTTTTTATTACAAATTGGCGCGGACTTAATTACAATGTTCTGCAAAATGGATGAAATGGATGCGAAAAATGTCCCATGCCTCGTCGCCGTTTACTTATTAATCGATCATTCTTGTATGGGACCAACTCGGTTTCATAAGAACCGCTCGCCTTGTAAAATCCATGCATGCCTGACTTTGTTTGAACACCCACACGGGAACTATCAAAAGTCGATTTGGCATTTCAAGTCAAGTTCAACACTTTGACTGAAGTGCCTGTGAGGTTTCTTTCCGCTAATGTAATTTTATTCCCGAGGGGAATTGAATGTTGATAAGTTTCGGCAGTCTAAAAAAAGCTGCATCGTGTGTCGAATAATACATGCATTCCTCTGAAAATCGGCAGAATTTGTGAAATTTAAAAATTACGTGGGATTAATGTTTACTAAAAATGATGCGACGCACGCACTACGATTATATATACACTACCCATCAAAACTTTGGAAACACCTTGAAAGTTTCAGGTTTTTGAGAAGAAAACGTATAATTTTGTGAATGTAAATTTTGTGAAAGCAAATGTAGGTGTATTCTAACAAAAAGCAATATATACATGTTAATATTAGTGCCATCTTCGACCTCAGCAGTGGGCTTTACCAACAAATTGGAGAGCATGCAAAAAGAAACGGCTAAACTTGATGTTCATCAAAGAATACCCCCCTTAGCAGCTATGACAGCTACACACTCTCTGCATCCTGATTGTCAGTTTCTCCAAACATTCAGTGGAAATACGCCTCTTTTAAGACTCTCCAGAGGTTTTCTTGGCTGGTTGGGCATTTCTTTCTGACCTTACGATCCAACTCCTTCCAGAGCAGCTCAATAGGATTGAGATCAGGTGACTGGGCATGCCATTCCATGATGGACAGCACTCCAGATGACTGCTTTCTCTCCAGATACCCCTTACACCTCCGTTTGCTTTAATAGCTTGGTTTATTATGAATAAACAAAATAATACTTCCTTCTCAAAAACCTAAAACTTTCAAGGTGTTTCCAAAGTTTTGATGGGTAGTGTACATATCTTTAAAAAAGTAGACTGGTTCGGAGTAGAAATTATGAATAAGTTTTGACATGTACACTTAGTATCCACTTAACAAAATGTTCGTTGCTATGCGGTGCACGCGGCAGGTGTGAAGTACAGAATCAATACCGTGTTTACCGTATTCAAGAATGATATAAAGCAATCGGACTGTTGGTTGCTGGGCAATGGCGTGCACCACGTAGCAATAACAGCATAGTATGTGACTTTCTAAACTGCACCTCCATTTTGAAAGGGAAGAATCCGGGGCGCCAGCCATTATGCAAATATTATGTACCTATCCATTGTCCCCCCCCCCCCACCCCGGGCTGCCCCACCCCTTAGGTGGGGATTTGGTCACAATTTTCTGACACATAGAAATCAAATTTTCAGCGCACGTATAGGGGAAAACATGCATATTTTGTCACCCAAATTTTGCCCCAGGGGTGTGGATCTTTTTACACGAAAAGTGACAATCCCCACCTCTTAGGTGGGGCAGCCCGGGGGGTGGGGGGAGGGGTGGGGGAAACAATTGGTAGGTGCATTATACACGCAAAAGGCTAACCGTGCACATTACCGGTGTGGACGATACGAAGAAACGGGGCGGATATAATAGACCGTATTGAATAGCTGCTATCTTGTGGGGCACCTTTTGTTACTTGAACCGGTTCACCAATGGAAGCACAATATGTGCAATCATGCATGCCCTCAAGGAACAAAGAAACTGCCCTACAAGATGGCGGCTATTCGATACGGTCTATAAAATCATTGCATTAGGCAGCTGGAACCACTCTTATCTTTCATTTGAGTAAGGTTTTTCGGTAAAATTTGAATGAGGCTGGATCCGCCACTGGTTAACTACCTTTTCAACTAGCCTATGTACATTGACAAAATAATTCGGTTGTACAAATTCAGCCGCATTTTACGGACTCGAAAATCGCATTCACAGAATGACCTTTTAAATTCTTTTATTAATGTTTCTCAAGGAAGCCAATGGATAATCAATCATTAAAAATTGATAAAATCTAATCAATATATCACGCTGCCGCGCGGAAAAACTGGCGGGAAACCTGTTGGCGCGAAAAGCAGTGATACAAATTGGCGCTAAAAATCTGCAAATTAAATTGTCATCCGATTAATTTTCATTTTACCAAATGCTTATATACAATTTTATTGGCTCAACGGCCGACATTTGGAGAACGTGCGTTAAATTGCGGTTGACGCGTAAATACGCATTCGGTGATGTGGAATTCCGTAAAAAATGTTAAATTTTAACTTTTTTAAGTTGTAATACACACTTGAGTTCTTGGTGAAAAAATAACCGAGTTATAGGGGGAGTTTGCACTATGGCCGGAACACCAAATTATTTACTTCCAAACGGAGGTGCAGTTTAGAAAGTCCACATACTATGCTGTTGTTGCTACGTGGTACACGCAAATGTCTAGCAACTAACGATCTGGTTGCTCTATGCCAATCTCTCCTACTGAAAACACAGTATTTATTTTGTATTTCACACCTGTCATGTGCACCCGGTTACATTACATAGTAACAAAACTTTAGTCTGTTCATCTGGATACCGTGCATGTAAAAGGAAGTACGTCAGTACACCGGACGTTATTCATGCGATACACGGAATAGGCTAATTTTGGCAATGCATGCATCTTTAAAATCGGGATTTCTTACAGCATCCGGCCGATCGGAAATATAAAAATACCCTCATAATTCCCTTAGCGATTTTCTTTTTCCATAATCGCATTCAAGGTTAAAAAATTATGAGAAATGCTCCTTTTCCCCTTAAGATAAATACCAGGTTGGGTTTTCTGTTGAATTATAGAGGTATAAGCCTTATGCAGCTCACAAGTGGAACTTTTCGCCGGGTCATTGTCTGTTAATATCGACAATACGTCGGGTACGGCGACGGATCGGACGCGCTGAGTGACTTCGGCAAATATGTTCAGCCTGCAAAGGGCAAAACTAAATTTCCTTTGGTAGGCCTAATCATAGCGTCAAGATAAACTCAAGAAAAAGCATGAAATGACCACGATCCATACGGATTCTGTGAAATTTCTGAATTATCATTAAGTCTGAAAATAACACTCGGATGCCTTTATATTTTACCACACTTCGACGAAATACTAATTTGAATGAAATAGGTCGAGATGATCGTTTAAACGAGACGATCGTTTGAACGAAATGATCGTTTGAACGAATAATCGTTTGAACGAAATGATCGTTTGAACGAATAATCGTTTGGACGAATAATCGTTTGAACGAAATAATCGTTTAAATGAAATGTCTTTTTTTCGGAAGAGTACCGTTGTTACTATAGTATTAATAAAAGCCGCTGTACACGTACGCCCCAGAAAACACTCGGAAATAAACTTTCCAAAGAGTATTTTTTAGAAACACCTGTGAACAGTAAACAAGAGGAATGTTATTATTTATTTACTCTAATCCCGTTCATTTCCCGAAATAACAAAAACAAGTGTTGCATACAATATTTGTAGTGGGTTTAGTAAGGTCACGTGCTACGCTTGTGACGTAACAAGTGTCAATATTCTCCTTTTGTAAGATCTTAAAAATTGGTTGCCGAGGAAACAACTTACGTGCGGGAAGCTGATCAGTCACTTAAATACATGCTTCAAGTTGAAGTGATAGATTGAAGCAAAATGTCTCGAAAATGATGGTTTATTTCGAGTAGGATTTAATGCAAGGTATAGAGGACTTGAATGTTTAAAGGAGCTTAATTGTTCAGATTACAGAATATTTCGTTCTATAACCTCTAACAATCATATGAAATACCTACTATCCATGAGAAGAAAACAGGAAATTTGAAATCTCTAATTTGGATGTGGAAGCAAAAAAGGTTGATGTAATAGACCATGCAGTTGCGTGATAGATTTGCATAAATCCTACAGTCCCGCCTTCACGCTATGGCGCTCGCATGCGAGTGAGTCAAGCACCAGACTACCTGCAAATCGAGCTGTTTCCAGGGGGTGCACGCTGGTCCGTATAGCAACTGGCGCCGAAGTCTGTGCGGTACCTGGAATACCTCGCATATTACTCTATGCATTTTTAAGCGGGACCATCCGAAATAACATGTTGAAATGAACATGTTGAAAACATGTAGTCATCGTGAATTTTCGTCAAAATAACGAAATAAAACGTGTTTTCTTATCTACCGATCGATGTCAACTTTGAAAGCTGGAACGTTTCCAAACTGCAATAATGCATTCAAGAAAGTAGAGAAACGATGTTGGGTTGTGCGACTGGTTTGAAGTTGCTGATCAACATGTTCAATCAATTATGGTCCAGCTTAGAAATACATAGAGTAGGCCTAATGTGCGAGGTATTCCAGGTACCGCACAGTTACCATGTGCCAGCATGCACCCACTGGAAACGGGGCCGATTTGCCAGATATAGTATAGTGCTCGAGTCACTCGTACGCGAGCGCCATATAGTGCGAAGGCGGGACTCTAACATTTATGCAAATATAAGGCGTGACTCCAGGACTAATATGCAAATCTATCACGCAACTGGTCCATTACTGTACTGCTTGGTGTAACCGGACAAATTAGTTTACAAAACGTCAGTGGGGTTTTTTTTTGGACAATATCCGAAAATACAATACGGATTGAAAACGCGACATGGTATCACAATCTCAAAACTCGTGGAAAAAAATGGGGAGGGGGTTTCAAAAATATGATATGGACATGCCCCTTTAAGGAGTAAGTGACCAAACGAAGAAATATAGCGCGAGTAGCTATAATTTTAATATCGATTCGTCGCGTTCAATTCCGAGTACCACTAATTAGGCTAAAATAAATGTTTTTTTTACAATTATTATAAAGTTTTTTACAACATTAAAATGGTTTAGAAATATTATTTTTTGCGTTTGCACAAATTATACACATCTTAGAAATTAAGCTGAAAATATTCACATCGTTTATTTTTACACATTTTCCTGATACCATTTTCAGTAAATATTTGCTAATTACATAAGCAGCATATCATTTCATTAATCATTATCAAAAGTAAATGTCTTTAAACTGATAATTATAGTCATATTTGTTTTGTAAATGCACGATTTCCAACAGAAGTAATCTAGACCCTAATATTTATACATATGCAATAATGTCCCCTAAATCATGCAAGAGACAGGTCTCGCCAGTTAGTACAAATTATCAACTCACCACTGAGACCTGAGATCGATTTCACAAAAGTTAAGACGAGTTCAATGCGTTCCATAATTTCCATATGATACCAACGTCCCAAGATAAGAAGAGTGACCCTTCCTGAGACGCGTCTTAGCGCTTTGTGAAATCGGCCCCTGGTTATGTATTGAAATTAAGTAACAGGTCTAGCCAGTTAGTACAAATTATCAACTCACCACTGAGACCTGGGATGGATTTCACAAAAAGTTAAGACGAGTTCAATGCGTCCTAATTCCCATACCAACCTCCCAAGATAAGAAGAGTGACCCTTCCTGAGACGCGTCTTAGCGCTTTATGGACCAAATAGTCTTGCTTAAAAGACGTGCAGTCCTCCACCGTCTTATAATCAATAATCAACAGTTTTTTTTGACACCAAAAACAAACAAAAACACATACACTTCATAGATATAATTCCATATGGAACACAATTTTAAAAATCAAATTAACAGTCTAGCTTTACAATGCATAAAATACTTGCAGAAATTGTATATTTAGCTCAGTATAAAAAAAAGTTCCATGACATTTTTAAAAAGTAATCAATAAAATTAACGACTTTACTATTCTTCCAAGAAATTTACCAAGTTTATGTTCTAACCATTTTTCCCTCGCTGGTATTATTCAACAAATCCTCATTAAAGCTTACAACTTTATAATTTCTAACGGAATGGTAATATTTATAACTTATTGGTAATATTTTAGTACAAATTTACATATCAAAAATGTAAGAAAACCATAAATTTACATCACAAATACGCAGGACAAAACAATCAGCTGACAGTTGTCTGAAAAGGAATTAAAATTACTGGCTACCCAAAGCTAAAAAAAAAACCAACAATATAAACTCCTAAAAAAAGGTTCGGAAAGTCAAGTTTGACTGACGATTTCTCTCTTGTTGCAAAATAATTTCCCTTGAATTTGGTATAATTGGAAAGCCCTGTTATTCCTCTTTACGATGATGTGTCATTTGTTATAATTAATCAATTGGGGGATGTGCGGTATAGCGGAATACAGGGGCGGGTGTAAAGTAAAATGTTACAAAATGCATTGCTATTGTCAAAAAGTGCATTGACACATTCCCATCCTCCAAGCAAAAGGGGAATGCACTGCATGACAATAGCAGTGAAATTTGTGACATTTCACTTTCCACCCACCCCTGTATTCCGCTATACTGCACATCCCCCAATTGATTAATCATAACAAATGACACATCACTTTAAAGAGGAATAACAGGGCTTTCCAATTATAAGAAAAAAAAGGGTAATGATTTAGTAACAAGAGAGAAATTGTCAGTCAAACTTGACTTTCCGAACTTTTTTTGAGGAGTTTATTATACAATTTTAAAAATGGAAGCAAAATAAGGAAACCAAATTTCAGCATTAAAAGTGAGAAACACGAAACAATATCTAGTCAAAAATTTATCATTTAAAGTGAAATTTAAAAACCCTTGATAGCATGCATTACACTTTTTGAAGTATGGCGGACACAACAGACTACCAAGTGTGACGTCAGTTGCGATGGGAACTGGATCTAAACAATCACTGGTAATCTGAAACGCCCATTACTAAAGGACAGGGAAACAGTTCACTGGTTTTTGTGTAGACCCAGTAACCTTGCAACACACAAAGGGTGATGTTTTCACTTTAGTACTCTATTGCACTACTCACGTTAGGGATATTGTGGGGTGTACCCAGATATTTTATTGAGGGTATGCATTCCGCTTGAATGATTTTGTATATGATTAGACAATTGTATCTGATGACAGACACACCTTGTCACAGGAATAGGTAAAAACAATCATATGAAGAAAAAAAAATCCGAAATTGACAACATGGGTATTTTCATAAAAAAGAGCCAAAGTGTGATATTTTGATGCATTTGTAAAAATGGCCTTTTCGAGTTAACAAAATTGTTTAAAGGAATTTCTGTGCAATTTCTAAATTATGCAGAATATTTCAAATAATTTACAAACAGTTAAACATGTCTTGGTATCAGTCTTGAAAATATTCAAGAAAATTGTTCACTCTTTCGATTACATTTCAAGTCTTTTTGACCAGTTTCTTTCTGGAAAAGGTAGTTGCTGATTTTACCCAGCTGTAGAACCTGGACTTTATCGATTCAAATTACATTATGAGCGAAATTTGTTACATTTTAAGCGAAAGTTTAAAAATGTCACACTTGCATTTAGAAGATCGCACTAGTTTATTGGATTGTATCAACAGATAAAGGTGGTGTTCGATTCATGAGGTCATATATTCTTTATATGCTGATGGTAATCGTTCTCTGAAGTTCGGTAATTATAAAAAATAAACTCCAGAAGTGTCACGACGTAAGGGGGGGGGGGGGGGGGGGGGGGACACTGTGTCCCGTTTTCATGGAATGACCCACATACCAATATCCCTAACGTATTGTGAGCAGTGTAAGAAAATGCATGAAGTTGTATATTGCACAAAATTATAAAATACACAGGAATTTCAGAAACGCAAAATGCAAATTTACGTTACGTAGATCTGTTATCTGGTCCTAATGTTGCTGAGGTAGACTGGCCAAGTTCGTTTTTAAGTCGCGTCATCAATTTCTCCAATTTGTTTGTATCATCTTGAAGTGTGTCGTCTTCTAAGGTTTTGGAGACGTCGCTCTGCGGGGTTCGAGGCAGAAGCAGACTGGCGTGCCAAACGGTTTCTGATGGCTAGAAGAGAATATATGAATAAAGATTTACGTGAAACGAACAATTTCAACATGTTGGAAGAAAATTAATGTCTTTTCTCTCAGATTCACAAAGTGTGACAGAAATGAAGACAAATTGTCCATGAGTTTGGGAAATCTGGATGCAGTGAAAAACAACTTGGTTACACCGGGATATAAACCGCGGACCTTCTGCTTAACGTGCAGACGCCCTACCAATTGAGCTATGAAGCCAACTGGTGGTCTTGAATCACGGTAGTGCAGTTGTTCCTCACTGATTGGGATTGACTATCACGTGAGCTCAGCAAGCCCTATACAATGAGATAACCACCCCTCTCAGAGATCATTTAAGATACGCCCCAAACTCCTGCCCGTCTTGCCCCAATTATTAAGTATGAATAAATGATTATCTTTAGGGATTATGACCCAAGGATCACTGGGGAGTTTCTATCGAATAAATTAACCCCGGCGGTCCCTAGGTCATTATCCCTTGAAGAAATCACATATTCATAAGGGAGATATAAGCACATATGTGACCTGTCACGACGAAATGAGCGTAAAGTCGCACTCCGCTATTTCCTATAATGACGGATCAAAGTTGAAAAATTGAAGGGGAGGTCAATTTTAGGGTTTTGTAATATTTGGAAAGAGTAACTTTTATTCTATTTGATTCCAAATTTTTAGCGTCATCCAACAATTAAAAACATAATTTTCTGACCAATTTTAACGATAGCTTTCGTCAAAGATTTGTTTGAAGATTTGTAAGATTTGTTTGAACACTACCACTTCTCCAAGCTGTGTTGCGTTGGGGGAATAGTTTTACCTTATGTGTTATATACCATTAGAAAGCTCTTTTTCTGCTGAATTCAAAAATACCAATATCAAATTTTTAAAAAGTTTGACTTTGCGCTCATTTCGTCGTGACAGGTCACATAAATGACAACCAAAATTGTCTTACCTGTTTTTCCAAAATCACAGCATCTTCAATATTTCCAGACAGACTGATATTTTTAGCGTGAAGGGTCGCGATTGCCGTCTCGAGGTCACATTTAATTGACCTCAGGTCATCGTTATGGAGACGCGGTAATGAGTCGTCATTCTCCGAGAGTAGCACTGACAACAGGAAACGGCCAACAGAGGGAGCTTTTCTTCTGGTAAGCGGGGAAGTTGCTGGTGTTGTCACTATTAAGAATAAATATTAAGAGAAAGATTAAATTACAATCTTTGATATAGCACATTTTCCTCGGAATTATTTCAAGGCTATGTTACAATGGACCGATCCAGTAAGCTCCGCCCATTTTGAAATTGACCAATCACAGCCTCAGGTTGAGGTAACCAAAAAGTGGATCTCCATTTTTGTGACCCGAGTCCTCAAAATTTTGTGCACAGAGATACGGCAAACTGCAGCACGAGTGACGCAAAAACATAATAAACATCATTTTTATCAGCGCCCAGGACCCTAGCCAGTTTTCAACGGATTGTTTAAGATTGGCCAAACCTACTTTTAATACATTCATAAATACTTTTTTTTGTAAATCGGTAAAACTCACCAAAATTAGCTTGTTGTTTTGCCATATTTTGCATTCACTTTCCTACACCGCGTTCTAAATGTGCGTCGTTGAGTTGTTTTTGTTTGATCGCGTGTGTTACGCGTAAAGCTAGCGTGTTGTACGCGCACGCGCCGGATACTTGTCACAGTGCACATTTTGCTTTCCAGCGTGCAGTTTCTGTGTGCATGTTCCATACGCGCTGACCGGGCGCGGCCGGAAAGCAGTAAACAAAATGTTATGTTGCCACGCGACTCCACTGCACATGTGTCTCGCATGTGTGCCATGTTGCTAGGCAATTGCTAAATGGGCGGAGCTTACTGGATCGGTCTATTTTTTTATCTTTCTATTTCTACTAATGTTTAACCTGATATGAAATCAGAACAGCGTAATCCGGAAATTTTTTGTCTCTAAGAGATAAACACCAGAGTTGTAGTCAAGTCTATCACAAGTCCAGAGCCGATAAAATCACAAGTCCATGACAAGTCCCACACAAGCCCGTCACAAGTCCAGTAACAAGAAGCAAAGGATGAACACACACGAAAGAATGTCTTTGTTGGAGTTCACAAAATGTTGAAATTTTCTCACTCCATAATTTGGGTTTTTTCATTAAATCTGCACTTACCGATGCTAGATGGGTCATTTTAAAGAAAACAAATTTCTGATCAACTTCTCAACTCTTGCCGAGTACAAAAAATGGTTTGAAGGCCTTCAAAAAACTAAGGGTCACATAATGATACTTGTATGACACATATCAGGTGTTACAGGGGACATATAAATGTCACACTTAAGGACCATTAAATTATGGAAAGACCCTTAAAGCTTACTTGTTTGAGCGTCTCCATTGCTTCTTAAAGATGCGAGTGGTACTTCGCTGTTACGCCCCGCATCTTGGCAGTGACAACGTTGCGATCGTATTGCGGAGACCTCAAGGATTTTAGGCAGTCCGATGGACGATATGGTGTATAAGTAAGGGTTAATAGAAGAATTTATCGGCAAAATAAAGACGGCCGTCCACGCGTAAACCACTGGCGGGATAACGACCGAACCGGACAAAGCTAAAAACCCCATGATGACGATAGGAAACCAACAACACATGTCGGTCGCTATGATTAGGAATGTCCGGGTCGCGAGTTTCAGCTCACTCTTTGCACCCTTCGTCGAGCGAATCTGTTTCGCCGAGCGTTTGGCGTAGACGTAGATAGCCGTGTAGCAAACAAGAATTGTGATGATACTAACGAGGTTGACTCCGAGGAATAAAACGATGGAGTATTCCCAGCCGGGTGTTCGTTCGCCAGTTAGGGGTAAAGCTAGGCAGACGCCCGAACGTCCGTAGTATTGTTCCCCGAAATACGGTAGGCCCAAAGCGGGGAAGACGCTTAGAATAAAAGACAAGATCCAGATTCCCGCAATGGCCCATTTGACGGATTTGCGACCAAGTCGCAAATTGCGGAACGGAAACATGATGCATAGGAAACGATCAAGAGTTACAAATGTCAGCGTAAAGACGGAAGCTTCGCTTGAAAACGCTGATAAAAATCCCGCTATCGTGCACGTGACGCCACCTTTCCAGTTATCGGCGTGGTAGATGTAAACATTACGATAATACGCGTCGGCGCCCGCGATCATCAGCATGTACACGCCCATAAGACAGTCGGCTAGGGCGAGGTTTAGAATCAGTAGCCCTTGGACTTTAAAGCGTTGTTTGGTGCGAAGTCGCCAGACAACGACGAAAATGTTACCGAGGAACGCGCTTAGTCCCAGAATCCAGATGAAAGCACGAAGGACGTGGTTACGCATCAAGTCCTCGCAAGACGAGAACTGGTCTGCTTCGGGAGTGCATTCTTGAATGGTGCCCACCATGCAGCAAAAAAGGTACTGGTCAGAGTGTCTGGGAGAGAAATGGTAACTTATGATTGCCTCTAACCTTCAAAATATCACTCAAAATGAAATTCTAAGTTCATGCTCTTTCACAGGCCGTTTAGCAATAACGGTTAGTTATATCACCTACTTTTATGAAATATTTTGGGTGTTGGGAACTGCCAAGCTTAGGTACACCCACAAATTTCATTTTGGAAATGTCGTTTTAGAACTATATGTACATATGTGACCCGTCACGACAAAATGAGCGTAAAGTCACATCCGCTACTTCCTATAACGACGGTTCAAAGTCAACAATTTAAGGGGAGGTAAATTTCAGGGTTTTGTAATATTTGGAAAGAGTAACTCTTATTCTATTTGATTCCAAATTTTTAGCGTCATCCGACAATTAAAAACAATTTTTCAGACCAATTTTGATGTAACTCGTAAGAATTCTTTTTTGAAGATTTGTATGATTTGTTTGAACACTACCACTTCTCCAAGCTGTGTTGCGTTGGGGGAATAGTTTTACCCTATGTGTTATATACCATTGGAAAGCTCTTTTTCTGCTGAATTCAAAAATACCAATATCCAGTTTTTGAAAATGCTGTCTTTCAGCTCATTTTGTGGTGACAGGTCACATATGGGTCCCATGAGTGATGCTTTTCGCGTCAACCAGAGAATGTCCCATGACGTGCAACACCAATGTTGCTTCCCTACACTTTGGTATCTAACATCTTCACCCGAGTTTAAGGCATAGATGTTCATAGTGATGTACACGGCATTTTATTCCATTTTATACCCTTGTTCCTCTAACACCAGGGAAGTAATGGCACTGGGTGAAACCACCGGCCCTTCCCCCTCAAGCATCTCCGTCAAGGTCGACAATGTTGTTGTTGATATCGTCCCCATTACTTTGATGCTTTGGGTACGTTCGCTGCACTCTTGTCATTGCGCTGATACGTTGGTGTAAGCCTCATTGTTTTTGGTCTTGAGTGACCTAGTGGCTCAGCTATGGACACGGCAAGAGACACCGGGGAAACCCCTAACTCTTCACGAAAGAATGCTCTGAGATCTTTTAAGTGCGTTACACAACACATTGGATAAACGGCTTTACATCCCTTCCGAAGGATGGAGTAAGTGTGTTTAAGTGCCTTGCTCAAGGGCACAGGTACCCCAGCCGGTTATCGAACCCGCAACCCCAAGTTTTCACCCGAGTAATGCGAGTCAGTGACCTAAACTGCTCGGCCATGGTACCCCACCATATTGTTTTTGTACCCTTTTTTAAACATTGTTAAACTGGACTCAAGAGCTAAAAAAAACACAGATGAAATTTTCTTACAAGTCTGCCAGAAAATTACTTTAAAAACACGAAACACAAAAGAATAAACAAAATCCAAACTACAACTAAAAAACACCAACAATAGAGAAAGTACAAGAAAAATAAGAAAAACACCCAACTGTAAACTTCAGATACTTACAGAGTTTGCAACGACGGAAGATCTGAAAATAAATCTGGTGGATATTTCTTCAAATTATTGCCACTCATGTCTCTGCAATAAATGAATATTCAAATAGTCACTTGTTATGCTCCAATAATCAAACATTGTTCAGAAAAATCAGTGGTACTTTCCTCCCTGTACTAACGTCCCAAGATAAGAAAAATGACCCTTCCAAAGACGCATCTTAGCGCTGTGTGAAATCGGCACTTGGTCATGTGTTTAAATCAAGTAACAGGTCTCGCCAGTTAGTACAAATTATCAACTAGCCACTGAAATCTGGGATCGGTTTTACAAAGTTAAGACGAGTTTAATGCGTCCTAATTCCTGTACCAATGTCCCAAGATAAGAAGAGTGACCCTTCCTGAGACATGTCTTAGCGCTTTGTGAAATCGGCCCCTGGTCATGTTGTATATAAATCAAGTAACAGGTCTCGCCAGTTAATACAAATTATCAACTAGCCACTGAGACCTGTGATCGGTTTCACAAAGTTACGACGAGTTCAGTGCGTTCTAATTCCCATACCAATGTTCCAAGATAAGAGTGACCCTTCCTAAGACGCATCTTAGCTCTTTGTGAAATCGGCCTGCGAGGGTAGACATACAGGAGACTGTTTTATTTGATGGACAAAAATTAGAAAATGGCAAAAAAATAAAAAATTTACGTTACACTGATGACAACTTACAGAACTGTTGTTAGGGTGAGCTCTTTAAATGTTCCTGCCTCCATTTTGGATACATTGTTGTTGCTAATGTTACTATGGAAATAGAAAAAACAGACACATTTAATTAGGTTTGATACAAATTAGTACAAATGTCCACGAGGTTGGTTTGCCCGTCAGACTTTTTATGTCAGTTTGTTGCGAATAGGCGGACACACAGAAAATGCATTACTTTTTGTGTATATCAGACCACGGGTGGGAGGGGTTTGACCCCAAAACCCTTCCCTCTCTGATTAAAAACATACTCACAGCTGTAAAAGAGAATCTAAACCAACAAACGACTCCGAGTGCATGACGCCAAGCTTAAGTCCGTGAAGGTCACTGTATTAAAAAAAAAAGAACAAAAAATCATCAAAATTTAGTGCGTCAAACTCAAGTTCCTGTGCCAGTACTAGAGTGTGGGTTCGATTCTGAGCCGTGATGGTGACAGGTTGTGGCACTTGTGCTCTTGAGCAAGGCACCTAATCACACTTGTTCCGTCCTTCGGAAGGGATGTAAAGCCATTGGTCAACAATGTATGAAGTATGAAAAATGTCCACTGTCTTTGCGTGGGGTATGCATAAAATTAGTTCAAAAAGGTTGATATGAATAATGGTCATTTTATACGTAGATTAGCGACTCATTTACTCACAGGTTTGGCAAACTCTGCAGATGCTGAAATGCTCCCGGTTGTATCTGTACAAGTGGGTTACCTGATAGATCCCTGGTTGGCAAAAACACAAATCAAAATACACTGTCATCTGCAATTAAATTCTATAGTCGCCCAAACAAGAAATTATCAATTCTTGATGAGAACAGAAGTTTGTTGCATACAGTTAACTTGTGGATAACAAGGCACTGATCGACCAATCACTTTGGAATCGCTTTCAAGACTGTTCCGCTTCAGTGATTTCCTCCAGGGGCCAATTTCATAGCACTGCTGAACAGCCGATTTTCTGTTAACCGAGCATCTGCTATTTCATAGGCATCGTTAACAGTAAGCAACTGAAAACGTGCAGGGCCAAACTTTGCTTAAGATAGTGACGCAATAATAGCCGTTTTCAAGCGCGCGCATGCTTAAGCACGCCGTGGCCATGAAAGAGCGCTTAACTCGTCTGCTACAGTAAACATGCTATTACTGCTTACGCTTAAGCGGCTCTATGAAATTGGGCCCAGGTCCAAGAGGCAGTGTTGTAGTGCTCGAGTCCAGGACTCGGACTCGAGTCACATTGGAAAATGACTCGGACTCGGACTCGACCATGATGACTCGGACTCGATCATTATGACTCGGACTCGAACATGGTGACTCTTGACTCGAGTCACATATTTCCAAAAAAGAAAAAATATATATATAATCGTGCGCTTAATGCAGGATTCTTTAGGGAAAAGCACAGAACAACGCGTGAATATGTACACTACCCCCACCAGGCCGGCGAAGAGCGCACGAGCACGTCATCATTTCACACATTGAGTGTACGAAACTATAGCAGATTCAGTTTCATTTTGGTGAACAAGTGACTCGTGACTCGGACTCGGACTCGAGGAAAGTGACTCGTGACTCGGACTCGAAGCTAATGCCTCGAGACTCGGACTCGGACTCGAGGCTAATGACTCGAGACTTGGACTCGGACTCGAACTCGGACTCGAGGCTAGTGACTCGGACTCGGACTCGAGGCTAATGAGTCGAGACTCGGACTCAGACTCGATATTGGTGACTCGACTACAACACTGCCAAGAGGACATTTGTGAGAGAATTCTGCCATTAAGGCTATTAAAAATTTTGTTGTTGGGTTATCAACCTGATTGAACCTGCATGGGATGAGCTGACCAATAAATCTGCATATCTCCCAAAGAGCCCCAGAAGTGCAGGGGCTCAGGGGGCACTTCAGGCAGAGTGGGGCACCCTGCCCCAGTGGCTCTCATGGGGACTGGTGCAGTCATCTTTGCCACAAGAGGTGTTCATATACGTTACTGACCGATAAAATGTTACATCTCTCAGCCTCCTTAATCTTTTAGTCAGAGCAAATTTGCATTTTTGTAAAGAAACGTATATTTATTGGAATACCTAGACGAGATATGACATTAAACTTACAATTTTTGCAGTCTTTGCAATCCTTCAAATGTACCAGCCTCAAGAGAATGTAGTCTGTTATTAGAAACCGACCTATATTAAAAAATAAAAAAATTAAAATTCCACCAGGGTATAAATTATTTATTTTATGATTTATTTTAAATTCTCGATTCCATGGGTTTTCCAGAAAACCCTATGCACGTGTGCAGCTGTTTCTCTTCCATTTCTTTAACTGAGCATTTCTTCATCGTCTTCTCTTCACAGGTTTCTTCAGGCTTACGAGCTACAGTGCCATGGAAAATTTTGGTTTTAATAATCATCATAAAAACAGAACAATGTTTTACCACTAAACAATGCATCCATAATACAAAAAAGCAGGACAACTAAAGTCTCTAATTTTCTAAACTGGAAAAAACAAAAAAGATCCGGTTGAAGGAACACACCGGCTTTGTTGAGCTCGAAATAGACTAAATAGATCCTGAAAAGAAACCATCAAATTTTGCCGTTTTTTAGCATTTAAAAAAAAAATTCAAGGTCACATGATTTATCCGAACTTGATTTCTTGTCCAACTGTAGACTAGTTTGTTCCATGCATGCCATGCTGTGGAAACCAGCGCAAAGTGCGAGTTGCTTTTGTCAATCGCGGTTGAAAAATGTCCTACGAAAACTATGTACAGACTGTATTTTCCAATTTGTAGACAAATCTGCCAACAGGTTTCATAAGAAGGGTTTCTGGGTGTTAATATGGACGAGAGAATCTCAGATTTTTGTGTCTTTGTGGCGATAACAAAATAATATCCGAAGAAAAAAACACTAATTGCGGGCATTGAAGAAACCAACTAGTTGTTTGCTCGAGTCAGTGCTGACCTTGGGAGGATCAAGGTGTAATGAGTCGGGGAAAACAAGGAAACAATGTTAAACACGTGTCGACCTGTGTAAGCTCATCAAATGCCACCTTTATTTACAAACACATGATACATAATGACAGCGCCGAACGGCTGGTAAAGCGTATAGCCCAACATTTGGCTTCTTTTGTTAATTTTAAACATTTTTAGTTAATTACGTGACATTTTGATTTTCGTGACATTTGTTTTTTTCACAACGACCATCGAAAAATTATTGTCAATGATGCTAGATCGCTACATGATGTAAACAGTAAGCCTGTGTGTTCCTTTAAATAAAACTCACAATGAGTAGAGATTTCTTTGTCCACTGAACATTCCTGGCTCCAAAACCTCTATCGTGTTTCCTGAAATGTCCCTGAATCAAGGAAAGTAGAAAAAGAGAAATGTTCCGAAATAAATATTTGAAAAGTGGCTGGAAATCTACTTGGGATTCGAACCCAAGACATCTTAACTCCTGTAACACAGAAGTCTTTGGTGTGAATCATTGCCACAAGAAGGCTTGGGTGACTCCAGCATTTTCACAATTGCACAGGCACTGCGCGATCAAGAGAGCACGAAGCGTATCTCAACGGGAGATTACAGGTAGCGCAGACGCACTGATCATGCCCGACACGTACTATGGGGAACAAGACAAAGATGGACGCACCGTGATAAAGGTCTATTGTACAAACTATATACGCCTAAATCGTAAATGTTGGCATCTCTGAATATGTGTGTTTGTGTGATTCCCTGGTTTTACACAAATGTCAATGAGTTTGGGAAATCTGGATGCAGTGAAAAGCTCCACCAGGATTCGAACCCCGGATCTTCTGCCTAGGGTGCAGACACCCTAGGCTACCGATTGAGCTATGAAGTCAACTAGTGGTCTAGAATCACAGTTGTGCAGTTGTTCCTCATTGATTGGGATTGGTTATCACGTGAGCTTAGCAAGCCCTACAGAGGGACCACCCCTCCCAGAGATCATCTAAGATTCGCCCCAAACCCCTGCCCGGTTTGCCCCAATTTTTAAGAATGAATAAGTGATCATTTTTAGAGATTTCTGAATAAAAAACTTATAACAACTGAAAACCTGTGGGAACTGTACTGACTGTGAGAATTAGAGATCAAATACTTACAATTCATACAAGAATCGAAATCGCTCCAGTCGTAAATACAACACATCCTCTAATGTTGCGCTGGGTGTTAGGACTTGACGACGTTGTCTCGTTGTGGTGATAGCGTTTCGCACGACTCTGGGTGCGAAAAGAAAACAACATGAAATAAAGCATCGGTCGACGTGATGTTAAATGGATGTAATTTTCCCATACACAACATAGTATATGCACTAAAGTGTGTTTCCCAAGAGAATACTATAAACTCATAATGTGCTCTGTTGGACTCGAATCCACGACCTGCGTACTAGGCAGACGTCCTAACCACTCAACCACCGAGCATGCTGGTGCCGGGGGGAAAAAAACATGATTGTAAGTTGCTTTTCAAGTTAATATTTTTTTCAAAATTTAAATTTTGGATCTGAACTGAAGTTTGTTGAATACAGTGAACTTGTGGATAACAAGGCACTGATCGACCAATCACTTTGGAATCGCTATCAAGACTGTTCCGCTTCAGTGATTTCGTCCAGGTCCAAGTCGACCTGTTTAAACAAGTGATCAAAACAGTGTTGCCATTATTATCGCTGCCATCAGGGAATCACCAGAACCATTTCGCTTAAACTAGGTTGCTGCCCGGCCATAGTGCACATGTCCACCCTGCAGGGTACTCATGGCACTGTTGCCATTATTACCGCTGCCATCAGGAAATCACCAGAACCTTTTCGCTTCAACTAGGTAGCTACCTGGCCAAGGCGCACAACCCTGTCAGCAGTTAGATTGTGGCATTCCCCCTAACAGCTCCCCAAATATCACTTGGGTTAATGACGCAATTGAGATTAAGTGTCTTGCCCACGGACACAAACATAGCGAGGCTCGAACTCACAACCTCTGGGTTGCATGGTCGTATACCGACTAACCCACCTTTAGAAAACTTTCGGGTAATCTGAAACTATATAATTTAAAATGCCAATTAATCACTTCATTATTTTTGTAAATAAATACTTTTATTCTTTTTTCTGTAAAGTTTATTTGGAGTTTTTGAAGATAACTTACAAATATTTTGGTATGCATTTATTAGCGTGTACAGACACTCTTGAAATGTGTTTAAAAATCCACTGACCCATTTATGTACAAATGCTAAATTTGGAAATTATTTCTAAGATTAAATTCTTACAATCGTAAAATCAACTCACAGACTTCGTAGGGAGTCTGGTAAACTGACTGCTGCAGTCTGATCCCAATGGGTGTTGTTGCAAGTAAAAGAAAGACCAGTGCATAGGCACCCAACTGGACAATGCACATCTGTGAGGGAAAATAAAAAGTTGATAAAAGTTAATGGTCTCATTTTAGGGGCTGACTCAAGTTTTTAATATTTTCAGTTCTACTGAGGGTAGTTTTTTTTAAGACCCCCTCACCCCGAAATACTACTTATCATTTTTTGTCACTACTGTGAAATGTCCTACGTGGCCCTTGACCCTCCTCCCCCTTCCTACGCTTTATAGAACCGTAACAATTTTGACAACTTTGGACGGCCTGTTAATTGCACAGTATATGTGAAAAACAAATCAAAATTGGTTTGGGATTTTTATATTTTTAGGTAGACTAGGGATAAAACAAAAATCACACTATTTTGTAAAAAAATTAGGTATAATGTAAACAATAACTGTGTATACATATCAAAAGAGGGATATGCTTGACTGCATTTAGTGCCGTTCTTAATTTTGGCATTCCTAAAGAAATGTCACCTGGGATCTATTTCACAAAAGTTACAGTTCAATGCGTCCTAATTCCTGTACCAACGTCGATTCCAAGATAAGAAGAGTGACCCTTCCTAAGATGCATCTTAGCACTTTGTGAAATTGGCCCCTGGTCATGTAATTAAATCAAGTAACAGGTCTCGCCAGTTAGTACAAATTATCAACTAACCACTGAGACCTGGGATCAATTTCACAAAAGTTAAGACGAGTTCAATGCGTCCTAATTCCCAATCCAACGTCCCAAGATAAGAGTGACCCTTCCTAAGACGCGTCTTAGCGCTTTGTGAAATTGGCCCCTGGTTATGTGTTTAAATCAAGTAACAGGTCTCGCCAGTTAGTACAAATTATCACCTAACTACTGAGACCTGGGATCGATTTCACAAAAGTTAAGACGAGTTCAATGCATCCTAATTCCCTTACCAATGTCCCAAGATAAGAAGAGTGACCCTTCCTGAGACACGTCATAGCGCTTTGTGAAATCAGCCCCTGGTCCATATGGAGTATTTAGTCAATATAAAGTTGTAACTTACCACAGAATAACTCGTCATCCCCTTGTGTGCACTCTTTGATGCCATTGCAGACCTGCTTGTTAGTTACGCAGACGCGGCAATTGTGGCACTTATAAGCACCATCAGGGCAGACAAATGTGTCTGGAGGACAACAAAGAGATTTCTAAAATTGATTTCTAAAATTCTGTTTTCCACTTTAAATTGACTGTACTGGGTACCACCTATTTCAACTGTCACCATCTCATAGGCGCTATAGATCCCTAGCTGTGCATTCTGAACTGTGCGAGCAATCTCTAGCGACCTGGCCCAGTGAGCGAGTAAATCCTTTCTAGTCGTAACTTGCCTCATGACGTCTCGTAACTGTTTTGAAATTCGGAAAGGGTATTTTTCATAATTTTAAAACATTTTAGAGGAATAGTGCCCCCCTGGAAAAATGTGTGCACCCCCAGGTGCCCCCTCAGATGTGTCACCATAGTTACACTGCTGCGTCACATTTACGGGTGTTTCCCACTCACAGCAATTGCATATGCGTTGTTACAAAATAGGGTAAAAAATGTGTCAAATATTTAAATTTATGAACACTTCCTATAATTGATAATTTCAGCATGAATAAAAGATATGTGTACAATGGAAATTAAAACAAATTTTTTGCCCAAATCTGTGGTTCCATAACTTACCACATGACAACTCATCTTCCCCATTCGGACAGTCTGTTATATTGTCACAGCGCCGATGTAAGGGAATACAGTATGAACGTGGACACTTGTAGGTGAAATTACTGCATGTGAAATCCTCTAAAATTATAAACAGATAATAAATGATTGGGAAACTTTTAAAAACTGGAACAACAGCATTATAGAACTAAAGAATAATGTTAATAAACTACCTTGTAGAAATTCTTCAGAAAACCTAAAAAATCCATGCATGGTTTCTGTGTTGAATGAATGGTAAACAAGTTGCCTGCAGACAATTTAAAAAAAATCACCTTCAGTTGGCAATTTCTTCCACAAAGGTAACATTTTACACAGGAATAAAATCATGTGGTGTTTGTTACCATTGCTATCAACACTTTTAGTCAGGTTTTTCTTGTCAACTCGTGAAGTAAAATTTTGGGTAACTGCAAATAATAATAATAATAATAATTACATTTATATAGCGCGCATTCCATATAAATATGTTCATGTGCGCTGAACATTGTAAAACAAAACTAATTACATCATCGTTACTTAATTAAGATTAAAAATCATAAATCAAAGGCAAGTTTAAAAAGATATGTTTTAACTTCGGTTTTGAACTTCTCAAGACTCCTAAGATTTCTGATGTGACCAAATGATATATTGGAGGTTTAAAGATAGTATACATGATTGGTAAACTGTTACAAATAGTTTTATCCTCCTGTGTGATTGAAGATATGCATGATTAAAACCAACCTGAGCAGAAAACAGCTCCGTACTTCGTCCAACATTTGAGAAAACAGTCAAAAAAGGGTTTGCAGTCATTTCGCCCTAAAACCATTTCGCCCTGAACCACGGCCTGTGCACAAAGTGGTTTTGGGGCGAAGTGGCATTTGGGCGATGTACTGTTTGGACGAAGTAATTTGGGGCGAAATGGCACTCGGGCGAAGTGGTTTGAGGCGAAAAAGAACTTGGGCGAAATGGTTTTGGGGCAAATTGAATTTTCGTCTCATGAGACGAAAACTAATTGTTTTACTCATTTCTCAAAGACTATAGCACTTCAGGGGAAGTTTTCTACGGTCATCATGTTTATATTGTGTAAGTTAGGCGTTAATCTGTGAACATTTCTGTTTTTCGAGATTACCAATGATGTATACTGCCTTTAAAACTTACCGCAGAATCGAAGGTGGGTGACGTCACGACATCCGGTCTGGTATCCAAACTCGTCAAAGTCATACATGCACCAGTGCCTCATGTTGGTGCAGGCGCCATTGTTACACTGTAGCTGGTTCTCACTGCATTGTAAGTCTGCCACAGGAGACAAACAAAAATTGGATTTCACTCGGTAAACTTTGATTGAAATAAGTGAATTATTGCGTCAGCACATGCGATGTTAAATGGATGTAATTTACCCCATCATGACATGATGTGCCACTTGTTTGGGTGTCACTGGCCACGCGCGTACACGAACGCGCCAATAGACGTACATGAACACGCGTAACAAATACCCACCAGCGTATTTTTATTAGAAAATGCGCGCTGCAATACGTTCAAATTATTGAGCATGTAGTCAGCTTGTTAAAAATGAAAGTACTTGATCACGATTTAGCCTGAAGAACGACAGTTTTATCTTTCTCGATACAACAGCCATGACGCAACAACATAAAGCAAGGTTAACCAACAGAGGTAATAAGTGCAACCAATGTGCTTTTCTTGCTCTTTTTGCTGGTTAGCACTTGGGCCACGTGGGGGGGGTCATGGCTGTCAAAATGACACCCAAAATGGTGGAAGGCGTGACGTCACCGTAAAGCAATCAATAAACCGAGTGCATTTCCCGAGAACATGTTAAAAACTCATAGCATGCTCGGGTGGGACTCGAACCCACAACAGAAAACATTTATTCTAGTGCTTTTTAAGGGACTGTGAGCCTTATATCCAGAGAGCACTCTAACCAATACATACGCAATAAATAGCCAGTGCTTAGAAAAAGGAGCTTTATTGAACTCCTGCCAATTACGTCATTTTGGGAGTCAAATAATGCCGCGTCGTTATGGAAGCAATGTGCGTGCGCGTTGTGTGTCTCCCATTGGTGAATTAAACCGCGTTACGCCCACCAGAGACACACACAACGCGCACGCATATCGCTTCCACAATGACTCAGCATTATTTGACTCCCAAAATGGCGTATTTGCACGTGTTCGAAGGTGGTCAATATCAGAAATAACTTTGTATGGGAAGCATTAAAACAAGAGTTTCTATGTAAACGTGTGCACAAAGTAGTCTGTATAGACTACTAAAGCGTGATGTCAGCTACCAGGGTAACTGGCTCTAAACATTCACTGGTAATCTGAAACGTCCATTGCTAAAGCACAGGGAAACAGTTTACTGGTTTTAGTGCAGACCCAGTAACCTTGGCAACACACAAAGGGTGACGTTTTCACTTTAGTACTTTGTACAGAAGGGTGTGCGGGTTTCTGTATTCAAATGGGGGACGTTTAACAATAGGAACAATAGCGTCCGCGATTGCCAAAGACGTCCGTGATTTGGAACCATGTACAAAACAAATTACAGCAGTCGCCAAAGAATGTATAAACAAACAAGGAACAATGAGACATCCGCGGTGGATACAAGATGTGTGCACTAATTTTTGGGTTTATATTAATTCAAAGTAAATGTAAAATACAACGTTTTAGTGTTTATGCTAAATGATTGATGCTTTTAAACTTTACCGCATTCAGCTTCGTCTTCTCGTATGAATCCAGGGCAATCCTGCGTCGCGTCACAGATGGCGTGATGCGGAATGCACGAGCTGTCGTAACACTGGTATGCAGACGTGCACGTGTCTGATAATTGGAAAAAGGAAAAAAACACAAACAATCACAGATTTTGTATATTATTTTCAACAGTTTCAACTAAAATATAATGAACCGCAAAAAAAAAACATCGCTTGAATCTGGATAATGAAAGGTTGAAAACATCATATTCAGCTGGGCATTTGGGTGAACTTTGAGTGTAATGGTACAAATTAAGCACACTCAAAATGACAAAGAAAAGCTAGCCGGTGTTGAATGGCCGGTTCGAATCAGTTAGCAACAGGGATTGCAATTAATCAATAATTGATTTAGCTTGCGTCGGGGAGAATGAATGTCAATTAAGGTTTGTTTTTGCCCTTACCCGACGTATATTAGCATTGTATACTCAGTGCTTTCCCCGAGACACTTCATAGCAAAAACAAACCTTTAAAAAAACAAACCCTAATTAACATTCATTCTCCCCGACGCAAGCTAAACCAATTACCGATTTGAAAAAGTGACGTTTCGTTTGCGGTTCAGTATAGATCATATCAACTGTTGTTATTTGAGAAGTGGCGTATCTGCAGACTGTTCTGGGCTGAATTTCGAGATGATGTTTAAGAGTTTCATCTTACCGCAGTTAATCTCGTCCGACCCGTCCGCGCAGTCCACATGCAAGTTGCACTGAGCATGCTCAGGTATGCACTCCTTGTTACTGCATGTAAACTCGGACTCTGAGCACACGGGATACACTGTCCCAAAAAAAAGGAGTTACCAAATATATGACAGACTGTTTTACCTTTTAAATGGAATTTATCAGTCATACACGATACAGTGTACATTATTGATTGCTTTCCGTGACGTAAAACATCCGGGAATGTTTGGTAGTCAACTGTCACGCGCGTACACGTGTGCGCAAATAGATGCACCTGAACACGCGTAAAATATACTCACCAGCGTACTTTCAATCGAAGATGCCGCACACGTGCGTTGCGATACGTTCAAATGATTGAGCATGCACTCAGCTTGTAAAAACAAAAGTGTTTTTACTTGATCACGATTTTTAGCATGAAGAAAATATTTTTATCTTTATCGATACAACAGCCATGACGCAACAACATAAAGCAAGGTTAAGTAACAGAGGTAAGTGCAAACCAATGCGCTTTTCTTGCTTTTTTGGCCGGTAATAACTCGACCCACGTGCATCATGAAAAATGGAAACCAAAATGGTGGATGGAAGGCGTTACGTCACCGGAAAGCAATCAATATCCTAGGTGCTTCAGTGACGGATCCAGCCTCATTAAAATACAGGAATACAATGGATTTCAGGGGGCTGTAGCCCCTGCTTTTTCTTTGTATTCCTGTATTTGAATGAGGCTGGATCCGACACTGTGCTTCCTGTGAACATACTCGAACCTCATAGCGTGCTTGGGTGGGACTTGAACCCACGACCACGTTCTCCTGCATTGCAATGAGACCGAATGGCGGATTCCACTATTTTACAGAAGGCAACTGTAATTATACCCATTTCTTACATCGGTTCATGCAATTTTTAAATGGTCCATGTATTTAAATGAGCGTGTCCAGATCACTTTTGAGCTCTCCGCCCCCATTTTTCCCATGGGTGTTGGGATTTTGATACATGTACCATATAAATTTGTCATATTTTTCTCATTAGGCAAAACAAAATAAATAGTGCGTTTACAGTAACGCCTAAAAAAATCCAGGTAGGTAGGTAGGAAAATAATTTTTTTTTTTTTTTACATTTCAGTTCATGCATTTGCGTGTTGTTTTGCAATGTTTAAAACTCACTATTAACACTATTAACCATGTTCATGTACAAGTGTAGAAAATGTTATGTTCGTTGGAAATTATTGCAAATAGTGCTCATTTAAAATTATCAACTTGAAAATTGGCAATAAAAAGTTTGAGGTCGGCAATTTTGCCTCAAATTCCAGGTAGGTCGGGTTACCGTAAACACACCATTTATTTTGTTTGGCCTTACCATTCTGAAATTTTACGCTCTCTATCTGTATATTTTCAAGGATATCATTAAAAAACCACTGATGTTTTGTAAACTAATTTATCCCGTTCCATAAAGCAGTGCAGTGATTACACCAACCTTCTTGCTTCCACATCCAAATTGGAGATTGCAAATGTCCTGTTTTCTTCCCATGGATAGTATTTTGGGGAGGTATTTTTATATGATTGTTAGGTTAGAACGAAATTCATTTTTTTGGAAAAATCTGGTCACGCTCCCTTAACCAAAAGCCAAATCCTGCCCTGGTTTCTTACCACAATCCTCCTCATCCGATCCGTCCAGACATTGATGAATGAAATCACAGAGAAATGAAACGGAGACACAGCCGCCCCTCCTACAGGGGAAAAACCCGGCATCGCAGGTACTTGATGTATCTATAGTGTTGGAAATATCAAGGCAAAACAGTCATTACTTAAGAATTATATCAGAGATGACAATGACCCCGTTCTCACTGGAGAAATCGCTTCATTCAATGAAGATTAATTAATCATCGTTAGTTAATGAAGCGTGCGTTCATATATCACTTAACGAAGAGCGAACAAAGAGCGACCGTTAACTAAGATCAAATGAAGCCGTGGGAGCTCGTACATGTGCGTCGCGCACCAAGCACTGAGCTTAAAGCGTCTAGACGCGCTGTGTAGTTTCCCAGCGGCGTGTCAAAAACAACTCTTGCTAGGCACTCGACGCACAACGCGCTTGTGCAACAGGCCTGCCAAATGACTTCGTCGAACGAAGGGAGCCGTTCACATTACAAATTTGCTTCGTCGAATGAAGTGATCTCTTCATTGAATGAAGCGATTCTAATTAATGTCGAATAAAGAGGCGATGCGTTCACATAAGGAAATCTCTTCGTCGAATCACCGTCGAACGAGGCAATTTCTGTAGTGAGAATGGGGTCATTGTCAATTAGGCTTTTGCGTGTAACACTTAATGGCTGGTGCCTCGAATCCTTCACTTTCAAATAGAGGTGCAGTTTAGTAAGTCCACGTACTATGCTGTTGTTGCTACGTGGTGCATGCCATTGCCTAGCAACCAACAGTCTGGTTGCTTTATGCCATTCTCCCCTACCGTGAACACGGTATTGATTCTGTACTCCACACCTGCCGTGTGCACCACATAGCAACAAAAATTTAGTCTGGTCAAGTGGATACTAGGTGTGCATGTGAAAGGAAGTATGTCAGGACACCATACGATATTCATGCGAAACACGCAAAAGCCTAATTAAAAAGTCTGAAAATGACAAAATGTCATTCAATATACTAATACTGTCTTTCTCTCAGATTCAAATAGTCTGATTTCAGATAAAAGTCTGACAAATCTCATGTCTGCACGATTGTCTGGCAAGATTAGGGCTAAACTTCGGATGAGAGAAATATTGTAAGGGCCTCATCGGAATTCGAACCCAAGACCTCGGACTCACAAGGCAGATGCTCTACCAGCTGAGCTATAAGGCACAGTTGGTATACTCCCTCAGGTTTTCCCTATGGACCCAATTCTTCTCTCGGTGTTGCATGGCGGCGCAACTGGGCAAAGTAACGAACACAACATCTGGTATGGTGTCTAATCACCATTGAAATGAAACAACCAAACTTGGGATAAGAGAAAAATCGTAAGGGCCTAAAAACCTTAACCAAACAAATTGGTAGGAATACGTGTTAATGACCTAGGGACTGTCGGGATGAATCAACTCGACCAATCATCCCACCAAAAATAAACTCCTCAAAAAAAGTTCGGAAAGTCAAGTTTGACTGACGATTTCTCTCTTGTTCATTTTCCTTGAATTTGGTATCATTGGAAAGCCCTGTTATTCCTTTTTACAGTGATGTGTCAATTGTTATGATTAATCAATTGGGGGATGTGCAGTATAGCGGAATACAGGGGTGGGTGGAAAGTGAAATGTCACAAAATTCACTATTGTCATACAGTGCATTCCCCTTTTGCTTGGAGGATGGGAATGTTGTCAATGCACTTTTTGACAATAGCAATGCATTTTGTGACATTTCACTTTACACCCGCCCCCATATTCAGCTGTGCTGCACATCCCCTAATTGCTTAATCATAACAAATGACACATCATCGTAAAGAAGAATAACAGGGCTTTCCAATAATATATAATTCAAGGAAAATTATTTTGCAACAAGAGAGAAATCGTCAGTGAAACTTGACTTTCCAAACTTTTTTTTAGGAGTTTCTTAGGGAGGGGGGATAATTAATATGTTTTGCATATTTTTAAACAGTTATACTAACATGTAGATGTTAATACCACATTCCAGCACTGTACATTCACTGTTTAAAATGTTTCGGTTTAAAAAAGCTAGTAATTTTTGATACAAAAACACAGATTTGAGCTATTCTGAGGTGAAAAATGTGCGAAAAAAATTAGGTATTAGGATTGTGCTTACTACGTCAATTTGGGGGTCAAATAATGCCACGTCATTGTTGAAGCGCTGTGCGTGGGTGGTGTGTGCGTCTCTGGCACGCCTAACTCGCTGTACTAAGATTCCCATTGGCAAAATGAACCGTGTTACGCTCGCCATAAATAATTTGACCCCCAAATGACGTATGGGTAATTCCCTAAATTAGGGGTCCAAAAGTGTGACATGCTTTTTAAGATTTCCAAGTGTTTTTAATGATTGAAAGTAGTTTCCCAGTAAAAAATAATTATTGTTTTTTTTTCAACAAATGCCACTTAAATTTAATGTTTGTGTGTAGATATGGCACCAAGGTTTAAATGAAAACTCATTCTACAGCCAATTTTCATTGGCGTATGTAACCCGAGACACCAAACTCCTATTCAATACCATGGAACGAATTATAAGCCTTTATGGTCTTTTGTTTTGAATATTTTTCAGGAATCAGAGAACAAAATATTCAAGAAAATGATGCTGCCTCCTAAAATCACATGCCACAGTCCATTACTGAGAATTTGTGATCACGAGTGGTGATTTTTGAAGCAGAGAGTGTCGTGCGTAACTGGGACACCAAACATTTTGGACCCCTAATTTTGGGAATTACCCGTATACCGGTACGCAAGGGGTCAATTAGGGTAGGCATGATTTTCCAAATAAACAGATATGTTCTGCATGATTTTTAGGTTATTTTTGCCTTACATACTTCAACACTGTTTTTATAATTCTAATCCACACCTACAACCACACAAGTCTGGGATAAAAAAACATAACTTTTAATTGTGTATGGCTTAAAGGCCCTATGTATCATTTGCAAGACAAAACTTTTTAGAGATTCGTGGAATATGAGTGTAACATATCTAACGAAGAATGTTGATAAACTAGCCTGAAGAAATGTTAGCTACTTAGATGCATCAATGCTTCAGAAAACCTTGAAAATCTATATATGGATTTTGTGTACAAGTGAATAGTAAAAGAGTCCTGTGCACGGGACTGTTTTAGAAAACCACCTTCGGTTGTCAATTTCAAGCATGAAATACCATTTTGGACGAAAATAAATTCATGTGGTGTTTGTTACCATTGCTATCAACACTTTGAGTAAGGTTTTTCTTGTCAACTCATGAAAAACAAAATTTGATCATTGCAAATGATACAATGGGCCTTTAAGTACATGTGTAAGTGTTGGAGAATTCTGCTTAATGTACAGAATTACACTAATACTCTGTGATATTTACATAGTGTAAAACAGAATCGCCAACTAAAAAAGCATTTTAATATTTGTGCCAATAACGAGTGCAACATGTGAGTTCTTGAAATCAGCTCAAGTAAATACTCGTGAGTCACAAGTGTCACCATGTCAGAGTTGTAGTTGAGTAGTTTTTGAGTACCAAGTAATTTTCTTTCATACCGATTAATCAAAATTTAAAATGTTCTTTTCTAATTAAGTTGGCGTCAAAATTTTCACACAAATTTGTTTCATGGTCTCTACATTAAAAAAGCTCTCAGATTAAGTGCATTCTTATTTCAATCAAAAAGTGGAAATTTTTTTCCACGTTTCATTAGATGTAAAAATAGTTTAAAAGGACTCTCCAAAGTACAGTACTTTCTTTATTTCCACGGCCTGAGGTATTTTAAAGGGGCTGTGTCACGGTTTGAGCATGCGCCAAATCCTTTCAATTTTTGACATACGTTCACGTTCAGACGAATGTAGTGCAATTTCGTTACACAACGCCATTGGTTCGTGTGCATCAATGTACATCGTGTACTTAGCATGTGCTGCATGAGCAGTATGTGTTCGTTCATGAGTGTTTACAATACGCAAATCCAACTACATAGTACATCGTGTTGCGCGCCTTCGTTCGATTTGGCATTGCGCGCGCACGCGATCAATGTCTGGGAAAAAATGGGTACAGCAGCGGCGCCCACGGTGTCTTTCCATCGACAGAAGATATGCTGTAAAATTGCTGTCAGGATCAAATAAGCATGTACCAGTTTGGGTGGAAATCAAGGTTGAACTAATTACTGTATCCAACCATGTTATCATTCGATGTCTTTTCTGTCATGTTTTGTCAAATTTTTGATGGAATGAAAAAACTCTTTCGAATGACGGCCGCACACCCGTTGATATTGATGTTTGACGGCTTAAAAACACGGCAAACAGCGCCATTTCAAGTAAAAAGTAATGCATCAGGACAACCTTGGCGTTTAAAAGTACACCACTGTCAAAATTACTAAAGAATTATAAGGGATGGCAACAGGATATGCGAAACCCAGCGACAAATTTTGAAAAAGTAAGCCCAACTTTTTCAATATTTGCTGCGCATGCCCAAACCGTAACACAGCCCCTTTAAAACTTAAAATGATTATTGGTACATCAGTTCTAATACAAATAATTTGGGATTCTCAGTGTGATGTTAAATTATGTTAGACAACATTTTCTTTCATGTATTAGAAAAGTACCCGACTACAACTTTGCACTATGTGAAATACAACCAACCCGTACCCAATTCAACCATATTCAAAACAAAATAAACATAAACCAAAAAAAGGGGAACAATTGTAACAGAAATTAAACAAAAATAAAATTATGAATGTGTGATAATTTTTAGGGATTATGACTCAGGGACCACAGGGGTGAATAAATTCGATACAAATGTGGACAAATGTCCATGACGTTAAAGGAACACACCGGCTTACTGTTTACATAATGTAGCGATCTAGCATCCTTGACAATCATTTTTCGATGGTCGTTGTGAAAAATAAATATCAAAATGTCACGTAATTAACTAGAAATGTTTAAAATTAACAAAGGAGGCCAATTATTGGACTATACGCTTTACCAGCCGCTTGGCGCTGTACTATAAATTTTGTTTTTTTTGAAAAATGCTCAAAAACAGCAAAATTTGATGGTTTCTTTTCAGGATCTATTTAGTTTATTTCGGAAAGACTCTCAGAATCATGTATGGGTCTATTTCGAGCCCAAAATAGCCCAACGAAGCCAGTGTGTTCCTTTAAGCAGGTTTGAATCCCGGTGGAGCCAAGTTGCTTTTGGACATTTGTCCACATTTGTATCAAAAATAAAATTAATTTTACAAAACGCACAAAACAACACCCAGCAACAAAGATAGAAAACAAAACTCACTCAAGCTTAAAGATGCACCTGCAAAATAGGTTAATTTTGGCAAGTTCCGCATTAATTAATTATAACAAAAATTAAATTCCCTTGATAAACAAGAAAATTATAGTAATATTTACAAGAGGCAGTTGATATTTAGAATGACAGTAATAAGTGCTGTCATGAAAATGAGTCTTTCCACAGTAAAGGGGGCATTTTGGCAACATACCATATTTTCAAGAAAATACCTTTGTCTGGTCTCAAAATAAAAGAAAGTTTTAGTTGTTCTGAAGAGATAACTTAGGCTCAAAAAGGGTTACAAATAGTGTGACAACGTGCCTTTCTAAAAACCCTGTGTACAAATTCCAATATACGCTGCTCGTAACCGGGGCGAACTAAAATGTAACACAAGTGTCCGTCCTGGTTTCGAGCATATATTGGAAATTAGTTTTTTTGAAGAGTACATCAAATAAACTGCACACTTTACAAACTGATATACATGTAGCGATACTGCAGCAAGAAACCACCTTGCAAGGTATATGAGTCTTTCCACGGCAAAGGGGGCATTTTGGCAACACAGACCATATTTTCCAGAAAATACCTTTGTCTGGTCTCAAAATAAAAGAAATAAGTTTCAGTTGTTCTGAAGAGATAACTTAGCCCAAAAAAAGGTTACAAATAGTGTGACAACATGCCTTTCTAAAAACCCTGTGTACAAATTTCCGATATGCGCTTGTAACCGGGACGGCCTAAAAGTGTCCGTCCTGGTTACGAGCGTATATTTGAAATTGTGTTTTGCCGGGATGACGTTCGACCAGTAGTTGACTCTAGTCGGGAATCAAACTCGAACTAGTTTGAACATCGCATTTTAAGAAAACTGAGTTAGTTTTTTGGAAGAGTACACCAAATAAATTGCACACTTCACAAACTGTTATACATGTAGCGACAGCAAGAAACCTTTCCACAGTAAAGGGGGCAATTTTGGCAACACAGACCATATTTTCCAGAAAATACCTTTGTCTGGTCTCAAAATTAAAGAAATAAGTTTCAGTTCAAAAGGGGTTACAAATAGTGTGACAACATGCCTTTCTAAAAACCCTGTATACAAATTTCCAATATACGCTCGTAACCGGGACAGACACATTTCAGGCCGTCCCGGTTACGAGCATATATTGGAAATTTGTACACAGGGTTTTTAGAAAGGCATTTTGTCACACTATTTGTAACCCTTCTCGGGCCTAAGTTCAACTGAACAACTGAAACTTATTTCTTTTATTTTGAGACCAGACAAAGGTATTTCCTCGAAAATATGGTCTGTGTTGCCAAAATGCCCCCTTTACTGTGGAAAGACCCATATACATGTAGCGGCAGCAAGATACATTTTCTGTGGAGCATCCAGTTTATTTGGTACAAAACACAGACCCTAGAGGCACCTATGGAGCCTATGCATGCTGAATACATACCCTTACATGCCTTAACTCTAACATTGTATCTAAATGATATTGTATCTAAATGATATTGTATCTAAATGATATTGTATCTAAAATGACATATTGTATCAAATTGTAATAATTATTCAAATATTCATACCTTCTGTACATGTTGCTTCATCACTTAAATCCTTGCAGTCCATCATGTCATTGCATACATACACTTTATGGATACACTCCCCGCTGCCACAATGGAACATTCCATCAGTACATTGTTGTGTAACGTCTAGGGCGAGTCCAAAATACGAAAAGGGGGTGAAAATCCATTCATACATGGGTCTTTCTATAAATTAGGGGCCCAAAAGTGTGACATTTAGTGTCCCCGTTACACCTGATATATGTTATTTTTCATACAAAAATCATTAAAATGGCTTTTAAACCATTTTGTATAAATTGTACTTTATTTACTAACTATTTGAGATATTTAAAGTATTTAAAGAATGTGTGCTGAATTTACAAAAACAAGATGTAAAATGTAACGGGGGACACCAACATTGGACCCCTAATTTATAGAAAGACCCACATTATAAGATTGTAATAATAATATATATCATGGACTTATATCCTGCACTTATCTAAAATGATCAAGGTGCCTACACTATTATTAATTAATTTATTTAATTAATTAAATATACAATTTCAGCTCCCTGGGGAGTATACAGCCCCGGCTGCCTATCAAGCACTCAATGGCTAATCAAACACATCAACATTCACTACCCAGGTACCCATTTTACACCTGGGTGGAGAGAAACAATGCGTGGCAAAGTACCTTGCTCAAGGGCACATGAACCTGGATGGACTGGGATTCGAACCTGCAACTTTTAGGAGCAAGGTTTTGAATATTAATTGTGGTTTGTTTTGCCTAACCCACGACTTCCTGTATACTCGGCAGATGCCTTAACCACTCAACCACCGGTGTTGAATAGCTGGTTTCTCATAGTGTCTCGAGGAAGCACCAAGTATACAGTGGTAATCAAATTATGTTGGGTAGCTGGGCAAAAACAAACCCTAATTGCGACCTGTCACGACGAAATAAGCATAGTCGCACTCCGCTATTTCTTATAACGACGGTTCAAAGTAAAAAATTTAAGGGGAAGGTAAATTTTAGGGTTTTGTAATATTTGGAAAGAGTAACTCTTATTCCATTTGATTCTAAATTTTTAGCGTCATCCAACAATTAAAAACATCGTTTTCAGACCAATTTTTATGCTAGCTTTCTTCATACCTCGTAAGAAATTTGTTTGAAAATTTGTAGGATTTGTTTGAACACTACCACTTCTCCAAGCTGTGTTGCGTTGGGGGAATAGTTTTACCTTATGTACATTATATAGCATTGGAAAGCTCTTTTTCTGCTAAATTCAAAAATACCAAAATCCAATTTATGAAAATTCTAACTTTTAGCTCATTTTGTGGTGACAGGTCACATATAATTACCTGTTGGCTGCTGGTAGCAGACTGCGGCAGTAACTGGAGAATGGCACGCGATCAGCCCACCTGGTACCCACGTTCCGTCAGTAAACCGAACGCCTTCGCACCGGTCGCGCATCATTCCCCCTGCCGGGCCGACACCTACGAGTGCCCCCTCTTGTTGTAGCGCGGTTGTTGTCCACACGTGAGTAAGTAGGTATAAGATGGACACCAGTAGTTCCGGCGTGACTTGGATGTCGGTGTCGCAATCTGGCGTCTCTGTTGGGTCTCGGAAGCCATTTTGCGTCGGGACGAGCCGTGCGCATATACTGCCGGCAAGCGAATAACTTTCATTGCATTCTGCAGAACACACAATATGATATGCGGTAGTCTCATAAATACATATTGGGTTTTTTTTTAACAGTATGTTTAAAAAATAAATACAAAACTTTCTCTGTAAAAAAAAATTTCACCAATGAAAATTGGTCGCTAGTGAAACTTGCTGAATGACAAAAAATTGCTAAAGCCCGGCGCAAACAAATTTGTTTCCCCATCACCCCCACCCCCCCCCCTCACCCTCACACCCCCCACCCTCACACCCCCCACCCCACCCCCCTCACCCCCCACCCTCACACCCCCCCCCCCAACCCCCCCTCACCCCTCACCCCCCACCCCCCCCCCCCCCCCCCCACTCACCCCCCACCCACCCCCCCAACCCCCCCAACCCCCCTCACCCCCCACACTCCCCCCCCCATTTCCTGTTTCAGTGTATCCATCCCTCAAACAGAAATGCCACACAACGAAACAAAAGCGCCACCAGCGGGCGACAATAAAGCAGTACAGTCACATGATATCTTAATACCACATGATCCGGAATACGATCGATGATTGGTCATCGCTAAGTCGTCGTTTCTCCAGTATCGAAACAAGTACCACAGACAGTCAACTGAAACGTCTGTTTCGATGAAAACATGTTTCGCGGAACAAGCACTGTTGTTTCACATAACGGTGTTTTCTGTTTTGGGGTAAAGCAGACGAATGCCAAAGTCACGAGAAAAACGTTTTGGTTCGTGTTTCATGTTTTTTGCCTCCCGTTTGCGCCGGGCTTTATTAGCAATTTTTAAACCAGTACATCCAAACTTTTAGAAAATTAAATATCTGTAAGGAAAAACTAAAATATAACAACATTAATCTGTTCGTATTACCGTTAGTTTGCAGCTCGCCAACAGTTTGTGAAACGGTAAATTCGGTTCCATCTACTTGAAGAAAATGGCAAGAAAAAACAGAAACATTGTATAATTTTTGGAAATGTTTTACCAAGAGAAAAGAGAAAAACAACTTGAGGGAAAACAAGTAGAGCACCTGCCCAGTGTGTCAGAGGTCTTGGGTTCGAATCTTGATGAAGACTTGTTTTTATTGTTATTTTATTTCTAAAATATTGCCTTCACTACTTAGCTCAGTTGGAATTTTGTTCTCCAATTGTCCACATTTTCAGAACTCTGAGCCCTTTATATACATTGATAAATTCTGCACCTGAATTAACAAATGGGGTCAACAGATGTGACCGTGTTTACACTGGTCCCGAGCTCGGGATCGAGATTGATCCCCTGATAAGAATACGTCAGTGTTAACCGCAATGATCCTGAGTGCCACGTTTACATTCTGTAGTTGATCTTGAGTGCGGTGCCAGAAGTTGCAGTCAAAGGTCATGCTCTATGTGTGTATGTACTGATCAATGTGTGTATGCGCTTGTTCTCCCAAAGAATCGTGGACGTTTTAGGGAGGTCTAACAAAGAGAACAATATCATCCGCGATTGGCAAGCGAACGTCCGCGATTCGCTCCTGTACAAAACCAACGAGAGTAAGGAAAAATAGACTATGTCCAAACAAAAGAGGAACAAAGGGACGTCCGTGATTGTATGTGGATTCGCACCTGGGTGTACAAGGCCACTTGAATTTTGCGGGCTTTTCCACCGCTACGGCTGGAGAGGATGCGGCAGGATGCAGTAAAGATTAATTGCTTATCTAACCGCAAACTGATCCCGAGCTCAGGATCGAACCCTCCGCCAACACGAGACCAAAATCTCTGGGTCTGATCCGGGGCCAATTTGGTCCCGAGAACGTTTACTCTCAGTTTGTGATCCGGGGCTGATCCCGAGCTCGGGATTAAATTTAAACAGGCTGTCAGAATCCTTATTTTTAATCTTTCATACCCGATTTCTTGGCCGGTTTCTTGCAAATAAACTGCTTAGCAGCTGGTAATGAGCAAGGAATATCATTCCAGTTCTGTGTGGAGTGTAAGCTCTGCATTATGATGACGGAGCAGTCCTCCAAAAGACCTCCGTCTGGTTGGGTGTTACCATCGCTGTATCAAATCATAAAAAAACCATCTTAAAATTCTGACTGAGTTGATCGTAAGTCCTCATCAAATTTCCCCCACAAATTATTGAGTCTTCATATACCGGTACATCTTAAATTACTGTGAAATCGTTCAGTTTATTAAACGGAACAAAACAAATTAAATTAAATACGTGTCTTTACGGTTCCCCACAATTCACTGCGCGTGGTGCATGGCGCAGTGCATAATGGTACATGTATAAAAATCTAGTACGCTGGCAGAATCTTGTACGTATGATTATACACAAGTGAATGGGTTTCCCCTGGCTGCTTCAAACTCGTAAAACACAGTGAATTTGTGTTTTTGACTCAAAATGTTAACTGGTAATATAGAGCACGTTAAGCAAAAGGTCCGCGGTTCGAATCCCGGTGGAGCCAAGTTGCTTTTCACTGCATCCAGATTTCCCGAACTCATATGGACGTCTGTCCACATTTGTATCGAATTCATTCACCCCGGCGTCCCCGACTCACTACCCATGACTGGCGACGCCACGCACGCTCGGCTTCACGCAATACTGTAACCACAGATTTTCTACAGTTATCTCCAAAATTCCACCCCTAGACGCCCATATAACCCCAAAACAGATATACAGTAGGTTGAATCAGTATATGAGTTCTATATTTATACTAGTTAATATTTTGAGTCAAAAACACAAATTCACCGCGTTTTACGAGTTTGAAGCAGCCAAGAACTCCGGAAACCCATTGACTTGTGTACAATCATACGTACGAGATTCTGCCAGCGTACTAGATTTGTATACCATCTTGCACTGCGCCATGTACCCCACGCAGTGAAATGTGGGGGAACTGTAAAGGCACAAGTTAAAATAGCACAAATAAGTTTGTTTTTTTTGTTAACTTTTGCAAAAATTGTAAATAGGCACACATTACCCCATTTTGCCTTTTTTTTAACTCGATACAAATGTGGGCAAATGTCTATGAGTTTTTAAAAGTATTTTTGCATACTAACAGTGAAAGGGTTAAGAGCATGTAATCAGACAATAATTACCTATCAACTAGCCAGTCAGCGTAACTAAGCGGTCGTCCATCTAGCCAGCGGAAATGGCCCTCTTCCCTGATGTCCATTAATCCTGATAAAAAAAAACAGCAGACAAACTATCTTTTATAGGAGAGCCACAATTTATAGTTCCGACCTGTTAATTAAGCCGAACCCGCCGACCAATCACAACAGAGCTAGCAGACATCGCCCACATAGGTCAAAGTGCATTGCATCACAACAACACAACAACATACAGTTGGTACAGTGTTGTATGCAGTGATCCGGGTGAATTTGTGGTTTCAAGGCCGGACGATTCGCTGTTTAAAGGTAAGAAAGCATGTATTTCATGATGATATGACATCCCTGTATTACTGGCCCTTTACTCAGTGTGTTCTAAGATAACTGTCGACCCTGAAACATGAATACCTTTGAGTTTTCTCCAATGAATCTGTGTTTTCCGTTGAAAGTCCCATTGCTTTGTGCATTGTGTGTCGCCATTTTGATGATAGCGTGTGAGGCATAGCAACAATATCCAAGGGGGCTGAGTTAACTGGGCAAAATCAGAACTATGCATTGATAGGTGCAGCCACAACACAGTCATCGAAGTACAGGGTTGTATAATGTGTCTCTCTCTACTTTAGTTATAAGTACATTTTTCATGGTACACAAATTTCGGAGTATTTAAAAACATCCTCTATACTTGCTCTACCTATATAAGTCTCGGTATCCTCCGTGTACCAAGTAGACGTCAACATCAGATGAATAAAACTCATCTCTCCATAATCGCGGATACTCGTAAGAAGAGCGCCCTCTATCCTGCAATTCCTCTCGGCGTCCTTCCATCGCAGGGTCGTGTTCTCCTTGTGGAAACGATAACAGTGGCCGTAATATTCAGCCCATCCATTCTTGCAAGAGTAATCTGTTAGTGGAATAATTGAATACCCGTGTTTACACTTCATTAACCTGTGGTGGATCAGATCTATGCAAGCATGAATCTGATTAACACTGTATTTACACTTCAGAGTGGGATCTGATTCATACACGCTTGGTGAGCGGGTAAGCGCCTCACGCAACGGTTTGTATATACATACATGTAATATAATGTAAATAGCATTGCCATGGTGTTATATTAGTTTCATAAACTTTTTAATTTATTTCTGACAGTACCATGATTTTGCCGACAAAATATGAATTACATCATATATGGGAGGCAAAAACAATTTAACAGTAAAATATTTGCAATCTGAACGTACCTTCGTCGTATGGACTGCTCAACGAAACCTGCGGCTTGTAGCGTACAGCGCGATACGTAGCCGAGAACCCATTCCCAGTTACAAATCCTTCCACCTCGAAAATAACCAGCATCTTATGCGTGCTAGCTCTAATAACGTCGGGAGGAGGATGCGGGTTACAGAACTCTCCCAGAGACTCTGACGAATCTTCATCAATTCCGTCCAAGATTTCTACTTTGTCTTGATCGCAAGGTGTCATTGAAGGAATGTCGAATGCGTCAAACGTTAACTGGACGAAGGTACCGGGCGTTGTCGTGATACGCCACTTGTATTCTCCCTCGCGGCCCATGTGGTACGGCAGGGGGTAGTTTAAGGTGGTTAGGAGGGCGGCGGGCGCGGTGCATTCATGGATATCGGAGGTTGTGTTCAGGCCGACGCCACATCCAGCCAAATCTAATGCAAGGGCAAAAGAAGAGTTATCATGCTATATATCCGTTTTTGGCATATTGAGAAAACTGCCATTTTGTATTACAACTAAGCACTACAGGGTGCACCCAAGTAAATAGGCAGAGATCTGTGCGCCAAGCTTATGAATATTTTGTATGCCCTCAATTTCTTCTTTATTAGGGAGAGTTGCGAGCTGAACGAGTGTGGTCTTGTGTAGAATATGACTATCGTCGCGATGTGGGTTTTTTTTCTTCCAACTATAAACATTTTAGACACTGTAGCTCCTAAAAGTGGCCCTATTTTGCCCAGTAGCGTATGTGCCTTTGTTCCAAAATGGATGCAGGTCTGATTAGCAATTTTCACTGTTGTTAGGGGTAGTTTCCTTTCAAGTGGAAATTAGGGAATAAAAGTGACAGATAACCCCCATAAAATTTAACAGAATTAAAAAGATGAGAAATCAGTGAGTATTCTGGTTGTTGTCCTGAGAAGCTGAGAGAGTTGTGAGTATTTTTAAATGATTTTTGAAAATTGGGCATTTAGCATTGGTTCCTATGGGAGCCCTATTTACTGGGGTGCAACCTGTAGGCAAATTCCAATAAGTAAAACAGTTTGCCAATAATCTATTTGACATGCGTATAGGACCACCAATCGAGAATATACTGACATTATCTCAATATTTATGGAAATGGCGTTTAATATTACGTTTTGCGGTAAAAGTCTTTAAATCAAAATTAATGATTCAATACTCTATATGACAAATCTTTAAAGCAAATATGATCGTATATATGACCTGTAACAACGAAATGAACATAAAGTAAAAATTTTCAAAAATTGGATATCGCTATTTTTGAATTGAGCAGAAAAAGAGCTTTCCAATGGTATATAACGCATAAGGTAAAACTATTCCCACAATGCAACACATCTTGGAGAAGTGGTAGTGTTCAAACAAATCTTACAAATCTTCAAATAAAATTTCTTAGGAGGCACGAAGAAAGCTATCGTCAAAATTGGTCTGAAAAGGATGTTTTTAATTGTTGGATGACACTAAAAATTTGGAATCAAATAGAATAAGAGTTACTCTTTCCAAATATTACAAAACCCTAAAATTTACCTCCCCTTCAATTTTTGACTTTAAGCGGTCGTTATAATAAATAGCGGAGTGCGACTTTTAACACTCATTTCGTCATGACAGGTCACATATGTGAATTTCGCACGAACTTTTAATATCATGATTTTTTCTTCTATCTTTTCGTACAGTGACACACCGAATGAAATTATTTGTTCCATTGCATAAATTCCAAACATTAATTATTTGTTTTATAAAATACCAGAAAAAAATTCCTGTCATATGAACTTACAAATTAGTGTTGAATCGCCCGCCATTGTGCCTGGGGAGCAGATGGCTAGCTAGCGATGAACGTACCTGCTTTAACGTGCAACGTGTACATGTAGTTTTAGAGGATAACGCCGAGCAGCCAACCATTTATTCTGTACAGCCTTGCCTATTTTATTGCGCGTAACGTGCGGTTCAAGTGGATACCATGATGCATTGGTGGATATTTCACGTCGTGTTGTGGTTATAAAACGGTGCAGTGCATTATACCGAATAATAAACAACACGTGACCGACAACGAACCAATCAGATGACAGGAATATATTCGGGTGTTTTATTATAAAATCATTTATCTAAATTAATACCTGTTGTGGAATAAACGGCTCTAAATCCTTCCGAGGGAACATCTAATCCCGTCTTGTAGAAAATGATCAGTTCTGACGATTCCGACAGGATTTGCGAGGGCGCCGTGCCGCAAAGCGACTCCAAAGGAACGACGCCATCTATCGTCATTTCTCCTTCCCTTCCGCGTCTCGCTATGACGACCGAATCTGCGCATTGCTTGGATCCCGCGTCCTTTACCACGCGAAAGTCTGAAAATGTCAAATTGATGAATTGTCCGTCCGGTACTTTTATGTGCCATACGCAGGTACTGAAGGGTGATAATTTAGCAGGGAAGTTCTTGGTTTCTAGCGTACCCTCCGCAGAAACCAGCGGGGCGGTGAATGTTTCACAGTCTGTCTGGCAGTCTTCTTCACTGCAATCTGAAACAGGGTAGAAGAGAATAAAATATTTCGAAATATTTCTAATTTTTTTTGAGCTACAGCTCAATACAGATGACAGGAATTTATTTGGGTATTAAAGGCAGTATACATCATTGGTAATCTCGAAAATCAGAAATGTTCACAGATTTACGCCTAACTTACACAATATAAACATGATGACCGTAGAAAACTTCCCCTGAAATGGTTTTGTTTGAAGTGCTATAGTCTTTGAGAAATGAGTAAAACAATTAGTTTTCGTCTCATTTCGCCCACGTGCCATTTCGCCCCAAATCACTTCGCCCGAGGGGTCATTTTTCGCCCCAAATTACTTCGTCCAAACACTACATCGCCCAAATGCCACTTCGCCCCAAAACCACTTTGTGCACAGGCCGTGGTTCAGGGACAAAATGGTTCAGGGCGAAGTGGTTTTGGGGCGAAATGACTGCAAACCCTTTTTTGACTGTTTTCTCAAGTTAGACTAAGTACGGAGCTGGTTTTTGCTCAGGTTGGTTTTAATCATGCATATCTTCAATCACACAGGGGGATAAAACTATTTGTAACAGTTTACCAATCATGTATACTATCTTTAAGACGAGTTCAATACGTCCTAATTCCCGTATCAACGTGCTAAGATAAGAAGAGTGACCCTTTCTATAAAAGAAGCATCGTAGCGCTTTGTGAAATCGACGACTGATCACATATTATGGTCCGACTGTATAAAAATTACAAAATAATAAGATATTCATATTTTTAACACAAAACGCTACTTACTGACAAGTTTATAACGAGCCACAAAACCCAACTCAGTGGGCATTTCAGCGTTTAACTCTCCGATAGTTAACGTTATCGTGACGTCATTAGATAGCGTGACGACCTCCAAGTCGCGCAGAGTGCCGCAATAGCGCCCTCTAGACCGCAAACCGTAATCAGGGATGTTATCGGTGACTTCTAAGGCATCGACGCAGGTGGAGATTTCACTGTTTTCGGGAATTTCTTTCCGGAGTGCCATCCGGGAGATGACGAGTCTGGGTACCAGATCAAGAATATGGAACCAGACTGAATGGTAAATTCAAGCAATTAATGGGCCGGTTCTACAGAGCGTAGGAAAGGGGAGGGTGGGGGTGGGGGTGGGGGGGGGGGGGGGGGGGGGGGGCTGCGTAGGACTTTACATGCACTATAAAATGTTGACATTTCATGGTAGTGACAAAAAAATGTTGATAATTAGTATTTCAGGGGGAGTCTTGAAAAATACTACGCTCTGTAGAACTTTGAAAATGTTGACAACTTTGGACCGTCCCTAAGCTTGTACTTGGGTCTTCCACGGTAAAGGGGCATTTTGGCAACACAGACCATATTTTCGAAGAAATACCTTTGTCTGGTCTCAAAATAAAAGAAAAGTTTCAGTTGTGCTGAAGAGATAACTCAGGCCCAAAAACGTTAAAAATAGTGTGACAACATGCTTTTCTAAAAACCCTGTGTACACATTTCCAATAGACGCTCGTAACCAGGACGGACACTTGTGTTACATTTTAGGCTGTCCCTTTTTGAGCCCAAGTTATCTCTTCAGAACAACTGAAACTTATTTCTTTTATTTTGAGACCAGACAAAGGTATTTTCTGGAAAATATGGTCTGTGTTGCCAAAATGCCCCCTTTACTGTGGAAAGCCTCTTATCCCCATAGGCTCAATCAGCTTCAAAACCCAACAAAATGGGTTTTGTGAAGGTCCTTATTTGAACTACAAGATTCTCCCAGTAACAGAAAATATCAAACTTCATTGCTCTAGACTAATCCGACGAATGAAAAATGCGGTGTATCTCCACGTGACGTCACAATAGATATACACCGCAGTAACAATGAAATAACCACAAGAGGGCGGGCTCACAAAATATTGCTCGTATTACACTATAGGAATTATTTCGTTCAAACAGGTCCACTTGGACCTGGACGAAATCACTGAAGCAGAACAGTCTTGAAAGCAATTCCAAAGTGATTGGTCGATCAGTGCCTTGTTATCCACAAGTTCACTGTATTCTACAAACTTCTGTTCTCATCAAGAAGTGATCATATTTTATGAAAACTGCGTTTTATTTTTTCGGATGAGTACCTTAGTTTGTAGTCGGTCGGCCCTTTGATGTGAATCGTACACGTTGAACCGGTGTCGTACCACGGTGCGTAGCTGAGCGACTGAATAAAACCTTCCATTGACGTCGTCGCGACACTGCTGGTATTGGCTACCCACAATGCATTGCATGTGATGTCTTCGTATTCTAAAAAGATCAAAATCAAAATTGGGTTCGTAGGGAAAACCTGAGGGAGTATAATACCACTATGCCTTGTAGCTCAGCTGGTAGAGCATCTGCCTGGTGTGTCAGAGGTCTTGGGGAAAACCCGAGGGAGTATACCACTATGCCTGTTAGCTTAGCTGGTAGGGCATCTGCCCGGTGTGTCAGAGGTCTGGGGGGAAACCTGAAGGAGTATACCACTGTGCCTCATAGCTCAGCTGGTAGAGCATCTGTCTAGTGTGTCAGAGGTATTGGGGGAAACCTGAAGGAGTATACCACTGTGCCTCATAGCTCAGCTGGTAGAGCATCTGCCTGGTGTGTCAGAGGTCTTGGGGAAAACCTGAGGGAGTATACCACTGTGCCACATAGCTCAGCTGGTAGAGCATCTGCCTGGTGTGTCAGAGGTCTTGGGGAAAACCTGAGGGAGTATACCACTGTGCCACATAGCTCAGCTGGTAGAGCATCTGCCCGGTGTGTCAGAGGTCTTGGGGAAAACCTGAGGGAGTATACCACTGTGCCTCATAGCTCAGCTGGTAGAGCATCTGCCTGGTGTGTCGGAGGTCTTGGGGAACCTTAGGGGGGGGTGGGGGTATACCACTGTAGCTCAGCCGGTAGAGCATTTTCCCAGTGTGTCAGAGGTCTTAGGGGGAAAACCCGAGGGGATATACCACTGTGCCTCATAGCCCAGCTGACAGACCATCTGCTCAGTGTGTTAGGTGTCTTGTGGGGTGGGGAGGGGGAACCTGAGGGAGTATACCACTGTGCCTCATAGCTCAGCTGGTAGAACATATGCTTGGTGTGTCAGAGGTCTTGGGGGAAACCTGAGGGAGTATACCACTGTGCCTCATAGCTCAGCTGGTAGAGCATCTGCCTGGTGAGTCAGAGGTCTTGGGGGAAAAACCTGAGGGAGTATACCACTGTGCCTCATAGCTCAGCTGGTAGAGCATCTGCCTGGTGTGTCAGAAGTCTTGGGGGAAACCTGAAGGAGTATACCACTGTGCCTTATAGCTCCGCTAGTAGAGTATCTGCCCAGTGTATCAGAGGTCTTGGGGAAAACCTGAGGGGGTTTACCACTGTGCCTCATAGCTCAGCTGGTAGAGCATCTGCCTGGTGTAAGTCTTGGGGGAAAACCTGAGGGAGTATACCACTGTGCCTCATAGCTCAGCTGGTAGAGCATCTGCCTGGTGTGTCAGATGTCTTGGGGGAAACCTGAAGGAGTATACCACTGTGCCTCATAGCTCAGCTGGTAGAGCATCTGCCTGGTGTAAGTCTTGGGGGAAAACCTGAGGGAGTATACCACTGTGCCTCATAGCTCAGCTAGTAGAGTATCTGCCCAGTGTATCAGAGGTCTTGGGGAAAACCTGAGGGGGTATACCACTGTGCCTCATAGCTCACCCGGTAGAGCATCTGCCTGGTGTAAGTCTTGGGGGAAAACCTGAGGGAGTATACCACTGTGTCTTATAGCTCAGCTGGTAGAGTATCATTTCATCCCAAGTTTGGCCGTTTCATTTCAATCGTGATTAAGCACAATACGAAGTATTTTCATTATTTCAAAATGCGAAATGAAGGGCCAATTTTTTTCTCCACAAATGTAAAGTTTATCTACCCACCTCGCAGACAGACAAATGGCAGTTCGTCTGAACATGTGACATTTTCGGTAAAAAAACTTCTGTTGTCAGAAAGTACTGCAAAGCATTCGTCAGATGTAGCTAAAATATCTCCTCCAGAATCTGCCCATAACAAAGAATCGTTCCATGATGTGCTTGCCTGCGGAAAATTAAATTTTAAAACTAAAAAATAGGAAAATTAAAAAGTCTCTGTTTATCTGTCATTCAAAGGCCCACTGTACCATTTGCAATGATCCAAAATATTACTTCACGAGTTGACAAGAAAAACTTAACGGAGGAGTGGTTATCTCATTGAAGGGTTTATCCCTGTGTAGGGCTTGCTAAGCTCACGTAATAGCCAATCCCAATCAGTGAGGAACAACTGCACTACCGTGATTAGAGACCACCAGTTGGCTTCATAGCTTAATTGGTAAGCAGAAGGTCTGCGGTTCGAATCCCAGTGGAGCCAAGTTGTTTTCCACTGCATGCAGATTTCCCATCTAAACTCATGGACATTTGTTCCTAATTACAATACCCATCAAAACACCTTGAAAGTTTCAGGTTTTTTTTTAGAAGAAAGCGTATCATTTTGTGAATGTTAATTTTGTGAAAGCAAATGTAGGTGTATTCTAACAAAAAGCAATATATACATGTTAATTTTAGTGCCGTCTTCGGCCTCAGCAGTGGGCTCTATCAACAAATTGGAGAGCATGTAAAAAGAAACGGCTATTGTTCATCAAAGAATACCCCCCTTAGCAGCTATGACAGCTACACACAATCTCTGCATCCTGATTGTCAGTTTCTCCAAACATTCAGTGGAAATATGCCTCTTTTAAGACTCTCCAGAGGTTTTCTTGGCTGGTTGGGCATTTCTTTCTGACCTTACGATCCAACTCCTCCCAGAGCAGCTCAATGGGATTGAGATCAGGTGACTGGGCAGGCCATTCCATGATGGACAGCACTCCAGATGACTGCTTTCTCTTCAGATACCCCTTACACCTCCGTTTGCTTTAATAGCTTGGTTTATTATGAATAAACAAAATAATACTTCCTTCTCAAAAACCTAAAACTTTCAAGGTGTTTCCAAAGTTTTGATGGGTAGTGTATATCAAATTATTTTACCCCGAGTCAAAAGTACTTTCATACTTTTTTTGAAAACCGAGTTCTTAGAAAAAATCTGAGATTCGGCTCATTATTCCCTTACCCAAGAGAAAACAGCATCATTAAATGAAGGAAGACGACTATTAACGTCACTGCACATTGCTGAGGCCACAGTCCAGTTTGCTTCGTGGGACGAACGACCGTAACAACCTGTCATTTTGTCACTTTCATAACGGATTCCAATCAAACTGTTTGTCTCCCAGTCACAGATATCTGAAATGGAATATGTGACATGTCAGTTTTTACCAACTACAGGGGTGCATTTAATAGCACAACACGTATGCATTAAACTCAACAAAACGTACGGTATTCCCAATACGTATTGCATCCCAACTCGAACGTGGTACGCTTTCCATACCAAGATGGCGGATGGACAAATTACGGCTACAACCTCGAGGTTTCAAGTCAATATTTGGCTTCGACATTCGGCATGCGGAGCAGAATTTCGAAGTGTTTATTCTTCGACTGTGGAAGACCACTACCGGTTGAGTTAGCAGATTTGATTCAGTGTTTGATTTGCAATTTAATTGTCAGAATCTTTGCATTAAGCATGCAGCCGTAGTGCCTTGCAAACCGCGTTGTCTACAGTAGCCATGTTTGATCGTACATTTTGGGATGCAGTCGTTCAACAAGCCGTTTCGGTTGCAGCATACTGCCGCTACCATACATATTTCGGTATTTATTTATTTATTCACCACATCCAACAGCGGAGGGACCGCCAATTACAGGAATGGGAGCAAGTGTGGTTGAGTGCCTTGCTCAAGGGCACAGGTGCCACAACCCGGAATCGAACCTACATTCTAGTACTGGCACAGGAACTTAAGTTCGACGCACTAGACCGCTCGGCCATAACACCCCACATTGTTCTGTTGAACACGCCTCTGGTTTTAGGGACTTTAGAAATGGGTCTTTCCACAGTAATGGGGTACATTTCTGTAACATTCAAGATCTTAGGTCCCAGTTCAGTTCAAATGTCTTAATTTTATCTTTAAATTATCAAGCTAAACTGAGGAAATAACTTTTTCACCTAGGAGTAAGAAAAATAGTCCTACAACATACATTTGTGAAAACCTCGTGCACAAATTTTCCTATTACGCATGTAACAAAGACGGAAAAAAATGTCACAAAATTGTCTGTCCACGTTACATGCGTAATAGAAAAATTTGCACACTTGCTTTTTCAAAAATGTATGTTGTGGCAACAATTTCTTACTTTTTTGGGCAAAAGTTATCTCCTGAGAACAAAACAAGGACATTTCTTTAATTCTGAGATAAACTCAAGACATCTGAAAGGAATTATTGACTTATTTTTCAAATGTACCCCATTACTGTGGACAGACCCAAATACCTTTATTGTAACAGAAACATTGTATTATCAGCATGTAAAATGAAGTAAAACAAGCTTTTTTGCATGTTGCACATTCATAGCGTCTGATGTACTGACGTACTTCCCTTCACATGCACACTTAGAATCCAGATGACCACACTAAGTTTTTGTTGCTATGCAATGGTTGTACGCGGCAGGTGTGAAGTACAGAATCAATACCATGTTCACCATAGGAAAGAATGGCATAAAGCAACCAGACTGTTGGTTGCTAGACAATGGCGTGCACCACGTAGCAACAACAGCATAGTATGTGACTTTCTAAAATGCAGCGCCATTTCAAAGTGAGAAATTCAGGATGCCGGACATATTGCGAAGGTTACACACGAATAGCTGATGTGATAGACTGTATTCCTGAACGCGCAAGTGTGCTCGAACTGGGGGTGAATTGGGGGAAGATGGGGGAAAAGTCACGAACGGGGAGCGCCGGCCCTGTTGGCGTGGGCACAGATTTCCATTAAAGGTAAACATTTGGAATGTGTGCGCGCGTAGCGCATTTATGTGCGAATCTAACGCGCAATGGACGCGAGCCACTTGATAGCGCCCTCACGCGTTCAGGAATACAGTATAATTTGCACAGCCCAATGTTATCGGCAGTTTGCACTAAAAGAAAAAAAAAAGAAACAAGAATTTTAGCCATTTAGTACGTCAATACCTATGCATGTTCTGAGGTCCGTTTCATTAAGTTGAAAACCCGAAGGGCATCTGCAGTAGTACGATCCGGGAACATTAACACATTCATGTGAACAGCCGTGATCCAATGAAATGCACTCGTCAATATCTGCACAAGACAAAAGAAAATAAAGAGAAGATACAATTAAAGGCCAAATACACTGACGAAACTTTGTACAGATTCTTAGAATAAAGGCATCACCTTTATAAGATCTAAAGAAGAATGTTGGTAAACTAGTCTGCAAAAATTTTTATACCCAGCACGATATGTGGCAAAGGGACTCCCCCCCCCTAATGCCCCTATACCTCAACACACTCTTCCCTTTTGTTTAATAACGCACCAACACCCCGTAAAAACTGAAAGGAATTCCTTGGGAATTCCTTGGATGTTTGAGACACAATGGGGGAACAATGCATCAACTTACATGCATCAATGCTTCCGAAAACCTTGAAAATCTATATATGGATTTTGTGTGCAAGTGAATGCGGGTAGAAAACCACCTTTGGTTGTCAATTTCCAACATGAAATACCATTTTGGATGGAAATAAATTAATGTGGTGTTTTGTTACCATTGCTATCAACACTTTGAGTAAGGTTTTTCTTGTCAACTCATGAAAAACAAAATTTGGTCATTGCAAATGATACAATAGGCCTTTAAGTGAATGGCCCCTTCGCATGCACGCGACGCGCGCCCTTTGCGTGCCCACGACGCGCCCTCCTGGCGTACACAATCCTACAAAGAGGGGCAACTTCTTTGAAGTAAACAAATGCACCTTCAGCAACAGCAAAAGGGGTTATGAGTTCGAGCCCCACTTGTGCCAATGTGTTTGTGTCAGTGGGCAAGACACTTAATCCCCGATTGCCTCGTCAACCCAAGCGATATTTGGGGAGCTGTCAGGGGAATGTTACAATCTAAGTGCTGATAGGGTTGTGCGCAACTAGCCAGGCAGCCACCTAGTTGAAGCGAGATGATTCTGGTAATTCCATAAGGGCAGTGATAATAGTGGCTGCCTGACAGTCATGTTAGATACTGTGCACCTTATAAATGACGGGGTATATGATAGGATTGACAATTAGAGGAGATTTAAGAAACACGAGAAAATTGCAATGCCCTGACTGGGATTTGAACCCAGATCCTTGGCATACATGGCCAACCGCTCTACCAACTGGGCTATCTGGGCATCCTGTCGGATTTGCCCCACTGCATTGTTGGAAAAAGAGTGGCAAGCACGAGAATGTTGTGACGCTTCGACGGGATGCCCAGATAGCTCAGTTGGTAGAGCGGTTGGCCATGTATGCCAAGGATCTGGGTTCGAATCCCAGTTGATGCCTTGCAATTTTTTTGTGTTTCTAAAATCTTCTCTAATTATTATTATTATAAAAAACATACAGTTCATTCAGTGGAAGCCCCCCAGCCATAGCGGATATAAAGAAAAGAAGTCCTTGGCTCTCGGATTGGTGTATACCAGTGCATAAACTGCATGTAATGATTACACATTGTGGCATTGTGTCGTCACTGCAAACAGACGTGCGCATTATTTTGTGTCAACCAACAACAGCAATGCGTGTTTTGACTGCAAACATAACACGCGCATCTATTTGCAGTGAGGCATGCTACAGTGTGGAATTCATACAAAACGTGCAGTATATCTGAATCTGAATGGTATAGTAGGCAAAGCCTCCATCAGGAAACATCACACCAAATGAGCATATAAGTATCCGGTCGTGTGCGTGCACGTACAACACGCCTGCAATACGCGTAACGCACGTGATCGAACAAAAACATCTCGACACACATCTAGAACACAGTGAATGCACAACATAGCAAAACGACAAGCTAATTTTGGTGAATTGTTCCCGTTTACACAAAAACACGGATTAAAAGTAGGTTAGGATAGTACAATCCAATTTAAACCGGCTAGGGTCCTCTGCGCTGATAAAAATGATGTTTATGGTGTTTTTGTGTCACTCGTGCTGCATTTCGCCGTAGCTCTGTGCACAAAATTTTGAGGACTCGGGTAACCAAAATGGAGACCCACTTTTTGGTTACCTCAACCCGAGGGTGTGATTGGTCAATTCCAAAATGGGCGGAGCTTACTGGATCGGTCTATTGATTTAAATTGTGTTTGTGACCTCGGATAATCAGGTATTAGCAGCGAAAGCCTCTGCTCTTACATATCAACCATGTTGTTCAGGATCTTGTTGAGCATAGTTAGTCTGCCAGCTTTTCTTCTTTGTTCCAAAGTGACCCATCCATGGTTTTGGAGAAGTGATGTAACTGTCCCTGGTGACGTGCTATAGTTTTTATAAGTGAATCTAACTGCCTGTCTTTGGACTCGTTCCAGTTGATGAATGTCTGCTTTTTAATGAGGATCCCAAGAAGATGAAGCATATTCTAAAATGGTTGGAACCAAAGTTGTGTAGGCTGTTTTTTTAACTGAGGTATTACAAAACCACAAACTCCATTTGATGATAGTATACATGATTGGTAAATTGTTACAAATAGTTTTATCCCCCTGTGTGATTGAAGATATGCATGATTAAAACCAACCTGAGCAAAAACCAGCTCCGTACTTCGTCTAACTTTTGAGAAAACAGTCAAAAAAGGGTTTGCAGTCATTTCGCCCCAAAACCACTTCGCCCTGAACCATTTTGCCCTGAACCATTTCGCCCTGAACCACGGCCTGTGCACGAAGTGGTTTTGGGGTGAAGTGGCATTTGGGCGATGTAGTGTTTGGACGAAGTGATTTGGGGAGAAATTACACTCGGGCGAAGTGGTTTGGGGGCGAAATGGCACTTGGGCGAAACGGTTTTGGGGCGAATTGAATTTTCGTCTCATAAGACAAAAACTAATTGTTTTACTCATTTCTCAAAGACTATAGCACTTCAGAGAAAACCATATCAGGGGACGTTTTCTACGGTCATCATGTTTATAGTGTGTAAGTGAGGCATAAATCTGTGAACATTTCTGATTTTCAAGACACCAATTATGTATACTGCCTTTAATTAGTCCCAATATCTTCAGAGACTTCTTGGCCACATCAGAGACGTGTGCTGTCCAGGACATGTTATAGTAGCATAGATTGCTTTACGGTGATGTCATGCATGCCTCCACCATTTTGGGTGTCATGACCCACGTGGCCCGAGTGTTAACTAGCAGAGAGTGAGAAAAGCGTATTGGTTGCACTTACCTTGGTTGCTTAACCTTGGTTGTTGCACCTTGGCTGTTGAGCCAAGTAAGATAAAATGGTCTTCCTTGAGGCTAAATCGTGATCAAGTATAATCATTTTCGTTTTTTATAAGCCGAGTACATGCTCAATAATTTGAACGTATCACAACGCGCGCGTGCGGCATTTTCAAATGAAAATACGCTGGTGGGTATTTTTTACGCATGTTTATGTGCGTCTATTGGCGCGTGCGTCTATTGGCGCGTGCGTCTATTGGCGCGTGCGTCTATTAGCGTCGATTGGCGCGTGCGTCTATTTGCGCGTGCGTCTATTTGCGCGTGGGCGGTGACACCCAAACATTCCCGGATGTTGCACGTGTTCAAAAGCAATCTATTATGCGCTAGCACCTCAGTTATGGCAGCCTACATAAAGGGTAGAAATGGATTCGCGTATAGCCTGATTCAGAAACGTTTACGCTCGGCCCACCCTCAGAGATTTCATGTAGACTGATAGTATTCACATTGAAATTACTAAAAAATTACTTTGTGGTTGGGCTTACTTAATCAGTGTATAGACCGTATCGAATAGCCGCCATTTCGTGGGGCACCTTTTGTTACTTAAACCGTTCAACAATGGAAGCACAATATGTGCAACCATGCATGTCTTCAAGGAACAAAGAAACTGCCCCACGAAATGGCGGCTATTCGATACGGTCTATATTGGCTGGCACATCCTTTTAAAGAAATAATAGACCCTTTGCACAAGCAGACTTGTTGGGGGCCAGGTTTTCGAGTTTAAACGACGTGACAATAGGTCTACAAAGCCCCCCACCCCCTCCCACTCTTACATGACAAATATGACAATGTGACTGCCCTCTAAGATGGCCGCCGGTGCAAAGTGTCCATACCAATTTGACATATCTGTGCTTTTCCCGCGATGTCATCTATGCATGCCTCCTCCGTCCAATGGAATAAATCCTCAGAATTCATCGAGATGCAATAATCGATGGAGTGGTTGTACGTAGTCAACGGCCGTTGGATGTTAGAAAATGTCATGGGTGTGCCGTCAACCCAACGGTATGAATGCTGGCCGAGGGAATGATGTAGGGCCAGGCCGATTAAATATCTGAATGAGAAACGGAGAATAAAATTTATTTTGATGCTTGCTGAAACTTCAATCATGCTTGATATAAAACTTGTCACAGAAATGTTGCCATCTTGCTTACTTTCAAGCATGACTGGTACGTAATTTTACACCACCGGGGGCAGATTTCACAAAGCGCTAAGACGCGTCTTAGGAAGGGTCACTCTTCTTATCTTGGGGCGTTTGTATGGGAATTAGGATGCATTAAACTCGTCTCAACTTTTGTTAATTCGATCCCAGGTCCCAGTGGCTAGTTGATAATTTGTATACTATCACACGGCCGAGTTGCTGGAATGGACCAATGAAATACCACGGCTGCCTGATGAATATTTATGAGGTATAGTAAGTTAGATTCAGACCCAATACTAACTTGTGTTGGTTTTCCAGCAGTAGTTTATGTCTGTTCTCCCAGAGTTGTCTTTGAAGCTGTGATGAGTGTATGATTAATGAATGACTCCCTTCACTGAAGATCTCATGGCATGCCGAGGGGGCTTGGGAGTCGACGGACCCCATGCAGTAGCCAGCGAGCTCTAGGGTGCCACATATGTTACCTATGCCTGGAGGAAAGTCAAGACAATGTTCAAGTTTAACTAGTTGGATTTCTGGGGCAGTATTCAATTCAATACTTGAAAAATTTTCGTCTGAAGAAAATTCTTAGCAAAAATCGGTATTCTATTCGTAAGTGGCCAAGTTTTTTACTTTAGAAAAATACTTTTTGGGAAAGTATTTTACTTAAAGGGCCTATGACGTGCTAAACAACTTTTTTCCTAATCTTTGCTTCATATGATGGATTACTTGTTCAGCAAGACATGCTATTGTTCGTTTGGATGTAAAATCAATAAAAGGTGGCCTTTTTTAACTTTGAAGATTTCATTGCAATAAACCACAGACAGAGGGCGCTGTTTGGAGTGCATCACGTAAGGAAGACAGAAGGGAAAAGTTAAGAAAAAACATAAGACTTCAAGTTGGACTTGTGGCAAATTGCTGCAGTTTTCTCCCCCAGTTTCGTCATGGCTTACAACAGGAAACATGTAGAACAAACTCAAACAGCCATGGATTACAAAAGTTCCAGGACGTTTGAGAAAAAAGTGGAATCTTTTGTGCACAGTTGAATGTGATTTTCCTGTGTTTGCCTCTTGTGACATCATGACCTTGGTCATGAATATGCATATTGGCATTATCATAAAAACTAAAAACCTTTGTTTTAACCCCCAAAACAAGCTCCAAATAGGGTTTTTTATAAATGTAACTGAGTATATTGGTTTTATAGCATAGATTTCATTGATAACAATTCCAAATAAGAGGCCTTTTAACTTTCATAAGGCAAGGAAGCACATTTAAGCAAATTATGTATACATTATGTATGGGGTGTGGGGTGTTATGGCCGAGCGGTCTAGTGCGTCGAACTTAAGTTCCTGTGCTAGTACTAGAATGTAGGTTCGATTCCGGGCCGCGACGGGTTGTGGCACCTGTGCCCTTGAGCAAGGCACTCAACCACACTTGCTCCCACTCCTGTAATTGGCGGTCCCTCCGCTGTTGGATGTGGTAAATAAATAAATAAATAAATTATGCATACGACCGGTTTTGTTTGGTTTTAAAAGAAATGTTGTGTTCTTTCATCACTTCATTGCCCTTGTCCCACTTTCAAGTGAAGTGCTAACTTGTGGACACCCTGTATATCTAGCATAGATTAATTGTAATACATAATAGTACCTTCCAGTGGGCACCCAATGAACTCAACTCGCAGACAAGCCGTGATGTTGTGCCAAGCGTAGGGCACAATTCGAACGTGTCTTGTGATAAAAGGTCTGTCCAGGTTATTACGAACTTCCGAGTCTTGGTCAAAGTTTCCACTGAAAATCTGAAACAAAAACGGATAAATACATTAAACTTGTGTTTTGGAGAAATATAGAGCTTTTGCACCGGCGGCCATGACAGGGGGCAGGTTTTTATATTTAAATGATGTGACAATAGATCCACAAAGTGCCTACTCGTGCTTGACGCACGGTGACAATGTGACTGCCCCCCGTCATGGATGCATTTGCAAAGGGTCCATACTGCAAATTGAACAGCATTAGGTATTGCAAATTATTAATCTGACGCCAACTTTTTGTGTTGGCGGAAAGGTTAAATGGTTAGCCAGCACTTGAACAAATTGTACATTGGTTAGTGAATTAAATATATTAGGTGAAAAAAAAAAAGAACTACACTACCCATCAAAACTTTGGAAACACCTTGAAAGTTTCAGGTTTTTGAGAAGAAAACGTATAATTTTGTGAATGTTAATTTTGTGAAAGCAAATGTGGTTGTAAAGCAAGACTCTCCAGAGGTGTTCTTGGCTGGTTGGGCATTTCTTTCTGACCTTACGATCCAACTCCTCCCAGAGCAGCTCAATGGGATTGAGATCAGGTGACTGGGCAGGCCATTCCATGACTGTTTCTCTCCAGATACCCCTTACACCTCCGTTTGCTTTAAAAGCTTGGTTTATTATGAATATTAAAACAAAATAATACTTCCTTCTCAAATACCTAAAACTTTCAAGGTGTTTCCAAAGTTTTGATGGGTAGTGTATATTTAGGCTAAGTTTAAGTCTTCCAAAAGTTTTTCTTCCAAGGTTTTTTTTTCGCTTTTTTTGTTGTTGTGCTAAGTGGATTTAAAGCAATTAAGTCAAGTTGACATAAAGCCAACAGGCATGTTTTTACGGTAATCGAAACCCCTCAAAACATTTGAGGCGCAGCGTTGAAAGTGACGCAGGCGCTAGCGCTAAACATAGTTGTTTTGTTTTTTTGCCCTTAATGCTCTCTAATTGCGCTAGGGTTCTTAAGCACAATAAACTCAGGTTAGCACAGTGGTACTTTTCTCGCCTTCCACCTCTGTGGTCCTGGTTCGAATCCCGTCCGGGTCAGTATGTGGATTGGGTTCTCAGTCCCTGCTTGATTCTGTGGGTTTCCCCCTATACAGAATTGCGTAGGGGTTTTTCTCCCACCTCTAAAACTGAGCATTTCTTCATCGTCTTCTCTTCACAGGTTTCTTCAGGCTTACGAGCTACAGTGCCTCGGGCACTTTTGAGGAATCCTTGGTTTCAATACCAAAAAGAATTAATAATAATAATATACGTACCATGTCCGTTCCCTGTAGGTTCTTGTAGGTCTTGTACCCTTCTCCATTAGCACTCAGCCACTGTAGTTTGTACTGTTGTACCCAATAGTACCGCCACGGGTCGCCAGCCCCTTGCGTAATTACCCCGGTGATCGTATGTAAGTCACCTAGGTCAGCCTGGAGCCATTCGTCTAGTCCGAGTTCGTGCCGTGGGCCCCAACAGCTGTACCTTGAGGAAGCATTTCATAAAAAGAAATGTGATTATGGGTGTAATTTTTTTTTAAGGATGTAGCACTTTAGGACAGAGTTGTAGTTGAGTCCATCACAAGTCTTCACAAGTCCACCACAAGTCCCTGGGTCTTTAATTCAAGTCACAAGCTATTCAAATAAACTCCAACAAAGGCATTCTTCTGTGCGTGTTCATCCTTTGCTTCTTGTTACTGGACTTGTGACGGACTTGTGACGGACTTGTCACAGACTTGTGATTTTATCCGCTCTGGACTTGTTATGGACTCGACAACAACCCTGATAGGTATACCTCTGACTAAGGGGCTGGGTGCCCGATTCGTAGTGTAACCGAGCGCGGGGTGGAGTTAGTGAGGTGAAGAACGACGAAGCCGAAACACGACTGTTAGGAATCGCTCCCGATTCCATGCCGAGACGCCGGCCGCAGACTGAGGGGAAATAAGAAATCCTGATAATAAGAGCACTGTTAATTATATACCAGTAAACATAGATGGGTTTGAGGGCGATATGAGAATATACCGCATGAGTCATGAAAATATGTAACGACCCGAAGGCGAGTTCGGTATTTTCTTGACGATTGCGGTATGTTCTCATATCACCCAAAAAGACATCCAATATTATTATTGTTATATAAAATTAAGCTTAAAGGCACAGGCTCGTCAGCAATGCGCGCATGCCAAATTCGTGCCACAAAATACGCAGCTCCATAGCAAAGGCATGGAGCTGCATATTTCGTGGCACGAATTTGGCGCGCACGCATTGCTGACAAGCCTGTGCCTTTATGCCTTCTTTGTTTTGAAAGATTTCCACAAGATTTTTGTCCGTTTGCTGTTGAAATCTTCAGTTCTAATCCAGCTTTTACAACTGCATGCGCTTTTGTTACCGTACTCGAGCGTGCGTTGTACATATGCACAAAGCATTCACTCAATGCATGACGCGCGTTCGAAAAGCGTCTGTTTTGGTGCGCCCAGCATGGATGCACATGGGGCTCTGTGCTGCACAGTATCAGAAACGCACGGCATCCGCAAAAGCTTCATTTTACATAATAATACAACATTCTGCTTATAACAATGAACATTTAGGTCGTAGATCCTTGTTCTTCATTGTTTTCATTCCTGATAATACAAGGTTCCTGTTATAAGAAGGTAATCTGCAAAGACCCAACAACGTCCTATTAAAGGACGTGACAACACTTGCAAAGGGTTGCCTAACTCTGTACGCTTCATGTAAGTCGCCATCTTTTGCAGTTCGGCGCTCGGACTTGAGAGGGCGTGAGTCAGGACAACAGATTTTTACATACCGTGTATAATGGGAGTCGGGGAAACAAGGCATCAATCTTGACGTCATCCATGCAATCGTTGCATGGTTGACGTCATCATCCCTTTAAAAATTTCAAATATGGCACAGCACATAGTTGGATAGTTTATCATTAAAATTAATTGTGTTGCCGATGTTGAAAACAAGATTCTCGGATTCTCAAGAAGGTTTATGCACCGGCAATACATTGGTAATATTTTTGATTAAATTCGTCGATAACTTCAAACAAGTGTTGTCTCTTCCTTTAACAAAATTTGACTGTAGCCAGTGTTTTTGGTTTGGTGAAAATCATTTTTAGAAATTCTTATTAACTCCTTGGTGGAATAAACTTTTATAAAAAATTCAAATTTAGCATTTCCCTCAATGATGTACAATTAAAAAAACTTTGTGTGCAAACACAAAGGATCATTGGATTGAACAAACAAACATACTTACCCCGGTACAAACAGCCAATCAGCTCAAAGCGTAGGCACATGCCTGCAGGATGCCACATGATTGGATCAATTCGGATAAAACGCGTCACAATCTCTGGGTTAAGATCGTTCCTAGCGATTGAGTGCTGGTCAGAATTGGCCATGAAATCCTGTGACCAACGAAATGAAAAGAGTTTTGATGAGTGGCAATTAAATAATATTAGTCATTGGTGATTCCGTTATTAAAGGCCCACTGTATCATTTGCAATGACCCCAAGAGTTAATTAACGAGTCGACAGAGAAAACCTTACTCCAACTAAAGATTGAACTGGTAGCAACTATCCAATGAAATGTTTCCGCCCGAGATGATGTAATTTTACCAGAAAATAGTCCATGAAGATAAAATTATTTAGATCGTTTGCAAACGATTTACTTCTCATCTGGGCGGTCCGAAATGGGCGCTGTGTACTGCGTGTATGCTGTTCCAACGCGATGCATTTTGTTTTTAAGAGTATGGACTGTGATAGACTCGGCTACAACCCTGCTTTCTAATCCTATAAATTTTAAAACCAAAAAATACAAGTTTGGTTCACCTTGACTAATCCATTTTCATCCATATACGGCTCAAAATCCGCAAAATCCCCGTCTTGATTGCTATAAAACATCCTGTACGAAGTGATCCACAGTTCCATGTTTCCGCATCCCTGTGTTAGCACGGCGCGGACGACGTGACTTCGCTTCAGATCAACGAGGAACCACTGTGAGTGGTCACTGGTACGCGGCACCCAACCGGTGCTCGGCTGCTGGTTTAGTGGATTGAGTCGAGCTGTCTCGGCCGAGTTGAGCTCACTGATACTACTCGAGGAACTCAGCTGTGAGTCCAACACTCGACTGTCTGATACTCCTAGAACTGTGTCGCAATCTGTTTGGGGGATGGGGAATAAAGATGGCACATATTTAGGTGATCGGGCTCAACCCGATCACCTATTGATATTGTACGATTTCTTTGTCTTTTTTTTTTTTTTTTTTTTTTTTCCTTCTTTTTCCACTCAAACGTTTCCAGAGCTTTTCTTCGAAACGGTTCAAGCTATCAACTTGAAACTTGGTAGGAACATCAACCCCAATGTGAAGGTGTGCATACAAGTGTGACGTCACCGTGACGTCATCGAGTATCAAATTACAACAAAAAAATGACCAAAATATGCATGTTTTAAAATGCTTCCGTCTGGAAAACCACGTGACTCATGATCTTCGTATTTGGCAGGCTTATATATCAGATCATGGCCAACAATTTTCTTCGTGTGGGCATTTTCATCTGACCCTTCCTTCTGGGGTCAATTTGAGGTCAAAGTTCAACGAAAACGAAAATCTCAATTTTTGCACTTATTGAGTAACAATGCCCATCAAACCAAGCTGAATCTTTAAGAAAATAGGTACAGGCATAGGTCCTATGGCAGACTTTCACCAGCGTGTATATTAGTATGATGGCATCAAGCGTGACGTCATCGTGACGTCATCAGGTATCAAATTACACACCCCAAAAAACCAAAATATGCATATTTTAAAATGCTTCCGTCTCGAAAACCACGTGACCCAGGATCTTCGTATTTAGCAGGTTTGTAGATGACACTCTGGGCTACAATTTTCTTTGTGTGGGCATTTTCATCTGACCCTTCCTTCTGGGGTCAATTGGAGGTCAAAGTTCAACGAAAACGAAAATCTCAGTTTTTACACTTGCCAACAACAATGCCCATCAAACCAAGCTGAATCGTTAGTAAATTAGATACAGACATAGGCCCTATGGCAGACTTTCACCAGCATGTATAGTATCATGATGGCATCAAGTGTGACGTAATCATGACGTCATCAGGTGTCAAATTACAAAAATTCAAAGGTTATTATTTCCAAAATTCATATCTCAAGAACCGTAAAAGATACTTGAATAATTCTTTCACAACATGATAAGTCTAAATGAACTGAACAAATCATACGATGTCATGACCCCTGTGTCACGCCTACTTCCGGTGCAAACCGGAAGTTGTTAATGCAAATAGATTCAAAGTGGTAGTGAATTTGACCATATTTGTACGGAACGAAATGTTTCCACACATGTGGACCTTTTGACTATACCAATGGTGACGTCTTCACATGGACGGTGGTTACGTAATGTGGTGTCAAATTACGCACATTTGGAGCTGAATTGTTTTAAAATGCTGTATCTTGAGAACCACAACAGATATTGGTATGATTCCTTCGCCTCATTTAAGAACTTGATGTTAATCAAATTGTTGAACAATTTGTGCACAGAATTGTGACGTCAAGATGTCGTCACAGGTGTCAAATTACCAACGTTCAAGGGTTATTATTTCCAAAATTTATATCTCAAGAACCATAATAGATACTTGAACAATTCTTTCACAGCATTATAGGTCTAAATGAACCAAACAAATCATACACTGACATGACCCCTGTGTGACCCCTACTTCCGGTCTAAACCGGAAGTTAATCGAGAATGTGCCAGCTTTTAGCATTTTGAATGCAAATAGAGCCAAAGTGGTAGGGAATTTGACCATAGTTCTACAGAACGAATTGTTCCCACACATGTGGACTTTATGACTATACCAATGAGGACGTCATCACGTGCACGGTGGTTACGTAATATGATCTCAAATGACAAAATCTTGAGAACTGTAATATATATTCGAAAGATTATTTCACCACATGTAAGAACTTAATTGTTCTTCAGTAGATCCTTGAGCAATTTGTGCAAACAATAGTGACGTCATGGTGAGATTGACTGGGCCAATAATGACGTCATCAGACACACACTAAAATGTTAGCGTATAATAATCAAAGAGTCATATACATGTCTTAAGAATTCCAATACTGGCAATCGATATCTGAATGTTTCTTTTGCAACATCGACCAACTCAAGTTTTCAACCAATTTTAAAAGTGTGACGTCATCATAAGATCAATGTTTATGTCACCCGATCACCTTGCGTTTGTAAAAGACACAAACGCGAAGCTCTAGTGAACATTATGTTAGGTATTTTTACTTTGAAGTTCTTCAAATTTCAAAAACAAATTGGGCTAGAAAAAAAAAAAATACGTTTAGCATTAGCGAGCGCATCACTTTCAACCCTGCGCGTCAACGATTTTTTTTTTAAGCGTCATAAGAACTGTCATTATTATTATTATTGCTAATACGCACCATTGTCACGGCAGCCTATTAGGTCCATGCGTATATGGAGAGCCACGTTCCACACCGTGGGAACAACTCGGATGCACTTTGCACGAACAGGGACGGGGAGGATGATTGGGCGTGCACAGGTTGTTTCTCCGTTGGCTCGAAACACCTGTTGGTGACAGAGTTCACAAAAATATAGAATTGGCCACATGCAGGTCTTTCACTCAATCAATTTAATTAATGGGGCCAGCATCCTAAGTTGTCATTTTCACAGTTCTACAGAGCGTAGTATTTTTCAAGACTCCCTCCCTCCCCCATCCTCTTAAAACAGTGCCTCTTTAACGCACTCCCCGATCGTGCGTACCGAGGCCCTGTTGAAACCGGCCCCATTTTGCTGGGGAACAAGCGACAGAAATCTTGTCGCCTCCTCTGGACCAATCAGGACGCTTGGCAGTGCATTGCAGGCATTCAAATGTAACGCGCGCAGATTGTAAGTACCGTGCATGCAGTGTGCTACATGTACTCGGTAATGCTGGCCGTTGTCCGCGTCGGCGATTGGCTGCTTTTTAAAGCATACTGGGGAATCCGTTCTATTCAATTCGTCAGCATGCATCCCCGTTATTAATTTGAAAAGCTGCGGAGTAAATAAGATCGTCGCCGGGAATTTTAGTAGGAATGGGACAGTCGTAAGGAACAGAACCCAATACAATTTCTGGAAAGTATAGCAATTGTTTGTTTTTGGCATAACATGACCAAATTGATTAAATTACATCAAAATGCCTCGGGCATGTGTTTGCAATACGCAACAGCCGTGTTACTTCGCAGATTTACGTGGATTTCCTCGGGGTATGGTAATGCCGCTTCGCAGAGTGGAAAGTCCCTGAGATCTCAGGATGTCCCTCCCCCCAAATACTACTTATCACCACCATGTAATGTCAAACTTTTTCAAAGCCTATAAAGTCATACGTGACCATTGCCGCCGCCTCCCCCCCTTCTTACGCTTTGTAGAACCGTGAAAATGTTGACAACTTTGGACAGCCTCAAAAGTAAAATGAATCGAAATGTGAACAAGAACTACTAGGCCCTACATTAAATTGAAGATTTGATAGCAGTCTTTTGGGAGTTTCACGTGACATACAATAGCATCCAGATAATCAGACTAAATTTTTGTTGCTATATGTAATATGACCCAGTGCATGTGGCAGGTGCACAGAATCAATACAGTGTGTTCACCGGAGGAGAGAAGGGCATACAGGCATTGACATGCAATAGCATCTAGAATACGAGTCTTTCCACAGTAAAGGGTAACTGATACAGTACATACGGAAATTTTCGGTTCTCGATTAAACTCTTCATAGTTCCTGTACTTCCACCAAACAGTGCCCTCTAGCGAGTATTCCAGGCGAAAGTTCTCTACCCATCCAGCGTGAATGCCCAGGCCCCCTCCTTGCATGATCACACCAGAAAGTAGCATGCGGTCAGGGAAGCAGACTTGTAGCCAGTGATCAGTCGTGTTTGGAGCCGGTTTCCAGTGCGACGGGGCGTTGAGACGCGCCTGTCCGGGCCGGTGCTCGGAGTTGGCAAAGCTTGATGCTGTGATATAGGAGTCAGGGATCCGACCATCTTCCATTCCAAGTTGGAGAGGACAGTGATCTAAAATAAAGAGTGCAAAGTCAAGATAATATGGAAACGACCAAACTTGAGATATGAGAGAAAAATACTAAGGGCCTTATCAGGATTCGAACCCGACAGCTCCGACTCACCTCTGACTCAACCCAAGACCTCCGACTCAAACGCTCTACTGGCTGAGCTATAAAATAAAGGCACAGTGGTATATTCCCTCAGGTTTCCCCAAGATCTCTAACACACCAGGCAGATGCTCTACCACCTAAGCTATGAGGCACAGTGGTATACTCCCTCAGGTTTTGCCCGAAGACCTCTGACACACCAGGCAGATGCTCTACCAGCTAAGCTATGAGGCACAGTGGTATACTCCCTCAGGTTCCCCCCCAAGACCTCTGACACACCGGGCAGATGCTCTACCAGCTGAGCTATGAGGCACAGTGGTATACTACCTCAGGTTTCCCCCAAGACCCTGACACACCAGGCAGATGCTCTACCAGCTGAGCTATGAGGCACAGTGGTATACTCCCTCAGGTTCCCCCCAAGACCTCTGACACACCAGGCCGATGCTCTACCAGCTGAGCTATGAGGCACAGTGGTATACTACCTCAGGTTCCCCCAAGACCTCTGACACACCAGGCAGACGCTCTACCAGCTGAGCTATGAGGCACTTTTCAAGCATGAAATACTATTTTAGACAGAAATAAATTAATGTGGTGTTTGTTACCATTGCTATCAACACTTTGAGTGAGGTTTTTCTTGTCAACTCATGAAAAACAAAATGCCTTTAGGTACCAGGGCCTAATTTCATAGAGCTGCTTAAGCGCTAGCTGAAAACGTGTGCTTACTGTAGCAGAAAAGTTGTGCTAACGTTAAAGGACGTGTGAAATAGGGTTTTTATTACGTAAAATATTAGTAGAGGATGTGTTTTACACATTTCGGTCAATTTCAGAGAATTTGATAGTTGCGTTTTGGTGTAATTGCACGTTTTCTATTTTTATGTTAATGAGAATTTCCATATTCATGAGCAAAGCCGTGATGTCATCTCAGGAAAAACAGAGGAATTCTCCATAGACTTGTGTACAAAAGTTAATGTCATTTTCAGTGGCTTCTTGATATCATGAACTATATAAGTTTACTGAGTTTGTTTAGTATGTCATTTGCAACAACCCTAACAAGTTTGTTTGGGTCAAAAATGGATCAGTGGGCTACTGCTACTGTTTGAAATGTAATGTTCTTTCTTTGTTTTTCCACTGTGGGTTCCCTCCATGACCAGCAACAAACAGCGCCCTCGCCTGACAAGACATTTTTAAAGTAGAGAAAATGTCACTTCTTTCTGAAATGAAAACAAATTTGAGTTTGCCCCTTTGTCTGCAACACTTTGATCTTTTGATTTCTGTATAAAAACAGCTGGGTGATAATTTCCACCTCACAAAACCTTTAAGGCTATTTTACGGCCGCGTCGTGCTTAGGCATGCGCGCTTGAAAACCGCCATTGTTGCGTCACTATCTTAAGCAAAATTTGGCTCTGCGGTTGAGGCAGGTTTTCAGTTGCTTACCGTTAACGATGTCTATGAAATAGCCTGACGCTCGGTTAACAGGAAATGGGCTGTTAAACAGCTCTATGAAATTGGGCCCTAGTTATAGTAGAGTCCATCACAAAGTCTAGTATTACAAGTCCAGAGTCGATAAAATCACAAATTCGTGACAAGTCCCACACAAGTCTGTCACAAGTCCAGTAAAAAGAAGCAAGCGATGAACCACATGCACACAAAAGAATGCCTTTGTTGGAGTTCATTTGAATAGCTAGTGACTTGAATTAAAGTCCCAGGGACCTGTGGTTGACTTGTGAAGGCTTGTGATGGACTCCACTGCAACCCTGTTAAGTACAAGTAATTAAATTCGTCCAAGCGTTTAATTAATTCTCCATTCGGCAATCAGGACACTTCGTATTAAAAAGTCGTTACTAGAAAGACCTAAATGACCTCGTACGACACCCTTAATTTCTGTCAAACATCGACCGTGAATTAGGGATAGTCAAGACCATTCCAAGACCTTATTATAAACTGTTAAATAAATCAGATTAAGAGATAATGAAGAAATGAAGTCAGATTTGTAATTAATTTATATTTAATGCTTTTACATGTACCAAGGCTATAAAAGGACACATTATTAGCACTAAATCATCATTTTATTAAATTATTTACAACAAATTTTGTTGTAAAAAGGTCTTGAAAACATAAAATGACCTTTGGATTTAATATATCTGAATGTGGAGATGTTCAAACTACATGTATTGCTTCTAAGGGGACAGCGAGGATATACGGAGGCCTGAATTAGCTATCTCAGTAACGCAGTATTAAAGACACAGGCTATGTTCAGACATAGGACTACGGAGATTAAAAAAGGTCTAACATTCCGCGGTCGCTGTGGGGGACTTTTCCTGGCCTAAAAACTGAGCGTTCAGACATGACCGAGTTTGACTGAAAACGATCTATATCAGGTCACGCAGCTGCATCCTGACTTCCAATATGAACACCAAGAATACATGGCGCACGCTTTGCACGTTTGCGCGCTTGAATGTGGTGGGTCACGGCGGCGACTTAGACCAAACGTTCAACTGTCAAAAACGGTACTAGAGGGTCTAACTTCAAAAGTTCAACCGAAAACGGTCTATGTAGACCGCCTCTCCTCGGCGGTCTATGTAGACCGGAGTTAGACTGTTTTTGGTACTAAAAGCGGTCTATGTAGACACTGAGATAGACCGTTTTCAGTTGAACCGAAGTTAGTCCTCTTTTAGTACCGTGTCTGAACAAGGCCACAGGCTCGTCAGCAATGCGCGCCTGTGCCTTTAACGTGGAAGGTACATGTAATTCAGGCTTCCGTACTCTGTGTGCTTTTTGTAACTTCAAAATTGGCATGCTTTTTAAATTTTCAATCCTGAACGTATAGGGAACGTTTCGAACATGTAGCAAAAATGACATAACTCACCTGGGATACCGTTGGCTTGGTAGGCATCACAAACTGCAGTAAAGATTGAAGCACAATTTTTTTATCAGTGACATAAAGTTTAAGTTCAATACACTGCACGGAATAGTTAGGGGTGATACTATTTACCGGAAAACATACTATAGTATAGATACCGGAAAAAAACGGAAAACATACTAAATACCGGAAAACACACTAAATACCGGAAAACACCGGAAAACACCCAGAAAACACCGGAAAACAAACACCGAAAAGCACCAGAAAAACACTGGGTTGTTTTTCGCCTATATTTTCGGGCGTTTCTGGGTATGTTTTGGGGAGTTAATTGGGTGTTTTCCAGTGTTTTCTTTTTTGTGTTTTCTTGTTGGTGTTTTCCGGTATTTAGTATCTTTTCCGGTGTTTTCCGGTATTTAGTATGTTTTCCTGTGTTTTCCGGTGTTTTCCGGTAAATAGTACTACCGCTAGTTAGCATTCAGAAATTGTTTTGATTTAATTTTTGGTATTAAACTTGGACCCTATATAGGCTTATCACTTCTTTTTTTGGCTACAGGCACAGGATGGTGCTCAGTGAACATGGCCATGGGCTAGTGAACATGGCCATGGGCTAGTGAACATGGCCATGGGCTAGTGAACATGGCCATGGGCTAGTGAACATGATTTTAGTGCATCTTTATAGGTAAAACCTTTTTAAAGCTCCAGTCCATGTAGCTGAGGTTACCTCGGCTCGAATTTTATCGAGCCGAGGTAACCTTAGCCCTAAAGTTAGGGCTGTAAATTGCTCGCTTTTCAAATCTGACTTATTACAGTCGCAAATCACAGCCCTAATTGAGGGATGTACGACAATACTCAGTCTGAAACTGCTCAAATCTGACAAAGTTCTACTAGAAATATCGTCCGAAGCACATCAGACCGAGCACTTTCACATACACCATTGTAATCCTGAGAGTCTAGTGTTTCATAAAATAACAGTAACGCTTACGGAATCGTCAATTTGGCCATCTACGATGTCTGGAAACATTGGACAAAATTCGGACAACGTTAAACCTGCATCCCTATGAGCGACGCCATCTTAGCTGATATGCTGCCGTTTCTCGATCATGAGACGTACAGGAGCCCGGCTAACTGTGCAATATGCATAATCCATATTGACGTCGCGCGTGTTTATCCCAGCTGGCAAGTACGTCACGCGCGCAGTGTAGACTGGTTCCCGTCCACATATTCCACACAGGAGAATATAAGGACAGGTAAAGGGCGCTTCATCTTGATCTGTAATTGGTCGTCTTTGCGCGTGCGCATTGTGTTTTTTATATTTAAAAATTGGCCAAACCCTTTGCTTTAGGCAATGTACTTTATTTACATAATTGGATATGTTCGACACGCACGGCCAAGTTACAAATGTCAATGCAAAATCTGCGCACTTACTAAAACAATAATAATAATAATAACCACGTGACGGGCAGAATTCTGCCCGTCATGGCTGCCCTTTACCGATCCCTATATTTTCGCAATAAGCGAACCAATTTATAGGGATCGGGAACCAATCTAGCGCGCAGTGCAGCTAGTTATCTAGATTGGTTCCCGATCCCTATAGATTGGTTCGCTTATTGCGAAAATATATATTATATTCTCCTGTGTGGAATATGTGGACGGGAACCAGTCTACTAGTTATCGAACTGTGCGAGTGACGTATTGCCAGCTGGGATAAACACACGGACGTCAATATGAATTATGCATATTGCACAGCCGGGCTCCTTGACCGAGAAGCGCCACCACGCGTCCAGCATATCAGCTAAGATGGCGTCGCTCATAGGGATGCAGGTTTAACGTTGTCCGAATTTTGTCCAATGTTTCCATACATCGTAGATGGCCAAATTGACGATTCCGTAAGCATTACTGTTATTTTATGAAACACTAGACTCTCAGGATTACAATGGTGTATGTGAAAGTGCTCGGTCTGATGTGCTTCGGACGATATTTCTAGTAGAACTTTGTCAGATTTGAGCAGTTTCAGACTGAGTATTGTCGTACATCCCTCAATTAGGGCTGTGATTTGCGACTGTAATAAGTCAGATTTGAAAAGCGAGCAATTTACAGCCCTAACTTTAGGGCTAAGGTAACCTCAGCTACAGTCCATGGTAAAACTCCGTACACACAGTCACAGTGTAAAACTGGTCTTTGAACCGTAAAAATGTTGACAACTTTGGACGGCCCCAGGTCAATATTTGCTGACATTAACCGGAATCTTTCAGGGTTCCTCTTCAAACACTGCAGTATTTATCAAAATACAGTATAGTATTTCTCAAAAGGCAGGCAGAAAAGACGAAAACTGAATGTTTTCGTCAACTGGACGTGTAGCGTGTCACTTGCATCGCACGTTCGCAACGGCAGGCCGAGTATCGCCAGGAAACCTACTTCACATTCGTTGGCTTATAGTTTTTGGGCGTCCAAGAACCATACTCGATAAGCATTCGATAAATAGGTTATTGGAAGTGGGCGTGATTACGATGCCGTTCTCGATATTCATTGGCCAAAAGTAAATTGGTACCATAGATGTAACTGATTGGTTCACATGTTTTGTGAATGAGAAAGAGGAAAAGGCCAATAAATTGACGTAATTCCTCTACACGTTGCTAAATTATTTTAAAGGAGTGTATTCAGAACTTCAGACCAGAAAATGGATTTCGTTCTAACCTAACATTCACATAAAATCCATGGAAAGAAAACAGTTAATTTGCAATCATTAATTTGGATGTGGAAGCAAAAATGTTGATGTAATCACTGCACTGCTTGATGTAACTATATCAATTTTACAAAACATGTTTTTGTACGATATCCTTGAAAATATACGGATTGATAGCGCGAAATTTCAGAATGGTAATGAGAAAAATATGACAAAAGATATGGTATCAAAATCTCAACACCCCTGAGAAAAAAAAGGGGGGCTCAACAAATCTGATCTGTACGAGCCCTTTAAACCCACCTGTATCGATTCTGGTGAACAAATCAATGGCATTGCCAATCGATAAACTATGGTATATATCCAACGTGTGTAGGCTTTGGTCGCTCAATATACAGCGTCGATCATCGAAATAATATTCCTCTCGATATTCGAAGGATCGACATGTGAACGTCTGCTCCTCCAGGCAGAATCGGGCACAGTCTTCGGCCGTCATATCCCACCACCAACCTCGGTAATATTTCCGATTGCTGGCCGGTATGTAAGTTTTGTAGTGGCGCACGAATTTGGATAGAACATCGTCTTTGCCTGTTATTTTAGAATGGAGAAATTTCTTAGTAATAAGGGCAAGCCGGGCAGGGATTTGGGTCGTATCTGAAAATGATCTCTGGGAGGGGTGGTTATCTCATTGAAGGGTTTATCCCTCTGTAGGGCTTGCTAAGCTCACGTGATGGCCAATCCCAATACCGTGTTTCGAGCGAAACCACTAGTTAGCTTCATGCGTCTGCACGTTTAAGCAGAAGGTCCGCCTGTTCGAATCCCGGTGGGGCTTGGTTGTTTTACACTGCATCCAGATTTCCCAAACCCATGGACGTTTGTCCACATTTGTAGCCTGCAGACTTTTAAAAGCAAATTCCATGCAACTTTAATAACAAAAGGTTGCTCTTAACGACCACAAAGCTTGTACGGGGCTTGTCCTACCTAGCAACAACTAATGTATGCAAAATGAATTCCAACCATAGAATTCGAATTTAAAGATAGTATACATGATTGGTAAACTGTTACAAATAGTTTTATCCCCCTGTGTGATTGAAGATATGCATGATTAAAACCAACCTGAGCAAAAACCAGCTCCGTACTTCTACCAGTCAAAAAAGGGTTTGCAGTTATTTCGCCCCAAAACCACAAATCATGTATACTGCCTTTAAAGTAACAGGTGAATGAAATAGCTTATTACTAGGCAATGTCACAGGAAACATCCACGAATTTCGGTACATTATACGAAGATGGTCTATTAAATAAAAATTACACTAATTATTGTTAGCATTCTCTGGCACAGCAATGTCATAAATGGTACGAACCGCATTTGACACGCCTATTCCTAATACTCACAAGTGTCTATTGGACAGAAATCTGTCCTTATTTGCATATCGTCATCTCGATAATAGCACCATGGTCGGGAGTCATTGTTGGGGTTTCTGCAAAAGTTTTCGTCAAGACCTGCCGAACAAAAGATTTGTGAATTTTGAAACAAAGACTTGTAAATGAAATGGGGAAAATTTATACACGTTTTATTCATAATCTCACGCCATGCAAAAGTAAATCGAAAACAGTATAATGCGCATGATCAGCGCCTTACGTAACGTTGACGTCATTACCAGGCGTTCAAATTACATAATTAATTAGAGAATAAATTTACATAATTAATTAGATTTTTTAAAAGAAACTCTGTTTTATGACCTTTTTAAGCTTTGGATAGCCATGGAGGAAGATGTTTTAAATTTGGTAATGGCAATATTCTAAAAAAAAAAATCGTTAAGAAATCAAACCTGCATCTGGGAAGGAGGTTGGGTTGACATCTTGGTCTAGCATCCGACTCCACGGAAGGCACTCGTATCCACTCTCCGTGAACCTAGCCTGGTCTCGGTACTCGGACCCGTTACCGTTCATGCAACCTGAATGAGCTATACAACGCGACAACAAAAATGCGTGTATATTACTATTTGTTTTTCTTGCATTTTTATTCGAAAATTTAGACAAATAATAACATTAACTGAAAAGTCTTCTTCAATTCCTCATTTCATTGTAAGAATTTTTGATTTTGGGGGTAAGAACAGCCACAACTGGTATAAAGTTCAACTATTTCGAGGCGCTGTACGCTCAATACTGCAAGAAAGGTCTTTTGTGATTGGCTTAGAAAAGTTTCAGGTTAATGTCTTTGCCTCCGATTGGTCAATGCGGGGTTGTTTGTTTGTTTGCTTGTTTGTTTATTTAACAAAGCTTAGTGATATTCAAACAAGCTTATGTGAAAGCCAATGGAACATGTAACAAAAATGCACTTTAAAAAAAAAATTATCGATCAAAAAGTAAAAAAAAAAAAAATTAAGGTTTGGTTTTATTGCTGACATTTTACATTAGGCCTACACCTTTTTAAAAAATCTTTCTAAACGTTTTTCTCCACGGTCGGGCTTTGTTCAAACTGATTTGGGGGACATCAAAATCGAAGATTTCATAAATTTTAAATAAGATTGACAATATTGGTGAACAGTAGCAACCATGTGTGTTACTTTAAATGATATTTTTTATCTAAAAATAAGGAATGCTTTCTATAAGTTCGTTAGCAACATGAGTTACCGTGGCACGGTGGAACACGACAATAATCAAAGCGAATGTGTCCATCTGGAGCGTAAATATAACATGTTGGTCCCGGCTTGTCAGCTACGAAACGACAGTAGTTCTGCAAGGCGAATACTTCTGCAAGAAGAACAACATATAAAAGAAGGCATTTCATTGGTGCATTCATGTGCGTGTGCGTTGCGCGTATACGCGATTTATTGCACCAATCACACGCCTTCCTTACGAATGAATAATGACCCTTGCACACTTGTTATGAAATCTGGGCCTGTGATTGGTTCCCATAATTGATTGGTTTCAAACCCACCTGTGTCCGACATGTCTTTCGGACCGTACTTCTGATCCGTGACGTTGGCCCACGGGATGCATTCGAAGCATTCGCCTCCAGTGAAAGAATCCTTGGGACACGCTTCGGATTGCGTGCCATTGTACCCTCGCGTGAAGACGTTAGCGCAATCTCGCTGGGCTGTAAAAAAAAAAGCACATGAAAATCGGATTTTAAATTTTACTTATTAAAGGCCCGATGATATGCAAGATAAAACTTCTTGTGGATTCCGGGAATAAGGGCATTAACCTTTCTGAAGATTTTTTTTAGTAAACTAGCCTGCCGGGAATTCAGATAATGCATCAATGTTTTATATACAGAAAATCTTGAAAATACACGCAGGGTTAACTTTTGTAAAATCTTTTGAACGTCAAACAGCCTTTGAACTTTAAAAACGGAACTATAGACCTAAAAAGCCTAATATTAAGGTTAATTTTAATCACTCTCGATTATCACTGAAAATCAACACCACATGCTTGAGGTTCACTTCAACTATAATTACATTAATTATCTCGTATTTCCGTAGATGTGCGTGGTGGTGCATGCTTTTCTTGCCTTCCATCTTTGTGGCCCTATATACCGTCCAGGCATTATGTGGATTGGGTCCTCAGTCCCTGCTTGATTCAATGGGTTTTATCCCTTTACAGAATTGTGTATAGGGTTTTTCTCCCACCTCTAAAACTGAGCATTTCTTCATCGTCTTCTCTTCATAGGTTTCTCTTCAGGCTTATGAGCTACAGTGCCTCGTGCACTTTTGAAGAATCCTTGGTTTCAGTACCAGAAATAATTTTAAAAAAATAATAATATGTCAGTTGACACTCAGGCATCATATTCCTCGTTTATATCTTTTTAAAGAGACACACCGGCTTACTGTTTACATAATGTAGCAATCTAGCATCCTTAACAATAACATTTCGATGGTCGTTGTGAAAAAAATTATCAAAATGTCACGTAATTAACTAGAAATGTTTAAAATTAACAAAAGAGACAAATGTTGGGCTATACGCTTTACCAGCCGTCGCGATGTATATTATGTATCATGTGTTTGTAAATAAAGGTTTGTAAACCAACCGCGAATGACAAAAGCAACTCGCACTTCGCGCTGGTTTCTACGGCTGGAAATACAACTAACTCACAAGACCACGTGACTTTTCGGAACCAGAATCTAGTTCCGAAAAGTCACGTGACCTTGGATTTTTAAAAAATGCTCAAAAACGGCCACATTCGACGGCGTCTTTTCAGGATATATCTAATTTACTCTGAAAAGCGTTTCAGAATAGGGTATATATTTCGAGCACAAAATAGCCCAACAAAGCCGGTGTGTCCATGTAAATATAAATATCGTGTCTTAAATCTGGCTATACGTTTCGACAAGTATTTGCTTTGCTTTCCAAAAAGTAAGAAATCAATTTTGAAATTGCCGTTAGGTTACACCAATAGCCAAACATAATTTACACGGTACGGCGCTCTGTGCCAGGCCACTTATTTACATAGATGTCACTAAGTTGACTTATATAGGAGGTCGACTTGGCAAAATAAAATCTCACCAAGTTGACTTATTGAATACAGGAAGGCGACTTGGCGACATAAAATATCTCGCAAAGTCGACTTATTAAATCTAGGACGTCGACACAATCCACGTTATAAGTCAACTTGGTGAGATAAATTATATCGGTATCCAAACAAGTAAGACGGCACTCACAGAGCCATCCTGAATATGATCTAGACATCTTACAAATGTCTCCAGTGGGAATTGTAACGTCTAAGGTGATCTTCCCAAAATCGATTCACTCAATTCATCTATGCGTGTTGTTTACAGAAAGAACAAAATGGTGACGATTTACATAGAAACTGTCACTGTAAACTATATAAACACTACAAGAAAAATACAGTCAAAACAACTTTATTTTCAAGTGTCGCCCTGTGTTATGCCAAGATGGTATATGACAAGGATTACTATCACATTTCAATTTCTAAAGTGGATGAAACTGAATCCGAATTCCTGGATTTGATGGGATCTTGTGTATCGCATTACTTTTTTTCTTTATTCTGTATCAGTCCGATTTTTATGTAGGCCACCTTCTAGTTCCGTAAAATTATATCAACCATAAAAATCAAGAGATGCGTGGCTGTATTAATTTCGGTAATGCGACCGCAATCCATCTCAGAATGTTGCTGGTAGTTTTCGTTCTCTTTTTACAAAAATGATATTTCACTGAATTACTGGAACATAATTTGACGAATAAAACTGGAGCATAAGAAAGGCTAGTGTCATTTGCCAAAAAAACAACAAAACAAAACAAAAAATAAAAAACAAACAAAAAACCCAAAAATTTCACTTTATGAGTTGACAAGACAAAAATTGCAAAGTGTCCGTAGAGCAACGGTAACAAACACAATATCAATTTATTTCTGTCCAAGGTGGGTACTGTCTGTGAGACATTAACAACTGAAGGTGTTTTTAACAAAGCGTGCTTATGAACACACTTCTTATAGTTACCATTCACTTAACACAAAAACCATGCATCTGAAACATCGCTGCATTATAGCTGCATATGCATTCTGCAAGCTAGTTTACCAACATTCTTCAACATTCTACCAAAATTCTGCTAAATATCACTGAGTGATATTTGTAAAATAACACCGGATGGATTAATCCCGCAAGCAAAATTAAAACGCTAACGTGAACGCGAAAGTCTTTCAGCACCGGTCACCTTACGAGGAGGTCAAAGAACTCGGGCTCGAATCTTGGCCACATCAAAAGTTTTATCTCGCCACGAAAGTCAAAGATGTAAGTTTTTGTTTTCATCTGTTTAGTAAGATCTCCTCAGATCTTAGTGCATCTAAATCTCCCTGATAAATTATACGAGGCTCGCAAATTACATTTTAACAAAATCATGGGTCAAAATCGCTATACGAGCCTTTTTTCCTGGTCAAAACATGATCATTCTCCGCGTTAAAATGACCGGGAAATATAATCCTGAAAAGTGTTATGACCATAGTGTCACGTTTTGATCAAAAAAGGGGTCGGTTCAATTCTAAACTTGGTCAGTTCTGAACTGGGTCAATTCCAAACCGGGTCAACCCCAAACGGGGTCAATTATTCTAAACCGGGTCAATTCTAAACCTGGGCAATCATAAACCTGGGCAATTCTAAACCGGATCAATTTTAAACCGGGCCCAATTCTGAACCGGTGTCAATATTGAAAAGTACAAGATGAAACTCTCTCGTAATTTTTAGACAAAGAAAATCTCTTAAACACGGCCCGTCGGTTTATTGATTTATTTGGAAACGTAATCTCTTTTCTTTCAAATGTACAGGTCCTTAAAGTGCAACAACTAACGATGCGAGTAAAATCAGTCACAAAATAATCAAAGCATGCAGGTAAATATCTTCTGTTTTTTCGAGTCATATGCTTTAATAACTTTTGGTGCAATAAAATGTCGAAAATATTAGAAAACGATAGTGCAGTCGAACCCAATTGCAGAATTGTTAATACAACATTCTGCTCATATATACGTGTCAAAAACATGTCCTACTTTTAATCTTAAATAACCTTGTCATTTCTAAACGGATTTAAACCAAAATTTTACATCATGTAAACAAGACCTGACAAATTATATTGAGTGACTTTCATCAGTTTTGTCCATCCAAAAGGTTGAGATTTAAACGCCATACGAAAAAAAGGTCAATTTTGGATTTCGCTATACTTTCGACTTGGCCTCCTTCAACGTCAATACGTCGCTGGTGGTGGAATACGTCGGTTATGGAATGTGTGTGCTGAGCCGAACGCTTCTGAGGAAAGGCGGGATCACTCCAAATGCTACGCAAACCATCTCGGTCATTTCGCGCAATTCATCAAGAGGTGCAAAGGGACCTCAGACATAAACAATTTCCTTGACAATGCGGATGCTAAGTCGAAAGTGGCAAATTCTCAAATTTAGGGTGTTTTTTTGTATGGCGTTTAAATCTCAACCTCTTGGTCAAAACTGATCAAACTCACTCAAGGAAATTTGTCAGGCCTTGTTTACATGATGTAAAATTTTGGTTTAAATCCGTTGAAAAATGATAAATTTATTCAAGATCAAAAGTAGGACAATTCCTTGATACATGTTTGTATTCAATATTTTCATTCTGGATAATACAATTTTTTTTTAAATAAGGTTAACCATGCACAAAGTCTACACGAGCCAACATTTGTTGGCCAACAAGGACCAACATGAAGTTGGAACTTGTTGGGTGGTACATGGATGTGCTCGGCCGCGCGAACCAACGTGTTTCAACATATCTCGACTGCAGTTGGTTGCTGCCTTCACGTGACATGCGTTCTAATCTGCTATTGGTCCGTTTCTCCAACAAAGTCGGGCGATAGAAACATGTTCCAACATGGACCAACTTGTTGGATGATGTTGGGCGTTGTCTGGAGTGACGTCCACACCATCCAACTTTTGGTCGGCCGATATCGTTAGACACGTGTTGGACCTTGTTGGCCAACAAATGTTGGTTCGTGTAGACGGGCCTTGGACCTCTTTTGAACAAGTTTCGGCTTTATGTGTCTATTAAAATTGCCACTCACGAAAATATAATGTTCCGTGCTCATGCATGAATGATGTACTATTAAAGGTTTAGTAAAATGAAAGTTATCAACCAGCTGGTTCTATACACAAATCCAAGGATAAAACTGCTGCAGACAAAGAGGCAAATTTGTTTTTATTTCCGAAAGAAGTGACCTTTTCTGTCTTGATAGTTAGTCATGGAGGGAACCCACAGTTGAAAAACAAAGAAAGCATGCGCATTCCTAGTTGTGACAAAAATTGCGGGCCAACTTCGAACTGGAATTAAATTTGACACGGCAGAAGCACGACGTTTGAAGCCAAGCCGTGCTTGTGCCGCACTAAATTGAGTTAGCACGGCAGACCCTGTCGAGCTAAATTTTTCTGCCGTGTCAAATTCATTTTGCCGAGCCAAATGGCTTCAAACGTCGTGCTTGTGCCGTGTCGAATTTAAACAAATCAAGTTGAATTTAATTCGACATGGCATAAGCGCGACGTTTGAAGCGGGCCTTAGATAAATTATCTCGGTATTTAAACATGGAGGATGGCACTCACAGAGCGCCGTATATACAGGGATGCCTGAATATGATCCAGACATCATAGAAACGCCTCCGGTGGGAATTGAAACGTCTAAGGCCCGCTTCAAACGTCGCGCTTATGCCATGTCGAATTAAATTTAACTTGATTTTTTTAATTCGACACGGCACAAGCACGACGTTTGAAGCCATTTGGCTCGGCAAAATGAGTTCGACACGGCAGAAGATTTGAGCTCGACAGGGTCTGCCGTGCTAACTCAATTTAGTGTGCCACAAGCACGGCTTGGCTTCAAACGTCGTGCTTCTGCCGTGTCGAATTTAATTCCAGTTCGAAGTTGGTCCGAAATTTTGTTCCGACTAAGAATGCGCATGCTCGCAGCGCGTATGTGAGTAAAGAAATAACCAACAAACAATTGCATCAAAATAATAAAATGGCGACGTACAATGGACAGAATGGAAAACGCACGTGCACAACGTCCATGACGTGCACAATACTTCTCCGCCATGTTGGATGTATTTAAGCTCGACTGGGAGTTTGCAATTACGTTCGACGTTTGAAGCCACTGCTGTGCTAACATCGTACCAACGTCGTGCCAAGTTGAATTTATTTCGACACGGCATAAGCGCGACGTTTGAAGCGGGCCTAAGGTGCTCTTTTACTCAATTCATACGTGTTGTTTACAGAAAGAATAACTGGTGACGATTTACAAGGAACTGTAAACTGTATAAATGCTACAATAAAAACAGTCAAAATAACTTTACTTTCAAGTGTCGCCCTACATGTGTTATGCCAAGGACTATGCCAAGGATTATTCACATTTCAATTTCTAAAGTGGATGAAACTGAATCCGAATTCCTGGATTTGATGGGATCTTGTGTATCGCATTACTGTTTTCCTCTATACTGTATCAGTCCGATTTGTATGTATATAGGCCACCTTCTAGTTACGTAAAATTATATCAACCATAAAAATCAAGAGATGCGTGGCTGTATTAATATGGGTAATGCGACCGCAATCCATCACAGAAAGTTGCTGGTAGTTTTCGTTCTTTTTTTATACAAAGATAATATTTCACAGAATAACTGGAACATAATTTGATGAATAAAATTAGAGCATATATTATAAACGCCCATTGTAATATTTGCCAAAGTTTACCTCATGGATTGACAAGAAAAACGTATTCCGAAGTGTTGGTGGCAATGGTAACAAACACCACATGAATTTATTTCTGTCCAAGGTGGTATACTTTCTATAAGAAATTAGCAACCGAAGTTTTATTTTTACAAAGCGTGCATATGAACACACAAAAACCATGCATCTGAAACATCGCTGCATCTATGTAGCTGAAATTTCTGCAGGCTAGTTTACAAACATTCAACATTCTACCAAAATTCTGCTAAATATCACTTAGTGATGTTTGTAAAATAACACAGGATTCATCCCGAAAACACCAATAATAAATTATACGAGGCTCGCAAATCGAGCCTTTTTATCTGGGTCAAAACATGATCATTCTCCAGGTTAAAATGACCCGGAAATATGATCCTGAAAAGTGTAATGACCATGAAGTGTCAAGTTTTCATCCAAAAGGGGTCGGTTCAATTCTTAACTTGGTCAGTTCTGAACTGCGTCAATAGACCGATCCAGTAAGCTCCGCCCATTTTTGAATTGACCAATCACAGCCTCAGGTTGAGGTAACCAAAAAGTGGATCTCCATTTTGGTTACCCGAGTCCTCAAATTTGTGCACAGAGCAACGGCGAAATGCAGCACGAGTGACGCAAAAACACCATAAACATCATAAACATCATTTTTATCAGCGCAGAGGACCCAGCCGGTTTAAAACGGATTGTATAAGAATATCCTAATCTACTTTTAATCCCTTCATAAATGTGTTTTTGTGTAAACGGGAACAACTCACCAAAATTAGCTTGTCGTTTTGCTAGTATTGTGCATTCACTGCGTTATGGGCTGCTTTCGAGCGCGGCACCAGGGATCCCTGGTGTTCCCTGGTGCTCGCCCAAAAGCAAAGAAAACACATTACATTTCAAACAGTAACAGTACCCCACTGATCCATTTTTGACTCAAACAAACTTGTCAGGATTGTTGCAAATGACATAAACAAACTCAGTAAAATGATACAGTTTATATCAAGAAGCCACTGAAAATGACACCAACTTGTGGACACAAGTCTATGGAGAATTCCTCTGTCCTGAGATGACATCACAGCTTTGCTCATGAATATGGAAATGCTCATGAATATGGAAATTCATTAGCATAAAAATTTAAAACTTGCAATTACACCAAAACGCAACTATTGAATTCTTTGAAATTGATCGAAATGTGTAAAACACATCCTTTACTACTATTTTATGTAACCAACAAATCCTATTTCATGCGTCCTTTAATTGAACTAAATTGCTTACTTAACTTGTATTTTCTTTGGTTTGGCCAAACTAAATACCAGACTGCATGGGTACTGCAAAACGTTGTAGTCGAGTCCATCACAAGTCCAGAGCCCATACAATCACAAGTTCGTGACAGGTCCCGCGCAAGTCCGTCACAAGTCCAGTAACAAGAAGCAAATGATGAACACGCACGAAAGAATGCCCTTATTGGAGTTCATTTGAATAGCTTGTTATTATTATTATTGATTTTTTTCTCCCACATTTAATGAGTATACGTGTAGACAAAGGGCGGCGCTATTATGTCTCATTATGTCAACCCGTTAAAAAAACATACAAGGCTCTTGACTCGCACAATCAAGTAATAGCGTAATAGCTGATTCATTCTTATTATTGTTATTATTTCTTTCTAGGATTCATACCAAGGATTCCTCAATAGTGCTCATTGCACTAGCTGTCACTCGCAAGCGTGAGGAAACCCATCAAGAATTAGAATTAGAAATGGCCAGAGACACCGGGGAATCCCCTTGCTCTTCACGAAAGAATGCTCTGTGATCTTAAAAGTGCGTTACCATTACCTAACCCACTGAACCAACGGCTTTACATCCCTTCCGAAGGATTTCACCCACGTTTTTACCCATGATTGCGAGTCAATGATCCAAACCACTCGGCCACGGTACCCCACTGACTTGATTTAAGACCCAGGGACTTGTGGTGGACTTGTGAAGGCTTGTGGTGGACTCGGCTACAACCCGGGTTCTTTATTCATTTCTAAGGAATGGAAGTACCCCCAAAACCCCAGGAGATTAAAATCTGTACAATCGAAATGATTGCTTTTCCCCCAAGTAATTGACCGCGACGGCGCCGTGACATGGAGCTGAAGACTATACTACACCAAAATTGAGTATACGAGACGATACAATTTAAATCCTGTTGCAGTACATCACGACATGGTTCCTCCATGATCACGACAAGAATGTTTAAAGGCCCATTGTATTATTTGCAATGACCCAATTTCGTTTTTCATGAGTTGACAAGTGTTGATAGCAATGGTAACAAACACCACATGAATTTATTTCCGTCCAAAATGGTAATTCATGTTGGAAATTGACAACCGAAGGTGGTTTTCTAAAAAAAAGTCCCGTGTACCATTTATACTTGTACACAAAATCCATTTATAGATTTTCAAGGTTTTCTGAAGCATTGGTGCATCTAAGTAGCTAAACATTTCTTCAGGCTAGTTTACCAACATTCTTCCTTAGATATGTTACACTCTTATTCCACGAATCAGTAAAAAGTTTTATCTTGCAAATTATATACATAGGGCCTTTAAAGACAGATTACATGATTGGAAAACTTTTAAAAACAGGAAGCGTATATAGGCCTATTTTTGTTTCCAAGGAGGGTTGAGGGCACATTACTCCTGATGTGTTTTGTCTATTGCCCGTGTTTCGGTGAAAGGATTAAAAAAATTAATTTACACAAGCGAACGAATTTAGAAAGCTTACGTGTCTCTGTAACGAAAAATATCAAAAACTTAAATTTCCGACGTCGGGAATTGGAGATACAAGCCTTTTTCTTGAAACGTGCTTCACATGTACATGTGCGCGTACGCTCATATGTACATAGTATGTGTACAATGTACACATGTACGCGCACATGTACATTTACGTCATAACCCTGTCGATTAATTGACCTGCCAGCCATTTAATCATTTCTTGTTTTTAATCGACTGGCATTAATCCTTGACGGATTTTTACGTTCTTGGTACCAAATGTAAGCTGATAACCTTTTCTATTCTAGAAAAATACCTAATTAACTTTAAAAATAAAATTGTACGCCCAAATCGGCCCAAACACGGGCAGTGCAACTTTAACACAACTCTACGCTGTGTTTCGAGAGTTACAAAGTGCTTAGGTATTTCCTCAATTAGGCCTTATGAGAAACATTGTGTAAGAGAGCAGATTCGGACTCGCAACTCTTGATTGATAGTCCTACGCTTTAGACTATACCAAGCAGCTCGCTAAACCATCTCATATTCCTCCTTTTATCCTTTTATTTAACATCTCCCGAGGGCGCTGTATAGAGAATAATTATTCATATTCATTTGAACCAATCAGAAACAGAGAAAATTCTCAATGCTCTAGCTCAACCCTCCTAGAAAAAAATACGCAAACAGGAACAGCATTACATAACTGAAGAACAATGTTGATAAACTGCCTTGTGGACATTTCAGCCACAAAGATGCAGTAAAAAAAAAATGGTTGTTGTTGAATGAATGGTAAAAAATAAAAAAATATTTTTTAAAAAGGTACATTTTACACGTGAAAAAAAATCACGTGGTGTTTGTAACCATTGCTATCAACACCTGGTTTTTTTTTTCTAGTCAACGTGTATAAAAGTAAAATTTAGGGTAACTGCAAACGGGGCTTGTAATACATACTGCAGTTCAAACATATGGGATTTCCATTAAGGTGGTTGAAAGATATTGCCCATAATGTATTCACGGACAATTTAACCGTAAAAAATTAATTGAAATATATAATTGGGTACTTTTCTCGGTCTGTTAAAGTAATTAACTTTCGGGACATCGATAAAAAAATTCAATAACGGGAAATATTGTGATTTGCTTCACTGACTCACAATACTCGGGTGAACATTTGGGGTTGTGGGTTTGATACCCAGCCGTGGTAACTGGGCCCTTGAGCAAGGAACTTAAACACACCTGCTCCATCCTTCGGAAGGGATGTAAAGCCGTTGTCCAGTGTGTTGTGTAACGCACTTAAAAGATCACAGAGCTTCTTTCGTGAAGAGTTAGTGCATGGATTCCCCGATGTCTCTGGCCTTGTTCATATAGCCGAGCCATGGAGTACATTCAAGACAAAATGAAGGCTTACACCAACGTATCAGCGCAAAAACATGAATGCAGCGGACGTACTCGAAGCATCAAGTAATGGGGACGATATCAACAACAACAATTGTCTAGCCTGATGGATATGCTTGAGGGGGAAGGACCACGGTTTCACCCAGTGCCATTGCTTCCCTGCGAGGCAAGGCGAGGCAAGGCAAGGCAAGGCAAATGTTTCTTTATTTCTCGAAGAATGGAAGTAAAATATCCAATGGCAAAATTTCACTGCGGAGATTTCTTCATTTCTAAAGCAATTCACAAGACCGTGGTCCGTATGACACAAGACAGACAACCAGCACATGGCGCTCCAACGGCGAAAATTTGTCAAAAAATGTATTCCGCATTTTCCTATTCGGCAACCCCGCTCACCCCCAACCCCCTCCCCCATAAAAAAGCGCTTCACAGTGAAAAACACTACAAAATTCCACCCTATCCAATTTGAAAGCCTAGTCTCTCCTTTTTTAAAGCTTTTCAAGACCGCTTATGACATCCGAAGTTAGATGACGTAAGCACCACAGTTCATTCTGCTTTCAGTCAATGGACTTTTCCAATAGATGTTTCAACCATTCCTAATGATTTTTTGTTTTAGATAAAGGGCGTTAGTTGGCGTAACGAGACAGTTAGGCCCTCGCTAAACCATCGCGACGATAACAGGGCTGTTCCCGAAGCTGTCGTTATAATATGGTTAACGAGCCCGCTAAGTTAACGACTGGTCCAGAGTTGTTGTTATAGGCTCTCGTTAGCGTCTCGGATGTTTCAAATTTCAATAACTATCAGTTATTTCACATGTTTTATGAAATGTCTTGTGTGTCGGGTATTAGCAAACTTATGTGCACCCATAAATTCATTCTAGAAAGGGGCAATTCCGTAAATTCAGATTTACACCTCAGAGACTTTGAAGGCTTGTAATGCTTCACGTATTCAAGTTGTTTGATTTTAAACACATGTTCTTTAAGCATCATTGATGGAAGTGTAATTCCTGAAAAATGATTGTAAAGCGGGCCTCCCACTGTGCGATTTTTGCCACGAATTTCCTACGAATTGGTACGATTACCAGAGACTGTCTATAGACTCTATACACAATCGTACCAAATCGTACCTAATTCGTAGCAAAAATCGCACAGTGGGAGGCCCGCTTAATGCCACTAAAGCGGGCCTCCCATCACTGTGCGATTTTTGCCACGAATTAGGTACGATTAGCTACGATTTGGTACGATTGTGTGTAGAGTGTATACATAATCGTACCAAATCGTAGCTAATTCGTAGCAAAAATCGCACAGTGGGAGGCCCGCTTTAGTTCATAGCCTAGACGTGCAGTGTACAGATAGCGAGATCCCGACGGGCACATAAAGCGGGCCTCCCACTGTGCGATTTTTGCCACGAATGTCCTAGTACGATTGGGTACGATTTAGTACGATTGTGTGTAGAGTCTATAGACAGTCTCTGGCAATCGTAACAAATCGTACCAATTCGTAGGAAATTCGTGGCAAATATCGCACAGTGGAAGGCCCGCTTAACGAGACTCTTGAACGAGGCCCCAATAAAGCGGGCCTCTCACTCGAATTTCCTACGATTTGGTACGATTACCAGAGACTATCTATAGACTCTACACACAATCGTACCAAATCGTAGCTAATCGTACATAATTCGTGCCCAAAATCGCACAGTGGGAGGCCCGCTTAAGAGCTTCTGCTAACCCTCGTTAGCTCTTAAGCGGGCCTCCCACTGTGCGATTTTTGCCACGAATTTCCTATACGAATTGGTACGATTACCAGAGACTGTCTATAGACTCTACACACAATCGTACCAAATCGTACCCAATCGTAGGAAATTCGTGGCCAAAATCGCACAGTGGGAGGCCCGCTTTAAGCGAGCCTCCCACTGTGCGATTTTTTTCCACGAATTTCAAACGATTAGCTATACGATTAAGTACGATTGTGTATAGAGTCTATGCCTAGACAGCCTCTGGTAATCTCGCCAAATTGTACCTAATCGTTGGAAATTCGTGGCAAAAATCGCACATGGGAGGCCCGCTTTATAGGCGTTCTACTAGGCCCTATATATAGTTACAGCTTCGTTAAGGCATGTTTAACGAACGCTTCGGGAACATGGGCCCTGATCTGCGTGTAATCAGTCTTAAAGAACTATACAATTCAATTCAATTTGGCTTTCCGAGTATACAGCCAATTTGCTTCCCAAGGTTCGGCAAGCGCAAAGGCATGCGTCCATGGGATTTAAAAAGCAATTTAATGATTAGAGTATCTCACCATTCGTTTGAGAAATCAGTCATGTTCGTGTATAGGTATTTTGGAGGGCGTCAGTGAGGATTACGACTCACATGCCCGGCCGTCCAATTAAAGCCGCGGCAACCACATAATTGAACAACATATACGGAATGCGAGTGTTAATTTTTAAAGGGTCACGGGTTTGTTTGGAGTGAGGCAGTTGAACATAAATAGTACGAGCACTGTTAATTTACCATTCTGCTGATAACAAGGAAATTAGCTTTTTGCGTGCTTAGTTTCGCATGAATAGCATCTATAGTACACTTGCATTCAAATGACCAGACTAAATTTATGTTGCTATGTGGTGCACGCGACAGAATCAATACCGTGTAAGTGTTCACCGTAGGAGAGAATGGCATAAAGCAACCAGACTGTTGGTTGCTAGGCAACGGTGTGCACCACGTAGCAATAATAGCGTAGTATGTGACTTTCTAAACTGCACCTCCATTTGATAGTGGAGAATTCGGGACACCAGACATTGTGCAACTGCTACACGCAAAAGGCCTTTATTTTTATGTCACAATTCCTCGTTCGTCATTGTTTTCATTTCTGATAATACAAGTTTTTTTTGTCTCATTTTCAAATTAGGCCTATCTTTCTCCTTTTTTTTTTAAATTTACGTAATAAAGGTTTGGTTTGTGTGTTTGTTTAAAAAAAACGCAATCAAAAGGGGTTGGTGTAGTTTTTACTTTCCTTACCAGGAAATTGCATTTTGTTTAAACGGAAAAAGAAACAAACACTTCAAGCTCGTAATTTCCTGAATAGTCGCCAACGTTTCTATACACCAATCCGAGAACCGGACCGCGTGTTTTTTGTTACACCGCAGCGAGGGGCACACCCCGAATAGAGTCTAAGTTTCCAATGACTGATACTTCTCAAGTGACAATCTTGGAAATAGTCACAACTCTTACTCTCACTATTAGAGAAAAAGAAGAAAACGAGAAATTTCGAAAAATCCCAAACATGAATAAGATTCGAACCAGGGACCTTATGATTACAAGTCAAGCTCTCTTCTAACCAGTGCCATGAACTGTATGTTACATTATGTTGTCACTTCGAACAATTTGCGCATTCTTTTATGAAGCCTGTGCACACAAAGGGAGCGGTTGTGCACTATTCATTTTTAACAACAACACAGAACGCACACTTCATGGCACTGGATGGCATATGCAGCACGATATGTGGCAGAGGGCATTCCCCTACACCATTGATCCCCTACCATTGTTCCCCCATTGTGTCTCAAACATCCAAGGAATTTCCAAGGAATTCCTATCAGTTTTTAGGGGGATTGGTGCGTTAACAAAAGGGAAGAGTGTGTTGAGGTATAGGGGCGTTAGGGGGCGGGGGGAGGGGGCGAGGAGGGAGTCCCTTTGCCACATATCGTGCTGGGTATACTGGATGGCCCCCAGTTATGGCGGACGCGCAAGGAAGGACTCCTTAGTTACCGGATTCGTGTATACGGAAATCATGAAACGGGCTTTCCTGAATGACCCGTTTTTTTATTTATAATCTTACCGTTGCCAACGATCGCCAAGCCCAGGAGATTCCAGCCAATCAAGAGCGTAAAAGCCGCCGTCTGCATTTGATTCCAGCCAATCGGGAGCGTCGTACCAAGCTCGCTTGGCATTAGATTCCAGCCAATCAGATGCCTCGACATAAAAGCAACTCCCTCGTGATTGGACTAAGCACTCCTTGCGATCACTCCGAGAAAACGGCCAGTTAAAAGCGAGTTATCAAATATTGTCAGTCGTTCGCCGCTGTTACAAAATAAGAAATAAAATTCATGAGAGAAACATAAGATAATATTAAATTCATCTGGAGAAAGAAACTGCAAATATAAAACCCAAAGCGAGTGTTTGGCGACTAATATTGGCGACGGCAGGAACTCGAAAAAGGCGCCAAATTCTGGAGATTCAGTGGTGCGGTCTAATCAAACTGTCTATAATCAAACAAGAATATTGTGACCATACGTACTCGCAGCTAGACTACGGAAATGCGAAAGGAAGACGCCTTGATTAAAGGCAGAACACATGATTGGTAAACCGTTGCAAATGGTTTTATCTCCCTGTGTGATTGAAGATATGCGTGATTAAAACCAACCTGAGCAAAAACCAGCTCCGTACTTCGTCTAACTTTTGAGAAAACAGTCAAAAAAGGCTTTACGGTCACTTTGCCCCAAAACCATTTCGCCCCGAACCACGGCCTGTGCACTAAGTATTTTGGGGCGAAGTGGCATTCGGACGAAAAGGTGGCTTTTGGGGCGGTTCAGGGCGAAGTAGTGCAGGGCGAAATGGTTTTGGGGCGAAGTAAATTTTCGTCTCATGAGACGAACAATAATTGTTTTACTCATTTCTCAAAAACTATATAGCACTTTAGACAAAACCATGCATTTCAGGGGAAGTTTACTACCGTCATCATGTTTATATTGTGTAAGTTAGGCGTAAATCTGTGAACATTTCTGATTTTCGAGATTACCAATGATGTGTTATAACTTTAAAGATATACAGTCCGTGGTTCTCAGCAAATTTAATTTTTTTTCTTCTCCGAACGAAATTTTGTTTTGTTTTTATACGGCATTTTTTGCGCCTTGCCTATAGACTTGCCCAGGTCTGACTTCCCATGTTTGGTCTGTGGTGCGGAGCGTGCAGCGCGCCCTCTGGAAAACAGATTGGAAAGGCCGAGCACGGGAGGTCAGACTTGGCCTTGAATTACTATGGCGGACCGCCAATAATTGACAGTAATTTACATGCATTAATTGTTCGATAACTAAACGTTGGTTATTTGTTTCGTTGATGTCTCATTTAAAAGCGAATAACTGATATGTTTCTAAAAAAAATTCAAATCAAACAAACCTTTAATTTTTCCGGTGCCACACCTAAAACGCACGGATATCTTTAATGCGGGTTAAATATAGAATAGGCCCTATACAAGATTGGAAAACTGTTACACTCGGCGTCATCTCCATGTGTGATTGAGGATGTGTATGATAAAAACTCATTTCAGTACCGAAACAATGAAAAACTGTGTCCATGCTTTCAAGAAATTGTGCGAAGCTATCGTCCTATTTAGGCTAGTTTCCCTGGCTACTGCACAGAAAACGGAGCCATAATAACATGGTATCTTTAGTCAGAGGCACCTATATAGTTGCGTTCACATGAGGGCACCCTTAACAAATTTGTGTGCATATGCATTTATAGACATTCATCTTCAGTTATCGTTTAGGCTCATAAAGATATATCTTAAAGGAGCGTGACCAGATCACATTTTCGACACCCCCATTTTTTCCATGGGTGTTGTGATTCTGATACATATTTTTACCATTCTGAAATTTATACCCAGCACGATATGTGGCAAAGGGACTCCCCCTAACGCCACTATACCTCAACACACTCTTCCCTTTTGTTAACACACAAACTCCCACTAAAAACTGAAAGAAATTCCTTGCAAATTCCTTGGATGTTTGAGACACAATGGGGGAACAATGGTAGGGGGATACCCTCTGCCACATATCGTGCCACATATCGTGCTGCATATGCTGAAATTTCGCTCCCGAAATCCGTATATTTCTAGGGATATGGTAAAAAATCCACCAAAGTTTAGTAAACTGCATAAAAAGCAGTGCAATGATTACACCAACCATTTCACTTCTGGGGATAGCAAATTTCTTGTTTTTCTCCACATGGATAATATTTTGGGGAGGTATTTTATATGATTTTTAGGTTGGAACGAAATCAATTTTTGGGAAAAATCTGGTCACGCTCCTTTAATATTAGACAGTTGGGACCACTTCTATCTTCCATTCTGGGTAAGGGTTTTTTTCCCCGACCAAATGGTTGATACACATTTTGCGACATTTGGACTTTAACATTTTTTTCTGGTCTGTATTTAATTTCATGCTTGGAGAACAAAGCTTCCATGTCGTGAATAATTTGTATCGCAATGCCAAAGACGAATCGATCAATGTTCACAGATCGACCTAGACATGTAGTAATATGATCATATGAATCTTTTAGTTTGTAAAGAAAAACCTTTTCCAAATCTCGACTTCTGCTTAGGCTCCGGCTCCATGTGGCCATACACCTTTTCACAAATACTCTTGCACAAAAGACAGAACTGCATTGTGGGAAGGATAGTGATCCAGCAACCTTCCCACAATGCAGCTCTGTCCTTCGTTTAAGTTCACTCAATCAGTATTAGCGAAAAGGTCTAAGTTGAAGCCGGAGCCTGAGCCTAAGCCCAAGGCGAGATTTGGAAAAAGGCCTATATATAACTCTTCGCAAAATGACGCCATGGGATTTGCTTATTCCGCAAAGCGACAAGATTAAGATGAATTAAACGTAATTAATCTTTTTGATTTACTTTGTTCCGACCGTCTTATAATGTCAAAGGGCGTTTGATTTTAAGGAACATTAATTATGTCAAATTTGGGCGACAGAAAGATTTAACCATTGAAATATATGAAAAATAATACGAAACAGAATACATGCAATTTGCAAATTCCATCAGTTTTCTTTCAAAATGGCGAACATATACTTGCTAATTGGTGAATTCATTTGCCCACCATATGCTCTTGGCTCAAGGCTTGTGCGATTTTAAATAATATTTACTGGTATTTCCAAATTTAATAAGCGTATATTTGTAAATTTGAATGCAAATTTTTCTTGATTTACGAGCCCATGCTGGCTCACACGGCGCGGTACTCATCCCAGCAGTTATAGTTTAGTTTCCCCAACAGGTTGTTAGTTTTCATGGCATGGAGTGACTAGGAGCATTGCTACTCCTCTTGGATGGGATACCAGTCCATCGCAGGTCTACCCCCAGCAATTGGTTGGGTTTCCTCAACCGTATTTGCTGGTACCCATATATACACCTGGGTGGAGAGAGACAACGTGGAGTGAAGTGTCTTGTCCAAAGACACAACGCGGTGCAATGACCAAGCTTCGAACTCTTCTCGACCGAAGGTCCGACGCGCTATCAACTATAAGCCACCACGTCGCCATCCACTAGTATTTCCAAACTGAATGAGCATAGTTTTATAAATCTGAATGCAAATTTTTCCTGACTGTGCGCTCAAAAAACCAAACCGAATGCTCTCTTTAAATATTTGAACGATGATTCAAAACTGCATTCAATTTCGCGCTGATACGAATTTAATTCTGAAACGAGTTTGGCTGATTATGTTAAAATTAGGCGAGAACAACTATTTGACATAATTATTTGACAAAGACCAATTTATCAAATTCAGGAACAGATGTTTTGTTAATTTAACTAATAAAAATAATCTGATCGAATTTTAGAGAAATCTCTGGTTTTATATATGAGTTGAATTTTGTGCTTGAAAATGTAGCTTTTTAGACAAAACTTATACAGGAAATGAAATATCTCCCTAAAGCAAAAGCCTTAACCAGAAGTGTGTGAATTACTTATGATATATCCGGGAAGCGGTTGTTATGCTTTATTCAAAAACCACGTTTTTAATCTGAGGCACATTATAGACTCGGCACAATCTTGTTGTTGAAACCATCAAATCCGTCCGGTTCACGAAAGGGCCCTTTGGGAGTTTTTTACGAACAAAAGTTTCAACACTAGTACGCTTTAATTGAAAAGGTTCGCATGAAAATTGAAATAACTATAGTCGAAGAAAACACCTTAATATGCGTAAAAAAAATACTACCACTTTAAAGGCCTGTGTACCATTTGCAAGATAAAACTTTTTACAGATTCGTGGAATAAGTATAACACATCTAGGTAATCAGCCTGAAGAAATGTTAGCTACTTAGATGCATCAATGCTTCAGAAAACCTTGAAAATCTATACATGGATTTTGTGTACAAGTGAATGGTAAATATTTTAGAAAACCACCTTTGGTTGTCAATTTCCAGCATGAAATACCATTTTGGACGGAAATAAATTGATGTGGTGTTTGTTACCATTGCTTTCGACACTTGTTAACTCATGAAAAACAAAATTGGGTCATTGCAAATGATACAATGGGCATTTAAAGCCCCAATACATAATTTGCAGTGACCCAAAATGTTACTTCACAAGTTGACAAGAAAAAAAATAGCAATGGTAACAAACACCACATGATTTTTTTTCTGTGTAAAATGGTACCTTTGTGAGAGAAATTGACAACTGAAGTGCTTTAAAAAACTGCATGCATGTATCTATGTGGCTGAAATTTCTACAAGGCATATTATCGACATTCTTTACACATTTGGAATTTGTTAAAGTTTCATCCACAAAAGATATTAATTGTACAGCTTTTGATCTTGAATATCATTAAAAAATTTCAACGGATTTAAACAAAAATGTTACATAATGTAAACAAGGCCTGACAAATTTCTTTGAGTGAGTTTCATCAGTTTTGTCCAAGAGGTTGAGATTTAAACGCCATACGAAAAAAACCTAAATTTCAGAATTTGCCACTTTCGACCTGGCATCCGCCATTGTCTATGTCTGAGGTCCCTCGTGCCACAAAATACGCAGCTCCATAGCAAAGGCGTGGAGCTGCGTATTTCGTGGCACGAATTTGGAGCGCGCGCATTGATGACGAGCCTGTGCCTTTAAGATTAAAAGTAGGACATGTTTTTTGGTACTCCGTGTACAACACCTTTTTTGCACTTTGAATGTATGGGAAAAATATTGGGTCTCGAATTCCGTCGTCAGTCAAATAATAAAATTCGACCTTGTGAAATTCTGTATTTTGAATGGTAAAAATGCAGAATCATTCGTTGCTATTTTTTCATTCTGGCCATAATCGTTAAACCGTGACAACAAACCTCATTGAACTAAAGGAACAATTAATCTGACCTGATCATTTCCAAGTCACAAAGTATGCGTTAAAGATAGTATTAGGATTGGTAAACTGTTACAAATAGTTTTATCCCACTGTGTGATTGAAGATATGCATGATTAAAACCAACCTCAGCAAAAACCAGCTCCGTACTTCGTCTAACTTTTGAGAAAACAGTCAAAAAAGGGTTTGCAGTCATTTCGCCCCAAAACCACTTCGCCCTGAACCATTTCGCCCTGAACCACGGCCTGTGCGCGAAGTGGTTTTGGGGCGAAGTGGCATTTGGGCGATGTAGTGTTTGGACGAAGTAGTTTGGGGCGAAATGGCACTCGGGCGAAGTGGTTTGGGGCGAAATGGCACTTGGGCGAATTGAATTTTCGTCTCATGAGACGAAAACTAATTGTTTTACTCATTTCTCAAAGACTATAGCACTTCAGACAAAACCGTTTTAGGGGAAGTTTTCCACGGTCATCATGTTTATATTGTGTAAGTTAGGCGTAAATCTGTGAACATTTCTGATTTTCGAGATTACCAATTAATGATGTATACTGCCTTTAAGTCACACTGTATGCATCAATTGATAAACAAGATTCTGATTAAAATGTGTTGCGTTTTCTCATGTCTATACCTAAAGGCAGCTAGAGGCTCGTCAATGCGCGCGCGATCCGAGGCCAAATTCGTGCCACGAAATACGCAGCTCCATGCCTTTAGTATGGAGCTGCGTATCTCGTGGCACGAATTTGGCCTCACGCGCGCATTAACGAGCCTCCGTCTTTAAAGTCACACTATCATAGTCTTAATTGTGGGTGAGAATTGTAAGAACTCTGGATGCCGCAATAGGGCGACAATTGGGCCGGGGAAGCCTTTCCCCGGGGACCACCAAAATTTCGGCAAGAATCACTCAAATTGACACAAAATTTCTCTACCCTAAGCTTCCAAAAATGGTTACAGACCTAAGAGAGACGGTTCTAAACCTAATAAAAATGGTTCTCGATTTTAAAAACAAAATGTTTTTTGACCTTAAAAAATGGTTTTTAAAAATATATATATTAGGGCGACACCAAATAAATTGTAGCCCTATTGAGCGTGTCGCCCTAATATAGCTTTTTTACACACAAATTGTCGCCCTGTCCTAGCAAACAGAGTTTTTGAGAAGTTTATCATATTATATAGTTTTCTTTAAAATGACTTTAAAACACGGATTTAAGAGTGGGAAAAATTAAAGATTTTCTTATAAAACACTTTTAAAAACTGTCTGAAGCCACGATCAACTTTTCAATTTTTTCCATAAGTTTTATTATTTTTCTATGAAATGGGATTCTAATAGACATTATGCACGGCGGCCATGATAGAGGGCAGTCACATTGTCACAGTGCGTCATGCACGAGTAGGCACTTTGTGGGTCTAATTGTCACATAAGGTCTATTGGTAAGAATTTAGAAAAGTTTATCATGAATATTTTCCTGTTATCATGCACCGGCAAGTACAGAGTGGAAAAATTGAAAAACCTTCCCATGAGTGGGGAAAACATTTTCTTAGAAAATCTTTCCTCATTATTATGTTATAGCCAATTTATTTTCAAATGTACCTTAATACTGCGGTCTAAATACTAGGCTATAGTTTTCTCCGACGGCACAATACGATAGCTTTTGTAGAGTATATTACTGAATTTGTCACATAAACACGGCTCTTACATAGTTTACATAAGCCTATACAGAAAAACAGCTTCAATTTTACATGTTGCCAAAATTGAGAGATTTACAAGATAAATTGGATTCTTAAAGTTTGAAAAATCATCTTACCGTATAAGCTTCAGTACGGAAAACGTTATCTGTGATCGCTCGGGGTGCAAAATACATGTAGTCGCTGGGTTTCAAACTAGTACGTGTGATGTCAAAACTGAACTTCGTTGTGCTTTGGTACATGGAGTAGACCCGCAGGCCTATATCAACATTGGAATCAACTACTGCTCATCTATAGGCCTACATGACGCCTGATTTGCTCAGCACAATTGGAAGGACCTGCGTCATTGTTAATGGATTATTTTCCCTTCAATTTTTTCCTGCCCTCACTTTTCGTGTTTACGCAGGCATGAAATAGCCCACATCGCTCAACCTCAAATTTTGTAATAATTTGCGCAATAGCAAATGAAGCGGAACTTTAAAGGGACAGGCTCGTCAGCAATGCGCGCGCGCCAAATTCGTGCCCAGAAATACGCAGCTTTATAGCAAAGGCATGGAGCTGCGTATTTCGTTGCACGAATTTGGCGCGCGCGCATTGCTGACGAGCCTGTGCCTTTAAGGGGGCGTGTTCAGATTTTCCAGAAAATGAATTTCGTTCTAACCTAAGAATCATATAAAATACCTCCCCAAAGAACTATCCATGCTGGGAAGAAAACAGGAAATTTGCAATCTCCAATCTGGACGTGGAAGCAAAAAGGTTGGTGTAATCACTGCACTGCTTTATGGAACCAGATAAATTAGTTTAACTTCGGTGGATTTTTAACGATATCCCCAGAAAAATAGGCTTGAGGGCTCGACATTTCAGAATGGTAATGGAAAAAAAATGCGACACATGATATGGTATCAAAATCTCAACACCCATGGAAAAAATGGCTCCTTTAAAGATACATTTATATACATGAGTGTGCACACGCACTTTTTACAAGAGCACCCTCATGCGAACGAAACTGTGCCCCTTGAAATCAGTCTAGTGAACGATTTTTTTTGGTCCAGGAACCAGACTACTGACTAGCATGTTGTTATGACTCTGCATGCTTTCCATGAATCGATATATAATCACTGGATGAAGTATGCAACAGCAGTTGGCTATGAAGCCATGCGCCGGCCGCCATTGTACTCCCCAAACAATTATGCTCTGCCTAGACTGCTCCTTGCGATCGCTTGCATTCTGAAGACAGTATGACCAGTCTAGGCAAGGCATTGTATTTGGGGAGTACAATGGCGGACGGTGGCTTCAATTTTAGACGTCGTTGTGCATCCAGTGATTATATATCGATGTTTCCATGCAGTATAACCTGGAAACCAGCCTAAACAGGACGATGGTTTCACACAATTTCATGAAAACATGGACACGGTTTTTCAACATTTTCTCAGAACGTATAGATGAGGTACAAGTTGGTTTTTATGGGTGCATCCAAGTAAATAGGCAGGGATCTGTGCGCCGAGCTCATGAATGTTTTGTATACCCTCATATTCTTCTACATTAGAGAGAATTGCGAGCTGGAAATTTTGGAGAATGTAGCTCGTGAAGGTTGCCCTATTTTTCCCAGTAACGAATGTAATTTTTTTCTAAAATGGCGCTGGTCTGTTTGGCAATTGTCACTCTCGCAGGGGTAGTTTTGTTTCATGTGGCAAATCGGGAATAAAAGTGACAGTTTACCCCCATAAAATTGAACAGAATTAAAAAGATGAGATTTCAATGAGTCTTTTGGTTGCTGTCTCCAGACGTTGTGAGTATTTTTAAATGATTTCTAAAAATTAGGAATTTAGCATTGATTCCTATGGGAGCCCTATTTACTTGTGTGCAACATTATCATACACATTACATCCTCAATGACGTGTATATACGCGCCACTGTAACATGAAGAGTTACAACCTGCTGGCTATTTTTCCTCGTTATAGGCCTATACTGTTCTCTCTCTCGAAAATTGGAATAGTTTAGCACAGCGAAAGCATGTTTTATCCCGTGTCCATGAACGAGTGAATGTCAGATTACACATAATTGGCCTCAGGTGGTTTTCGGAAACAATTTACCGAGAGAAAACGTTGGTTACGGGCAAGGTTTAGCCAGGCAATTGGTTTCGGTTTTTCATCGTTTCTTTTAAGATTAAACCGATTGATATAAATCCTCGTTGTGACGTCACTGGCGATGTTTCCAGATTAGACGCAGACGAACCTTGAAACCTCCGGATTGTTGTAGCTAAATTAACTTTGTAGGCACAATTTGAAAGCTTGCAAGTTCACTGTCTCCCGTTGGTACAAAAGGTGTTGAAAAATTGCTTTGAGCTACAGAACAAAAATATTTTGTTTTACATTTCAGACGAAAAACAAAACCCTTAAAATATGGGAATTATATTACTGTAATTGAATTGTTGCTATATTTTAGTAAACGTGGGATGAAACAAAATTTGATCCTCGTATAAGGATTCGAACCCGAGACCTCCGACACACCAGACAGATGCTCTACCGTGCAGCTGCGCCTGCTGACAAATTATCACTAGCAGCCTCGCTTTTCGGGCAATTGTATTACGTCACGCGTCTTTTCACTAGCAAATTTCGTTGGTGTTAATGGATGCGCAACTACAGGCACTGTAGGCCTATACCAAGATATTACTTTTGCATAAACATTTTGTCGTTAATTTCTATCGATACCTTGGTTTTGGGTCATAATTATTTTTTAATTATTTCATTTTATTTATTTGCTTATGTATGGTCATTGGTTGTACGTTAAAGAATGTCACAAAGGGTCATTATCGACTTGGGTCAATTATTTGACCCCAATGTCCGTGCATTTGAAATCGATCACAGTTTGTCCTCGTTTTACACCTGCCGTGTAGTGGCCAACGCGATTTCAACCGCCAAGTGGTTATTAAATATTGTATGGCGATTTAGCTAGGTGACATTTGCGAGTTTTGCAATGTTGTTTACAATTTAGCCGTTGGCAGGGTTTTTCGAAGTAAACAGCTGTTTTGGTTTTCTACGATCTATTGTAGGCCTATAGACGCCAAAAATGTAACTTGGTCTAAATTATATCAGCGAGTTTCGCCTGGGTATTACTTCCTCCATGGGTCGTATGACCTTGAAACTTGGTAGGTGCCTAGAACTGGTCATTAACATATAACATACCAAGTTACATTAGTATGACATCATTTGTTGATTTATGTATTCGCACGTCGGAATGAAAAACCATTTTACAAACACTGAAACTATGCGCTTTAAAGTCAAATGATTTATTCATTTAATCCAACAAATGATTACCAAAACTTCGTCAACTGAATTAAATATCTTTATCAGTTGGTACCCCTGTACTAAGATTTATATGGAACAACGAAGGACCATCTGATAACTCACATGTACATAGGTGACATTTGCAATGTTGTTTACAATTTAGCCGTTAATTGGCAAGGTTTTTCAAAGTAAACAGCTGGTTTTTTTTAACGATCTATTGTATAGGCCTAGAGACGCCAAATTTCTTCTGTTAATTAAACAACCAACAGATACTGTGAGATACCACAAGATCATTGTAATTCTGGCATCTGGAAGTCGAAAGAGATAATTGTCTTCTATAGGTGCTTAGAATTGGTCATTAACATATAAAGCGGGTCTCCCACTTTGCGATTTTTGCAACGAATTTCCTACGAATTGGTACGATTATCGGAGACTGCATATAGACTCTGCACACAATCGTACCCAATCGTACCAATTCGTAGAAAATTCGTGGCAAAAAATCGCACAGTGGGCTATGGGAGGCCCGCTTTACAGACCAAGTTACAGTATGACATCATTCGTTGACTCATTGGCTGCGTTCGGGCGTGTACTCGTGTTAACACGAGTTATACTCCTGCGCGCGTGAACGGCAAGAATAACGACACTCGGGTCAGTGAGAGTATGCTCTCACTACTCCCCAACAAATGGGGAGTGTGCTCGTACTCCTGTCAAGTGTCATGTGATTTGTACGAAGATGGTCGGGTGGAATATGGGTGGGATTTTTGGTGAATTTGCTCAACGTGTCAACTCAATAACTGAAACAATAACTCACTAAGGTTTGTTTTAGACGGCATCAAACTTACGGCCTGTATTTCCTCAGTTTCTTGTGAGCAGTGAAACGGCATTTTTTGTGCAGTGATGGCAAAAGACGGCCATCTTCACTGATTGCCATTCGCGCATGCGGAATGCCGACTTGCCGTTCGCGTTATGTGACCCGAGTGCAATGCGCACGCATTACTCCCGAGTAACGAGAACTGCACGCCCGAACGCAGCCAATATGAACGTTTTAAACTTGACACTGTACATGTACATACACGTTTACATATACACCAGTGTAGTCATCCTCTTGCAACAGTGCCGCTTTAAAGCGGGCCTCCCACTGTGCGATTTTGCCGGGCCACAAATTAGGTACGATTGTGTATAGAGTGTATACACAATCGTACCGAATCGTAGCTAATCGTAGGAAATTCGTGGCAAAATTCGCACAGTGGGAGTCACGCACTCCCTAACTCCTGCGTACGTCGCTTTGCAGAGTGGAAAATCCCCGAGATCTCAGGATGCAGTGTATGTATACACCAATCCGAGCTGCAAAGTCATGGTCCATGTACGTCCGCCATAGCTAGCTGGGGGCCATCCAGTGCCATGAACTGTGGGTTTTGTGTTGGTGATATGCTGTTACATTATGTTGTCACTTCGAACAATTTTGCGCGTTTATTTGCTTGTGAAGCCTGTGTACGCGTATACGCGTTGTGCGCTGTTCGATTTAACAACAAGACAAAGCGCCCAGTCCATGGCAGTGGATGGCCCCCAGCTATGGCGGACTTGCAGGGAAGGAGTCCTTAGCAACCGGATTCGTGTATAGTATGCAGTACACACATTATGTTCAGTTACCAACAGACATATCTCTAGTGTTTATATGTGTTCTCATCCACATACCCTTAAGGGTATGTGGATGAGAACACATTCTCCCGCCTAAAATCTTTTCTTCCTGCAAATCTTAGGAATGTCATGGCTGATGAGTGTTTTTCTAACCCTTGGCGACTACGTTTGTAGTGTCCTCGCGCATACTGAATTTGGTGAGGTGTTGCTTTGGGAATGTGAATGACAAAACAAACATGACCGATATTTCCAAGGTGTCTACCGGAATACCCCGGAGCATATTTAGCGCGTCCCGCTGCTCCAAGGTGCTGCTTTGTGTTCCAAATTCTTCACTTTTAAATGGAGATGCAGTTGTTTGGAAAATCACGTACGTACTATGCTGTTATTACTATGTTGTGCACGCCAATGCCTAGGAACTAACAGTCTGGTTGCTTTATGCCATTCTCTCCTACGGTGAACACAGTATTGCTTCTGTACGTCACATACATCTGCCGCGTGCACCACATAGCAACAAAAAATTAGTCTGCGAGAGGAAATACGTCAATACAATGTATGCTATCCTTGCAAAACATGTTAATAGACTACTAAAGTGTGACATTAGTTGCCATGATGCTTGGGTCTAAACATTCGCTGGTAATCTGAAACGTCCATTGCTAAAGCGCATGAAAACAGTTCACGGGTTTTAGTATTTTAGTGTATAGACCCAGTAACCCTGGCAACACACAAAGGATTGCGTTTTCACTTTAGTCGTCTGTGCCAGTCAGAGTTTCACACTGCAAAACCGTCCAACAAATGAAATAGAGCAGAATCAACATCGAAATCTCGTAAATCCAGGTTCAAGCAAGCAAGCGCCTCAAATCGTACGATCTAAAATTACCATCCTCCCACCCATAAAAAGATCTGTCACCCCGCTGTCCCTGGACACTGCAAACATGTTACATACAGAGAGACGATATTTCAGGAAACGTCAGCCGCTAGAGTAATGGGACACGAGGTCGGGAAGGTATCCAGATTCATCTGTTCTTGCTTCCTGAACACAGCTCACCAAACAAAGACCTAATCTCAAGAAACCATAATGCACGTAGTTGTTGACTCACGATAGAAGAGAAAATTGATCGCCCCTTCGGGTCGAAAACGCTTTGTTTGTAAGAGCTCCCCGCGAACTCTTCATCAACAAAACGGGAGTTAGGTTGATAAGCATCTTCACGCGAAAATACCTTAAGTAAATCGGATAGAAAGCGATTGACAAGATTTATACTTTTATGAAAGAAAAACAATGTTCTTTCCTTGCTATACTTCTTTTTAGCGTGTTATCCCAAAGGATTTGGACTAGGTAATAAGTCGTCTTTATGTGGGCACAAATTCTTGACAGCTGCGAAGGGAAAAAAACACAAAGAAACTGAGGAGTTAATATTTTATCCACTTTAGTAAACTCGTGTCGAAATCAATCGCTTAAGTTTTTAAACCCAGCATAATTTAGGTTTTTGCACCACGACATCTGTTTAGTATACGACGCTCTGCTAAGCGGCTTATTTACAGCGCCATATTTTTGTCATTTTAAAATCTTTCCTGCAGAATGAATACGTGTCAATCAAAGATTTTTGACAACACTGATTGCAAGAAAACATCACAGGGTGACATTTTTAGTGGAGACGTGGTGGTCTATAGTGGAGAGGTCCATGGTTCGAAGCCTTGCCATTGCACCGCGTTGTGTCCTTGGACAAGACACTTAATCACTCCACGTTGTTTCTCTCCACCCAGGTGTAAAAATGGGTACCAGCAAATACGGTTGGGGAAACCAAATAGTTGCTGGGGGTAGACGGACTTTCATCCCATCCAGGAGGATCAGTATATATGTAGCATTGGTCTTAGTCACTTTATGCCACGGAAACCGGGCGTATGAGCCAATTGGCTCGTAAACGATTCACCTACTGCATGGATAAACGGAGCAAACAACTTTGACCGTGCCAAGTGGGGATTTGAACCCATCGCCTCTTGTTTAAGATACCAGCGCTCTACCTATTACTAAACCATCTGGGACCCTGTGTTAGTGTCTTTCTGAATCTATGCCCGAGGGGTTCCAGTCAAAAGCCCTTCACCTTCGGCGTCCCCGGTTCCCGTCCAACATGTGGATTTGATTTTTCAGCCTCTGTACTTGACCGTGTGGGTTTTTTTCAGGGTTTTTCCTCGTTTGTTTCAAGTTACATGAATAATACGTTTTAAATAAATTAACTTAAATTTTATGCTAATCCTGTAGGCCTATAGCTAATAGGGCCTTCAGGAAAAAAAAGGGGGGGGGTGGTGTCCAGTGCTTTCTTTTGTGACAACATTTGCAAATGAAAAGACGTGTAACGCAGTGGTTCAACATCTGCCGGTGTCAGTTTGGAATTTGTCAGTAGTTGCTATTACAAGTCTTTAAAATTCCTTGCAGAATAATGATAATTTATATTCCTAAAAATGCCATGAAATTAATAATTAAAATGGGGAAAAATTTCAGAATGAGACAGCATGTTGATGGAAATATTTCAGCTGATCTTAAAGGTAGTATACATGATTGATAAACCGTTACAAATAGTTTCATCCCCCTGTGTGATTGAAGGTATGCATGATTAAAACCAACCTGAGCAAAAATCAAACAAATTAACGGTCAAGAAATGGTTTACAGTCACTTCGCCCCAAAACCACTTCGCCCTAAACCACGGCCTGTGTACGAAGTTGTTTTGGGGCGAAGTGGCATTTGGGCGAGGTAGTGTTTGGACGAAGTGGTGTGCAGGACGAAATGGCCTTTGGGTGAAGTGCTTCAGGGCGAAGTGGTCCAAGGCGAGGTGGTTTTGGGGCGAAATGAATTTACGTCTCGAGACGAAAAATAATTGTTTCGCTAATTTCTCAAATACTATATAGTACTTCAGACAAAACCATTTCAGGGGAAGTTTTCTACCGTCATCGTGTTTATATTGTGTAAGTTAGGTGTAAATTTGTGAACATTTCTGATTCCTCGAGATACCAATCATATACTGCCTTTAAACCACACCATAAGACATGTCTTTTTCAGTGCTATGTAGCCTTCAAAAAAAAACTTGATGTTTCGAGCGGGCATTAACAGAAGTGGCTTCAAATGGCAAATTGGAGAGGCACTTTGGCTATTATTAAAAACGTATGAGGTCTTGCCATTCAGTAATTGTCAGATGTCTATGTGGAATGTTACAGTAAGCCCGTTCAACCCATTATCTCATTAACATTGATTAAAGCAGACGCCAGAGCGAGGCTGGTATATAGTGCCTTTATATAAAATATGCATGCCAGTAGCTCTTTCCCTTGCCTTTCACCTCTGGCGTTCCGGGTTCGATTCCGACCGTGTATGTGGATTGGGTTTGCAGTCCCTTAACCGCGTGGGTTTTTCCCAGGAGATTTATCTGGGTTTTTTTCTCCCACTTCTAAAACTGCATCTCCTTCTTTGTCAACTCAAGTTGATAATAAAGTATAAAGTTGAATATTGTGTAGTTGATCTCAATGCATAGTTCCGACCTGTCAATCAACCGAACCCGCCGACCAATCACAACAGAGCTAGCAGACATCACCCACATAGGTCAAAGTGCACTGTACGCTCACAACATCACGCGATGTTCTGCCCCATACGATTTGTAGTGTTGTATGCGATGATCCGGGTGAATTTTTGGTTTCAAGGCCGGTCGTTTCGTTGTTCAAAAGGTACGAAAGCACGTATGTCATGATATGACATCCCTGTATTACTGGCCCTTTACTCAGTGTGTTGTAAGATAACTGTCGACCCTGAAACATGAATAGCCTACCTTTGAGTTTTCTCCAATGAATGTGCTTTCCGTTGAAAGTCCCATTGCTTTGTGCGTTGTGTGTCGCCATTTTGACGATAGCGTGTGAGCCATAGCAACAATATCCAAGGGGGTGGGGCTAACTAGGCAAACTCGGAACTATGCATTGCCGAAGATGCCATAATGAACAACGAAATTCCGTCTGAACTCACAATTGCATTACAGAGTGTAATTAATATTTCAAAGACTCTTACGTATAAAATGATGAAATATTCTGCTTTAATGAACAACATGTCTGATTTTAGTTTTAAATGTAATCTGTGTTTAAGATAAATTTACGCTCACTGTGATTTGTTTGCTATCCTATTTGCGTATAAACAAATCAAACGCCTAGTAAGCTTTCGCTGACTTTATCGTATATTGTTTAAGCCGCACGACGTGGTTTGAAAGCGATTGATCTTATATGTTTGCCAATCGATCAGTTGAGCAGTTAGTCCGAGACATTATTTGTCGTCCCCCAGTCACCATTTCGCTTCCGTTACCCCATCCCTCCACATCCAACCTTCGTGGACTCAGCCGGAAGCATTCCTGTTTTATCCCAACACGCTGTTATGCGACGCCGGATATGAAATGGTTGATCGTGACAATTAATTACGTGTAAGATACGACAGTTGGCATACAGACCAGACCATTCCACGTTCAATGTGAAACATTCGTGACAGGTTTAATTAAACCGAATGTTTGACAAGTGCCTCCCGGTTTAACTTAATCAAAATGATTGGGCTAGACTTGAAAGGCTGGTTTTCACGAGACAGTGTTTCAAGTTTGACTGGGGAGGTACTTCATGGGTCACAATAAGGCGTCAGATTGGGGCACTCGGCCCAGGGGAAAGGTTGAAAGATTTGCACTCGATAATAAATAATAATTAACAAGCAAATTATTTGACATAAACACATAAAAAACAGCGAAATCATCTACATGTATCTTGTTTTGCTGGCGTTATTTTGAAGGATAGTCGCTATAGGGGCCTACATTGTACTAAACAGTAAACACTTAGTCAAATTTGACTAAAAAACAGTCAAAACCTTGCACCCAGCTGACCGTGAAGGCTTAATTACTGATAAATGACTAGAAATACTCGCGAAAGAGCCTTCGCGAGGAGGTAGTTATAAATAGTTATGCTATTTTAGTTACATTTTTAATAATGAGATTTATTTTGTCCGGCGGCACCGTCTTTTGCAGTGGAGCTGATGCAGCAGAAGCGTGGTTGGGAATGCAGCAAAGCGCGGAAACCGCGCATGCCCCATGATCCTTTCCTTTCTTTCTCAAACTTTTTCTGGCCACATCTTTTATTCTCTCAAATATCTGGTAAGATCTCACCAAGGATTTTTTTCATTGCAGTGCATTCCAAGGACTCGAGATTTCCAACTCTACTCTATGACCCACCCGTACCCGGGCCCCATGTACATGTATTTATTTATTTATTAACCACATCCAACAGCGGAAGAACCGCCAATTACAGGAATGAGATCAATTAAAATAGATATTCGAATAACTATAGTATATCAACTTCTAAGTTGAATTAGAAACTGCCAGAGACACCGGGGAATCCCTCCCCTTGCCCTTCACGAAAGAATGCTCTGGGATCTTTAAAGTGCGTTACCGAAACCTAACACACTGGACCAACGGCTTTACATCCCTTCCGAATGAATCTGACTCCGCCTGGTAGTTGTTTTAACTAGATATCTATTTGAAATTACGAGGATTCTAGTCACCCCGATTAGAAAATCTTGTCATACTGACTGATTTTCAATTGCACCATGCAGCTGACCCTTATTGTATTTAAGTGTTTTTAGAGTGTATGGCGTAGTAGGCCTACGGAATTTAAATCCAAAAACAGATATACCGAAAAAAATGCATGTGGTGAAATTAAATCATCTGAAAATAAATAAATGTTGGCATCTGGACAAATAAATACATTCCAGAGCTCTGCGTTCTCCAAATTAAAAACCTGCCAGGATTTTGACAAATAGTCTGCCAGATGTAAATCTTCATAACGAGCGCAATTATCGCAAGACTTGTGGTGTATGTATTTTACTAGCCTTGGCCGCGAGGCACAAGGTTAAGTGAAATACAAACATTAATATAAAATACATCGGTTGAAGTTTTCTTAGTACGCACTTATGTCCTTAAACAGCTAGAATCTCCCCTTCCACATTTTTTGAGTTTTTCTGTTTATCGTGGAGGTGTATGTGTCTACAACACCATCACAACTTGTTTTCCAGAAAAAATCGACAGGCTTTTGCTTAAAACGTAAAGCAGTTCCGACCCTCTTCACCCGAATTCTGAAACGCTCGAGGTCATTTGGTCTGTTTATCAACAGGGTGTTGACGTCATCCTGAGAAACATACAAAACGGCCTGTGCAGTATTGAATGGAAAATACACGAAGTGAATGTTTATCATGCCTGTTTCGTCCTTATAATTCAAAATACAAACGTGAAAAACACTTCATGTAATATGACAACAATCTACTATTATCTGTTTTGTGAAAAAACGGTGAAATTGTAGCTCACAATAAAGCTCTTTTGAAGTAAATACTGGTGCATTGCGACAGGTGGTTATGTCACGGAACGAGAGGTATTTACAGCGGTCTGTTTGCAGCATTTAACGGTTCACTGCGGGCCGTATAGTTGCCACGTGTTACATCGGCCGGTGCAAGTTAGAATGAGCGACTAATTTTTCTCTCTCTTGGTAATAGAAAAGAAAATCTTTCTGCTCTTTTTTTTTCATAGTGTCTGGTAAAACATACAACCACGCAGCTACTGGGCATATATCTGGCTTTTTGGACCAACACAATTCTTCAAAAAATACCATCTAACAGAGACGGTTTTCCAGGTTTTTTGCGTGTAAACGTATGGAGCTAACAATCGTGTTGACTTCTCTTTCTCAGGATTGCGTCACGCGGTCACGCGCATATCATGAATACCTAATGAGCGTTTCAGAAATCGCGAAAATCTCATTTTCGAAAAGCGACTTTTGCTTGCAATTTATCCACTTAAAACCGACAATTAAAAAAAAAAAAAAATCCACGTCGGCAAGAGGGATGTTTGGACTATCAAAAAAAGCCTAAATGCTGGATTTTCGTCAAGGGGGATTCTTCCTCTTTAAGACATTTATATCTCTTGCGTGGGATATAAGGTGGGTCTTGATGAGACAACTTTATGTTAATTTATGCGTGACGTCACGGGGGCAACTATAAGGACATAAACCGTAACTGTTTCATGCACTTAGGCCTATGTCCTTCAGACATTTTGGGATATAAGGTGGGTCTTGATGAGACAACTTTATGTTAATTTATGCGTGATGTCTGGGGGAAACTAAGGACATAGACCGTAACTGTTTCATGCACTTATGTCCTTCATACATTAATATATCATGCGTGGGATACTTAGGTGGGTCTTGATAAAACAACTTTATGTTAATTTATGCGTGACGTCACGGGGGTAACTAAGGACATAAACCGTAACTGTTTCGTGCACTTATGTCCTCCAGACATTTATATCTCACACTTAGGATGAATTCACGTATAAAAAGTTTCGTTTGCTCAAATCTAGGGAAATTATACCGAAATCTAATTTCAAAACTTACCAGAGGACATTTTAATTTTAGAAAGCGAACATTTGTGATTGTTTATTTTAGTGGAAATCTCAGATGTCAAAATCTCAGATGTCAAAATCTCAGATGTCAAAATCTCAGATGCACAGGCCGTGGTTACTGCAGTAACTAGGCGATATTGCCGTCTGTTAGGAATTGAAGACGGTGAACAAAATTGATTACAGTATTAAAGGCCATTATTTATATCATTTGTAGAACTTATTTTTTTTATGAATTCCAGCAACAACAGTATTACATGTAAATACATGTAAAGAATAATGTTGATAAACTGCCTTGTAGAAATTTCAGCCACGTAGACGCAGTAATACTTGAGAACCTGAAAATCCATGCATGATTTTTGTGTTGGATGAATAAAAAAGACCGCTTGCAGTCGATTAAAAATACTTTCAGTTGGCAATGAATTCTCCTCCCACAATGGTACCTTTTTACAAGAAAAAAAGTGGTGTTTGTTATGCTATCAACACTTTTATAGTCGGTTTTTTTTCTTGTCATTTTGCAACGTAACATTTTGTGTAATGCAAAAAAATACTGATCACGAATATATTGAATGTATTTGTATTTGTCTTTAATATATATTTTTTAACTTGACTTTAAAAGAGCAATTTTGTGACACACAGCACAAAATCAGTCTGGACCCCTCCGTGTGTTCTTCTTAAAATCCTCGATTACATTTTGTATGTGTGTGTTTTCATAGCCTTTACTTTAAAAAAAAATTATTTTTCGACATTATAACTTTTTCCTTTCTGTAGTTGTCATCTGTATTGTATTTATTGTTATTTATCAATGTTATTGCCTGGATTAACTTCTTTCTGTAATATACATTGTACATTCTTATGATATTTGGTATTTCTTGCTTGTCGTTGTTTTTGTCTGTAATTTTTATTACCATAATACTTTCCTTTCTGTGCTTGAATTACCTTTCTTTTGTAATTTACATCTCCATGATACTTTCCTTTTTATGTTTCAATTACGTGTCTTTTGTAATTTACATCTCCATGATACTTTCCTTTTTATGTTTCAATTACCTTTCTTTTGTAATTTACATCTCCATGATACTTTCCTTTTTGTGTTTCAATTTCCTTTCTTTTGTAATTTACATCTCCATGATACTTTCCTTTTTATGTTTCAATTACCTTTCTTTTGTAATTTACATCTCCATGATACTTTCCTTTTTATGTTTCAATTTCCTTTCTTTTGTAATTTACATCTCCATGATACTTTCCTTTTTATGTTTCAATTACCTTTCTTTTGTAATTTACATCTCCATGATACTTTCCTTTTTATGTTTCAATTACCTTTCTTTTGTAATTTACATCTCCATGATACTTTCCTTTTTATGTTTCAATTTCCTTTCTTTTGTAATTTACATCTCCATGATACTTTCCTTTTTATGTTTCAATTACCTTTCTTTTGTAATTTACATCTCCATGATACTTTCCTTTTTATGTTTCAATTACCTTTTTTTTTTGTAATTTACATCTCCATGATACTTTCCTTTTTATGTTTCAATTACCTTTCTTTTGTAATTTACATCTCCATGATACGTTCCTTTTTGGGTTTCAATTATACCTTTCTTTTGGAATTTCAACTTTTTAAGGGGCGTTAGTAGACAGAAATTATTTGGTAAGGATTTAGTACCCAGATTTGCCCGATGTCAGATAATTTTCCCTGACTATTGAATTCGAATACACTGGGCCTATGCATCTCGAGAGACATTCACACGCTGTGATAAGAGAAAAAAATCCAACTGCGTGTTAATACGACATCTATTCGTCTGAAATTCCAAATGTGGACGCGCTAAAAATATAACCTCTGAGGGAAAATCTAAAGTTTTCAATAGACGTTAAATAACAATTTTTATGATCAAGATGTCATGTTACTTTTTTTATAGTCGCGGAATGGGGTTAGCACAAACTGAATGCAAATGTTTACATTTTTTCGCGTTCTTGTGTGCTGGTACCGATTAAACGATTTCTGCGCGACGAGATTTTTTATGTCAACCAAAGTACCAGTATATCAGGCCGGTTTTAACAGCTGTCATCAAAATAACATGGACAAGCGTGGTGTCTGAAAGAATTTAATTTGTCTCATGAAACGCGCCAATTGTTTGCAACAAACACTGGGCTGTTGACTTATAGAAAGCCAAACGTTATGCGGGTACCGTTCTCAACTATCTTACATATTATAGCCTATAGTATAATTATGCTGGTATAAAGGAAATCTGAAGAAGTCATAATAATCCTCACTTTGCTGGTTATTGGCTTACAGCCAAAATTCTTCCGCCAATTTAGTCAAACTAGGCCTAAACTGATTCTGCGTCACTGAGAATGAAAATGATGTCTAAAATTGTCTATTATTGCGTCTTTGTGCTATATAGGCCTATGCGTACACATGATTGGTAAACTGTTACAATTAGTTTTATTTTTTTCTATGTGATTGAAGATATGCATGATTAAAACCAACCTGAGCAAAAACCAGCTCCGTACTGCGTCTAACTTTTAAGAAAACGGTCAAAACAAGTTTTCCAGTCACTTCGCCCTGAACCACTTCGCCCTGAACCACGGCCTGTGTACGAAGTGGGTATTGGGCGAAGTGGTGTTTGGGCGAAGTGGCGTTTGGGCGAAGTGGTGTTTGGGCGAAGTGGTGTTTGGGCAAAGTGGTGTTTGGGCAAAGTGGTATTTGGGCGAAGTGGCTTTTGGGCGAAGTGGTTCACGGCGAAGTGGCCCAGGGCAAAGTGGTTTTTGGGGCTAAGTGAATTTTCGTCTTATGAGACGAAAATTAATTGTTTCACTCATTTCTCAAAGAATATAGCACTTCAGACAAAACCATTTGAGGGGAGGTTTTCAACCATCATCATATTTATATGGTTTAAGTTATGTGTAAATCTGTGAACATTTCTGATTTTTGAGATACCTTTAAATAAATAAAAAACCTATCGACTTTTTGAATTGTCGCACTTGAATTGAATACATCAAAACACACAAATGGCACATTTTAATGTCTGAAGCCGAATAACTAGTAGGCCTACATTGCAAAAGAAACCCAACTTAAGATACGCGGTGCAAATACTGTCGATGTCACGTCCGTTCTTTTATAATCGAGATCTCACACAGCCTCACAGCACATTTTGGCAGCAATTAGGCCGATTAAAATCCATTAACAGTCTTTTTTAAAAGAGTCGGTCTTTTGTGCCTTTTCGACACGAACTGGCGAAGAAACCCGTGACGTCTGAAAAAGCGAACACATCGACAGCTTTTGAATTTCTTGGGGATTTTTTTTCATCCGACCGAGATATAGCTGCAAAATGACAAGATATCATTGCAAATAAATACACGAAGGTTATTGGCTTGTCATGCATGTTTGGGAAATTGAAGCCCTGCAACACGCCGCCGCTGAATATGTATTCATGACTGCACGACCGAAGGAAAAAAACAACACTAATTACGATCCATGTGCAGTTTCTGAACAATACTCCTGGATCTCTCTGGCAAATGGCAATTTCATTTTTACTGCTTCAATTGTCAAATTGGTCCAATGTAGACTGGGGCCTTTATCCAAATCTCGACTTGGGCTCAGGCTCAGGCTCAGGCTCCGGCTCCGGCTCCATGTAAACCACATGGAGACGAAGCCGAGATTTGGAAAGGCTTCACAGAAAACGAACAACCGACTAAAAGCTGTGGGAACGATGTCATGACTTTGGTGACGACTATAGGATGCCATGTTATACCAGGGGCCAATTTCATAGAGCTGCTTAAGCATGACAAATTGCTTAAGCATGAAAAACGTTGCTTGATAAAGTGAGGTTACCAGCAAAAATTTCATGTGATAGCAATTGTGGTATGACCAGTGTTACAGGACTGTTTCATTACCATGACATTCACATGAACATTTTGCTGGTAACCTCACTTTATCAAGCAAAGTTTTTCATGCTTAAGCAATTTTTCATGCTTAAGCAGCTCTATGAAATTGGCCCCAGAAGTCAGGATTTCACACCAAATAATCGCCCAATTCATACGTTGCGACAGTGAGCTAATTATTGCACTTATTTGTCTATAATGACGCTTGGTGGCGCTCTTGGCACCGCATCACCGCATATGTATTGTTACGCCTGACCAAAATCAAAACCATAATTCATACGCCATATGAATTGAAATTAGTCAAACGATTCCTAGACAGTACAAAACGGACCGAATAGGATTTCTTTGATTTTGAACAAGAAATGTTGTTTTGGGTGGGGAAAAGGCGTGATGCGCTGTGTTTTGCTGCATGCAGGGTTGTATAGTCGAGTCCATCACAATAGCCTTCACAAGTCCACCACAAGTCCCTGGGTCTTAATTCAAGTCACAAGCTATTCAAATGAACTCCAACTCGACTACAACCATGTTGTGCAGAGGGATATTAATTTTGAAAAGGTAAAACAATCGCACAACCATTCGCCAAATAACATTGAAATAAATTAATGACACATGTAATTTGATGCAAAGTTCGTTTAGTTACAAACGTGAGTACGGTATTTATAAGTGTGAGTGTTCTGCTATAACGTAAATTGCCGAAAGTGGAATATTTAACACTTTTGTTTGTGGCAAAGGTAGAATTATTCAAAAAAACTCCCGAGGCCACTTTATTGTGCCTGTAATAATCAATGTTCGTTCATTGATAATACAAAACACATAACATCTTGTATAATACATGCCTTTACGGTTCCCCCACAAGTCACTGCGCGAAAAACACAAATAATGTTGAAAAGTACATTATCATATGGGCCTACGTGCAGGTCGAGATGCCGTTGGTAATTCTCCAAATTGAATAAAATCGCTTGCAATAAATTCCGGTCAATTAGCGAAAGCAAGAAACACCCAGGGGTGTCCAAAAAGGGATGAGTCGGCTGCCGTAATTCGCTCCCTGGGACCTGGGGACTTGGACCGGCGGGCGCACGGCGTTCGGTCCGCCGTAAGACCAGAGTGGGGAAATGGACGCTAATACAGCCTACTTCAATAAATGCACAATATGAGCCGGGACGATCACGAGCAGCGATTTTGCCACGGGGGATTAAACCTTAAATGGCATGTTCAATTTGCCCGCATTTATTTCCGGCTATTTGCATTTCTATATGGTACAGTATCTAAGTATCCACACGTTCTCTTTGATCAATACAAATGTTGACTTCCGCAAGCACGATATAATTTTATATTCCCCTATACTTTAACAATTATACCATGTCGAAAACAGTTTGTAAAATACGCTTCTCACACTAAGTTAGAGATATATTGGCGTGGTTCAATAAAATTGTGGATTTTTTTTCTTTCAAGTTATACTGTTTTCACATAGGGCCTATTCCTGTGACAAGGTGTGTCTGTCATGCAGATACAATAATATTGTCTAATCATACATATACAAAATCATTTAAGCAGAATGCATACCCTCAATATAATATCTGCGTACACCCCACAATATCCCTAATATAGGCCTACATGTACTTCAAACAGTGTAACTTCTATATTACAACCGTATAATAGCCAGAATATTTGTAAGAACTCTGCATATGGATGCGGCAATATAGCGTCAATTTGGGAAGCCTTTTCCCGGGGACCACCGAAATTTCGGCAAGAATCACTCAAAATGACACCTTATTTTTTTTACCCGAAGCTTCCAAAAATGGTTACAGACCTAAGAGAAGTGGTTCTAGTCGTAATAAAAATGTTTTTTTTACCTTAACAAAATGTTTTTTGACCTAAAAAAATGTATAATCTCAAAAATATTAGGGCGACACCAAAATCGCCCTAATAGAGCGTGTCGCCCTAATATAGCTTTTTTACACACAAATTGTCGCCCTATCCTATCATCCAGAGTTGTTGTTCTAACTATGGTTTAAAGGTGTATTTTTTTCTTTTTAGGTAGGGGATTCAAAATGTACACATTATTTCTTCCAGAAAATGGATTTCGTTGTAACCTCAAGGATCCTGAAAAAAATACCTCCCCACCATGCATGTGAAGATAACAGATAATTTGCAATCTGTAAAATGGATATGGAAGCAAAAAGGTTGGTGTAATCACTGCACTGCTTTATGGAACCAGATAAATTAGTTTACAAAACATCGTTGGTTTTTTGACGATATCCTTGAAAATATACGGATTAAGAACGCGAAATATCAGAAAGATGAGAACAAATAATGACAAATGATATGGTATCAAAATCTCAACATCCATCATGTTCAAAGCTTGTAATCTGGACACGCTCCTTTAAGCGGCGATTCTCTTTCGCAATATTAATATATCTAGAATTTATATTGATTGATGACGATATAGAAAACATGATGGTATACAATATGCATGCATAGAGTGCAGTGAAATAAGATCCGATTGTAATCAGTGTTTTAAGTAAACCTTATAAATTCATAATATGTTTTAACAATTTAGGGAAAATCATGAAGCATTTCCCCACAACACGTAGAGAGTCGTGTGGGTTAATATACTATATCAAATATTAGTACGCGTGTAGTGCAGTATACATGTATTAGAATGCACGAGATGAGTGTTTTGTATGAAATACGAAGCACCATCTTCGCTGAATGGTGATAAGTAAGATAAAATGTCCCATTAGTATACATCAGTTATGACTGCCTTGACGTGGAAACTGACCTAACTGCATGAGAACGCTCCCCGTGATCGTAAATGTCGCCATACAGTTCCAATTTAGGGCGAGAAGCGGGTGCCTTGGGACTAATTAAAATTTATGCGAATTATGATCTATACACGGGCTCTCAGTGCTTGCTAATAATGGTGGGATTAACGACTGCACTTTGGTTGCAATGGACGAAAGAAAAATCAACATCATTTTACTAAATTACATGGTTTCATCCACGCTAATGAGGTACAAATCTGCATGTTATATACACAGTTCATATTTCTAAGCTTATTCCCGCACATTTTAAAACTTTTCGCATTCAAATTCAAAGCCGGGGAAACTTCAATTTCGTCTTGAAAATTCCCGACTTTGCATTTCCCATGTTCAATTTCGTAATTGGTCGCTCATGTTCGTAATTTTCCAGACCATTCCGTATGTTTGTATACTTTTTCGAAACAGACTATTTAATTTCGTCGTCAGCTTTGCCACATGTACGACGAATGAAGCAATTTCGTCAAAATGGTATAATCAATTTCACATGTATTTCATTTGAATTCGTCACTTGATTGTACGATAACTTCTTTCTATGCCTTCATATTTTCCTTTCTATTTTAAATAAAATATCTTTTTACAAATTGCATAGATTATGGTTGACCAACTTGGGCCAAAAACATTGACATGTAATGTTTGCTTTATAGTTTCGGAATCATGGAAGCAAGTGCAAGAAAATAGACCTGACAAATTGTCCTTAAAAAAAGCTTGTCCACAAAGCTCTATTATACAGGGTGGATAACAAAAAAACGAATCATGAAAGCAAGTGCAAGAAAATAGACCTGACAAATTGTCCTTAAAAAAAGCTTGTCCACAAAGCTCTATTATACAGGGTGGATAACAAAAAAACCAAACCGAGATATTACTGCTAATTGTAACTAAAGTAGGTCACGTACGAATGAACGGGAGATATCATCTGTTAGGGTTGAATCTCCTCTTTAAAATGACACCCTGATCATGTCATTATGTTTCTGGTTGACTGAGCAGTGACCAGTGTTATGCAAGGGTCCAGTTATGGATTTGCGCCACTTTCTTTAATGCATGGCATAGCCTGTTTGGACGACCATTGGTATATAACCTAGTATCCATTGGTAACCTAGGACGCCCCAGAATTAACAAGCCGATAAAAATGTTGTTGGGGGGAAACCTGCATTTTCTTAAACAGAACACATTCAGTCCTATACATGAGAATGCAGTTATGTTCTGTTGAGTCCAAGGTCTGGGCGAAGGGGAACTGGTCGGTCATCCGAGAACAAATTAATGCAATTCAGCAGGCCCTGCAGTAGGGAGAACGCAGCAGTCATAGACAAAATGGTTTAGGACTGGCTCCAACCATGTTCAACAAAATTGTTCGGTGATATATACCCTTACAGAATTGTGGCTCGTAAGACTGCTTTCTGGCGATCTTCAGAGGCGTCTTAGGTTTTGCCAACGGATACTTGATCGTCGTTATGCCATGGTTCAGGCCACTGGACGCCATTAAAGAAAGTGGCGCAAATCCCAAACTTTGAGTCAGATGTTCCCTACTTTAGTCACAATTAGCGATAAAATCTCGGTTTCGTGTTTTTTTGTATCCACCCTGTATATACAGTCCGACCATCCGACGAATTCAATCGATAAATTATTGAAATGGGCTGATCAAAGACGAATTTAATATATACGCGATGTAGACGATCATCAGTCGAGCGAGACGAAATCGATTGAAACCTTTCAACATTGAATGGACAAATAATGAAATTGGTTGATCATTGATCATTTGGAAGAACTAATGGCCAAATCAGCTGTATAGCATTTGCTGGTTTCACTCGTCTTGGGACAAAATTGAAGTTAATCGGTTATGAATTTGAAAGAAAAAAGTTTTAAAATGTGCGGGGGAACCTATAATAATGCAGATAATGTTTCTGAAAAACATACAAAATAATTAAAGATTAAATGTAAAAAACATTATTTTTTCTAAAGATAATGTAAACTTCAAAGGAGAACTAAAGCAGGAAAATGTATGCCAGTAACACACCCTTAATGACTAATCTGTCCCTCGTTCGTATAAATAAACTACTAAAGTGTGACGTCAGTTACCATGGTAATGGGTCTAAACATTCGCTGGTAATCTGAAACGTCCATTGGTATAGCGCAGGGAAACAGTTCACTGGTTTTAGTGTAGACCCAAAAACCATGGCAACACACAAAGGGTGACGTTTTCACTTTAGTAATCTATAGGACAGACAAAATACGTATTCCGAGTTCTGACTTTCCATTTTTGGGTTTTTCATTGAATCAAGCTTAATCATTTCGTACATTTTCAGGAAAGATATCTGCATCAATTCAGAAGAAATGAACTACAAACAAAATTGTACCCCTTTTATACTGCAGGGATAAAACAACATTCAGAACTTTATAATAGGCTATACACTATGAGCAACTAACAATGGACATTGAGCACAGACCATTGTTATTAACAATGGTGTGTGCCCACTTTCTATTGTTAGTTGCTCATAGTGATAATAACCTGTTCTTTCTTCAAATCCATAGGGTATAAAAACAAAAATGGGGGAAACATTTCCGATTTGCCTATAAGTTGTTAGCTTCCCAATTAGACATCTTAAAAAAGTCTGTCTTTATAATTTTTAGGGAAAAACGTAATTTATAAAATTGTGCATGTCGACAATCCCTCCCCCACTCCCGCCCCCCCACAAATTGTATATATGTTTTGCTTCTCAACAGTGAATTTTTAATTTTGACTGTTTCATTTCGATAATGAAACATAGGCCTAACATTGTGAAACCAACATTTGAAATTTTCAATCAAATTTATTTTCAAGGCTGAAATTACCTCAAGTGCCATTCAGGAAATTACTTGATCATCCCAATGACTATCTACAGATGTATGGGTATACATTATTATATAATTCTTCGTTCAGATGCTCAGCACCAGAAAGCAATAATTATTCAGAGTTAAATTTGATGTTCCGCGCTGTTATCAGCTTCAAAGATAGGCCTTTTCCAAATCTCGGCTTCGTCTCCGTCTCCATATGTTGCCATACACCTTTTCGCAAATACTCCTGCACAAAAGACAGAACTGCAATGTGAAAAGTAAAGGGATCAAACAACCTTCCCACATTGCAGCTCTGTCTTTTATCCAAGTTCCCTCAAGCAGTATTTGCGAAAGGTCTAAGTTGAAGCCGGAGACGAAGTCGAGATTTGGAAAAGGGCCCTAATATACTATTATCTATACGGATTTAGATTCCCTGATTTACATTTTACGTTTATGTATATGTGTAGAACTGTAGATGCAGATATAGTTTTTATACTTCGCCCTGGACCACTTCGCCCTGAAGCACTTCACCCCAAAGCCATTTAGCCCCCAAACACTATACCGCGCCCAAATGCCACTTCGCCCCAAAACAACTTCGTGCACAGGCCGTGGCTCAGGGCGAAATGGTTCAGGGCGAAGTGGTTTGGGGGCGAAGCGACTGTAAACCATTTTTTGACTGTTAATTTGTTTGATTTTTGCTCAGGTTGGTTTTAATGGTGTAATTAATTGTCACGATCTACCATTTCGTATAAGCGTCGCATAACAGCGTGTTGGGAGCGTCGATTTCGGGGTTGATAAAACAGGAATGCTTCTGGCTGAGTCCACGAAGGCTGGGTGCGGAGGATGAGAAAACGGATTAAGCGAAATTGTGAGGGATGACAAATGTCTCCGACTAATTGCTCAACTGATCGGTTGGCAAACATAAAAGCAATCACTTTCAAACTACGCCGTGGCTCGTACTGGTCCAGGGCGAGGTGGTTTTGGGGCGAAATGAATTTACGACTCGAGAAGAAATATAATTGCTTTGCTCATTTCTCAAAGACTATAGCACTTCAGACAAAACCATTTCAGGTGAGGTTTTCTACCGTCATCGTGTTTATATTGTGTAAGTTATGTGTAAATCTGTGAACATTTCTGATTCCTCGAGATACCAATCATGTATTCTACCTTTAAACCATAGTACAAGACATGTCTGTTTGCTATGTATAGCCTATAAACAACTTAATGCTTCGAGCGAGCATTAGAAGTGACTTAAAGGGGTAAAAAGGAGAGGCACTTTGGCTATTATTCAAAGCGTATGAGGTCTCGCGGCCATTCAGTATTGTCAGATGTCTATGTGGAATTATACCATTAAACCTGGGTCTCTTCTCGTGTTTATTGTTAATTTGAAAGATGTATGGTACATTTTAAAAAAGTAATTTCTGGTTTAAATTGAGATCCCCTCCCTTTATAACTTGCCTATCCTCCGCCATTCCCATGTCAAGGCTCGTACTTACTGACACACTCTGCATCTTGAAAACTAGAGCCAATCGCTTTCATTCTCAATGACCCAAAATAAGTTAAATACATTGTAGTTTGACTGTATTATTATCGGAGGCATTTTGGCTTAAGTTGCCCTTAGATAACATGATTTAAAAAAGAAAGAACGGGAACAAATTACATAATTTTAACTGGTGTTTGTTACCATTGCTATCAACACTTTTAAGTGGGGTTTTTCTTGTCAACTCGTAAAGTAAAATTTTGGGTAGGCTACAAAAATTCCCAAATTTCTAAATAATGAAACACTCGTAATCAATCTTACCTTTTTAATCGACTTTGTATCGCAGTCCAAAGCTCTTCTGACGAAAAAATGCTACATTTGAAGATTTCTCCGGTGGAAATTGACAGCGATGACTTTTAATTCGTCAGGTAAATCCGTCTTCGTAGAAGGCGTTGAAGGGAAATGACCGTCTGTCTTGTTCCCGCCAAAACTCGACAATCTGTGTGAACGTGCATGGAGTGATTAATGAGCCAATTTCGTTGATGTAATCATGTATGCTTTCCCGCCTCTGAACACATCTATAAACGAGGCCCGCAAATCAGATTCGGAAAGCTAGGTGACCGGCAATGCAGCAGATGCATGTATACCTTCGATTTACATTAAATTCTACATACGTAAGAGGGCGCTAGAAACTATAACCGCATCCTGAAAATGGGCTTGAAAGTTGCTGTTGTATTGTATCATTTGCAAATTACATGTAGGCCTATATACCAAACAATTTGGGTTTGTTACATGCACGGACACCCAGGATTTGCCTTTTTATGATAGGCCTATATAAACCATGTAAAAATATTAGTTTGATGATAAAAACACAAAATTAAGAGGGAAACATGTCATGATTTTACTAATGGAAAACCTAAACATTTTCAGAGTTGTCTCATATATAGGCAGAGCTGCCAACCCTCTCGGATTTTGCAACAGATTCTTGGAAAATGACTAATTTTGTGAGAGTGCTGACATGGATGAAAACCCTCTGGAATTGTCAATTAACAACCTTGGGGATTTTTAGGTGTGCTTGGAGTCACGGAATGGACCTATTTTCCCAGATGTCCTCCCCAAAATCCGGGAGGGTTGGCAGCTCTGCATAGGTGTCTGTGCATGGTAATATTTCCAAAAATTTACTTTAAATGAGTTAATTGACAAGACAAACGTGTTGATAGCAATGGTAAAGGCTGGCAAACACTTGCAGACATTTTGTTTGCAAACATCACCAAACAGTCATAGGCTATGAGCCTTGTCTACACTATCAAACATTTCACATCAAACGTGACCAAACTTCAAGTTTGGTCATGTTTTTCAGAAAAGTTTGCAGGCGTGGACAGCCCATAAAACATTAGCAAACTTCATCAAACCGTGTTTGCCGATGTTTGGACATGCAGCTTCTGGCAAACACTTGCAAACATATCTGTTTGCTCGTGTTTTATGACCGTTCCGAGTTTGTTTTCATTTGCCAATGGGTGAGGTCACAATGTTAGTGTTAGTGTTAAGCGGGCCTCCCACTGTGCGATTTTTGCCACGAATTTCCTACGAATTGGTACGATTATCGGGGACTGCCTAGTATAGACTCCACACACAATCGTACCCAATCGTACCCAATCGTAGGAAATTCGTGGCAAAAATCGCACAGTGGGAGGCCCGCTTTACAGATCTGTTAACAGATATGTTATCTCAATCAGAATTGTGACCTCAGAACAAACGCCATGTTAACACGGCGTGTTAAGCGGGCCTCCCACTGTGCGATTTTGGCTACGAATTAGGTACGATTAGCTACGATTTGGTACGATTGTGTGTAGAGTCTATAGACAGTCTTTGGTAATCGTACCAATTCGTAGGAAATTCGTGGCAAAAATCGCACAGTGGGAGGCCCGCTTTAGTGTGTGTTGAAAATCGTGCGCAGAACCGCAAATTGCAGTGAGTGAGGGCGCAATTCTGTTAACAGATCTGTTAACACGGCGTCTCGGGAAACCGTGTATAGTGTTAAGCGGGCCTCCCACTGTGCGATTTTTGCCACGAATTTCCTACGAATTGGTACGATTATCGGAGACTGCCTATAGACTCTACACACAATCGTACCCAATCGTACCCAATCGTAGGAAATTCGTGGCCAAAATCGCACAGTGGGAGGCCCGCTTCACACGAGCTTAACCACTAGGCCTAGTGATTGAAATTTTCAAAATCTTCACGGAGCCCAAAAAAGTCTCAATCGTGGGTAGAATGCAAGATCCAACACATTTATAAGTTGTGTTGAAAAATGATACTCAATTTATTGAGAATCACGAAAGTTCCAAATTAATCAAAATTAACAGCACTTAATTCGTTCAGATTAACTGAACAGATCTGTCTCACTAATTACACGATGTGTAACATGATGTGTTCAACTAACATGAGATGTAACACTAACACGTCTTAAACATCATGTTAAAATCGAGTTAACACGGTGTTTGTTCTGAGGTCACAATTCTGATTAAGTTAACAGATCTGTTACACTAACACTAATGCTACAGTCACACGGTCAAATACGTATGCTGCGGATTTTTTATATTTTTTATCCGCAGAAAATCACTTAAAAACTGCGCAGAAAAAGTTAAATTAGCCATGAAATACGGATAATTGCGGATGAATTACGGATAAATACGGACATTTAGGCCTACGCCTAAATGAAAAACAATTGCGGAAGGTGACATCTAATTTTTACGGATAGTTTACGGAGAGTTACGTATATTACGGATGCATTGCGGATTTTTTAAGGATTAATTACGGATCCATTACGGATAGATACGGATTCTGTGGATTTTTTTACGGACAAAAATCCGCAGCGTCCGCAAGATCCGTATATGACCGTGTGACTGTAGCATAACACGCAACCCAGAGTTTTTTTTACCTTTCACTTAACACAAAAACCAAGCATGGATCATGTTTTCTGAAGCATTGCTGCATCTATGTATATAGCTGAGATTTCTGCAGGCTAGTTTACCAACATTCTTATTTGTCATGTCCTTACTCCAGGAATCTGTATACGATGGGCCTTTACAGAGGGACCCACTTCCCCCGACACCAAGGTTGTAGTCGAGTCCACCACAAGTCTATCACAAGTCCAGAGCCGATAAAATCACAAGTCTGTGACAAGTGCTGCACAAGTCCGTCACAAGTCCAGTAACAAGAAGCAAAGGATGAACACGCACAAAAGAATGCCTTTGTTGGAGTTCATTTGAATAGCTTGTGACTTGAATTAAGACCCAGGGACTTGTGGTAGACTTGTGATAGACTCGACTACAATTAACGTACCTGCTCGACACTCTTTCTTTTGTTAACCCATTATATCCTGAAAGGAATTCCTTTGAAATTCCTTGGATGTTTGAGACACAATGGGGAACAATGGAAGGGCGTATATACCCTCTGTCACATAAAGCCTAGTTTCTATACACCAATCCGGTAACTAATATCTCCTCCCTGCATATCCGCCATAGCTGGGGGGCGTCCAGAGCATGGGCTGTGCGTTTTGTGTTGCTGTTAGAACGAAAAGCGCTCATCCATTACATGCACGAACGAGCCTCCTTCGCGTATACGCGACGCGCCCGCCTTTGCGTACACGCGACGCGCCCGCCTTCGCGCGCACACAACCCTACAAAGACGCGCAACTTGTTCGAAGTAAACAAATGCAGCTTCAGCAACAACAAAAACATATACAGTTCATTCAGTGGAAGCCCCCCAGCTATGGCGGATGTACAGGGAAGAAGACCTTATTACCGGATTGGTGTATATAATCGTAACGCGCGCACGTAGACTATAGGCGCAAACAACTGCAACGCAAACACTGACGGAAACAATCGGCAAAGTTAAAATTGGTTCAACTTTGCCGACTGTCTGCGTTACTGTTTGCGGTACTCTCTGCGTTTGTTACGTCTGCACCAAATGTCATAAAATGCGTCGTTTGTCATATGAAACGATGTAATAAATACCCCATTTCGTAAAATTGTGTAAACATTTGCAGTTTTCTTTTTGGATTATGTAAATAATTATATACTGGAAATGGTCCAAATAACGTACACACTTACAACATTCTCCAAAGCAACAACACTTGCAGCGCAATGGCGGTCTCCGTGCTGTGCTGGATAACGTACCGCCTACAACAACAGCCGAATGCACAATTCCGGCAAAGTTGTTGGCTTTTTCAACTACAACAAGGTCAAACTTCCAGTTGTCCTTTGCATATTGGACAGAATAGCATAAAATCGGTGTAGCATGATTCGATACGGTCATATAGGTACACACACTGGTGAATAGATTTACCAACAAGATATTTTAAGAGTAAAATTTTCTGCCAAATCGCAGATTGACTTCGTTTGGAAAATATACTTGTGCAGACGACAGAACACCAAAGGTGTTTCCCGCCAAATTTGACACATTTGAAAAAGACAGCGTGGACTGAACGCAGCTCACGCTATGGTTGAAAAGTTTACTCTTAACAACGAAATAAATGTACGTTTTGTCTCAACACGGTGTAATTTTAGTTCTCATATATCTGGCTTACCTTTCATCCACAGGTTCAAGCTAATTCCGGGTTTTGCAGGCTAAATTCACGCCAAACTACGGGAAAAGGAAACAGTAGCACAAGCAGGAATACGTGTTTTTATTATGCGGAAACGACGCGCGGAGTAATACAAATGTAACGACAAATGGTAAAGGGGCACTGCAGTGATAAGATAAAAGTGCAGAGACCATAGGCTTCCGCGTTAAAAGATATAGAACACATTAAGGCGGTGATTTTGGCAGTGTAGAACTTAAAGATTATAGCTTAATTTGTTGAAATAGCTTTGTTCGACAACTGCTTAAAGGCCCTGAGAATTTGTTCCGCTATACATTTTTGAACAACAGTCATAGAAAAAAAAAAGGGAATTTATTTCGATGATCGGTATATTATAAAAGATCGTGGCGTTCACTTAGAAACTGTCAGATGAAAAGAGATTCTATATAATTTTGCTTGGGAAAGGTACTAACACTTCTTATTTATTTAATTATTATTTTGTTTTTATTTATTTTATTTATTTTATTAGTTTTGTTTAGCGTAGCATTTTAGCATCTACAAAAGTACTCTCTATAATATCTTCTGTGAAATATGTGTTCCCAATCAACACGACAGTCCTTTGCCCTTACAGGTAATTTTTGCCTAGATGTGGCGCGGCCGTTAAAGTTCAAATTGACAGCAATTAGATCAAGGGCAAAGCCATTAACGACACACGAAAGGTCAATGTCAATATCATTATAGAATGTGGAGTATATAGTGCGTACGATTAATCGAAAATGGCATTGATAAATTAGTCATGCGTCGATCAATAAGGGCATGGTACCCGTGATCAACCCCTTGGAATCGACTCCAATTCCACTAAGGAATCGATATTCTATTCTGAATCGAATCTATTTATTTTCAAAACGAACGTTTGAGTATAGAATCAGAAAAAAATCTCGCAAAGCTGATGCAAATTTTGTAATTTCTGCACCATTAACATTCAGAATTGGCGAGTATTTTTTCCGTGGAATCACCAAGAATAATGGGAATCGATTCTCATTGTCTCCAGAGAAGATTCACCAAAGTCCAGTTAATACGCCACTTTTTGTTAGTTGCCTAAGAAATGGTTCTACACTAAAATCTCCCAAGCCATTTAAACTGCTAAAGTAGGCATTGTGCTTTTGTGAAATGCGTTTTTCTGTAATTTCGTAACAAATGTTTTGAATTATTTATGTGCATTACAGACACGCGATCGCAAACAGAAACCGAATATGCCACGCGACAAGTCATCCATCGCCCACAGCTGAAGAACTGCATACATGTACTTTAAAAAAAATCATCTGAAAGTCTGAAGCTGAACATGTTATATGCAGAATAAGCAGAAAAAGCGAGTACATCTTGTTAGCCGGTCAACATAACACTCTTGACCGTGTCATTGAAAACGAAGTCGGCATAAAATGACCGGTGACTGGCCACTTTACCGGAAGCTTGTCAGAGAAATCCTACTCCGAAAATATCTCAAGTACAGAACTATTCGTTACACGAGAAATAAGAGAATTTAGAAGATATGACATTGTGAAGTTGATCGAATAGTACACCCGTTGCACGGGCGGCCATGACAGGGGGCAGTCACATTGTCACCGTGTGTCATGCACGAGTAGGCACTATTGTCACATCATTTAAATATAAAAACCTCCCCTGTCATGGCCGCCGGTGCAAAGGATCCATACTGGAGACAGGATCTGCAAACGCACGACAGTAAAATATACAAATTATATTTTAGAATGGAGGTGCAGTTTAGAAATTCACACACTATGCTGTTGTTGCCACATGGTGCACGCCATTTCCTAGCAATCAACAGTCTGGATGCTTTATCCCATTCCCTCCTGCGGTGAACACGGTATTGATTCTGTACTTCACACCTGCGGCGTGCACCACGTAGCAACAAAAAATTAGCCCGGTCAAATGGATACTAAGGGCGAGGTCACAATTCTCTGTGTGTGTTAGTGTTACATATCTGTTAACAGATATGTTATCTTAATCGGAATTGTAACCTCAGAACAAACACCGTGTTAACAAGACGTCTTAAAAGTCGCGCACAGAACCGCAAATTGCAGTGAGTGGGGCGCAATTCTGTGTTGCGTGTTAGTGTTAGTGTAACAGATATGTTAACAGATCTGTTGACTCGGCGTCTTGGGAAATGTCAAGGCGGTATGGTTCTGCACGACATTGAACACTAACGCGGAATTGTGACCTCCGATCCGTGTAACACGAGCTTAACCACGTGATTGAAATTTTCAAAATCTTCACGGAGCCAAAAACATGTCTCAATTGTGGGTAGAATGCAAGAAATGGGTAAATTCGCAATTGAAGTATGTAATTATAGCAAAGAGTTCGCTTCGATTCAGTGTTGAAGTCTCCATGCAGTTCGTGGTACAAATTAGCCCTTTTTTCTAAACTGTAATAAAAAAGGGAAATTGGCTTAAATTAGGTACCATGAACGTATGGCCTTCGCGATATTGGTAATGTAAAGAGTATGTCACCATTTGTGTATTGCCAAGGTTACTGGGTCTACACTAAAACCAGTGAACTGTTTCCCTGCGCTTTACCATTGGACGTTTCAGATTACCAGCGAATGTTTAGAGCCAGTTACCCTGGCAACTGACGTCACACTTTAGTCCATTGTTGTTTCAAAAGATATGCGACACGTGTTTAGAATTGTCCAGAAAATAGATTAATTCGTTTTAACCCAACAATCATATGAAAACACTTCCCCATCCATGGGGCGAAATCAGGAAATTTGCAATCTCCAATTTGGATGTGGTGGAAGCAAAAAGGTAGGTGTAATTACTGAACTGCTTTATGGAACCGGATAAATTAGTTTACAAAACATCGGTGGTTTTTTGACATTATCCTTGAAAATAAACGGATTGAGAACGCGAAATTTCAGAATGGTAATGAGAAAAATATGACACATGATATGGTATCAAAATCTCAACACCCATGGGAAAAATGGGAATCTGAAAATGTGACCTGGACTTCTATGTTACCGTTGAAAACATCAAAAATAACGGCTCTTAACATATAGACACCTGCTGCATTATCATTGAACAACTTAACACAAAATCGATCACTTAAAACTTGATTACAATTTTATTGTTTCCAAAATGTTACCTATACAACATGTGTTATCTATTTTTGTTACAACATACTTCATATTCGTGTGCTATGCATGGCCAGGATGACGTCATCATACATGAACTATACTGCAGTTACTTAAAGATAAATTTATGTGTTAGGGGCAGATTTACCTTGAAAAATAGAACTGAATAAATAACAATTTTCTCAGTTTGCTCAGTTTTTAGCTTTTAAACAAGAAATTGGTAAATAAAAATGTGAGAGTTAAATTTATAAAACTTCCCATTGACAGATTAGGAAACCAAGAGAATTGTTCAAATTTAATTTTTCCTGGTAAAAATCGGCCCAAGTACAGACAATATACCTTTAAGTCGGAAAATTGAAACAAAAATTACTCATATTAAAAATAAAAAAATGTTTGTAAAATTATCGTTTAAAAATTTGAGGAGTTGTTTTAAATAAAATAGGATTGTCTTTTGTGTAATTAAATGTACCTTGCAAGCAGCAATACGTAAATAAAAAACTCAGAAGTGAAACACTATATACTAGCAGGTCACATGACTTCACGTGGTCACATGACTTCTCAAGCAGGTTACATGAGGGACATTCGAGATGCTTACACCGTGTAACAGAGGGGTTACACCGGGGGAAGCCCCCAGAAGATGCAAGCGTGGGGTGTTATGGCCGAGCGGTCTAGTGCGTCGAGGTACACACCTGCCTACTGTTTCCATTATTTAGTGATGTAGCAGCATTGACAATACTTTTTTGATGGTCGTTGCGAAAAAATATCATCAAAATATCCCGTAATTTACTAAAGAAGTGCAAAAATAACAAAAAAGGTCAAAAGACGGGTTATACGCTTTACCAGCCGTTGCAACTATACATGCGAGCTTCACGACTTTGTCACAAACGATTCGCTCTTCTCCTGCTCAGGATATCTCCAATTTTCTGCTCATGATTTCACTGGACAGCCCGGACGACCGAATAGGAATTTCCGTTTTCTTTTGAGGAGTTGGCATCATGTTTTTTCTTCACGAACGTACGTAGGTGCACCGTAGCAACACGCCCGTGTGTGTGTGCACTGCGCGAGGCAAATTTCTACACTCCACGGTAGCCTGCCGTAGCACGCGCTCGCTTCCGTTCTCCGGACTCTCGAAACAAACAATTATGTTCGAATTTTCATACTTATGTTTAACTTTGTTTCATACCTGTATAAATAGTCTCTCTTTTGTCAATTACTTATAAATATTGGGGGGAAATCAGAGTTGAATTTGGTGCAGTTCTGCAGTAACAAACTTTTATACGGCTGGAAATACAACTCACAAGACCACGTGACTTTTCAGAACCAGAATTTGGTTCCGAAAAGTCACGTGACCTTGGATTTTTCAAAAAGTGCTCAAAAACTGCTAAATTTGACGGCGTCTTTTCAGGATATATCTAATTTACTCTCGAATGCGCTTCAGAATAATGTATGGGTCTATTTCGAGCCCAAAATAGCCCAACAAAGGAGGTGTGTTCCTTTAGTTCCTGCGCTAGTACTAGAATGTAGGTTCGATTTCGGGCCGCGGCACCTGTGCCCTTGAGAAAGGCAATCAACCACACTTGCTCCCATTCCTGTAATTGGCGGTCGTCCGCTGTTGGATGTGGTGAATAAATAAAAAAAACAAAAACAAAAACAAAACAAAACGAACGACATAGGGTTTCGCTTTGAATTCTGGGAACACAGGTCAAAGGTTGTTGCCGGGTGGGGCTTTAAAAAAGCTGTTATCGTTTGACTCACGATGAAAAATGTTTTACTACCTGCGGTTTTTAGGCGATGTCATTAGACCGAGCCTTATACCAGGGACCCTGCCGCGAGCTCAGGCAGTGGTGGCTGCCACTGGGGCAGACGTGATGGTTAAAAGAACGCTCCGGTGTAAGTTGGTGTTACAAGGTGTAAGCATCTCGAACGCCCATATGACTTCAACAACTGGTCACATGACTTCAACAACTGGTCACATGACTTGCGATGTGCTTCACAACAAAGATACTAGAAACTAAAGGCCAATGACAACCCATCTGCAGTGCATATTTACATAAAATTAGCATATTAAATGCAGATTAGAGCACTGATTTCATTGACCAGTTGACAATTAAACAATAAGTAAAACTTCCATGAATTTTAGACAACGTAGTAATACTCGTACTCATACTCATACTCGAGTACATTTTTCTGCACTCGTACTCGTGAACAAATATTTTCTTGCAGTCGTAACTCGTACTCGCGGAAATGTACTCGACTAAAACACTGATTTTAGGTAATAATATATTTTTACAAATGTTCTAGGAGTGCAATGGTAGGAATATTTGACCAGATTTTAGTGTGTTTTATAGTGGAAATGAATAAAATGATAAAACAATACATTTTATTTAAAATACGGCTCTGACTACAAGTGAAGGTAAAAGCATGACAAATAAAATATGGGTCTTTTTTTGTCTACCTAAAACCAGCGAAACATGTACATATGTACATCTTCTTGGTAATACCACATTCATCAATATGACAAGGGGTATTACCACTTTGGGTTCAAGGACCATCCTTGATGGTACAACACTGACTCATACACACAGCCCCGCTGCTCACAAAAAGTTTATCTCTTCGTCAGGATAATGTTACAGATTTTACCACAGAAAATAAACACAAAACTGGGATGAGAGAAAAATCTCAAGGGCCTGGTCGGGATTCGAACCCGAGAACTCTGCCTCATTGGGCAGATGCTCTACCAGCTGAGCTGTGAGGCCCAGTGGCATACTCCCTCAGGTTTTCTCTTGGTGTTTAATGGGAGCACACTTTAATATATGGAAAAATAATGTCCCAATGTGCGTGCTGATCAGAATTTGTTTACCAATTCTACACAATTTTCTAAAATTTTTTTTAATTAAGTATCTGCATGATATGTAAGTGAAACATGAAATTTAAAGCTCAAAAACAGTTACTTCTGGTGGGGGTTGTTTCTGTCTGTCGACAGTTTTGGGCGAAACATTCTTCTAGTCGTGCATGATACACAGTGACAATGTGACTACCCGCTGTAATGGCCGCCGGTGCAAAGAGTCTATAAACAGGTTTAGTGTGTACCGCTGCGCACATCACTTTGCACATCAGTCAACTCAACATAAATAAATCCCCACTTTTGTGCAAAGTGTACAAAGTGAACTTGCTTAAATTCCCACACTCGAGTCAGAAGTCACATGATTAGAGATCTACTAAGTCAATGGCTGTTTCCAAATTACATGACTACGGATTGAAATTACACACAACTCATTGGTAGCCGTTAGTTAGACGGCTTGCTCATTTTCCATAGACTCGTGTGTCATTTCAAGATTATTACACGTTGATCATATTTACACAGATTCTTACAAAGTCTAGTTTCCCCTTCCTCACACACTAGAAACATATTTGATCACAAAGGTACCCTGATCGGAAACCAATGCATACGTTTCATCATTTTGGAAAGGATTGAATTTTTTTTTCAAAATTATTTTTTCTAAAAAATACATTGACTAGACCAATCACGATACACAAAATGGTGGAACACTGAATGTGTCAACTAGTGTGTATATTCCTTTCTACAGATACGCGAGTCTTTCCACGGTAAAGGGGGCATTTTGGCAACACAAACCATATTTTCCGCAAAATACCTTTGTCTGGTCTCAAAATAAAAGAAATAAGTTTTAGTTGTTCTGAAGAGATAACTCAGGCCCAAAAAGGGTTACAAATAGTGTGACAACATGCCTTTCTAAAAACCCCGTGTACAAATTTCCAATATACACTCGCAACCGGGATGGACACATTTTAGGCCGTCCCGGTTACGAGTGTCTATATTGGAAATTTGTACACGGGTTTTTTAGAAAGGCATGTTGTCACACTATTTGTAACCCTTTTGGGGCATAAGTTATCTCTTCAGAACAACTGAAACTTATTTCTTTTATTTTGAGACCAAACAAAGGTATTTCTTCGAAAAATATGGTCTGTGTTGCCAAAATGCCCCCTTTACTGTAGAAAGACCCATGTAGGTTTTCACATTCGTAACCAGTGATATTCTGTTTTTATGTCACGACTCTGGGTTTATAGTTTTATAATATAATTGGTTAACTAGAATGAGGTATAAAAGGGAGGGGTGTGGGAAGGGATGGTGGGGGGTGGGAGGGGGGCAGGGGTGTGAGGGGGGCGTGAAACACCCCCAATTTTTTTCAGTTGGCAAATGAAGCCTGCAGTTGGTCAAACAAGCCCCCAAAATGCGAGATAAGCCAAATTGGGGTGGATTGAAATAAGCAGTCTTAAACCTAGCAGTCGTTAGTTGAGACATTAAAGGCGCAGGCTCGTTAGCAATGCGCGCGCGCCAAATTTGTGCCACGAAATACGCAGCTCCATACCTTTACTGCACGGAGCTGCGTATTTCGTGGCACGAATTTGGCGCGCGCATTGCTGACGAGCCTGTGCCTTTAAGGAGTTTTGGAGCAATTTCGATTCACGACCATGTTAACCATTGTTCGACTATTTGCAACCGAACGCAGTCTAGTCAATGATGGTAAGTATATACAACGAGTAATATATACAACGAGCAACAAAATAAATGCAAAAATTTTTCCACTTTTTGATTAAAAAAGCACTCAATCTGAGAGTAGGAATCTTCAAAACACAAAAACTGTATGCAGTCATGAAGCTGTTATGTTAATATTTCGATGTCAACTTAATTACAAAAAATAATTTTCAAATTTTGATTAAACTTTAAATTTGCGTTACTTTTGTTGCTCGTTATACGTATCATTCCCCCTCCCTTACATCCTAAGCCCCAATCCCTCCCCCCTCCCCAAGGTATCAAAAAGGGACCGAGTATTTAAGGACTGAGTATTTAAGGACTAACAGGGGTAAAACCAAGGGTACAAATCTCAACCCAGTGATCATGACTTAACTTCCTGTTCCTTCTGATTCTTTCTCTTCATCAGTAAGGGATTAGTCGCGTCGCTCATCTCCTTAATCTTAATGTGGTCATAATCCACTCGCATTGTTGCCAGAGCGTTTGTCATCTCGTCCTGAGGGATTAAGAGAAAGAGCAGTATTAAGCAATGGAGGTCTAGTGGGTACGCAGCTGCACTTATGATTGACAGGTTGTGGGTTTGAGTCCTACTTGTGCCAATGTGTTTGTGTCCATGGGCAAGACACTTAATCTCAATTGCCTCTTCAACCCGAATGATATTTAGGGAGCTGTTAGGGGGACATGCCACAATTTAACTGCCGATAGGGTTGTGCGCCTTGGCCAGGTAGCCACCTAGTTGAAGCGAAATGGTTCTGGTGATTCCCTGATGGCAGTGGTAATAATGGCAACAGTGCCAGGAGTATCCTGTCGGGGGAATGCCACAATCTAACTGCTGATAGGGTTGTGTGTCTTGGCCAGACAGCCACCTAGTTGAAGCGAAATGGTTCTGGTGATTCCCTGATGGCAGTGGTAATAATGGCAACAGTGCCAGGAGTACCCTGCAGGGGGAATGCCACAATTTAACTGCTGATAGGGTTGTGCGCCTTGGCCACGTAGCCACCTAGTTGAAGCGAAATAGTTCTGATGAATTTCTGATGGCAGCGGTAATCGTAGCCCAGAGGCTGAATTTCATGAAGCTTACAAGTGTCTTCCACCTAAACATCGAGATACATAGGTGGGTGGCGCCATTGGCAGCCGACGGCCAGAGACACTTGCTCTTCAAGAAAGAGTGCCTCTGGGATCTTTTAAGTGCGTTACAAAACACACTGGACCAACGGCTTTACATCCCTTCCAAAGGATGGAGCAAGTGTATTTAAGTGCCTTGCTTAAAGACACAGGTATCACGGACGGTTGTCGAACCCGCAACCCCAAGTTTTCACCTAAGTTTTGCGAGTCAGTGACCCAAACCCCTCGGCCACGGTACCCCCAAAAAAGAAAGAATGAATTATTGAAATGTAGTTTACTTACATTGAGTTCCTCCCACTGGTCTTTTTCTTCCTTCATAACCTGAACTGAGCAGAGTGGTGTCTCCGGTACCTCGTTGTATTTCTGTAGAGAGAACAATTGCACACCTGTTAGCTTAATAGACTGTGTAAGTTTACCTCAAGAACTTGCGGTATGCTGCGAGATTAATCGAGTTCCGGGAACCTCGAATAGGAGCTGAAGCGCGCGCAGCGACCGTTTTGGCTCAACGTCAAAATAAGCAGTTTCACCAAACAATTTTGGTGATGGTCAGTTGGTCAGTAACTGGCCCAACTCTCTTGGGGAACTTACCCTGACCCATTTGTGGTTCATGAACTCGGTGATGGTCAGTCGGTCAGCAGGCTCGGTCTTCAGTAGCTGGTTGATCAAGTCTTTGGCCTCCATGGATACTTTATCCCACTCCGGTTTGGGGAACTCGTACTGACCGTTGCGAATTCTTCTCTTCATGCCTGGTGATATCGCTAGGCCGTGGTTGCTGTAGAATGGTGGAAAGCCGCACAACCTGCAAACAAAACGAAACAAAACAAAAAAATTGTAAAATTGGGAAGCAAAACAAATCTTTTATTTGTATGATCCATAACAAAACCATCGTGCTTACCGAGGCCCTGTTGAAACCAGCCCTTTAAGAACACATTGTGAGCTGTCCTGGACTGCACCAAAAACCCATATTTCTTATCATATTCGGAAACTCAAGTTTGACTCACGATTTCTCTGTTGTTGCAAAACTATTTTTCTTGAATTCGTTTTTTTTTAGGAGTTTACAATAATATTCTTAAGTCCGCACACCAAGTTTTGCAATAAACTGAAACCACCTACATAGACCACGTTCGAACGCAGTCTAGGCAATGATGGTTAGTAGTGTCTGGTCGACCATTTGGAACCAGCCCACAGGGCACGGTCGCGCGGGTCACTGGTACCCATCAAGCATTGAGTTGACGCAGCATTTTGCATGGAACCGATTGACTAACCAAAAGCATTCACACTTTAGTGCACCTGTGTGTTGCCAGGATTATGTTTAAACAGTGGTTAACTTTAGTTGTGAATCAAACTTGATTATAATTGAGGACATTGTTGGTCGATAAATACAAAAATTTATGGCGTACTTACAATATGTACATGATTACTCCTAGTGACCACATATCACAACTTTTGTCGTATTTCTGCGGCCCAAGAACTTCAGGCGCTACAAAGAAAACAAACAAACATCAAGAAATTTTTCAATTTTATTGACTTATCCATTTTATTTATCAAATTGCAGATTGGTATTTGAGAGATGAGGAAGAAGTATACCACTGTGCCTCATAGCTCAGCTGGTAGAGCATCTGCCCAGTGTGTCAGAGGTCTTGGGGGTAACCTGAGGGAGTATACCACTGTGCCTCATAGCTCAGCTGGTAGGGCATCTGCCCAGTGTGTCAGAGGTCTTAGGGAAACCTGAGGGAGTATACCACTGTGCCTCATAGCTCAGCTGGTAGAGCATCTGCCCGGTGTGTCAGAGGTCTCGGGAAAAACCTGAGGGAGTATACCACTGTGCCTCATAGCTCAGGAGGTAGAGCATCTGCCCGGTGTGTCAGAGGTCTTGGGGGAACCTGAGGGAGCATAGAACTGTGCCTCATAGCTAAGGAGGTAGAGCATCTGCCCGGTGTGTCAGAGGTCTTGGGGGAACCTGAGGGAGTATACCACTGTGCCTCATAGCTCAGCTGGTAGAGCATCTGCCCGGTGTGTCAGAGGTCTTGGGGGAACCTGAGGAAGTATACCACTGTGCCTCATAGCTCATCTGGTAGAGCATCTACCTGGTGTGTCAAAGGTTTTGGGGAAAACCTGAGGGAGTATACCACTGTGCCTCATAGCTCAGGTGGTAGAGCATCTGCCCGGTGTGCTAGAGGTCTTGGGGAAAACCAGAGGGAGTATACCACTGTACCTCACAGCTCAGCTGGTAGAGCATCTGCCCGGTGTGTCAGAGGTCTTGGGGAAAACCTGAGGGAGTATACCACTGTACCTCATAGCTCAGCTGGTAGAGCATCAGCCCGGTGTGTCAGAGGTCTTGGGGAAAACCTGAGGGAGTATACCACTGTGCCTCATAGCTCAGCTGGTAGAGCATCTGCTTGGTGTGTCAGAAGTTTTGGGAAAACCTGAGGGGAGTATACCACTGTGCCTCATAGCTCAGCTGGGAGAGCATCTGCCCGGTGTGTTAGAGGTATTGGGGAAGCCTGAGGGTGTATACCACTGTGCCTTATAGCTCAGCTGGTAGAGCATCTGCCTGGTGTGTCAGAGGTCTTGGGGGTAACCTGAGGGTGTATATCACTGTGTCTCATAGCTCAGCTAGTAGGGTATCTGCCCGGTGTGTCAGAGGTCTTGGGTGGACCTGAGGGAGTATACCACTGTGTCTCATAGCTCAGCTGGTAGAGCATCTGCCCGGTATGTCAGAGGTCTTGGGGAAAACCCGAGGGAGTATACCACTGTGCCTCATAGCTTAGCTGGTAGAGCATTTACCCAGTGTGTCAGAGGTCTTAGATTCGAATCCTGGTTACTTACCAACGTAGTAAGGGGTGTAGCATGGTGTTTGTAGCGTAGCTGTTGTGGTCATCTTAGCGAATCCAAAATCGGTGAGTTTTAGGACCGAATTCTTGCTTTTGTCCTTATAGAGAAGGTTCTCTGGTTTCAAGTCTCGGTGAGCAATATTCATTGAGTGAAGATGTTGTATGGCTAGCGCGATGTTACGTACGATCTCTGCGGCCTCTGGTGGGTGGAAATGAATGAGATTGAATAGCGCCCTCGCAGAAGACACTGCTAGTCCTTACAACTCTGTGGGTCTACTAGATTTAGTTCCCGATCCCTATAGACTGGTTCGCTTATTGTGAAAATATAGGGATCGGTAAAGGGCAGCCATGACGGGCAGAATTCTGCCCGTCACGTGGTTATTATTATTAACTTTGTTTTAGTAAGTGCGCAGATTTTGCATTGACATTTGTAACTTGGCCGTGCGTGTCGAACATATCCAATTATGTAAATAAAGTACATTGCCTAAAGCAAAGGGCTTGGCCAATTTTTAAATATAAAAAACACAATGCGCACGCGCAAAGACGACCAATTACAGATCAAGATGAAGCGCCCTTTACCTGTCCTTATATTCTCCGGTGTGGAATATGTGGACGGGAACCAGTCTATGGGTCTACTAACAATCATTAAATGTGTTTTTGCTGATGCGTTAGACAATAGACCTTTATCACGGTGCGTCCATCTTTGTCTTGTTCCCCATAGTACGTGTCGGGCACAAACAGTGCATCTGCGCTACTGCGCGATAGCGCGTGTAATTTCTCGTTGAAAATTACTGTCCGCGCTTCGCGCTCTCTTGATCGCGCAACGCCTGTGCTATTGTGACGCACACAATGAACAATTTCAAAACGGGACCAAACTATTTTTTTCTGCAAGCCTCGCTTTGGTTACGTTAATTTTAATAGGAGAAAAGGGAAGATGGCCGCACCGTGATAAAGGTCTATAGCTGACCCGAGTGAGCGACGAGAATGATGTCACAGCTAACTGAACAACCCAGAGCAGACTTAGGGCAACCCTAGGATGCTAAACAAATGTGTCCAGTGGTCGATTTCACAAAGATTTGCGACGCATCATAAGTACCAAATCCATCGCAACTTGCCGAACCCGTGGCAAACTTACAAAGGGTTCTGCGAGTTGCAATAGAGTTGGTACTTATGATGCATTGCACTTCTTTGTGAAATCGACCCCAGGTGTAGTTAAGTGATCTACGGCGGCCGCCTTAATCAGAATGTAGGCATTTTGCCACAAACATGGTCACTGACGCAAAGGGTCTATGAGGACGCCCTGACATTAACCAAGGCCACTGAGGCCACTGGCCTCATGCCCTGGTGAGTTGGCCCTGAAGCCCCATCAAGATATCCACTTTCTGGGTCCAACTTGGCCAGCATACCATATCCTCTTAAATTTCATTAGGCTTGTAAACTCCTCAAAAAAAGTTCGGAAAGTCAAGTTTGACCGACGATTTCTCTCTTGTTGCAAAATAATTTTCCTTGAATTTTATATCATTGGAAAGCCCTGTTATTCCTCTTTACGATGATGTGTCATTTGTTATGATTAAGCAATTGGGGGATGTGCAGCACAGCTGAATACGGGGGCGGGTGTAAAGTATGTCACAAAATGCATTGCTATTGTCAAAAAGTGCATTGACACATTCCCATCCTCCAAGTAAAAGGGGAATGCACTGCATGACAATAGCAGTGAATTTTGTGACATTTCACTTTCAACCCTGTATTCCGCTATACTGCACATCCCCCAATTGATTAATCATAACAAATGACACATCACTGTAAAGAGGAATAACAGGGCTTTCCAATGATACCAAATTCAAGGGAAATGATTTAGTAACAAGAGAGAAATAACCAGTACACATTTGGAACAAAGTTGGCCGTGGTGACCCTCCAGTTGGCCTCGGTGCCCTTTGAAGTTCATACAATATCAAGGCCAGAGTGACCTTTCTTTTCTTAATGTTGAGGCCTGTATGTGCAAATCTTACCTCTCTCTGTGAACGAGGACTTTTCTTGTATTCGACTAAAGAGTTCTCCTCCGTCCATACTACAAGAAAACAGACAAATATTATTCCATGAAGTTGGGTCACATATTACTATGTAGCATAGGTACGAGCAAAATCACATTTTGTAAACATTCTGAAACGGCAATGAATTCATAGTTCCGAGATTGCCAATTATTAACCCCGCCCACTTAGTTGCTGCTATGCCTTACAAGCCATCGCAAAAATGGCGACATACATGTACAACGCATGAAGCAATAAGGACTGGCATGGAATTGGAAAGCACAGATTCATTGGAGAAAACTCAAAGGTATATTCATGTTTCAGGGTAGACAGTTATCTTAGCATAAACACAGAGTAAAGGACCCGTAATACAGGGACGTCATATTTATAAAATATGCGCTTTCTTACACGCATGGTATGGCTTACAAACATGTGCATTTGTTCGTGGGATATATGCTAATGCACTAGGTGGGCGCTGTCTGCGTAGCTCTGTTGTGATTGGTCATAAATGGTCACACGGTTTCAGCTTAATTAAAGGCACAGGCTCGTCAGCAATGTGCACGCGCCAAATTTGTGCCACGAAACACACAGCTCCATAGCAAAGGCATCGGGAGTTGCGTATTTCGTGGCACGAATTTGGCGCGTGCTCATTGCTGACGAGCCTCTGCCTTTAACAGATCGGAACTGTAAATAGGCCGTATTCCTGAACGTGGAGGGCGCTGTCAAGTGGTCCGCGCCTGGTCTGCGCCCATCGTGCGTTATGTTCGAACACAAAACGCGCTATGGCGCACACGTCTTTCAAACATTTATTTTGAATGGAAATCTGTGCGCGCGACACAGGTCTGCGCGCTCCGCGTACGCGACTTTTCCCCACGTACCCCCACTTTTCTACTGTCGTCTATGGACATTTTCCCCCAAATCACCTTGTTTGAGCGCCCTTATACGTTCAGGAATACGGTCTATTGCAGGTACCCATTTACTCCTAGGTGGAGAGAGGCAACTTATGACAAAGTGCCTTGCCCAAGGACACACAAATTGACTCTGTTCCTCCTTACCATTCCATGACAACAAGTAGACACCTATGGCCATTGTAGATGTTCTCATAGACTTCTTCAATGCCCACGATGTTGTAGTTCTTAGATGCTCTTACGTGGAGGTCAACCTCGCGCTGTGCTTTTTGGTTTTCCAGAAGGACCTAAAGATTAACAAAAGAACAAAGTTCCACTATAAAATTTTGGAATTTCTGTTGAGAGGTCGCATGGAGTACATGTATTTTGTCGTCCAGAGTTATTACACCCGGAATGAAAAGAAATGCAAATTTTTAATTTGAAATTTCTTTTGTAATTAAATTGACATTCAAAATATTCACATAACAGCTTCATTATGCATGACAAAGCTTCTGTGTGCTGAAAATTCCCACTCTCAGATTGACTGCTTTTTTAAATAAAAAAGTGGAGAAAGTTGTTGCGTTTCTTTTGTTAGTAATTTTTCAGAAATCTGTTTAATACAATGTTTTTTCCCCAGCAAAATACGACATTGAGAATCGGTTTTGAAAAAAATTACCTCTGCACCACTCTCCCCCTAAAATTCATTTTCACGAGGGACCTTAGACTGTTTACACTGGTCCCGAGCTCGGGATGAAGATTGATCCCCTGATAAGAATTTGTAATTAAACCGCAATGATCCTGACTGTCGCATTTACATTCTGTAGTTGATCTCGAGCGTGGTGCCAGAAGTTGCAGTCAAAGGTCATGCTCTATGTGTGCATGGCCGGTTGTGCATGTACATACACAGTGTACAAGGCCACTTGAATTTTGCGGGCTTTCCGCGACAGGACGCGGTAAAAATTAATTGCTTATCTAACCGCAAACCGATCCCAAGCTCTGGATCGAGCCCTCCACCAACGCGAGACTAAAATCTTGGGGTCTGATCCGGGGCCAATTTGGTCCTGAGAGCATTTACACTCAGTTTGTGATCCGGGGCTGATCCCGAGCTCGGTGTTTAACTCTGAGCTCGGGATCAATTGTAAACAGTTTGTTAGATGTACACACAAACTAAGTTGAATCAGCATATTTCACTTATACTATATTTTATATCCCTGGACTTTTTACTAAAAATGTACAACAATAATGGACCACTTTCAACAAAAGCCTACACTATAGCCTACACAGTGCATTTAAGGAAACCTAATTCCTAAGCCATTTTTATAAACCACGAAATCAAAATCACTCCACAACACAAGGTCTCTTTGCAATGAGGAAGTAAAAGTACAATGTTTAAGCTTCTCCAAAGCCTATAAGTGACCAACTGACCTACATGTAGGCTTATTGTATGTGGAAGGAAAAAGGGGAAAGCCCTATTTGAAATTCCATGAATAGAAAAAAGACTTTAACAAAAGGTTAAATTTGACATAATGCTGGAGTTCTGTACAATTTTACGAGAAATCATCAGAGTCACCGTAGAAATCATGAAGTGTAATTGTTTGTTCTACTCGTGGAATTTGTTAGAACCAAAAAGCCCAATCAGACAGGATTTATAGATGATCTGTTTTTGAGCGATTCTGGGAATAAAACCATTATAAATAAAAAGGACATCACAAAACTTATCTGAAGACATTGTCAAATGTACCACTTTTTCCAAAAACGTGAAAATCCATGTGCGTTTTGCCGGAGCTTGACGAGGAGTTTCAACATGATCGTTTGTGATTTATTCTAAATTTGTCTTTGTTCTTAGTTGGTCACGTACTTACATGTACTTTTGAACTCTGTGGCCCGCGTCGTACTGGTTGTGTACGCGACCAGACAGTCTAGTGCACATGCACAATGTAACCTACCTACGGAAAGTGTGTGAAGCCTGAATCAATCAATCGGAAAATTGCTACCAATAGACTGCCGGCCGTCCCTGTTTATTGTCTCGTTTCGTGACCACCTGAACGGGTGGGCATAATTTTTATATGTTTCTGGAGATAAAATTATGGAAAACAACCTATAACTTTTCACAAGCATGATTCTTGTTCATTAATTAACAGTATTGTTTTAAAAATCATGATTTATAAATGTTTTGTCCTCGTACGTACGACGACCAATCAGATGCGAAGTTTGATATGTCATCGGCTATTGACCAATTACAATCGCCGTTACAAACGAGTTCAGCAGTGTAATGGCGGCTTCGAGTGCGGAAGACGTTTCGTCTTCGAGTGATGAAAATTCACACACAAAAAAGTGTTTTATGTGCATTTTCCCGGCCCAAAACTCGAAAATTGTACCATTTTCGAAGAAGTCATGGAAAGCTTTCTTGAAATACGTTCCACAATGGAAGTCTTTGGACGGTGAGCAAGCAGAAATTGCGAAAAGCTTTATCGGTAAACATCCCGAATCATGTGCCGATTTCGACAGTGTTGATACGGTACCAATTCCAATGCCATGGGATGGAGGGTTTCACCGAGTTTGCTACAGCCGGTTTACCGACTCACAACGTGTTCAACGAGTGATTAAAAACATGCAGCAGAAGAAATCAGGCACTGGTAGGTTTTATCATTTAAAACTAAACTTAAAATGACTTCTTATTAATCAGAATCTTATGAACTCTGAATCGAATCTGATCTGTTTAAGTGTTTTAAAAATTGCAAAATATTAAAAATAATAAATGTCAGGCTCTTATTTTGAAATGATAAATTTGATAACAAAATTTGGCAATTGCAAGAATTTAAGGTGACTATCAGACTATGCATATAATTATTTAAATTCATGGAAATTGTGGTTTTAAATGCTTTGCCGCTGGGGGCCCCTCTGGCCAATTTTTTGAAATTTTTCTTCTTGTTGTCGAAGTAAAAAATTTGATAACATATCAGCAATTGCATGAATTTGATATCACTGTCACTGTGCATGTGATTATTTTAAATTCATGGAAATTGTGGTTTTAAATGCTTCGGGCTAGGGGGACCTCTTGCCAATTTTTTTTTATTTCCTTTTTTTGTTGAAATTTTAAATTTGATAACATCAGTAATTGCATGAATTTGATATCACTGTCACTTAGCCCTACAAATAGGGCTGTAAAGCTCGCTTTTCAAATCTGACTTATATATTACAGTCTCAAATCACAGCCCTACTACGAGCATGACGAGGGCGTACGTACGTAGAGGCTAAGTTTTTAACTGCTGAAATCGGAGAAAGTTGCACTACAAATATCGTCCGAAGCACATCAGACCAGAGCACTTTCACATACACCATTGTAATCCTGGGAGTCTAGTGTTTCATAAAATAACGGTAACGCTTACGGAATCGTCAATTTGGCCATCTACAGCGTCTTGAAACATTGGACAAAATTCGGACAACGTTCTGACGTGCATGCCCTGGGCGCTGCCATCTGCACGTTAGAACGTTGTCCGAATTTTGTCCAATGTTTCAAGACGCCGTAGATGGCCAAATTGACGATTCCGTAAGCGTTGACGTTATTTTATGAAAAACTAGACTCTCAGGATTACAATAGTATACATATATGTGAAAGTGCTCTGGTCTGGTGTGCTTCGGACGATATTTGTAGTGGAACTTTCTCGGATTTCAGCAGTTTAAAATTTAGCATCTACGTACGCCCTCGTAGTAGGGCTGTGATTTGCGATTGTACTACACTGTAAGTCAGATTTGAAAAGCGAGCTATTTACAGCCCTATTTGTAGGGCTAACTGTCACTGTGCATGTGATTATTTAAATCGCCGCTAGGTGGCCCCCATGCCAAATTGTTTTAATTTCTTTTTTTGTTGAAGTTAAAAATTGGATAACATATCAGCAATTGCATGAATTTGATGTCACTGTGCATGTGATTATTTAAATTCATGGAAATTGTGGTTTTTAGATGGTTTGTCGCTACAGGCCAACCTGGCTATATTTTGATTTATTTATTTGTTTGATTTTGTGAAATAAAACAATTGTTAACAAGCGGCAGTTGCACGAATGTATAATATCACCGTCATTGTGCATATGATTATTTAAATGAATTAAAAGTGTTGTTTTAAATACATGTACATGTACCTTGCATTTTGTGATATCAATTATGATACATTGTAAATTAACAATTTGCAATTGCATGATTAAAATATCACTGTTATTGTGCACGTGTTTAATGTTTATTTAGATTCATGGAAATTGTGGTTTATTTTATTTTCTGAAAATGCTTCATAGCCTAAATCAAACTAGTCCTAATAGTCAAACCATTCAGCTAAATGTCTTCTTTCTATTTTATTTTGCAGCAACAACGCCTCAAGAGCACAGCCATGAGGAAGTGGAAGCTGACTGTCCAAAAGCAGCTAAGAGACGGGTTCTACGTTCCAGTTTTGGTCATCATGCAACGCAGTCTAGGACACGGCACGTGTTACCTGATTTATGTATTCTCTGCCAGAAAACCAAGACCATCATATGCCGATCCACACGGAAGAGAAGACAAGAACAACTCACGAGATGCTCTACCATAGAGGCAACCAACCTACAGAAGGCAGCACAAGACAACAATAATGAAGCCCTGCTCTTGCAAATTAAAGACCAAGACTGTGTTGCTATTGAGGTGAAGTATCATAACTCCTGTTATCGTGATTACACCAGGTACCTCACCAGGCCACCTATTACAGAGAAGACCGATGCTTCATATTCAGAAGCTTTTGCGGTTTTTTGTGAGACTGTGAAGTCCCGCTTGGTTGAGAACAAGGAAATAATCCGATTGAAAAGATTGACTGAAATGTTCATCAAGCAGGTAAAAGCCACCTATGGAACTGATGTAAGCTCTTATAAAACTGGTAACTTAAAGAGCCGGTTAGCAAAGAAATTTCCACAACTTTGTTTCATCACCCCGCACATGAGATCACAAGCTGACATCGTATATGTCAATGATATTTCCACAGCTGTACTTGTTGAAGAAAAAAAGGTACTGCAGGAAGCAGTTCTGAGCACAACACATAGTGAACAAGATTCAACAGAGGATGAGATGAACAATGAGCCAGTGGCAGTTAAGAAGATTTCCACTGATAACATAGGCCTACGGAATTCATATGTGACTGCGCTAGAACTAAGAAATGAAATAAATGGTGTTAAGCCATCTGCACATTGGCCTCCTACAGCAGAACATTTGAATCTGAAAGCAGCAGAGGCAGTTGTGCCATGGAAACTGTACAACTTCTTAGCCTGGACAATTGGCGCTTCAGAAGAGCCAGATGTAGAGAAGTTTGTGAAGGTTGAGAAAGGCACGACACACAGGAAGCTGCTTTCCATCTCTCAGGACATCATTTCGCTGTCATCAAAAGGTCGAAAGCTGATGCCAAAGCATATGTCACTGGCTATGGCTATTCGACATCTCTCGGGTTCAGCGCAGCTTATAGGGCTTCTTAACGGTTTTGGGCATTCTGTATCAGAATCCGTTGTCTTGAATCATGACACAGCACTAGCTGAGCAAGAGCTGATGCGGGGCGAGGATGCACTGCCGTCTACAATACAGACAGGACAGCCAACTACGATCGTGTGGGACAATAACGACTTTGGTGAAGAGACGGCTTCAGGTCATGGAACAACACATAACACCAATGGCATTGTCATCCAAGAGAAGATCAATAACCAGAGTTCTGTCACCACATCAGTCAAAAGGTCTAGAAAGAGGTCCATGCAACCACCTGCAGCAAATCTTGCCATATATTATGGTGGAAAGAAAGAGGGTCCAACACCATTTGGTTCAGGAATCGCTGTGGAACAATCCACTTACATGCCTCTACTAAAATACCCAAAGAAGCTTGACCTGGCCTATCATGTGACAAAGTTCAATCTTGAGGGTACTCTCCCGTCTTGGACTGGCTTCAATCACCTGCTGTCAGAAGTTGAAGTGCCACCAAAATCGGAGATAGGCTACCTCCCAGTCATTGATGGAAGTCCAACCGAAATGAATACAGTGCTGACGATACTGCAAAGAAGTGTGCAAATTGCAGATCAGCTGAACCTGGAAACAGTTGTCCTTGTATTTGACCAGGCAATTTATTATAAAGCACAAATCATCAGATGGAGGAATGCTCAGTTTATGAAAAGACTGGTCATCCGTCTTGGGGCATTCCATACAGCCATGTCTTTCTTGGGATGTATTGGCAAACGCTTTAGAGACGCAGGGCTACAAGACATCCTTATCGAGTCGGAGGTAGTGGCTGTAGGATCAGTGAATGGTGTACTAACTGGGAAACACTACAACAGGGCAGTTAGGTCACACAAGCTTATGTCAGATGCCCTTCACCAATTGCGCCTTGATGCATTTATGCAGTCCGTGACAGAAGAGGAAGAAGAGACAGTAAAGAAGCTGATGACAGATTTACAGAAGACATTTCCCAATCCTGAATATAACAACCTACTTAACAGTGATAGATATGCGGAGTTTGAGGAATCTTTCCATCACTTCCTAGAGGCCAACAAGAACAGACCAACTTTCCAATTCTGGAACTCGTACCTGGACATGGTTGAGGTGTTATTACTCTTCCTGAGAGGAACACGTGAGGGCAACTGGGATCTCCATTTGGCAAGTGTCAGACATATGGTACCATGGATCTTTGCCTATGACCACATAAACTACAGCCGTTATCTCCCAGTGTACTGGTTGGAAATGAGAGAATTGCCAAACACTCACCCAGCGGTTCATCAGCAATGTATGGACGGTCAGTTCACAGTACAGAGAAGTGAGAATGCCTTTGCCCGGGTTGCATGTGATCAAACCATAGAGCAGACAGCCAACCGTGACTCAAAAACTAAGGGAGGAATGACTGGCTTTACCACAAGCAAAGGAACTGTCAACAGGTGGATATGGTCACACCATGCAAGGGGGCTAATTACAAGACAGTGTGAAAACATGGCTGGTAAAGAAGAAAGAGGGGCAGCAAGAACAGATCTTCTTCAAAGTAGAATGAAAAAGGACAAAGCGGATGTACACAAAATTGTGGAAGCCTTAACTAGCATGGTCAACCCTTTTGGATATGAAGAAATGGATCTAGTAAATATCACATCTGGCACAGTAGCAACAGAAGAGGTTGCTTATGATTTGCAATCTGCCTATGAGAGAGGAGAGGCTGAGTTCATGTCTTTGTGCAAAGAAAGACTACAAACGGGGGAAGTTGACCTACTGTCAAGTATGAAGAAATTAAAGCTGAAGACTTTCACATATTTGTCTAAGTCGGTGAAGAGTAAAGTTCGTGGAAAGGAAGTAACATTGAAAGCTGACCGGAATCTCCTAGCAAGACTGGTAGTAATTGGACGGTTCCGAAAACTGGACTTAAAGGAACTTCTTGGATACTCTTTAGGACCAATACCGCTAGCTTTGTGCACCTCACAAGGTTGCCTTGTGAAAACCAACAAAGCAAAGATGCTGCACAGTCTAGAAAGCCAACCAGAGAAACCCATCGTAGAGATCCCAGGAGGTGGTGTATATGTGATAGATGCAATGGCAACTATTCAGAAGCTTGATGTGAAGAAACTTCCTGGGCAAAGAACTTTCTGTGATCTTGCCCATGTGCTGCTAAAGAAGATTGTGAACCGCGCGAAAGGTAACGGATCCAGTACAATTCATTTTGTGGCAGACACTTACATAGACCAGTCCATCAAAAATGCAGAAAGGGCTAAAAGAGCATCTAGTGGTTCACAGGTGATGCGTGTGTATGGGCAAGCAGTTCCCAAGCAGTGGAAAAAGTTCCTGTCATGTGGGGCAAACAAGGAAGCACTACTCCAGTACCTGTTTGACACATGGAAGACAGTGAAGTTATCAGATCTCCGAGGAGTAACAGTTTTCTTTGCTTATGGAAGCAAGTGTCACGCCTTTTCGGCTCCGTCCGGTAGTTCTCCAGAACAGATTGTTGAAGTGCAGGAAATTGCGGAATTGAATTCAACACAGGAAGAGGCTGACACCAGGATGTACCTGCATGCTTCATACGCTGCCCAGACATGTACAGATGTCATCATTATAAGTCCCGACACCGATGTACTTGTCATTGGGGTATGTCTGCAACCACTTATTGATGCCCAACTCTACTTCCACACTGGGAAAGGTGCTGATCTTCGGACCCTTGACGTCAAAGCTATCCATGAAAGCGTTGGAGATGAATTCAGCAAAGCTTTGATTGGACTCCATTGCTTCACGGGATGTGATAGTGTCAGCGCCTTTTACGGAAGAGGAAAGAAGAAGGCCTTTGATCTGCTTCTGAAAGACAAGACCCTATGTTCTGCATTCCAAGATCTTGGAGAGCAGTTTGACATCCAACCTGACATGGTTAAGCAACTGGAGAAGTTTGTGTGCAAACTTTATGGACAGAAAGATGTCGAAGAAGTTAATATTGCCCGATATGACATGTTCCGGTTAGCAAGAAAGGCTGAGATTGCCATGCCACCCAACAAAGATGCACTGAGACAACACATCAAGAGAGCAAACTACCAAGCAGGTATGTACTTTTTCTGTTTTTTAATTGTGAAAAAGTGTGTTTACATACATGTACATTGTTTGGATAATGGATATGTGTTTAAATGCTAAAATGAACATGTTAAAAACAAACAAAAGCAGTTTTATACACAAATCCAATTTCAAGCTTTCCTATACCTGAATAGGCCGCCATGGCTGAGGTGGTGCCTATTTGGAGCGAATTTCAAATTGAATTTAATTTCACATGCTCAAATTTCAATCCTGATTACAATACAATATTGACTTACAAAGCTTAACGTACACATAATTTGGTACTAGAAGCACATTTTAAGTATGCACCTCAGCTACCGGTATGGCTGCCAAAATCAAAACCATGAATTGGCTGATTGGATTCGACTATTCCCGATCACATAAAAAGCAGGATATGACAATCTTTGTTTTTCTTGCAGACTACAATCAACATCTGGAACTTGGAGTTCATGAATATTTAATTTTGTTTGAAACTAAAACAATCAAACAAGAGCATGATTGTGAAAATTATACACAGTGGTTTTGATTTATCTGTATTGATTTATCTGTATTCTTATTATATTTTTCAGGTATATACAAGCGAAGCCTGCAGGCAACTCCTGATGTTCCTCCTCCCCAAGACCATGGCTGGAAGATTGAGAGCAACGATCTTGTCATTGACTGGATGACGCTTCCCCCTGCTCCAGATAGTGTTATGGAACTAGCTCACTGTACAGGTAGTTGTAAGAAAAGTACTTGCAGTGATGTGAGTAAATGTACTTGCCTAGAGAACAATGTACCCTGCACAGATTTGTGTAGCTGTGCTAGAAAGAACTGTAGCAATATTGCAGGTCAAGTCAACTTAGAAGAGGAACTGGACGGAGATGACGAAGCAGAGGATTCTGAAGCTGAAGAGAACTATGGAACTTGAATTAACTAAACTTTATCTCACTTCGAGAATGGACGTGACGTCATAGCGCGAGTTTCATTCTTGCCTAACATAATATGCAGTTACGTCAAGTCCATTCTCAAAGTGGGATATAGTTTCAGGCCAGTGCCAATACATTACGATACCGTTATTGAGCAAGCCGATGCATTTCGAAAGGGGCCATTTTGATTATTGGCAGTTTGTACATCTCGAAACAAACAATTATGTGACCTTGAATTTTTCAAAAGTGCTCAAAAACGGCAAAATTTGACGGCGTCTTTTCAGGATATATTTAATTCACTCTCGAAGGCGCTTCAGAATAATGTATAATGGGTCTATTTCGAGCCCAAAATACCCCGACAAAGCCGGTGTGTTCCTTTAACTATTAAAATGTATCATTTTCTGCATAAAGAATTGCCTAATTAGTTGTTAATAGATGCTCAAATCTTTTGCATCACACTTTACAAAACTGTCAACTCTATGCATTTCCTACAGTCTAGGACTGAGTAAAACGAATATATGGGCGCCTGACATCAGGACCGGGTTGTGGCGTGATTGGTTGACGGCAAGAACAGGTCAACAATTAACCAAACACGTGGCTGTTTCCATCCCGATGTCAGGTGCCCAAATGTTAATTGTATTACCATCCTTTATAGAAATTAGAATGTTATCTCTGGCTTGAGTTCAGATCAAAACAACAGAAAGAAAAGACAAACCATACTGTGTTTATCCGTTATTGATCACTATTTATTTGGTAAAGTGACATAATACTGTAACAATTCACGCTAGAAAAGACCGTTATTGTTTAAAAAAGCAAATTAGCTTTTTAAAATTAATGCTACATTGTAGTCTAAATCGCTTATGAAAGACAAAAGGCACTTTCACTGCTGGAGGTGCAGATTTAACCATTAGCACTCTAAGCAGTCAATAATTACATGTTATAACACCCCTTACAAAGATTCTACCTTGTGATGTGTTTAGAGCGCGTTGTTCACTTTAATGCCGCATATTGTTCAAAAAAATCATGAACTACACGTTATAAAATACAACATTATTGATATTATAAAAACAACTATTTTATTGACCTATTTTAAGAAATCTTCTTTTTTTTTTTGTTCTTTTGCGTCAACATCAATAAATATTGCTCTCAGGGTGAAATTCTATTTGAATTTGTTATTAGTAACCATTATTTTTTTTAATGAATTTATAACGTACACTTGATGTCAGCTGACACTTTAAGGCAGCAGTTCTCGCTAATGTGCAACATTTGGGCTTGTGAAAAAAAATTGGGTACTCAGGACACCTTTGCGCATCATTTCAAAAAGATTTTATTCCCACCCGAAGAGGTGGTCACGAAACTTTTTTTTTAAAGCAGATAGAGTCCTATGGCCCACAGTCTACAACACTTTCAGTCGGGTTTTTATAGTCAACTCATGACGTGAAATTTTGGGTCACTGCAAATGATGAAACGTGGCTTAAAGGGCCCCTTATTTAGGATTTTTATCAATGAAATATATGCTTTAAAACCACTCTACTTGGAGCTTGCTTTGGGGGTTAAAACAAAGGTTTTTAGTTTTTATGCTAATGAAAATATGCATATTCATGACCAAGGTCACGATGTCACAAGAGGCAAACACAGGAAAATCACATCCAACTGTGCACAAAAGATTCCACTTTTTTCTCAATTTTCATGAAACTTTTGTAATCCATGGCTGTTTGAGTTTGTTTTACATGTTGCCTGTTGTAAGCCATGACAAAACTGGGGGTAGAAACTGCAGCAATTTGCCACAAGTCCAAAGTCTTGTTTTTTCTTAACTTTTCCCTTCTGTCTTCCTTATGTGATGCACTCAAAACAGCGCCCTCTGTCTGTGATTTATTGCAATGAAATCTTCAAAGTTGAAAAAGGCCACCTTTTATTGATTTTACATCCAAACGAACAATAGTATGTCTTGCTGAACAAGTAATCCGTCATTATGAAGCAAAGGTTAGGCACAAAGTTGTTTAGCATGTAACAGGCCCTTTAAACATTTTCCCAATGAACTCGCTGAGCTGTGAAAAATTTAACCATAATATTTTATGCTTATTATAAGAAAATTCGCACATTTCCCATTGGTCGAGAGCATGTCATTTACATGTAGGTAGTCCTAGACGGATAATTAATTAAGCGCAGATCCAAAAAAATGAGCGTGCCTGAATGTAACTTTGACAAGATGGGGTTTCAAAATAATGTGAAATACATGTCAACCAGAATTTCAACATTTTAAGTGACTTTAAATAACCATATTTCTACAGATTTTAAACCAATTTCCACCAAATCTTCTGAGAAGTTGCAATGTTTTAAGTATTTTTCATCAGGGTGATCATTTTTTTCAGATAACAGATATATCAAAGTTAGTGACAAATCAGCAAAACTGGTTGAAATGTGTGGGTGCACATATGTATACATGTGGGTCTTTCTATAAATTAGGGGTCCAAAAGTGTGACATTTAGTGTCCCCGTTAGTGTCATTTTTCGTACAAAAATCATTAAAATGGCCTTTAAACCATTTTGTATGAATTGTACTTTATGTACGCACTCTTTGAGATGGAAAGTATTTCAAGAATGTGTCCTGAATTTATAAAAACAAGATGTAAAATGTAACGGGGACACCGAAACTGGACCCCTAATTTATAGAAAGACCCATGATGTAAGCTTGGCAAAGCCCAACATACAAGATATTTAAAAAACAAAACTGGTGAAATAACTGACAGTTATTGCTAAACAGCTAAAGGCATGAACTTGAAAGGGCATGTACATGTTGGAAATTCCTGTAGAATATGTATGTACTACAAACAACTATTCTGCCAGAATTTCAAACTGAAATTTTTCCATGGACATTTCCTAGGCTCCAAACGTACCATACTGTACCAGTACCATACTGTACTAGTATACATGTGTAAACATAGCAAATACAAATAAAGGGTCATTGCCTTTGTGTGGGGAAGATCCCTCATCCAGTAATCTAAACAAAATTTGTCTGACATAATATATGGTACCAAGGTCACATACGGAAATATAACATGTACATGCAACTGTTCTTTTGGCTTTCATAAATTGCCTGATCAAAATATAAGAGAAAGAAATGTATACTTGTTTGCTTAAATAGATTTCAGAGAATTTATTACGTACAGTAAACATTAATTATAACATTTATTATATGCTTTTTCCGACATATAAATCTCTTTTTCTATGTGAATATCCAATGATTTTTTTGGTTTAATGTACCAAACATTATGTCGGTATAAAAACAATACACGTTTGCCACTAATTCTTCCTCATATGACATGGTATATACCCCGAAAGTGTAAATTTGGTGAGGAAGCATGATTTTAGCAGTGAGAAAAGTTCATTTTTCTTTTAAAACACTCAGGATTTTTACGTCATGCTCCATAGGCTTAGTGCATGGAGTCTCAACTGGCAAACAAATATAGTATTTTTCCCACACGTGTACTTTATTAATATTCTAATTCCTTTCCTTTTTTTTTTTTTTTTAACTCTTTGTTCATTTTTAATTTGTACATGTAGAGCCTATACGTAAGATTATAATTACCGGTATGTTGTCGAAACTATTTTCAACAAATTGCCAAAAATAGCAATTTGCTAAATTTCTGAACTGACCACATATCAATTCAAATCCTACAATTCTGTTAATGTTCCATGACAATGTGAGACCTGCCTACTATTGAAATGCACACGTATATGAGTCATTGACACATGTATGTGTGTACCTCAATTAAATAAACACATGCATGACCTTGGCATATAATAATTTCATTTTGGAATTCCAGTTAGCTTAAAATGATTTTGCGGTTTTTGTCTTCACATACCCGTATGTACATGTACAGATACATGTATACGGTGTAGCAGAGTATACTACACTGCATCAGTACGTGTATAAGTGTACATGTACCATACCGTACACGGCTACCCGGTACAGTTGGGTAATTTCTGCCAAGAGCAAAATTTAGGGTGTTAAAATGCCATAAATTTATGGCATTATAATGGCGTATAAATATACTCAAAGTCAGAAGAAACGTATTGGTATTTTTTTCTATTTTTAACAGAAAGGTAAGGTGAGCAGTTCACAAGTAAGAAGGCACTCAAGCATGTCATGCTCAGTTTCTGGTTACCATGTCAGGTGAAATTGACATTTAGGAATACTTGTCACCAATCATAAACGGTTTAACGTAGAAGCATACAAAATTTAATCAAAAATATTACCGATGTATTACCGGGTGCATAAACCTTCATGAGAATCAGAGAATCTTGTTTTCAACATCTGCAACCCAATTAATTTTGATGATAAATTCTGCAACTAAGTGCTGCGCCATATTTGAAATTTTAAAAGGGATGATGACGTCAACCATGCAATGATTGCATGGATGACGTCAAGATCGATGCCCTGTTTCCCGACTCCCATACGCTGTGAAGTATGTAAAAATCTGTACCGACTCACGCTCTCTCAAGTCCGAGCGCCGAACTGCAAAAGATGGCGACTTACATGAAGCATACAGAGTTAGGTAACCCTTTGCAAGAGCTCAGTGACCATGTGTGCTATAGACTGTATCGAATACCTTCCATCTTGTAGGGCAGCTTTTTATATTTAGCTAAATTGGTCAACAATGTTCACAAGTACAAAACGTGCAGCCATGCATGTCCTCAAGGAACAAAGAAACTGCATACAAGATGGCAGCTATTCCATACGGTCTATAATAGGTCATTCAGACGAGGGGCTATCTCTGGAGCTAGCTAGCTCCGGAGCGAGCTAGCTCCACCCCAAACTCCCGTCGTTAGAACGCAATGCATAGTTCCGAGATTGCCCAGTTAACCCCGCCCCTTAGATATTGTTGCTATGTGCTCACAAGCCATCGCCAAAAATGGCGACACACAACGTACAAAGCAACGGGACTCGGCATGGAAAGCACAGATTCATTGGAGAAAACTCAAAGGTATTTATGTTTTAGGGTCTACAGTTACCGTAGCACATACTGAGCGAAAGGCTAGTAATGCAGGGATGACATATATTCATTAAAAAATGGGCTTTCCTACCTTTGAACAGCAAATCGCACGACATTAAAACCAAAATTCACCCGGTCACTGGCGCATACAACATACAAACTGTATGGGCAGAAAATCGTGATTGTGTGATGATTGCATCACTTTGACCTATGTGAGCGCTGTCTGCTAGCTCTGTTGTGATTGGTCGGCGGGTTCGGCTTGATTGACAGGTCGGAACTATGCATTAGCTCCACCTCTGGGGTTAACTCCGGGGCTAGTCCTCCCCAAACTTAACCCCACAAATTTGTGGGGCTAGCCCCACTTTCAGCACAGCAGGGTTTCTTTTATGACTTAGCTCCACCATTATTTACTGACTGAACGCAACTGACCTCGCTCTGTGGCATCTGGCCAATGTTAATATGCTATCAAATTTGACCACATTTTAGCTCCTCTGAAACCGTAGCTCCGGAGTTATCATTTGAACGGGAGGGCATTTTGGACTAACTCACTTTAGCTCCAGCGAACCCCCGCTGAGTCCATTAACATGATTAAAGGCCAGTGTATCATTTGCAATTACCCCAAAAAGTAATCGACGAGTTTACAGGGGAAAAGTTCTGAAAGTAAAGATTGAATTAATAGCAACTATCCAATGAAAGGTTTTCGCTCAAAATGATATAATTTTACCAGAAATAAATCCGTAAAGATGAAATTATTTAGATTGTTTGCAAACGATTTACTTATTTTTGGTTCGCATCTACGCGGTCCAAAATGCATGGGCGCTGTGTACTCCGCGTGTGTGTTCCAAGGCGATGCATTTTTATGGATCTCGCTCACACGCAGTATAAATCAACTGAGAACAAATATTTTGAAACACCCCGCCAAGACCAGGAAAACGCATATATGGATTTTCATGGTTTTTTTTACGCGGTACATTTGACAAAGCAGAAATTTCTTCGGATGAGTTTGTTGATGTCTTTCTTTTGATTTATAATGGTTTTTTTCGCAGAATCGCTCAAAAACAGATCATCTACAGGGCCTTTTATTGGATTGGGACTAAAAAAAGTAGCCCTCCGTCTGAACATACTCTAAATGATGATTGGAACACTCATCAAAAAGTTGTGTATAGTTGTGTAACATATTAAGACTGACCCAGATGGGGTATGACCAAAGCCTCATCACACTGCTAACAGGAAACAACTGCCGCTGACTTCATCATGAAACATCTGACCTTCAAAGTGGCAACAAAATTATCAACTGGCTTCCAACCAATATAAATTTGCTGTGTATGGAGCCAAATCTGAGTCAATGTACATGTACTGTAGGCCCTAAATTGCCAGCAGACTTTGGCTCAGTGCTGTCAATTTGTTGGCTTATAGTTGAATTTGCTCAAAATTTTTTGGAACTTAAGTGCAAATTTCTGTGCAACGATTTGGCTTACACAGAGCATGAATGGTCTTAAAAGTTTTTTCTTGTTACGAAAATGCCAATTTAAACCATCTTAATAAAGCTTTTAGCTAAAACATATTTTTTTCGTCTGGACGAATTTCACAACTTTACATGCAACGCGTCCCAAGTACCCAAATCTAGCGCAACTTGCTGAACCTGCGGCAAACTTACAAAAGGTTCGGCGAGTTGCAATGAAATCAACCACTGGAGTTACATGTACATATGCAAGGCCCTTTCTGTGGCGCACATTTATTGTAAAAACAATCATGTGGTACAATGTACATGTACGTACATGTACGTACATGTACATGTACCACCCTGTTTGCCGTCAGATTTCTATCGGATTCCTATTCCAAGTATAGAATCGGCTTCCATGAAATGAAAACGCTTGTTTCAAGAAATGTTGGCCCCGACACTAACCTTAAGAGCATATTTCTGCCCCGTTTGCTTATTGTGGCACTCCAGAACCTTCCCGTTGATTCCAAGACCCAGCACTTTCTTTGTAATCTCGTAATCCTCCGTTATGGCATGCTTCTTAGGGGTGAAGGAAAACCCAGACTGAGTTGACTGGCCTTCTCCCATCATGTTCTGTGGTCGAGTGTTCTTGCCTTTGGCTTTGTCTCTGCAAAAGAGAATATACATTATTACCCCTGGTCATAGGACTCTTATCATAGGGCTATTACCCCTGGTAATAGGACTTGTTTTTTGGGAGGTTTCACCGAGACGATGGAAAAATGAAAAATGGCTAAATTTTACTGCTGTCCGCATTTGGACTTTTTGACACGAGAACATTTTACAGAGACCGTGGGAGAGCATGCGCAGTGTCCCTTCGCAGTTTGACCTTCACGGCCCGGACGTAGGCTTCCAGAGCGCTTTTACCGACTCGATGTGTCCACATTGGACTTATCGTCTCGGGAAAAGTTCCCTGGTCATTTTCCTGGGCAGCAGTTGGCCAGCAAAAGTAACCGCTGGACTCAGAAAAAGTTACCGAGAGGAAAACGTCATAGGCTGTCCGCATTGGAATTAAAATGGGAAAAGTACCCATCGTCTCGGTAAGTTTTCCCCAAAAAAGTCCAATGCGGACATGCTTTTAATAGCATTCCTTAATAGAGCCTTTTCAGCTCCCTGGGGAGTGTGCAGCTCTGGCTGCCTGTTAGGCACTCAATCAAACAACACCTTCACTGCCCTCACAGGTACCCATTTGCTCCTGGGAAAGTGCCTTGCCCAAGGGCACACGCACCATTGACGTGGGCTGGTCTGGATTCGAACTCTGGACCTGCAGTATAACAAGGTCTTGAGTTTATTATTATTATTATTTCTTCCTGGTATTATTACCAAGGATTCCTCAATAGTGCTCAGTGCACTGTCACTCGCAAGCGTGAGGAAACCCATGAAGAATTAGAATTTGAAATGGCCAGAGACACCAGGGATTCCCCTTGCTTTTCACGAAAGAATGCTCTGGGATCTTTACAGTGCGTTACCATTACACTAACACACTGGACCAACGGCTTTACATCCCTTCCGAAGGATGGAGCAAGTGTGGTTGAGTGCCTTGCCCAAGGGCACAGGTACCGTAGCCAGCTTCAAACCCGCAACCCCAAGTTTGATGCGCTAGACCACTCGGCCATGATACCCAACAACATAAATTCCAGAACATAACCAAATATGAGATGAGAAAAAGATCGTGTACATGGTTCTCATCAGGATTTGAACCCGAGACCTCCGACTCTCCAGACTCTACCAGCTGAGCTATGAGGCACAGTGGTATACTCCCTCAGGGTTTCCCCAAGACCTCTGACACACCATGCAGATGCTCTACCAGCTGAGCTATGAGGCACAGTGGTATACTCCCTCAGGTTTTCCACAAGACCTCCGACACACCAGGCAGATGCTCTACCAGCTGAGCTATGAGGCACAGTGGTATACTCCCTCAGGTTTCCCCCAAGACCTCTGACACACCAGGCAGATGCTCTACCAACTGAGCTATGAGGCACAGTGGTATACCCCCTCAGGTTTTCCACAAGACCACCGACACTGGGCAGATGCTCGACAAGCTGAGCTATGAGGCACAGTGGTATACTCCCTCAGGGTTTCCCCAAGACCTTTGACACACCAGGCAGATACTTTACCAGCTGAGCTTTGAGGCACAGAGGTATACTCCCTCAGGTTTTCCACAAGACCTCCGACACTGGGCAGATGCTCCACCAGCTGAGCTATGAGGCACAGTGGTAAACTCCCTCAGGGTTTCCCCAAGACCTCTGACACACCGGGCAGATGCTCTACCAGCTGAGCTATGAGGCACAGTGGTATACTCCCTCAGGTTTCCCCCAAGACCCCCGACTCTCCAGGCAAATGCTCTTCCAGCTGAGCTACGAGGCACAGTGGTACCGGGGGTATGCTTCTTCAGGTTTTCCCCCCAACCTTTCTCTCAGTATTGAATGGTTGCCAGCGAGGTTAGAGCTTACTTTTAAAAACAACAATCTATCACATTAACAGACATAAAATGCAATCTAATTTTGCCCCACATGCAAGTAAACAAGCCAAAATTAACATCGTCCTCAATAAACAGCAATCACTGTCACTCAGCTGATTGCAGTGCAGGGTTAATGTGTGTACTTACCCTACTTGTGTCAAAACCCAAGGATTCTTAAAAACAGAACTAGTCTTTTCTCCAGACATTTTCACAGATTCCACAATTGTTTACAGAGAGAATACCTTGTTTAACCCTGGCCTGACTTCACCCTGTGTGTGTTTATGTGTATTGAACATTTGGTGGCTCATATTTATACATGCAAGTCAACAAAAATGTGGTGATAAGTTAGCAAGGGTTGTTACGGTCACGCTGAGTCATGGCTTGGTAATGCTACCTCCTGCTAATATGAGGTCGAAGGTCACCTATGATCTGTCAGAAAAACTAGGGATTGATAAATGGCTCCTTAAAGGAAGGGACAACACTTGTTTGAAGTTATCGACGAATTTAATCAAAAATATTACCGATGTATTGCCCGGTGCATAAACCTTCATGAGAATCTTGTTTTTAACATCGGCAACCCAATTAATTTTGACGATAAACTCTGCAACTAATGCAACTATGTGCTGCGCCATATTTGAAATTTTGAAAGGGATGATGACATCAACCATGCAAAGATTGCATGGATGACGTCATGACCTCTCAAGTCCGAGCGCCGAACTGCAACAGGTAGCGACTTACATAAAGCGTACAGAGTTAGGCAACCCTTTGCAAGTCTTGTCCCTTCCTTTAAAGGAAATGTAAGATGGCTGAAAAGTCAATCCTCCCTGCAACGTCACTTCCGGTAGGGCTGGAGTGAAAACAACGGTGTGCCCATGGTGACAAGCAAAGGAACAAAGCCGCTGTCTATGCAATACGTACACGTATCTAAGCATGAACGAATTTGTATTCACTCCAGTCATGGTGCTATGCCCATATACAAAGCCTTTTGACACCGGGTCACAAAAGTGCCAGGATGTGCGACCGACAGAATAAAATTTACAGATTGGTGACGTGTCTCTTTAATATTTTTAATATTTTTAATATTCTCCTCTGAGTAATACTAATTGCAGCGAGACGCACACAGGAAGTCATGACACAAGAGGGCAGTGTTTATACCCGACTCGAGGGACCTCTCCCAATTATAGGTCTGATTTATAAACACATGGTGGTTACTGTATCAAACTCCACCAGGGGCTTTGTTTAAAACTAATTATTAGTCATTGCCAGGAGAAAGTTAGTACATAAGATTGACTGTTGTGCAACATTGGGTAGATTGAAGCTGTGATACTGAGGGCACACTCTGTGAAATTTGTGACTCCAAACTGTGGAAAGTTATTAAACCTGCCATTTCTTTGGGAGAAAAACGGGGAAAAATCTGTACTCGGACGTCACTATTTTTTCCTTAAAATGACATATTAGGCATCAATAAGTGCAAATCTAATGGGAAAAATTTGGAGGGGAAAATAAGTTTATTGCATGCAGGAGGGCTTACTTGTATGTGATGTCCGACTTGTAAATTCTCTCCGACAAACGGTATCAAGGAATGTACCGGTATAGTGTAAAGCAAATGATGTACAACATGTACATCGAACAAAGGAAATTATCTCCTGGAATGGACAGCTTACCGGTACATCATGTACTTCCCACTTGCACTTTTGTCGGAAATTTTGCTTTTCCCTAAAAAAAATTGTATGCGTTGCCCTCGTTGGGTTTGTTAATATACTTCGGTCTCATTCGTCCACTGTTTTGTGCCACATTTCTAAGAAATTTGTCGTTTTCGTGAACAAATGTCATCAAGTAACTAACGCCCATTGTTCGAAATTTTAGGGTATAAAATACCCTTGGAATGTTGGATTTGAAACACAGATTGGTGGCCCAATTTTAGCGGGACGTGCCGCATGACCGTCATGGGGCCAGCGCAGCGCACGGTCGGCTACAGCCTACGTGGACATGCGTGCGTGTACTAGGGATGTAAGTACTCGGTACTCGTACTCGGATGTTGAAGTACTCGTACCGGTACTCGTACTTATACCGGTACTCGTACAAGATGTTGAAGTACTCGGTACTCGGACTCCTGTATTTGTACTCGGTTGGCAAAATACTCGGACTGAAATGGTACTCGGCTGTCTGAGTACTCGGCAGTACTTGGTACTCGGATAAAAGTACTCGACTACAACGCTGGTGTTACTTTTAGAAGGCTAAAAGTGTTGTTTTTTACATTTATATTGGGACGTTATCATTTTCTAGTAACACTTTTAGCCCCTTAACATTCTAACCCCATTCACTATCGTGAATTTTGCTGCACACCCTCAAGAGTCCAAATACCCGTGTGAAATATCTTACCGTAAATTCCAAATCAGACATTTAAAAGCACACCATGGAGGTCCTTGTAATCTCAAGACTTCTGTACCCTTGTCGTTCTTTTTCCATGATGACTCAAACATCAAAAAAGGATAAAAGGGAGCAAAATTTGGAGTAAAATCGACAAATCTGGAACAGACGGGGGACTTGACTTCGCTACTATAACGCGTCAAAAGGAAAGTAGTCCCACCAACGCGGATGGATTTTGTTTACACTATGTTAAGCCTAGACTGGCCCCCTGTCCACATATTTACTTCCCCACGCGTCGTATATGAGCGAGAGCAGCGTAGCGCACATAGACAGGGGACCAGTCTAGGCTTAACATAGTGTAAACAAAATCCATCCGCGTTGGTGGGACTACTTTCCTTTTGACGCGGTCTACACAAATCCGTGGTACCAAACTGGTTGAGATTTGTCGATTTTACTCCGAATTTTGCTCCCTTTTATCCTTTTTTGATGTTTGAGTCATCATGGAAAAAGAACTACAAGGGTACAGAAATCTTGAGATTACAAGGACCTCCATGGTGTGCTTTTAAATGTCTGATTTGGAATTTACGGTAAGATATTTCACACGGGTATTTGGACTCTTGAGGGTGTGCAGCAAAATTCACGATAGCGAATGGGGTTAGAATGTTAAAGGGCCTGTGACGTCCTAAACAACTTTATGCCTAAGCTTTGCTTCATAATGACGGATTACTTGTTCTGCAAGACATACTATTGTTCGTTTGGATGTAAAATCAATAAAAGGTGGCATTTTTCAACTTTGAAGATTTCATTGCAATAAATCACAGACAGAGGGCGCTGTTTTGAGTGCATCACATAAGGAAGACAGAAGGGAAAAGTTAAGAAAAAACATAAGACTTCAAGTTGGACTTGTGGCAAATTGCTGCAGTTTCTACCCCCAGTTTTGTCAAGGCTTACAGCAGGCAACATGTAAAACAAACTCAAACAGCCATGGATTACAAAAGTTTCAGGAAAATTGAGAAAAAAGTGGAATCTTTTGTGCACAGGTCAATGTGATTTTTCTGTGTTTGCCTCTTGTGGCGTCGTGACCTTGGTCATGAATATGCATATTTTCATTAGCATAAAAACTAAAAACCTTTGTTTTAACCCCCAAAGCAAGCTCCAAATAGGATTGTTATGACTTTAACTGAGTGGTTTTAAAGCATAGATTTCATTGATAAAAATCCTAAATAAGGGGCCCTTTAAGGGGCTAAAAGTGTTACTAGAAAATGATAACGTCCCAATATAAACGTCAAAAACAACACTTTTAGCCTTCTAAAAGTACGCTTTTACCAGGGGTGAGATTGGAGGAAAACAAAAATTCCGGAAGAAAACAAAATCGGAAGGGGCGTGGCTTCTTTAAGTGAGGGGGCGGGGAGAGACATAGAGACCACGAAGACTTCAACTTTTGGGATCGTTTTAAACACCACCATCGTGCAAATTGCAATGTCAAAGACATTTTAACCAGGTATCACAAGAACCAGTTTTGTTTTAAATATTTACCTCAAATGTACAAATGTGGATAATATTAAAAAGAATCTAGAAACATCAATCGTTGAAGACGGTAACCCCGGGTAAGTGAGTCCCATGACTGGTGATGCCACGCACGCTCGGTTTCACGCAATACCGACCCTAACCACAGATTTTTGACAGTTATTTCAAAAATTCCACCCATACATGTTATGTACATGTAGACGCCCCCATATAACCCCAAAACAGATATACAGTAGGCTGAATCTGTATCTGAGCGGTATATTACCGGTGTGAAGTTGGTTACTTATTCGACGTTCGACGTTCAATATTCAATAAGGAGCTGTTACTTATTCAACATTCAGTAAGGAGCTGTTACTTATTTGACATTCAATAAGGAGCTGTTACTTATTCGACATTCAGTAAGGAGCTGTTACTTATGCACCTATCAATTGGTCCCCCCTCCCCCTTCCCCTGCGCTGCCCCATCCCCTAGGTGGGGGTTTGGTCACGTTTTTCATGCCCCAAGGTGGGGCATTTGACCCTTTCAAAAAAAAAATCTGTGCATTTGTATGTCGAATAAGTAACAGCTCCTCATTGAATATTGAACGTCGAATAAGTAACCAACTTCACACCGGTCTCTATATTACCAGTTAGCATTTTGTGTCAGAAACCAACGCTGTAGGACTCGAGTCCCGATTTTCAAGGACTCGGACTCGGCCAGTCAGGACTGGGACTCTGGCGGTAAGGACTCGGAGATTTTGGCCGAGTCCATCCGAGTCCAGTGAAAAAAAAAAAAAATTACATTATACAGGCGCCAAAACTTATTTGAAGTGTCTATTGTAATTTATTTTGGGGCCGAAAGTATTTCGAACATGTGAAATAAAATTCTGAGAATGTAAAATAAATCATTTCTAATGCTTAAACTAATTTTAAGCACTCAAAATGTATCTCACCTCCCAAAGAAACATTTTTATCGGCCTAAAGCAAACTTACATACGTGTACGAGCTGCCAAAGATCACAGGCACGATCATTGACACTTGTACGGTACTTTCAATTGAAATAAGGACTCGGGACTCGGACTCGGACTGCTGAGGACTCGGATGTTTGCTGGACTCGGACACGAACTCGGACACCAAGGACTCGGAAAGTGGGGACTCGACTACAGCCATGTCAGACACACAAATTCGCCGCGTTGTACGAGTTTTATAGTGGCCAAGAACTCCATTCACCTCTGGAAACCCATTGACTTGTGTACAATCGTACGTACGGGATTCTGCCAGCATACTAGATTTTTATACCATGATTCACTGCACCATGATGTCCGCGCGCAGTGATTTATGGGGGAACCATGGGAACCGTAAAGCCACGTATTGATTTAGGAGTGAAAAACACTCAAGTAGGCCTACAACCATTTCCTTGAAAATACTTTTTCTGCTCTGTTCCATAAACATGACACACGGCATCTCAGTGGCGACCAGTAAACAAAATTCCTACGGAAAAATTAGCAAAATAACGAAATAGGCCTAAACACCAACCAAAACAAAAACCCAGGTCAGGAAGTCGGTTAAATATCTTACCATCTGCTGCAAATAACAATTAAATTAAAAGAGGAGCTTTTTTAGTTTAACACATTTTGAAAACTGAATAAACCTCATTCAGTGAACGAAAGGTAAACAACCAATTATCATGCATTTCCTTTATCGTTCAAACAGAAACTAACCTTAACCAGGAAAAAGCATCCATGTTTTCGTCTGAATGTGAAATGTCTGGTAACCTTCTCGCTGACGATCTATTTAATAACGTCTATTTTTAGACACAGGCTCAATTTTCCACGAATGTGAAATGGCGTGTTTTGTTGCACAACCGACATACAACACTCGCACAACGCAAGCAAAGATAGGGAAATTACTGGGAAAATTCACTTTCTACTTAAAAGCAGCAGCGGAAAGATCTAAACTACGATAGTTTGTCGGCCGATTCAGTTGCTTACCGTGCAACAGAGAACATGCGTTCTGTAGTTTTCAAGGTTCTCGCACAATCATGACAGTGCTGCATGCATAAAACGCGTGACGTGCGATGCATGTACGGTATTTTTACGCACCGTGCGTGTTGCGTGCACGGACGTACGTAGTTGCGTGTTGGTACGTACGGAAACGCAAAGCATTGTGGGTGACTGAGTTCATGACCCTATTTGCGCGACCGGAAATACGTCATAACAGTGAATTTTCCCGAGGCTGAGATTTTTAAAAACGACCAATACGACGGAGTATATTGTTTTTAAAAGAAAATTTAAAAAAACATTGTTAAGTTTCAACGTGTCCGGACCCATATTTGCAATGACCCAACATTTTACTTCATGAGTTGACAAAAATATTTCAACTCAAAGTAACGAAACCATATCTTTGTGATATGAAATAATCAAACAGGGGATGACATGTCATTGAGGAAAAAAACCTTTGACAGACTGGACAGATGCTCAACCAGCTAATAAGCTAGTTTTCTCCCAGAACTTTTCTCTCGATGTTGCATGGAGGCATAGGCCCGTATTCTAAAACCCTCCTTTAAATAGGCCTAAAGTAGACCTTTGTAGAGGCTTCCTTTATTGAGGAGTTCCTTTGCTAAAGGCTCCTTTAACAAATGCTATTCAAGAACCACACTTTAACTTCCCTCATGTTAAGGTCTTCCTTTACCACAAATTGTTTAAAGGCTCCCTTTAAAGAAGGGACACTTTCTCAAAGGCTCCCTTTATGCTCCTAAATGAGCTGTTGTAACAGGACGATGTCAGTTTTCTAGTCCCGTGTAATACCTCTGGTCATTACGCTGCCATTGTTATTGTATGCAGTAGGGTTGATGTTCACGTGAAGTCTTCAGTTAGGACCTGATACAGGAGTGTTCAGTGGGTAGTGTATCTGCGGTATATTGTGCATTGGCCCCCTCCCGATTTTGTGGACAACCAACATGCCGAAAACTGGAAAAAACTATCGGTTCTGATGGCAGTAAAACCCCAAAACCTCGTAAAGACGGTTCAGTGATATTAAAAAGCAGCTACTAATGCAACTGGTCAATAAGGAAAAGCATATAATCGATATGCGGGGAAATACCAACAAGGTTCTGACTGCCAAAAATGAAGCCTGGGACAGAATCACGAAAAAGTTCAATGCGCAGCCCGGTATCAAGCTTTCCGATGCTCCGCAGCTCAAGAAAGTTGTCGATAATTTGAAAGTGAAAGCAAAATAAGATTATGCACAGGAAAAAAAAATGCCGCCAACTGACAGGAGGTGGATCAATGGAGAAATAATTTGTCGCTGGTGACTTATATAGCATCGTACTGTACCGAAGTACTCCACCCACAAGGTATTTGTGTTTATTCGTAATAATGATGTACGGTCAGTTCATTTCAGCCAACTTTAATACTACAGCATCACATATTGAAATAAATCGGACACATTGTGATGGAACAGCTTGGTCTGCACACCGTTGACACTCATCACGAAAAAGTGGCATTAATTACTTTCATATTAATTTTCCATTATTTTGACTCATAATTAACAGGTCTGTAAAATACATTGCTCTGAGTACCACTTCCATTCCGCACATGATAACTGCATAATATTGAATTCAAGAGCATTAAATTAGGGCCCTTCTCAATCTGAAACGATCCCGTCGCATAGTAACGGAGTGCAACCAGCAGTTGGGTCCTTGGTGACAGGAGGCGTCCATGATTGTTCTCAGGTTCTGGTATGTCTTCGCCGATGAAGTTCACCAGGTGGTTAAATCCATCCTTGGTGAACCGAAAGCGTTTTTAAAAGGCGTCATCACTTAAATCATGCATCCTCTTGAAACTGAGGAAGACGTATCATGATACGTGACATACCCCTAATGACGTCATAGAAACGCGCTAGTCGGTTAACGTAATCACCCATCGCTGAGGTATCAGAAGAGATCCTTGCACATTGGCTGCTAAAGGAAGACTAAAAAATACTCCAGACCAACCTTACGTTTAAAGGCCTCCTTAAGGCAAAATAAAGCATTTCCTGTAATGAAGGAAGGTTCTTGAAACGACCCAACTTTTGCTAAAGGACGGTACCTAAAGGCGTCCTTTGACCCGAGATAAAGGTTGGTTCTTGAACTAAAATTTAGCTAAAGGTTGACTTAAAGTCTCCCTTAACGCTAAAGGAACGTTCTAGAATACGGGCCTTAATCTTGGGGGAAACCTGAAGGAGTATACCACTATGTGCTTATAGCTCAACTGGTAGAGCATCTGCCGGGCGTGTGGAAAACCTGAGGGAGTATACCACTGGTACAGCATGCACCTGCCTGGTGTGTCAGACGTCTTTGGGAAAACCTAAGGGAGTATATACCACTGTGCCATAGCTCAGTTGGTAGAGCATCTGCCTGGTGTGTCAGAGGTCTTGGGGAAACCTGAGGGAGTATACCACTTTGCCTCATAGCTCAGCTGGTAGAGCATCTGCCCGGTGTGTCAGAGGTCTTGGGGAAAACCTGCAGGAGGGAGTATGCACTGTGCCTCATATCTCAGCTGGTAGAGCATCTGCCCGGTGTGTCAGAGGTCTTGGGGAAAACCTGAGGGAGTGTACCACTATGCCTCATGACTCAGCTGGCAGAGCATCTGCCAGGTGTTTTAAAGGTCTCTGGTTCGAATCCTGATGAGGATCATATGATTTTTCTCTCATCCCATCACGGTTTGCTTACTCACTACTTGAACTGTTTTCTGTCCAAAGCGGTACTTGTAACTTTTCATTAAATGGGCCTTTTCATTAAACGTTACCCTTTTGTGTTGCCAAGGTTACTGGGTCTACACTAAAACCCCTGCGCTTTATCATATCAATGGGCGTTCCAGATTAGCAGTGATTGTTTAGACCCATGTTACCCCGGCAACTGACGTCACACTTTAATAGTCTGTTGCAGATAAATGAAATAAACTCCTGCATTCAGTGCATTCCCCTTTTGCTTGGAGGATGGGAATGTGTCAATGCACTTTTTGACAATAATAATAATGATTAGATTTGTATAGCGCACATATCCACCCTGCAGGGTGCTCAAGGCGCTGTTACCATTATTACCGCTGCCATCAGGGAATCACCAGAACCATTTCGCTTCAACTAGGTGGCTGCTGGTCAGGCGCACAACCCTATCAGCAGTTAGATTGTGGCATTCCAGCTTCCCATATATCGCTTGGGTTGACGAGGCAACTGGGATTAAGTGCCTTGCCCAGGGACACAGACACGTTGGTCGAAGTGGGGCTCGAACCCCCAACCTCTGATTGGGAGTCCCGCTTCATACCCTCTAGAACACACGCGCTCCCAAAAGCAATGCATTTTGTGACATTTCACTTTACACCCGCCCCCGTATTCAGCTGTGCTGCACATCCCCCAATTGCTTAATCGTAACAAATGACACATCGTAGTAAAGAGGAATAACAGGGCTTTCCAAGGAAAATTATTTTGCAACAAGAGAGAAATCGTCAGTCAAACTTGACTTTCCGAACTTTTTTTGAGGAGTTTAGAAACATTTGTATCCTTGGTTTCAGTACCAGAAATAAATAATAATAATAATAATAATAATATAGAGCAGACCATGGAGGTGAGCAGACCAAGTATATCTATTTACTTTTCCAACGTTTTCTATTAAAAGTATACACCAATCCGGTAATAAGGTCTTCTTCCCTGTACATCCGCCATAGCTGGGGGGCTTCCACTGAATGAACTGTATGTTTTTGTTGTTGCTGAAGCTGCATTTGTTTACTTCGAACAAGTTGCGCGTCTTTGTAGGGTTGTGTGCGCGCGAAGGCGGGCGCGTCGCGTGTACGCAAAGGCTAGCGCGTCGCGTATACGCGAAGGAGGCTCGTTCGTGCATGTAATGGATGAGCGCTTTTCGTTCTAACAGCAACACAAAACGCACAGCCCATGCACTGGACGCCCCCCAGCTATGGCGGGTATGCAGGGAGGAGATCATAGTTACCGGATTGGTGTATATGACTGCCCAATGTTTATAACCACCGCCATGACAACTGACGTCACGCGTTGGCTCTCCATAACAGTTAGTAAAAGGTTTGGGATTTGCGGAAATGGACATGCCGAAATGCAAAGGAATACTTCGAAATAGCATTTTATATTATGAACATTTGAAAAGTGGGGGTAGGCCTACATGTCATGTATTTTCAGTTCAAATCAAACGCCTCGCCCCATTTTTTTGGCAAAAAATTCAGTCGACCTTGCAGCTTTTTACTATCAGGACGGTACCCAGACTCCACCTGATGCATTTCTCATACACTATATTGTTTGCTTAACGCGGCACCAGTTTGTATGAAAACAACATGGCGACAATTTGTGCGAGGACGATCTTCCGCCAGTGGTAAAATTTGACGAAGAAAAACCTGTTTGAAGTTACTTTTTCTAATATAAACGCCGCAGATATTCACCCAAGTGGACACGGGGAAACCCAGAAATGAGACAGTCAATGTCAAGAGACAGAATGAGCCCTGGAAGTGATCGTTTTGAAGGTAGGGGAAATAAAACGGGCCGAACTCGCAGCGTGGAGAAAGCCGTGCGCGATGGCGGGAACAAACGAGCCAATCGCGGCGGGGACCATGAGCGTGACGCGGTCAGGGATCAGTACGCCGGAGAACACCGCTACAGCGGGCCGTATGACAAGCATGATAAAGAACAGAAATTTTCGAGTCTACGAATCAGTAATTTCCCATCCCATGTGTCAGATATGGTCATTAAGGATGCACTTTTTCATGACTTCAAGAAATATGGGGACGTGAATGTTAGGGTGGCATATAACGGGGATGACAGGTTTGTGTTTGTTAATTTCCGCAATGCGGAACAGGCACGTGATGCAAAACAGGCCAAAGGCGACCGCATTACGCTTTTTGGAAAGTCGCTGAGAATCGATAATGTGTACAAACGGAATCGAAGGACGAGTGTTTCGCCAGACAAAGGATACGGTGGGAGACAGGGTTCGGATATGGGTGGGCGACGTCATCAAAACAGAAACATGGGCCGCGATGGGCCCGGAGGAAGGGATAGAGATAATTACGACAACAGAAGACCTTACGGCGGTGATGGTTATCAGTCCCGAGATCGGCATGATCGCGAACATGATTTGTCACTTTTGCCTGAGGATGACCCGAAAGCGACGCGTACTGTGTTTGTTGGAAATTTGGAAGAAGGAATTCAGGAAAGTGATTTGAGGCATGCATTTGAGCGTTACGGTATAGTGGAGGACGTAGATATTAAGTATCCGCCACGTGGCCAGGGTAATCCATTCGCATTTGTCAGATTTTTAAATTTAGACATGGCTTATAAAGCCATGATTTCCATGTCTGGCCAGTACATTGGAAGAAACCAAGCTAAAACGGGATACGGGAAGCTTTCCCCAACGACTCGATTGTGGGTTGGGGGTCTGGGGCCTTGGGTGTCTCTCGGAGTACTAGAGCGTGAGTTTGATCGCTTTGGAGCCATCCGTAAAATTGATTACTTCAAAGGAGATGATTATGCTTACATACAGTATGAAACCCTGGAGGCAGCGCAGGCTGCAGCATCAAATATGAGAGGGTTTCCCCTCGGAGGGCCAAATCGTCGACTGCGTGTGGATTTTGGCGATCCTGACAGCGGGGGCAAACCGTTTTCTCCACCAAGACGAGGTCGGGATGATTCTGCGGGTGGCTACAACAATCGTAACAACCAGGGACGGGATTATCGTCGCGACGGCTCTCCGCCACCTAACTTTCGTGACGGCGGGCGTAACGACCAATGGCAGGGAGCCGATTACAATCGTCGTGGTGCAAACTGGCAAGATGATGACCGTGGAGATTTTGACTGGAATCGCAAAAACTCGGACGGAGGGGGCAAAGAGTTCAACCCTCGTCAGGATAATCGGCGCAAGCGGCAAGCCTCCCCTGGCGGAGATCGACCGACTGATCGAGGGAGATCATTCAAAAAGCGCAAATCTCCCGATAGTGGCAGTACTGGAATGGATCGCAAATACGACGGGAGTTACGATTCGCCGGAGAGGGCCGGAAACGCAGACGGTGCAGAGTATCACGGCAGGAAACATTTCCCTGAAGACGGCGAACGAAGGGATAGTGACGGATACCGAAGTGAACGTAGAATATCTGAAAGAAGTTTCGCCGTGAAACAGGAGGGCAGGAGGTCTGAAAAGTATGAAAGCCTCGTTGATCTTGTGAAATACCTACCGCAGTGCTGGCAGATTTATATCGTGCTCAAAAATAGTGCCTTCTCCACGTCCATGTATTTTCTTGGTGGGGATTTGTCCGTTGCAGAGAATTTGCTACCAGCTAGTGGGGGAAGTGAGGATTCTCCGTTGCGTATTACGCAGCGTTTGCGCTTAGATCAACCCAAGTTAGATGAAGTCGGTAAACGGATTGCCGATGCTGGAGCCATGGGCCATTGTTTGTTGTTATCAGTGCCGGGATCGGCGCAAGAAAGCGTCCCAGCCGGAACCCAGCTACGTGCTTTGCGTAACTTGGTGACGTACTTGCAGCAAAAGCAAGCCGCTGGGATCATCAGTTTGCCCGTCGCGCAGGGATCAGTGAAAGATTATGGCGTGTTGCACGCTTTCCCTCCGTGTGAATTCTCTCAGAAGCAGCTGTGGCGTCACGTGCCGGGTCTCAGTGCCGAGGCAATGAATGAAGATCATCTCGTTATTGTGATCTTGCGTGGAGCGACCTAATTCTCTAAAAAGTATAACCGAGAATCTGTTTTAATGTTTCTTAATAGATAGACAGCTAAACAAGTGAAAAAGTTGTCTGCTACATGTTTACCAAGTAATTAGTTGGCTAGTTTGACTTATGTGTTTTTAAATTTGTCTGTGTTGAAATATTCATGCATCATATTTCTGTATTTTGTGCAAAAAAAATTAGTTTTAGCTTCATAAATTTCTGCTTCATCTTAGTGAAATATTGGTCTTTGACGACGCATCTTAGTGGCGTTAATGTACTGGGATTTGGCCTTGCATGGAGTTGACGTTTTACGATGTTAATTAGTATGCATTTAGAGCAGATTTACATAGTTAAGTAAAACGATCACAGTTCATATATTTGTCAAGCAATAGCACGTTATTATACATGTGACCATTCTAAATAAAATATCACGGAGAAAGAAAAAAATATAATTTTACTCATGCAAGCAAACTATAAGTCTTAAGCATCATGATAATGTGGATAAAAAAATGTTCATCAATTCTCCAAATTTAAAATCTTTGAAGTTTCAGAGTAAATCGTCCATTCCACATTAATTTTCCCCCCTATTTTATTACGAGTGCTCAATGCTCAGTGTAAATTTTTAACAAAGGTGCTTCATTTCTTACGTGTACTGTAACTGCACTATTTTTTCAATATGTTTTTACTACGTTAACAAATTTACAAAGGACATAAGAATGTGAGTTTTGGTTATCCACAAAATCAAAACGAGAAAATGAATTTAGTTCCGAGTATGCATGTCACTTTCCTGAATTCCTAATTTTATTGAGATCTCCAACAAAGCGACATTTTTTTAAGCAGAATTTTGCCATTTTTCGGAAAATGCCTGATACTTAAATTGAATGCCATCACTGTGGGAGACCAAAATGTCATCTGAATTTGCGTCTTTGTGAATTTTTGGCCAACAATTATTCCATTGTGCACTACTGGAGCAACAGAAAACCCCAAGTTGTTTTTGGAATATGAAAGAAAAAAAACGCTGAAATTATTCTTTGGGATGTGCTTGAATGAACATTTTGCCTGCGTAGTCATCGTGTTCTTTTTGCATAATCCGTTATGCTGCTTTTTGATGGAGTTGCCAACCTATCTGTGATCTGCTTCAAGAAATTGTGATTTGAAATTTGTTGAAAAATGAGAAAAAATGCCGTCATTGGTTATCGACTTTGTGCAACAATAGAGGCTTACCTACATGTGATCTGTGTGCATCATTACCTCGGTACGTGTACCAGTATATATTGTGTGTACGTGAAATTGTTAAAATTTGTACGCGTCATTTTAAGACATGATTGTCGAGCCTTTTCCTGAATCGCCGCCGAGTGATCTGCAATTTCAAATCTTTGATTTCTCCGCATCTTCAAAACATCTGCAACTTGTCCTCGCCCTAAAATGCCACTCTAAAATTGTTTCTCGCTTGCAACACCCTCGAAAAAAAAGTCAAAGTGGACCTTGCCACATCTTCAAATTTCAACAAATATTGAGATTAACTTTCCGCTAATGACCTAAACGACTGATTAACGACCCCAGTGCCGGATGCCATTTCTCCAAAGAAACTGTAATTGCTGTATTAAAGTTGAGATGCATGGAGTTTACACAGCTCTTCTGTAATAGAATCACACATACGATTGCTGCCTAGCAACAAGCTCATCATGTTTACACCGGCATCATCGCCACGACAACTAACCCGGGAGAATGAAAATGAGCGTGTGAATGGAATTACTGCGACCAGGATCAAAGGGACTGTGCGTCAGCCGTGAAAAATATTCAAAAAAAAATGTTTTGAAAATGAAAATCTGACACATGGGTGTATGTAAATTTACCTGTAAAAAGCTGTCAATTGCCCGATGCTACCGTGTGAACAATTTGGTGTGCAAACCTACATGTACGGTGTGCCTGTGAAATGCTTCATACCCCACATGTACAACATGGAACTTCAGTCGACCAACGATACAGGACTGTGTTATCAACTTGTGCCCGTGCCCACACTTCCAATTCTACCTTGCTTCATTGCCATCGAAATCCAAGATATCTGCCTTGTTTTGTTGCCACGAATCGTCCTTCGCAAGTCCACTTCACAGGAGAATCCAATCGCCAAAACGTCGCCAGACAACCAAAGTTTCATCTGTGCTTTCTGGAGATATTTGTACAAGTTGACGGAAACCATCTCTTATGCTTCACCGGATAAAAACCACGGATCTGTGCTTGTGAGGTAAGGGCATTGAGCCATGATTTTCATCAAAATGCTAAATGCTGCCATCGAAAAATCAGGAATAAAACGTGCCTGATTTGTTATATTTGTGATTTTTATGAAATCTTTACAAGTGATGTGTGAATTGTGATCGTCTTGAAACTGAGTACTAGCGACGTGTACAGTACTTGGCCACAACATTTTTGAAGAACCAGCAAGTTTTTGTGCCAATTTGTGTTAATGTTTTATTAAGTGTCAGAAAGTTGTGTTGTGCCTTCATTCAACAAAACGGTCAAGCTATATTTTTAACGCTGTAAAAAAATTGTAAATGTCAAATTATCGTGTGTGATCTATATTTACTTCGGAGAATGAATACAAGTGCAATTGTAGAGTCTATTGTCAACTACTGAAATATTTTACCAATGAAAGAACATCGGAGATGCCATGATTTGCTTGGACGACCAAAGTAGGAATATTACCCCAAACCACGGAATTTTATGTGCAATGAGGATCAACGGAGATGATTGTTTAATTTTTTACATTTCTTGTGCAATTGATTACGTGCAATATGCAGTACTTGATAATTATCTGAAATGTTGTATGGTGCCTTAATGTGACGTATACCTACTGCTTTATTTATGTCTGCAACAAATTGTGTCGTGTGCGGAATGTACGTACATGTACGGTACTTGCAGCTGAAAAAACCAAACCTACTTTAACAAGGCCTGATGTGCACTGCGTACTACAACATGTGCCTGTTATGTTTCAATCCGATTTCTCAGGAGCGACATCTGATTATGCTTGCCGTAACGACAGGATCAGTGTGCGCAATGTGCTAAGATGCGGCGTGTGTGTGTTCTTCACTGCTTACGGATCCCAAATTCTAAATCATTTGCTTGTGACGACGGATCTTCAGATATTGTGAAATCCACATGTTGTTGAGCCAAACGTCACTTCATAATTCAGTGTGAAAGAAAAGATGATTCGTCATGCAACTACAGTGTGTCAACTTCAGGTTGTGTGAGAAAGATCGACGTGTGTCGTCGACCGTTAACATCTGTCGCCAGAAATGTACATCGTTACATCCGTGTGTAAAAAGAAGAGTTTACGTCTACGTATTTTCATAATATCAAGATTTTGTGGCAGTTACAACATGAATGTTAAAAATGTTACAATTAAAGCGGGCCTCCTACTGTGCGATTTTGGGAACGAATTAGGTACGATTGTGTGTAGAGTCTATAGACAGTCTCTGATAATCGTACCAATTCGTAGGATATTCGTGGCAAAAATTGCACAGTGGGAGGCCCGCTTTAGAGCAAGTTCGATTCATGACTAAAGTTGACTACGCAGTTCGACTATTTCCAACCAAACGCAGTCTACATGTAATTAACGATGGTTAGTCATGTCTGGTCGACCATTTGGAACCAGCCAACAATCGCGCTGGTCACTGGTACCCATCAGGCATTGAGTTGGTGCAGCATTTTGCACGGAACCAGTTGCCTAACCAAAAGCGTTCGCACTTGAACGTCAGTGCGCATGTGTGTTGCCAGAATGACATTTGACCAGTGGTTGATTCTTGTCATGAATCAAACTTGCTCTAAGCTTGTCACAAGGCCTGTAGCGATAAATCCCAAGTCCACTGTCAGTCCAGCTGCAAAGCACAAAGGATGAACATACAAAATGTAATAGCATTGTTAAAGTGAGTTTTATAACTTGTGACTTGAGACCCCATGGACTTGTGAGGACTTGCAGGGCCATGTGATACACTGACACATGTAGAATACATGTATCTACATGTGTCAGTGTACATGTATGGTAGTCAGGTAGTACATTGTAGTTCTGATTATTATAGAATAAATTGTGTTAGGGCCATTATCTTGAACACATGTTAAGTTGTATCTTGGACAAGAAGTCTTGTGTATCGAACTCAAGACCTTGGTTAATTCTGGAGGTTGTGGGTTCGAATCCAGGCCGGTCCGTCTTCATGTGCCCTTGAGCAAGATACTTTGCCCTAAACTGCCCCTCTCTCTCTCAGCCTGTGAGGGCAGTGAATGTATTGTACATTTGATTAGCCCATGAGCACCAAACAGGCAGCCATGGCTGTATACTACGGTAACTCCCCTGGGAGTTGAGATGGTTAAAGTGAGGAATTGAACATGTACATGTAGCATTGTGACCAAGGGTAATAGTGTGAAGCACCATGATATACTACATGTATACCCCATGTGCGCTCTATAGAAATAACCACATTATTACTGAGTGTTTAAATTAAATTGTTGCTGAGTCCTACATGTATTACAAGTTGGGTCACAAGCTGAACAGATGTCTGAAAAACAGTATTACATTATACATGTATGTGTGTACATGTTCAAGCCATGACGTACCGGTATATCATTGCAAATGATACAATGGGCCTTTAATACCGGTACCTGTCATGCCTGTGTGAGATCAAGCCGTTCACAAATTTAACCTTTTCTTTGAGGGATTTTACCAAAACAATGGCAAGTTTGGCTGCTCAATCCAACAGAATCCAACCACAGCACAAGTTGGTTGACGGACTTCCCTGCCCAAAAAAACTACATGTACCCCATACAATTCAATTGTGTTGTATCTTGTTGATTGATACAGATTGGTTTAAACATTTGTCGTATACCGGTATGCTGCACGATATAAGACCAAGATTACAACCTGCACCCCCCCTCCCCACTTTTGTTAACGCACGACTCCCGGGTCACTCCCCCCTAAAACCTGAAAGGAAATTACTTGGATGTTTGACATGGAGGGGAGGGGGGTTGGGAGGAGGTGGTGTTCACTGTCTCATATCGTGCTCAAAATGATTTGTTATCGAGATTACTAATTACAGTGTGTATTTTGTTCATTTAGCTCCCCGAGATCCAGCTAAAATAATTATTTTCCCTTTAATGGTCGATGCCACTGGCCTTGAAATTAGTTGGATAAGTGGTAGGACATAGCACATCAAACAATCCGCCATTTTGTGTCGCTATGCTATGCACGTACCTCAACGAGCGGAGTTTGTGGTGGCTGACCCGAGTCGGCCACTGGAATGTCGTGGCAGACCCGGATGAGCTAAATGTTTTCCAACAGAATGTTAACCCTTTGATGTACAGATTGTTTTGGAAGGTCGCTAGTGACCGCCCTGTGCACTAAAGGGGTACTAACGAATTATCTGTAAGCATCTCAGGTCATAACATTCAAATATTGGGACTTCCTACATGTAGGCATCAGTCTGCACCCATTTCATAGAATACATGTAGCCGTTACGATAAGATGTGCATGAAAAAAATTTATGTTGAAAGCAAATCTTTTGCGTTTTTCATTGATAATGTAATGCCCACATGTCTAAAAAAAAATTACATGTACCGGTACAAGCGTTTCAGGAGTCGAAATTAACACTGGTCCTGTGGTCGGAGACCAGTAAAAAATCAGAAGGACCAAATTTTCTGACCAGCATGAAATTCAGGTTAATATCGACCCCTGCGTTTTGTAAGAATATATCATGTTTTTGTACTGGTACAAATGACAAGAAATGTTCCGACTACCGGTAGCCAAATTTGCAAAAAAATCAAATGAATGGGGATTTTTCACCCATACGTATACCATACATGTGGAGTACAAAATGGCAGACATATAGATGTTTTGTGTACTGTTGCAATCTGTTGTGCAAGGCCTACGGGTAATTCATTTATAATGGTTCTAAAATTGTACATGTACATGTACTGGTAAGCAGGATGTGTTGCCTAGGAACTGCGATGGAAACCAGGTAAAAAGCATAACATGTGACATATTGTTAGCTGGTAACCTGCCGTTTCTAAGCAACATTATGCTCAGCTTGATGAAATTTACCCATGTTTAAGTCTTTAGCAGTATAAATAAAGTAAAATTTACCCAATTTTATATCGATATCTGTCCAGAAACACTACAGACCGTATCAAATAGCTGCCATCTTGTAGAACAAGTTTTGACATTTAAATTGGTCAACAATGCAAGCACAAAATGTGCAACCATGCATGTCCTCATGGAATAAAGAAACTGCCCTACAAGATGGCAGCTATTGGATATTCTATTGTATAGACCTTCTGCTCCAGCAGCCATCTTAGGGGACAGGTTTTTTCATAAATGTGACAATGCCGGTTGGTCTACAGAATGCCTACTCATCAGATGAATTTTAACAGACCATGGTCACTATGCTTTAACAATTTTCTAGGAAAACACCGTTTTTTGTTTTTCAAACGGTGGAGAAAAATCATTGCCTGCAAAAGCCTAAATAGTCCTTTTCATATTCACAATATATCTGATGACAGTTTGCCAATTTTGTTTTTTTAAAACTAAGTTTTTACAGATGCAAAAATATGCGATTTCCCAACATTTTTTCTGCATTATTTGAAATTTTGCAGCCGCAACCCTGTGTGTAAGTCTCTGTACATCCCATACCCAAATTCACAAACTGTATGTGTTAATATGCTATTGTACATGTATCAAATAAACGTTGTTGTACATGTAGTAAAAGAAAACAGACAGTATGGGTTGCGATTTCCTTTCTTTTTTTAGTAATCACTGTACGGAGGCGGTTGTGGGTATTTTTAATAACTGAACACCAGGAAACTCCAACCCTGTTTCACTGTAGATAAGCTGAAAAGGAAATGAAGTTGGACTTGCGGCAAATTGCTTCAGTTTTCTCCCCCAGTTGTGTCATGGCTTATAAAAGTTCCAGGACGTTTGAGAAAAAAGGTGGAATCTTTTGTGCACAGTTGAATGTGATTTTCGTGTGTTTGCCTCTTGTGACATCATGACCATGCATACATGTATTTGCATTAGTTTTAACCTCCAAGTAGGATTTTTATGAATGTAACTGAGTATATTGGTATTATAGCATATATTTCATTGATAAAAATCCCAAATAAGGGGCCCTTTAAAGTCAAAAGGCCATCATATGTTACAAGAGGTGAAATGCACTTTGTTAAAAACTATAACAAATCGTTGCGCTGAAAATATACCTACATGTAGCAACAAAAGAAATGCAAAATTGTCTCCACTTTTTGATTAGCTTGAAGCTGTTACATTTGTATTTGAATATTTCAATGTCAACTTTATTACGAAAGAATTTCTCATTTTTATTAAAGGCCCAGTGGATCATTTGCAATGACCCCAAAAAGTAATCGACGAGTTTACAGGGGAAAAGTTCTGAAAGTAAATATTGAATTAATAGCAACTACCCAATGAAAGGTTTCCGCTCCAAATGATATAATTTTACAAGAAAATAATCCGTAAAGATGAAATTATTTAGATCGTTTGCAAACAATTTACTTATTTTTGGTTCGCATCTACGTGGTCCAAAATGCATGGGCGCTGTGTACGTGTTCCAACGCGATGCATTTTTATGGATCGCGCGCGCGCACGCAGTATATGATGTGCGCCACAGAGTGCATGACGCAAGCCACATAGTACCCGATCAACTGAGAACGAATATTTGAAACACCGCGCCAAGACCAGGAAAATGCATATGGATTTTTATCAAAGCTGAAATTTCTTAGGATGAGTTTGTTGATGTCTTTCTTTTGATTTATAATGGTTTTATTCGCAGAATCGCTCAAAAACAGATCATCTACAGGGCCTTTAAACTAAAAATTTGGGTTGATTTTCTTATGGAGGGCGAAAATAAACCCTAATTGATATTTGTGACCTGCTCTGGAAAATGGTAGAATAAGTCGGTCAAGTTCTCGGGACCATAAGAAGAAATCTGTGGTGCATCCACGCTCATTCAAATTCAAATACAAAAACATAATGGAAATTCCAGGAATTTCCATTGTGTTTTTGTAATAGAGTGTGGATCCGCCACAGATTTCTACTTACATGTACGGTCGTGAAAACGCGAAATTTCCAAATTTCACTACCGGTATATCTTTTCTTCACACAGAAGAAATACGTTGTTCGGGAAAATATTTTGTATTTCCGAGAGCCAAGCCAAAGATAATGCACATACGCATGCTACCACACGCATGCGTGATATTCTGTACGCGTACATGTATGACGCAAAATGTCAAACAGTACTTTTTTCAATTGCGCACGGAAATGGTTTTACTACATGTCGTAATCCATGTCACGTGATCTGCTTTTAATCAATGTGTGCAGTACATGTATAACAAGATATTTTCATTTCCTCGATCATTATAATAAAACATGATTGTGTGTTCTTGCCAGTTGCGCAAGAATTTAATCCTGTATAGCGATCAACATCCAATTACAGATTTTCCCATTTTTAATCCTGGCAATCTTTCATACAGAGGAACACTCAAATTACTTCAGCTTAGATAATCTGGTCAATATATCTGTACAATTTATAAAAAATAATTCACCGCAATTTGTAAGTGTTAAAAACCTACAGCGCTTTGCAAAATATAACAAAATATATATTTCCAAAATACCAGCAAACAAATGTATCACACATCTCGCAATGATCACAAATACGCATGTAACATAAATAATGCATTTAGATTGCAAAGAAAAATGACCAAAAATCAAAATAAAGTGTGACATCAGTTGCCTACTGTAAGGTAACTGGGTTTAAACATTTGCTGGTAATCTGAAACATCCATTGCTAAAGCACAGCGAAACAGTTTACTAGTTTTTGTGTAGACCCAGTAACCTTGGCAACACACAAAGGGTGATGTTTTCACTTTACTACCCTATTGCCAATTTGTAAATGTTAGCAGTTTTATAACATGCAATACATTTTGGATTAAGAATCCAAAAATTAAACCCCCACGGAAAACGTTTTATTTACCAGTTTCCGGCAAAACTTAAAAATGTTTGCAGTTTAAGGTTTCAATTTCCCAAACACACACAGTCCGGTCTAAAAAGCAATATGACTCCATATTTTAATTTAATGCTAATCTATGCAAGAAATAAGAAGTGATCTTGATCGGTGTTCACACTAAGGGCGGATATGCAACGTCCGCCGCTTTGACAAAAAAAAACGCTGTGGAAGGAATTTGGAGTAAAAACGACGTACTGAAAATCGCAGAACAAAAAAAAAATTGATTCTGCAGTTTTCCGTGCTTTGTTCGTCACGCAAATTACGATTCAAATGTCCATGAGTTTGGGAACTCTGGATGCAGTGAAAAGCAACTTGGCTCCACCGGGTTCGAACTGCGGACCTTCTGCTTACACTCTGCCAACTGCTGGTCTCAAATCACGGTACTGCAGTTGTTCCTCACTGAAATTAATTGTGAATTCACCCCGACAGATACATGTACTTCTTAAGTAGTCACAATTAACCTGTGTATAGACGAATCCGGTTGCTAGGGACTGCTTCCCTGCACGTCCGCCATTACTGAGGGCCATCCACTGCCATGACTGGGCGCTCTGTGTTGTTGTTAAATCGAACAGCGCACAACGCGCGCCCTTCGCAAGCTTACATCAATAAATGCACAAAATTGTTCGAAGTGACAACATAATGTAACAGCTTATCATCAACACAAAACGCACAGTTCGTGGCACTGGATGGCCCCCAGTTATGGCGGACGTACAAAGAAGAGGACTTCAGCTCTCGGATTGGTGTATACCATATGGATACATTGCATGAAAAATCATCCTTGTATATATAAGTATGAGGTATATGTAGTTCTAAAAGTACCATTGCTAAGTATTAAACATGCCTGGGAAAAGTTTTCCAAGGGCATTACATATAAATTGCTCTACAAAACCTAATCTAATATGCAGGTTAACAAATTCTGTGCAATATACATGTATCTACGATATCTCTTTGTATTTAAACCCCCTTTGCCCAAAAGCCAATAATTATGGGCACTGCAAAGGGCAATGGAAGAACAACTTTATACAATTTGTCCATAAACGGAATGTTAATTACAAATCCCATTAATGTATTTCGGTTTTGATACAAACTTCTGTATACATATACATGAATATACAGTTTATATACATACACTTGGGTCGCACTATATTTTTCCAAAAAAAAAAAAATCGAAGTTTCGTGCCTTTTATTTGACAAGTGATTATGAAAAGCGCCCTCAACATTAATAAAATATTTTAGAAAACTGTAAAAAGTTAGGTATTATGAATTGTTAGAATAAGATGACCGCACAGTACTGTCCATTCAATTAAATTGGTGGCCTTTTGATTTTTGGAGCAAATTTTTTACCCCACCCCAAGGGGAAAGGGGAGGGAGCTGGGTAGGTGGCAAGGGATGTATTTTAAAGGCCTGTCCGCATTGGACTTTTTTTGGGAAAACTTACCGAGACGATGGGTACTTTTCCCATTTTAAGTCTAATGCGGACAGCCTCTCTCAGTAACTTTTCCCGAGTCCAGCGGTTACTTTTCCTGGCCAACTTTGTTCGGCCCAGAAAAATTGACCAGGGAACTTTTCCCAAGACGAAAAGTCCAATGCGGACACAGTGAGTCGGTAAAAGCGCTCTGGAAGTGTACGTCCGGGTTGTGAAGGTCAAACTGCGCATGCTCTCCCACGGTCTCGGTAAAATTTTACTGTGTCAAAAAGTCCAAATGCGGACAGCAGTAAAATTTAGCCATCGTCTCGGTAAAACCTCCCAAAAAACAAGTCCAATGCGAACACGGCTTAAGTTAAATGAGTACGGGTTTCTTGTATACTGTACATGTTCAAATATTTTATGTCAGCCTTTATGTGTCATTATCACATACAAGAAAGACGGGGCATTCTACTTCAAAAAATATAGCATGCAACACCGTTTCCGTTGAAAAATCTGCTTTAAAAATGTCAGTCTATTAAATATAAGTATAAAATTTGGTCAGCCTAAACTACCGGTACACGTATTTGCCCAACGTAAATGTTAGCACTGCTTAATTATTAACAGGCTATGGCCGTTTAGACTTACACATACATGTAGCTGAGTTTTTCCACAGTAAAGCCCCATTTATATTTCACACAAAATAAAGGAGCGTGTCCAGATCACATTTTTGAGCACCCTCCCATTTTTCCCATGGGTGTTGATACCATATCATTTGTTATATTTTTCTCATCACAATTCTGAAATTTCACGTTCTCTATCCCTCTATTTCCAGGGATATCGTCAAAAAACCATGTATTATAAACTAATTTATCTGGCTCCATAAAGCAGTGCAGTAATTACACCAAGCTTTTTTGCTTCCACATCCAAATTGGAGATTGCAAATTTCCTGTTTTCTTCCCATGGATAGTATAATTTGGGGAGGTATTTCACATGATTGTTAGGTTAAAACGAAATCCATTTTCTGGAAAAATCTGAACAAGCTCCTTTAAATTGGTACATTTTGAAAACCCAGCCCATATTTTCAAACAAGTAGCTTTGTCTTGTCTCAAAAAATAAAAATTAACAAAAAGATAACTTTACTAAACCCTCTGAACAAATTTCCCATGTAACATTATGTAACCTGGACAGACAAAAATGTCACTGAAAGTGTGTCTCTGCGTTACATGCATTGCACGGTAAATTTGTACAGGGAGATTTTTGACAGGTTAGTGTTCTCGCCAGGCCGATATCACAGGGTGGTAGCACCCTGTTATATTTTCAGCAGACATACCACGCCCTGTTTAAAAACAACTGCCGCCCACTCCTATGTCCTTTTTAACAAGGGAGACGCTACTGTAGATGCGAAAAATCCAATTGGCGGATTTGCGCACAAAAAATACAGCTTTTTGCCTTGCTTTTTAGTCCATCTAGATTCAACATTTTTCAGAGGAACTCAGGCCCCCGGACCCCCGCCGTTGAAGTGCCTATCAGCCTGTTTACACTTGATCCTGAGCTCGGGGTCGAACACGGATCACAAACCGAATGTAATTGCTCTCTGGACCAAAATTGTCCCCTGATCAGACCCCGATATTTGGTCTCGCGTCGGCGGAGGGTCGAACCCCGAGCTCGGGATCAGTCTGCGGTTAGATTTATAAGCAATGAATCTTTACCGCACCCGCTCCACAGCCGTTGTGGGGAAAAAGCCCGCAAAATGTAAGTAGCCTTGCACACTATACATGTACACACATTGTTCTGTACATGCACACATAGAGCATAACCTTTGACTGCAACTTCTGGCACCGCGCTCGATATCAAATACAAAATGTAAACACGGCACACACCGACACATTCTTTTCAGGGGATCAATCTTGATGCCGAGCTCGGGACCAGTGTAAACACGGTCTATGGCACGTGATGACTGGCCTTTGCAGTCGGTCAGTAGGACCCTGTTTACCTCTACCGGTAATCCTGGCAAGAACACTGCAGGAATGTTGTAAAGCCACTTGTTTCAAAATATGGTTCAGGCTGTCAAATGTATGTACCATGCAAAAAGAACCCAGCTATTAACAGTGATTGGCGATACATACATGTACATACAACAAACAACCACAAAATGAGTTAGTAGCATACGGTAAGTTATTGGAGCACGCACTTTCAAACTTGTGCCATTTTTCAAAAGAATTAAACAAAATATTGTAACAATGAAAACATAAATGTTTTAGAACAAACAGGCATTGTTCAATTTGACGATTCGACGAATTTATTTTTTTAATGTGAACGCATGCCTATTCATTCATTAAAGTTGCACTGTCCGATTTTAGGACGATTTGAGCATTAACATTTTTTTTAAAAATAAAATTGCTTTTATTTGGTACCGAGAACGTAAAAATCCGTCAAGGACTAATGCCAGTTATTGGAGCACGCACTTTCAAACTTGTGCCATTTTTCAAAAGAATTAAACAAAATATTGTAACAATGAAAACATAAATGTTTTAGAACAAACAGGCATTGTTCAATTTGACGATTCGACAAATTTATTTTTTTAATGTGAACGCATGCCTCTTCATTCATTAAAGTTGCACTGTCCGATTTTAGGACGATTTGAGCATTAACATTTTTTTTAAAAATAAAATTGCTTTTATTTGGTACCGAGAACGTAAAAATCCGTCAAGGACTAATGCCAGTCTATTAAAACAAGAAATAATAAAAGGCAGACCCTGCTTTTTAATTGACAGGGTTATAACTTCAATTCCCGACGTCGTAAATTTAAGTTTATATATTTTTCGTTACAGAGACACGTAAGCTTTCTAAATTCGTTCGCTTGTGTAAATTAATTTTTTAATCCTTTCACCCAAACACAGACAGTCGACTTTAAGGGGCCGTCCAAAGTTGTCAACATTTTTACGGTTCTACAGAGCTTAGGAAGGGGAGGGGGGTCGAGGGCCGCGTACGACTTTACATGCACTGTTGACATTTCATGGTAGTGACAAAAAATGTTGATAAGTAGTATTTCGGGAGTCCTGAAAAATACTACGACGGCCCCTTATGACGGTTGACTAATTTTCATCGAATGGATTGATTTCCCTAAAGCCTAGCGTACATCGACATTGCAACTGGAAGCAACTCGCGGCAACTGGGAGCAACTGATCAGTTGCTCAAAACGGCCGATGTACGCACACTTGCAACTACTGGCAACTGGAAAAATCCCAGTTGCCGCGAGTTGCCCATGTTCTATTTTCTGGTCAGTTACGTCGATGTACGCGTACTTGTTGCACGCATGCATCTGATCACCAGAGCTGCCAACCCTCCCGGATTTTGCAACAGATTCTTCGGGAAATGACTCATTTTGTGAGTCCTGACATGGATAAAAACCCTCCTGGATTGTCAATTAATAACCTTGGGGATTTTTAGATGTGTTTGGAGTCACGGAATGAACCTGTTTTCCCAGATGTCTGCCCCAAAATCTGGGAGGGTTGGTAGCTCTAGATCACGTGCGCGCACGTTGCTTCCAGTTGCAAGGTCAATGTACTCTAGGCTTTACCGAGCTGCCGTGTCGATGTGCGCGCTCTCGAAACTGGATGCTCCTAGTTGCCGCGATATGCACACATCGACAGCAACCGATCAGTTGAGTTGCTTCCAGTTGCAACATCGTTGTACGCTAGGCTTTAAAGTGAACAGAGTGGAATGCCTTCAATTGATGAAGAACGGAATATCAGTTTTAGACTACTCTGTTATTTTGCTAAAATCTTTCACAAAGGTATATCAACTGAGCAGTACAATATTTTATACTAATTGTACACTAAAAATGAGCTAACCTTCTGTGAAATAAAGAAAAGAAAAGAAACTATGTTAGCACGACAACAAAAATGCCACTGCAATCTTTGCTTATTGTTCGATTATTATTAGAATGCGTGATATTAGCACGGCAGACCCAGTCGAGCTAAATTCTTCTGCCGTGCCGAATTCAATTTGCCGAGCCAAATGGTTTCAAACGTCATGCTTGTGCTGTGTCGAATTAAAACAAATTAAGTTGAATTGAATTTGACACGGCACAAGCAGGATGTTTGAAACGGGTCTAAATTTATTAGTGAATTTCGCCCTTTTCTTAATGAATGGTGAACATGTGGTAAAAGCTGTGAGAGAGAAACGATCAAACTTTTGTGCAATTTCTCCCTTCCAAAATTAAACCTAGGTTTTAAAATGCCGTATAATCGCTTCTATAGCCGATTTAAAAAAAAACTCAACGCAAATGCGTAAGCTCACTTGTTCAACTGCGATAATCTCATGCAAGCTACGAACTTGTTTTTCTTCTGAGATCAGACGCTGCTGTTTTCATGCAGATCTAAAAAAAAATTTTGCGCATTCAAAATTGCCTCAAATTCTATGCTATCATGAACAAAATTATTGGCCTGCCACCGGGGAAAAACACATGCGAAGGGAAAAACTACCTGACTTGTTTAAACGTGGCTTTGTGTTTTGAAAGCAGACCGTTGTGGGAATGTCTTAGGGTGAGAATGGGTCCTCTGCTTTACCTGTGATAAATCAACGTGAAAATGTTAATGAAAAAATAAAAAACTAAAATGGTGCAATGCTCCTTAATATATTATAGCATTATTAATATGGTTTGTGCGAGAAATGCAGAGCTTGCATACAAGCCTGAAAACACCTTTAAAGGAGATGACCAGTGGCCTATTTCATAAAGCTGTTAAGCAAAAGAATTTATTAAATAAAAAAATTGTTTCCTTTATAAAAATGGGTTAATGGTCGAAATTGCATGTCAACTTGTGTTTTTTCACAAGAATATCTGCTATTCTTGCTAAGAACACAAGTTGACATACAATTTTGACTATAGAGCCTTTGCACGGCGGCCATGACAGGGGGCAGTCACATTTTCACCGAGTGTCATACATGAGTAGGTGCTTTGTGGTTCTATTGTTACATCATTTAAATAAGAAAACCTGCCCCCTGTCATGGCCGCTGGTGCAGAAACTCTATTAACCCATTTTTATAAAGCAAACAAATTTTTGATTAAGCAATTTGTTTTGCTTAACAGCTTTATGAAATTGGCCCTAGACCACATTTGCGACACCCCCCATTTTTCCCATGGGTGTTGAGATTTTGATACCATATCATTTGTCATATTTTTCTCATTACCATTCCGAAATATCGCGCTCTCAATCCATATACATGTATTTTCAAGGATATTGTCAAAAACCCACCTAATTTATCCGGTTCTATAAAGCAGTGCAGTGATTACACCAACCTTTTTGCATCCAAATCAAAATTTGAGATTGCTCATGATTGTTAGGTGAAAACGAAATCCATTTTTTTGAAAATTTGAACAAGGTCCTATGTATCATTTGCAAGATAAAACATTTCACAGATTGGTGAAAGTAGAATGTTGGTAAACTACATGTAGCCTGAAGAAATGTTAGCTACATAGATGCATCAATGCTTCAGAAAACCTTGAAAATCTATATATGGATTTTGTGTACAAGTCAATGGTTTTTAGAAAACCACCTTTGGTTGTCAATTTCCAGCATGAAATACCATTTTAGACGGAAAAAAATTCATGTGGTGTTTGTTACCATTGTTATCAACACTTTGAGTAAGGTTTTTCTTGTCAACTCATGAAAAACAAAATTGGGTTATTGCAAATGATACAATGGGCCTTATAATAAAAGCCTGACTGTATTCACTGAAGAAGCATGAAGTTTTTGTTTTTTGAGCGGTACAGAGTGTGATAGGTAGGGTGGAGTTTTGTGAGACAACAATGTAATTAACAAGACTTCAAGCTTCAGTTTCTTCCGATTGCGACTGTGACGGTCCGCGTCTAGATTTGGGTCGTGAAGGAACAGGAGGGGGCACTTTGGTTTTACCGTCGGTTTCTTTTATCAACTCACCAGCTAATTGCTCGACGGCTTGCGCTTGATTCGTAATCGTCGCTGGTAGTTCAGGTGGCGGTATGCTGGGAGGAGGCGGGGAGGCAGACGGGGGAGGGGAACCGGGGATGGCTTCGAGCGACGGCTTTGGCGACACTGGAATAATGTCCATATGTGGCGGGTTGGTGACGGAGCGTTTCTCAGGTCGGCTGGGGATCGGCGGTGGCGTTTCCTCCATCTCGCCACTAGAGGGCCTCCCACGATCGCCTTCGCCGCCTATGGAATGCGAGCGACTCAATTTGATCGGGATTGCAGGGGGAATTTCGTCGTAACCGCCGCGTCGCCGGACGTTTTGGCTGGGCGTTATACTGCCGATGCTCATTTTCTTGGTGGGTAGGGGAGGGGGCGGGGAGGTGTCGCCATTCTCTGGTGATTCGTGGGGTAGCGGTCTGGCTGGCTCCAACACGATGGTTCGTTGGTAGGGTACATCGGGTGTTAGGGAAGGCTAACGAGATAAATCACAGATTGTCATGTTATAAAATGAAACACGGGTTATTCTATGAAAACAGTATACGCCGTGCCCCATTAAGTCACGACAATTGTGGCGTTGTTTTTTTTATAAATACCGGGCTTCAGAGAATGATTACCCTCAGCATATAAACAGTATATGGCCTCGTGAATCAAACACCACTAATACCTATTGATATTACCCAAAACATGACGAGAACGATTCAATCAACTACAATGTACGTAGTGTGATCTTGTAAAGCCCTTTTCACATGCGGCTAAAAGGCTTGAGATATCTTACAAAAGTGCTATCGTGTGAAAGGACACCAACTCTTGAAAGTGACATGCATTCTTGAGAAATTTTCTTAATCCTTGAGATATTTTGGCGGAGGTCCAGACCTACGACAAAATCTTCCGATAGCGGAAGATTTCTCAAGGTATCCTTGAGAACGATCAAGTGAAACGATTTTTACAACGTCCTTTGCGATAGCCAACGCAATGCGCATGCGTGTATACATTTATACCCCGTTTAATTTATACACCGTGGATACATTTATACATCTTTTGTGCTGTGACAGCGCAGCGTGCATGCACCCCGGAACCGCGAAATTTGAAGCGAATGTATTTAGAAATTACATCCACCGGTCATGGCTCTACTCACTGTTCCGATTCTTGCTATTCAAGGTGATTTTGACCAAGTCATCAATATTTAACTGGATGGCGGACAACTCCAATGTAGCCCCATGTCTTGTTTTTCAGATAGAATTCAACTCCCCGGCTGTCGCAGTTTTTGCATGGAGGAAGGTTTTTTATGGCTGGCAGCAGACAAAGCATTCTGGTCTCAAGGAACGCTGTGTCATGTGAAAGTACATGTACGTCAAATCACCCGACCGTGTAATCATAAAGTAAACAAACCTTGCGATTTTTTTTTATGTCGTGTGAAAAGGCCATAAAATGCAAGTGTGAACTGAGGTACAGGTTCTATAAGCTCTACCTTTCGCTCAGGTAGAGCTGGAGGCATGTTGGGATCTTCCGAGGTGCTCGCCGATTCTCGGGAACTTGTGGAGGAACTACTTGCCACTGTGTAAACAAAAAAGTCAAAATCACATCATGACTTTTAAAATCAAACAACTTGAATATGTGAAACATTATTTTTGCATTCTCGGCATTCGAAACCCCATGTTCTAGGAGCATGTGAACGGGGGTTTCGAACACACCCCAAGAATGTCCTAATACCTGAACTCAAGGAGTCTGGACGTGACCCTGTGCTGTTTCGTTGTGGAGTTCCCTTGTGAGTGTCTCTCAACAGGTTCACCGTGTCGCGTTCCTTACGAGGAGACTTGGCCATTTTCTCAGGAGTGGGGGATCGAGGGGAACTGAGCTCTGATATGTCTGAAGACGGTAGAGATACACCTAGTGGAAGGGGAAAAAAACACACACACACGGAATTTATGTTATTCTTAAGGATCATTTTGAAGACAGCATGTTCAGAAATTTCACTTTCACCTAACAATCATTAAATAAACTCCTAAAAAAAGGTTCGGAAAGTCAAGTTTGACTGACGATTTCTCTCTTGTTACTATCATTTCCCTTGAATTTGGTATCATTGGAAAGCCCTGTTATTCCTCTTTACAGTGATGTGTCATTTGTTATGATTAATCAATTGGGGGATGTGCAGTATAGCGGAATACAGGGGTGGGTGGAAAGTGAAATGTCACAAAATTCACTGCTATTGTCATGCAGTGCATTTCCCTTTTGCTTGGAGGATGGGAATGTGTCAATGCACTTTTTGACAATAGCAATGCATTTTGTGACATTTCACTTTACACCCGCCCCCGTATTCAGCTGTGCTGCACATCCCTAATTGCTTAATCATAACAAATGACACATCATCGTAAAGAGAAATAACAGGGCTTTCCAATGATATAAAATTCAAGGAAAATTATTTTGCAACAAGAGAGAAATCGTCAGTCAAACTTGACTTTCCAAACTTTTTTTGAAGAGTTTACATGTACCTCCCCAAAATATCCATGGGAAGAAAACAAGAAATTTGCAAGCTCCAATTTGGATGTGGAAGCAAAAAGGTCGGTGTAATCACTGCACTGCTTTATGTAAAAGCCGGATTAGTTTACAAAACATCTGTGTTCGTTTGACGATATCTTTAAAAATATATAGATTTAGAACTTGAAATTTCAGAATGGTAATGAGAAAAATATGAAAATTGATATGGTATCAAAAACCCAACACCCATTGAAAAATTGAATAGTCAAAAACGTGATCTGGACACGCTCCTTTAATAAAACATTCTTAGGATTTTTCATATTACCTGTGCTCAATTTCAAAAAGCTGTTTATAAGGAAATGCTTAGCACAAAATCTGTTAGCTTTGCAAAATTGGTTACGCCAAAAAAAAAAGAAAAAAAGAGAACTCTGTTTAATAGCGTTAGCGCGCGCATCACTTTGAACCCTGCGCGTCAAAGCTTTTTTTTTTTAACACACAAAAAAACTATCGTTAGCACGCGCGTCACTTTCAACCCTGCGCGTCAAATGTTTTTGGGGTGTTTTTTTTTTTTTAGTGTTTTGATTAAAAACATGACTGTTGGCTTCATGTTAACTTGACTTTATTGCTTGGAATAATTTAAAAAAAACAGGGGTAAAAAAGCCGCGTCACTGCGTTTTTTTTGGAGACTTTAACTTACGCTAAACATAGTTCTGGGGGGGGGGGGGGGGGGTGGGGGAGGGGGGTTTGACCATGAAATTTGCCGACAATGTAATAGCATTGCTGTGTAAAACACCTCTAGCGACGCCGCTGACAAGATCTCTTAATGTACTTACCGCTTGATCGATCTGATGGTATGCTCGTATTGGATTCTGATTTCTTGAGTCCCCAAGGAATGTGATGCTTGCTGCGTGGTCCGCTCTGTGAAGACGAGACAAAAAAAATATTTGTCAGGCTTTAGTTAAGGTAGCTCCACCCATACTGTGATAATTTCAGAAATGTTTAAATGTGTATGAACATGGAATTACAAAAGTAATTGAACACTACGATTTGATAAGGCGAAGCATTGATGTTTCTCTATTGGTCTGTCGGTCAATAAGAATATATTCTACCAAAAAATAAACACAATTTTCTTTAAATTTTTTGATCAGGACAGAAATTTGTTGAATACAGTGAACTTGTGGATAACAAGGCACTGATTGACCAATAGACCAGTTGCGTGATAGATTTGCATAAATCCTAGACTCCCGCCTTCACCCTATGGCACTCGCATGCGATGCGAGTGAGTCAAGCACCAGACTACCTGGCAAATCGAGCCGTTTCCAGGGGGTGCAAGCTGGTCCATAGTAACCAGCGCGAAAGTTTGTGCGGTACCTGGAATACCTCGCATTCTCAACAAGCATAATAGGTCCAAAAAACCCTCGGTTTAATATTGAGAATGGCATAACAATCAGTTTCTCAGGAATTACACTAAGGATGCTTGAAGAACAAGTGTTTAAAATCAAACAACTTGAATACGTGAAGCATTACAAGCCCTCAAAGTATCTGAAGTCTAAATTTGAATTTCCAGAATTGCTCTTTAGGCAGAGTAGCACACCTTGCCTCAGTGGCTCTTACAGAGGCTGGTGCAGTCAGCCTTGCCACAAGAGGTGTTCATACACGTTACTTACATTTATCGGCCTCTTCGACATTTCGTTCAGAATATGATTTGCGTTCTTTATTTAAAACCGTATATGATCTGAGATGGGGATGAATATTTATGGAATGGTGTATTGGACAAAGCAAAGAGTGCTCGATAAGAATAATAAAATGGCAAATGTGCAGAGTTGTAGTCAAGTATTTTTTTAGTACTCAAAGGAAATGTTGTCTAAATATAAGTTATGATTACACAGACAATGCCAAACTCGCTGTACATTAAGTTATACTTGGTTTGAAGATAATCACTCCAGTTTGGCTTTTACAATGCATATTTCCGACCTGTCAATCAACCAAATCCGCCGACCAATCACAACAGAGCTAACGGACAGCGCACACACAGGTCAAAGTGCATTGCCTCACAAACAAATTGATCGCGATTTTTTGTCGATACGTTGTATACGGTGTTCCGGGTGAATTTTTGGTTTCAAGGCCGGGCTATTCGCTGTTCAAAGGTAAGAAAGCGAATTGTTATGAATATATGACATCTCTGTATCACTGGCCTTTTACTCAGCGTGTGCTACGTTAACTGTCGACCCTGAAACATGAATACCTTTGAGTTTTCTCCAATGAATCTGTGCTTTCCGTTTAAAGTCCCATTAGTTCGTGCAGTGTGTGTGTGGACATATTGACGATAGCGTGTGAGGCATAGCAACAGTATCCAAGGGGGCGGGGTTAACTGGGCACTATGCATTACTTACGGTCTTTGAAATGCTGAAAGTACTCGGGAAAGGTACTCGCCAAGTACTTTTCATAAGTATTTTTAGTATTTCAAAGTGTTTTTAACCATGAAAATGAAGTGATTATCTTCAAACCAAGTATAACTGAAGTACTGTTCTTAAAGGCCCAGTGTATCATTTGCAATGACCCCAAAAAGTAATCGACGAGTTTACAGGGGAAAAGTTCTGAAAGTAAAGATTGAATTAATAGCAACTACCCAATGAAAGGTTTCCGCTCAAAATGATATAGTTTTACCAGAAAATAATCCGTAAAGATGAAATTATTTAGATCGTTTGCAAACGATTTACTTATTTTTGGTTCGCTCTACGCGGGCCAAAATGCATGGGCGCTGTGTACTGCGTGTGCGTGCAATGCATTTTTATGGTTCGCGCGCACACGTAGTATATGATGTGCGTCACAGAGTGCATGACGCAAGCCACATAGTACCCGATCAACTGAGAACGAATATTTAAAACGGATTTTCATGGTTTTTTTTAAACGTGGTACATTTGACAAAGCTGAAATTTCTTCGGATGAGTTTGTTGATGTCTTTCTTTTGATTTATAATGGTTTTATTCGCAGAATCGCTCAAAAACAGATCATCTACAGGGCCTTTAATATTCAGCGAGTTTGACATTGTCTGTGTAATCATAACCTATATTAGACATTTCCGTCGAGAACTCGAAACGTACTCGACTACATGTACAACATTGCAAATGTGGGAGGGGTAAGAGTTGAGAAGTTGATCAGAAATGTTTTTCTTTGAAATGACTCATCTTGCATTGGAATGTGCAGATTTAATGGAAAAACACACAATTTCGAGTGGGAAAAATTTAAGATTTTGTGAGAAAATTGTTCAGCCTGTCTCATATGTTTTGCACACAAGGTCTGAAGCCATGATCAACTTCTCAATTCTTTCCATGGGAAGAGTTTAACCGGTAGAAAATGAAGATACATAAACAACCCACAGAAAGATATGGTGAAAAATATTCAAATTGAATGGTGGTTGGGAATTAGCCGTTTGCACGTTTGTACTGATTAACTTTCTTTCATATGCACACTAAGTATCCAGATGACCACACTAAATTTTTGTTGCTATGTAATGTGACTGAGTGCACACGGCAGGTGTAAAGTACAGAGTATGAAGTAGGACACTTTGGTTGTCAGTGTAACAACTGATAATGCATTAAAGGCCCTGTAGATGATCTGTTTTTGAGCGATTCTGCGAATAAAACCATTATAAATCAAACGAAAGACATCAACAAACTCATCCGAAGAAATTTCAGCTTTGTCAAATGTACCACGTTTTAAAAAAACATGAAAATCCATATGCATTTTCCTGGTCTTGGCGGGGTGTTTTAAATATTCGTTCTCAGTTGATCGGGTACTATGTGGCTTGCGTCATGCACTCTGTGGCGCACATACTGCGTGTGCGCGCGATCCATAAAAATGCATCGCGTTGGAACACGCACGCGGAGTACACAGCGCCCATGCATTTTGGACCGCGTAGATGCGAACCAAAAATAAGTAAATCGTTTGCAAACGATCTAAATAATTTCATCTTTACGGATTATTTTCTGGTAAATTATATAATTTTGAGCGAAAACCTTTCATTGGATAGTTGCTATTAATTCAATCTTTACTTTCAGAACTTTCCCCTGTAAACTCGTCGATTACTTTTTGGGGTCATTGCAAATGATCCACTGGGCCTTTAACTAATGAATAACGTATCATCAACTCATAATGTAACAAAACTTGACCAATAATGTAGTAGAGTGTAACACGACAAACCAAAATGACTCGGTCACAAACCTCCTGTAAAGACCTTTTACTTAGGGAAAAAAATGGAGTAAGAAATTCAGTGAACATACATAGGTACATCTAAATATTTGTCTTTCAAATACAACATACTCAATATACATATTGACTTTGTTGACCAGAAAAGTCAAGTTTAAATGAAAGTTTCAATGCGAAAATTTCAATAATGTTTAGGAGGCTTAATTTTTTTATGGAAAATGATTAGTGCAGTTAAAGGCACAGGCTCGTCAGCAATGCCTTTGCTATGGAGCTGCGTATTTCGTGGCACGAATTTGGCACGCGCGCATTGCTGACGAGCCTGTGCCTTTAAATGTCTGCTTTGCCTTAAGCATTTTGGTGAATGTTAAAGGGGCTGTGTCACGGTTTGCGCATGCGCAGCAAAACTTGAAAAAGTTGGGCTAACTTTTTTTTCAAGTTTCGTCGCTCGGGTTTTTGCATATCCTATTCAATCTTGGCCATCCCCGACAATTATTTAGTAATTCTGGCAGTGGTGTATTTGTCAACTGTCAGGTTCTCCTGATGCATTACTTTTTATTTGAAATGGCACTTTTTTAAAAATTCGTCAAACATTAATATCACCGGGTGTGCGGCCGTCGTTTGAAAGAGTATTTTCATCACATAAAAAAACCTGACAAAACATGACAGAAACGACATCGAATTATATGAATGACACGGTTGGATACAGCAATTTGTTCAACCTTGATTTCCACCAAGACTGGTATGCTTATTTGGTCCCGACAGCAATTTTACAGCACATCTTCTGTCGATGAAAAGACACCGTGGCCGCCGCCTCTGTACCGATTTTTTCGCACGCGATCCGAAATCGAACGAAGGTGCGCAACACGATGTACTATGTAGTTGAATTCTGCTTATTGTAAACACTCAAACACTGTACACGATGTACATTTATGCACACGAACCAATGGTGTTCTGTGACGAAATTACTCTACATTCTTCTCAGCGCGCACGTATGTAAACAATTGAAAGGATTTGGCGTATGCGCAAACTGTGACACAGCCCCTTTAAAGCATTTGTGTTAAAGCAAATAAGAACTTGTCATATTAAAAGATCTCACGGCATTCGTTCACAAAGAGAAGGGGGTTATTTTCCTTAGTGTCTCTGGCTTGGCTGCCGAAGGCACCATCTGCCTACATGTATGTATCTCGATGTTTAGCTGGTTCATGATTGTTGTAAAGCGCATTGAGATGTTGGCAGACATGTGCTATATGTTTAAGAACAAGGTATTATTGAATAAAGACTGTGGCCTCTGTTGCCTCTTCAGAATTTTTGATTTTCTAAAGGAAATGCCCTTTGTGATGCCTCTTCAATAAAATAAAAAAAACCAGGATGAATTTGGTGGTGTTGTGAAAGACAGGTCAATATTTTAATTGAGGCTTTCTCGTAAGGTCAGTAAAGAAATAAGAACAAGTTCACCAGAAGTTGGCAAAAAGCCGGAAAAGATGAAGATGCATTGTGCAATGTTTTTTTTAAAAGTTCAGTTTAGTTCGACAGTTTGTGGTTTGACAAAAGGCCCACAATATTGGAAGGACTTGCAGGGCCTTGTGATCCCTTCACAACAGTGAAGTGCTGTGGCGGAGCAGTCTAGTGGAGTTAGTTCCAAAGGTAGTGGGTTCGAATCCCGGTACTTTGCCACACACTGCTTAAATTCTCCACCCAGGAGTAAATGGGCACCTGAGAGAGTAGCGAATGTTGATGTGTTTGATTAGCCATCGAGTGCCTAAGGCAGCCAGGGCTGTATACTCCCCAGGGAGCCGAGATGGTATATGGAGTGATTTAAAGGAGCCCTATGATCAGGGGTAATGATAGTGTAGGCGCCTTGATCAGGGTTTCCCGGATAAGTGCGTGGTATAATTCCATATTATCAACAACATTATTGGTTTAGGTTAGTACAAGCATTATGAAAATGACTGTTAGTAAACTGTTTTAAGCAGATGGTTTTGGAATCTGCAGTCCACGTGTTTATGAGTATACCTCAGTGTTACCGGTAGGTCGAGTAGTTGCGATGGTGTTACGACCTCGACGAATGGCGGAACTATCCATAGATGAGTTTTCATCTGCTAAGGCACGCTGTATAAGTTTGGGTGTTTGGAAATGGGGCATTATTAAAATGAGTTTAAAGTTCCGACTGGGAAAAGAATTGGGCTTAGGCTTTTATTAGTTTGATTAGAACAAGCAAAGTAATGCAACAAAAAGCAGGTTTTAATCTTAGCCATGCATGGACGCAGGTTAGAGTTAATTAGCATTACAGGTTGTAGTCGAGTCTATCTAAGTCCAGAGGCGATAAAATCACAAGTCTGTGACAAGTGCTGCACACGTCCACCACAAGTCCAGTAACAAGAAGCAAGGGATGAACACGCACAAAAGAATGCCTTTGTTAGAGTTCATTTGAATAGCTTGTGACTTGAATTAAGACCCAGGGACTTGTTGTGAACTTGTGAAGGCTTGTGATGGACTAGACTGCAACCCTGTTACATTCAGAGAACCAATTGAGGCAATTCGCTGGCAGAGTGTGACGTCAACTTCGCACAGGTCCTGTTCACTGCTTTGACAACTACTTGTATGGCAACGATTCGTTTTACACGATAACGAAATGACAGACAGGACAGTGTATCGCTATGAGAGTAGGTATTCACTGGCGGAGTCGTGACGTCACTTAGTGGGCACTCGACAGTAACTATGGTTACTGATTCATGCTCACGTTTTATATCCATTGTGTTTGCGCAAAGTGTATTTGTGACCCACTCTGCAAAAAAGGAAATCCACGGCAAATCCACGCTCCATAAAATGGAAATTCCTTTTAGAAGAAAATATTAAAAAATAAGGACCATAATGACTTGCAATGGTTTGCTCATACCTACTCTCATAGCGACACACTATCCTGCCTCCTTATTTTGTAATGGTTGTAACAAAATTTTCCCTTTGTGGCTCCTGTGCAAAACGAATGGAGGAACGCGTTGCCATGCAAGTAGCGTGAACCGTTGTCAAAAAGTGCATTCCTATCCTCCAAGCAAAAGGGGAATGCACTGCATGACAATAGCAGTGAATTTTGTGACATTTCACTTTCCACCCAACCCTGTATTCCGCTATACTGCACATCCCCAATTGATTAATCATAACAAATGACACATCACTGTAAAGAGGAATAACAGGGCTTTCGAATGATACCAAATTCAAGGGAAATGATTTAGTAACAAGAGAGAAATCGTCAGTCAAACTTGACTTGAGGAGTTTAGTTACCTCGCGAAGTGAACTTAGATTTAGAAAGGCGATTTGTCAACAAAAATATCTCGCCAAGTCGACTTATTTAATATTTATTGAGCAGAATAAATTTATATAAACTCAACATTTTGTGATAATAGTCCTGGTCACATGACTGCCAAACCTTTAGAACAAAATTTATCAGCAAATCAATGTTCTTAGGATGGGAATTTGCCATTAAATAAATTGACTAAAATAAACGCAGCTCAACTAATCAAAAAATCTGTTTGCGCAAAACAACATTTTCAAACAATAACAGCCCTTTCAAAAATGAATAAATATAACATTCAAATATTCAAAAGAAAAAAAACATGTCGAAACCAAAATCATGCGCTTTGCGATTTTGCGATCTCATAGGCGATGCATATTCTACCTCTTGATAAGACTGACGTATAGAGGCCACCGTAGCCCGGCCGCGTCTCATGGCCTGCTCACGTTCTAACGGCCTGAGCCTGTTCAAAGTGGCGCTCTGCGTTGAAAAGACGGACCACTTCACCATTTATAACTGTACTTTTTAATTTAAAGGAGCTTGTCCAGATTTTTCTCAGAAAATGGATTCCATTCAAACCTAACAATCATATAAAATACCTCCCTAAAATACTATCCATGGGAAGAAAACAGGAAATTCGTAATCTCCAATTTGGATGTGTAAGCAAAAAGGTTGTTGTAATAACTGCACTGCTTTATGTAACCGGATAAATTAGTTTACAAAACGTCGGTGGTATTTTGACGATATTCTTAAAAATATACGGATTGAGAGCGCGAAATTACTGAATAGTAATGAGAAAAATATGACAAATTATATGGTATCAAAATCTCGACACCCATGGGAAAAATTGGGGGGTAGGGGGGGGTTTGTTTCAAAAATGTGACCTGGACACGCTCCTTTAATTGTGCATAAATGTATGCGTTCATCCATCCCAATTCGTGCGTGCATGCATGGACTTGTACAAGGCAGGTCCATTTGGCAAAATTTGACAGAAATTGGACAGGGGAGTTTCAGGTGAACATGGCAAATGGGTACTAAAATTGATACTTTTTTGACACATAGTTAAAAAAAAAAATAAAAAATAAAAAATAAAAAAAGGATGATGGACGTTCAGGATTTGGTTTCTGTGTATTAACTAGGCTTGGGCGACTCCAGCATTTTTGGAGTCGACTCCGATTCCAAAAAAGAATCGCGATTCCATTCGAAATCGATTCCATTCGAAATCGATTCCATTTTTCGCGAGAAACATTAATTACATTTAGCGCGTTTAAATAAAACCAGCCTAGTTTTCATATAATCGTAACACACACACGCAGCCTAAAGGCAAGCAACTGTAACGCAAACACTGACGGAAACAATCGGCAAAGTTAAACTTGGTTCAACTTTGCCGACTGTCTGCGTTTGTTACGATATGGAAATCAGGCTTACTTTAACGATACTACATATTGTGCAAACGACGACTTTTTTTTTTGGCACCGAAGGGCACTTAAAGCCAGAGGCTCGTCAGCAATGCGCGCGCTCCAATTTCGTGCCACGAAATACGCAGCTCCATGCCTTTGCTATGGAGCTGCGTATTTCTTGGCACGTATTTGGCGCGTGCTCGCTTCTGACGAGCCTGTGATTTTAAATGATGTCGGCCTGTGCCACGTTCCTATGATGTGGAAATTATCAGAGGCTGAAGACTCTTGCAGAAGTCGAGTGTTTTGGGTACGAAATTGCTCGGTAATTTCTGGAATCGGCAAGTTATCACTAGGAATTGAATCTTGCTAATGCCTAAGTCATATTTCCAAGGGGTCCCGGGGGTGATGTAGCCGATCTAGGTCCCGGCCGGGCTCTGAAGTCGGGGAGACACCGGGCTCCACAGTCAGAATGTATATTTGCCGGCAGGCACTCGGGCAGCTTTCGTAAAATAAATTCAAAATTGTTGCCCCGTTTATCGGTCGGTGTCCACCCGTCAGATGCCCTGGCGGTGTCCCGGGGGACCCCTGCGGCATCCGGCAGGGTGCCAGCCGATTCTCACAGTCCGGCCGGGCAGCTGTAGGGTCCCTGTCGAGTTCCTTTTATACCCTGCAGGCCGGGCCACGCTCGGCGCCCGGCCGGCGCCCATGAACCCGGCCGGGGCCTCAGGTGCCCGGCCGGCGCCTGCCCGATATAAACATCGTCTGTGTTGTCACAAATTTGGCCTGGGGCCCACCTGATGTGGACGGTGCCTGGCCGGGGGCCCTGTCGATGTTTTTCTGATGTTTTTACGATGTGGAATCGATTCTACTGGATTCCGGCGTGGAATCGCCCAAGCCTAGTATTAACCTTATTTGGAAAATGCAGTCCTGGGTATTTTTACTACGGTACATGCCTAATACATCATGCACATTCTCATGCACATTCCCATGCAAATAAGTTGTTTCTGTACAAACTTGTTTTCCCTTTTTTGTTAAATTCACAGGATTGGTTATTAAAGAAGACATGCATGCAGGAATACTTTAAAGGTGCATTACTATTATTTTATCAGAGACTAAAAGACTAAAAGTAGAATGTTGAAGAATGTTTAACTGACAATTCAACATCGGTTGTCAGTGTTTTTTTTAAACTGGCTTTGTATTATCAATTTCCACACAGTTTACTTTCACTATTCAGTTTTGTTCTTTTAAGCAAGTTTATTTTACGGCGCCTTGACGTGTCGACACTTTCACTATATAAACACCTCAACAAAAGTAAGTTCCCCCCTAAACAATTGCTTATATCTCCCAAAGTAAATTTCGGAATTACACGAAACTTGGTGTGAATGATTAGTGCAATGCATGGAGTGTGCATTTCAAGTAGTGGGTCCATACCTAATGTCATGCATGAACGAGCAGCATTTAAAGGTGAAATTTACACTTTTCAAAAATTGCAAAATGCAGTCAACAGATTATTCCCCAATTCTTTCCCCAAGTACAGTTTTGGTTTTCAGTATCTTGTGTAACCACCGTGATTTTGTTAATCACGGATATTGTGTTGATGAAACGGGTGATCCTTCGCTGTGAAAGGGTAATCCTGGGGTGTTGTTTGATCATCAGTTCTCCGATCAAATGTCCGCTTCAGTTGATCCCACAAATGTTCTATGGGATTGAGATCTGGGGAGTTTGCTGGCCATATCATCTGGTCAATTTCTTTCTCTAAAAGCTCATTTACCACTCTTGCCCTGTGTGGACGTGCATTGTCATAAAGTGATCGTCCGCAGTGGTAGTAACGTCTGGTCGACCAGTTTTTGGCAAGTCTGCGACAGCTCCAATCAATTCGAATTTTAAATGCAATTTTCGTATTGTTTTGGACCGACTCCCATCCTACGGGCTACTTGTTTTACAGGTGTAAGGGTCTCTAGCAGGCCTATGGCAATGGCCCTGTCTTGAATGGACATGCGTGGCATTTTCTTAAATTAAACTGCTTAGTGCAGTCACGGTGCACGAACACCATGAGATACTGGGGACCAAAACTGTACTTGTCATGTGTGAAAAGAATTAGGGAATTGTTGACTGCATTTTGCAATTTTTGAAAAGTGTCCATTTCACCTTTAAATGCTGCTCATTCATGCATGTCATAAGGTATGGACCCACCACTTGAAATGCACGTTCCATGCATTGCACAAATCATTCACACCAAGTTTCGTGTAATTCCGAAATTTACTGTGGAAGATATAAGCAATTATTTAGAGGGGAACTTAAGGTGGATCCGAATTAGTGGCTATGGCTGTGGCTATAGGCAGACAATGACAGTCCTTAGAAACAGCATAGCGACAGCCAAAGCCACTAATTCGGATCCAGCCTTACTTTTGTTGAGGTGTTTAGTACCATTCCAAACTGGTGTCCGAAGTATGTAAATGAGGTTCCCCAAAACTATGCCAATTAGAAGGCGTGATTCGATTATACGTGTCTCGGGCAAAATTTTACATGGGAAAAAAAATAATATGGTGTTTGTTACCATTGCTATCAACACTTTAGTCAGGTTTTTCTTGTCAACTCGTGAAGTAAAACTTTGGATAACTACAAATGATGTATTGGGGCATTAACAAAATTCTGAAACCAGACCCAAATTGCCTTCACTATAAACTACACTGCATTTGAGTGGTCTAGATTTCATGAAACATTCTTAAATAAAATCCCCAAAATACCAAGAGACCCATGCCATGCGAGTCACTAACTACTTTACCCATATACATACCCCGTATTTGCTACCTACCACAAACCACTTGCGATACTGTCAGATTTAAGCAAGCCCAAACGGCAAAGTCAGGTCGTAATATATCAAGAATTTACAGACTTTATTCATAAACCAATCCAAAGTATTTACTACGCGATGACAACATTTTGTTTTACTAAATATGATTAGTTATTTTCTCATCAAGTATGCTTTCAGCCCAACACTACCCCACACCCCCCCTCCCCCTACCCCACCCACAATAGAGTCAAACTTGTTATAACAGGAACTTCGTATTCTTGGGTTTCACTTGACTTGACAACCGGTTGCTATCCTCCATTACTGTGTCCATACTATGGTACGCCAAAGCGAAAAATAATTTAACACTGATAATTTAATGTTGACGCATTTTTTCGCAAATGCTGTGCTCAAAATTTGTTCAAAATATGGCGCAAAAAACGTGTCACAAAAATATACATTCAAGGACGATTCCATAAATTTAGATTTGCATTTCAGAAACTTTGAGGGCTTGTAATGCTTCACATATTCAAGTTGTTTGATTTTAAACACATGTTCTTCAAGCATCCTTGATGGAAGTGTAATTCCTGAAAATCCCAATGTGATCCCATTCTCAACAAGCATAATAGGTCCAAAAAACCCTCGGTTTCGGACGTACTCATTGAGTACGTCCAAAACTGATTTTTTATTTTAATTTACCTCGCATATTGAGAATGGCATAACAATCATTTTTTTCAGGAATTACACTTCCATCAAGGATGCTTAAAGAACATGTGTTTAAAATCAAACAACTTGAATATGTGAAGCATTACAAGCCCTCAAAGCATTACAAGCCCTCAAAGTCTCTGAGGTGTTCCTGATGTACGAGGCAGTCTGTGGGAAGTGATGTCATTTGAGAGAGAGATCAATACTTGATGATAAAAACCTTATAGTGATCTAGACTGGGATTCGAACCCACAACCTCTTGCTTACAAGAGCAGGCACCTTACCCATGCAACTGGCAAGCACGCTTGTACCAAGTGAAAATTTTAAAAATCCTGAGCACCTCTACAAGAAACAATTTTTGCACTCGAAATAGATTATCATCAAAATATTTGAGCCTGACATTTCTGCTGTTACGGAAACACACAGACGATAAGAAATGGAAGTTCTTACTTGTGTCGGGGACAGGGCTGAATTGGATTCCGTGATTGGACCAAGGTAGAATTTACTGGAACCTGTTGATTCTTCTTGGTTTATTTTGCTGTTGAGATATGGAAAAATATTGAGCACTTATTTTGTTTCTGATGGTCCATTTGCACTTTATCCTTTCGTTAACCAAACTGATAGTTAAAGGTAGAATTATTATTATTATTATTATTTCTTTCTGGTATTCATACCAAGGATTCCTCAATAGTGCTCATTGCACTGTCACTCGCAAGCGTGAGGAAACCCATGAAGAATTGGAATTAGAAATGGCCAGAGACACCGGGGAATCCCCTTGCTCTTTCACGAAAGAATGCTCTGGGATCTTTAAAGTGTGTTACCATTACCTAACACACTGGACCAACGGCTTTACATCCCTTCCGAAGGATGGAGCAAGTGTGGTTGAGTGCCTTGCCCAAGGGCACAGGTACCGCAGCTGAATTCGAATCCGCAACCCCAAGTTTTCACCTATGGTTGCGAGTCAATGACCCAAACCGCTCGGCCACGGTTCACAGATTTACACATAACTTACACAATATAAACATGATGACGGCAGTAAAATTCCCCTGAAATAGTTTTGTCTGAAGTGCTATAGTCTTTGAGAAATGAGCAAAACAATTATTTTTCGTCTCAGGAGACGTAAATTTATTTTGCCCCAAAACCACCTCGCCCTGGACCACTTCGCCCTGAAGCACTTCACCCAAAGGCCATTTTGCCCCAAAACAACTTCGTCCAAACACTACCTCGCCCAAATGCCACTTGGCCCCAAAACAACTTCATGCACAGGTCATGGTTCAGGGCAAAGTGGTTCAGGGTGAAGTGGTTTTGGGGCGAAGTGACTGTAAACCCTTTTTTGACCGTTTTCTCAAACGTTAGACGAAGTACGGAGCTGATTTTTGCTCAGGTTGGTTTTAATCATGCATACCTTCAATCACACAGGGGAATGAAACTATTTGTAATGGTTTATCAATCATGTACATGTATACTACCTTTAAATACACTTACATGTTTACACTTCTTTCAAGTTGTTTACTTAATTTTCCTCAGGTTCTGCGAGAATGGGAAGGTTTAGATGCACGTAAGATGCAAACATGAACGCAAAATGCTTTGAGCACTTGGTTGTTACTTTGAGGAAATCTTAGAACAGACGGAAACAAAAATCCACAAATGTGACTTTCGTGGCAAGATAACTATTTTGTCGTGACCAAAATTTGAACCTGGGTTCTGAGACGTTCTAAAGATATGACGCGTTCACGTAAAGATGCGTTCACGTGCATCTAAACATCCCCAATGTGCTTTCTCCATGGTTGGTGAGCATTCTTCCCAGTCGTTTGTACATTTCAATTGCGCTACTACCAAGTAACCTTGGAGGTCAACTGCATATGCACATACCGAGTAATAACGCCGAACTCGCTTATAGCACATTGTTCTGAGGCGGTATTCAATTCGATATTTAATCCAAATATATAAGAATTTTATAGTTTTTGGCTAAAGCAAAATTTTTACCCAAAAATCTGTATTCAATTCGTCAATTGCCAAGTTTTTTACTTCAGTAAAATACTCAAGTATTTTTGGTATTTAAATGGTTCTTTTTGGCAAAATATTTTACTTAACTTTGAGAATGCAAGGAAGCACATCTAAGCCAATTATACATACATCATGCGCACTTTTGAACTAGTTTTGACCGGTTTTGTTTGAGTGTGTGTAGCGCAATTTGCGTGAGAAATACGCTTACGAGATTGCACGGGTTATAGCGCATCCTATGAAGTATTCTATTGCTTGTTTAGGGAGATCTGTGCCCTGCATTAATTCGGTAACGATTTATCTTATTATTTTACTTACTAAAGTAAAATTCTTAGAAGGCATATGAATACAAGATATGTCAATTTCTTAGCCAAGCTACATACTAAGTAAAGTTTTTATTAAAGGTAGAACACATGATTGGTAAACTGTTAAAGGCAGTATACATGATTGGTATCTCGAAAATCAGACATGTTCACAGATTTACGCCTAACTTACACAATATAAACATGATGACCGTTGAAAACTTTCCCTGAAATGGTTTTGTCTGAAGTGCTATAGTCTTTGAGAAATGAGTAAAACAATTAGTTTTCGTCTCATGAGACGAAAATTCAATTCGCCCCAAAACCACTTCGTGCACAGGCACTGGTTTTGGGTGAAATGGTTCAGGGCGAAGTGGTTTTGGGGCGAAATGACTGCAAACCCTTTTTTGACTGTTTTCTCAAAAGTTAGACGAAGTACGGAGCTGGTTTTTGCTCAGGTTGGTTTTAATCATGCATATCTTCAATCACACAGGGGGATAAAACTATTTGTAACAGTTTACCAATCATGTATACTATCTTTAAAATCGGCGTTATTTCCACTCGTGATTCGAAGCCCATGTTGATAAAACTGCCCTGTAGAAATTTCAGCCACATAGGTGCAGTAATACTTCTGAAAACTTTTAAAATGCATGCATGGTTTTTGTGTCGAGTTAAATGGTAAAAGACTTCTTAACCACCTTCAATTGTTAATTTCTCACACAAAAAATCAAATTTGGACTGAAATAAAATCATGTGGCGTTTTGTACCATTGTTATTAACACTTTTAGTAAGGTTTTTCTTGTAAACTCATAAAAAAAATTGGGGTCACTGCAAATGATGTATTCTACCTTTAAATCCAAGTTTAAATTGAATAGCGCCCCTGGATTTTTGTCAAACTGTAACTGACCTGAGCGTCTGTTGACCAGGAGCGATGGATCGACGGAACGTGACTTTGGCCGCGTGTCCCCCGGTCGTTTTGGGCGTTTTATCAGTGGGAGTTGGAGGAGTGCTGACAACTCGTTGTGGCGCAGTCGACTGTGAATGAGCAAAAAAACGTGGAAATGTTGAAAACTTTGAACGACCCCGTAGTTTTAAAATGTGAAAAAATTTGCTTAATCCCCAAATTGTTTGGTTTATAAAGGGGTAATTCCCAAAATTAGGGGCCTGTGATTATAGGGGGCAGCAACATTTTCTTCAATATTTTTTTTTGTGATTCCTGAAAAATATTCAAAACAAAAGGCTTATAATTTGTTCCATGGTATTGAATAGGAGTTACCTACGCTGATGAAAATTGGCTGTAGAATGAGTTTGCATTAACCTTGGTGCCATATCTACACACAAACATTAAAAGTGGCATTTGTTGAAATAAAAATAACTATTTTTTACTGGGAAATCACATTCGATCACTAAAAACACTTGGAAATCTTAAAAAGCATGTCACACTTTTGGACCCCTAATTTTGGGAATTACCCAAAAATGGGTTAGCATTTACAATTTTATATGATACAACCAAACTTGGAACGAGAGAAAAATCGTAAGGGCCTTATCGGGATTCAAACGCGAGATCTCCGACTCACCGGGCAGACGCTTTACCAGCTGAGCTATAAGGCATAGTTGGTATACTCCCTCAGGTTTAAGTTTGGTTGTTTCATTTCAATGGTGATTAGGCACCATACCAGATGTTACGTCCGAATCTTATCAAGCCTATTTTGTACCGAGTAGCACTAAATGAGTCCCATCAGGTGTACTGTCCTGTGAACGTACATGTAGGTTTCCAGTATACAGAACTGGAAAGCGGGTAGGTGTTTTCTCAACCAGAACGTATAGGGGTCATTCCATGAAGTTGAGGAACACGGTTTCCGTGTTACATCCAAAACCATTTTTACTTTTTTGTTTGCCCTTGATAACCCCATGAATCAATACTATTCAGAAATTCAAGCTGTTGGACGAGAGAAATTTAAAACATTCATTACTTGTAACAAAATCCTCATGGATTTAAATTTATACGTCAACTAAATAGAATTTTGTTCAAATGTAGGTGTGACATTTGGTGCTTTTTAGCAGATTTTCTTGAATCACGAAGAAATTTAAGCTAGAATACTTCAAATTAAAATTAAAAAGGACTGTTTAGTTTGAGAACTGTGTGTTAATTTCATATTCAAAATGAAAACATTTGCAGTTGGAGTGAAAGGCAGTTGAACTGTATTGGTTTCCAAGTTACATCCACAACCACCACTTTGTTAAATAATTCAAAATGGCGGCACTTTGTCAACACTGAAGACTCCCAAATTACCCCCAAACAGTGTAAGCCACCACATCATGCAACATCGTTATATAAATAGTGATACATTGCTCCCTTATTGACCATTTTTGTGGAAATGACGAAATGTCACACTTTGTTCCTCAACTTCATGGAATGACCCAAATATAAACTCACCAAGCCAAAATCTCTCCTTAGCTCAGCTAGTTTTGTCTCAAGGTTACGTTGGAAATCCATCAGGTCGTCTGGGCAGAGCCGAGCGTGGAGGTCTACACCATCTTTAAGAATTTTCATCTGTTGAGCACAATGTAAGAAAAACGGCTTAAGACATATTTCGTGGTAAACATTCACTCAAGTTGAAACTAGTTCAACTTTTTGGGAATTTATGCCGTGTAAGGCGCGAGGTCAAAATAGAAACGGTCTGTATCCTGGTAAACGATTCAAGTTAATCCCTCTTCAAATCGTTTCTCTGTTGACAGAAAACCGTGTGCCGGTTTGAAGGGAACCGTTTCCAACTTGCTGGGTTGGTTGATGATTGACAGGTTTACAACTAGCTGCCGACCCTCCAGCCGGGCGCACCCCGGGGCATGAATGAGTTGTGGTTAAACAACGGGCGGTCACGTGATAAACAGTGGCAGCGAGTCAGCCAGGAGTAGTCACACAATGGCCTGTAATCCGATAAGCTCTCTAAGCAAACGTGGGCCGGGTTGAACATTGCCAATTATCTATCGCCTGTCCAGACAAGTTTAATCGTTTGTTTGTTCACTGAAAACCGTGCAATGGTGTATTGTTTACGTACTGTTTCCTGGTATACAGACCGTTTCTATTTTGACCTCGCGCCTAAACTCCCTGTAATGTCAAATTTGCATTTGCTTTTGTGTAAAGTATAAACGGACTTTTAGACTTCTAAAAAACAAGTCGCCAGTCGTCTGCAAGAAAGTGCCATTATTGTTGGATTTATCCACTGCACTGTGGCGCAGCGGTAGACCGTCGGGCTTGCAATCGGAGGGTCGTGGGTTTGAACCTCGAACCTCGATTTGACAATTGTATCTGCATGACAGACACACCTTGTCACAGGAATAGGTGAAAACAACTGTCATTCGAAGAAAAAAAAAAATTCCAAAATTTAACCACACCAATATCCATATTGTGTATGACAAAGCTTATAGCATGCTGTATATTGTTTTTTCTCCGCAGACATTTTTAAGTCTAGGATTCCTTAACCACTTCGCGACAGGGAACTGCTTATGTAGTTCTAAGAGTGAGTGTCTTGGGGGCAGTTATACAGAATTAGCCCATGGGTCAGTACTACCAGGACAGAGCTGGTATCTTATCTTGTTGGCTTGGGGTCAAGTCAGTTTTTGGTTTTTGACCTGTGACTCCACTGACTCTGGAGAAAATGACTTGTGACTGGACTTGGGAAATAAGATTAATTTATGACTTGAAATAAAAACTACATGTAGTCATCAAGTCTGCAGCCCAGAGACATACATGTATACTGCATAACCAAAACTGCTAGTGCAGTCTCCCGCTCCAGGGGAATAAATTGGAAAATGCCTCTAAACCTTTCTTAAAGGAAATTATATGGGTCTTTCCATAAATTAGGGGTCCAAAAGTGTGACATTTAGTGTCCCCGTTACACCTGATGTGTTTTTTTTCGTACGAAAATCATTAAAATTGCCTTTAAATTATTTTGTATGAATTGTACTTTATGTACTCACTCTTTGAGATGGAAAGTATTTAAAGAATGTGTCCTGAATTTACAAAAACGAGATGTAAAATGTAATGGGGGACACCAAAATTGTGGGTACAATAAAACATATACACCCAAGTCCACCGCAAATCAGAAAATGCAACAGAAAATCTTCCTGGTGCTACGTGTTGGTGAAATGCCTGAAGAAATTGTGAGAAACTGACCTGATCCTTGATGAGTTTTTCAAGATTCAAGCAAATTTCAGTATCTTCAGTGTGTTGCTTCTTGTATTCGTCGCTCAGAAAAGCCTGGATAAAAATTTAAACAAAAAAGTATAGAAATTGTATCTTTGCCTTCCAACTAAACTCCTCAAAAAAAGTTCGGAAAGTAAAGTTTGACTGACAATTTCTCTCTTGTTACTAAATCATTTCCCTTGAATTTGGTATCATTGGAAAGCCCTATTATTCCTCTTTACAGTGATGTGTCATTTGTTATGATTAATCAATTGGGGGATGTGCAGTATAGCGGAATACAGGGGTGGGTGGAAAGTGAAATGTCACAAAATTCACTGCTATTGTCATGCAGTGCATTCCCCTTTTGCTTGGAGGATGGGAATGTGTCAATGCACTTTTTGACAATAGCAATGCATTTTGTGACATTTCACTTTACACCCGCACCCGTATTCAGCTGTGCTGCACATCCCCCAATTAATCATAACAAATGACACATCATCGTAAAGAGGAATAACAGGGATTTCCAATGATATAAAACTCAAGGAAAATTATTTTGCAACAAGAGAGAAATCGTCAGTCAAACATGACTTTCCGAACTTTTTTTGAGGAGTTTATAAAAAAGCAAAAAACAAACGAAAAGCAAAAAATTTATGCAGTCATGCATAATGAAGCTGTTATGCGAATATTTTGATGTCAACTTAATTACAAAAGAAAAATTTCAAATTTTGATTAAACTGAAAATGTGCGTTTCTTTGTTGCTTGGTATAGAGCGTGTCAAATAAGCTGCCATTCTTGTAGGGCAACTTTTGCCATTTAAATTGGTCAACAATGTAAGCACTAAATGTGCAACCATGCATGTCCTCAGGGAACAAAGAAAATGCTCTACAAGATGTCAGCTATTCGATACGGTCTATATACGTGACCTGTCACGACGAAATGAGCGTAAAGTCGCACTCTGCTATTTCCTATAACGACGGTTCAAAGTCAAAAATTGAAGGGAGGTCAATTTTAGGGTTTTGTAATATTCGATTCCAAATTGTCAGCGTTATCTAACAGTTATAAACCTCCTTTTCAGACCAATTCTGACGTTAGGGGTTGTAGTGCGTACATATTGGTTCCAGGTTCGAATCCCGGCCATGTAACCTACCATCTTGTACTTCTTGGGGCCGCCCTGCACCGCGGCGTCAATAGTCCCCTGTAGGATCATACTGAGCGGGTTGATGTTGTTGTTTGGGTTGGCGTACATCTCCGCGACCAGGCTGCGAATGTCCTTGTTTTTTCGCTTCATGACACCAACGGCATTCTGAATGGGCGTGTTCTCAACCTGAAAAATATAATGTCGAGACACGTTGCACGGTAATCTAAGAAAAAAACATTGTTTATTCAATAAACGTGTCCAGGGGTCGATTTTACAAAAGTTAAGATGAGTTCAATGCGTACTAATTCCCATACCAACGTGCCAAGAGTGACCCTTCCTAAGGCGCGTCTTAGCGCTTTGTGAAATCGGCCCCTGGTCATGTATTTAAATAAAGTAACAGGTCTCGCCAGTTAGTACAAATTATCAACTAACCACTGAGACCTGGGATCGATTTCACAAAAGTTTAGACGAGTTCAATGCGTCCTAATTCCCATACCAACGTGCCAGGAGCGACGCTTTCCAAGATGCGTCTTAGTGCTTTATGAAATCGGCCCCTGGTCATGTATTTAAATCAAGTAACGGGTCTCGCCAGTTAGTACAAATTATCAACTAGCCACTGAGACCTGGGATCTATTTAACAAATGTTTAGACGAGTTCAATGCGTCCTAATTGCCATACCAATGTTCCATTATAAAAAGACACGTCTTAGCGCTTTGTGAAATCGGCCCCAGATCACTTTTTTGAGTGCCCCCATTTTCCCCATGGGTGTTGAGATTTTGATACCATATCATTTGTCATAATTTTCTTATTACCGTTCTTAAATTTCGCATTCTCAATCCGTATATTTTTAAGGATATCCATAAAAAAAACATTGATTTTTGTAAATTAATTTATCCGGTTCCATAAAGCAGTGCAGTAATTACACCAACCCTTTTGTTTCCACATCCAAATTGGAGATTGCACATTTTCTGTTTTCTTCCCATGGATAGTATTTTGGGAGGTATTTTATATGATTGTTAGGTTAGAACGAAATCCATTTTCTGGCAAAATATGGGAAAAGCTCCTTTAAAATATCAATTCTTGATGAGAACAGAAGTTGAATACAGTGAACTTGTGGGAAAACAAGGCACTGATCGACCAATCACTTTGGAATTGCTTTCAAGACTGTTCTGCTTCAGCGATTTTGTCCAGGTGCAGGCAGACCTGTTTGAACAAAAAAAATCCCAAACCAATGCAAGTGATAAATTTCGTAAACTCGTTCCAAGCTTACCGTTTCAGAATCAATGACGTCGGACCATTTCAGTAGACTAGGCAGAGTGTATTCTGTCGTTAGCTTAGTTTCCTCTAGCCACAAGGTCTATTTTTGGGGGGGAAAGAGGTTTTTTAATATCTCATGTAAAAACCCAAATTCAGAATTTTCTTCAAGGGCCCCCAAAATGAGTCTTTCCACGGTGAGTGAGTGAGTTTGGGGTTTAACGCCATGCCGGCATCAGTGGCCATATTCATGGCGGGATTATGTTAATATATAAAATGCTTGGTTTTAATTAAAGATAATTAATTCATGTAAGTTGTGGAAAATATATGATCTTGGAATCAGTTGTATAGATAACAAGTGATATATTTCAATAAGATTGAAGAAATAAAGTACTACATGGATTTTGGGCAGTTTTCCAAGGGAATCCCCAGGAGGCCGGTTGTAGAGGATCCCCCAGACACACGGTACTGTGTCTTCTTTCCACGGTAAAGGGGTGCATTTTGGCAACACAGACCATATTTTCTAGAAAATACATTTGTCTAGTCTCAAAATAAAAGAAATAAGTTTCAGTTGTTCTGAAGAGATAACTTAGGCCCAAAAAGGGTTACAAATAATGTGACAACATGCCTTTCTAAACACCCTGTGTACAAATTTCAAATATACGCTCGTAACCAGAACGGCCTAAAATGTAACACAAGTGTTCGTCCCAGTTTGTCCCCCAATAATTCGAAATATTGACAGTAATTGTTTGATAACTAAACGTTGGTCGATTTTTTTTCGTTGATGTCTCATTTGAAAGCGACAAATTTGTATGTTTCTAAACACCCTGTGTACAAATTTCAAATATACGCTCGTAACCAGAACGGCCTAAAATGTAACACAAGTGTTCGTCCCAGTTTGTCCCCCAATAATTCGAAATATTGACAGTAATTGTTTGATAACTAAACGTTGGTCGATTTTTTTTCGTTGATGTCTCATTTGAAAGCGACAAATTTGTATGTTTCTAAAAAAAATTCAATTTAAAAAAATTTTATTTTTCGAGGTGCCACACCCAAACCGCACGGACCTTGAATTCATTATTGGGGTCCTTTTCCCCTTTGTTGAACGGCCGATCAAACTTGAACGTGTTGATGTTGTTGTTGTCGTAGAAACTGCCGATCTGAATGGGTACTTTCATGTCCTTGAAGACATGGTTTGTTGGTACGGGTACTACGATCCGAATCTGAATGTCTGTGATATTGGATGTGTTAAGGACATTGATTTCAAGACAGATTACATGTAAGGCTGTGCCTAACGAATCAAATATTTGATCGTCCATCGAATATCATTTTACCAAATCGAATATTCGGTATGTGCTTTTACCACTCCAAACCAAACATGTCCTTCAGCTAGGAAGAAGTGAAAACCCTTTTTCCTTTGCCAAAATGGTCGCTTTGATGTCATATTTGCATCAACCACGAGTCCAAGGGCCGACGATAATTTCTGCAAAAACTCTTCGGGCGAGAGACTGCTACATGCAAGTTACAACAGTCTTTAGTTTCGGCAATAAAAAGGCTGCTGTAACTAGCTGAGCTGTAAGTGCGGTCGTGCGGATGTGCCAGAATCCATTAATTAAACGGCAGACCTTTTTGTCAAAATCGTAGTAGAAAAAAAATCACGCATTGAATATTGAATATTCGATCGAAAATAAAACCGATTTTTCGACTAGTAAATTATTCGAAAATGCACAGGCCTAATTACATGATTGGAAAACTGTTACAAACAGCGTTATCTGTGTGATTGAGGATGTGTATGATAAAAACCAACCTGTGTATAAGTCTGCTCAGTTCCTCATATACGTTCTGAGAAAACAATAAAAAACTGTGTCCATGCTTTCAAGAAAGTGTGCAAAGCCGCCATCCTATTTAGGCTGGTTCCATTGTTATACTGCATGGACAATGGAGCCACAATATTATGGTAGTCAGGAGCCTGGTTTCTTTCATAAGGGCACCCTTGTAAAAAAAGTGAGTGTGCACATACAATTATAAAAATGTTCAATTATTGTTTTTTTGTACAAAGATATCTCGGGTGGAATAATTTCCACTGGAATTCTAAGGAATTTCACTGTCAAAATGTACCACGGTTCCAAAAAATCTGAAAATTCATATGCGTTTTGCCGGTCTTGGCGGGGTGTTTCAAATATTCGTTCTCAGTCGGTCCCGTACTCTGTGGCTTGCGTCATGCACTCTGTGGCACGCATCATACTGTGTGTGCGCGCGACCCATAGAAACTGCAGCAAACATGCAGTACACAGTGCTTATTTCAGGCCGCCCAGATGAGAAGTAAATCGTTTGCAAACGATCTAAATAATTTCATCATCATGGATTATTTTCTGGTAAAATTATATTATCTCGGGCGGAAACATTTAATTGGTTCAATCTTTACTTTGAGTAAGGTTTTCTCTGTCAACTAGTTTATTAACTTTTGGGGTCATTGCAATGATACAGTGGGCCATTAAGTAAAGTTTTCTGGTCAAATTGTCAAATAAAATTATGCAACGTTCCTTTAAATTAACCCCATTATTGTGGGGTACTGTAGCCGAGTGGTTTGGGTCACCGACTCGCAACATTCCGGTAAAAACTCGGTGTTGCGGGTTTGATACCCGGCTGTGGTACGTGTGCCCTTGAGCAAGGCACTTAAACACACTCGCTCCATCCTTCGGAAGGGATGTAAAGCTGTTGGTCCAGTGTGTTAGGTAACGCACTCTAAAGATCCCAGAGCATTCTTTCGTGAAGAGTAAGGGGATTCCCCGGTGTCTCTGGCCTGCGGCTGCCAATGGCGCCACTCACCTATGTATCTTGATGTTTAGGTGGAACAATACATACTTGTAAGTTTCATGTAATTCAGCCTACGGGCTGCAAATTGAAGTTCTGTAAATCCATTTATAAAAGGTGAAGTAGAATTATTCTTGAAACACTGAAGTTTTAAAAGGATACACTGATTGTTTTGCAGGTCGGAGCTTTCTGGTCGTGTGTTTTTCTGCCAACGCTTTGCCTGTGGAAAGTCGGACAGAATTTGCTCCCAGATGGTCCCCAGTTGGTCAAAAGGGTGGCCGCGATAAATCCACGCTGTGCTCTGTAACGAACAAAACACAACTCGTCAGAGATTTTAACACCATGTTGCATGTCATGTTTACAAGTTGTCCAAATAAAAGTTGTCGCATGCCAAATTTCAGTTGTGTCACAAAATGTGTTGCAGGTCATCTCACAAAAGGGATCACAAATTATGTTTTAAAGGCCCAATGTATCATTTGCAAGATGAAACTTTTTAAAGATTCCTGGAATAAGGGCATAACATATCTAAAGAAGAATGTTGGTAAACTAGCCTGCAGAAATTTTAGCTACATAGATGCAGCAATGCTTCAGAAAACCTTTAAAATCCATGCATGGTTTTTTGTCCAAAAGATACCTTCACTTGTTAATTTCTTTATGATAGTGTTTTTACAATTGCTATCAACATTTTCAGTGAGTTTGGTTTTTGTCACCCCTTTAAGTAAAATCTTGGGTCTCTGTAAATGATACAAAGTGCCTTTAAAAACAGACTACATGATTGGAAAACTTTTTAAAAACAGGACCAACAGAACTAAAGAATGTACAAATTTCAGCCATATAGATGCAGCAATACTTAAAAAAACAAAAACAAAAACCTGAAAATCCATGCATGCTTTTTTGTGTTGAATGAATGACAAAAAAATTGTCTGCAGACAACTTCTTAAAAAATTAGCTTCACTTGTTAATTTCTTACAGAAAATACAATCATGGAAATAAATAAATTAATGTAGTATTTTTACCACTGCTATCAACATTTTGAGTAAGTTTGTTTTTCTTGTCAACTCATGAAGTAAAATTTTGGGTCATTTCAAATGATACAATAAGCCTTTAAAGTCAGGCCACAGGTAAATATTTATGTTTATATACCTCATGCGTAGATTCCTGTCATCTGATTGGTTAAAAGTGGGGGCATTGAATCGGCTAGACCCGGCGCGTATATGCCCACCGGGCAATAGTCTTTGCCATGCCCCGGGCATAGTCATTTAGCGGGTTCCGGACGCGCGCATTACATGTGTTAGCATAGCTGTGCACCAACTATGCAGCTGGGCGCTTCACGTAAACATTCATTAGGACGGTAATGGCGGAATCTCGACGTCATTTTGTCGTCTGTCGTAGATGATGAAGTCCTTAAGAAAGTAAGAGAAGTGGCCTACAGTGAAAACTGTGTCAGGTGAAATGTGCTACTAAAGTGCCAGGTGATTATGCTACAAATGTTTGCTGTAAATATACAACTTTTCCGCCGTAGACCAGCTTCCGAAATCGAAACTCGAAGGACCACTGTCATGACTGTATGATGTATCGTTACTTTTAACCAACCAGATGACAAAAATCTACACATTCGGTATATTAAACAAATATTGACTGCTGTTTATTCGGGTCATGGTTAAGATTATAGGCCCTCGGTGATCTCGAAGCCATGACTATGCCCCTCGGCTTCCGCCTCGGGGCATAGTCATAGCTTCGAGATCACCTTGGGCCTATAATCTTAACCATGCCCCTCATTGCAGTCAATATTTGTATAATATACTCCTAACAAAATCCTATTTTTACCTTGAGGGAGAATTTCCCGTAGAAGGTGATTCTGAAGTAAGTTGGAGGCTGCCGGTGTTTCTTGAGAATGTTGTCAAAGAACGATGCTTGAGTTTGCTGAAGAAATTACACAGCAAAGTGAAAAAAAATGTTTAAAAATCACCACTGTTTTACTGTTAGTAAAAGTAATTCCGCATCTCTTTACTAAAATACACAGATACTTAGTATACAGTGCATACTGCGTCGTGATAGGCAAATATTAATTACACAATGTAAATTACAGTTTCGTGCCATGAAATACGCAGCTCCATGCCTTCGCTATGGTGAATGAAAATACGCTGGTGAGTATTTTTTAGGCGTGCTCATGTGCATCTATTGGCACGCGCGTGACCGGTGACACCCAAACATTCCCGGATGTTCTACGTCACGGAGAGCAATCAATGGATTGATGTTACTTACACATTGTAAATGTTGATGTATGGGCCTCATCCTTGATCCCCTGGGTGGTCCAAAAGTGCCCCAAAAAACCCCTATTTTGGCCACAAATGGACATAAGCCGTTCTGTTTTAGAAGATACAAAATCCACTAAGTTGATTATCTTACCAGGATGCGGCTGTTTTTGCCGTAGTCAAAGAGCTTGCTCTCATATTGCACTGATAGTTCCTTGCAGAGTGGGATTCCGAACTCCCATACCTGGCATAAACAAACGGATAAATTACAAAAGCCTGTTCAGATTTTTTTCCAGAATTTATTTTGTTCTAACCCAACAATCATATAAAATACCTCCCCAAAATACTATCCATGGGAAGAAAACAAGAAATTTGCAATCTCCAATTTGGACATGGAAACATAAGGGGCTGTTGTAATTAATGCACTGCTTTATGTAACCGGATAAATTAGTTTACAAAACATTGGTGGTTTTTGACGATATCCTTGAAAATATAGGGATAGACAACATAATATGGTATCAAAATCTCATAACTTATAAGGTAAGCGGGGCGGGGCGGTCAAAAAAGTGATCTGGGCTGCTTTCCACATACGCAAACGTTTGCAAACGTTGGCAAACATTTTCGAGTGGAACGTATTGTGCGCTGGCAATGTTCGCCAACAAACTTTTAAGTTGTTCACGATGTTCGCGAGTCATTTCAAAATGGTGCATGCGACATGAAAGATAACAGACGATGGTTTGCATGCAGTTTTGAAAATAGCAAATAAATTGCACCTTTTCTGGTTTTCTCCCTTATCACTGGCGATACACAATCAATGGCAACGTGTCACATTTCCTCAAAAATTTGGTAAGCAGCGGAGAGCCACATTGCAACCTCTCTATGACCGCTTGGATTGTGGGCACCGCCATCTTGACAATGTATTTAGGCCATTTTGGCAAACAATCCGTTTCACATTAAGCAAAATGTTGGCGCTAACTTTAACAAATGTACGCGTGTTTGGAACGCAGCCCTGGTCAAGCACTTTCGATATTAAATTCATAAATACCTGAGACAGTTTACACATGAGAGCACATCACGTGGCCAGTCTTAAATGGACGATAAAGACCAACCGGCTGGCTCGCGTTTGTGCCCATGCATATGGAACTCGCACACGCACACAGAAACTGCACACTCCCGAAAGCAAAATGTGCACTGTGACAAAATCTACCCGGTCATGTGCGTGCGCATACACAACACACCTGCATTACACGTGACATCGAAAAAAACCACAGGCTAATTTTGGTGAGTTTTACTGATTTACACAAAAAGGTATTTATGAATGGGATTAAAAGTGGGTTTGGCCAGTCTTAAACAATCCGTTTAAAATCGGCTATGGGCCTGGATGCTGGTAATGACCTTCGCCTAGCAGCTTAGGCATTATCAGCGTCCAGGCCCGTGGAACTGTTTTATAAAGTTTTCTAATCATGTAATCCGTCTTTAAAACTCAAGGTCGGATCTTTACCTCTCCTTTGTCCATAAGACTGATAATCTGATGATACAATGCTTCTTTGCGTTGCATCTCAGTCTGTTTGGGATGTTTGTCGTCCGAGGGAAGCTTCTTATCGCTCCAATCCAGCGAATTGGCAAGAACAAGCAGTGTGAACGCAGCCTCGGTGTAGTCATGTGACTCAAGATGGAGGTTTCGTAAGCGGTAGATGTAACGAGCGTAGATGTCTTCCCTATTGGCGTCGTCCTTGTAGAAATTCTGCAAAAAAATGTTTTACAGAATTTCAAATGGGCTGTAAAGTCGGACCCAAGTCAATTTGGGTTTTTACTTTTTCAGAAAGAACTTCTAAGGTTTAAAATGATACTTGTTTTCAAGTTCATACGATATTTAAAAGTGGAGTTGAGTCTTTCCACGGTAAAGGGGGCATTTTGGCAACACATACCATATTTTCCAGAAAATATCTTTGTCTGGTCTCAAAATAAAAGAAATAAGTTTCAGTTGTTCTGAAAAGATAACTTAGGCCCCAAAAAGGTTCACAAATAGTGTGACAACATGCCTTTCTAAAAACCCTGCGTACAAATTTTCAATATACGCTCGTAACCGGGACGGCCTAAAATGTAACACAAGTGTCTGTCCCGGTTATGAGCCTATATTGGAAATTTGTAAACAGGGTTTTTAGAAGGGCACATTGTCACACTATTTAAAACGTTTTTTGGGCCTAAGTTATCTCTTCAGAATAACTGAAACATATTTCTTTTATTTTGAGACCAGACAAAGGTATTTTCTGGAAAATATGGTCTGTGTTGCCGAAATTCCCCCTTTACCGTGAAAAGACTCATATACGAATAGCTGCTACTAAACATAGAGCTGGTACCCATTATGAGTTGGTACCCACCATGAGATTGTACATGCAGCTCAGTCTGAGATGCCGGTTCTCGACGTTGGTATCCGATACGTTTCGGTAGTCAATCAGTCGCTCCAGCAAGCGTTTCACTTTGTCTACAAACTGTTCCCCTTCCTCCCTCCATGGCTGAGTGTCAATGCACTCCAGAAGGCTGCCGATGAAAACAAACAATCAACATTTTAGAACAATTATGGGAAAAACTACCGTACACCTTCACCAGTTAAGACTCCATGCACTAAGTCTATGGAGCATGACATTAAAAAAACCAAGTGTTTTCAAAGAAAAACTTGATATTTTATCATTGCTAAAATCATGTTTTCTAACCACATTTACACCTTCTGGGGCATTATCATGTCATATTATGGAGAATTAGTGGCGAAGGTGTACGGTATTTATACCAAATTATGATTATGTTTGGCCAATTATCATGGACCCCGTTCTCAATAGGAAAATCGTTTTGTTCGACGACGATTCAACAATGATTCGACAAAAAGATTTCCTGATGTGAATGCACGCCTCTTAATTTGACGAAGATAAGAATCGCTTCGTTCATTTAACAAAGAGATCGTTTCATTTGACGAAGCAAAGTTGTAATGTGAACGCACCTTCATTTGACAGTGATTTAACACGCAACGAGATGGGGGCATCACACAGTTTCATTCGATCATTGTTAGCAATTGTCTAATGTGAACGGCACCGCTCTTCAATTGATCTTCATTTGATCTTTGTTAAGTGAGATGTGAACGCACATTTAATTAAATAACAATGATTAACTAATCTCCATCAAATGAAACGATTTCTCTTGTGAGAAAGGGGTCATGGTTAGCAGTTTTCCTAATCTTGTTCACATTAAAAGTCGGCCTCCCACTTTGCGATAATAGTAAATTCCTCGAGCAGTAAAGAAATTTCCATATTTTACAATCATATTACAAAAATTAACAAAATACATTTGACTGGGCACACTGTGCCATCACAATTTCAAGAAATAGTTGAAATTTTATTGATTGTCCGTCCCTCACGCATAAAAACAACCTCTGCATAAAACTGTAAAGTCAATTTCAACATGTGATAAACTGGGTGTGTGTATTAACATCAGTAGCAGGTAAACATATAGGTTCACTTTAGTTTTCATTTGTTGTATTGACTAAGGAAAGGCATTTGTCTCTTGATTTCCATCCCTTACGTGAGGGACGGAATTGGATCACGCTCAGAACTCTTTGGCAACTACCAGGATATTACAAGTCACGTCATCTAAACTTTTAGTTTACTGTCTACTTACACCTGGTTGAAGAGCACGGTGTAATTCTTGTCACCTTTCTTCTCCACACACACCATGGTGTCCAACTTGTCGATCAAATCTTCTTCCAACTGCAACAGAAAAACATAAAAATCACCATCTGAACCCAATCCATTGAAAAACTGGCCCAAAACAGTGTTGAAGTCAAGTCCATCACAGGTCCATCACAAGTCCTTGGGTTTTAAAGGAGCATGTCCAGATTTTTTTCAGAAAATTCCGTTCTAACCTAACAATCATATAAAATACCTCCCAAACATACTATCCATGGGAAGAAAACAGGAAATTTTGTTGTTACGCCGAGCTTGCAAATCTGTGTGCAGAAAAAGATGGTAGGGGCTTGCTAAACTTTCAAAAAAGCCTCTAGCAAAGAAAGGACATGTCAAATTGACCTCTCATGCTCCTTGATCCTGTTTTGCATCTTCAATTTTTTGGCGCAAGTTAATTTTAGCTTTATTTACAAAACTAGCCCCTGTTCACTCAGGCGTTAAATGTCCAACATGATGACGACGTCAATGAAAACATGAAACTTATGTCTACCGATATGTTTGAGCCAATTTTCTAAATATAATACAATTTTAATTTTATCTACAATTTTATGAGTGTATACTTTTTTTTGATACACCCTGTATATGGCGAATCGGATCCTCAGTGCCAAGGACCCCAAGGGGCCGGGGTGGAGGCGACCCGTTGGTTGACGCCTTGCGTCGTGGTTGGCAAAGTGCCGCCGCGGCACGTGCTCCCACACCTGACTTGGAACCAGATAAATTAGTTTACAAGACATCGGTGGTTTTTCGACGATATCCTTCAAAATATACGAATTGAGAACGCGAAATTTCAGAATGGTAATGAGAGAAATACGACACATGATATGGTATCAAAATCTCAACACCCATGGGAAAAATGGGTGTGTCAAAAATGTTATCTGGTCACACACAAAAATTGTTTTCCTACCTGGTTGAAGTTTCCTTTCTCAAGTTTCTCGCAGCACATGATATCAAAGATGATTGGTAGAATGATACGCCGGATGTCGGGCTGTCTGACCATGGTGACCTCGAGGAAAGGTCGTGTCAGGTCACGGAATAGGCTCTTATGGTCACCTGAGAAATATACGGTTAAAATAAAATCAACGAAAATCTTACTCTGAACAAAAGATCAAAGAGGATGAAAGATGTACACTAAAAGTTAGGGATATTTTTATGTTTTGGAATTTTTTTTAAATGACTGTTTTCACCTATTTCTGTGACAAGGTGTGTCTGTCATGCAGATACAATTGTCTAATCATATACAAAATCATTCAAGCCGAATGCATACCCTCAATAAAATATCTGCGTACACCCCACAATATCCTTAACTTATTGGGAGTAGTGTATATCAGTTGAACAATAAACCAGTGGAGGGGTCGGTTTACGTATTTTCAAGGAAATTGTTGAATGTTTTTCACTCTTAAAACCATTTGCCTTTAAAATATTAACATGTTTTAGTGGTTATTAAAGGCAGTATACATGATTGGTATCTCGAAGAATCAGAAATGTTCACAGATCTAAACATAACTTACACAATATAAACATGATTACGGCAGAAAACCTCCCCTGAAATGGTTTTGTCTGAAGTGCTATAGTCTTTGAGAAATGAGCAAAACAATTATTTTTCATCTCGCGTGACGTAAAATCAATTCGCCCCAAAACCATTTCGTCCTGAACCACTTCGCCCAAGTGCCATTTCGCCCCCATACTACCTCGTCCAAACACTACTTCGCCCAAATGCCACTCCACCCCAAAACAACTTCGTGCACAGGCCGTGGTTCAGGGCGAAGTGGTTTTGGGGCAAAATGACTGTACACCCTTTTTTGACTGTTTTCTCAAAAGTTAGACGACGTACAGAGCTTGTTTTTACTCAGGTTGGTTTTTATCATGCATATCTTCAATCACACAGGGGGATAAAACTATTTGTAACAGTTTACCAATCATGTATACTATCTTTAAGTCATTATAAAGAGAATAAGTGTTTTATTGCAAAATGCGATAAATGCTAAATCAAAAAGAAAAATGATAATGGTGTCAGTACATTCTCGATTGGTGGTCCTATACATTTGTCAAATAGATTATTGGCAAACTCTGTTATATCCCACAAAAAAAAAATGTTTTACTTATTGGATATTTTGCCCTGGACTGTGTTGTAATACAAAATGGCAGTTTTCTCAAAATGCCAAAAATGGATATATAACATTTTGCGGTGATCAGTACCCCTGAACGGAATTCTTTCCCAAACAAAATGTCTACCAGTGCTGAGCACCAGACTATATGGCCGTAAAGCAACTTTATGAAGACCCTAGTATGGTACCTAGACTCTGCCACTTGCTGACGATTTCCTGCGCCATATCCACCCTCATATCGCCATATCGATTCATCACACGTTCTTGTTTAGCGTGCGTCATCTTATCGAGCTGGAGACAAGGTTGGGTTATGAAGACGCAGGCTAGTCGGAAGTAGTCGAACCAGAGCTGATGATGAAAACAAAAAAAGAAATTAAGTGTTTACAACCAAGCATTGTTGGGCCTGTATCTTTTCTTTTTTTTACATGTTACACACGTAGATTCGATATGGACTGCCTCAAGAAAGTGCATAATACAGGGCGTCCATAAAAAAAGGAAACCCATCTTTAAATGCAAATTATTAGAAATCTGTGCAATATTTCAAAAAGAGGTGTTTATGTAGGGAAAGTCCAGACTGTCCTCTGTCCAATGGTACCAGGGTCATTATGTAACTGTTATGCATGACTGAGCAAACATGGCCAATATGAAAGGTGGTGAAATCATCACTGTGACAAGTTAGCACTTCTCAATGAAGTGTTGAGAACACGCATTTTTAATGAAGTTAATCACCTACGCCAAGACCATGAAATGATAAGACGAGCAGTCAGAGACATGGGGAGACGATGTGAGCTGTGTATTGAGAGAAATTGTGGGCATGTCGTGGGCACACACCCCTGAATTTATCGGTAAGGTAACGTTTGAAAAGAAATGTCACAATTATACGTGCGCGAAAAGGTTCAGTGTGAATTCACCATTACTGTACAACAAACGCACAAATTGTTCGAAGTGACGACACAATGAGCATCATCACATAATGCATATAGTTCATGCACTGACCGCGTCCCAGCTATGGCGGACATACAGGGACGATTTCCATGGTTATGGGAATGGTCTATAAATTGAAGCTTTTGCGGATATCGTGCGTTTCTGATACTATGCAGTTTGCATTCTGGGCGCACCAAAGCACATGCATACACACACGTCATGCATCAAGTGAATGCACTGTGCGTGTGTGCAACACACAAGTACGATAACAAAAAATACTGTACAGTAACAAAAGGAAATCTTGCGGAAATCCTACAAAACAAAAAAGTATAAGCTTCATTTTATAACAGTAATAATATTGGACGTCTGTTTAGGGTGTAGTTAATCATCCAAAAATACCAGAATAACAAATGTACATACAAATATTTCCTTAAAACATTAGATTTCAAAAGACACCAGGGGACAGGTATACATCAAGTTAAAAGACAGAATCGACCTTTATCACGGTGCGGCCATCTTTCCGTTTTCTCTATTCAAATTAACGTAACCAAAGCGAAGCTTGTAGAAAAAAACAGTTTGGTCATTTTTAAAAATTGTTCATTGTGTGCATAACAATGACACGCCCACAGCAAGATAAAAAAAAAAGGTGCAGCGCGGACAGGAGATTACATGCTCTATCGCGTGGTCGCGCAGTCGCACTGATCGTGCCTGACATGTACTACGAGGAACAAGACAAAGATGGATGCACTGTGATAAAGGTCTATACCCAAAGAGAACATTGATATACGATTTAAAATTGTAATCACGGATGATTATAAATTATGTTGGAAACCAGTCAACAGCGCCCTCTTGAGTTTGGCATCTAACTAAGAATCGAGTACGAGTACTCTCTAAAACCATGCTGAACACACACATAATGCCACATGTGACTAAGACACCATTCTCACTAGGAAATTGCTTCGTTCGACGATGATTAGTTAATCATCGTTAGTTAATGAAGCGTGCGTTCTCATCTCACTTAACGAAGATCGAATGAAGAGCGGTACCGTACACATTAAGCGACTGCTAAATGAAGATCGAATGAAGCTGTGCGACGCCCTCTGTTGATTGATTTTCACACTTCCGGTGTAAAATTGTAGACTGGTCCCCTGTCCATATGCGATACGCTGCTCTCGCTATACGACGAAGGGGAAGTAAATATGAGGACAGGGAACCAGTCTACTAAAATTGAGACCTTAAGACCCGACGTGACCCCGTGTATACCGGAAATACGTATTAATGTGTCAAATCGCTCCGTCGAACGAAGGGAGCGTTCGCATTAGAAATTTGCTTCGTTAAATGAAGCGATGTCTTCGTCGAATGAAGCGACCTCTTCGTTGAATGAAGCTAATTTGCTTCGTCGAATGAAGATATTATAATTATCATCGAATGAAGAGGCGTGCATTCACATCAGAAAATCTCTTTGTCAAATCATTATCGAATCTTTGTCGAACGAAGCGATTTCTCTAGTGAGAACAGGGGTCTAAGACTTCCATAATGATTGTTAGGAGTGCAAGGATTCAAACGTGCTAAAAATGTGAACACACACCAAACTGTGTATTAAGATCCAGTGCATCCATATCAATGCACATGCTACCACCATGCCACATCATGCAATGGCAAGTCACTTACTTCGTACCCTACTCGTCTTTCTAACCAATTTTCTCCACCCGACGAACGCCTGTAGTTCTGAAAATGTTGATTTTTTATTAAAGGATTATTTATAAATATTCCGATACATCCAACTCAAAACATCGCACAAATATGTCTGTATTCAAAAAAAAAAAAAAAAAAACACTTTTATTAAATAACCAACTGTTTGGTGCTGTATTGTAGTCAAAACCATCACAAGTCCCTGCAGGCCATCACAAATCCCTGCAAGTCCTCACAAGTCCCTACAAGTCCTCTAAAATCAATCTGAAGTCCAAGGGCGTGTTTGTTTCATGACAGATCCGAATCCAGATCCCGAGTCGTTTTACCGCGCAGAAACAAACAAAACTGCTTTCAACTAGCATCTCAAGTCACGTGAATTGCAATTTATTTACCAAATTTGTCAAATTTCTGTTCCACATTTCACCCACGACATTCATCGTAAATAAACAAGCAGCCTAAATTTGTTTGTATCGCATATATCGTGTGTTGCCTCTGAAAACTGAAACGACACGGTTTTACTCGCACAAAAATCTTCGCGATATTTACGTCGCCGTTTTGGATCTCTCTCGAGAAGGATTCCACAGATCACAGATCTCGATCAGGATCTGCGCGAAGTGAACGAGTTCACCTTGGATCTGCGCAGATCTGAATCTGGATCCGTCCGAAACAAACACGCCCCAAACAAGGCCACAACATGTGATAAATTGGACTTCAACTCTGATTTACTAATCTGAAAGAACATCTTTACCTGAACATTGCAATATTCTGCATTCAGGAATGTGCTTGACAAGTCCACAGATATCCGCCTTGTGGCATTAAGAATGACACTAGGATGAAACAAAATGAAACAAGATAGAATTAGTGACTTAAGTATTTAATGTGGACCAGGGGGCCAATTATCTTGGGACATTGGCATGGGAATTAGGACGCATTGAACTCATCTTAACTTCTGTGAAATCGATCCCAGGTCTCGGTGGCTAGTTGATAATTTGTACTAACTGTATTTCAATGAGCGTGGATCTGCCACAGATTTTTTCTTATGGTTGCGAAAACCTTGACCTAGCCTGCGCGACTTATACTACCTTTTTGCAGAGCGGGTCACATATATTTCTTAAAACAACCATTTCACCAAAATAAAATTTGTGGGTGCACATAAGCTTGGTAATGCCTAACACACAAGACATTTCATAAAACATGTGAAATAACTGTTATTATATAACGCCCAAGTAGATCCTCGTTATCTGATTGGACGATAGCAGGTCACGTGTCGTTTAATATTTAATCCATTTAATGCTACGTCACTATACCGTGCAATTTTGTTTTATCTGCCGTGCAATTTTGTTCAATACGTTTTTTCTTTATTGCACGGTGCGCCCGCGCCCACTGTGCGCGTGTACAGTATTGTATGTGATGTACGTGTCGAATGTATGACGCGAGCGCGACCATACCAGTGAACGCGACCGGTCCCTGACACAAAAACGTTTTTACTACAACTCACAAGCGACATGGCGGGTTTGTACTTTATGACGGACGATGAAATAAATTTGAAGGGTAAGCCTGAATAATTTGTAAAAAGAAGTAGGATGACAAGGATCTACTTGGCCGTCATGTAAAACAAATAATGAGTGTTTTATTTCGTGCAATGGGAGGAATATTTTCATTCGGTGAAAGATGGAATGTCAACTCGGCTTCGTCTCGTTGAATGGAACATTCCATCTTTCACCTCATGAAAATATTCCTCCCATTGCACTCATAAACATTCATTATTTGTATACTAATTACTGAGCAGGCTGTTACAGGTCATGAATTAAACATTTCATGTGATTCAACACCCTTTTGGGAATGAGATGATTTTTACCTGTTTGCCAGCATTCTCATAGCCATCCAATCCGTGGGGTAGATCTCCCTCGAGGAGAGGTCTCTGAAAACCTTCATGAGCTTCTTGAGAAACTCTCGATGTCTTTCTTGCTCTTGGAGGCTGACCTTAAGCTCCTGATAATGCGATTCTTTCATCAAGCGGAGGAGGTCGAGGAGACAGGAGTACCAATGCACCTGGCAGAAAGGAACGACAGTGGAGAAAATTAAATGAGAGCGTTCAGATTTTTATAGAAAATAGACTTCATTTTAACCTAACAATCATATAAAATCAGTGTTCGAATTAGCACTGGTCCGTTGGCCAAATGACAGTTGAAATTGTCTCGGGCCAGTTGGAAAGCCTCCCCAAATGGTCCGCCTGGCCAGTTGATATAAATCCAACCCATGCCGTAACTCAAACATTGTCTTACCCTGCTAAAAATATGCATTAGATAGGGTATTTAGAGAAAAATTCAGAGAAAATCTGCAACATTTTCTTTGTTCATTTACTAGTTAAATCAAACAACTGGCTGTGAGTTATTAAAAAAAAGTAAAGAAATAAAAATAAAGAAATTTGAACCGGGCCACTTGAAATGCCGACGGGCCAGTAAAGACTGATGCCAACTGGCCCTGTTGGCCAATTGGGAAAAACGTTAAAGGCAAACACTGAAAATACCTTCCCAAAATACTATTCATGGGAAGAAAACAGGAAATTTGCAATCTCCAATTTGGATGTGAAAGCAAAAAAGGTTGGTGTAATCACTGCACTGCTTTATGTAACCGGATAAATTAGTTTACAAAACATCAGGGTTTTTTGACGATATCTTTGAAAATATACGGATTGAGAAAGATGAAATATATGACAAATGATACGGTAGCAAAATCTCGACACCGTTTCACTTGCCTTTAAAATATTAACACTTTTTAGTGGTTATTGACATATATTTATAATATTAATAAGTGGCGACCAGTAAACGGAATTCTTTCCGAATTTTTTATAAATCAAAAGAAAGACAAAGAAATTTCAGCTTTGTCAAATGTACCACGTTTAAAAAAAACATGAAAATCCATATGCGTTTTCCTGGTCTTGGCGGGGTGTTTCAAATATTCGTTCTCAGTTGATCAGGTACTATGTGGCTTGCGTCATGCACTCTGTGGCGCACATCATATACTGCGTGTGCGCGCGATCCATAAAAATGCATCGCGTTGCAACACGCACACGCAGTACACAGCTCCCATGCATTTTGGACCGCGTAGATGCGAACCAAAAATAAGTAAATCGTTTGCAAACGATCTAAATAATTTGATCTTTACGGATTATTTTCTGGTAAAATTATATCATTTTGAGCGGAAACCTTTCATTGGGTAGTTGCTATTAATTCAATCTTTACTTTCAGAACTTTTCCCCTGTAAACTCGTCGAATACTTTTTGGGGTCATTGCAAATGATACACTGGGCCTTTAAAAAGAAGAGTGCAGGATCATTTGGACAATCTTGGAACTACGCATTCTTACCACTGTGCTCGTTATTCCTGCCTGCGACGTGATCATGTACACGATGCTCTCCAGTAGTAACCCGACCATCACGCTCACGTCACCATCCACGGAGTTTGTCTGTCAACAAACAATTGGATTTAAGTTGGTAGCACACTTAGTTTGTCTGTCAACAAATAATTGGATTTAAGTTGGTAGCACACTTAGTTTGTCTGTCAACAAATAATTGGATTTAAGTTGGTAGCACACTTAGTTTGTCATGTCAACAAATAATTGGATTTAAGTTGGTAGCACACTTAGTTTGTCATGTCAACAAATAATTGGATTTAGGTTGGTAGCACACTTAGTTTGTCATGTCAACAAATAATTGGATTTAAGTTGGTAGCACACTTAGTTTGTCTGTCAACAAATAATTGGATTTAAGTTGGTAGCACACTTAGTTTGTCATGTCAACAAATAATTGGATTTAAGTTGGTAGCACACTTAGTTTGTCATGTCAACAAATAATTGGATTTAAGTTGGTAGCACACTTAGTTTGTCATGTCAACAAATAATTGGATTTAAGTTGGTAGCACACTTAGTTTGTCATGTCAACAAATAATTGGATTTAAGTTGGTAGCACACTTAGTTTGTCATGTCAACAAATAATTGGATTTAAGTTGGTAGCACACTTAGTTTGTCATGTCAACAAATAATTGGATTTAAGTTGGTAGCACACTTAGTTTGTCATGTCAACAAATAATTGGATTTAAGTTGGTAGCACACTTAGTTTGTCTGTCAACAAATAATTGGATTTAAGTTGGTAGCACACTTAGTTTGTCTGTCAACAAATAATTGGATTTAAGTTGGTAGCACACTTAGTTTGTCATGTCAACAAATAATTGGATTTAAGTTGGTAGCACACTTAGTTTGTCATGTCAACAAATAATTGGATTTAAGTTGGTAGCACACTTAGTTTGTCATGTCAACAAATAATTGGATTTAAGTTGGTAGCACACTTAGTTTGTCTGTCAACAAATAATTGGATTTAAGTTGGTAGCACACTTAGTTTGTCATGTCAACAAATAATTGGATTTAAGTTGGTAGCACACTTAGTTTGTCATGTCAACAAATAATTGGATTTAAGTTGGTAGCACACTTAGTTTGTCATGTCAACAAATAATTGGATTTAAGTTGGTAGCACACTTAGTTTGTCATGTCAACAAATAATTGGATTTAAGTTGGTAGCACACTTAGTTTGTCATGTCAACAAATAATTGAATTTAAGTTGGTAGCACACTTAGTTTGTCATGTCAACAAATAATTGGATTTAGGTTGGTAGCACACTTAGTTTGTCATGTCAACAAATAATTGGATTTAAGTTGGTAGCACACTTAGTTTGTCATGTCAACAAATAATTGGATTTAGGTTGGTAGCACACTTAGTTTGTCATGTCAACAAATAATTGGATTTAAGTTGGTAGCACACTTAGTTTGTCTGTCAACAAATAATTGGATTTAAGTTGGTAGCACACTTAGTTTGTCTGTCAACAAATAATTGGATTTAAGTTGGTAGCACACTTAGTTTGTCTGTCAACAAATAATTGGATTTAAGTTGGTAGCACACTTAGTTTGTCAACCAAAACAAATTGTAAAATCAGAGAGCATTCATAAAATCACCAGAAAATGAAGATGCTAATTCACATGTGTACCATGAATCTTAGGTCAAAAAAAGAAAAAAGAACTATAGCGTTAGCGCGCATCACTTTAAACCCTGCGCGTCAAAGTTTCTTTTTCTTTTAAACACCAAAAATATATATACACTCGACCAAAAAAGTTCTGTCACCAGTAAGACATTTGTAGATATTTATTATGAAATTGGATTTAATGTAGGAAAATAATATATCAAATTTTAGCTGAACATATCATTCGAAGGAATAGAGCTCAACGGAGTCCATGATGGCAAGCTTCACGGAACAGGAATGCAACAAAGGAGTGTGGGGTCAGAATAAAAAACACCAAAAAACAACGATGTCAACTTTATTGCACTCAAGCAAGGGGAGTTACAGTTCAGTTTTTTGCTTCCACCATACCTAATGCAATGGCACGATTCAGATTGAACAATTTAACCATTTTGATTTGGATGTTTTTGACAAGACATTGATAAATCCAAACTCACTTAAAAATTTCCTAATTGTCTACACACAAATTGCCCAAATCACAAGTTGCATTGTTCTTTGGTGGTTTTCATTCTGACCCCACACTCCTTTGTTGCATTCCTGTTCCGTGAAGCTTGCCATCATGGCAAGAGCTCTATTCCTTTGAGGGATATGTTCAGCAAAAATTTGATATTATTTTCCTACATTAAATCCAATTTCATAATAAATATCTACAAATGTCTATAATAGTGACAGAACGTTTTTGGTCGAGTGTATATCGTTAGCGTGCGCGTCACTTTCAACCCTGAGCGTCCAATTTTTTTTTACTTAGACACGCACCGTCTGTTAGTGTTTTAATTAAAAACATGCATTTATTGCTTGGAATCCACTCACAAAAAAAAAAGGCAAAAAAATAGAATAAAAAGGACACCGTATCATTTTAGGAGACTTTAACTTACGCTAAACATACATATATTTTTTGCCTTATCAGAAGTCACAACACAGTTCGTCTGAATTCACACTGAGCCATTTCATGTAAATTTGATGTGCGTCGCTTTGAAAAAAAGCGGCACAGAGGGAATTTTGAGTAAAATGATACACTGAAAATCACAGAAAGTGTTTTTGTGATTGTGATTTTCAGATCAACATCTTACTCCAAATTCGCACTAGTCATGAAAATACTGAACTCGTCTTTGGCTCGTTCAGTATTTTCATGCATCGTGTGGTATATTCTAATATCACCCTCAAACTCAAAGCCATCCAATACTATATAATTACCTGAGCGTGAGTGGGATTTACGCATTTATCTACAATGAAAACGTGTTCATGTGCATGTGCATGCAGAGAATCACGCACATAACAAGTCACATCAGATGCACACACGTCACATTTAAATTTGCATTCATGTGGTACACAGCTCTGAATCGTTCTGCGTTGGGCCAGATCGCAATGTGCGACAAAAAGGGAGAACGTAGTGCAATGTCGCACTGCTGTTGCCATGGGTCCAACAATCAGAATACGGATTCAAATTTGTTGGAAAATGTTCACGTGTCTAGTGCAGATATTGGGCCGTTGGAAGTGGGCTGAGATTATGGTAATATGGGGTGGGATTATGGTAATTAGGGGCGGGATTAGAAGCATAGCTGAGTTACCTTGGATATCTTGTAGAGACTTGCCAACATGCTAATCATAATGTCAACACACACACAATGAGCTCTAGTGTCTAGTGTAGTGATTGGGACATTGGAGGTGGGCGGGATTATGGTAATTAGAGGCTAGATTATGGTAATTAGGGGAGGGGCATAGCTGAGTTACCTTGGATATCTTGTAGAGACTTGCCAACATGCTGCTCATGATATCCACACATTGAGCTCTCGTGTTACGGTAGGGATCGGGGCATTGGAGGTGGGCGGGATTATGGTAATTAGGGGCGGGTTATGGTAATTATGGGGAGGGGCATAGCTGAGTTACCTTGGATATCTTGTAGAGACTTGCCAACATGCTGCTCATGATGTCAACACACTTTAAGCTTCCATGCCCACCTTCGATGTGAAGTTTTAGCTGCTTGACGCACGGTTCTAGGAGAAACTTTCTGGAAACTGTTCGAAAAGAAAAAAAAATAGGGACCACAGGGGTGAAATAATTTGATACAAATGTGGACAAATTTCTACGAGTTTGAGAAATCTGGATGTAGTGAAAAACTAGAACAAAAAATTGAAAAAAGTTGGTTTCTTTTCCTTAAAAACACTGTAAAAAATCAAGAAAAAATCAGCTTGTTCATGTTTTTGGAACACGCTTTTAAAAGGTTGTTACCATTGCTATCAACTCCATTTTAGGAGTGACAAACATTCAACAGTTTCCTTCAAAATACATCATTGGTAATCTCGAAAATCAGAAATGTTCACGGATTTACGCCCAACTTACACAATATAAACATGATGACCGTAGAAAACCTCCCCTGAAATGGTTTTGTCTGGAGTGCTATAGTCTTTGAGAAACGAGTAAAACAATTAGTTTTCGTCTCATCAGACGAAAATTCAATTCGCCCCAAATCCATTTTGCCCAAGTGCCATTTCGCCCTAAACCACTTCGTTTAAACACTACATCGCCCAAATGCCTCTTCGCCCCAAAACCACTTCGTGCACAGGCCGTGGTTCAGGGCGAAATGGTTCAGGGCGAAGTGGTTTTAGGGCGAAATGACTGCAAACCCTTTTTTTACTGTTTTCTCAAAAGTTAGACGAAGTACGGAGCTGGTTTTTGCTCAGGTTGGTTTCAATCATGCATATCTTCAATCACACAGGGGGATAAAACTATTTGTAACAGTTTACCAATCATGTATACTATCTTTAAACATTCTCTGTCATGTTCCATAGACTCCGCACATGGCATCTTAGTGGGGACCAGTAAACAGACTGACTTACACGGATCCTTGAACAGAGCGCTTTCAACCGTTTCCTTGAGGAAGTCGAGCTTAGTTCGTAGTACTTCAGGTGGGAGGTGTATGCTAGACATCTGGTGCAATAGCTCAATGATAAACTGGGCGACTTCGGCAAGATTATACATGACTTTAAGCTCGTCCGCGATGTGACTGAAGTTCTTCAGCAGGATAATCTAGGGAAACATTTACATCGAACGAATGTTATCCGTTTGTAAAGCATGTGTGGTCGGGAGCACGTTTTTAGGAGAAAGTGTGGTCTACTGGGAATGCAGCCGTGCTCATGTTCTAGAGGTAGTGGGTTCGAGCCCCACTTGTGCTAACGTGTTTGTGTCAGTGGGCAAGACACTTAATCTCAATTGCCTTGTCAACCCAAGCGATATTGGGGGAGCTGTCAGGGGAATGCTACAATCTAAGTGCTGATAGGGTTGTACGCAACTAGCCAGGCAGCCACCTAGTTGAAGCGAGATGATTCTGGTAATTCCATAAGGGCAGTGATAATAGTGGCTACGGCGCCTTTGAATGACAGTCATGTTAGATACTGTGTGCCTTATAAATGCTGTACTATTATACAAATACAGCATGGTTTGATAGGAAATAGTACACAAATATTGACTGCAATGAGGGGCATGGTTAAGATTATAGGCCCAAGGTGATCTCGAAGCCATGACTGTGCCCCGAGGCGGAACCATGACCCGAATAAACAGCAGTCAATATTTGTTTTATATACCGAATGTGTAGATTTTTGCCATCTGGTTGGTTAAAAGTAACGATACAGAGTCACAGTCATGACAGTGGTCCTTCGAGTTTCGATTTCGGAAGCTGGTCTACGGCGGAAAGTTGTATATTTACAGCAAAAATTTGTAGCATAATCACCTGGCACTTTAGTAGCACATTTCACCTGACACAGTTTTCACTGTAGGCCACTTTTCTTATTTTCTTAAGGACTTCATTATCTACGACAGACGACAAAACGACTTCGTCGAGATTCCGCTATTACCGTCCTGCTAAATGTTGACGTGAAGCGCGCGGCTGCATAGTTGGTGCACAGCTATGTTAACACATGTAATGCGGGCGTCCGGAACCCGCTAAATGACTATGCCCGGGGTATGGCAATGACTATGCCCGGTGGGCATATACGCGCCGGGTCTAGCTGATTCAATGCCCCCACTTTTAACCAATCAGATGACAGGAATCTACGCATGAGGTATATAATGAAAACTAATGACCTTGAGGTGTTGGATGATTGGGACTATCTCCCGAGGCGCCAGTCGAGGGAGATAGTCCTAATCATCTAACACCAAGGGATCGTTAGTTTTCACTATTTTCCCTGAAACCATGTTGTATTTGTTTTACTATACCTCATAAATATTCTGTCAGACAGTCGCGGTATTTCATGGATCCGAACTCCCATTTTTGATATCGCAAAGCGAGCACCGCACACACGTCGTTTTGATTTCTGCTGTAATAGACTGGTAAAATGGGCTCTCCACTAATTTCCGCAGGTACATTTAATTATAAAGATCACGACGTACTGGGACAAATCTAAGGCAATGAGCCAAAGTGTGTGATAGCACCTGCGCGTCACGCGTGTGTGAGAAGACTATCACTATCACACGGACGAGTTGCTGGAATGGACCAATGAAATACCGCGGCTGCCTGATGAATATTTATGAGGTATAGTAATATATATTGTTTACTCATCAAGCCAGACCATCTTAACCTCTTGAGAGTGGAGTTTATCTTGACGGAAATTGGTCCAACACACGGTATTCTATAGGCAAGTTCAAGTGTTAGGCCGCAACTATAACCGTCATCTGGGGCCAATTTCATGGCGCAGCTAAGCACAAAAAATTGCTTAGCACAGGCTTTACAAAATGGATTACAAGCCAAAATTATACGCCAACTTGTGTTCTTCGCAGGAGTAGGAGATTACCTTTTAAAACACATCACTTACGATTTTGGCTGGCAATCTATATTTTGCAAAATAAAGCACATTTTTGTGCTTAGCAGTGCCATTAAATTGGCCCCTGGTGGCAAGGGCTTAATAGATAAATTAAAGTGAGTTTACCTGATGGAACTGAAGTTTTTCTTCTCTTTTTACCATCAGTTCATTCATGGATGCAAAGAGACATCGCATGCTGTCCTGAATGTTCCCATCATGCAAATCACCCGTTGCCCTGGCAACCAAACAAAAAGGATCAAAATGTGCGAACAAATCAAGAAATATACAGAATATGTTTCTAATTATGGGCCAACATTTTGAGTCTTTTTGGGAACTGTAAAGGCAGGTATTTATATAATATTGGATGGCTTTGAGGGTGATATGAGAATATACCGCACGAGTCATGAAAATACTGAACGAGCCGAAGGCGAGTTCGGTATTTGCATGACGAGTGCGGTATATTCTCATATCACCCGAAAAGACATCCAATATTATTATTGTTATATAAAATGAAGCTTCTATCTTTGTTTTGTAAGATTTCCGCAAGATTTTTGTCTGTTTTGTGTTGAAACTTCAGTTCTTTTCGCGGTTTACAAATGCATGCGCTTTTGTTACTGTTGTACAGTATTTTTTGTTACTGTACTCTGGCACGCGTTGCACACGCACGCAATCCATTCCCTCGATCCATGATGCGCGCGCGTATCAGTGTGTTCGTGGTGCGCCCAACGTGCACGCACATCGAAACTGGGCTCTATGTGCTGCACAGTAACAGAAATGCACGGTATCCGCAAAAGCTTCATTTTATATAATAATAGCCTTTACGGTACCCCAGCCGGGGCGAGTTTCGAACCCGCAACCCCCAAGTTTTCACCTGTGATTGCGAGTCGATGACTCAAACCACTCGGCCACGGTACCTCACAACTTGAAGAGGTACTGCACTGCCTTGAGCAGGCTGATGACGATTTCTGGTTTACGCAGCGCAAACGCAGCCTCTCCGCGCCAAACTCTTGGTGGCGCTTTGCGTTGTGAATCGTAATGATTAAATCTTACCTCTGGTATAATACATGTGACCTGAAGATGAACTTAAAGAGGTACTGCACCGCCTTGAGCGTGCTGATGATGATTTCTGGTTTCTCATCCAACGCATTGTCGATGTAGTACTTGAGCTGTTTCACAAGGAACCTGCAGAAAGGTAAAGGTAGAACAGGACCATTCTCCCGTTTATTTTTTTCTGTTGCTGAATACTTTTGCATTAATATAGCATGGTAGTCATCTACAGGGGGCACCTTATATAATAGTACAACATTTGTTTCAAATTTATCTGGAAAATATTTCTGTTATGTGTGTGACATCAGAAATGTCGACACACGTAACAGACATTTTTTCCCTGTAAAAGGAAATTTTCAAATAAATTTGAGACAAATGCTGTATTATTATATAAGGTGACCCCTGTAGAAGACTACCATGCTATATTAATGCAAAAGTATTCAGCAACAGAAAAAATATTTAACAAAAAGCCACACATGTAACGAGAGAATGGCCCAACACATGATTGGTAAACTGTTAAAAGGGGCGTTATTTCTGCTCGTGATTAGAAGCTCATGTTAATAAAACTGCCCTTTAGAAATTTCAGCCACATACAGGTACATGTAGGTGCAGTAATACTTTTGAAAACCTGAAAATCTATGCATGTTTTTGTGTTGAGTTGAATGGTAAAAAAGTATTTTGCAAAAGACTTTAAACAAATAAAAAAACATACAAAATACAAAATACCGTGAAAAAATTGTCAACTCGTGAAAAAAAAAATTGGGGTCACTGCAAATGATGTGTTCTATCTTTAACAGGAAATGGGTTCATTCATGGAATTAGTGGTCCAAAAATATGACTGTTCGCCAGAAAAGGGCCGTAAATTTTGGTTACAGAGCAAAAAACTCTGAAAAGTCATACTCTGGCAAAATTGAGAATTTTGCTCATATTCTTTATTTCAAAATACCACTCGGAGATTCATATCTTAATATTTAAATAGGCAAATCCTTCTACTTCAAACCCAGCTATTTCATATTTGTATATTCAGACATGCCGAAGGACTTAGTGAAAAAAGGTCTTAGAGATAAGATTTGCCAATGTCTGGAGAGCAGGCACGTGTGTTGCCACTTACATGTGCGCTTGGGTACTTGCAAAGAAGTTGTCGATGTACGTGTCTAGGACGGTGGTAAACGACTTGAAACGCGTGTCTCCAAGAATGCCGAGGATGTAGACTAAGGCATCGAAAACATCCCTCTCAAAAGTGGCTGCTTGCTCATCTAAGATGTTGAAAAGAGCATCTAAGATGTCTTGAAGAACCTGAGATGAGAACAGATACCAGAAAGATGGGTATTGACCAGGGTTGTAGTTGAGTCCATCACAAGTCTTCACAAGCCTTCACAAATCCACCACAAGTCCCTGGGTCTTAATTCAAGTCACAAGCTATTCAAATGAACTCCAACAAAGGCATTCTTTTGTGCGTGTTCATCCTTTGCTTCTTGTTACTGGACTTGTGACGGACTTGTGACGGACTTGTGACGGACTTGTGACGGACTTGTGACGGACTTGTGACGGACTTGTGACGGACTTGTGACGGACTTGTGACGGACTTGTGACGGACTTGTGACGGACTTGTGACGGACTTGTGACGGACTTGTGACGGACTTGTGACGGACTTGTGACGGACTTGTGACGGACTTGTGACGGACTTGTGACGGACTTGTGACGGACTTGTGACGGACTTGTGACGGACTTGTGACGGACTTGTCACGGACTTGTCACGGACTTGTCACGGACTTGTCACGGACTTGTCAAGGACTTGTCAAGGACTTGTCAAGGACTTGTCAAGGACTTGTCAAGGACTTGTCAAGGACTTGTCAAGGACTTGTCAAGGACTTGTCAAGGACTTGTCAAGGACTTGTCAAGGACTTGTGATGTTATCGGGTCTGGACTTGTGATAGACTCGACTGACGGAGATAAATATTCCAAAGTTCACAATAAATGAGTGTTTGGTACTGCAAAATCGGAATATAGAATTAAGTAACAACAAAGATTTAGTGAAGTGAATGTATGTAGCTTCGAGCATGTGCAGATGCAAGATGCTGCGTGCTCTGGCCAGTACAGTGAACTGGTGTTCGCTGTATTGTTTCGAGCACTCGGGGTGATCAAGCAAGTGTTGTCCTATAGCAGATGTGCATTCGGGCTGTGTGGCAGCTTTGCGAGCGTTCTTGCAGATGGCTGTGTTATGTCGTCAGAAAGAATTTGTTCACACACTACATGTGGTCTAACTGCGCTTGCGCAGTAGCGTGCTCCCTGCTGTTGTCAGCTTGACCAATCAGCGTGCAGCATTCTGAACACGTCATTCCCGCTTTAAGCCTTATATTATATCGATAGCATACCCACGCCATTCTTGCGTTTTGCTCTGATGAGTGCAAGTTGAAAAGCTTTAGCATGTCTTTGTCGTTACTTAATTCTATATTCCAAAGTTGACAATGTTAAATTTGAGTGTGTTAACTTGTTTTAAGGCGTTCTTTTTTTGTACTTACTCGTACTATCTCTTGGCCACCAACTTTGGTAATGCTGTGGAGAATTTGCTTCAACTTGTCGAGTTTGGCATATTTCCACTTTAGCAAACCCAACAGGAATACTGAAATGACAAGGAAGGGACAAATGTTCAGCTTTCATAATAAGTTAAGTTTTAAACTGATTGCAGGAAATTCTAGACAGATGCCCATAAGCACTGCTTCCTTATTTAGAGAGAACTTGGCACCTCGAAAAAAAAATAAATAAATAAAAACAATTTGAATGCATTGTTCCGACCTGTTAATCAACCGAACCCGCCGACCAATCACAACAGAGCTAGCAGATGACACCCACATAGGTCAAAGTGCACTGTCTCACAACAACATCATCACGCGATATGTTCTGCCGGCCCCATACAATTTGTACAGTGTTGTATGCGATGATCCGGGTGAATTTTTGGTTTTAAGGCCGGTCGTTTCGTTGTTCAAAGGTACGAAAGCTATATTTCGTGATATGACATCTCTGTATTACTGGCCCTTTACTCAGTGTGTTCTAAGATAACTGTTGACACTGAAACATGAATACCTTTGAGTTTTCTTCAATGAATCTGTGCTTTCCGTTGAATGTCCCATTGCTTTGTGCGTTGTGTGTCGCCATTTTGACGATAGCATGTGAGCCATAGCAACAATGTCCAAGGGGGCTGGGTTAACTAGGCAAACTCGGAACTATGCATTACTGTCAATATTTCGAATTATTGGTGGTCCGCCAATAATTTAACTTGTGCAAAAACACAGTATAAAAACGTCATTTTTACAGGGTTACCAATGTCTAAAATACAAAGTATGTTTTTTTTTTTTCAATAAAACAAAATTCTTTAAAAATTCGTTTGGAGCAAAAAAATGAATTTGCTGAGAACCACGGATAATATAACTTTAGGAAAGTGAGGTTATTACCGTTCTGAGTGAGTTTGGTGGAGCTGATGACCGTTTCAACCACGAATGTCTCCTTGATATTCCGGGTATACACTCCATTGCCGTACGGAGAAGACCTGCCAGACATGTCTTGAGTACAGAACGGTAAATTGAGGTATGACATGTCGCTAAAGTCTTGATTCTCGGAACACTGCATTAAAACAAAACAACAAATTATGCAAATGAGTTATTGAAGGGTTGTGACAAAAACTCCAAAGGATTCTCGGGTGGAAGTCGAACATATAGGACACGTCTTGAGTGCAGAACGGTAGGTTGAGATATGACGTGTCGCTAAAGTCTCGATTCTCGGAACACTTTGCATAAAATAAAACAACAACAATAAGGTCCGTTTCGAACGTCGAGCTTGTGCCGTGTCAAATTAAATTCAATTTAGCACGACGTTAGCACTGCGTAAGCACGGCAGTGGTTTTAAACTTCGAACTTAATTGCAAACTCCCAGTCGAGCTTAAATACATCCAACATAGCTGATGAGTATTTGGCACCTAATGGACGTTGTATACTTGCATTTTCCATTCTGTCCATTGTATGTCGCCATATTTATTATTTTGATGCACTTGTTTTTTGGTTATTTCTTTGCTCGCATACGAGCTGCGAGCATGCGCATACCTAATTGTGAACACAATTGCGGCCCAACTTTGAACTGGAATTAAATTTGACACGGCAGAAGCATGACGTTTGAAACCGCACCGTGCTACTGCCGCACTAAATTGAGTTAGCACGACAGACCCTGCATTGGTACACTCATCGTAAGTTTCTTGAAATTGTTCTTAGGATGCATCACGAGTTACAGAGGGGTAACCCATCGCATCTCGAGTTACGAAGATCGTAAACGTTCGTGAAAATGACCCCTGATGTCTTTGTTAAAATCTGGAAACATTGGCAGCAATGTTGTGCACTCGGCAATTGATTGCTTTCGATGACGTAGAACATCCGGGAATGTCTGGTGGTCAACAGTCATGCGCGTACACGCGCGCGCCAATAGACGCACATGAACATGCGTAAAAAATACTCACCAGCGTATTTTCATTCGAAGATGCCGCACGCGGGCGTTGTGATACGTTTAAATTATTGAGCATGCACTCGGCTTGTAAAAACGAAAGTGCTTTTAGTTGATCGCGATGTTTAGCCTGAAGAAATACGTTTTTATCTTTCTCGATACAACAGCCATGGCGCAACAACATAAAGCAAGGTCAAGCAACAGAGGTAAGTGCAACCAATGCGCTTTTCTTGCTCTTTTTGCCGGTTATTACTCGAGCCACGTGGGTCATGAAAAATGCCCACCAAAATGGTGGATGGAAGGGGTGACGTCACCGAAAAGCAATCAATACTGCACGTCGTCACCTTATAGACGAAGAGCTCATGCTCGCTGTCCTCCAACGTTGTACCATCGTCCTTCATAAGTCTGATGAACGCCATCGCAAACAGACTGCGTTCCCCCCTGGTAGTGGAACAGTGTCTACACTCCAGTCGGATGTGTGTGTCTTTAAACATCTCCATTGGTATGCTGAGTCGGATGTTCTCAATCCAGTGCGGTTGGTTAGTGTGGTAGAAGATCGTGGAACGGTACTCGTCGGTTTCGCTTTCATCACCGCCAAGCGAAATGCATTTCTGGAAATAAATAAAGGGAAATAATTTTTCCCAGAGATATACGGGTTAAAAAAAGTGCAAATTATACTTTCGACGGAAAGATCAACACAATGTGTTTGACCAATTCTTGTGTCAAGGCTAACTGCGCAACCCTCCCTAAGAGCCACTGAGGCAGGGTGTGCCACCCTGCCTGAAGTGCCTCCCTGAGACCATTCCACACATCGTGAATGAATGCTCACTAAGGTTTTTTCCTGGTGGAATGACGGACATCCACAAAGTGACCGATGCTGCCTTGGCTTGGATGTCCAAACTTGACCTGAAACTGTAGGCTGTGCACGCCATACGCAAGAAAAAGAAGTGTTTATTTAGGAATGTTTCTAAGTGGGCTTTATGAAATAGGACCCTGGACACACTACTTAAACATGTTCTGACCATTTTCTTGTTGCTGACGTCCATGACGTGAACAGTAACTTCAATATTCCGACTAGCTGCCTTGCGTCCTCGTTCAAACTCCGCTCGGTTTAACATCAAATACAGGTCGTTTCGCACGTCACCTGGAACATAAAAAAACAAGCAAAATATTCAAGATTTATGTGTGGGGCTAGTATTAATAAATATGACATTGTCACGGTTCTACAAAGCGTAGAAAGGGGAGAGGAGGGGGATTCGAGGGCTGCGTAGGACTTTACATGCACTGTAAAATGTTGACATTTCATGGTACTGACGAAAAAATGTTGATAAGTAGTATTTAGGGGTGATGGAGGAAGGAAAGGAAGGGGCATGCGCGCTTTGCTGCGGGCGCTCATCTCTCGACTCCTTGGCTTTTGAGCCTCCTTTTTTTTTATAGGCTACCCGGCGATAAAGGCGACTACTGCTCGGGTCTGCAGTTTTCGTCCCCAGTGAAAGCACCAGGTACCCATTTTACCCCTTGTTGGAGAGAAGCATGGAGGGGGAGGGGGTCTTGAAAAACTGTGAAAATGTTTACAATTTTAAAAGGCCCCAAAATGAAGCGCCGTTAAATTGTGAAATTGGCCACTAGTCACAAAAACTGTAACTCAATTTGCCACAAATAAACAGTCACAAATGGCGCTTATTTTCCATTTCTTACCGGGCATTATTACATCAGAGAATCCCAGTTTGCGCGTCATTGTGGCTCCCTTCATAAGTAGCGGCATTTCTCGCTTGAGTTGATCAAAATGACCGTGAAACATTCGTAGTGACATTGAGATGCCGATGTTTGTCGTGCTGGTCGTACCCGTCTTGTTGGCGTGCTTGCGGATGATGTTCTCATGAAGTTGGTAGAATTCCGTCTCCGCCGAACCTTGGCTGTTATATTAATATTGAAGACAGAATATATGATTGGAAAACTCTTTAAAAACAACAACAAGAACATTACAAAACTAAACAATAATGTTGATAAACTGCCTTGTAGAAATTTCAGCCACATAGATAATGTAATACTTCAGAAAACCTGAACAAAAATCTATGCATGGCTGGCCGTTGTCCGCGTCGGCGATTGGCTGCTATTTAAAGCATACTGGGGAATCCGTTCCATTACATTCGTGAGCATGCATCCCTGTTATTAATTTGAAAAACTGCGGAGTAAATTAAGATCGTCGCCGGAAATTTTGGTAGGAATGGGACAGTCATAAGGAACATAACCCAAGTATAGAAATCGTTTCTTTTCGGCATAACATGACCAAATTTATTAAATTACATCAAAATGACTCGGGCGTGAGTTGGCTCAACACAACAGCCGGCTTACTCCACAGATTTGCGTGGATTTCCGTGGAAATTCCCTGAGATCTCTGGATGACAAAAATCATGTGGTGTTTGTCACCATTGCCATCACTTTACACCCACCCCCATATTCAGCTGTGCTGCACATCCCCCAATAGACCGATCCAGTAAGCTCCGCCCATTTTGGAATTGACCAATCACAGCCTCAGGTAGCCAAAGAGTAGATCGCCATTTTGGCTACCCGAGTCCTTAATTTTGTGCACAGAGCTATGGCGAAATGCTGCACGAGTGACGCAAAAACACCATAAACATAATTTTTATCAGCGCAGAGGACCCTAGCCGGTTTAAAACAGATTGTATAAGACTATACAAACCTACTTTTAATCCCTTCATAAATGTGTTTTTGCGTAAACGGGAAAAACTCACCAAAATTAGCTTGTCGTTTTGCTATGTTGTGCATTCACTGCGTTCTAGAGGTGTGTCGAGATGTTTTTGTTCAATCGCGTGCGTTACGCGTAATGCAGGCGTGTTGTACGTGCACGCACACTCCTGGATACTTAAGTGCACATTTTGCTTTCGAGCGTGCAGTTTGTGTGTGTGTGCGTGTTTTCAATATGCGCTGACCAGGGCACGGATGCCGACGCACGGCATGGCCACGCGACTCTACTGCACACGTGCCTCACATGTGTGGCATGTTGCTAGGCAATTTCTAAATGGGCGGAGCTTACTGGATCGGTCAATAATTGTCTGTCAAACTTGAATTTTTGATGAGTTTATTACAAACTGCTTACCAACCAGTACGACCTGTAGCAAAATCATACTGTAAAATTAATGGGTGCATGTTCCTACCCCAGCAGAGTCTTCCTCAAAGGGCAAAATCAAAGGCAAAATCACAGTAAATCTTTATTAGCAAGATATGTAGAAATTATGAATGTTATGAATATGCATCATTTTTTTAAATTTTTACTCACAAGATTTTCATGACGAACTCTTTCGCTGAGGAAGATACATCGTCTATTGGCTCAGACAATACTGTAGCTAAACTGATCACTGCGTAAAAGAAGAAAGAAAAATAATTTTTTGAAAATATAATAATTATAATTATATTAATATCACTTAATGCTATAAAGGGGCGACCCGCCGGTAAGACTTTGCCAGACTACCACCGAAATTTCGGCTAAAAGACATCGATTGGACACCAAATTTCTGTAAACCAGAGGTTCCGAATATGGTTCCACACCTAATAAAGATGGTTCTAGACCTAATAAAAATGGTTCTCGATTTGAAAAAGATGGATTTTGACCTTAAAAAAATTGATTTTGACTTCCAAAATATTGGGGCTACACCAAATTGTCGCCCTAATAGAGTGGGTCACCCTAATAGGGCTCTCTACGCACAAAGTGTCGCCCCATTGGATAAAATAGAGAAATATTACCTTATGCGTAGATTCCTGTCATCTGGTTAAAAGTGGGAGCATTGAATCAGCTAGACCCGGTGCGTGTGTAGAATAGCTGTGCACCAACTATGCAGCTGCGCGCTTCAGCAGGCAAAATTTATTTGCTTTATAAAAATGGATTTTGCTGGTCAAAAGTTTATATGATGTGTATTATTGACTGATGTTTTGATATTCTTGCTAAAAACACAAGCTGACTTGCAATTTTGACTGTCGACCCATTTTTATAAAGCAAACAAATTTTGGCCACAAAGGTTTTAGTTTAGGTTTTTTGTTTCATTTTATACTCACCTCCGCAACCATAGGGTCTCCTGTAGTTTGACACTGCCTTTGACCGCGTTGCAGGTAACATGACCCCTTTACGAATGATGTGACAAGTCAGATATAAATCACGGGCGATGTCATTGTTGCTCAGGTCCTGAATGGAAATGGCAAAGTTTAATCATCATTAGCACAGCGGCTTGTCGTCAGTCTCGTCAAAATATTTTTTTTTTAATGGGTTTGATGAACTTCAATTAGCAGCCTGTGGGCTGAATTGCATGAAGCTTATAAGTGTCTTCCTTCTAAACATTGAGATATATAGATGAGTGGCGCCATTGGCAGCCGGCGGCCAGAGACACTGGGGAATCCCCTTGCTTTTCACGAAAGAGTGCTCTGAATCTTTTATATGCGTTACACAACAAACTGGACCAACGGCTTTACATCCCTTCCAAAGGATGGAGCAATTGTGGTTAAGTGCCTTGCTCAAGGGCACAGGTACCACGCCCATGTATCAAACTCACAAGACGAGGTTTTCAACCCAATGTTTCAAGTCAAAGACCCAAACCACAGTACCCACTTTTGTCTGCCATTGTGCATTTCCGGGTTTAAAGGCCCACTGTATCATTTGCAATGACCCAATTTTGTTTTTCATGAGTTGACAAGAAAAACCTTACTCAAAGTGTTGATAGCAATGGTAACAAACACCACATGAATTTATTTCCATCCAAAATAGTATTTCTTGCTGAAAATTGACAGCCGAAGGTGGTTTTCTAAAACCAAAGTCCTGTGCACAGGACTTTTATACCATTCACTTGTACACAAAATCCATATATAGATTTTCAAGTTTTTCTGAAGCATTGATGCATCTAAGTAGCTAAAATTTCTTCAGGCTAGTTTACCAACATTCTTCCTTAGATATGTACACTCTTATTCCACGAATCTGTAAAAGGTTTTATCTTGCAAATGATACATATACTCTCCAACAAAAGAAACTGTGCATGGTAAAAATTGCTGTATTTCTTCAAGAAGGTGGAAAATAAACACCAAATTCACAGACAATATTCTCTGACATTGTTAGAAAAAGGTTATGCACTCGAAACCTGCTCATGGCATAGTGCAGGACTTAGGCATGCCTGGGTGTTGATTTCACAATAGGGGTCCTACAGGTTGTTATGTAACAGAATTCCATAAAGTTCAGGTCTCGTTAGCAAGCCGTACAAAAGGACTACCCAAAAGTCAATATTCTCTTTCATGCGCGTGTCATTGGCTCCATGAGGCAAAGATGCACAGCAGTGATTAATGCACAAGGGGGACACACTCGATACTGACTTTGTGACTTCAATATTGGCAAGTCAGTTTTCAGCAACCTCTGAGAACACGAAGAACACATTTTGTACATTTCAAGTTCGGTTAACCATTTGAAAGATTTCATGGACTTTCATTAAGAGTTTATTCCAGCGAGTTATCTGCCATGGCTGAAAAAATACAGCAATTTTTATCATGCACAGTTTCTTTTGTTGGAGAGTATATATGGCCTTTAAGGGCCGTCCAAAGTTGTCAACATTTCCACGGTTCTACAGAGCGTAGTATTTTTCAAGACCCCCTCACTCCCCCTAAAATACTACTTATCAACATTAATTTGTCACTACCATGAAATGTCAACATTTTACAGTGCATGTAAAGTCCTACGCAGCCCTCGACCCCCACCCCCACCCCCTTCCCCTTTCCTACGCTTTGTAGAACCTAGACAATGTTAACAACTTTGGACGGCCCTAAGTTAACTACCGTAGCTATTAAACTAACTATTAAAGTTAACTTACACAGAATATCGTGCAGAGGTTACCAATCTTCTCAATGCTGTTCGGCACACCCAGTTTGTTAAAATTGGCAAGGTACCGCTCACTGTCAATAAATTAATGAATAAATAAATAAAATAAAAAGAATAAAATAAAAAGAATAAAATAAAATTATCCGCAACTGACAATTTCACATTCAATTAAATTAGCAGGATTCTGCATAGGAATACTAACTTGAAAATATAAAGCACTACAGGCCCTTAAAGTCAGTATACATCATTGGTAATCTTGAAAATCAGAAATGTTCACAGATTTACGCCTAACTTACACAATATAAACATGATGACCGTAGAAAACTTCCCCTGAAATGGTTTTGTCTGAAGTGCTATAGTTTTTGAGAAATGAGTAAAACAATTAGTTTTCGTCTGATGAGACGAAAATTCAATTCACCCCAAAACCATTTCGCCCAAGTGCTATTTCGCCCCCAAACCACTTCGCCCGAGTGCCATTTCGCCCCAATTTACTTCGTCCAATTTACTTCGTCCCAAAACCACTTCGTGCACAGGCCGTGGTTCAGGGCGAATTGGTCAAGGGCAAAGTGGTTTTGGGGCGAAATGACTGAAAACCCTTTTTTGACCGTTTTCTTAAAGGTTAGACGAGGTACGGGGCTGGTTTTTGCTCAGGTTGGTTTTAATCATGCATATCTTCAATCACACAGGGGGATAAAACTATTTGTAACAGTTTACCAATCATGTATACTATCTTTAAAGTCTCTTAAATGTGCATCTGAATTTCTGGAATTGACTCTTTTCATGGGCGGCCATATTGTCACAGTGCGTCATGCATGAGTAGGCACTTTGTGGATCTATTGATAGCTTTCTCATGACGTCATGTTGTGTGTCAAACAACGCCGCGCCACTGCGGAAGCAATGCGCGCGCGCGCCGCGTGTGTCCATAGCACGCGTAACGCTCTGTACGAAGGCTCCCATTGGTGAACTAAACCGCGCTACGCCCACTAGAGACACACGCAACGCGCACGCACATCACTTCCACAATTATTTGACTTACAAAATGGCGTATTCGCACGTGTTCGAATACTATCTATTGTCACATCATTTAAATATTTAAAAAACCTGCCCCCATCATGGCCGCCGGTGCAAAGGGTCCATTGCTAAACTGTAAGGGCAAATTATTATGTCTAACCTGATAAATCTTCCTTCTCTAGCATCATACAAAGCGAAGAAAGCCTCCGCTCCTTCCCCAATACTGCAGCCAAAGTTTTTGAGTTGTAAGTGAATATGATGTACAAATACTGCGATGCCTTCACCGGTTTTCGCTTGACCCTGCACAAGAGAAACAATGCATCAAAATATGGGTCGCTTTACTTAAAGGGCCTGAAATGGTCAATAAATGTATGCAGGATTACTTGTTTAGAAAGACAATACTACTGTTTATTTTAATGCCCCATGAATAAAAAGTAGCATTTTCAACTTTGAACATTTCTTCACATAAACTCACAGAAAGAGGGGCATGTCACTTTAGGAACACACAGCAGAAAAGCAAAGAAAAAGCATCAGACTTCAAACTAGAATTGTGGAAAAATGCTGCAGTTTCCAGCCTTAGTTTTTTCATGGTTTGCAACAGGCAACATGTAAAACAAACCTAAACCGTCATGGGTTACAAAAGTTTCAGCAAGTTGGAGAAAATTGTGGAACCTTTTGTGCACAGTTGAATGAGATTTTCCTGTGTTTTCTTAATGTGACATCACCACTTTGCTCATGCATATGTAAATTTTCATTAGCATAAAAATCAAAAACCTTAATTTTAACCCCCCAAATAACTTCCAAGTAGGGTTTTTATGATTGTAAATTAATGGACTAGTTCCATAACACAGATTTTATTGATAAAATCACCATTTCAGGGGCCCTTTAAAGGCCCAGTGTATCATTTGCAATGGCCCCAAAAAGTAATCGACGAGTTTACAGGGGAAAGTTCTGAAAGTAAAGATTGAATTAATAGCAACTACCCAATGAAAGGTTTCCGCTCAAAATGATATAATTTTACCAGAAAATAATCCGTAAAGATGAAATTATTTAGATCGTTTGCAAACGATTTACTTATTTTTGGTTCGCATCTACGCGGTCCAAAATGCATGGGCGCTGTGTACTGCGTGTGCGTGTTCCAACGCGATGCATTTTTATGGATCGCGCGCACACGCAGTATATGATGTGCACCACAGAGTGCATGACGCAAGCCACATAGTACCCGATCAACTGAGAACGAATATTTGAAACACCCCGCCAAGACCAGGAAAATGCATACAGATTTTCATGGTTTTTTAAACGTGGTTCATTTGACAAAGCTGAAATTTCTTCGGATGAGTTTGTTGATGTCTTTCTTTTGATTTATAATGGTTTTATTCGCAGAATCGCTCAAAAACAGATCATCTACAGGGCCTTTAAGTGCTAATATATTACTTTTTATATTACAGCGTAAGCCCCGTTGCATAACTTTTTATTGCGTAAGTTGCGTAACAATTCTGCGATAAATCCATGCAAGCCATGCAATTTTAAACAGTTGTGCAAGCTGTGCACTCTCTCGTAAAATTGGCCCCTGGACAATTGTTGTCAATCTACAAAAATTAAGACAAATAAAAATTGAAAGTAAAACTCGGTTGTAGTTTTACAGGGACAAAATTAATATCTGCTGGCGACAGTTTCACCCTGTATTAAACAATGAGCTTACAAAGGAAAAGTTTATTTTTGAGTCACTGTAACTTTATAAAATGCAAAAATCACAGGAAAAAAAATTTAATGGGAACATGCAGTAAACATTGCAGGCCTCGAAATTCATTTTCAAAAGAGCACGGCAATTTTCTCGTTTAGTAAAGGGTACCTGAATGAGGAAATGGAAAATTTGTGTTAGAACTTTTTAAGGGCAACACGGCAAAAGCATCGGGCACCGACGGCAATAGCCACCCATTTTGGAATTGACCAATCACGTTAAATTTTACCAAGACCATGGGAGAGCATGCGCAGTGTCCCTTCGCAGTTTGACCTTCACTTCCCGGACGTACGCTTCCAGAGTGCTTTTACCGACTCGCTGTGTCCGCATTGGACTTTTTGTCTTGGGAAAAGTTCCCTGGTCAATTTTCCTGGACAGACGTTGGTCAGGAAAAGTAACCGCTGGACTCGGGAAAAGTTACTGAGATGAAAAAGTCCCAGGCTGTCCGCACTGGACTTAAAATGGGAAAAGTACCCATTGTCTTGGTAAGTTTTTCCCCTCAAAAAGTCCAATGCGGACAGGCCTGGCTAAAGACAAACATAACAAACCAAAACAGCTATAGAGACTTTGCACGGCGGCCATGACAGGGGGCAGTCACATTGTCACAGTACGTCAAGCAAGAGTAGTCACTTTGTGGATCTATTGTCACATCATTTAAATATAAAAACCTGCCCCCTGTCATGGCTGCCGGTGCAGAAGCTCTATTGCAATGTTTCTGATTTGTTCTGGTGATATATACCAAATTAATCTGCAAATAATAAAGCATCGTTATGCATTGGGGTTTAGCAATATTACAGACTTATGTGTACATGTAGTATAGACCGATCCGGTAACTAAGGTCTCCTATTCTGTATATCCGCCATAGCTGGGAGGCTTCCAGTGCATGGACTGTGCGTTTTGTGTTGCTGTTAGAACGAAAACACTCATCCATTACCAGGGGCCAATTTCATAGAGCTGCTTAAGCCTGAAAAATTGCTTAAGCATGAAAAACGTTGCTTGATAAAATGAGGTTACCAGCAAAATTTGCATGTGAATGTCATGTAACACCGGTCATACCACAATTGCATGTGAATGGCATGGTAATGAACAGTCCTGTAACAGCGGTCATACCACAATTGCATGTGAATGTCATGGTAATGAACAGTCCTGTAACACCGGTCATACCACAATTGCTATCACATGAACATTTTGCTGGTAACCTCACTTCATCAAGCAAGGTTTTTCATGCTTAATCAGCTCTATGAAATAGACCGATCCAGTAAGCTCCGCCCATTTAGAAATTGCCTAGCAACATGCCACACGTGCGATGCACGTGTGCAGTAGAGTCGCGTGGCTGTGCCGTGCGTCGGCGTCAGCGCGTATTGAAACACGCACACGCACACAGAAACTGCACGCTCGAAAGCAAAATGTGCACTTAAGTATCCGGTCGTATGCGTGCAGGTACAACACGCGTAACGCGCGCCATCGAACAAAAACATCTCGACACACATCTAGAACGAAGTGAATGCACAACTTAGCAAAACGACAAGCTAATTTTGGTAAGTTTTTCACGTTTACACAAAAACACATTTATGAAGAGATTAAAAATAGGTTAGGATATTCTTATACAATCCGTTTTAAACCCGCTAGGCCTCCTCTGCGCTGATAAAAATGATGTTTATGGTGTTTTTGCGTCACTCGTGCTGCATTTGCCGTAGCTCTGTGCACAAAATTTTGAGGACTCAGGTAACCAAAATGGAGATCTGCTTTTTGGTTACCTGAACCTGAGGCTGTGATTGGTCAATTCCAAAATGGGCGGAGCTTACTGGATCGGTCTATTGGCCCCAGAGCTACCAACCCTCCCGGATTTTGCAACAGATTCTTCGGAAAATGACTAATTTTATGAGTCCTGGCATGGATAAAAACCCTCCTGGATTGTCAATTAACAACCTTGGGGATTTTTAGATTTGTTTGGAGTCACGGAATGAACCCGTTTTCCCAGATATCTTCCTCAAAATCCGGGAGGGTTGGCAAGGCTCTGCATTACATGCACGCGACGTGCCACCTTCGCATGCAAGCGACGCGCCCCCTTTGCATACACAACCCTACAAAACGCGCAACTTGTTCGAAGTAAACAAATGCAACTTCACCAACAGCAAAAAACATACAGTTCGTTCAGTGGAAGGACCCCAGCTATGGCGGATATTTTTAAAAAGGAGTCCTTGGCTCTCAGATCGGTGTATAGTATTAATATTACTTGTAATTCACACATGTAAATAATGGCTTCATATTCTTCTATTTTGACCTTTTGGGGTAAGCTTGGAGCAAGTGTTAAGAAATAATAAAGACGTCTCTGAATAATAATGGGTTACTGGCACAGTTATGTAAAAATGGAAATAATATTTAGAATAACCAAATATAGGAAGAGAAAAAACCACAAAAACATTTGGTCATTGGGGAAATCTGAGTATACCACTGAGCCTCATAGCTTAGCTGGTAGAGCATCTGCCTGGTGTGTCAGAGGTCTTGGGGGAAAACCTGAGGGAGTATACCACTGTGCCTCATAGCTCAGCTGGTAGAGCATCTGCCCAGTGTGTCAGAGGTCTTGGGGGGAAAACCTGAGGGAGTACACCACTGTGCCTCATAGCTCAGCTGGTAGAGCATCTGCCTGGTGTGTCAAAGGTCTTGGGGGAAACCTGAGGGAGTACACCACTGTGCCTTATAGCTCAGCTGGTAGAGCATCTGCCTGGTGTGTCAGAGGTCTTAAGGAAAACCTGAGGGAGTACACCACTGTGCCTCATAGCTCAGCTGGTAGAGCATCTGCCTGGTGTGTCGGAGGTCTTGGGGGGAAACCTGAGGGAGTACACCACTGTGCCTCATAGCTCACAGGTGGTAGAGCATCTGTTTGGTGTGTCAGAGGTCTTGGGGGAAACCTGAGGGAGTATACCACTGTGCCTCATAGCTCAGCAGGTAGAGCATCTGCCTGGTGTGTCAGAGGTCTTGGGGGAAACCTGAGGGATACACCACTGTGCCTCATAGCTCAGCTGGTAGAGCATCTGCCTGGTGTGTCAAAGGTCTTGGGGGAAACCTGAGGGAGTACACCACTGTGCCTTATAGCTCAGCTGGTAGAGCATCTGCCTGGTGTGTCAGAGGTCTTAAGGAAAACCTGAGGGAGTACACCACTGTGCCTCATAGCTCAGCTGGTTGAGCATCTGCCTGGTGTGTCAGAGGTCTTGGGAGAAAACCCGAGGGAGTACACCACTGTGCCTCATAGCTCAGCTGGTTGAGCATCTGCCTGGTGTGTCAGAGGTCTTGGGGGAAACCTGAGGGAGTACACCACTGAGCCTCATAGCTCAGCTGGTAGAGCATCTGCCTAGTGTGTCAGAGGTCTTAGGGGAAAACCTGAGGGAGTACACCACTGTGCCTCATAGCTCAGCTGGTTGAGCATCTGCCTGGTGTGTCAGAGGTCTTGGGGGAAAACCCGAGGGAGTACACCACTGTGCCTCATAGCTCAGCTGGTTGAGCATCTGCCTGGTGTGTCAGAGGTCTTGGGGGAAACCTGAGGGAGTACACCACTGAGCCTCATAGCTCAGCTGGTAGAGCATCTGCCTAGTGTGTCAGAGGTCTTAGGGGAAAACCTGAGGGAGTACACCACTGTGCCTCATAGCTCAGCTGGTTGAGCATCTGCCTGGTGTGTCAGAGGTCTTGGGGGAAACCTGAGGGAGTACACCACTGTGCCTCATAGCTCAGCAGGTAGAGCATCTGCCCCGTGTCAGAGGTCTTGGAGAAAAACCTGAGGGAGTACACCACTGTGCCTCATAGCTCAGCTGGTAGAGCATCTGCTTGGTGTGTCAGAGGTCTTGGGGTAAACCTGAGGGAGTACACCACTGTGCCTCATAGCTCAGCTGGTAGAACTTTTTCCCTGGTGTGTCAGAGGTCTTGGGGGAAACCTGAGGGATTATATCACTGCGCCTCATAGCTCAGCTGGTAGAGTACCTGCCCGATGTATGAAAGGTCTCGAGTTTGAATCCTAATGAAGACCATGTGATTTTTCTTACATCCCATATTTGGTTAAAACAAAAAAGAAACAGAATAAAAGGATGGCTAAGGAGAATATGACTTGCTGAACTTTGAGCCCGTGGACACACCTGAGAGGAAGATGCAATCTCCTTAGCAGAAAGAGGTGTTAAGAAACTGGCTGCCTCGAGGACGACCTAAAGATATTGGCACACAGACACAGACAACACGTCACATAGACAGACACATGAGAGACAAACAACATGGAGAAATGTAGTCCTAGGGTGGATTGCAATATAACTGTCTTGAAGAAGCATGCCAAGATCCCATTTTTGACCCACCCATTTTTCCCATGGGTGTTGAGATTTTGATACCATATCATGTCATATTTTTCTCATTACCATTCTGAAATTTCGCATTCTCAATCCGTATATTTTCAAAAAACCACCGATGTTTTGTAAACTAATTTATCTGGTTCCAAAAAGCAGTGCACTGATTATACTAACTTGGAGATTGCAAATTTCCTTTTTTTCCCCACACAAAGATAGTTTTTTTGGGGAGGTATTTTATAGGAATGTTAGGTTAAAACGAAATCTATTTTTTCTGAGCACGCTCCTTTAAGACACATCATATGTCATAACTGAATTTAGATGTCCTACGTTTTGTGTGTCTCAAGATACAAGTAATGACACAAGTATTTATTGCAAGACAAAATTAACCTATGATGTCTTTAAGACGTCTTAAGAGGTAAGATATTTTAACTTTACTGCAATCCATCCCAGAGCAGGCCTAAAAGTGTCCGTCTCGGTTACGAGCGTATATTGGAAAATTTGTACACAGGGTTTTTAGAAGGGCATGTTGTCACACTATTTGTAACTCTTTTTGGGCCTAAGTTATCTCTTCAGAACAACTTAAACTTATTTCCTTTATTTTGAGACCAGACAAAGGTATTTCCTCCAAAATATGGTCCGTGTTGCCAAAATGCCCCCTTTACTGTGGAAAGACCCAATACATGTATCTACTAGCGACATAATTCAACATACCTGTGCTGTTTTTGCCATTTGTTCCATACTGTCGAGATGCTGATGTAGAAAAATAAAACAAAGGGAAAATTTAAATTATGACTAGTGAACATAATGTCTAAAAACAAGAACCGAATCCCACAATTTCAAATTATCGCTCTTATCCCTCAAACAAGTGCCAGGCCTCGGTGTTACAAAAATAAGAGACAGGTTACTCCGGCCTTGATTTTGTCCATATTTCAAAGGTCACTGAAGCCAACTGGAGGGACACCACGGCCAACTTTGTTCCAAATGTGTACTGGTTATTACTAGTGTATACAAGCCTCATGAAATTTAAGATATGGCATGCTGGCCAAGTTGGCCTCAGAAGGTGTATATCTTGAGGGTGCATCAGGGCCAACTCGGCAGGGCATGAGGCTATTGACCTCCGTGGCCTCCATTAATGTCAAGGCCTGAAATAGGGCATGCTGGCCAAGTTTGCGTACATGTATATCTTCAAGGGGCATAGGAGCCAACTCAGCAAGGCATGAGGCCATTGACCTTGGTGGCCTTGGTTAATGTCAAGGCCTGGGATAGGGCATGATGGCCAAGTTGGCCTCAGGAAGTGTGTATCTTGAAGGGGCATCAGGGCCAACTCAGCAGGGCATGAGGTAATTGGCCTTGGGTAATGTCAAGGCCCGAGATTCTTGCATTTATATAGTGCTGTGCACATTCCATATACAGTTGAAGTCAGGAGTTTACATACATACATGTACACCACTACCATCATCACCCAAAATGGTAAACAGGACTACCCGAACCACTGCAAGGTGCACAAGCTATGTTTTTAAGTACTGCAAGCACGTTACGAGGAATTCCACAAAATCTCGACTTTAGTCGAGACTGTTACAAAAATGGTGACAACGCATGTTTAAGCACACTAGTTTTAACGAAGTTGTATGTAAACTTCTGACTACAACTGTAAGTATGTTCGCGTGTGCTAAGTGACTTCCACCTCAACATCAAGAAATAACCAACGGCCAGAGACACTGGGGAATCTTTTTGTTCCTCACAAGTGCCCTTTGATCTTTTAAGTGCGTTACACAACACACTGGAGCAGCGGCTTTACATCCCTTTCAAAGGATGGAGCAATTGTGGTCAAGTGCCTTGGTTAAGGGCACAGTTACCACGGCCGAGTCTTGAACCCGCAACCCCAAGTTCTCTGCCGAGTATTGTGAGTCAACCACTTCAACCACGGTACCCAACAGAGATCAATGAAATGATAAATATTGGGAGTTTTGTCAAGGATTATCTATCAATTAGGGTTTTGTTTTGCCCTAGCGGACGTAACTTAATTACCACTGTATACTCAGTGCTTCCCTGAGACACTGAGAAAAACTTCATAGTGTGCTCGGGTGAGACTCGAACCCACGACCTCCTGCATACTAGGCAGACGTCTTAACCACTCGACCACTGAGCTGGCCAGTATTGAGTAGCTGGGTCTTTCTATAAATTAGGGGTCCAGCTTTGGTGTCCCCCGTTACATTTTACATCTTGTTTTTGTAAATTCAGAACACATTCTTTAAATACTTTCCATCTCAAAGAGTGAGTACATAAAGTACAATTCATACAAAATGGTTTAAAAGCCATTTTAATGATTTTTTTTACGAAAAGTAACACATATCAGGTGTAACGGGGGACACTAAATGTCACACGTTTGGACCCCTAATTTATAGAAAGATCCACCTGGTTCAAATTATTTAGCAGCGAGTACCGCAAGATGAAAGAATGCAATTATCTAAAAAATTCCTTCACTTACCACTTGATGCAAGTCAACAACGCTGGTATTACTAGTGTCGACAATCTTGCCGTCCACGCTAGGGACCAGGTCTAGTCCCAACCTCTGGTTACCCCAGTCCATGAGATTGGCCATTTGAATCCTGACCTCACGGGCTGGTTCCTGGGGTAGCTGACCAAACATCAGCTGGCGTCGTAGGTCTATTAGTTCCAGCATGACTTTACGTATCTCGGTGAAGGACTGCATGATGTACGTCTGGTTATGAGAACATGGCAAAATGAAAATTGTAAGATTAAACCTTCCACGGATTCCTGAAATAAGGGAATCATGGGGCTTTTCCAAATCTCGGTTTCGTCTCTGTCTCCATGTGGTTTACATAAAGCCGGAGCCTGTGCCTGAGCCCAAGTCGAGATTTGGAAAAAGGCCCATATATCTAAAGAAGAATGTTGGTAAACTCGCCTGCAGAAATATCAGCTGCTTAGATGTATCAATACTTCAAAACCTTTAAAATTCACATGTATTTCTTGTGTTAATTGAATGGTAGAAACCACCTTCAGTTGTTATTTTTTTACAGAAATTACCATTTGACAAAGTAATTTTTTTGTCAACTCACAAAGTAAAATGTTGGGTCATTGCAGTGGCCTTTAAACACATGATTGGTTAACAGTTACAAATGGTTTTATCTCCCTGTGTGATTGAAGATATTAATGGTTAAAACCAACCTGAGCAAAAATCAGCTCCGTACTTTGTCTAACTTTTGAGAAAACAGTCAAAAAAGGCTTTACGGTCACTTTGTCCCAAAACCATTTCAGGGGAAGTTTACTGCCGTCATCATGTTTATATTGTGTAAGTTATGTGTAAATCTGTGAAAAATTCTGATTTTCGAGATTAACAATGATGTGTTATAACTTTAAGTTTTGTCAAGAGCAATAATGTACCGGTAGCTGAGATCTACTCAAGATCTAGCCACACCATTCTACAATTAGTTAACGATGATGCATAAATTCATATTTTTGTTATTTCAAAACTTCCACATTCGGCTATATTAGGCCATTTTTTGTCGACGGTCTCAGCCTAAAAAATTAATTAAGTTTCATCACGTTGAACACATGCATCGTGCATATCTTAAACCTCTACCTTCATTTTACAAACTTGAAGAAAACTCACCCTGTATTTCTCCTTAAGAACCACATGCCATTCCTTAAGTACAATGTCCACCTCTTCCAACAGACTGCTCGTGGCCACCTGAGTCTCCCTAGTTATGAATGGGAAACATTACTTTGGTCAGTTGTACATCCATATAACACCGAGAGAATATACTGTGTTTATAGGGGAAACCTGAGGGAGTACCGGTATAGGACTGTGCCGCATAGCTCAGCTGGTAGAGCATCTGCCTGGTGTGTCAGAGATCTTGGGGAAAACCTGAAGGAGTATACCACTGTGCCTCATAGCTCAGCTGGTAGAGCATCTGCCTGGTGTGTCAGAGATCTTGGGGAAAACCTGAGGGACCATACCACTGTGCCTCATAGCTCAGCTGGTAGAGCATCTTAATAATAATAATAATAATAATAATAATAGCAAAGCACTTATTAGGCGCACAATATCTGGAGGCCATTCAAAGGCGCCAGGTCAAGAAAGAAAGTCACCAGTTGTTGTGAAAAGCCTGGTGAAAAAGAAATGTCTTTAAATGCCGTTTAACAGAAAGATTATGTGTGGCTCTCAGCTCATCTGGCAAAGAATTCCAAAGACGGGGTGCATAACTAGAAAATGCCATATCCCCATAGGTTACCAGACGGGTTCTGGGGACATAGAGCGTGTTACCTGTTGACCTGAGACTCAATCTCACTGTGCGGACTTGTAGCAAGTCTTGAATGTAAGATGGTGCATATCCATGAAGGGCTTTAAATGTCAACAATGCAACTTGAATCCTGTACCTAATGGGTAGCCAATGAAGTTTGAGCAGAATAGGAGTTATGTGATCTGAAATCCTTGAGCGTGTGAGTAATCGAGCGGCAGAATTATGTACAGATTGGAGACATTTTAGTGTACTTTGTGGAAGACCCAGTGTTTTAGAGGTCTTGGGGGAAACCTGAGGGACCATACCACTATGCCTCATAGCTCAGCTGATAGAGCGTCTGCCTGGTGTGTCAGAGGTATTAATGAAAACCTGATGGAGCATACCACTGTGCCTCAGAGCTCAGTTGCGTCTGCGTCTGCGTCTGCCCGGTGTGTCAAAGGTCTTATATAAATGATGGGTTTTATAAATAAATATAAATAAATATCTTACCCGCGAGTGGTCGGATCCTCCTGAATGTGGACATGTACATGGGATGCTGGAAATATGCCCTGAAATAATAACAGCCAAGTTTAAATAACAATAAACAAGTTTTTAATTTTTGTGATGGCAATGTGCTCTTTGTTTTTGTTTTGATGTGAATGGGGGAGAATTTTTTTATTTATAATAAATTAATAAATTTGACTTGGTTGAACTCAAAACAAATTCCACACAAATCTGTCAATTATTTCTACATTACGTTCACATTTAAAGATAGTATACATGATTGGTAAACCGTTACAAAAAGTTTCATCTCCCTGTGTGATTGAAGATATGCATGATTAAAACCAACCCGAGTAAAAGTCGGCTTCGTACTTTTAAGAAAACAGTCAAAAACTGGTAATTATTCTCCCGAACGCTTTACACTGTCACTTCGCCCAAAACCCACTTCGCCCTGAACCACGGCCTGCACACGAAGTGGCATTTGGGCTAAGTGGTGTTTGGGCGAAGTGATCCAGGGCGAAGTGGTTTGGGGGCGAAGTGACCAACATCGTTTGAAAAAATAATTTTCATCTCATGAGAGGAAAACTAATTGTTTTACTCATTTCTCAAAGACTATAGCACTTCAGACAAAACCATTTCAGGGGAAGTTTTCTACCATCATCATGTTTATATTGTGTAAGTTACAGGGTGTGTAAATATGTGAACATGTCTGATTTTCGAGATACCAATCATGTGTTCTACCTTTAAAGGAACTTGTTCAGATTTTTCAAAATATGGATGTTGTTCTAACCCAACAATCATATAAAATACCTCCCCAAAATACTATCCATGGGAAGAAAACAGGAAATTTGCAATCTCTAATTTGGATGGAAGCAAAACGTTTGGTGTAATCACTGCATTGATTTATGAATAATGAAACCAGATAATTTACGGAACATATGGATTGAGAGTGTGAAATTTCAGAATGGTAATAAGAAAAATATGACACATGATATGGTATCAAAATCTCAATACCCATGGGAAAATGGGAAGTTCCAAAATATGATCTGGACTCGCTCTTTGAAAAGGGTGCATTAAATGGAGCCAATCAGAAAGGGGATTCCCCAAATTTGGACATGGTGGACATTTCATCATAACACTGAAAAATGTTCTTGTTTCCTTCTTTCTGGGAAAAACCAGGAAGTAAAAAAAAAATGGACAATTTTTATAAAATTACATAGTATTTGCAAGCAAAATGAAACCAGGTACATGTAACACAAATAGAGAAACTGCAAGAGTAGCACTTACAAAGTGTATTAGGAATGTTTTTATGAGGATAATCATGTGTGTAAAACACAGGTATGAACTGCTGATGTGAGTAGACTTAAAGTTACACTGTCCGATTTTAGGCCGATTTGAGCTGGCGGTCGATGGTGTGTTTTTTAAAAAGTCTATAGACCGTATCGAATATCTGCCATCTTGTAGGGCAGTTTCTTTAATAGTTCAGTGAGGATGCGCATGAGTGCACATTTTGTGCTTTCATCTTTGACTAATTTAAATCTCAAAGGTTGCCCCACAAGATGGCGACTATTCGATATAGTATATAGTGTATGGATGCCGCCCATTGCAACTTTCCTTGAGAAGCGCTCTCTAGTGGTGAAAATGTAAGATGTCACCCTGCTATATTTGTGACCCTTGAAGAACACTGTACACGTACAAAACAATGATCTAAAACTTACTGTACATGTCTTGTCTGGTGGCACATAGCCTCTGCACCATCCTGAAAAAAAACACAAGCGAAGTGATAAATTATCTTGAATATATTAGTTCCCTCGACAAGCATCTCCCCTACTTTCTTATGTCAGTCTGTTGATTGTGCAACAATGGCTGAGAATTTTTTTTAATTGTCATTCTGTGGTTTTCCTAGACTTTGCAATTTTATCAGTCTAACGACTGTTCTTCGAGCATCTCAAAAAAAATGATTTTCACTCCGCTGTCTGCCAAATATTTTTAGGTGCCCAGATGCATTAAGCTTGTGTCGCGATGGATGATAATATCGAAAAATACGTGTCATTTTTGTTTTTAAAGAATAATATGAATTTATAAACGATATCCCAAATCACGGTGATATTTGTAGGCCTGCGCTGAGCTTAGAAAGGCGCAGTAATATTATGATAATCGCCCGTTACTATTAAACTTTAGGGCAGGCATTTATTCCTGCAAAAGTCATGGCTTCATATCTACAGAGTAACTAAATGCCCTGGCGTGATATTCTGGCCTAGAAGCGTAGCGGAGCACAGCGAACCATCATCGAGCCTTCGAGGGGTCTTCGCCGCACACCATTGCGATTTACCGGCCCACCGGACACCGGACTATCGGATCCGGAAAAATCAAACATGTTTTAATTTGCGGTTTATGCAAAGGGAGCTGCGTAGCACTGTTAAACTGTGAAAAAAACGTGCAAAGTGCACTAAAATTAAAACTAGTTCTCAAGTTTGATTTGCTCCGGTCTGTGGTGTGCGGTCGACTTACGTAAGTGGTCCCGAGTATCCGATTATCCGGTAAATCGCAAAGGTGTGCGGCTGGCTTTAGTTTCAACTATCTTCGTTGGTGACCGTTGTTTCGATGCCGTAGCGTAGCTGGCAACCAGTTGGAGTAACGTACTGCACCCGTAAGTACTGTCAAACGTCATGCAAATAGTATGACGCGTCTGTTCTTTCCGCGCTTTCTATAGTTTAATAATTTGAGAAGCTATTCGCTGGCAGAGTCGTGACGACACATTGCGGGCGCTGGACCGTAAAGTTATGGTTGTTGGTTCACGCTCACGTTTACATCCATTGTGTTTGCGCACAGTGTGTTTTACTATTAAACTTTTAGAAAATTTTTTTTTTAAAAAACAAGGATCACTATAATGATTTGCAATGGTCTGCTCATACCTACTCTCATAGCTATACGCTACCATACCGCCTTATTTTGTGATGTTTGTAATAGAAAAACTCAACAAAAAATGTTCTGCCCGTGGCTCCTGTGCACGTGCAATTGGAGAAACGCGTTGTCATCATGATACAAGTAGCGTTAACCGTGCAAATTGACGTCACACTCTGCCAGCGAATAGTGAAGGCGCGATCTGGGGCCAATTTCATGGCGTTGCTTAGCACGAAAATTTGCTTAGCACAGGATTTGTTTGCTTTATTTTGCAAAAATGGATTGCCAGCCAAAATCGTAAGTGATGTGTATTGAAAGGTATTCTCATACTCTTGCAAAGAACACAAGTTGGCGTATAATTTTGGCTTATAATCCATTTTATAAAGCAAATAAATCCTGTGCTAAGCAAATTTTCGTGCTAAGCAACGCCATGAAATTGGCCCCTGGGGCCAATTTCATAAAGCTGTTAATTGTTTCGCGCCATAAACCGCGCCTTCTTATAAGCGTTTATTACGCAAAACGCACAACACGCGCACCAAAACATAACCGGTCCAAACCGGTTGCAGTATGCATGTGATTGCAGTATGCATGTGAAACTTAGCCACTTGCGAATTGAATACCCATTTTGGCTAAGTATTTTACTTTAGCCAAAAACTAAGTAAAATTCTTAAATATTTGGTTTGATTGAATACCGCCCCAGGGGCCAATTTCATAGAGCTGCTTAAGCGCTAGCTGAAAACGTGTGCTTACTGTAGCAGAAAAGTTGTGCTGACGTTGAGGTAGACTTGAGGTCAAGTCTCTAGACAGTCGTATTTGGTCCGTCTGACGCCTATAATCCCCACACACAACAGTCGTTGTTATGAATAGTACCTGTCTAGAGACTTGAGAAACCTGTATTCGCGCCAATATTAATGCATTCATGGCGCGTAATATATAATCACGCAGTTGCCATAGAACAAGTCAGAGAAGTAACATGAATATTAATGTAGTCCTGCGTTTCGACCAATCAGCTCTCTATGTCCAATTCTTGTAGCAAACTCCATAGACCGTGTACAAAACGGAAACAGGTTTCTCAAGTCTGTAACTAGAGGTTACGCGATTACGCTGCTGCGGTTTACGAACCAACCGGTCTAGTTACAGACTTGACATCAAGTCTAACGTTGAGGCTATGTCACGGCCGCGGCGTGCTTAAGCATGCGTGCGCTCGGGAACCGCCATTGATGTTTTCAGTTGCTTACTTGTCTAAATAGCCTGCCGCTCGGTTAACGCCGAAAAATGTGCTATTAAACAGTTCTATGAGGTGGGCCCCACGCCTTATATTTACATAAATGCTAGAGTCCCACCTTCCGCGCGCTATATGGCGCTCGCGTACGAGTGACTCGAGCACCATACTATATCTAGCGAATCGGCACCGTTTCTAGGCGGGGGGTGCATGCTGGCGGTAACTGTGCGTGCGGTACCTGGAATACCTCGCACATTACTCTATGTATTTCTAAGCTGGAACCATGTTGATTGAACATGTCGATCAGCTAATTCAAACCAGTCACAACCCAATATCGTTACTTTCCCTCCTTGAATACTATCTGCATTTTAAAGCTGGACCATCAGAAATAACATGTTAATGAAATGAACATGTTGAAACATGTAGGCCTAGTCATTGTGAATTTTCAAGCTAACGAAATATAACGTTTTTTGTTTACTTGAAATCGATGTCCAGCTTTCAAAGTTCTACTAGAACTATGGGGGATACTTATCCCCCATAGGTCATGTGGTTTTTTTCCAATATGGCGGCGCCTGAAGTTTAAGATCGGACAGAAACTTTTCTTGCTAGCGCAATAATCCGCTGCCCAATCGCCACCATGCAAACTCCGTCTGATAGTTCTTGAGATACTCACCTTGCGTGTATCTACGGAATTTCAGTACTATTTGTCCATTAAATTGTCAAAAAATTATGTTTCAAAATCAACGGGTACAGCATGCGTGGTTCAGGCGCCTGAAACACGCACATGTGGATGGATCGCACATGTACCCGTTGATTTTGAAACATAATTTTTGGACAATTTAATGGACAAATAGTACTGAAATTCCGTAGATACACGCAAGGTGAGTGTCTCAAGAACTATCAGACGGAGTTTGGTGGCGATTGGGCAGCGGATTATAGCAAGAAAAGTTTCTGTCCGATCTTAAACTTCATATTGGAAAAAAAACACATGACCTATGGGGGATAAGTATCCCCCATAGTTCTAGGGGTATGCACCCCCTAGAAACAGCCTGATTTGCGAGGTAGTCTAGTGCTTGACTCACTCGCACGCGAGCGTTAAGGCATAAGTCTAGAATTTATGCAAATCTATCACGCAACTCACACTTGCAGTAGGCCTAGGCCTATCTTATCACTATGAACATCTAACAATGGAAAATGGGCACACACCATTGTTACTAACAATGGGGTTACAATGAACATGTACATGTTCTTGCTCATAGGGCCTAGTGTATGTAGGCCTATCTTATGAGTGGTTTCAGGCATTGCAATTTTTTAGTGTTTCTAAATTCATCTTTCAATTATCAATCTTATCATGTAGCCTATACCTTCAATAAATGGATTTTATTGAACTGTGGCATATTTTTTTTAACATCACCCCGCAGGTGGAAGGTTCATTTCGACCAATCATAATGACAGACGCTGAGTGCTAACCCCGTGCCCATCCCTAACCCCAAGCCAATCCCGGGAGCCTGCAGAGGGCCGGGCGTGTATATGGGTCTGTCCACAGTAATGGGGTACATTTCTGTAACATTCAAGATCTTAGGTCCCAGTTCACTTCAAATGTCTTAATTTTATCTTTAAATTATCAAGCTAAACCGAGCAAATAACTTTTTCACCAAGGAGTAAGAAAAATAGTCCTACAACATACATTTTTGAAAACCTTGTGCACAAATTTTCCTATTACGCATATAACAAAGACGGAAAAAAATGTCACAACATTGTCTGTCCACGTTACCTACGTAATAGGAAAATTTGTACACTTGCTTTTCAAAAATGTATGTTGTGGCAGCAATTTCTTACCTTTTTAGGCAAAAGTTATCTCCTGAGAACAAAACAAGGAAATGTCTTTAATTCTGAGATAAACTAAAAACATCTGAAAGGAATTATTGACCTATTTTTCAAATGTACCCCATTACTGTGGACAGACCCATATATTTATTATGTATAATCATCCTCGAAATATCGTTTTCTTAAAAATGAAGCGCCCTTTACTTGTCCTTATATTCTCCTATGTGGAACATGTGGACGGGAACCAGTCTAATGGGCTAACCCTAACTCTAACCCTAACCCTAACCCTAACCCTAACCCTAACCACAGAGTGACAAAGAAAACTGGCTGTCAGTTTGTGGTTTTTGTCTCTTTTTTTGGAAGAATATGACATTTCAGCTTAAAATATAAAAAAGGAGGGGTGAATAAGGCATTCCCATCTATTCCCCGGGTTAAACTTCCATAATTCCATAAATCTTCTAAAGCTACGACGGACAACAAATCCCTTTGAGCCCTATAATACCATACCAACATTTTATCAGCGAGGTGTTTTGCACGACCATGCCCAATTTGCAAATTGCACAAACGCCTGTTATTTTAAAATATAGCAGCAAAAAGAAGAAAATTTTGGCCAGAAAGTTTTTAAAAAGGTTCTTCTGTGTGCTAATATCTAAAATATTTATTTTTATTGGTATATTTTAAAATTACCTAGGTTTTCTGGATGTGCTAGGTTTTGTTAAAATTGTCAGATTTTGGTGTCACTCTGTGGCTTCCCATAGTGTTTTTTCGTGGTAATATGCAGACAATCGAAACTTTTCAATAAATTATCCTATAAAACGAAAGAGTTAAAAACTTTGTACGAGTTTATCTTCCAATTACGAGCATATCATTTTTCAGTATTTTTTAATAATCGTAACCCTAACCCAAAAAGCGTCATTCTGTGGTTGCAGCAACTTTTCTTTTTCGTTTAACAGCAATGAGGCGTGATTTATTTTCGATATTTGACCGTTTCCTTGAAGAGCTTTTAAATATGTAAATATGAAATTAATTTCAATTTCAATATCTACAAATTTCTATTAAAACGAAAATAGACCAAAAGTGACAGATGTTTCCACTGGACAGTATTTCGCCAACAGAGGGCTCTTCTTTTGTCATTATGTGGTGAGGGAATTCTAACCTTGAGCAAAAAGTTTTTTGTATATAATGTTTTTGCAGATAACGTACATTTCCCGTGATTTCCAACCAGTTTCAAAACTTCAACAGGTCTAACGTGAATATTTAATTTTTGTGACCATTATCACTTGGCTTGGGGGTACTAAGTGCAAAATCTTTATTTTGTAATTGTTTTTCCAACAATAAGTACGTAAAAACAAGGTACGAGTCACACGGACGTACACATTGCTCTCGGTACGAGTCATAGCATACAAATTTGGTGGGGGAACGAGTTGTGGTTACGAGTTTTTGCTAGTACAAGTTCACACGGCCAGCTCTATCCATCGGCCGATGTTGCCCAATGCATTGCATGCATGCTGTGGCTGCTGCGCAGTGCGCTCAGGTGACGACCTTCGTACGCCCAATTAATGGCAGACGGCGTGTACACGTGACATACACGTGGCCGTGCCGCGCCGCGCTTCTTCATCATATGCCTAGCCTGCGTGGTGGTGGTGCACGTACATGTACCGGTATTGTTGGGGAGGCGTATTATTGTTGATGAAAAACGGGCAAAAAACCCAATACGCTTCTGGAAGCTGAGCCCCAGGTACGTTAACGCTTGATCAATTTTGTTTACAGCCAAAGTACAGTCATGACAGTGAACCGTCATGATCACTATGATGGTGCGACAGGCAGTTCGAAATCATCGACAGTTCGATTGACAGTCATGACAGTTCGCATGCATCAGTGTGCATGACATGCATGACAAGGGACAAAGGGTTCAGGATCAAGCAGCTGCTGGTTTGGCAGTCCCAGTATTCAGTAATCCTACATCCACGGTCCCAGGGGAGAATTAGTGTGTCAAGGGAAGAAAATAACACATTTAGATTTCAGTGTTTTGAGATGTCGTGTCCATGTTGACATAAAGTGTAGGATGTTTAATACTGTTACCAGGTTACTGTAATCATCAACGTAGGCTACAGTCAACTCGACTGTTTGCCAACTCGACTCCTAACAACTCGACTGTTGTACCAACTCGACCGTTGTACCAACTCGACCGTCGTACCAACTCTTAGTTTTAGAGAAAAATCAGGATATTGCATATGATTGCATGAAAGCGACCGGCCAGAAACCAAACGGATTATCATGCACACGCCCTCTTTCTTCGCGTGCTTCACACACTGCCTCGGCCGGCAGCAGTTTCACACACTTTTGTATGGAGGCAAAAACACAGAATTTTCATGGAAATGCAACATTTGCGACGGAAATGTCATTGGAAAAGGTATTCTAAAATCGTCCAAGCTATCGATTCCAATAATTATTTTCCTTAAATTCGAGTTGTGGCATAGACCAAAAAAATAATGTTTTTTTTTTTCTTTAAGAATTAAATTCGGTAAGAAATTGAATTTGAATTATTAGTATTTCATTTTATAATTTTCAATTAAACGAACAACGGTCGAGTTGGACAACGGTCGAGTTGGTACAAAGGTCGAGTTGGTACAAAGGTCGAGTTGACTCCTTCAGTCGATAGCACGATGGTTGAGTTGGTATGACCATCAAATTGGTACGACTGTCGAGTTGGTAGGAGTTGAGTTGGCAAACGGTCGAGTTGACCTGCGCTGCACCCCTAATAATACTATAGGCCTAACCACATGATAAAGTTAGGGCTAAGGTAAGGTATGTGCAAGCCATGCATTCAGTACAAAATTCCATTCTCGTCGGAGCCATAAAATCCACCAACTGGGGACGGACATTAATTCATCAAGATTTTGGGACGTTATCATTTTTATCACATTTAGCCCCTTACCAATGTAACCCCATTCGCCATGTTGAATTTTCCTGCATGACCAATATGGCGGCCCTTTTTCACAGTAAAATTTCACCTTACAGTCAAAATCAAACATTGAAAAACTTACCATGGAAGTCCCTGGAATCTCCAGAATGTCGTACCGTGGTCCATTTTCCCAGATGATTCTTTTAAATAGGAAAAAATAGTCCAACGTAATTTTTCTTTACATTTTCCCAGCAAACTGAAGAGAAGAGTGGGGATGTAACAGATGAACAAGCATGACAAATTACGGTCGAGATAGCCCGCCCTCTTGTGGTCACCTCAATGTACTCAAGTCCTACAGTCATGTAATGCCCCCAGCCTACATGTACATGTATAATATTACCCTGCTAAAAGCACTTTTTTGTTTCTCTTCCAGACAAGGATCTGAATACATTGAAAATGGAACCAAGTGTAAGTATGGCCTACAGTAGACAGAATGATTCTGTCCCTGCGGGTTTCCCGTAGGGACAGAAGGTACCCCTTTCATACGGTGGATTGTTGTCATTTTGCCTCGAAATTAGAATCACACCCAACTATTTCCAGCTAGTTGTTTCCTGTAGTGGTTTTAGATATTCTTGATTAGAAGACAAATAAAAAGCACTACTTACATTGCCGTTTTTGAATCAAAAACGTCTATTTCCGACAATCTTCGACGAACAAATTTTTTCGGACTCGTTATCACGATAAAAACGATTTCAAACGTGTAGTTGTGCACTGACGGAAGCCCAAAGAGAACGTCAAACGAAACTGTACATTGTATGCCGCGTCGTATAAATGCGCGTGACATAAGAGCGCCACCCGTACTCTCATTGGGCCTCTGTAGATGCACACCAACTGTACGTTCGCAAAAAAAGACCACGTCGAACTTTGGCGTGACTCCACACTAGAATCGATTAGAATGGGTTTTCCTGGACACAACAAGAAATCGCAGTGTACACGTATGTTTTCATACGAAAAATGGAATCGATCTGGAATAGAATTTTGATTCTTTTTGGAATCGGAGTCGACTCCAAAAATGCTGGAGCGCCCCCAAGCGTTAAGCCTAGCCAACTTTATTTTAGCTGGTCACATCGTAACAACAGGTTTTCTCGTCGAAGATTGTCTGAAATAGACGTTTTTTATTGAAAAACGGCAATGTAAGTAGTTCTTTTTTGTTTGTTTTCCAATCAAGAATATCTAAAACCAATGCAGGACACAACCAGCTGGAAATGTTGGGTGTGATTCTAATTTCGAGGCAAAATGACAACAATCCACTGTATGAAAGGAAAGCTCACTGACTAGGCCTACAGTAGAATTAAAGGAGAAGTATTAGGCATACATGTACATGTACCACGAAACTAAAGACACTGCTATAAAACCAGCGCAACCCATACATTTATATTGTAATACAAAAAACAAGACATACATGACTCGAAATATATTTTTTGCTCGGTTAGTCTTATTAAATTCAAGCATTAATCTCGACACATCTTGATCTAAACATACATGTAGTTAGCCCCAGTCTGAGGCCAAAACCACTAGCTAGGCTAGGCTAGGCTTTGGCCTCATGCCGATAATGTGTAATCAAGTGCGAAATAGCCAAAACACCGGCCGGCTGCTGCTCGTAAGGTTCTCTTACCCCAGTTGTATACTTTACCCACAAAGTACTGCATTCTCCGATGTTTCTTTTCGTTGATATTGGGGGAAAAATACCGTACACCCTTGTCACTTTCCCCCAATGTATTTTGCCATAATTTACATATATATATACATAAAATACTTACCTACGAATCACTTACGGGTTGGGAAAAAAGTCAAACCTGCCTTCTTCGGCGATATATTTAGGAAGATTTTGAGTCCTTTGAAAAATTGCCGTACACCCTCACCACTTTTTTAAAATTAAGTCTCTCTCTTTCCACCGCATCCTTTCCGACGTCATCACTTTATACTTCTCTCAGTCTACATTTACGACTGTTTTAGTCAGCTCTGTGGGAAGGAACGATCATTAGTACAATCAAACATTTTATATCACACATTCTCATGAGGTTCGAACCTGCCTTACCAACTTACCTTCGATCATAAGTCTGTCATCTTAACCACTACACCTTGAGTGATCACGTTGCCAGTAGTTGCTCTAAAGTTCCATAAATATATACCGATGAAATAAATCGAGGTCATCATGAGGTCGTTTTTTGAAAAATAGTAATATTGAGTGACGTTTCAGGTGACATATTTATGTTTTATTCATAACCATAACTGAGTGGACTTGCCCAAGGGGTGTTTGGTGCGAATGATTGGAATATGATCCAAAAATTGAACATGGCCCACCCACTACTGAAATGAAATAACCGTGTGTCAAATTTTGCAATGCCGATGTCATGCATGCCACCTGTATCCCTCTTGATGTGATCGCGTAAAAGAAGTGCTTAAAATCTTCCTAAATATATCACCAAAGAAGGCAGGTTTGACTTTTTCCAACCCGTGTAAATGCTGGCAAGGGTGTACGGTATTTATACCGATATTGGCAAAGAATTCTTGGCACTTTTTGACACAGCGCTGGCGTTCACTACTACTACTTCAATACTTGCATGACAGTGAGCCGCCGATCCCAACGAAAGGTGGCCCGCAGAATATTCCGCCAATTTAAAATGCATTCAGCAGACGATGTTCACCTTTTGCATTTTCTACTTGTAATGTTTACCTCCCGTGGTAAAAATCCTCTGGTGAATGTATTCTAAATCGTCGGATGAATAAGCGGGCCACATGTTTTGACCAAATCGGCGGCTCACTGTCACACAAGGAGTAAGTACATGTATGTCCTGTGGGTATTTTAAACCCTGAGTGACCGTAATTGACTGTCTTCACTCAGTATCAGTTGCTTTATTAAAAATTATCTTCCCCGTTTTAGGCCACCTCTCTGTTAGGCCTCATCGAAAAAGGTTTTGTTGACGACGACGCACAAATTGATGCAGTTGATGTAAGTACAACAGGGACAAAACATTACCTTAGTGTGAAAATGGTAGAGGGTATAAATATAGGGTCAAGGGTGTTATTGTCTAAGGCCCTCAAGCTTTCCAAAATATGAGTGATGACGTCATCGTATAATATAGGCCCTTCTAAGGACAAGATGATTAAATAGTTCAATATAACAATATACCGGTACATGTAGGTGATAATATGTTCATAAATAGGAGGGGAACAGCCATGTTTTTGTTGTCAAGAACGAAAACATGTCTAGTTTTTATTTGTTATAAAAACCCTAATTTACTTTGAAAACTGGAAAGAGATAAAGAAAAATAAACTCCAAACTGCATAGTACGTGCCTCTTTTTTTTAAATTGCGTTATTTCCACCCGTGATTAAAAGCCTAGAAGTTGATAAAACTGCCTCGTAAATATTTTAGCCACATAAATGCAGTAATACTTCAGAAAACTTAAAAATCCATGCACGGTTTGGTTTGTGAATAGTAAAAAAAGGCTTTTGCAAAAGACTATTTTAAAAAGTACCTTCAGTTGGCAATTTCTTTCACAAAGGTGAACAAAAAACAAGTGGTGTTTGTTACCATTGCTATCAACCTTTTTTAATTGGGTTTTTGTTAACTCATTAAGTAAACTTTCGTGTCACTGCAAATGATGTACTGAGGCTTTAAGGGTGAAAAAAGGTGTTTTTATGATCTTATTTTCCTCTTTTTTTTTTTTAGAGTGAAACAAATGTGCCCATGGAAATGGACAATTATTACCGGGGTGATCTCGAAGAACATTCTGGTGATGAGTTGGGGGTTGGTGATGATGGTGAAGGGGGTGACGACGAAGGGGGTGACGACGAAGGTGGTGACGACGAAGGTGGTGACGACGAAGGTGGTGACGACGAAGGTGGTGACGACGAAGGTGGTGACGACGAAGGTGGTGACGACGAAGGCGGTGACGACGAAGGCGGTGACGACGAAGGCGGTGACGACGAAGGCGGTGACGACGAAGGCGGTGACGACGAAGGCGGTGACGACGAAGGCGGTGACGACGAAGGCGGTGACGACGAAGGCGGTGACGACGAAGGCGGTGACGACGAAGGCGGTGACGACGAAGGCGGTGACGACGAAGGCGGTGACGACGAAGGCGGTGACGACGAGGGCGGTGACGACGAAGGTGGTGACAGTGGTGGAGCAGCACGGAAGAAACATTATCAACCTGTAAGCTTTCTTTTCTTTAAGGCCGAGAACAAATACAGTAGCTCTTTTTTATTACATATTTCCCCCCTTTTTTCTGGTCTAATTCATTTAATATAACAAATGATTGGCACAGCCCTAGTTGATACAAACACAATAGTGAGCCATATTTTTAAGCTTTTAGGGAGTTAAAATATAAGATATACTCAGCGAGACAAGGTTTTTTGTTAGAATTTTTTTAATGAAAAGATTAGGGTTGTGTGTGTGTCAAATATCAAGCTGTGAGAAGTTCAAGTTTCGGGTCAAAAGAAACATTACAGTCCACAGAAAGTTCAAAATTTGCCACTTTTTGGTCCATATCCCACATGAAAGTTAACAACTTTTAAGCAAATGACATTGTCTACATTTACCGGTAGTTGATATTAATGTCTCAAGGTCAACTTGTTCCTCAGCACTCCTTTTAAAAAATGCTCTCATCTTATAGTCCTAAATCTATTTTGCATTTGTCATGTTTGTCCACGTGAACATTATCTACAGTTTTCTGCTCGAATGCACATAGAGGCATATAAGGGGCGCGTTAATACGTACGCAGGTATTGGGTATTTTTCTATACCTTCATCGTTGAAGGTACATGTATTGTCGGTATGCATACCGGTACGTATTGCGCTGTTGAACGCGCCCCTGCTTCTTTAATACCTTACTGCACATTTGTAAGGCATTTTTTGGTCTTTCAAGAAACCAGCAGAAATGTTTATTGTTGTCCAAAAGTACACACTCATACATTGGGGATGGGAATACATGTAAGCTATCTCTTTAGAACAACTTCTTCAGATAATGTACATGTAACTTTAGGCATCATTTTTATTTTTACAGGGAAAACGAAAAGCCCGAAGGTGCCCACTGTGTGGCTCTCGCCTCGACTACTTGCCACATCACCTTCAACGACAACATAAAATCACTGACAAGGTGGAATTGAGAAAAATCATGGGGAAGGCTCGTGAAAGGTATGGATTCCTACACTGCTTAAAAATAATCCTTGAAATTATTCAAAAAGTATTCGTTCAGTTACTTTAATTGCAACACACCCAGTCAGTTTCTCTCATTTAGTAATGTTAAAACGCATCATTTGTATAATCTCTATCGTTGCTGTTTCATGTGAATTGGGTAATGGCAATCGTACAAAAAACAACTTGATGCGCAGCACCTTAAAGGCAGTATTCATCATTGGTAATCTCGAAAATCAGAAATGTTGACAGATTTACGCCTAACTTAGACAATATAAACATGATGACCGTAAAAAACGTCTTAGTTTTCGTCTCACGAGACGAAAATTCAAGTGCCATTTCGCCCCAAATTACTTCGTCAAAACACTACATCGCCCAAAACCACTTCGTGCACAGGCAGTGGTTCAGGGCGAAATGGTTCGTACATTGCCTTAAGTTTCGACTTAATAAAGGTGTGTGTTTGCTGGTCGTAAACTCTGTTTAAGACTGGATAGGGACCTGGGCGAGATAATGGCCCCGAGCCATCAAGTAGGTTGCTAAGTAATCTTAACCAAAGTCTAGGAACAAATCCATTGTTTTTTTTCCCGATTTGAAATAGGGAGCCTATATCCTATTCAACAAAGAAAGGCAAGCAGGGGACAGGCTACCCATGCCGCTATCCTGGTTGCCACATGAGGGGACTATACAGGCTTGATGAGCATCTTAGAACTCAGCATGGATTAAGGGTTTGTATTTGGGTTAATCGCATCTGTATGTTGATTGCAAATATGGTACTTGCCCAATTTGCCAATTCACGGGTTTTAGTTTCAAATGACCCCTTAGGAACATACAATTTTTTAGCTTTTTTAAGGGTTGTTTGTTGAATGAAAGTAAACTCTCTAAGCGTTCTTCAAAGGATCAAACTAAAGCGAGCCTTTTACACAGATAGCGCTATAAGCAATGCATACAATGAATGAGTTTACTGTACTGGAAAATACAGCTAATGCAGAGGTATGACCATAAAAGGTAGTATGTGTGTGAATTGCAAATGTCAAAATTTGTTTGAATGTCGGGTTTCCCCAGGCACACACAATATACCTGTAAATTACACACAATATACCTGTAAATTACACACAATATACCTGTAAATTACACACAATATACCTGTAAATTGTCGTGTTAATTATGTACTTTGGACATTTATTGTACATGTATTTTTGTTTCAAACTTGACCTACAGCGAAAAGGACCACAGTACTGTGCACTTTTGTGTGCAGTCAATTTTAAAAGAGGCTGTGCGTTTCGGGTCAAGAAAGCTGAAAGGGTACATGTACCTGTACGTGATGATTCTATCTTCAAGAAACCTGCCAAAGGTACTGTTAAAAGGACAGAACGTTGCGTACCGGTATACTTTGCTGTTCACCACTTCAATTATGTTTCAGGAAAGCGTTTTTGTACATTAGTTTTGCCACCACGTGTGCACAGATGGGGACCACATTTTAGACTTCTGTTGCACTTTTAAATTTAATGTGAGGTTGTACATGTACGTTTACCGTAGTTTTCACCTAACAAAGGCAAAAATCTACAGATTTTAAGACAAAATGGCATCACCACAATAGTCTTTCTTTGTGTAGTTTGTATCCACTTTTCAGTGTTTAAATAAACATGCCATGCAGCATGTCCAATTGTTGAAATACTTAAACAGCTAGAATCCCCCCATCCACATTTTTTTAGTTTTCCCGTTTATCAAAGTGTATGTTCATCATGCCTGTTTCATCCTTGTAATTCAAATTACAAACGAGAAAAATACTTTCTGTACTGTGAAAATAAATGAAATTGTGGCTCAAAATGAATCGCGGCTGTTAGTTTTGACACGAACGGCCATATTGAAACTGAAAAACAAATTTGGGTATGAATTTAGGAGTTGAATTCCACATCTTGGTATGAGCTGTAAACCACGAAACAGTGGGAGTTTTGATGAAAAAAAAGACGACTGAGACAAAGTTATGATTTTTACTAAAGCAAAACACGAGTGCCACAGCGGCAGTTGGCAAACGGTCGAGCGTTGTACTTGGTCAACTTCAAGATGACTGTTGACCAGCTCGACTGTTGTTAGCGACTTGAAAAAATTTTTTTTTGAGTTAAAACCACTTTCAAACGGACCGGCTGCAACAGATTTTAAAAATACCTTTGTTGCCAAAATTCATCAAGCGGTTGCTGCTTTATGCTTGCGTCCAATTTACGTGCGGAATCGTCAATGAAAATGAATAGACGGCAAGTTTAAAAATTGTGATGTGATGTATACCCCCTATACGCGCACACACACGGCAGCCTAGCCATACACATAACCCAACTCACGGCAGCCTACCCGGTACAAGTTCGCCTGTAAGTACACCTTTGCGTGACTCATTTTTCTCATTCTTCAAAATAATAAAGAAAATGTTTCTGCTCTTTTTTTTCTTCATAGTGTCTGGTAAAACATACAACCACGCAACTTCTGGGCATATATCTGGCTTTTTAGACCAAAACAAATCTTTAAAAAACACATCGAGTTGACTTCTCTTTCTCAGGATTGCGTCATGCGCATATCATTAATACCTTAAAGCGTTTCAGAAATCGCGAAAATCTCATTTTCGAGAAGCGCACTTTTGCTTCATCCACTTAAAACCGACAAATAAAAAAAAATCCACGTCGGGAAGAGGGATGCTTGGACTATCGAAAAAACCCTACCTGCTGGATTTTCCTTCAAGGGGGATTCTAGCTATTTAAGAATTAAGGAAAAGGCTTTCAAAAAAATAATTTTGCTTTGCTTTTTTGTTTTCACAATTGCAGAGAATGTTATGTCATCTTTTAAAGAATACATATATGTTTCTCAAGGCTGCACTGACAATGCAAGAAGAAAGGGGGAATCGGCCAAAAGAAATATTCAGATAATCCTGAATCTTGTTGGTACTGAAGTACCCCAACTTCTAGTGCCTTCAATGCCGCAAAGGTAAGTGCTTGTATTCAATCAGAATACACAATGTTGATACTTCTTTGACTTGGTTCGATGTTCGCCTTGCTATTTAAAATAATACATTTACGGCAAAGGTGGATACGGACCCAGCATTTTTGTTGCCACCGCAAAACTCAACATTTGCCCCATTTACACTACATGTACCTTGATTCGGCTTAAACTCGCCTTCAGAAACCGCTAAAGTCACCACCAACTGTAACTGCAGCGCATGCGTGAGTTATTAGGGTAGCGTTTACACTACAAGCGACCTTGACGATTGCGGGGTACAACCCTACCCCAATGGTGACTTGAAAAAGGCAAATCAGACCTGGGTCTGATCCGCCCTTTTCAATTCACCTTTTGCGTTTACACTTAGCGCCTACCTGGCTTCAACTCCCCTTTTTGGAAATTGCGGAGTTCGATTCGGCAATGGCGATTCGGGTGTAAACGGGCCTATACATGTCTATCCTTGAGGATACTTATTGGGGGCACACCCTGGGTGAGTATGCAGCCCCAGTAGCCTGACACGCGTTCAGAGGCTGCAACTCTTGCTGGTACCGTATTTATTTACTCCTGGGTGGACAGATGCATACGGAAAAATGATTTGCCCAGGGGCACACGCACCACACGTGCAGCCTGGGTGCGATTAATATATTTAAACAGTCTTGAATTCAGTGTGCCAAGCCGCTTGGCCATGGCATTCCACTGCCGGGGCACTTAATTTAATAAAATGTCTTTTTACATTTTTTCTTAAAAACAGGATTGTGAAGGATCTCACTCAAATGGGCAAAATGCCGGGAACTATCGTAAAGTACCTGCACAGCTTGAAAACCTTTTGCATGTTCTTGACTCTTTACGATGAAAATGTAAAGATTCTGGGCATCAACCAAGAAAGAGTCCAGAAGACTCTTTTGTTAGTTACCTCGTTCATTGGAAGTATGCGACCACGAATCAACGAGCGACAAGCTCAACTGAAGTCAAAAATTGGTGGTATGTTTAATACATTACAGAACAGATTCTTATCAGCATTTTTAAAGCGAGGTAAAATACTTATTATCAACAAGTAATAAGTATTATCTATCTAAAAATGACAGTTTTTGTACTGGCCATTGTATATGCTTTAGTCATTGCTATAATCATTCCCAATAGTATTGAACCACTTGTCACCACAACTGTAAAAGTTAACGGAAAGTCCAAACCACCCAGCAATAGACCGATCCAGTAAGCTCCGCCCATTTTGGAATTGACCAATCACAGCCTCGGGTTCAGGTAACCAAAATCTTTGGTTACCTGAGTCCTCAAAATTTTGTGCACAGAGCTACGGCAAATGCAGCACGAGTGACGCAAAAACACCATAAACATCATTTTTATCAGCGCAGAGGACCCTAGCCGGTTTAAATCGGATTGTATAAGACTATCCTAACCTACTTTTTATCCCTTCATAAATGTGTTTTTGTGTAAACGGGAAAAACTCACCAAAATTAGCTTGTCGTTTTGCTATGTTGTGCAATTCACTGCGTTCTAGATGTGTGTCGAGATGTTTTTGTCCAATCGCTCGCGTTACGCGTAATGCAGGCGTGTTGTACGTGCACGTACACGACCGGATACTTAAGTGCACATTTTGCTTTCGAGCGTGCAGTTTCTGTGTGCGTGGGCGTGTTTCAATACGCGCTGACCAGAGCGCGGACGCTGACGCACGGCGCGGCCACGCGACTCTACTGCACACGTGCTTCACATGTGTGGCATGTTGCTAGGCAATTTCTAAATGGGCGGAGCTTACTGGATCGGTCTATTTCCCCAACTAAACAACCTGGTTTGCTCATAATGTTTAGAAATATAGTAGCCTCTTTCTGACTTTAATTATCAAGTACTATTTTTCTCCGCCTCTAGATCAAGTCATCAAAGGAAGAGCGGTGACGAGCTGTCTTGACAAAGTAGAGCAAGAGTTGCGTACTCATACAAGCGGTAATGTCAGGTTCTGAATATTCTGTCGGTTATATTGGATCTCTGCAGAATGTGCCTTAATAAATATTCTCTTGAAGATCAAAGTACCAACAATAGGTTAAAATCAAAATTTATATTGCTTAAAAATGTATTGCAAAGGACTCTTGTTACCTCACTTGATTCCATTACCAGAGGTGTCTCTGTCCAGCCATCCAAAGTGGAATGAGGTGCGCAGAGTAAGGAACCTCATCATGATGAAAATCTTGCTGATGCAAGCACCAAGGCCAGCAGTTCTACGAAATGCCACAATGGAGCAGTATTATAACCGCAGGACCATTGTTGCACCAGAGACATTCGAGGAGGTATCAGTCATTGAGGTAATTAAGAATGTCATTTAACAGGGACTAGTATACAAATATTTACTGCAATGAGGGGCATGGTTAAGATTATAGGCCCTCGGTGATCTCGAAGTGGGGGATGCCCCGAGGCAGAAGCCGAGGGGCATAGTCATGGCTTCGAGATCACCGAGGGCCTATAATCCTAACCATGACCCGAATAAACAGCAGTCAATATGTTTTATATACCGAATGTGTAGATTTTTGTCATCTGGTTGGTTAAAAGTAACGATACACAGTCAGTCATGTACAGTGGTCCTTCAACTTTCGATTTCGGAAGCTGGTCTGCGGCAGAAAAGTTGTATATTTACAGCAACAAATTGTAGCATAATCACCTGATACAGTTTGCACTGTAGGCCACTTCTCTTATTTTTTTAAAGGACTTTATCATCTACGACAAACGACAAAATAACTTGGTCGTGATTCCGCCATTACCGTCCTGCTGAATGTTTATGTAAAGTGCGCAGCTGTACAGTTGGTGCAGAGCTATGCTACACACGTTATGCACATGTCCGGAACCCACAAAATGACTGTGCCCACGGGCATAGCCAGAATTCTAAATGCGCGGGGTCTAGCTAATTCAATGCCCCCACTTTTAACCAATTAGATGACAGAAATCTACTCATACATTGATTCTTGTTCACTGATTAGTTAAAAGCAGATCACACGACCTGGATTTGTTCAACCATTTCAGTCGGCAACTGAAAAAAAGTACTATTGATTGACCTTTTGCACCATAGTACTTTCTAAAAGTACTATTTCACAGCGCGTACGGAATATTGCGTTTGCATGTGACAGCACGCGGGAGACGTGTTAGCGTGAAAAAACAGCAGTGGTGTTCGCCTTAACGCGGACAATGTGAACCTTGGCTTGGATCTCTGACAACTGAATTTTGTCCTGAAATACAACAAATATCAATGTATGAGGTATATAAAACAAATATTGACTGCTCTTTATTCGGGTGATGATTCAAACTACCACCCCTCAGCGATCTTGAAACAGCAATATTTGAATACTATTTACAATGGGACATGTACCAGGACAATGAATAGCAGTTGTGATTTTTGGGGGGCATGAGATAAAATTAACTGTTAAGCACCAAATACATGTAAGTAGTGCAACATTTGTCATTGGCAATCTCTACACTGTACAGGTAAGCAAGCATAAGACATCCACAACAGGGCCAGCATCAATAATCGTCAATGAGGCTCTTGAAAACCAGCTGCGATGTTACGTGCGACATTATCGCCCATACACTGCCAACTCTACAGGTAGGCTTAAACGTCCCAATATTGTAATCAACTGTTTGACCAGAAAAACCTTAATAAAATAGTTTCTCAAAAGCTATTTGAAGATAAATTTCTTTAAATGCGTGCAAACATGCAAAAATACAGTATGAACGAGACTTGGTCCACGCGGTAATTTATAGCCAGGGAATAGGACTAAATAGGACAGTTGATTTGCACAATTACTTTAAAATTGTTTTCAGTGTTTTCCCAAAAAATAGATGGGGTACTCTGCTGCCCTATACACAAGTTGGATGTTATCAAATGCGCACACACATCCTCAATCACCCATGGAGATAACGTTCTTTGTAACAGTTTTATAATCCTGTAATCTACATAAAAAAATTTTATTCCTACCTTTAAAAACTTCATATAGTGCATATTTGAAATCGGTGGTGTTTTCTGCTTTTTGTTTTGGAATGTCATCTTTATCTTTGGGTTTCGTAAACTCATTTGGCATCAGTCTAATCTGGCATGTTGGGTCTAATCATGGCATTAAATTTGACAAATAAATTCAAGCCAATTGCCTAAGTCTGCCTAAGGAACAGCATACTTACTCTAAACTTAATGTCTTGTGCATGTACTTCATTTTCCTGTACACAGGTCTTGAGAACAGTGCAAATAATGCCAACCTTTTTTTGGACCAATCCAAGAGTGGTGCTATTGATAAAATCTGCCAGGAAGCAGAGAGAACTTGGATTTCCCTCGGATTTGGTGGCATTAGATGCACCCCCACCATAATAAGAAAGACCGCAGCAACCAGAGTAAGTTACATGAAGCCAATAGATAGCAAATCCAATCCACATACACGTCCTCGAATCGAACCCAGGATGCCAGAGGTAATAGGCGGGGAAAGAACCCCTATGCCAACCCAACCGCCCTGGCCACAGAAATTCTAAAAGCCCCAGTACATCATTTGCAGTGATCAAAAATTTTCCTTCATGAGTTGACAGGAAAATATTGACTAAAATTGATAGCAATGAGCAAGTTCGGGTGGGCGACTATAGTTAACTAGACTAACCTACCCCAGAGGCTTGGTTCCTCATGTCAGAGTAGCTAGTCAAACCACGCAGTGTTCGGGTGACATAGAGCAAGTTCGGGCGGGCGGATATAGTTAACTAGACTAACCATATTCGATCTAGATGTCACTCGAACGCTGCGTGGTTTGACTAGCTAGTCTGACTAGAGGAACCAAGCCCCGGGAGTAGGTTAGTCTAGTTAACTATAGTCGCCCGCACTTCCCATATCGACTATGGTTAAGTCTAGTCGCCCACCCGAACTTGCTCAATGGTAACAAACAACTGAAGGTGCTTTTTGTAGTGAAGTTGTTTGCAAATATTTTTTACCGTTCATTCAACACAAAAACATGCATGGATTTGTAGGGTTTTCTGACGTTTTACTGCATATAAGTGGCTGAAATTTCTACAAGGCAGTTTTGTCAACGTAGACTTTTAGTAACAGGAGGAAATAATGCCATTTTTAACAGTTTACCAATCATGTACTCTATCTTTAATGAATGAGTTGATTGTTGTCAATGAAAGGGTCATGATTTTTTGTAAAACAGGCAGTGAGGGGCCTTTCATCAAAAGATGCTGAAGCTGTAGCAGAGTTGATGGCACACAGACCGCAGACTCAACGATTCTACTATGTTGCTTCCCAGGAAATGCGAGAAAAAGTCCGAGCAAGTAACCATCTCTTGGATGTAATGAAAGCGGTATGCATGATTCATTTTTACAGTTAGGATCTTTTAAAGGCCCTGTAGATGATCTGTTTTTGAGGTTTATTTTTTGAGCGATTCTGCGAATAAAACCATTATAAAAAAAAAGAAAGACATCAACAAACTCATCCGAAGAAATTTCAGCTTTGTCAAATGTACCACGTTTAAAAAAACCATGAAAATCCATATGCATTTTCCTGGTCTTGGCGGGGTGTTTCAAATATTCGTTCTCAGTTGATTGGGTACTATGTGGCTTGCGTCATGCACTCTGTGGCGCATATATCATTTTGAGCGAAAACCTTTCATTGGATAGTTGCTATAAATTCAATCTTTACTTTCAGAACTTTTCCCCTGTAAACTCATTGATTACTTTTACCACTGGGCCTTTAAAATGGTTAAGGAGAAGTATATCCAGAAAAAAAGGCATTGTGCTTAACAAGTGCAGCTCGTGTATTATTGTAATACAATCCAAAAAATATATGACCCACTGAAATTTTTTTTTAATGCCACTGACAAAATCTTTCTTAAGCATGTAAGAGCGATCCATTCATCAGAGACGCATGCTTGGGTTAAGAGTACTGGGGAACTGAATTGAAGCTTTACCGTATCAAGTAAGGGGTCATCGGAAATGTTGAACCATTCATAGCCTACTGATAAGCACCGTAGTTTGTGTGCTGTTTGTATTGTGCAGTTTTGGTGAGACCCTCTACTGACAAGGTTTTGATATCAGATAGTCCTTGATTAAGGTCTTTTTTTGTCGGTGTTCTTTCACAGTTTATCTTTTGTTTCATAGGATCAACTAGATGATCCTCCTGTTAAACGTACAAATGAGGTAAGCTTTTACAAACCCAATTACATACTCTATCCTGAGTGATAACAAGGCACTTTACAACACTTACCCTGGTTATTTGGCCCAAATTCTCGGGAGGTATTCAGCTCCGGCAGCCTGACAAAGCACTGAGGGTTACAAACCTTGCAGGTTCCCGTTTACTTCTGGGTGGGTGAAGAGAGGCAATTTATGGGAAAAACGCCTTGCCCAAGGGTACACAAACTGTAGACACAACCGTGATCTAATCCCATAGCTGCTAAAATTAAGCAGGGTCTTGACTTCAATGTTCTGAATCAATCAACCACGGTAAATACAAGTGAAAAATGGGATTTGTTTTCCTTATTTGTGGTTGAAACAAGCAATATAAGAGTGCAATCTTTATTTTGCTGTACAATAGGAAAGACCAGAGGAGCCCATGCAGGAGAGTCCAGCAGAACACGTAAGTCGGCATAGAAGCGTGATTTTCCCTTGAAATGTGTGGCATTATATTTTCACTATCAACTGATTTGAAATTTGCCTTTTCTTGTGTTTATTGAAAAATCTTTGGGTGTAATAACTGTTCCACTTCCCATGCATACTTTTAGCATGGAGGAAGCTTTTAGCATACGAATGTGCTTTTCACTTGGCCAATTTCCTTAGAAAATAGTTGTCATTTAAACAAGTTTTGAAATTCATACCTTTAAAACACTTGTTTATGAACTCATTGCAGGTCCCCGTTTACTTCTGGGTGGGTGAAGAGAGGCAATTTATGGGAAAAACGCCTTGCCCAAGGGTACACAAACTGTAGACACAACCGGGATCTAATCCCATAGCTGCTAAAATTAAGCAGGGTCTTGAGTTAAATGTTCTGAATCAATCAACCACGGTAAATACAAGTGAAAAATGGGATTTGTTTTCCTTATTTGTGGTTGAAACAAGCAATATAAGAGTGCAATCTTTATTTTGCTGTACAATAGGAAAGACAAGAGGAGCCCATGCAGGCGAGTCCAGCAGAACACGTAAGTCGACATAGAAGCGTGATTTTCCCTTGAAATGTGTGGCATTATATTTTCACTATCAACTGATTTGAAATTTGCCTTTTCTTGTGTTTATTGAAAAATCTTTGGGTGTAATAACTGTTCCACTTCCCATGCATACTTTTAGCATGGAGGAAGCTTTTAGCATACGAATGTGCTTTTCACTTGGCCAATTTCCTTTAAAAATAGTTGTCATTTAAACAAGTTTTGAAATTCATACCTTTAAAACACTTGTTTATGAACTCATTGCAGGTTCCAGTAAAATGCTTCTATGGAGCAAAAAAATGCACCAGGTCCCATGCCTACATGTACTACAACGAAATACACACCACAGCAGGTGAAAACTCTGATGGAAGAATATACAGCTTACCTGAGAAAGGGGGGCACGGGATTCAGCAACGCGGTTAGTTTTTCTGGGTGTTTAGTTTTTTCCTCTTTCTGTACAGGTTCAAACAAGTGTACTTTTTGTATGTACAGTAAACCTTGCATAAGTCGGATATGTTTGTCGGATTTTCACTTATCTCGGACAAAATTGCTTAGAACGTTTGATTTCGTATGTTATTCCTAATAAAAATCATCACTTAAGTCGGATCGTGTAAGTCGGATTTTTGCTTATCTCGGACACATCAACCTAGAACATTTGTTCCTTTCCTTTGTGTTTTACCTCTTTTATGTCGGATTTGACAAAGTTGACATGTTCATATATTAATTTCACCTCAGTTTACCGCGGGGAGTTGAGGAATTTTTTGTTTTAAAGGCCGCCCCACACGGCTTCCCGAAATGCCGCCTGCATGAACTTGATTGTACACTGTACGATGTACATGAGCAATTGCACACGGAACCTTGCACACATACACGTGCATTATTAGCAGCAGTTTCTCTATACGCACGTGAACAAAGGCTGCAATTTTCATTGGTTAAGGTGGGTGGGCTGAGCACACGTGTGTACTGCGGCCACGATCAGACGACGGCCACGCTCGAGGCATAAATGTATGATCGCGCCTGGCATGCTTACGATTGAAATAACATTTTTGGTGTTGGAATTCATGTTTTCTTTTTCCTGTCGACCGTTGGGTGGGAGAGGATATCAATGAATCAGTATGCATTTTTTCATCTTCGCGTAAGTTGGAATTTCTTTTATGTCTGATAAAATCGCTCGGTCCTGTTGGATCAGACTTATCCAAGGTTTACTGTATGTCCGTGCATTTTGTCCGTCCCTAAAGAGAGACACTGATGCCATTGCTGTGTAGTATATCAACCACAGTTTGAAATTTTGCTGCTTTTATTTCCAATTCAGGCTTATAATGGTCATATGCAGGATAGATGGATGCTTAAAAGGAAATGTTTGGCATTCACATTGTGCACAGGCCCTTTATATTTAATCAACAAGTATTTTTTAAGGCTGAAAAAAACCTGTAGCATTTTAATTTGTTTCAGATTTCAACTCACAACCCTGAAAACCTTTACCACACCAAGCTCACAATTGTACAGCAATCATCACAAACACGACTCAATTTTTTGGATAAAACGTTTAATCTGTGGTTAATATGATTTAATTAAAGGCTAAAACCACGATGCATTTAATTTGTCACCACAGGCTATAGAAATCCGACAAAATCATGCCAATATCTTCGCTAATTTCACCAAGAAACAGTTGGCGGACAAGTTAAGACACATGAAAGCAGGCAGAAAATACTGTGGTAAGCACTTTCACAATATTTTGTAGTAATCTGGATTTCTGTCAACCACTAGGTCATTTCAACTTTACTGAACCCAGACCTATTGACTCTGACTTAGACTCAGAAACCAAGGACTCGGAAAGTGTGGACTCTACTACAGCGCTGAGAAGCATGGACCTTGCAAACGCCAGTATAGGCTGCTAAATACATTTTAATTGTGAACTTTGATAATAGTTCAACGTAAATGTTCTCTTCATATCTTCACTATTAATGTTAGCCTTGTTTATTTGCTGTTATAGATCAGAAATCCCAAGCCAGCACTACATGTAGTCTTGCATGCCCAAGGTATATTTTTTATATATTATCATATCCTAAATGACTCCAGCACAAATCTTGGTTTGATTCCAATCCCCAGCTGCTCTAGTCCCGCAAGCAAATCAGGTTTTTAACAGTAGAGCAAGACGAACATACTATATTGAGCTGTTGTAGATCGACCGCGCACACGTGCGTTGTCTGTGCTGTTTTGGGGGGTCAAATGAAACTTCGTCACAATGCAGTAACGCGCGCATTGCGTCTTTTAAAATGCGGTCGCACGGTGAAACACAAATGAGATGCATTTAAGGGTCTTTTTCGAAGCTAGTGAATAATGTGCGACCATCAAAATACAGGTTTTTTTCAGGAAAATGTTGTTGTTTTTTTTTTTTACAGGGAACTCAATCAAGCTCAACATCCGTGAGTATTTGTTATGTCATTACTTGCACGTTAAAACTCTGCCTTTCAAATGTGCTTTTATTTTATTTTATTTATATTGCATGTCAATTAATCAGACACATGAAATCTATTCATTTCAGCACTACTACTCTGCTAAAATAGGTGGCATACACATTGCATCATGTATTTGTTGTAAGGCTGCAGTAACCTCTCGGATGTCCTTTCTACATCAAATACCATAATTTTTGGAATAAGATTCAAACATCAACGTATAAGCCGCACCATCGAATTATGTCCTTTAAGGTGTATAAAAACTTATGCAAACCAATGTACGTGTATGTGGCACAAAAAGTACCAATGAAAACACAATAAAACGCAGAAAAAACAGAAGAACAGTTTGCATGATATTCTTACGGTGATCCTAGAACTATAACTTTGCGTATAAGCCGCAGCTTATATTCCAAAAATTATGTGTGCATACATGTGCATTTTTTATACATGTGCAATCGGCAGTGCTCAGAATATGACCAACATAATGTAACGTTGATTTTGCCCATGAAAAACTTTCCTGTTGCTTATACGGCAGGTGGCTTAAATTTCAAAAATTACGGTGCATTTTTTAAATACTCTGTCCGGAACAGGGTTATTTCAAGGAGTGTGTAAATTTTCAGACTTACAATGACTGTTAATCTGTTTTTAACAGGTTGCCTACATGTAAACGTGGTCCCTCAGATGATGAGTAAGTGTGATCAAGCTCTATAATTTACCGTGGAAATGCAATGGCCATATAAGAAAATGCTGAGGTCCATATAATTTCCTCTCATCCTGTATTTGTTCACTGCATTAGAATGTTAAATGTTATGACATTTGTTTGGCTCCATGTTGTGATTGGATGCACTTGTGGCAAATACACCATGTTGTGGTTTGTACCCCACAAGCATACATGCCAACTTTGCCGAGTAAAAAATCGGACTGTAATGAAACTTGCAACGGTCGAGTTGGTACAACGGTCGAGTTGGTAAAACGGTCAAGTTGACCTAGTACTGGGCCTGTTTTCATGTACACAACACATGCGGCACGGGCAGGGAGTCAAGTAAAGTCGACCGTTTACAAACTCGACTCAAATACCACTTTGCCTAGCCCAGGTTGGACATCGTTTACTTCACTGCATTACGACTATCCGCTATGTAGTATGCGGTAATAATGAGTCCAACCTGGGCTACACTTCGCCCAAGCAGCATCACGCGTCGATTAGTCTTGGTTCAAAGACGCCTTTCGCGGTGCGCGATCCGATTAATCATTCTTGCAGCACGCACGCACGGTAAATTATGTAGGGCCAATGATTTTCCGCGATCCAAAAACGGACGGAATTCGCGGAATCGGCCCTTTGAAACGGAAAACGGGATTTGAGTTTGAAGTAAAAAAAATTGTAAATATAGTGACAAAAACGTAGGTTTTTTTCATGTTATTCAGGCCAAACCTATTGAAATTGATCAAGCTAACTTAACACTGCATTCTTTATTAAGCTTCTTTTTGTTAAACTAAAAAAGCATCAGAAATCAGACCGTAAAAAGTTACGAGATTCACCGTTGACTCGACCAGATGTACATGTACATTGCAAATGAATACACGTTAGACGCGAGGGCAAAATCATCACATTCACAGCACGATCTTTACATTTTTTTTCACCCAAATTGCATTTTCTCCCTCCCTGTTATCAACAATTATACTCAAACTAGCTTACCTACGCTCTATATGAACACACACATTGATTTTTCATCTCGAAAAGGTCTAAAATCAACCATAAACTTTCAACATTTTGTCGCCAAAGCGAAAACAAAATGGCTGACAATTTGTTTCTGTGTCGAGGAGAAGAACACGGTGACGTCATGCAATGATACTGCAGTGCAACAGCTGTTACATGTTTCTTGTTTTTGTTGCAGCGATCAGTCAGTGCATTACGTTTTAGAAATTGCCAACTCCGGAACTGAATCGGCCGTTGATTTAAAAAAAAAAGTTTACGATCTGCATCTCAATATAATTCCGTTCAAAAGTTTAACAAAAGTTTTTACAATTGAGAAAAGATATTACAATGCTGGCTTCAAAAAAAGGAAAGCTGCACCACTAATTGTGTTTTGCTGATAGGGCTTGTATGTAACAAATCAACAAGTAAACTTACAGTAATTTTCAGGAAAATTTTTAATTCAAATTAACATTTTAAGAAGTCAGCAGTGCATCGTATACAAAAGTTATGTTTATAATCGACTCCCTGGGCATTAACAACCTTTTATCTATTAAAGAACATGAAACGGAATTTATTTTGTCTGAAACGGAATTCATGTTTTTCAAAAACGGAATTTGCCCTTTTCTGAAACGGAAAATCATTGGCCCTAATTATGTGATTCATTATAACAGCGCTAAGAACGTCTTGAATTGGACACTACAGTTGTAGCAATATGCCTGGTCGCCGTGCACGGCCGCTGCATGCTGTACGCACAGCCAGTGTGGCAGAAACCAGATACCAACCAGGTTGTTTCTGGTACACCAGTACGTCTGCCACGTGCAATGCATGGTGTATAGACTGTACATTTTGTGTGCATGAGGTTCTAGTTCTGTGTACATGCGGTACAATCAAAAATTACGGTATTCTCGCTATTTTGTACTGTTCCGATTTTTAACACTTTTAACACTTAAAAATCGGAACAAATCCGATTAAATCGGACTAGTTGGCAGATATGCACATGGTGCTGTGTGGGTTGTATCCTTGGTTCGTGGCAGGATGTGGTTGGACTTCGAAGAGCGACTTCACAAAAAACTGCCATTTCACAAAAAATTGCCATAGTGAATAAGCAATTTTCAGATTCTGAACCTTTCTCTAGTTAAAAAACAAAAATGGAAATTTAAGAAACTGCCACAAAGTACTTGCAATCTGAAATATAAAAAAAAACATGATCCAGGACCTGATGATATAGGTTGTTATAAAAATAATTCAACAGCAAAATATGCCTTTAAGATAGGCATGCAAAAACATGTCGTGTTCATGATTTTAAAAGACAACTTAGCTTTCCAAGACTCGTACAAAACCCAATGACAAACTTTATTTATTTGCAGGGTAGCGATTTCTGCTCTAAGCACCCATCAGCTGAAGGCATACATGAAGAGGAGCAACGAGTATCTGCGAAGGGTATTCAAAGGCAAGGTTGGTATAATAGGGTGGAACATGGACTTCTATTGTAATGAGAAATAATAAATGAAATGAAACAATACATCTATTTAGACATGCATTAGGAGGTGTCTGAAATTTTCACTTATGTAAACAAAAAATTCACAATAGTGATGCAAAGCAGCACACGTGAAGAATTTGCTCAACTAAATAATTGGAATACGATGTTGTAATTATTAAATCCATCGTATCAACTGTATGTGGGGAATTTGCCAATGAAATGACAACCATTTACTCTGCAAATAAAACTTCCTTGTATTTTTGCCCATTTGCACTGTAAATTCGAGACGGAGTTTAAGTGTTCAGATCTACATGTTGCTGGTTTGTGGCCATTGCTAACCTAAATGGAAGCCATTCAAAGTATCAATTCATTTTGAAGTACGTGTACATTGTACTATCATGCTAGTCAAACAATATTTGGATGCCCACAATTCACAGGGAAATTAATTTTTCGTGGTGATGAATGTTAATGGCGTTTTTTTGTTTTTGGTAAATTCTGTGTTCGTCTGGATGAGGCAGGTTGATAGTTGGAGGCATGCAGCCTATATGAAAGGTGGTACTAGCCGAGGTGGGTACATGTATGATGGTACCTTGCAGCAGTTGTTAAAAAGTTGGATTCTTTTAATTTCTTTTTATACAGTAACATTTTGCATGACATCTACTAAACCCCATTTTGCTATTCAGCAGGATTCTTCAGCACTCTATTAGCATTTTGCCATTTGGCTACTTTTTGCAGAGTCTAAATGAAATGTAAAACCCCGCCAGCTTGATGAGACAAGCCAGGATCATTCACAGGTTTAATGTGTTGCTTACATCAACAATGTTTGAATTTGTCTTTCCTGCTGATATCAGTAGTTATTTTGTAGTGTATGGTTAGCTATCACGCGTATGTTTAGTTCACACATATGTCTATAATTTAGTTGTATGTTGCATTTGTGTATAATGCCACAAGTAGACGGATTCAGGGGGGCGTTGGGGGTGCACGTCCCTCCCCCCCCCCCCCCCCCCCCCCCTTTTCATTGTCATCAGCATTTGATGCTTAAAAATTTCACGCCCCCTCCTTTTCAAAACCTGAATCCGCCCCTGCAATGTTACAACAACTACTAAACGTTTTTGTGTTGGCTAACAGCGCAATACCAGCTTGTACAGTTGGCATTTTGTACGTTTAGTTGAGAGTAATGTAAAGCTGGCCATGTTTGATTAACAAATCTTTGTCGAATGAAGCGATTTCTCTAGTGAGAACGGGGTCCTAGTTAATGTGTCTTGCTTATGAACGTAATATAACATGTTTTTTTACCATTTGCATGTAGTTCTTACACTTAATGTATCAGCAGCTAACATAGCAGTAACCAAGTGTTCAACATACAGCTCTTTAGAAAATTGTTGGAAGGTTTTCTTTCATTTGTCAATTATTACACTTAACATTTCCTCTTGGTATGTATTATATAGTGAACCTGACGTACAGTGCACCAGGACGTCTATTTACAGACGAGCAGACTGACGTATTGATGGGGGAACTGGTTGAGTTGTTTGCGGAGGGGAATGCTAATGTAAGTCAGTTCAGTGTAATTAACTCTTTCACTACGGACATTTTTCATGGTCTGTGACATTAATTGAAGGTCACCATTTGTTAATGTGTAAATGCAAGCCGCTGGCAGCGACTTTCATTCTGGAATTAGACATTCCTCGAGCCGCTGTGAGTGGTGCCCCGTAGTGGAAAAGTTAAAGCAGACTCCCAAATTTGTTGTTTCAGGGATTATTCCAAGCAAACGACTGTTAATTAAAAACAGAAGGTTGTACCATGGCCGGTCCATGTCAAATTTGTTTGAACGTGATTGTCTATGAACATACAATGTCATTGTGACAGATCAAAAGTACATGTATACAGACGGCAAAGTCCTTCCTGTTGGAACTGACAAACATATAATACCTAGGGCCAATTTCACAAAGCTCTTATCTTAAGCGGGCCTCCCCTTGTGCGATTTGTGACACGAATTTCCAACGATTAATCATTAGGTACAATTTTGTACGGTTGTGTATAGAGTCTATGGACAGTCTCTGGTTATCGTACCTAAAGGTTGGAAATTTGTGGTAAAAATCGCACAGTGGGAGGCCCGCTTTAAAGGAACACACCGGCTTAATGTTTACATAATGTAGCAATCTAGCATCTTTGATAATAATATTTCGAGGGTCGTTGTGAAAAATAAAATATCAAAATGTCACGAAAGTAAGTGAAAATGTATAAAAATAACAAGAGGCCCGTATTAGGCTATACGCTTTACCAGCCGGCTATCGCTGTATAATACCATGCGTTTGTAAATAAAGGTGGCGTTCGATACGAGCCGACACGTGTTTAAACCTCATTTTCCCTGACTAATCACACCTAGCATGATCCTCCAAGGTCAGCGCTGACTCGCAGAAGGTACTCTAACACAGTGGTTTCTTGCACGTCCGCAATACATTGTGCTTTTTCTTCGGATATTATTTGTATCACTGCAACTCCGCGAAAATCCGAGAGATGAATCTTGTGTGACAATGCACAGAACCAGTACTGCTATTAACTAGCTTTGATGGAACTTGGAAGTAAGGAGCCTGTGTACAAAGTTCATTGCCAAGCATGCATGCATGCACAGTCGCAGTGTTGCATAGCGTGTGTGATTTTGCACAGAATGCCATGTAAATTAGTGCTTTAATGCTATGTATAATGGGCCACTGTACCAATTTTTTTCAGGACAGATTGGGTTTGTGTGAATTTTGATTCTTTTGGGCAGAATCGGAAATTTACCCAGTTATCTCTGTTACAGTTGGAAAGCTAACAAAGGCTTTACTTTCAATTTCCTTGTAGATGGTTAACTACATATCCAAGGTATTGTTGCCGGAGGCCATAATACAAATTACAGCGGATGCCCTTGGCATATCTCAAAAAGAAGCTGAGGAGATTCTTGCTTAGAGCATGATGAGGTAGTACATAGGTGGGGGTTTGGGGTTTGATGTTCGGGGGTTTCGGGTTTAGGGGGGGGGCTTGGGGTTGGGGTTTGGGGGGAGGGGGGGGGCTGGGGTGGAGGTTTGGGGTGGTTTTAGGGGGGTTGGAATTTGGGGGTTGGGGGGGGGGGCGTTTAGTGGGGGTGTTTGGGGTGGTTTTGGGGGCGTTAGAATTTGGGAGGGGTGTTTAGTGGGGGGTTTGGGGTTGGGGGTGGTGTTTGATGGTTTGGGGTTGTTTGGGGGGGTGGGGGGAGGTTGGGGTTGTTTGGGGGAGGTTGGGGTTTGGGGGGTGGTCTTTGGGAGTGGGTTTGGTGTTTTGGGGGTTTGGGGTGGTTTGGGGGGGGTAGTTAGGGTTTGGGGAGCGGCATTTAGGGGTGCGGCGTTTGGGGTTTGGGGGTGGGTTTGATGTTTTGGGGGTTGGAATTTGGGGGGTGGGGGCGTTTAGTGGGGGAGTTTGGGGTTGGGGTGTTTGGGGTTTGGGGTGGTTTTGGGGAAGTTGGAATTTGGGAGGGGGGTTTGGTTTGGGGGGTTGGGGTTTGATGTTTTGGAGGGTTGGGGTTTGATGGTTTGGGGTTGTTTGGGGGTTGGGGTTTGGTGTTTTTGGGGTTTGGGGTTGGGGTGGTTTGGGGGTTTGGGAGGGGGCGTTTGGGGGGCGGGTTTGATGTTTTGGGGGTTGGGTGGAGGGTTTGGGTGGTTTGGAGGGAGGGTTTGGAGGGGGGGTTTGGGGGCGGGGTTTGGGGGCGGGGTTAGGGGTTGGGGGGTTTGGCGTTGGAGGGTTTGGCATTGGGGGGTGGGGAGTGGTTGGGGGTTGGTTCGGGGGTGTGTGTGAGGGTTGGGGGGGTTAGGGTTGGGGGGGTGGCAGATGCAATGTTGGACCAGATGCAATTTCAGTGTCTGATCGCTTATATAATGAATTTAACACTGTCATAATTAAATATGCAAATTTTGTAGTTGAATGCTTTTTTTTCGCATTGTAGAAATGTTGGGAATGTTAAATTTGAGAAAGCTGTTACATGCTGTGACACATTTTAGGGGGTTGGGGGTTGGCGTTGGGAGTGGGGGGATTGCTTATATAATGAATTTAACATTGTCATAATAATTAAATATGCAAATTTTGTAGTTGAATGCATTTTTTTCGCATTGTAGAAATGTGTTGGGAATGTTAAATTTCAGAAAACTGTTACATGCTGTGACACATTTGAGGGGGTTGGCGTTGGGAGTGGGGGGATTGCTTATATAATGAATTTAACATTGTCATAATAATTAAATATGCAAATTTTGTAGTTGAATGCATTTTTTTCGCATTGTAGAAATGTGTTGGGAATGTTAAATTTCAGAAAACTGTTACATGCTGTGACACATTTGAGGGGGTTGGGGGTTGGCGTTGGGGGATGGAGGGTGGTTTTTGAGGGGGGTGAGGTTTTTGAGGGGGGGAGGGGTTTGAGGGTTGGGGGTGAGGGGTTTGAGGGTTGGGGGGTGAGGGGGTTGGGGGTGGGGCAGATGCAATGTTGGGCCAGATGCAATTTCAGTGTCTGATTGTTTATACATGTTTAATGAATTTAACACTGTCATAATAATTAAATATGCAAATTTTGTAGTTGAATGCATTTTTTTCGCATCGCAGAAATGTGTTGGGAATGTTAAATTTGAGAAAACTGTTACATGCTGTGACACATTTGACGGGTAGTATTTTGTTAAAGGAGAACTATACCCAAGATACGACATTGTGCTAAACAAATGCAACTTGTACATTATTGTTATGCAAAGAACAACAAATATTACCCACTGAAAAGCACATACGAAAAGTGGAAAATACTGTGCGAATAATGAAATTTTTGCGGACAAGTCCTTCGTGCATTTTTATGGCAATACACGTAAAATTTGTCTGCAAAAAACGTAATTCCTTGCCAAGTATTTAGACGAAATGGCGGTGCACTTGCATCGAGGCATTATTGCATTGCCATTCTTTGTGAAGTCCGTATCCGCTTTTAAGTGGGTAATAATTTTTGTTCTTTGCATGATAATGTGTTTCGCACAATGTCTTTTGTTTCTTGGGTATAGTTCTCCTTTAAAGGTAATGTATCAAAGGTGAAAAGATGAAATTTATTGCAATGTTATGCACCTATCAATTGTTGGCCCCCACCCCCCCAGGCTACCCCACCTAAGAGGTGGGGATTGTCACTTTTTTTGTGACAAAATCCCCACCCCTGGGGCAACATTTAGGTGACAAAACATGCCTGCTTGTATACAAATACACGGGTCAAACCCCACCTAGGGGGTGGGGCAGCTCGGGGGGAGGGGTGGGGGAAACAATTGATAGGTGCATAACTATAACAAATTAAATTTGAATTTTGTTAGACTTTACAGATTTTTTCGCATTCGACTTTGAATTAGGGATCATAAATATATTAACATGAATTTGTGACGTTGTTATAATTTGAATTCACTGCTTTTAACTTTGATGGAATTGAATTTTTGAAATAAAACAAAACTCGGACTGACGATTCTTTGGCTTGTTTTGCCTGGTTTGGTTGTTTTGCTTTTGTTGACATGACAGGTTTTGTATAGCCTGATGTCATTTAATGTTGATATATTTATTTGGTAGTGATGGACGAGTCCCCTCCGGGATGAGATTTGTACCGCTTTTCTGCAGAAAAGTCTGTTACAAACCACTCAGACAAAGCACGTTCCGCGAAAAAGCGGAACAAATCTCATCCCATGCCCCTGTAAAAAATGCACATGGGTGCGTGGACAGTAGGCCCTTTTGTAAAAATTGGACAATACTTGTATGCAGGAATGGGATGTTATCTTTAAACGTTTCGTGAAATAGCCATGCGGTTGTATTGTTTAAAAATGTCAGTCTGTGGGTTGTCGTGATGCAAAACGGTGACACAAAACGGATAATTTCGGCAATTGTGTTTCTTACTGCTTTAAGTTCAGTACTGATTAGTTAGAATTAGTTATTAAACAAATACAATAAATAACTTTTGAGCTGATTTTTAATAAGTACTTCGTTAAGGAGACCCTAAAGCAGACACTGTCAAAAATTAGGTTATTTCTCAGTGAGGAAAATATAATTTCCAACCACTGACTGACAAAGTTTCGTATTTTATCAATATAGGACAAAATGTCTTTTAATTATAATCATTCCCATTCATGGAACCGGAAAAATACTACTATTAATATCATACCAAAAATTACAGGCTTATGCTCGCGTACGAAACAAAACAACCCCCTCAAAATTTAGTAACTTTCGAAAGTTATTGACCAGAAAGGTCACTATTAGGTCATTCAACAAACTGACAAAAACAACATACTGACAAAGTCACACACAGACAAAATCTTAATTTCTCGAACCACAGAGTGACCAAGTCGTAATGTTTATTTGTGTCAATTTGTGGTCATCCAGAAAAACTCTCAACCACATTCTGACATGCTGTGTATAAAATAATAGGAGTGGAAACCCCTCATGTACCCACCTCCCTCCCCTCCCCTCCCCTCCCCTCTCCCACCCATTGTTTTGAACAGAAATGTATAGGTTTTGCAGAAATGTTATAGGATGAGGTGGATAATCGGAAACGGCTTTCTACATGCCTTTATTTTAAATTAGCAAGCTGCGGTTGATTTTACGAACACTAAAGCCTGGCGTACATCGACATTGCAACTGGAAGCAACTGAAATGATCAGTTGCTGTCGATGTGTGCGTAGCGCGCTCATCAACAGCAACTGATCATTTGCGCAACTAGCGGCAACTGGGAGCATCCAGCCATGTCTACATTTCCAGAGTGCGCACATCGACACGGCAACTTGGTAAAGCGTAGAGTACATTGACCTTGCAACTGGAAGCAACTGGAAGCAACTGGAAGCAACTGTTGCTTGCAGTTGCTGTTGATGTGCGCGCACGTGATCAGATGCACGCGTGCAACTGACAGCAACTAGTTGCAAGTACGCGTACATCGACACAACTGACCGCAACTGGGTACAACTACGGTAGTTGCCAGAAAGTAGAACATGAGCAACTCGTGGCAACTGGGATTTTTCCAGTTGCCAGCAGTTGCAAGTGCGCGTACATCACCCTTTTTAAGCCACTGATCAGTTGCTCTCAGTTGCTGTGAGTTGCCCCTAGTTGCCGGAAACACCAGTTGCCACTAGTTGCTTCCAGTTGCAATGTAGATGTACCGGTATGCTAGGCTTAACACACTACGTAAGCCCACTCGCGCAACTTTTTATTGCGTACGCTGCGCATCTTTCCGTTAATAATAAAATGCAAGCTATGAGGCATATGCCGTTTTCAAAAGTTGCACATGTGTACACACTTTTTCGTGAAATCGGTTGCAGAAACCATACAATAATGCATATTTGAAGGAGAGAAACGGGCCACGAACCGTCCACAGATTCCAAGAGGACGACTGGATCACCGATTCGGAAATCAAGCTCCTCTTCTTTAGTTCCATGGTACGTCCAGATGGCTGAGAGAAAAATAAAGAATAAATGCCATTTTTAGGTGAAAAGAACTCAGCTGGTTGAGCAATATATCAATGCTCAATTTCAAATGGGCCTTTCTATAAATTAGGGGTCCAAAAGTGTGACATTTAGTGTCCCCCGTTACACCTGATATGTGTTATTTTTCGTACAAAAATCAATAGAATGGCTTTTAAACCATTTTGTATGAATTGTACTTTATGTACTCACTCTTTGAGATGGAAAGTATTTAAAGAATGTGTCCTGAATTTACAGAAACAAGATGTAAAATGTAACGGGAGACACCAACATTGGACCCCTAATTTATAGAAAGACCCAAATGGGAAAAAAAGTGATTAGTAATACAAACTTGTAATAATAAAAACACTGATCTATGTAACCAAAACGAAGGATAATTTGCAAGAAATTTGTTACATGTCTCATTTGCCAGATTTTACACTTTCTTCACTTTTTATCAAACTACGCAAGGCCCCTGTGAGATCGATATATAGACCATTCCCAGGACGCCTACCCTGAACACGTCCGCCACAGCTGGGACACAGCTTTTTCCAGTGCATGGACTGTGCGTTTTATTGTTGTTGTTAAATCGAACAACGCGCATCCATGACATGAGCATCGCGTTCTTCGCACACACAAATTTTACACTGAGCCTCTTTGCGCGCTATTGCCACGCGCGTCGCTTTGAGAAAGAAAAACGGTTGGGAAAGGAATTTTGAGTGAGACGATACTGAAAATCACTGAATTACAAAAACACTTTCCGTCCAAGCTAATTCTGTGTAAGGAATTTGGGGTGAAACAACGCACTGAAAACCACAGAATTAGCTTGGACATGGGTCTTTCCACAGTAAAGGGGGCATTTTGGCAACACAGACCAGGGGCGGATCCAGGATTTTTACCAGGGAGGGGTATTTCCGGTGCTAGTGCCGATGAAGTCGATCAGCGGGGGAGGAGGAGGGGGGGGGAGGAGGAGGGGGGGGGGGGGAGGAGGAGGAGGAGGGGGGGGGGGGAGGAGGAGGAGGAGGGGGGGTTTGGGTGCCTTCAACCAACCCCCACCCTCCCCCCCCCACCCCCCCCCCCACCCCCCCCCCACCCCCCCACCCCCCACCCACCCTCCCCCCCCCCCCCCCCCACCCCCCAAAAAAAGAAATACAATTTTGGTTCCAGTTTGGAGGGAGGGTAGCCAGTCATATAGGCTTATTGCGGACAGGCGGACGCACAAAATGCATTAAATAAAAAAAATAAAATAAAAAATTTGAGTCCGAGCAGGGGGGCGTGGTTTTGACCCCCAAAACGCCCCCTCTGGATCCGCGCCTCAAAATAAAAGAAATAAATTTAAGTTGTTCTGAAGAGATAACTTAGGCCCAAAAGGGTTACATATTGTGACAACATGCCTTTCTAAAAACCCTGTGTACAAATTTCCAATATACCGGTACGCTCGTAACCAGGACGGACACTTGTTATATTTTAGGCCGTCCCGGTTACGAGCGTATTTGGAAATTTGTACATAGGGTTTTTAGAAAGGCATGTTGTCACACTATTTGTAACCCTTTTTGGGCCTAAGTTATCTCTTCAGAACAACTGAAACTTATTCTATTATTTTGAGACCAGACAAAGGTACATGTATTTTCTGGAAAATATGGTCTGTGTTGCAAAAATTCCCCCTTTACCGTGGAAAGACTCACAATTTCCTCCACATCGCTTTTTTTCCAACGCGACGCGCATTGCAATTACGCGCGGGAAAAGGCTCAGTGTGAATTCATCCTTACAACAAACGCGCAAATTGTTCGAAGTTACGACACAATGAGCATCATCACATACAGTAACGCATGTACATGTATGTAGTTTAAGCACTGGCCGGCAGCGTCCCAGCTTCATGTATGGCGGACATGCAGGAAAGGTTTCCATGGTTATGGGAATGGTCTTTAGAAATACATGTATCCAGCACTACAAAAAATAACATTGATTACATCTTAGGCCAACAAGTTTATTTTATTTGAAGCAGACTTCCTAGAAGTCTGCAAGGCTTATTTTGAATGCATACAATAAATCTAAGCAGAAGACTGGCTCTTCATTCACATCCAAAATGGTAAACTAACCCATGACATTTGACCTTAACACTGCTTGAATGAAGTGGACACAGGACAGTCAAACGGAAATCCAAAGGATATGAAGCTGTTTTGAACGGTGGGAATTCACAGAAGTTGAATGTGTACAGAGGGTAACTTTAAAATGAGTCACTTCTGTGTCAGGTCATACCGGTTTGGACTAATAGTGCTCCTTACTGAGAATTGAGACAGATGTCCAGGCTTTTATTAATTATTTAGGCCATGTTTAGACAGAGTGTTAGTAAAAATGGCACAAGTTACATGTAAAACAGTCGCTCACGGCTGGGGACTTGTCACAAAATTAAAATCTACCATGCCTTTAGACACCATTGTAAGCATGGTGAAATGCTTTAAACGCCCAATAATATATCAGGGCTGTACATGTAGTCGAGTCCGAGTCCCTAATGTCCGAATCCGAGTCCGAGTCCTTGCATGGGTCCGAGTCCAGCATACATCCGAGTCCTCATCAGGCCCAGTCCAAGTCCCAAGTCCTTCTTTCAATCTTCAGTGCATTACTGTCAAGTGCCAATGATCGTGCCAATGATCATGCCTATGATCTCTGGCAGCTTGTAAGTTTGCTTTAGGCCCAGAAAAATATTTCTTTGAGTGGTGGAATACATTTTGAGAGCTCAAAGGTGAAAGGATTTATTTCACATTCTGAAAATTCGTAATAATGTACTTTTTGTAAAATATTGTGTGTGGGTCATTCCATAAATATGGGTGCCAAAGTGTGACATTTTGATGCATTGGTTAAAATGGCCTTTTCAAGTTACCAAAATATTTTGAAGAAACTTTCGTGCAATTCCTGAATAGTGTAGGATATTTGAAACAATTTTCAAACATTTAGACATGTCTTAGTGTCATTTGATAATATTCGAGAAAATTATTTAACGACGTAAGTTGGGACACCAAGGCATTTTTTAATTCTTACGATTACATTTCAAGTCTTTTTTACCAGGTTCTTTCTGGAAAAGGTACATGTAGCTTTTGGTTTTACCCACCTGTAGAACCTGTACCTTATAAATTCAAATTATATTATGAGTGAAATTTCAATAATTCTTCAATATAAATTTCAAAATGTCACATTTAGAAGATCGCACCAGTTTATTGAATCGTTCTCGTCATGTTTTGGGTAATATTAACAGGCAAAGGTGTTGTTCGATTTACGACGCCATATATTGTTCATATGCTGAGGGTAACCGTTCTCTGAAGCCCGGTATTTATACAAATCAACTCCGGAAGTGTCACGACGTAAAGAAGGAAACTGGGTCCCGTATTTATGGAATGAACCATATGGGTAATTCCCTAAATTAGGGGTCCAAAATGTTTGGTGTCCCAGTTACGTACGGCACTCTCTGCTTCAAAAATCACTACTCATGATCACAAATTCTCAGTAATGGACTGTGGCCTGTGATTATAGGGGCAGCATCATTTTCTTGAATATTTTGTTCTCTGATTCCTGAAAAATATTCAAAACAGAAGACCATAAAGGCTTATAATTTGTTCCATGGTATTAAATAGGAGTTTGGTGTCCCGGGTTACCTACACCAATGAAAATTGGCTGTAGAATGAGTTTGCATTAACCTTGGTGCCATACATGTAATTTACACACAAATATTAAATTTAGGTGGCATTTGTTGAAATAAAAATAATTATTTTTTACTGGGAAACCACTTTCAATTACTAAAAACACTTTTGGGAATTACCCATATTTACTTTTTTCACTGGACTCGGATGGACTCGGCCCAAATCTCCAAATTGGAGATTGCACATTTTCTGTTTTCTTCCCATGGATAGTATTTTGGGGAGGTATTTTATATGATTGTTAGGTTAGGGCTCCTTTAAACCAGTCAGCAGTGTAATAAAGATGAACAACTAGGCTTGGCATAATCTTGCGTAAATACACACAGGAAAAGGAAGTGGCTTAAAAAAACTACACATTGGAAATGTGCCATTAGAAGATCTGATTGCAATACAGCGGCTGATTTTATGGCGGCCTCTGTGCAATCATCAAGGCCAAGGCCACCAAGGCCAATGGCCTCACGCCCTGCTGAGTTGGCCCCGATGCCCCTTCAAGATATACACTTTCTGAGGCCAACTTGGCGAGCATGCCCTATCCCAGGTCTTGACATTAACCAAGGCCACTGAGGCCAATGGCCTTATGCCCTGCTCAGTTGGCCCCAATGCCCCTTCAAGATATACACTATGGGCCTTTTCCCACTAGGACCACAATCCCTGGGGCGAACTCGCCCCGGGGCCGCCCCGGGGTGACTCACCCCAGAGTTCAACCCCGCGTTGATTCACACTTGCTGTTCTGAATCTCGCCCCGGGGCGAACTCGCCCCGGAGATCAGCACCTCGTCCCTCACTTGTTCTCGCCCCGGGGGTTGAACTCGCCCTGGGGAATGAGCAATCTCGGGGGTGGCTGGGGGGTGAGACTTGCAACTTGGGCCACCTCCGGGGCCACCCCCGAGATTCTGTCTCGTGGGAAAAGGCCTTTTGAGGCCAACTTGCCCAGCATGCCCTAGACTCTTAAATTTCATGAGGCTTGTATACTTGTACCGGTACACTAATAACCAGTACACATTTGGAACTTAGTTGGCCATGGTACCCCTCCAGTTGGCCTCGGAGCCCTTTGAAATTCGGACAAAATCTAGGTCGACCTGCCCCTATTTATTAATTTTTTAAAAATAATTTTGAGGTCTGTGCAATTGTAGCCCTATACTCTTGTTATGACCTTTTTATTATTACTAAACCATATTTATGATCTTAAAATATGATCAAACTATATATAGAAACAACAATACAAAAGCGATATGTAAGTTGTACCGATCAACAAAATATGTTTTATTGGTGGGCGAGTGGGCAATAGTGGTGTGGGTTTTCATTTTATTTCCAATAACAAAAAATTAAAATAAAAGTCTGTTCAAAACATGTTTTGACAATATTTTGAGAATAAAATGAACTAGCTGAATGCAACATGTACAGTTGATGCCGTTTATGTACAATTTATGTCTCGTAAATCACTTCTATAAAGTATATAAAATGCTGATTGAGAAAGTTTTAGTGCATTTATGCATTTTAATCTTTGTCTTTAGGCCTTTTCGCACTAGTCCAAATCTCGCGGGTAGCCACGGGGCGACGCGGGGGTTTAAAATAAGCCTGGTTTTTCAATTGTTTTTTGTGTATGAATGAATGTTAAAAGCACCTTCAGTTGGCAATTTCTCCCACAAAGGTACCATTTTACACTAAAAAAAAAACCAACAGATTAATCATGATGTACAAGATAATTAAAGGCCCAGTGTATCATTTGCAATGACCCCCAAAAGTAATCGACGAGTTTACAGGTGAAAAGTTCTGAAAGTTAAGATTGAATTAATAGCAACTACCCAATGAAAGGTTTCCGCTCAAAATGATATAATTTTACCCGAACATAATCCGTAAAGATTAAATTATTTAGATCGTTTGCAAACGATTTATATATTTTTGGTTCGCATCTATGCGGTCCAAAATGCATGGGCGCTGTGTGCGTGTTCCAACGCGATGCATTTTTATGGATCGCGCACACACGCAGTATATAATGTGTGCTACAGAGTGCATGACGCAAGCCACATAGTACCCGATCAACTGAGAACGAATATTTGAAACACCCTGCCAAGACCAGGAAAACGCATATGAATTTTCATAAAAAACGTGGTACATTTGACAAAGCTGAAATTTCTTTGGATGAGTTTGTTGATTTCTTTCTTTTGATTTATAATGGTTTTGTTCGCAGAATCGCTCAAAAACAGATCATCTACAGGGCCTTTAAGGGAATGGTCGACATACTAATGAACAAATACTTGACCCCAAACTCAAGAGCAACAAGAGCAAACCAACAGCAATTTCGGAAAATCCGCACTCGGACAAGGGTATTCGAAAATAGCTTATTCCCAATAACTGTAAAGGACTGAAACAAACTAAGTTCATCTGCAGTATCAGCAACATCATTAAACTCATTCAAGGAAGAACTTCGTAAAAATGTTCATGCTAAAAAATAATTCCAGGGTGATATATGTAATTTGACGTGGCCCTGTATGAGATGCACAACAAATTGGTGTGATGTTTCCCCAGGGATGCTTTGCCAAATGATACTGATACTGAACAAAAATCATGTGGTGTTTGTTACCATTGCTATCAACACTTTTAGTCGGGTTTTTCTTGTCAACTCGTGAAGTTAATTTTTGGGTATAAACTGCAAATGATGTATTGGGGCTTTTATGATTCATTTGCATGAACAATGTCTACTGCAAATGTTGAATAAAGAGGCCACCTGTTTATAGTGGTTACCCATCTTTGGTCCCAAATATCATGTGTAGGTACAGTGCCAGGGCTCGAAATACCCACTGGACCGGTGGACTGAAGCCAGTAATTTAAGCCTCAGGTCTAGTGCTTTCTCCACCATACTAGACCAGTGGTCCAGTGCATTTTTAAACTAACGAACAGTAAATCCACGTTCCTTGTGGCTTTGGTCTTGTAAAAATAGCATCGGTCCAGTAAATGATTTAAGCTACATGTACTAACCCTGTGGTCTAGCAGATTTTTTCATGAAATTCGAGCCCTGAGTGCTAATGTAACCTTTGTAAATGGGCCACCTGTTTATAGTGGCCAGTTTTTTTACGCTTTTGGGGTTGGCCACTACATACAAGTTTCACTGTATGTAAAATGGGGAAGGAACTAAATACAACCGAGAAAATATGTGTGAACTCATAAAAAAAAGCGCCAACTTGAAAGGCAACAACTACTATAGAAGGTTGTGTTCGGTTCATTTGCTTCCAATGTGTGACATTCACAAATACATGTACCACACAAACACCAGGAAGTACATGTACAACATTCAAACAGTGTACATACATGTACCGGTACATGTTAAGCCAATAACATGCATGGCATAATGCATTTCTATCATGTCTATCTGCCATTAGTTTTAAAGTTTGTGCATGCAAAATTGACACACAGTGCATGTGTGCTTTAAAGACAATGGAAAAGTTTATGGCTTTGACATTAACCGAGGCCACCAAGGCCAATGGCCTCATGCTCTACTGAGTTGGCCCCAAATGCCTCTTCAAGATATAGGGCGGATTGCGATATGCGGTCTAAGACCAGTCTGTAGGCTTAGCCGGCTAACGCAGCGTCCACTAAGACTGGTCTATAATTATAGCCTGCTTGCAATATAGTTGTCTTAAAGTTAGACAAGTCTTAAAATTTAAGCCCGCGGCGAGCAGGCTATAATTTTTAGACACCGCGCTATATCTCATAATTTTGCATAAAAAAGAGGAACAAAATGCACATTGTGCCCATTAGAGCCTTTTTAGTGCTATTTGATCATTTTCGCGGTCAGTTTCTCTGCAAAAACCACACACGCGTCATCAAGTGGCTTCGTCAGGAAGTTTGTTTGGCTTGAAATCACGAAAGGATAGCTGGCTGCGTCACTTTCCGTTAAGATGTGCATGTTTTTCGGCTGGCGCAGCTGTACTTCAGTTAGACTGGTTTATTGCAATGGGCTAAACCTGCGACTAAGCCGAGACTGGCTAAGTTGGATAGCGCACTCTATTGTCGCGCTTACGCATAGACCGCTCACCGCGTCATTTTGTGCATTACTTTATGCAGTAATTTTATCATTTATTTATCTCAGAAATGCAACATTTGCGACAGAAGTGCAAGTGGGAAGTATATCTTAGAATTTGATGATCTGTTGATTCCAGGAGGTAATTTCATTCAAATCTTTGTTCAATGTATACGAAAAAAATACCTTTTTTTGTTTTCTTGTCATGAATAATATTTTTGCGATGTATTTTACCGTATATGATTGTTAAGTTAGATCTAGATCAAATTTCCAGAAAATCTGGACACGCTCCTTTAACCGACAAACACATTATTTCACATCACTGCTTTAATATTCTATCCCTGATTGGTTTGCAGAGATTCAATATATTGCACAATCCCAATTTCTGTCACACGGCTCCGTAGTTTCCAATTTCCTGAAATATAATTCCATTATTTTGGACGAATAATGTAACAATTTCAGCCAGTCAACTTCCACATGATCAAGACGTCATCTTGGTGGCCAAGCTGCAACCTCATCTATCGGGCCTCCAGTCTAGGCTTTGCTGCAAATGATAGACTATCTTCTCCCCATGTGATCAGTTTTTGCTCACACCTCCTTGTACGTAACAAAGTCACTGCAATTCACCTTGTTCGATCAAACCCCCACTTTCTTAAGAAAACTTTCAATTTTCACCCTTTAAAATTGGGGTTTTGCATCAAATCTTTACTTACTGATGCTTGATAGGCCCAAGTCATTTTAATGACAAATTATGGTCAACTTCCCAGTTGTTACCAAAATCACCTCATTTCTAAGGTAGTTTTAGGGTAGCTGAGGTTACCTCAGCTCTAACTTTATCATGTGGTTTTCTGCATAGAGCTGAGGATACTTGTCAACATGAACACGACATCTCAAAACATTGAAATCAAAATGTGTAATTTTCTCCCCGTGACACACTAATTCCCCTGGGACTCACCCGAACTTTGTCAGGCATAAGCACTACGCAGGTCCTTGAGGGAAATAACAAGCTACGATGAAGATTCAGCCTAGTACAATTGCAGTGAAAAGTGACAGCCGAACACGATGTGTTTGTAAACATCCATGTACAGTGTTTAAATATCAACGATGTCAATGCGAGATTACCAGTGCACACCAGTGCACAGACTGATGTGCACACTTATCCACACCCGCACCGCGTACGTCCGACCAACCGACTGAAGCGCACACCCGACGATTCGGACGTACGCGGTGCGGGTGCGGATAAGTGTGCACATCAGTCTGTGCACAAAGCAATGACTGTTGTCCCGAGCGAACCGACAACCCAGTATGCCTCCTTTATTCGCTGCAATTGTAGGCTAAATCTTCATCATGGCTGGTTATTTCCCTCAAGGACCTGCGTAGTGGTTATGTCCGACAAGGTTTGGGTGAGTCCCAGGGGGAATTAGTGTCACAGGGAGAAAATGACACATTTTGGATTTCAATTTTTTGAGATGTCGTGTTCATGTTGATAAGTATCCTCAGCTCTATACAGAAAACCACATGATAAAGTTAGAGCTGAGGTAACCTCAGCTAGTTTTAGGGTTATAAATACCATACACCCTCGCCACTAATTCTTCATAATATGACATGATAACAACCCAGAAAGTGTAAATATGGTGAAGAAACATGAATTTAGCAGTGAGAAAATTTCAATATATATACATTTTTATGCCTTACGTTAGGTTTGTACTCTTGAAATACGCAGTGGCTATAGTTACGGGATTGCAACAGCGCACGCGCAATTACATGTTGATCGATCGATATCGTCATGCAGTGATTTACACAGGGCATGCTTCGATAAACATGTCACCGCGTTTGGGCAGTTGCAATCCCGTAACTGTAGGCCTACTAGCCGTTCATCAACGCGTTACGGTTTAAAAATATACACAAATTGTTCGATATCACACAAGTAATTTGACATTTTTTATGACATCTAGAATATGCATGCTGCAGATTTACAGACCGTTTGTGATGACGGTACACAAATAATCAAGCTACCTAAGCAAGCATATCAATAACTCCCCCTAAAGGCCACGCCCACATTTCTATGCACACGTACATACATACACTGCAGTTGCATTGCTTGAATAGCAACCCACTTCTATTTAATTCTCTCAACAAACCCACGATAATCTATTTAAATCACCGTTAAACCTTTGCAAAAATAAAGACAAAGTTTCTCACCAACTGCCGTTTTATTCTCTGTCACTGGCTTCCACATTTTGACGGAAGTTTCGCCATGAGCGTCCAGGGTTTCCGAAACGGAAGTAAACTCGCTGAAATGATTCGAGTGTGTAAATTTGACACATTGCGAAGTTAAACGAAAATTAAAGTTAGTGATATATATGTTTTCGGTTTTAAATAATTACAAAACAGACAAAGACATTTTAACAAAATAAATTTAATTAAATAGAAATATTATTCAAGTATATAAAATAGTATATTAAAGCTAATAATGTGCATAAACCTGACTTTTTAAAATACCCTTTATGGAACAAGCCTAACATGGCGGCCTCCATTGGCAGCAAAAAGCAGACGACTGTAGTTGGTACTTGCGCGTTTTTGCCATTTTAAAAGTTTCCAAAGCTTAACATCATTTAGGACCCTTTTTGTAAAACTTATGCAACTATAAAAAAAAAATGGAAGATCAAGAAATTTCAGCAGATAGCAACGTTTTAAGACCGCTCAGTTTTCCTGAAGTGCAAGACGAGGGCGAGGCGTCGTCGGCGCCGCAAGCAGACGACACATGCTTGACTTGCTTGCTTTGTTCACTGCCTTTCGATCTTCAGGGGGAGAAGTCTAACTTATTGAAGCATCTACAAACAGTCCACAATCTTGTTATAGCTGATGTTAATCTAATCTGTGATTTTAAAAGGTGCAGTTTACCAGAGAAGTTGATCAGAATTTGTTTTCTTTAAAATGACTAATCAAGAAAATTATTGAATGTTTGTTTGTCACTTCTAAATTCATTTCCCTTTAAAATATTAACATATTAATTTTGGTGGTTGTTTAATAAGTCGTAGTAAGGCAAATAAGTATCGACCAGTGAAAATATTTTTTCCAAAATCGAGAAGTTGACTGTAACTACTTTTTTTTTTTTTTTTAAATGACTTGTCAAACATCAGTATAGATGCAGAATTGATGGGACAACCCAAATGTAAAACTAGGAGTGAAAAACAGTTATTTTTAAAGGCTCTTTTTCCCCCAAAAGGGAACACTCAGCCTGCCTCATTTATGGTCAACTACCAAACTCTTTTCGTTATGACCTTCTATTTGGACTTCACATAATGACGTCAAATGCATTTAAATCTTCAGTACTTTTTAATGTATATATTATTGTGTGCACATTTTGACTTTGTCCAGGTTATACTTTCCGGTTTTCAGAAAATTGAAAAATTCCCAATGATAAATGCATTCTTTAAACAGGTATGTGGAATTCTGGAAGAAAAGGTTTGCTGCAGAGCCCTACACACAGTTGTGCACATTAGTCAAGTCAGAATCAACCAGTAATCCAATGGATGGTAAATATAATACATGTAGTTTGGGATGAATAAAGTCGAACACTGATACAACAATGTCCTTGGGACTTTGCAAATTAACGTGTTACAGCAGTAATGTTGTTATTATTATTATTATTATTATTTCTTTCTGGTATTCATAGCAAGGATTCCTCAATAGTGCTCATTGCACTGTCACTTGCAAGCTAGCGTGAGGAAACCCATGAAGAATTCAAATTAGAAATGACCAGAGACACAGGGGAATATCCCCTTGCTCTTCACGAAAGAATACTCTGGGATCTTTAGAGTGTGTTACCATTACCTAACACACTGGACCAATGGCTTTTCATCCCTTCCGAAGGATGGAGCAAGTGTGGTTGAGTGCCTTGCCCAAGGGCACAGGTACCGCAGCCGGATTCGAACCCGCAACCCCAAGTTTTCACCCATGATTGCGAGTCAATGACCCAAACCACTTGGCTTTGAAAACAAAGGAAAACAAAGACTTGAAACCTAAATTGTTCTTCGTTATAAGCATTACTTTGTATTAACAGTGCTCTTATTATCAGTGTTCGACTGTAATTGTTTGAGAAATTTAGAATGTTGCGCAAGGTTGCAAAATAAACTGCTTGAAATGAAGGCAACAAACTTTGGGTAAGACTAAGAGTTGAGATGTTGATCAGAATTATTATTTTTTTTTTTTAAATGACTCATCAATCATCTGTAAGTGCAGATTTGATGGAAAAACCCAAATTTAAAGAGTGGAAAAAATCAAAGAATTTCTTTAAAAAAAATTCGGCCTGTCTTATATATTTTGCACAGAAGGTCTGAAGCCATGATCAACTACTAAATTTTGTCTCAAACTTTGATGGAAAGTTTTAAAGATAGGGTATTACCAAACAATGCTGATTTTGTACCTCAAATTAATTTATATCATTAGTTTAGTTTAAAGTAAAATCCCAATAATTGGTGTTTTTGTCCCTTTTTATAAACTTTGACCATACAGAAATCAAACTCATGATGGACGATGACAACATCGTCCATCATTTTGCAGAAAAAAACTTGTTCAGTAATTATTTTCCTTTTTTATTTATTTATTTAATTATTTGTTTAGGAGAACAGTATTATCTACTGTCGGATATTTCTGCCGAGGACAAAAAACTGCGAGAAGAACTTCAACTTGAGCGTTTGAGCAACGTTCTCGACACACAGCAGCGAGAACGGGAAGATTCTACTTTCTCCAGGGGGTGTCTCTTCTGCCGTGAGCACTTTGAGGGGAACAGAGCATCCCTGTTCAACCACATGGCCTTCGATCACCATTTCAGTGTTGGCCAACCAAATAACATCGGTAAAATTACCCAAATATCACAATTTCTTTAACATTTCTTTTTATTTATTGTGTTTATGAAACTTCATTGTGCAGCTGAATAGACCGTATCGAATAGCTGCCATCTTGTAGGGCAGTTTCTTTGTTCCGTGAGAACATGCATGGTTGCATATTTTGTGCTTACATTGTTGACCAATTTAAACAACAAACGTTGCCCTACAAGATGGCAGCTATTTGATATGGTCTATTGCATGAAGCTTACATGGGTGGGTGGCGCCATTGGCAGCCGACAACCAGAGACACCAGGGAATCCCCTTACTCTTCACGAAAGAGTGCTTTCGGATCTTTCAGATATATTATACAACACCTAGACCAATAGCTTTACATCCCTTCCAAAGGATGGAGCAATTGTGGTTAAGTGCCTTGCTCAAGGTCACAAGTACCACAAACCTGTATACCAAGTTTTGCAAGTCGACAACTGAAACCACGAACTATTAGTAGGGCACTGTGCATTTAAAATAAATGTAGGCTCTGGTTCAAACTCAATGCATAGTTCCGAGATCGCCCAATTAACCCCGCCACCTTGCTATGCCTCGCGCGCTATCATAAAAATTGCGACACACTACGCACGAAGCAATGGGACTTTCAACGGAAAGCACAGATTCATTGGAGAAAACTCAAAGGTATTCATGTTTCAGGGTCGACAGTTATCTTAGAACACACTGAGTAAAGGGCCAGTAATACAGGGATGTCATATCATCATGAAAGACGTGCTTTCTTACCTTCGAACAGTGAATCACACGACTTTCAAACCGAAGTTCACTCGCAGTTGCTCCATTCAACTACACGCCACCGTGTACGACTGCGAGCACGTACATAAACGATATGCTAATGCAGTCTGCATAGCTCTGTTGTGATTGGTCATAGATAGGCACGCGGGTTCGGCTTGATTGACAGGTCGGAACTATCCATTGGACTTTTGACAATTTGAGTGTACCGGTAATTTTTGCACTAAAGTGTCTAGTAATTGTTTTGCTACATAATCTGACTGTTAGTACTTTACTGCTTCAAAACTAAAATTCTATATCTCTCTTCTCTTGTTCACAGTTTTTGCAAACGAGTTTCTTGATATTTTGGAGCAGAAACTAACCAAGTAAGTCTATTTATTGCAAATTTATCTGATTGGTACTGCAAAATCAGAATATAGAATTAAGTAACGACAAAGACATGCTAAAGCTTTTCGACTTGCACTCATCAGAGCAAAATGCAAGAATGGCGTGGGTACGCTATCGCTATAATATAAGTCTTAAAGCGGGAATGACGTGTTCAGAATGCTGCGCGTTATTTGGTCAGCTGACAACAGCATGGAGCACGCTACTGCGCATGCGCAATTAGATCACATGTAGCGTGTGAACAAATTCTTTCTAGCGACATAACACAGGTTTAGTGAAGTGTATGAATGTAGCTTCGAGCATGTGCAGATGCATGATACTGCGTGCTCTGGCCAGTACAGTGAACTGCTGTTCGCCGTATTTTTTTTCGAGCACTCCGAGTGATCAAGCAAGTGTTGTCCTATAGCAGATGTGCATTCGGGCTGTGTGGCAGCTTTGCGAGCATTCTTGCAGACATGCGACAGCTGTTTGCGGGAAGCAGGCAAGTTGCTGCGGATGGAGGATGGAACATGCTGTTTAATGCGATCCGCCAGTCTTTGAGACGTACGACCTACGTACCGAGCTTCACATCGGCACCGAAACTCACAAATAACATTGTTAAGTTGTGTTATCTGTTCACAACTTTTATTTTATGCGGTTCTGTTTTGAGGTTTTTGTATCTGGTCTGAACAATAAGTGACTTCAGAGTTTATATTTACTGAACAATTCTTTGTTATGGACCTCCCTCAAATGACGTCACTTCCTACAAATTGCCACGTGCATCAGGATCTTGAGTGTACATTTTTGTGATGCGCATCGGCTGCGTTATATTTTGAACAAATATTGAACAACACGCGCTCCTGTTGGGAACATTCTCCATAATGTGCATACGCGTACCCGATTCTGTTTATTGCGTAGTTGTATTTGTCCTATGAAGAGTAGCCTACAGGGTTGTAGTCGAGTCCATCACATGTCCAGAGCCAATAAAATCACAAGTCCGTGACAAGTCCGTGACAAGTCCGTGACAAGTCCGTGACAAGTCCGTGACAAGTCCGTGACAAGTCCGTGACAAGTCCGTGACAAGTCCGTGACAAGTCCGTGACAAGTCCGTGACAATTCCGTGACAAGTCCGTCACAAGTCCGTCACAAGTCCGTCACAAGTCCGTCACAAGTCCGTCACAAGTCCGTCACAAGTCCGTCACAAGTCCGTCACAAGTCCGTCACAAGTCCGTCACAAGTCCGTCACAAGTCCGTCACAAGTCCGTCACAAGTCCAGTAACGAGAAGCAAACGATGAACATACACAAAATAATGCCTTTGTTGGAGTTCATTTGAATAGCTTGTGACTTGAATTAAGACCCAGGCTTGTGAAGGCTTGTGAGGACTTGTGATGGACTTGTGAGGACTTGTGAGTATTTGTGATGACTTGTGAGTATTTGTGATGACTTGTGAGTATTTGTGATGGACTCGACTACAAGCCTGGTGGTCCACAGGATATTCTCAATTCTGTTCTTTATCTCAAGGCTTTATTTTTGTGTTTTGGTTTAGTTTCAAGTGCTTGTTTTGCGACAAAACCTTCAAGGACCGACCCACGTTAATGGAACACATGCGTAAGAAGATGCACAAGAGAATCAACCCAAAGAACACCATCTACGATAAGTTCTACGTCATCAATTACTTGGAGATGGGTAAAAACTGGGAGGCGGTGCTCTCGGAGGATGAGGGGGAGGGGCAAAGACGGGGGAGAAATCAAGATGTCACAGAACAGGACGAGTGAGTGTTGCTTATAGACCATTGCTTATTATTATTATTTCTTTCTGGTATTCATACCAAGGATTCCTCAATAGTGCTCATTGCACTGTCACTTGCAAGCGTGAGGAAACCCATGAAGAATTAGAATTAGAAATGGCCAGAGACACCGGGGAATCCCCTTGCTCTTCACGAAAGAATGCTCTTATAGACCATATCGAACAGCTGCCATCTTGTAGGGCAACCTTTGTCATTCTACTCTTTCCCTATGGCACGCCGCTCACAGTGGCTAGAAAAATGTCTACTTCCGGTCGGAAAGCCGCTTCCAGCGGCTCGCTTTTACACATAAACAATTCGCGGCCTTCAATTAATTACGTCACAGACCTTGAAAAAATCCTGTAGCAAAAGAGTTAAATTGGTCAACAATGCAAGCACAAAATGTGCAACCATGCATGTCCCCAATGAACAAACAAACTTGGTATGAAAGAACAATTGTAAGGGCCTTATCGAGATTCAAGCCCGAGACCTCTGACACACCAGGTAGATGCTCTACCAGCTGAGTTATAAGACACAGTGGTATACTCCCTCAGGTTTTCCTCAAGACCTCTGACACACCTGGCAAACGCTCTCCCAGCTGAGCTATGAGGCACAGTGGTGTACTCCCTCAGGCTTTCCCCAAGACCTCCGACACACCGAGCAGATGCTCTACCAGCTGAGCTGTGACGCACAGTGGTATACACCCTCAGGTTTCCCCCAAGACCTCTGACACACCTGGCAGATGCTCTACCAGCTGAGCTATGAGGCACAGTGGTATACTCCCTCATGTTTTCCCCAAGACCTCTGACACACTGGGCAAACGCTCTACCAGCTGAGCTATGAGGCACAGCGGTATACTCCCTCAGGTTTTCCCCAAGACCTCTGACACACCCGCCAGATGCTCTACCAGCTGAGCTATGAGGCACAGTGGTGTACTCCCTCAGGCTTTCCCCAAGACCTCCGACACACCGGGCAGATGCTCTACCAGCTGAGCTGTGACGCACAGTGGTATACACCCTCAGGTTTCCCCCAAGACCTCTGACACACCTGGCAGATGCTCTACCAGCTGAGCTATGAGGCACAGTGGTATACTCCCTCGTGTTTTCCCCAAGACCTCTGACACACTGGGCAAACGCTCTACCAGCTGAGCTGTGAGGCACAGTGGTATACTCCCTCAGGTTTTCTCCAAGACCTCTGACACACCAGGCAGATGCTCTATCAGCTGAGCTATGGGGCACAGAGGTATACTCCCTCAAGTTATATAAGAATTGAATTGAGTAGCTGATCACAGCTTCAAACCTTGTGTTCAAAACAAACGAGACTGGCTAAAAAGTGTTTTCTAAGAAAATCTTGAATTTTCCCCACTCCTATATTTGGGTTTTTCTATCAAATCTGCACTTCTTTTAAATGACAAAGACCCCGTTCTCACTAGAGAAATCGCTTCGTTCGACGATGATTCGACGAAAGGTTTTTCTGATGTGAATGCACGCCTCTTCATTCGACGATGATTAGAATCGCTTCATTCGATGAAGCAAATAGCTTCATTCGACGAAGACATCGCTTCATTTGATGAAGAAATCGCTTCATTCGATGAAGCAAATTTGTAATGAGAACACTCGTTCGACGAAGCAATTTGGCAGGCCTGGTTGCAGAAGCGCGTTGTGTGTCAAGCGCCCAGCAAGCGTTGTTTTTGACACGCCACTGGAAAACCACACAGCGCGTCTAGACGCGTGACACGCATGTATGACCTCCCACAGGATCATTCGATCTTCGTTAAGTGATATGTGAATGCACGCTTCATTAACTAACGATGATTAACTAATCTTCGTCGAACGAAGCGATTTCTCTAGTGAGAACAGGGTCTTATTTGCACTGATGTTTCATAAGTCATCTATACAAGTTTGACTGTACTTGCCCACATTGTTCGTTTCCATAGCAACTGGGAGGATTGGCAGGAGGATTCTGGGATAGGAGCAGTATGTTTATTCTGCACAGTCAACGCTGACGATATTAAGACATTAGAATCACACATGTTGTCTGCACATGGATTTGATCTCCAGCATTTGAAGCAAGGTACTTAGAATTCAAAATCATCCCCACCCTTGCCAAAATTATTTTATATTTTATTTTTTTTATGGCATTTGAGGGGTTGAGGTTTAAAGATGTATAGACCCTTTGCACTGACGGCCATGACAGGGGGCAGGTTTTCATATTTAAATGATGTGATAATAGATCCACAAAGTGCCTACTCATGCATGACTAACGGTGACAATGTGATTGCCGCCTGTACAAAGGGTCTATTACACGATTGGAAAACTGTTACAAACGGTGTTATCTCCATGTGTGATTGAGGATGTGTATGATAAAAAGTCAGCTCAGTACCTCATCTACGTTCAGAGAAAACAATGAAAAACTGCTTTCAAGAAATTGTGCGAAGCCACTGTCCTATTTAGGCTGGTTCCCTGGCTATACTGCACAAAAATCCCAACCATAATACCATGGTAGTCAGGAGCCTAGTTTCCTTTATATGGGGGCATACATGATTTGCATAAATTCATATCATTTTCTTATAAAAAGATACCATCTCGGGTAAAATTATTGCATTGGACAGTTGGAACCACTTCTGTCTTCCATTTGAGTAAGGTTTTTCTAGTCAAATGGTTGGTTAAAATATTGGGACATTACAAATCCTGTATGTGGGATTTAAAGTAGTGTATGTATCATTTGCAAGATAAAACCTTTTATAGATTCGTGGAATAAGAATGTAACATATCTAAGAAAAAATGTTGGTAAACTAGCCTGAAGAAATTTTAGCTACATAGATGCATCAATGCTTCAGAAAACCGTACTGGGTATAACAAATAGTTTTATCCCCCTGTGTGATTAAAGATATGCATGATTAAAACCAACCTGAGCAAAAACCAGCTCCGTACTTCTAACTTTTGAGAAAACAGTCAAAAAAGGGTTTGCAGTCATTTCGCCCTGAACCATTTCGCCCTGAACCACGACCTGTGCGCGAAATGGCATTTGGGCGATGTAGTGTTTGGACGAAGTAATTTGGAGCGAAATGGTTTGGGGCGAAATGGCACTTGGCCGAAATGGTTTTGGGGCGAACTGAAAGTTTCGTCTCATGAGACGAAAACTAATTGTTTTACTCATTTCTCAAAGACTATAGCACTTCAGACAAAACCATTTCAGGGGAAGTTTTCTGCGGTCATCATGTTTATATTGTGTAAGTGAGGCGTAAATCTGTGAGCATTTCTGATTTTCGAGATACCAATGATGTATACTGCCTTTAAGTAAGGAATTATTGATGGGCAAAAAAAATTTCCACTTAACCAACAAAAAAAACACTGTACAAAGTTGGAGACGTTTTGCATTTTCCTCATTTTTGTAATGACACAGTTGCATGCCTGTGATGTACAAAATGTCTGCCCTCTACAGGTCTTAATTTCTACCTACAAGTAAAGCTAATAAACTACATCAGACGCTGTATCCATCTGAAGTCGTGTATCGCCTGCAAGGAAGCGTTCACAACCAGAGAAGCCTTGCTCGATCACATGACCTCACTAGGTCACATGACACAGCTGCCCAATAGAGAAGACTGGGATCAACCACAGTGAGTTTTAACCTTTTTTCATGTGTTAACAGGCGTATATTTTAACGCGCATCACTTCTTGAAAATGTGGTGTAAAATTGCGCACAATAAACTTGGGCGGAAAGCATTTTTGTGATTCTGTGAGTGTCGGTTCACACCAAATTCTCTCCATGCCACATTTTGTTAAGGTGATGTGCTTCAAATTTACGCATGAAAATTCATGTCATTTTTTCCCCACACTGTTAAAGTTTGAAATCAAAACTCATCTTCACAAACTGGATTTTTTACACACAAGGGCCAGTTTTTGTAAACATAAATAATAGTCAATAGACCGTATCGAATAGCCGCCATTTCGTGTGGCAGTTTCTTTGTTCCTTGAGGACATGCATGGTTGCACATATTGTGCTTCCATTGTTGAACGGTTTAAGTAACAAAAGTTGCCCCACGAAATGGCGGCTATTCGATACGGTCTATGCTGTTTGAATCAATGAAAGACTTTTTTGCCAATGTCCAAAGCTGATTATTAGAAATGTTTTTCTGGTTGTGGTTATAAAGAAAGGCCCAAGGTGAACACATTTAATGACTTCATTTGATGAAGATTCAACGATGATTTGACAAAGAGATTCTGTTTTGTGAAAGCACACCTCTTCATTCAACAAAGATTAGGAACGCTTTGTTCGATGAAGGGTAGATTCACACTGAGACTTTTCGCGCGTAAATGCAACGCGTGTCGCTTTGAGAAAAAGCGGTTTGGAGGGAATTTGGAGTGAAATGACAAAAGCACTTTCCGCCCAGGATAAGTCTGTGATTTTCAGTGCATCGTTTCCAAGTTACCTCCAAACCGCTTTTTTTTAAGCGATGCTCGTCGCATTTACGCGCGAAAAGTCTCAGTGTGAATCCACTCTGAAGCAATAGATCATTTCATTCTGTGAAGCAAATTTGTCATGTGTATGATCCCTTCGTTCGGTGAAGCGATTTGACAGGCTTGGGGCCGATTTCACAAAGCACTAAGACGCGTCTTAGGAAGGGTCACTTTTCTTATCTTGCATAGCTGCCAACTTCCCATATTTTGGAGATGAAACCTGGAAAATTGGTTGACCTCCCGACTTCAGACACATCTAGAAATCTCTGAGGTTGTTAATTGACAATCCAGGAGGGTTTTTATCTGTGATAGGAGTCCCACGATAGGTAATTTTCCAAGATTCTTTTTGCAAAATACGGGAGGGTTAGCAGCTCTGATTTTGGGATGTTTGTACTGGAATTAGGACACTTTTTTCTTTTTATTACACAGATATTTTTTCCCAACTTACGAAAATGACAGCCTGTTATTTAAGCTGGATGATGACAATATCAGTGAAGGACAACCTGAGAAAACGCCTGTTATTGCTGAAGATGCTCCAATTCCTAGCGACAGTGTCTTGAGGGATAGAACTATACTTAATGGTCTTAGGGATAGCTGATAGACGAAATTCACATTAGCCTGTTCTGCGCACTTCTGCATTGAAACCGAGGCTCTCCGTGTCAAGTCGGCAGTACGCATGTGCTACAGGTACAGTATTGTACAGTGACTGAGTGTGTATGTGTGTTGTTTTGCATGGCATTTGGGTCTTTCCACAGTAAAGGGGGCATTCTGGCAACACAGACCATATTTTCGAGGAAACACTTGTTACATTTAAGGCCGTCCTGGTTACGAGCGTATATTGGAAATTTGTACACAGGGTTTTTAGAAAGGCATGTTGTCACACTATTTGTAACCCTTTTTGGGCCTAAGTTTTCTCTTCAGAACAACTGAAACTTATTTCTTTTATTTTGAGACCAAAATATGGTCTGTGTTGCCAAAATGGCCTCTTTACCGTGGAAAGAATAGATTCATTTAGGAGTGATTGCACATTCATGTGCGTACATTAGTTTACTTGCGGGTTTGATAAAGAGGCTCTTCGTTTTAAGCAGCAGAAGTGTGCAGATCGGTCTCAAATTGGTTGATTTGGGATTCGTCTATAGAATGACCAATAAATGCTGATGTGCTCTTAAAATCAATCTTAGGCCCGCTTCAAACGTCGCGCTTATGCCGTGTCGAATTAAATTCAACTTGATTTTTTTAATTTGACACGGCACAAGCACGACGTTTTAAGCCATTTGGCTCGGCAAAATGAATTCGGCACAGCAGAAAGATTTAGCTCGACGGGGTCTGCCGTGCTAACTCTAGTGCGGCACAAGCACAGCTTGGCTTCAAACGTCGTGCTTCTGCCATGTCGAAGTTCGAAGTTGGTCCGCAATTTTGTTCACAACTAGGAATGCGCATGCTCGCAGCACGTATGTGAGTAAAAAAAATAACCAACAAACAAGTGCATCAAAATAATACAAATGGCGACGTACATTGGACAGAATGGAAAACGCACATGTACAATGTCCATGACGTGCACAATACTCATCTGCCATGTTGGATGTATTTAGGCTCGACTGGGAGTTTGCAATTAAGTTCGACGTTTGAAACCACTGACGTGCTAATGTCGTGCCAACTTAAATTAAATTTGACACGGCATAAGCGCGATGTTTGAAGCGGGCCTTATTGTGTGGAAGACTTCGGAAGGATAGGGGAAACTTCTTGGGTAGATTGCAATAAAGAAAGTTAAGATGTCTTAACTCTTAAAGGTAGAGTACATCATTTAATTTTTTTTTCATGAATTGACAAGAAAAAATCTTACTAAAAGAGTACCAAACACCACGTGATTTTATTTCAGTCCAAAATAGTATTTTGTGGAGAAATTAACAACTGAAGGTGGTTTTCTAAAATAAAAGTATTTTGCAAAAGACTTTTTGAACCATTAAACTTAATACAAAAGCCATAAATGGATTGTTCACGTATTCTGAAGGATTACTGCCTCTATGTGGCTGAAACTTCTACAGGGCAGTTTTATCAGCATGGGCTTTGAATCATCAGTGGAAATGATGCCCTTAGTAATTGGTTTACCAATCATGTACTCTCACTATGAGCAACTAACAATGGAAATTGGGCACAAACCATTGTTATTAACAATGGTTTGTGCCCAATTTCCATTGTTAGTTGCTCATAGTGTCTACCGGGGCTTTTAGGCCCATTGTAATTAGTTAAATAGAATAACTATTTGTTCTTCTCTTAAAAGCACACCATGGAGGTCCTTGTAATCTCAAGACTTTTGCCAGGGGCCAATCTCAATCTCAATGACCAGGGGCCAATTTCATAAAACATGTTAGCACCTGATTTGTTATTAAGCAGCCATTTCATAAAACCGCATGCTAACGCGACGCCATCTTTTTTCTTCGCTATTTTCGGCAAAATTTTAGCCACATTTTCCAACAGATTTCAGCGGTTGTTGAAATATTTCAGTTGGCGACAAATGAATACATTACCGATGACTGTACTTGAAAATGTTGACGTTGACACAAGTAAAGCAGACGATGAACGCGTTTGAACAAAACAGACAGCGTTGCCCGCGCGCTTAGAACAACAAGCTTTATGAAATAGGCCCTTGCTTAAATGAAAATTTGTGCTATGCTTAATCCACAATTTTTGATTAAGCGTAACGTGTTTTATGAAATTGGCCCCAGTTAACAAAGGTTATATTGCTGTATTTATCTAATATTAAAGAAAAAGTTTATACCACGTTTCCAAATGGCAGGTTTATTTTCTCAACTTATCTGAAATGTACAAATATTTACACATACAACAATCTGGCTTTCCAGAAAATAAGTTTTTGAAAGGTAGAATTCCTCATTTTATATTTGAAACAAATTTGGATTTGTTGGTTTTGTGTTAGAAAAGAAACCATCCGCCGTTTTGGAAAGCCTGCCATATTAAAACAAAGACCTAACTTTTAGTTGCATAAAGCAAGGATGAGAAATATTTATTTTACATGCTCTGTGTATGTACATCTATACATAAATTACATGTATGAATAAATGTGTAAAATTATTTGTTTTGTAAATTCATGTTTCTTGTTAAGATATCCTCTACAGTGAATCACAATCTTAATCGTTGCGATTTAATTAGGGAATATTCTGCCCTCGCCCAATCCTTTCATCGGATGCTTAGGTGGGACTCGAACCCACAATCTCCTGCATTCCAGAACAGGCATCTTAACCACTCAGCCACTGAATTGGTCGATTTGAATATTTTTGACGCCCTGCTGCACAAAATTAAAAGTAAACCGAGAAGTGTCCACGATGTTATTGTGCCCACGGCTGGAAGAGTTTCTAAAAATGTCCAAATCCATTTTAGACTCATTTCAAGAAGATAATGTAGAATCCCATTAAGACACAAGATGCTGCAATGGCCAGGTGTAGCCTCGTCCCAATGATGGAGGCTGCAGAAGAAATGGGTGAAAAACCAACATTCATTTTGATGAAAACATTTGTTATAATATGTCTACTCAATATAGGCAGGGGCGGATATATAAATTTTTCCAGGGAAGGCCCAGGATAAGACCCCGAGATTTTAGCCTCGCGTTCGGGATCAGTTTGCAGTTAGATAAGCAATTAATCTTTATCGCATCCTGCCGCATCTGCTCCACAGCCGTAGCGGGGGGAAAAGCCCGCGAAATTCAAGTGGCTTTGTACACTGTACATGCACAACCCATGCACACATTGCTCAGTACATACACACGATTAACTGCAACTTCTGGCACCGCGCTCGAGATCAACTACAGAATGTAAACGCGGCACTCAGGATCATTGTGGTTAACACTGACGCATTATTATCAGGGGATCAATCTTGATCCCGAGCTTGGGACCAGTGTAAACGCGGTCTTTAATATATGCAAAGTCTCAAAGATGTCTTATTAACAAAGACCGTGTTTACACTGGTCCCCGAGCTCGGGATCAAGATTGATCCCCTGATAAGAATGCGTCAGTGCTAACCGCATTTTTTCGGAGTGTCGCGTTTACATTCTGTAGTTGATCTCGAGCACAGCGCCAGAAGTTGCAGTCAAAGGTTATGCTCTATGTGTGTATGTACAGTGTGCAAGGCCATTTGAATTTCGCGGGCTTTTCCTCCGCAACTGCTGTGGAGCAGAAGCGGTAAACAGGGGTCGAAATTAACCTGAATTTCATGCTGGTCAGAAGGACCAGTAGATACGAGAACTCTACTGGTCCTACTAACAATTTTGTGGTCCACTGGTGCTTTTCAAAATGGCACCGAGATACTGCAACACTTTCTGGTTTAAGGTCATTGAGTGCAGGATGGATGGGATTGCTTTTTAATCCAACACTGGGGCATGTCTGGAGAGATCGGAGAAAGAAATGTAGTTATCTGAAAATGTCTAAAGCAATCAGGGATTTTTTGTGGTAACCAGGAATTCTTTGCATTGAGTAAGAAATGTTTACTTTGGATTAGGCATCAGGGAATGTTTCCATGAGTCAGTCGATGTTTTCACTGGTCCATCGGACCAGCGTCTTTGACAGATCTAGTGGTCCTTCTGATTTTTTACTGGTTTCAGGCCACAGGACGAGTGCTAATTTCGACCCCTGGGTAAAGAAACTAGAGATTAATTGCTTATTTAACCGCAAACCGACCAATTTGGTCCTGAGAGCATTTACACTGTTTGTGATCCGGAGCTGATCCCGAGCTCGGTGTTCGACCCCGAGCTCAGGATCAAGTGTAAACAGGCTACTAGTCTAACTGTACACCAGTGTCGACCGTACATGCAAGAAGGTGGGGTATGTGTAACTGGTCCAAGTCAAGACAACTAGGAGCTTCTGCCCTACTTTACTCTCCTAAACACAGGGAGCGCGTGTGTTCTAGGGAGCGCGTGTGGTCTAGTGGGTATGAAGCGGGACTCCCAATCAGAGGTTGGGGGTTCGAGCCCCACTTCGACCAACGTGTCTGTGTCCCTGGGCAAGGCACTTAATCCCAGTTGCCTCGTCAACCCAAGCGATATATGGGAAGCTGTTAAGGGGAATGCCACAATCTAACTGCTGATAGGGTTGTGCGCCTGACCAGCAGCCACCTAGTTGAAGCGAAATGGTTCTGGTGATTCCCTGATGGCAGCGGTAATAATGGTAACAGCGCCTTGAGCACCCTGCAGGTTGGATATGTGCGCTATACAAATCTAATCATTATTATTATTAGGAGATAGTGTGGTAAAGTGTCTTGCTTAAGGACACGTGCCACAACCCCTGATGACCAAAACTCAAACCCACTATTATTTACCTTTGTAAAAGACTCCCAAGAACCCTTTCTTCTCCGAGAGAAACCACTGCTTAAGACGCGGTACTCGCCTCATGTAGGCACAGGTGCATATGACCAATAGGCCAAAAATGATCAGACCATCAAACGAGTATACTGTTGGAAGAACAATGGAGCAATACTTTAGTTATATTCAAAGTTATACATACATAACGTATTCAATGTTATATTGTTTATTAACATTAATCAGTTTTTAAATACCTCGCCCTCACTTAAGTTAGGGAATTTTACAGACAGAATGGTGGTAAACTTGTATTAAAATTGTGAAATAATTGTGTCAGAACTTTATAAAAAAGTAAAATAATTTCTAAATTCTCCTAAATACACAGTAACCTAACAATGTAAAAAAAAAATGCTATGCTCACAAACACGTTCTTCTGGCCCTGAATGGTTTAATTCTAGCCTTTAATTTAAAGGTATGTAGAATACATGATTGGTATCTCGAGGAATCAGAAATGTTCACAGATTTACACATAACTTACACACTATAAACACGATGACGGTAGAAAGCTTCCCCTGAAATGGTGATTCCAGGAGGTAATTTCCTTCAAATCTCTGTTCAATGTAGGCCTATACGGAAAAAATACCAAATATTTTTCACTTACCATTCGTCATCCTGGCTTTTTGTTTTATTTCATCCCCTTTTCTTTTGGCTTTATCGTAGTCTCTCGATCTCAAAAGGCATTCCCGTACTCAGCTGTGTCCGGGTTAATTATTCTAGCGTGAAATAAACGAAATTTAAGTAGTGGAAAGAGAGTGCATTTCGTTAAAAGTTGGAGGAACCGGTAGGATAGGAAAGGTAAAGGTTGAAGCACAGCCACGTACATATCGCTATCAATCGGTCGATGTTAAATCTCAAACGCTGCAGTAATGTTTGCAAAATTCAAGAAATATCCGAAGAAAAAACTAATTGGGCCGCACGAGGGCGCTGCAAAAGACACAATTTAGACTTGACCAAGTCTTTCAAAGGCAGATTTGTGTATGTGAGGCTGTGATTACAACGACCTCCGCGCCTTATAGTGCCAGGGCATTATGAATTATTCCATGAGCCCTCTTGGTTGTGGCAGTCCAATGAATAAATTTCAATTGTATCTTAGTGGGTCTCTGTCTTTGTTGCGTTGGGCCAATAAAGTACCTTGGTCTGCCTGAATTCAACCTCAAACGCTGCAGTAATATTTCTGTATAAAGTACACCGGTCGGCGCGAAATCCACCTCAAACGCTGCAGTAATTTTTTTAAAATAAAGTATATTGGTCTGCCTGAAAACCACCTCAAACGCTGCAGTAATATTTCTGTATAAAGTACACTGGTCAGCGCGAAATCCACCTCAAACGCTGCAGTAATTTGTTTTAAATAAATTATATTGCAATGGTCTGCCTGAAAACCACCTCAAACGCTGCAGTAATATTTTTGTATAAGGTACACCTGGTCAGCGCGAAATCCACCTCAAACGCTGCAGTAATATTTGTGCGTAAAGCCTATTGGTCTGCCTGAAAACCACCTCAAACGCTGCAGTAATATTTGTGCGTGAAGCATATTGGTCTCCCTGAAAACCACCTCAAACGCTGCAGTAATATTTCTGTATAAAGTACACTGGTCAGCGCGAAATCCACCTCAAACGCTGCAGTAATTTTTTTTAAATAAAGTATATTGGTCTGCCTGAAAACCACCTCAAACGCTGCAGTAATATTTTTGTATAAGGTACACATGGTCAGCGCGAAATCCACCTCAAACGCTGCAGTAATATTTGTGCGTAAAGCCTATTGGTCTGCCTGAAAACCACCTCAAACGCTGCAGTAATATTTTTGTATAAGGTACACCTGGTCAGCGCGAAATCCACCTCAAACGCTGCAGTAATATTTGTGCGTAAAGCCTATTGGTCTGCCTGAAAACCACCTCAAACGCTGCAGTAATATTTGTGCGTGAAGCATATTGGTCTCCCTGAAAACCACCTCAAACGCTGCAGTAATATTTATGTATAAAGTACACTGGTCAGCGCGAAAACCACCTCAAACGCTGCAGTAATTTTTATGTATAAAGTACACTGGTCAGCGCGAAATCCACCTCAAACGTTGCAGTAATTTTTTTCTGTATAAAGTATATTGGTGTGCCTAAAAACCACCTCAAACGCTGCAGTAATATTTCTGTGTGAAGCATATTGGTCTGCCTGAAAACCACCTCAAACGCTGCAGTAATATTTATGTATAAAGTACACTGGTCAGCGCGAAATCAACCTCAAACGCTGCAGTAAGATTTCTGTGACGGTATTCACATTATGTAACGCTGCATGGTCTTTAAGCATGAATGCACATATCAATTGTTTCAAACCCCCCCCCCCCCCCCCCCCCCCCCCCCCCCCCGTTTCTCATGCCCCTGGGTGGGGCATTTGACCCATTTTCTGTGCATTTTTATACAAGACGCGCATGTTTTGCACCCGCGGGTGGGGAATTTGTAACCTTATGGTTGGGGATTTTGTCACGCAAAAAGTGACAATCACTACCTCTCAGGTGGGGTAGCCCGGGGGTGGGGGGAATGAGGCAGGGAAACGATTGATAAGTGCATAACCTTCAGTATAATAATATAGTTGCTTGTCCTCGAAACGGGATCCCTTATCTTCTACAGTAAACAGTTAATTGAAGCTGAATGGCCATGAACAGCTGTCCATAAATGTTATGATGACTACGTCATTTGCGTAAACAATGGTTGTTTGTTTATGTCGTCTCCGTTGGTGGGCAAATGGTTCGTTGCTTATAAAGAGGGAAATAAAAGCTGTATTTTCTCCCGTGACTTAACTGCTCCACGCCGTTATTTACGTAAAAAGGTATTTTAACGTAATTAAACTGTACAGTAACTTCAAAACCAGTAACTGTTATTATCTGTGTGTTTACTGTTTTCGTTTAAAGGAGCGTGAGCAGATCACATTTTGAGCCTCCAATTTTTTCCATGGGTGTTGAGATTTTGATTCCATATGATGTGTCATAGTTTTTCGCGGCCCCAATTCGTATATTTCCAGGGATATGGTCAGCAATGTAATTTATAAACTGCATGGTTACATAAAGCATGGAGAAAGAAACTTTCTCCATGCATAAAGCAATACCGTGATTACTCCGACCTTTTTGCTTCCACATCCAAATTGGAAATTGCAAATTTCCTGTTTGCCTGTATAAAAAAGTATGTTGGAGAGGTATTTTATATGATTGCTAGCCTAGGTTAAAACATAATCAATTTTCTGGAAAAATCTTAACACGTTCCTTTAAAAACGGGAAGATGTAAATTTACACGATTATTTATTTCCACACAACCTCCCGAGGGAGAAGTAAAATACCCCACGACATCAATATACTAAAATTTAAATGGAGATAATAATTGTTTAATACCATCAAAGTCATTCTTGAACAAAAGAAACTTGATGCTATCACATATACCATGATTAACACATAAAATATCCTTAAAATAATTTTACTTTGCATCAAAAATTGAATTTACCAGAGAAAACTTATTTTTGCAATTCTCAACACGTGACACCAAAGTACCATTACATATAGTAGTTGACTTATCGCATGTGTTATGACAATTTAACATTGAGAATAAAATGCTCTGGATGCAGAATCATTATTAAACTTAAAACTTGAGACATAAGACCCAATTGTAAACCCTTAATAATGCCACTCACTTTAGGCACTCCAATAGCATGCAATAAGGGTGTACTATGACAAATCTGTGCTATTTGGAACTAGTCCATTAATTTACAATCATAAAAAACCCAACTTGAAAGTTGTTTGGGGGGTTAAAATCAAGGTTTTCGATTTTTATGCTAATGAAAATTTACATATGCATGAGCAAAATGATGGAAAACACAGGAAAATCTCATTCAACTGTGCACAAAAGTTTCCACAATTTTCTCCAACTTGCTGAAACGTTTGTAACCCATGATGGTTTAGGTTTGTTTTACATGTTGCCTGTTTCAAACCATGAAAAAACTAAGGCTGGAAACTGCAGCATGTTTTTTCTTTGCTTTTTTGCAGTGTGTTCCTAAAGTGACATGCCCCAAACAGCGCCCTCTGTCTGTGAGTTTATGTAAAGATAATTTCAAAGTTGAAGATGACACTTTTTCTCATGGGGCATCAAAATGAACAGTAGTATTGTCTTTCTACACAAGTAATCCTTCATATGCAGCAAAAACTGTGCATAACGTTATTGAGCATTTCATGCCCTTTAAATTAACACTCTGACATCCATAAGTCAATATGGGGATTAAACCGGAATTCCACAAACTTTGACATCCGAACTGGAACCACCCTTACAAAGCCTGCCCCCTGTAGGGAGAAGAATGCCATTTGACATTTCCTCATTCTTTCTTCCATGTGACTCTTACAATTTAAATCAGAAGACAAAGTGACCCCTAGGTTAGTGATAAAGAAGTAAGCGGGTAGCGGAGTGGAACCTAACACTGACCTCTTATAGGTTGGTAAGGACCGCTCCAATAGTAAGTACCTCAAACAAAGGATAAGTAACGACGTTGCAAGGAGTCTAAACATGAAAGAATGTTTTACACTGACAATAACAGTTTTCCGAAAGTCACATTCATTTACATTTCAAGTGTCTCCCTAATTGTTCTTGAAATACAAGTTATATAGAACGAATTACAGTGAATGAATTTGCAAAACATATTGATTTTAATCTTCTCCAGTTTCAGCAAAATTAACAAAAACTATGCAAATTTCCACGACGCGATGAGAGCGACGGTTCAAACGCCGGGGGACGCATCTCTCCCCGAACTACAGTATTCATACGCGATGGACAGTATACTATCCACATGCACAAACCTTTACACTGCCGCGTTTTACTCGCCAAGTCATTATGTCCTTTACGCAGGAATCTTACTGCAGTGTTTGAGGTGGATTTCAAGCAGACCAATATACTTTATACAGAAATCTTACTGCAGCGTTTGAGGTGGATTTCAGGCTGACCATTGCACTTTATAAAGAAATCTTACTGCAGCGTTTGAGTTGGATTTCGCGCTGACCAGTGTACTTTATACAGAAATATTACTGCAGCGTTTGAGGTGGTTTTCAGGGAGACCAATATGCTTCACGCAGAAATATTACTGCAGCGTTTGAGGTGGTTTTCAGGGAGACCAATAGGCTTTACGCAGAAATATTACTGCAGCGTTTGAGGTGGATTTCGCGCTGACCAGTGTACCTTATACAAAAATATTACTGCAGCGTTTGAGGTGGTTTTCAGGCAGACCAATATACTTTATTTAAAAAAAATTACTGCAGCGTTTGAGGTGGATTTCGCGCTGACCAGTGTACTTTATACAGAAATATTACTGCAGCGTTTGAGGTGGTTTTCAGGGAGACCAATATGCTTCACGCACAAATATTACTGCAGCGTTTGAGGTGGTTTTCAGGCAGACCAATAGGCTTTACGCACAAATATTACTGCAGCGTTTGAGGTGGATTTCGCGCTGACCATGTGTACCTTATACAAAAATATTACTGCAGCGTTTGAGGTGGTTTTCAGGCAGACCAATATACTTTATTTAAAAAAAATTACTGCAGCGTTTGAGGTGGATTTCGCGCTGACCAGTGTACTTTATACAGAAATATTACTGCAGCGTTTGAGGTGGTTTTCAGGGAGACCAATATGCTTCACGCACAAATATTACTGCAGCGTTTGAGGTGGTTTTCAGGCAGACCAATAGGCTTTACGCACAAATATTACTGCAGCGTTTGAGGTGGATTTCGCGCTGACCAGGTGTACCTTATACAAAAATATTACTGCAGCGTTTAAGGTGGTTTTCAGGCAGACCAATATAATTTATTTAAAAAAAATTACTGCAGCGTTTGAGGTGGATTTCGCGCTGACCAGTGTACTTTATACAGAAATATTACTGCAGCGTTTGAGGTGGTTTTCAGGGAGACCAATATGCTTCACGCACAAATATTACTGCAGCGTTTGAGGTGGTTTTCAGGCAGACCAATAGGCTTTACGCACAAATATTACTGCAGCGTTTGAGGTGGATTTCGCGCTGACCAGGTGTACCTTATACAAAAATATTACTGCAGCGTTTGAGGTGGTTTTCAGGCAGACCAATATAATTTATTTAAAAAAAATTACTGCAGCGTTTGAGGTGGATTTCGCGCTGACCAGTGTACTTTATACAGAAATATTACTGCAGCGTTTGAGGTGGTTTTCAGGGAGACCAATATGCTTCACGCACAAATATTACTGCAGCGTTTGAGGTGGTTTTCAGGCAGACCAATAGGCTTTACGCACAAATATTACTGCAGCGTTTGAGGTGGATTTCGCGCTGACCAGGTGTACCTTATACAAAAATATTACTGCAGCGTTTGAGGTGGTTTTCAGGCAGACCAATATAATTTATTTAAAAAAAATTACTGCAGCGTTTGAGGTGGATTTCGCGCTGACCAGTGTACTTTATACAGAAATATTACTGCAGCGTTTGAGGTGGTTTTCAGGGAGACCAATATGCTTCACGCACAAATATTACTGCAGCGTTTGAGGTGGTTTTCAGGCAGACCAATAGGCTTTACGCACAAATATTACTGCAGCGTTTGAGGTGGATTTCGCGCTGACCAGGTGTACCTTATACAAAAATATTACTGCAGCGTTTGAGGTGGTTTTCAGGCAGACTAATAGGCTTTACGCACAAATATTACTGCAGCGTTTGAGGTGGATTTCGCGCTGACCATGTGTACCTTATACAAAAATATTACTGCAGCGTTTGAGGTGGTTTTCAGGCAGACCAATATACTTTATTTAAAAAAAATTACTGCAGCGTTTGAGGTGGATTTCGCGCTGACCAGTGTACTTTATACATAAATATTACTGCAGCGTTTGAGGTGGTTTTCAGGGAGACCAATATGCTTCACGCACAAATATTACTGCAGCGTTTGAGGTGGTTTTCAGGCAGACCAATAGGCTTTACGCACAAATATTACTGCAGCGTTTGAGGTGGATTTCGCGCTGACCAGGTGTACCTTATACAAAAATATTACTGCAGCGTTTGAGGTGGTTTTCAGGCAGACCAATATAATTTATTAAAAAAAAATTACTGCAGCGTTTGAGGTGGATTTCGCGCTGACCAGTGTACTTTATACAGAAATATTACTGCAGCGTTTGAGGTGGTTTTCAGGGAGACCAATATGCTTCACGCACAAATATTACTGCAGCGTTTGAGGTGGTTTTCAGGGAGACCAATAGGCTTTACGCAGAAATATTACTGCAGCGTTTGAGGTGGATTTCGCGCTGACCAGTGTACTTTATACAAAAATATTACTGCAGTGTTCGAGGTGGATTTCGCGCTGACCATGTGTACCTTATACAAAAATATTACTGCAGCGTTTGAGGTGGTTTTCAGGGAGACCAATAGGCTTTACGCAGAAATATAACTGCAGCGTTTGAGGTGGATTTCGCGCTGACCAGTGTACTTTATACAAAAATATTACTGCAGTGTTTGAGGTGGATTTCGCGCTGACCATGTGTACCTTATACAAAAATATTACTGCAGCGTTTGAGGTGGTTTTCAGGGAGACCAATAGGCTTTACGCAGAAATATTACTGCAGCGTTTGAGGTGGATTTCGCGCTGAACGGTGTACTTGCTACAAAAATATTAATACAGCCTTTGACTCCTATCTCCCTTTCCCTCCTCTCCCCTCGACCGCCCCAACCCTGTCCCGGCCCACCCCTGCCCCAACCCCACCCCAACCCCACACCCTCCAAGCCAAGTAAATGCAAGTCGTATCATGGAGCTATATGGTCGTATACAGCCAAAACAAACACAAAACCCTAATTATTTTCCATTGATGCAAGCCGAATCGCTAATAATTTGTCTCGTTGAAAGCTAATGGTAGGCGTACTATTGTACCATTTTATGCCAAAGGACTAGGTGAAGTCTAATTTAGAAGCAAAATGTGTGCCGCCCTCATTCGACTTTTTCTTCGGATATTTCTTGAATTTTGAAAACATTACTGCAGCGTTTGAGATTTAACATCCACCCTATCAATCGACCACGGGTAACTAAAAGTGCGCCCTCTATCGATGATTAGTGTCTCATTTTTGTACCCGCATGCATGCTGTGTGGACGCACGTGTCTTGTGTTTCGTCAACATGGCCGAGTTAGAAAATGAGAAAAACAGCGACAAATGGCAACATACGAAAGGAGCGACCCACTCGAGAGATCTGCTTGATGTTGGCAGAATATTGAATGGTTTGTCACTTGCGGAATGTGAAATTTCAGCTTAGATTTCATACTTGCTTTTCTTGCCCAATTTACGGACATGTGCAAATGTATGCTAGAACGGGGACGAAAATGTAATGCACCATCGCCAAATCGCTACCTGGACCTGGTATCATGTGTACAAAGTCTATAGGCCATGACAACTGAAGTTGTTATTATCAAAAATAATATTCGACCGCGAGGGGAATTCGACCAGCCTTAATTAAAATTGTAATAAAAATCAAACAACCACGCTGAAATTGTAATTAACCTACGGAATGTCTTGTTTAAGTCATACCCTCAATGGCGATTTCGGTACTAAACCAATATAGGCCACACAATAAAAACAAAATGAATTTCACATGAAATAAAGTTCAGCGTCATGATTTAACGCGGTTGTCTTATGAGATCCAGTAAGAAGTACACGCTAGTACTTTGTGGTCAGTTTGGACGGGTGATACTATATACCGGAAAACATACTAAATACCGGAAAACATACTAAATACCGGAAAACACACTAAATACCGGAAAACACCGGAAAACACACTAAATACCGGAAAACACCGGAAAACACACTAAATACCGGAAAACACACTAAATACCGGAAAACACACTAAATACCGGAAAACACCCGAAAGCACTTAAAACACCGGAAAACACCCGAAAGCACTTAAAACACCACCCCCACAACCTACAGAAAACACCATAAAAATACTGTTTTCCGGTATTTAGTATGTTTTCTGGTGTTTTCCGGTGTTTTCTGGTAAATAGTACTACCGGTTTGGACATCTATTTGATGGAATGGTAACATTTTGTTAAATAAACCTTTTGTCATTTTGCATGTTGCTGATTTGACCAGTAAGAAATCGCCGGCCGAAAATGCTGTCTTGTGTTTAAACAATGGGTAGTCGAATAAAACATCTTTATTTCATTTCACTGCTTGGATATTCGATCACTGAATGCATTGCCGAGAGTCGCGCGTGTTTTTTGTATTAACAAGCGTGGTTATAGCCGTCTTTCGTCCCTGTAAACTTATGCATGTCTAATGAAAGTTTTTACGAGGTGAATATGCATTGTTGTACACAATATATTCCGTCACTCAGCTCCGCAATTTCTAATTTCCTGCATAAAAATTGCATTGGACGAATAACGCAACACTATGGTCGATGTCCACATCATCAAGACCTCATCTTGGTGGCCAAGGTGCACCTCATCCATCCATCCTCTAGTTTGGGGCTTGATGCAAAATGAAAGGCAATAGAGTACTAAAGTAAAAAGTCACCCTTTGTGTGTTGCCATGGTTTTTGGGTCTACACTAAAACCAGTGAACTGTTTCCCTGCGCTATATCAATGGACGTTTCAGATAACCAGCGAATGTTTAGACCCAATTACCATGGCAACCGACATCACACTTTAGTAGTCTATCACCTCGGCATGTGATTGTCGAAAAGTTTTGCCTTGCTCCTCCTCAGACGCAACTTTTATACTCAAATGAACCTTATCCGGTCGAATACCCCCACTTACATAGCAGTAATTTTACCCAAATTCTTGGATGTTCCTCTTTAGAATTAACCCAACCTTTCTTATTTACCCTTTTTAAACAGATGATCCTCTTCTTATTAAGAAGACAAAGCCATATAGGGTGCCTCAATCGTCAGGTTAGTAAATTCTTGACTCAGTTTTATCAAAGTTGTTTTTGTTTTGTTGTTTTTTTCTCCTCTCTGAGTTGCAACCAGCCGTGTAAAAACACAGTGTAAAAATGCTACGATTCAGGACATTACTAAGCATCAAAAGAAACTTCTCATGATATTTTTCTTTCTTTTTTCTTTTTGTGTACATCTCTGTTAAAATATTTATGACAACTATTCCTAATTGTCAATTTGACTCAAAATTAGGCATGACGTGCTTGAGTGCCTCTCTATTTGTGAACTGACAAGATAAGAGTTAGGAAGTTGATCAGAATTTTGTTTTCTTTAAAATGACTCATCTGGCATTGGAATGTGCATATTTGATGGGAAAAAACCAACATTTTGAGTGGGAAAAATTTAAGATTTTGTGAGGAAACGGTTAGAAAATGTTCAGCCCATCTCATGTATGTTTAGCACACAAGGTCTGAAGCCATGATCAACTTATCAATTCTTTCCATGCCCAATTTAACCTTTTTGCTGAAAAATCTTGATTCTTTTGACTTTCAGTATATTTTGACAGTTGTTTTCTTGTTTATCTTGTTTACACTTTAGTCCTAAGTGAAGTAAAATCATTTCTACCCAAAATGCGAGATGCAAATTGTGCGTTGGAGGAGCGACTTAAGACAGTTCCTGCAGAGGATTTAGATATTGAAAATATCTCGGATTGTCAGAAAGAAGTTATTGAAATGGTAAGATGTCAGTGGTGAACATAGGAAAACATTTCTGTAAGAGTTGACGCTCATCAACGTCTTTTCCAAAACCTATAAGACTAGATGAAAAATCTTGGTGTTTTTTTTGTTTTTTTTATAAAATGTGACCGACTCTGGCAAAACCCGACGCTTCTCGGCATTTCCCATTATGTGATATGGGTCCACAACCTTAAAAAATGGCCTCTGGGACCAACTTGAAAATTTGGCAGAATCAACCTGAACATCGGGATACAATCAAGATTTGTTTTGTTGTTTGAACTGTCTCAAAATTCCTCATATTATTGACAACAAATTAAATAATCAACTAGTTTGTCAAACTTTAAAGACCAATAGCTCCATTTCACTTTTTCTGATCTGTCATACTTTAATTTGTCATAACTTCGCAAAAAATTATCAGAATTTCCTCAAACATGTTTTAAAAGATACGTTTTTGTATGCACACTAAGCTGATACCAAAACTAAAATTTTGAATTTTCATCACAAGTGTTGGGTGTTGCTGGAGCCGGTCACAAATCTCAAAAAAAAAAATTCACTTCTAAATTTGGGTTTTTCTAACAAATCTGTAGTATTGATGCTTGATAAGTCATTTTAAAGGTTTTGTGAAATGACAATTATCAACCAGCTGGTCTTATACACAAATCAAAGGATCAAACTGCTGCAGACAAAGAAGCAAACTCAAATTTGTTTTTATTTTACAAAAAAAGGTGACCTTTTCTCTACTTTAAAATGTTCTTGACAGGTGAGGGCGCTGTTTATAGCTAATCATAGAGGGAACCCACAGTTAAAAAAACAAAGAAAAGTAAATTACATTTCAAACAGTAACAGTAGCCTACTGATCCATTTTTTACTTAAACAAACTTGTTAGGATTGTTGCAAATGACATACTAAACAAACTCAGTAAACTGATACAGTTCATGATATCAAGAAGCCATTGAAAATGACACCAATATTTGTACACAAGTCTATGGAGAATTCCTCTGTTGTCCTGAGATGACATCACGGCTTTGCTCATGAATATGGAAATTCATTAGCATAAAAATATAAAAATTGCAATTACACCAAAAGGCAACTAATGATTTCTCTGAAATTGATTACAATGTGTAAAAGATCCTCTGCTATAGTTTTATGTAATACAAATTCATGCGTTCTTTAAGAAAAAAATAGTAATGATCAACTTCTCAATTCTTATCTTTTTTTGTATATTCCGTGTGCAGAATTTGGCTCTTTTTGCCGAAGACAGCTCTTCTAGCGATGAAGGGGACAACAGTAGCCAATCAGATGACAGCTCCGACTCGGACAGTGAAATCCTGTCATCATTTCAAAATATTACTGCTGCCAACTTGAAGTTGCCAAACGAACCCAAAAAATGCAAGAGAACAATTATTGAAGACTTGTCTGAGAGAGGTTCGGAGGTCAACTGACGTTGTTGTGGGGTCGGAGGTCAAACTTGAAGGACGAAATGAGGAAAACTGTCCCCCATTTCTCAAAACAGCCAGTTCCAAAATGAAACTTCAGAGAAACAATGTAGACGGAAAATAAAAAACAGATCATGGATGACAAGAAATTTTTTGCTGTTCTTATTTGTGACCTGTCACAACAAAATGAGCGTAAAGTCGCACTCCTGTATTTCCTGTAATGACAGTTCAAAGTCGGTTCAATTTTGACGATAGCTTTCTTCGTGCCTCATAAGAAATTTTGTTTGAATATTTGTAAGATTTGTTTGAACACTACCACTTCTCCAAGCTGTGTTGCGTTGGGGGAATACTTTTACCTTATGTATTATATACCTTTAGAAAGCTCTTTCTGCTGAATTAAAAAAATACCAATATCATTTTTTGGAATTTCTGACTTTATGCTCATTTTAGCCACTGTTGGGTGGCTTATGAGTGCATTTTTTAAACAAATGAGTTGTTTTTTTACCATTTTTGTAACATATAAACTTCTCAAAAAAAGTTCGGAAAGTCAAGTTTGACTGACGATTTCTCTCTTGTTAATACATCATTTCCCTTGAATTTGGTATCATTGGAAAGCCCTGTTATTCCTCTTTACAGTGATGTGTCATTTGTTATGATTATTCAATTGGGGGATGTGCAGTATAGCGGAATACAGGGGTGGGTGGAAAGTGAAATGTCACAAAATTCACTGCTATTGTCGTGCAGTGCATTCCCCTTTTGCCTGGAGGATGGGAATGTGTCAATGCACTTTTTAACAATAGCAATGCATTTTGTGACATTTCACTTTACACCCGCCCCCGCATTTAGCTGTGCTGCACATCCCCCATTTGCTTAATCATAACAAATGACACATCATCGTAAAGAGGAATAACATGGCTTTCCAATGATATAAAAAATCAAGGAACATTATTTTGCAACAAGAGATAAATCGTCAGTCAAACTTGACTTTCCAAACTTTTTTTGAGGAGTTTAGTTCTGTCATGTCAAGTAATAACATACAAGACGACTGCTCTGGCCTTATAGACTGCATTAAATAGCTGCCATCTTGTAGGGCAATTTCTTTGTGCTGTGAGAACATGCATGGTTGCACATTTTGTGCTTACATTGTTGACCATTTTAAATGACAAAAGTTGCCCTCCAAGATGGCAGTTATTCAATACGTTCTATTGTAAATGTGAAGTTGGTGAGCCAACCTTCTATTATGTAAGTGCATCCATATTTTATTTCAAAGTTGTTAGAGTAAATTTCATGGACTCGTAAAGTAATCATGTAAAATGAAAAGCCTGTCGATAAGGCATTGATGTAAGAGTAATAAATCTTGTATATTATTATAAGGTTTTGGTTGTACCCCAATTTGTTGTAAATAGTTTTTTTTTGAAGTTTTGAGATGAAGTTGGGGTGGTAGGGAAAAAGGGGGCGAATTCCTGAAACATAACTGAAAATTTTAAGGTGTAGGTTCACAGAATCGCTCAAAATATATTTTTCAACACAATTTATGTCGACATTTATTACAAAACAGTAAAAAAAAAAGTCATAATTTCAGGAATTACAAAGATGAATTTCCCGTGAATTCCACATACTGTCCGAGTGTGGAATAAATTGATTAAAAGAACAAAGGAATGTAAACAATTTTTAAGCAAATTTTGGTGATTATGAAACAAAGGGGACAACAATCTTGCTTTGGGATAATTTGTTTACAACTTTCACCCAATTAAAAATCCCGCTCATAAATAACGACGTTGATTGGCTACGACGGTGATGACGTTGCATGACACAGCTGTTATTCGGCAAGATGGCGGACCGTCACGGCATGGAGGCAGGAAAAGATCACGGCAACAACGGGCAAGTGTCGGAAAGATCACGAACGAATCACAAGCCTTTGCACCCGGAAGGAGCGGGAAGGGTAAGCCCGTCTTAATCCTTATAGATTGTTTGAATATTAAGTGTGAATTTTGGCCAAAGTTGAGTGACCGGTCAGTGTTTTTGTAGGCTGAACAGGCGAGAGCGCGCCGCGGGCCGGGCCGGCCAAGGACGCAGTGCAGGTGCATGCCAGGCTGAATGAATGAGCCGTGTGGCGCGGCGTCGCAAGTGGGCGACTGTGGTCCGGTCGTGCTAAAAATTACCAGCTAATGATCGATAGACTAATCCCCAGGCGATTTATCCAAGTAGAGGTCACTCTCCCCCACAATGACTAGTTTGCATCTCATTATCGTGACCGCATGGCGTTTCATTTCAGCCACGTGGTTGCGAGTTCTGTTGTGTCTTCAGATCGAACGCACAGCTGTTTCTCTTGTCTGCCAAGCACTGTATCAATATTAGATGGTCTTCCGGTGTAGCTTGCTTTGTTGCAACATACCTTCCTCCATGGTTGCAATCACTCCAAAACCCAGTCAGTTTGTCAACAGATTTTGGCACTTGTCTTGATTTCTTTAACTTCATGACTTTGGAGAAGTTTTGAGAAATTTTGTTGACCAAAATTCTTCTGTTCTTCCATTTCAACTGCTGCCAACATTATTATTCTTGCCATATTGACCACATCTTGCCACTGACTGTGTTGACTTTGGTTCAGCAAGTTGATCATAGTTGACCATTTGATGACTTCGCCGCAATCAAGTTTAACGTTACCAATGATGCCTGCGCCTGTGGAAGTTGAGGCAAAAGAGGGAAAAAAGGTAGGACTAGGCCATACTACTGAGGGTTTAATACTATGGTACAAATGTTTCTTCAAATTTTTACAAATACGGATACCGAGGCCTAATGGTGATTTTCCCTAATAATGGTTGTGTACTGGTAACTGGGTTTATGGCATGGCCATATTACGTCCCAACTGCGCTAGGGACTTGGAAATCTGTGATGTCATCGCTCGCGGACTGGGTACACTAACCATTTAGTTTCACAACGCATTCTTGCCGTTTCTGAAGTTGCGCATCATAAAAAATAAGCTCTAAAACATCACAACATTGTTCAATTCAAACTTTTCAAATAGATATACTCAAAATAAATTAATGATTAATGATGCATTTTTAAAACATTTAAAAAAAAAATTATATTGGGGCGCAGCAGTTCGTGTTGCGAGACAGACTTGTGAAACTGCCAACAGTTTGGGGAGATTGTTTGGGGATTTCATTGAAGAAAACATTTAATTTTGTTGTTTTTAGCCCACAAAAATGATTAACAGCTTGTTTTTGCAAATATAGTCGCGTGGTCTTCATTCCAGGTGTAAAAGTGTGCTATTACTACACATACCGGTAGACAGACGTTTCGCGCCCCCACATGTGCTTCGTAATCCTGCTGCATTTAGGCTTTCGTGTCAAAGCGTGTTGAACTAAGACTGATCAGACTGATCAGAATTCTTCGCTGGCGCTGTGGGGGCGCTTCATACCGCATCACATTTTTCGAGCTTTTTTACAACATGATTTCGCATAAAAACTGCCGATTTCTAAGATGCATATATCTCAGTTACTGCCTTCTCAATTTGCGTGATGAATGTAGTTTTGGAATTTACAGAAAATAGTCTGAAATGTGCAGTGACATTTTCCATCAAAATCAAATTTTAATATATTGGTCATTTTACGAAAAAAGTAATGGTCAACTTCATATTGGTTTGCACTCATTCTACATCCATTATATTCTTGGCAATACTTGTGAGAACAGAGACTATTTCCTGGAGTCTTATTGTTTCATTTCTTTCACAATCATATACATGTACCGTTGCCATAGTCATAGTGTCATTAATTACTAACATATTGATCCAGTGAATTATGTGTGGATTTGCTGTTGGTCATTAAGTGAAATACATGTATAATGCTGTTACTTGTTTTCAGTAATATTACATGATTTTAGTACATGTAGACAGTATAGTTTATAGTAGTCATATATGATTCAGAACTTTGTCATTCAATCAAATGACACGACTGAAAAAGCTTGGCAATGGAAACTGAATGGCGCCCTCTGTTGTTGATAAAGCAAATCATCATTCCTGTGTCTTTTGTGAAGATACATGCATGCATGTACACTCTGTGGTAGTTTGTCCACTGTATTTATTTACTAGAATACTGTGCATTTGCCAGTTTTTGTATGTCAAAATCTGTGACCTGGAATACATTGCATTAATATTCCCGAGTTTCCTCTCGTGCTGACCTTTACGTCCATTGACCCATAACATATTTGTAAACACCAGCAATATTGCATTGTTCCCGGTTTGTTCAAGTTGTTGGGTCATGAGTGAGCTTACTTTGTGGCCATTGTATTATGTTTAATAAAACAGTTTGCCCTTGGCTAAATTCAAGTACAGTCGAACTTGTCTGACAAAAATCTTTCAGGAAAAAAGTCAAGTGCGGAGTCGGCTAAAATTAAGCTGCCAAAACTGTACATTAAGAATTCAGATTAATTATAGTGTTATTCCTCGTTTTGTGGTTTCCTATGAAATACCCGTAAATAACTCTCCCTCTCTTTTGACACAAGTCTAAAGCCATGGTTACACAGCCCGATTTTTGTAAGTCGGCCGTTTTTATTTGGTCGACCGATTTTGTTTGCCGATTTCGAGAAAAACATGCAGTGTTTACACTGCCTGATTATCGCCCAGTGTGCCCACATACGGCGCTCTGTGAGTGTCATCTCATAAGTCATTCGTTTAGATACGGAGGCTCACTGAGTCGACTTGGTGAGATATTATTACCAAGTTGACTTTCTGAAATCAATTAGTCGTCGACTTCCTGAAATTGATAAGTCGATTTACTGGCGAGATATTTAACTGGCGAGTGTCTAAAAAGTCGGCATTTCATGCGTACGTACTTTATGGACGGCCCCTTAAAGGCCCAGTGGATCATTTGCAATGACCCCAAAAAGTAATCGACGAGTTTACAGGGGAAAAGTTCTGAAAGTAAAGATTGAATTAATAGCAACTATCCATTGAAAGGTTTTCGCTCAAAATAATATAATTTTAACAGAAAATAATCCGTAAAGATGAAATTATTTAGATCGTTTGCAAACGATTTACTTATTTTTGGTTCGCATCTACGCGGTCCAAAATGCATGGGCGCTGTGTATTCCGTGTGCGTGTTCCAACGCGATGCATTTTTATGGATCGCGCGCACACGCAGTATGTGCGCCACAGAGTGCATGACGCAAGGCACATAGTACCCGATCAACTGAGAACGAATATTTGAAACACCCCGCCAAGACCAGGAAAATGCATATGGATTTTCATGGTTTTTTTAAACGTGGTACATTTGACAAAGCTGAAATTTCTTCGGATGAGTTTGTTGATGTCTTTCTTTTGATTTATAATAGTTTTATTCGCAGAATCGCTCAAAAACAGATCATCTACAGGGCCTTTAAAGCACAATGAGTATTTGTGCGAGTTACAAGTTGGGTTTTTTCCATCAAATCTGCACTTACTGGTACCGATGCTTGATGAAGTCATTTAAAGACAAAAAATCAACTTCTCAACTCTTTCCTCAGGTTTTTCCACCGTAGCCATTAGGTATTATTAAAAGGTGTACTACAACGGAATGAACTGTACATTATATACAGTATGCATTTTATCAACAATTAAGACAAACACAGAATAGCTAAACAAACACAGCTGGAGTTGCTACTGTTAAACAAAAAGTTGATAAATAATTTATGATAATCCGTTCCAAATTAATATTTGAAGTAAATTTATGACTAACAAATACATGTACACACTACATGGATATATAGTAAAATGATCAAATCAAGACAATTTATACTATTGTATTAAAGGCCCAGTGGATCATTTGCAATGACCCAAAAAAGTAATCAACGAGTTTACAGGGGAAAAGTTCTGAAAGTAAAGATTGAATTAATAGCAACTATCCAATGAAAGGTTTCCGCTCAAAATAATATAATTTTACCAGAAAATAATCCGTAAAGATGAAATTATTTAGATCGTTTGCAAACGATTTACTTATTTTTGGTTCGCATCTACGCGGTCCAAAATGCATGGGCGCTGTGTACTGCGTGTGCGTGTTCCAACGCGATGCATTTTTATGGATCGCACACACACGCAGTATGTGCGCCACAGAGTGCATGACGCAAGCCACATAGTACCTGATCAACTAAGAACGAATATTTGAAACACCCCGCCAAGACCAGGAAAATGCATATGGATTTTCATGGTTTTTTTAAACGTGGTACATTTGAAAAAGCTGAAATTTCTTCGGATGAGTTTGTTGATGTCTTTCTTTTGATTTATAAAGGTTTTATTCGCAGAATCGTTCAAAAACAGATCATCCACGGGGCCTTTAAGTTAAAGGGACTTGACAAGATCACTTTTTTTTTACCCCCCACTTACTCCATAGGTCGATGACATTTTGATACCATGTCATGTGTGTCATACTTTCTCATTTTCATTACCATTCTGAAATTTTGTGCTTTTGCACCGTGTCTACACTGGTCCGATTTCAGGATCAAGATTGATCACCTGTTAAGAATGCGTCAATGTTAACCGCAATGATCCTGAGTGGCGCATTTACATTCTCTAGTTGATCTCGAGCACAGCGCCAGAAGTTGCAGTCAAATGTCATGCTCTGTGTGTGTATGTACTGATCAATGTGTGCATGGGTTGTGCATGTACCGTACAGTGTACAGGCCCACTTGAATTTCGCGGGCTTTTCACCCGCTGTGGAGCGGATGTGGCAGGATGCGGTTATTAATTATAAATTAAATTATAAATTAAATATTAATTGCTAAACTGATACCGAGCTTAGGATCGAACCCTCCATTTTGGTCCCTAAAGCCTTTACACTCAGTTTGTGATCAAGGGCTGATCCCGAGCTCAGTGTTCGACCCCGAGCTCGGGATCAAGTGTAAACAGGGTGTTAAGAGTTAATCCGTATATTTTTCCCCATGGGTGTTGAGTTTTTGATACCATATCATTTGTCATATTTTTCTCATTAACATTCTGAAATTTCGCATCCTCAATCCATATATTTTCAAGGATTTTTGAGGGTAATTGTTTATGATTGTTAGGTTAGAACGAAATCCATTCTCTGGAGAAATCGGAGCAACTCATCTAATTGCCTTAAGAAAACATAAACCGTCTTGGAAAGATTACCATGCACAGACACCCATGCGCTAAACCTATGGGAAAACTCAAGAATTATAAGTTTTCTCTTAGTAAATTCATGACACCTTTTTCTATAATGATCATCAAACTAACATTTTACATGGTTTACATGTATAATGACGTCATAACAAGGAAAATCCTGGGTGTCCGTGCATGGTAATAAACCCTTGAATCTTAAGAAAAAAATATTTTAACAATTTTGATATAATTCCTCAATATTCACATATTCTGTTATGTGAAGACGTTTATGTACCTACCTTCAACTTAAGATGGCACATACGGTACCCTAATTAAGATGCCAATTTAATTTCCGTCCAATTATCCAATGCTGTGCAGCATGTAAACCACGCAGGTGTGAAAAGTATGCATAATGCGAACTAAGGCCTTAGTACCCTCCTTGGGGGGTGGGGGGGGGGGGGGGGGGGGGGGGGGTGGGGGGGGGGGGGGGGGGGTGTGGGGGGGGGGGGAAGTCACAAACCTTTAAAACAAAACTGCTAATCAAAGAAAAATATCCCAAGCAAAATGGCATATTGATTTACTGCCCGTGTAATACAGTTAACCCTCCCTTTGGCATCGCTTCGCCCACTCTCTCGTTGAGGCAGAATTGCAAAAAGTTCAAGAGCGTTCACAAACTGCCCTGTCGGAATATTAATGCGTAATTTGGAAGGGGGGATGCGGATCATGAGAGAATAAGGCAAAGACTATGCTAGTTGGAAATCAACCCACCGCAGTGGGTGACACGGAGCAAGCTGCGCTAGATTTTTATCTTGGGATACCATGTGAGGCCGGCAATGTGTGCGTAAGACAATTCTGGTGCTGAGAGGGTGTTTATGTTGTGTGTGCATGGTAGCATCAATATGCAGAACCAAAGCTCGCCTATGGTCTCCGGACGATTTAATCAGGTATCGTAATAACGAAGAGAAAAAACAGTGTGTGTGTGTGTTAGGATAATATAAACACTCGTGGTTTTGATTAATTATTAATGAAAGTCAAATTTGTTTTTATTGGAGTTTTCTATACAGTCGAAGTATGTTACATTAGTTGGTTATAAAGTCTGTAGAATTTCATATTTGAAATTGTCACAAATTGTCAATTACAATTTGTGATCCTTGTTGAAGGGGATTTTGCCGTCTGAATTCTGGGAAAAAAAATAACCTTAAAGAACTTCTTTCTTTTTTTAAAATGTAAATTATGACCTTTATTCCAAATCCAGTGTTTGTTTTTTTGCGGGGGTGGGGGGAGGTGAGCGTCGCTTCTGAATAATTTTAACCACTTTTTGCTAATAAACATCTTTGGTCAGTGAACTACCTGTTTGCATTAATTTTGTTTTTCTTCCTTCCCACTTTGCTTGATTTAAGCTTTTTACTTTTTATTTTAAAGTAGCTTCTCCAGATTTGTTTTCCAGAAAATGGATTTTGTTCTCACCTAACAATCATATAAAATGCCTCCACAAAATACTATCCATGAGAAGAAAACAGGAAATTTGCAATCTCCAATTTGGGTGTTGAAGCAAAAGGGTGTGTGTGTAATCACTGCACTGCTTTATATAACCGCATAAATTAGTTTCCAAAACATGTGGTTTTTTGACGATATCCTTGGAAATATGTGGATTAGGAGCAAGAAATTTCAGAATGCAGAAAGGTAATTTAAAAATACATAAGGCAAATGATATGGCATCAACATCTCGACATCCATGTGAAAAATGGGGAGCTCAAAAATGTAATGGAATTTGTACACAGTGGACTGCTGTCCGAAAACACTCATGAGATAAATTTGTGAATTCTAATACATGAATGTTTTGTGAGATTTTTCCATTACGTATATATGCACGTCAAGGTCATGTTTGATGTCTCTAAAAAAAATAATAAATATTCAGGTTGAGGTTCACACATGGGTCACACAGACGTAGATATTCCACATTCTCGCTCATTACATTTGTTTGTAGAGGTGCTTGCCAGATGTCGCTCGGCCTGTACTGTGCATATTCTAATCTATGGTAATTGTGTGCACTCAAATGTAAAGAATAGGGCATGGGTTTTGTAGCGCTTAGTACACAAGTGTAAACATATGACTAGTTATCGTGTTTGATAACTGAGGAAGGAAATGAGTGTGTTTCTAGCCTGATGGGAAAAGACTTGCATAAAATATCACTTCCAGGTATCTCTGAAATATGCTGATATAATGCTGTTTGGTCAGTAGAGTTGTGCATGAATAAATGGTGACAAATGTTTTGAAATTGAGTTTGAAAATTAGCATCTGGTGTACTGACGTACGGTACTTCCTTTGACATGCACACTAATTATCCACTTGACCAGACTAAATGTTTGTTGCTGTGTGGTGCACGTGGCAGGTGTGAATCAATACCATGCTCACCGTAGGAGGGAATGGCATAAAGCAACCAGACTGTTGGTTGCTAGGCATTGGCGTGCACCACATAGCAACAACAGCATAGTATGTGACTTTCTAAACTTGTTTATTCCCAGATGGGGCATCCATAGATGGGCACGAACAAATGTGTTGGGTCTCACTGGACAATGTTGTATGTACAGTAGTTGTCGGACCACGAGATAGTTCAAATATTTCTACATTGTACATTTTGTAAATCTACTACAACAACATTTAATGACCTACATACCGGGGGTACGTAAAACTTAGAGGAAACCTTGCCTTTTCCGGAAAAGCATGTGTCTTTTTTGTGTACTGGGTAGGTGTTTAAATCCCATTGCTAACACCTGACTTAACCTTTCCTGTGAATTTATGAATATAACTGTTTTCCGAGCAGTGTTTTGTCCTCGGCATTTTCTCCTCAAAGTTAAAAATAACCCATCATTCAAAATACTAGAAACGTCCCTGGGGTTCTTCCTGAAAATATCTCATCGATTTTTCTTTCATTGCTGGCTTGAAATCTGACACGGTAACCTTTTCCCAAACAAGTGAAAGTTCAGGCACCGTATACTGTAACTGCCCAGACAGTGTCCTGGATATCATAAATGGATATTCCATGCTGTTTGTCGAATACACTGTCAATTGGTTATATATCGTTCAGTCAGGATAGACATGTACATCTGTGTGTGTGGTGTGCTCAGGTTTACAGAAGGCACGCAGTGAAACATGTTCAACATTCTCCAAACTGATGAAACTGCTTTGAATGGATCAGAAAAACTCCATGTAAGTTCATTTTGTAGCAGCTAACCATTTTTTCAATTTATTCCCCAGGAGCGGGAGACTGCACTTGCAGTTTTGGCTATATGTCTCTGGGCCTGGAGACTTGATGACTAGTTTTCATTTCAAGTCGTAAATCAATTTTATTTCCTTAGTCCAGTCACAAGTCATTTTCTCCAGAGTCAAGTCACAGGTCAAAAACCAAAAACTGACTTGAGCCCAATCCAACAAGTTGAGAGACCAGCTTCTGCCCTGGTAGTATTGACCCATAGGCTAATTCTCTAAAACAGCCCCCAAGATACTCGCACTTAAAACTGCATATGTATGCAGTTCCCCAGTGTGAAGGGGTTAATAACATGGAGCCTACAATGTACTTTTCTCAAGATAGTGACAAAAAAGCAATAATTGCTCTTTAGTTACAGTCGAACCTTTTTAATAAGAAGTTCTTCAGACTTAGCAGATTACCTTGTTACATGTATAACAGGAACCTTGTATTATCATAAATGAAAACAGTCATTTTCTAGGAATTGGGACGTACACATATCTTTTGTTTTTCTTATTTTTTTGTAATCATTTTTTTACTGCTCTTGAGCATCTACATGTACATTGTGTAGCAGGCAGCCGGAGCTGTATATTCCAGGGAGTTGAGAAGGTGCTATGACATGTTAGAGGCCAATGACCATGGTTTACAATGTGAAACGCCATTACGTACATGAACATTATGTGTGTATGCAATATCCACATTTGGACCTTAACTTTTTTCCTCGTTATAAGCAGAATGTTGTATTAACAGGTATACAACTGTAGATGTTTGTATTAATATTAGAGCACTTTATGCTAATTTGAGGTTTCATCTGCCAGTGTAATATGTACTAATTTTGATCGTGTACAGCATATGAGGGGGAGTTTCGCAGGGGGCGTGGGGGCTGGGGGGGGGGGGGGGGGGGGGGGTGGGTGGTGTTGGTTGCAGCACTTTCTGCTAATTTGAGGTTTCATCAATGTACTTGAGTGATGAAACCTTCTCTTGATGTGTTTTGTAATTTTGATATTGCTCGGAGGCGGCCACAACACCTGCTTGTCTCTAGAAACCCAAATGGAATTGGTATTGTGGATGGCAGCTTGATGAGTCGATCCATGTCACTACTTAGTCATTTATCGTACAGATGATAAGTCGAGACTACATAATCAGTAGGATTTCAGTAAGAGAGCTGTACACACAGACAAAAAATACACAAGTTGTGTAATATTTTACAATTACCTTAAATTCCTAAGTGCTATGCGAACCTTGCGTAAAACAGAGGTTAGGTAAGATTTTACATAAGTTCAGAGCTGTCAACCCTCCCGGATTTTGCAACAGATTCTTCAGAAAATTACTACATTGTGTAATTTTGTGAGTCCTGACATGGATAAAACCATGGAGGCCTATACCTCCAAGATAAAATCCTCCTGGATTGTCAATGCATAGTTCCGAGTTTGCCTAGTTAGCCTCGCCCCCTTGTATATTGTTGCTATGGCTCACACGCTATCGTCAAAATGGCGACACACAACGCACAAAGCAATGGGACTTTCAACGGAAAGCACAGATTCATTGGAGAAAACTCAAAGGTATTCATGTTTCAGGGTCGACAGTTATCTTAGTAAAGGGCCAGTAATACAGGGATGTCATATCATGACATAAGTGCTTTGATACCTTTGAATAACAAAACGACCGGCCTTGAAACCAAAAATTCACCCGGATCATCGCATACAACACGTACAAATTGTATGGGGCAGAACATCGCGTGATGTTGTTGTGAGACAGTGCACTTTGACCTATGTGGGTGATGTCTGCTAGCTCTGTTGTGATTGGCTGACAGGTCGAAACAATGCACTAACAACCTTTTTAAGATTGTCGTTACAGAATGAACCTGTTTTTCCAGTCATCCCCAAAATCTGGGAGTGTATGTAAGTTATGTAATAGTTTACCTTGTGGCTTGGTTTTAAGATTCTTTACTAACTGTAATATTATGGTAAAATATGTTTGGTAAATTTTACTGGGATATTAGGTAACATAAAATTTGCAGTTGTGTGGAGTGTTTTACATTTTACCTTTCTTCGTGTTATTCATATATTGGCGCTGGTCGACTATCGATAAAGTCAGTTGAGACAAAATGAAGAAAAATCTTACAGAGTCGGTGCTTGCTCAACTGGAGGAGCGAACACGAACGCAAAAAGGATGGCTGGGACACATGCACAGTGGGGCTTTTTTGTGTGTAAGCCTGCATTAAAATACGCCCAGTGATTCAGGGGATTCTGCGATAATCGGAAAGTCAACCAATTATTTGAATATCCAAGTTTAAAATTCATGAATTACTGGTCATTCAAAGCAGGAATTTGTTTTATAAAAGAGACTTGAATTTGTTTTATAAAAGAGGACTTAGTGTAAAAGGTCTTAAGGCACGTTCCCATTGGACTTTCTTTTCCGCTGCCTCACGGGAAGTTACCGCGACCTTCGGTAACATTTCTTCGTGTAATCTTCCCATGCGTTCCCATTTGCAATTGTTTTCAGTGCCCATGCGGAAAGCTACCGCGACCTTGCAGTAAACTTTTGCCGTGCAGGCCCATAGTTTACTGCCGGGTCGTGTTCATTTTACAGGGCGAAACTGTTCCCATTGGACTTTTTGATGGCCCTGTAAAACTCGCGCGGCTGAGCGGAAAGTTTCTGCGGCCTCTCTCACCCTGTAAGTTTTACATCGTGGTCGCTTTACAGGGACGCTAATTCTCCGTGCGTCCCCATTGGACTAAATTTTGTTACTCTCCCGCACAACCACGGGAGTTTTACCAAAATTAGTCCAATGGGAACACCACTTAAAATGTCTAGGCTTACTTGGGAACCCCTAAGACGCGTCTTACTCTAAGAAAGTTTGAAAAATAAATCTCTGGATATACGTTTATCTGAACCCATGGAGACACAGCATAAGAATTTTGAGAATACAAGTGTACATGTAGGTTACTTAACAAAAGTGATTTCCCAGATGGCTTACAAAGCAACGATTTGCCCAAGGCCAAACAAAATAAATGGTGCGCTTACGGTAACGGCCTAAAACAAATCCAGGTAGGTAGGTAGGAAAATAATTTTATTTTGTCATTTTTTTTTACATTTCAGTTCATACATTTGGTTGTTGTTTTGCAATGTTTGAAACTCGTGCAGAAAATGTTATGTTCGTTGGAAATTATTGCAAATAGTGCTCATTTAAAATTATCAACTTGAAAAATGGCAATAAAAAGTTTAAGGTCGGTAATTGTGGCCTCAAAAATTTCAGGTAGGTCGGGTTACCGTAAACACACCATTTATTTTGTTTGGCCTAATCGTCGGAAAGCGTGATGGAAATTGCCATCCAATATCTAATTTAGATGCCAAATACACAGATGGCTAATAATAATTTTTCCCATGGGTGTTGAAATTTTGATAGAATATCATGTTATATTTTTCTCATTACCATTCTGACATTTGGCGTTCTGAATCCGTATATTTTTTAAGGATATCGTAAAAAAAAACACACCGATGTTTAAACTAATTTATCCCTTTACATAAAGCAGTGCAGTGATTACACCGACCATTTTTGCTTCCACATCCAAATTGGAGATTGCAATTTCCCTGTTTTTTCCCATGGATAGTATTTTGGGGAGGTATTTTATACGATTGCTAGATTAAAACGAAATCCATTTTTGAAAAAATCTGGTCACGCTCCTTTGAAGATTCTGATTGGCGGCCATTTTTAATGCTTAATAATAAATTATTCATTGGCAAGAACGAATATACAAAAGTTTCTCCACGTTTTGATTTAAAAAAAAAAAAAAAAAACCCAGTCAATCTGAGAGTGAACATTTTCAGCACACAAAACTTTATGCAGCCATGCATTATGAAGCTGTTATGTAAATATTACGATGTTAACTTGATTATGAAATAATTTTTCAAATTTTGATTTAAAACGGAAAATTTGCAGTTCTTTTGTTGCTCGTTATAGTACATGTACATGGCTCCAAATACAATGTACATGTACAAGTAATGTGCATATATGGCAAACACTTTTACCATTATTTAATATTTGGCGGCTGAAATTTAGTACAAATGATTGTTTTGCATAGTTAAAATTTATTTATTTATTTATTTCATTTATTTATTCACCACATCCAACAGAAGGACCGCCAATTACAGGAATGGGATCAATTAACATAGATATTTGAATAACTATCAACTTCTAGTTGAACTAGAAACGGCTAGAGACACCGGGGAATCCCTCCCCTTGCTCTTCAGGAAATAATGCTCTGGACACCTATCTTTAAAGTGCGTTACCGAAACCTAACACACTGGACCAATGGCTTTACATCCCTCCTGAAGGACGGAACAAGTGTGATTAAGTGCCTTGCTCAAGAGCACAGGTGCCACAACCCTAGCTCATGGCCCGGAATCGAACCTACACAATTTCTTGTTTTATATCCCATGAAGGGGGAAGGGAGGTCTTTCCGTCATGGTGATTCATGTGATCAATATTTAAGTAGCCTGCATGACCTATAAGTATGTATGCGATACTGTCTATGGTAGTTCATTGAAGTACAAGTACACATGCACATCATTTCCCTAAAGCTGCTGTCTGTCACATGCAGGATGTGATTCATTATAAAGAAAAGACCTTGTCCTTGTAGTCATTTTGATGCGCATGAACAGTTCAGTACATGTACAATGTACTAAGAGCTCTTATAAGCAGTGTGTGCAATACAGGTTTTGTTTCAGTTGTCAATTATTAATTCCTCCTTGAACTGTAACTAAATACTCTTTAAAAGCAGCTGCAGCAGTGTACATATACAGTACATGTGGGGTACATTTGAAAAATAAGTCAATAATTCCTTTCAGATGTCTTTAGTTTATCTTAGAATTAAAGAATTTTCCTTGTTTTGTTCTCGGGAGATAACTTTTGCCCAAAAAGGTAAGAAATTGCTGCCACAACATACATTTTTGAAAAGCAAGTGTACAAATTTTCCTATTACGTATGTAACGTGGACAGACAATTTTGTGACATTTTTCCGTCTTTGTTACATGCGTAATATGAAAATTTGTGCACAAGGTTTTCACAAATGTACATGTATGTTGTAGTACTATTTTTCTTACTCCTTGGTGAAAACGTTATTTGCTCAGTTTAGCTTGATAATTTAAAGATAAAATTAAGACATTTGAAGTGAAATGGGACCTAAGATCTTGAATGTTACAGAAATGTACCCCATTACTGTGGACAGATCCATGTACCGTACATGTACATTTGTAGCTCATTAAGCCTTAGGAAATCTGTGGGGAAAAAAATGAAGAAATGCTCAGTTTCAGTGGGAGGAAAACCTCTGCACATGTGTATAGGGGAAATACCTACTAAACGGACTGAAAACCCTATCCACATTCTGACCCTAGTGGGATTTGAACCCGAGACCACAGAAGACAGTTTTTACAAAGTTTGATACTGCAGTGAGATATTTTGTGTTCAAACAAGGAAAAAAATCACGTTTTATTTGTTTTCATTTAACAGAGATTTGAAGGAAATTATCTCCTGGAATCAAAATTGCACTTCTGTCTCAAATGTTGCTTTTCTAAATCTAAAGAAAAATCACATTTTCTCATTCGAAAATTGCACAAGACAACCATTCACGTGCGCACGCAGCACCCTCTATTGTCGCGCTTATGTACATGTACGCACGGAGCACTCGCGGCGTAATTTTGTGCATTACTCTCTGCAGAAATTTTATCATTTATTTACGTGTATCTCAGAAAGGCAACATTTTCGACAGAAGTGCAAGTAGGAAGTATATCTTGGATGATCTGTTGATTCCATGAGGTGAAAAATACCAAAATCACATTTAAATGCTAGACATTTACATAATTTTAGTAAAATTACTCTGTTACGAATCAAAATACTCTGTACTTGTACACCATTTTGCCTTTTATTTTGTCTATTATCCTGAGGTCATTAGTACAGTAATGACAAATTCTGTCTAAATCAATTACAGTATTGTTTTTGGAAACACACTCATAACCCTTTCATAAATGACTATGCATTGTTCCTGTGAATCAAGGTCACTTCATAACCTATGGTTTTTAAGGCTAGGCAATGAGCAAGTTTGCGTGATCTCAAGCTTCACATGACAGGAACTGACTTAGCAACCTAGGGGAGACGAGTGACTCACTCCGACTCTCCGATCCTCCCTCTAATTTGTTTTTGGGTGTTTCACTTGTCAAGTTTATTTTCTCGACTGAGTCCCGTTAGTAGTCCAGTCTCGGGTGATCAGCTATTTTTTTGGTCGGAATCCAACAAAAATGGAAACTTCGGTAGACGATGCCAAGACGGAAATAGAAGAAACGTCTCCCGTCGGTGAGGAAGGGAATCATGTTGAGGGCGTTGTAACCACCGGGGAGGGACAAAATAGCGGCACGTTTGAGGTGCATGCCGTCGAAAACAACTTGGAGAAACCACGTGAGGAAACGGTAACGGCCGAAAATGGGGAACAGGTTGAAGAGGTCACTAATGATGTAAAAGAAGTGAAAGATGCAAGTGATAACTCTAAGAAGAAGAATAAAAAGCGTCCTGATGGCAAAAAGGTATGTTTATCTACAGATTTTAAATTTGTGGTAGAAAATCCAACTTACCGTAAGTCGCATTCCAATTGCACTTTCGCTTCTACTGCCTTGCGGAAATTTAGTAATATTCGTGCGATCCTTTTTGAATTTTTCTTCTGTTATGCCCATGTGAAATTTAAGTTACCGCGACTCCACTTATAACTTTCTCTGTGCATAACCATCATTTACTGAAGGGTTGTGTAACGTTTACAGCGTGAACAATTTCCCACTAGACTACGGTAAATACAGTCCTGGAAAACTTCTGCGGTTGAGAGGAAAATTAGAATTCTCTCTTGGCATGTACGTGGGTCTTTCCACAGTAAAGGGGGAATTTGGGCAACACAGACCGTATTTTCGAGGAAATATCTTTGTCTCGTCTCAAAATAAAAGAAGAGTTTAAGTTTTTCTGAAGAGATAACTTAGGCCCAAAAAGGGTTACAAATAGTGTGACGACATGCCTTTCTAAAAACCCTGTGTACACATTTCCAATATACGCTGCTAACCGGGACGGACACATTTTAGGCCGTCCCGGTTACGAGCGTATATTGGAAATTTGTAAAAAGCATGTTGTCACACTATTTGTAAACCTTTTTGGGCCTAAGTAATTATCTCTTCAGAACAACTGAAACTTATTTCTTTTATTTTTAGACCAGACAAAGGTATTTTCTGGTGTTGCCAAAATACCCCCTTTACCGTAGAAAGACTCGCATGTAAGTTTAACATACCGGGTAGTGGCCGTAAAAACTTGGACGCTAGTTCTCCGCTGTCCCCAGCTTAACTTTGTAATTCTACTGTCCAACTATTTTAACTACACAAAGTCCAGTAGGAACACCGCTTTCAAAAGAGCTGTACTTGTTTGGGAAATTATTGAGGTATTTTTTCCAGGTGTGAAAAAAGATAACCCAAATTTCCCAGAACATGTATGATTTATCAGGAAATTGGACTGTGACCTTTGCACATGTACCAGATTACCAGTAGACCTTAAAACCTGATACATAATTTGTAGTTTCCTAAAATTTTACTTAACGATAAAATCTTGACTTAAAGTGTTGATAGCAATGGTAACAAACACCACATGATTTTTTTTTCGTGTAAAATGGTACCTTTGTGGGAGAAATTGCCAACTCAAGGTGTTTTTTTTTTACCATTCATTCAATACAAAAACCATGCGTGGATTTTTCAGGTTTCCTTACACTATGAATGGCTAACAATGGAAGTTGGGCACAAACCATTGTTAATAACAATGGTTTGTGCCCAATTTCCATTCTTAGTTGCTCATAGTGTTAAAGGCCCTATGTATCATATGCAAGATAAAACTTTTTACAGATTCGTGGAATAAAGGCATGTTCCCATTGGACTTTCTTTTCTGCTGCCTCGCGGGAAGTTACCGCGACCTTCGGTAACATTCCTTCGTGTAATCTTCCTATGCGTTCCCATTTGCAATTGTTTTCAGTGCCCATGCCGAAAGTTACCGTGACCTTGCAGTAAACTTTTGCCGTGCAGGCACATAGTTTACTGCATGATCGTATTCATTTTACAGGGCGAAACTGTTCCCATTGGACTTTTCGATGGCCCTGTAAAACTCCCGCAGCTGAGCGGAAAGTTTCCGCGGACTCTTTTACCCTGTAAGTTTTACATCGTGGTCGCGGTAGCTTTACAGGGATGCTAATTCTCCGTGCGTCCCCATGGGAACACCACTTATGAGTGTAACATATCTAAGGAAGAATGTTGGTAAACTAGCCTAAAGAAATTTTAGCTACATGTACATGTACAGTATGTACAAGCATCAATGCTTCAGAAAACCTCGAAAATCTATAATATGGGTTTTGTGTATAAGTGAATGGTAAAAAAGTGCACGGGACTTTTTTTGAAAACCACCTTCGGTTGTCAATTTTCATCATGAATTACTATTTTTGACTGAAATAAATTCATGTGGTGACCGTGTTGGTTACCATTGTTATCAACACTTTGAGTAAGGTTTTTGTTTGTCAACTCATGAAAAACAAAATTGGGTCATTGCAAATATGATACAATACATGTAGGCCTTTAAAGGGCCCCTTATTTAGGATTTTTATCAATGAAATCTATGCTTTAAAACCACTTCACTCAGTTAAAGTCATAAAAATCCTATTTGGAGCTTGCTTTGGGGGTTAAAACAAAGGTTTTTAGTTTTTATGCTAATGAGAATATGCATATTCATGACCAAGGTCACGACGTCACAAGAGGCAAACACAGGAAAATCACATTGAACTGTGCACAAAAGATTCCACTTTTTTCTCAATTTTCCTAAAACTTTTGTAATCCATGGCTGTTTGAGTTTGTTTTACATGTTGCCTGCTGTAAGCCATGACAAAACTGGGGGTAGAAACTGCAGCAATTTGCCACAAGTCCAACTTGAAGTCTTATGTTTTTTCTTAACTTTTCCCTTCTGTCTTCCTTATGTGATGCACTCAACACAGCGCCCTCTGTCTGTGATTAATTGCAATGAAATCTTCAAAGTTGAAAAATGCCACCTTTTATTGATTTTACATCCAAACGAACAATAGTATGTCTTGCTGAACAAGTAAACCGTCATTATGAAGCAAAGCTTAGGCACAAAGTTGTTTAGGATGTCACAGGCCCTTTAAGTATTACTGCATGTACATGTATGTGGCCAGAATTTCTACAAGGCAGTTTACATGTACATGTATCAATAATACTCTTTAGTTATGTAATGCTGTTGTTCTTGTGCTTAACAATTTTTCAGACATGTAATCTGTCTTTCAAACGTGCCGACTTGGGGGAAACAAACAAAATAAACACTGAAAAATAATAACTTTTTCCATCTCTTCTCCTCTCTTGTAAGTTCTTGCACCCTGTCCAAAGAGAGCAAAAACAAGCTATTGATTTACGGCGCAATATTTGCCACGGAATGTGCCCTGTTTTATTTGATCTTTTCATCAGTCATAAATATGTTCTCATTATCGTCCAAAACTGGAGCTTAAAGGGTGGTGTTGCACTCGTTGGAGTCAAGTATGCCATCAAGTGTTTGTTTGTAAGACTGCGCTGATGTCGTCAATGGTGCTTCGAGTCCGAGATTCACTGAACTAGAGATGGCGTGAAATGTTTTAGATTCTCAGCCGTTGGTATTCGGACCGCATCAATCTTGCAACAGTGTATATTTACACAGACGAAAAGAGGATCCGAATAAAAAAAGGGAAATTGTGTGTTTTGATTCGATGAGGAAGTAGTCCGACCAGATTGAAGCTTTTCTTAATAAGCATCTGGTGCTGAGACAGTGCAGAATGCCCACGGACACGCAGCTCATTTTGTCGTACGGTAAAAGTTATCCGAGAAACCAGGAATCAATATGATAGTCGAACAGTATCGTACTTAAGGAGCTTTATCGTCTTGGAGATAAGAGGATATTATCTGGGCTTTCTGGAAATTACACATCTTGGATATTTCCTTAATGGACTGTGTCCTTCAGTCTTGGGCTGTGACTTTTGGTGGCGACGTGTTGAGAGGGAGATCATTTCAAGGTGATTTCTAAGAAAGTGGATCCTAAAGCTTTCTTTTCAATCTGGCTAAAAACTGTTCGGACAAGACAAGAATATTTTCTTTCTTCGTTTACATGTACCATGGAGATTTAACGTCAAGACAGCATTTTCTGACACTCGGCCAGTAAAGCCGTTATTAAGCAAGCCTGTGTGTTGGTCCAGCAAAACTTTTAGTCAATGTTTACGATGGCAAAGTCTAAAATTCTGGATAAGCCACCAGAATGGGCGGTACCCATCGCTCTTCAGGTTGGATTGTTTGGTGTTGGCATCAAGGAGCCTGATCTTCAGCAAACTCCAAAGGATTTGGAAGTTAATCAGCCATCTCATTCAAGTTCTCAGGTACAAGTTAGGGTTGTAGTCGTCGAGTCCATCACAAGTCCAGAGTCGATAAAATCACAAGTCGGTGACGACAAGTCTCGCACAAGTCCGTCAAAAGTCCAGTAACAAGAAGCAAAGGATGAACAAGCACAAAAGAATGCCTTTGTTGGGGTTCATTTGAATATATTGTAGCTTGTGACTTGAATTAAGACCCAGGGACTTGTGGTGGACTTGTGAAGGCTTGTTAGGACTTGTGATGGACTCGACTACAACCCTGGTTTTTGTCAAACATCAGCCATTCGTTACCAATAGCTCGAACCCGTTTGTTTGTACTGTTAGTATTTCTAGTTTTACTATTTAAAGTTAGAATTTAAACCATACAGTACATCGTTATGTTCTGGATCATAAACTCCTCAAACAAAGTTCGGAAAGTCAAGTTTGACTGACGATTTATTTCTTGTTACTAAATCATTTCCCTTGAATTTGGTATCATTGGAAAGCCCTGTTATTCCTCTCCATTTGTTATGATTAATCAAATGGGGGATGTGCAGTATAGCAGAATACAGGGGTGGGTGGAAAGTGAAATGTCACAAAATTCACTGCTATTGTCATGCAGTGCATTCCCCTTTTGCTTGGAGGATGGGAATGTGTCAATGCACATTTTGACAATACATGTAGCAATGCATTTTGTGACATTTCACTTTACACCCGCCCCCGTATTCAGCTGTGTTGCACATCCCCCAGTTGTTTAATCATAACAAATGAGACATCATCGTAAAGAGGAATAACGGAGCTTTCCAATGATATAAAATGCAAGAGAGAAATCGTCAGTCAAACTTGACTTTCCAAACTTTTTTTGAGGAGTTTACTTTAATTTATTCCTTGTGAGCTATATGTAAAGTCGTGTTTCTTGTTTGCAAAACAGAGCGTGATCCAATTCCGTCCCTCATGCGTGAGGGACAGAAATCAAGATACAAATGCCTTTCCTTAGTCAACAACAAATGAAAACTAAAGTGAACCTGTTTGTTTACCTTCTACTGATGATGTTAATACACACACCCAGTTTATCACATGTTGAAACTCACTTTACAGTTTTATGCGGAGGTTGTTTTTATGTGTGAGGGACAGATAATCAATAAAATTGTCTACATGCATTTTCAACTATTTCTTGAAAATGTGATGGCACAGTTTGCCCAGTCAAATTTTATATATTAACTTTTTGTCATATGATTGTAAAATATATGGACATTTCTTTACAGATCGAGGATATATTTTGATTAATTTAAGAAATTTTAAAATCTTCATCCAGTGTTTACCAGTTTTGGATCACGCTCTGTACCGGTAGCTGTTAGAAGCTACTGTAGCAAACTTCACCAGATAGTTGCGGGGCCTGATAACCCTCATCAGTTGTTTTTATAGGACTCTCTTTATTGACTTATCTTGCTCTCAAGCCACTAGTATGCCTGGCATGTCGTATGGCCCTGTGGTTAGTTTCTTACAGACGTGGGGTTTAGAGACAGTTGCCATTTGAAGTGAGTGAGTGTTTTGTTTGCGCACGGGTTCACTTCATTGCATACTAAAATGTACAGTGTATGTACTTTGAATAATGGACCTCTCTCAAATGACGTCACTGCCTACAGATTAAGATGTGCATCAGGTTCTAAACTTCTTGTGTGTACAAATAATGTACATTTTTGTGACATTCCATATTTCAAACAAATATTGAACATTCGGAATTGTTTTCCATGATGTGTGTTTGCGTATCTGATGGCATTTTACAGTTGGGAAATTCCACAGCAATGGGGACAACTAAAAAAATTCAAGTACTTTAACAAGTTTTTTAACATGTTTAATTATCAGACCTCCACTTTTGTTTAACACCCTGTTTACACTTGATCCCGAGCTCGGGGTCGAACTAAGTGTAAACGCTCTCGGGACCAAATTGGCCCCGAATCAGACCCCAATATTTTGGTCTCACGTTGGCGGAGGGTTCGATCCCGAGCTCGGGATCAGTTTGCGGTTAGATAATAAATTATCTTTACTGCATCTTGCCGCATCCGCTCCACAGCCGTAGCGGGGGAAAAGCCCGCAAAATTCAAGTGTCCTTGTACACTGTACATGCACAACCCATGCACATATTGATCAGTGCAGCGCACATAGAGCATGACCTTTGACTACAACTTCTGGCACCGCGCTCGAGATCAACTACAAAATGTAAACGGACACTCGGGATCATTGCGGTTAACACTGACGCATTCTTATCAGGGGATCAATTCTTGATCTGAGCTCGGAACCAGTGTAAACACGGTCTAAGAGTACCATACACGTGTACATTCCTACAATTCAATTATAGCTCCTGTCATCATGAAAAATATTATGGGTAACGTTAGTGACGTAACGTTAATGACGGCACCTCGTACCAATTTGATGCAGGTCCTGCCTACGTTATTGATTAATTTGAAATAATTAATTGTTTTAAACGTTTGCCTGTGTCCCTTAGGAGTTTAAAAAGACTGTGGTACTAAAGTGAGTTCAACATGCTTAGGAGGCAGTTGTGTTAACAGAGTCCTCAAATACACCATGTCTTTTTTTTGCAACATTAGTGACGGCCAATAAATTGCTTGTTCTGAAAACGACAACCCAAGTTGTTATTTGTGTCTCTTGGTAGGCCTCAACTCCCTTTTGTGTTGTGGCAGTTTTGCCTCAGATTGATCAAAAGGCTGTGGGGTTGTGTGAGATGAAAGTGACATGACAAAATGTAAATGTAACGTTAGTGACAGTGGAATTGCCCAGTTGTATTTTTCCCATGACGATGGCTGCCTGTAGGCATGTACAGGCATACGGTAATACCAGCCTGGTGCATTCAATTTATAATGCACTCTTTCCACAGTAAAGGGGCATTTTGGCAACACAGACCATTTTTCCAGATACATGTAATACATTTGTCTGGTCTCAAAATAAAAGAAATAAGTTTCAGTTGTTCTGAAGAGATAACTTACATGTAGGCCCAAAATAGTGTGACAACATGCCTTTCTAAAAACCCTGTGTACAAATTTCCAATATACACTCGTAACCGGGACGGCCTAAAATGTGTCCATCCCTGTTACGAGTGTATACTGGAAATTTGTACACAAGGTTTTTAGAAAGGCATGTTGTCACACTATTTGTAACCCTTTTTGGGCCTAAGTGATCTCTTCAGAACAACTGAAACTTATTTCTTTTATTTTGAGACCAGACATACCGGTAGGTTTTTTTTCTCGAAAATACCGGTATGGTCTGTGTTGCCAAAATGCCCCCTTTACCAGAGAACAAAATGTTCGGTTTCGCATCGCAAAATGCGATGTAATCTGCCACAATTGCGACACAAAACTAAACCGGTATAGCAATCATTGCGATTCAATTATTAATAATGATGGTCGACAATGACAGCACCAACTGCCATGCCAACGCAATTTACCGGTACAAGAATATGCAATAACTTACTTACATTCCGACGATTTCAATTTTACCTCGCATCAGCACAAATTGTTTTCTTCTGGATAAACCATTTTCAGTTGGGCTTCTAAACGTAGTCTACTCATTTCAAGCCATAGAATACAGTAGCACCAGACTTTTTGATGGTTAAACTCAGTGAGCTCCATAATTTTCCTGGAGAAATATCGCACTGCCACATTTCTGCTGGCCTACACGCAATACAAATGTAATGCATTCCGACGCGCTGCTGTACAAACACAGGGAAAAGACAATCCAACCAGCTTATAATACGCTGTGGTTAAAATACGCACGTAGAATAGTCTGATGCCATGATGCTATTAAAAGTTTGAAATGCATAAACTGCATTCAGAAACATGACCGAAAACGGCTTCTCCGCGCACGCGGTTATGGAATATCTTTCCCACGCATGTATAAGGCCGTGTCCAAATTTTTGGCTGTGGCTTAAAATAACGCATGTCATGCTATGGCGCATGGCAGCCACAAAGTATCGGCTTTTATAGAACGTGTAATTTGCCGCTGCCAGCCAAGTGTTTCGAATGCGGCCTAAATAATTATTATGGGATGGCTCTTCGTGTTGCTACATGTACATGTAGGTCATCGATATATATACACTGGATGACGTATGCAATAGCAATTGGTTATACAAGAATTGAAGCCACGAACAATGCTTGGCCTAGACTGCTCCCCAGTCCATGCGATCGCTTGCATTCCACTTAACATACGTGGACCCTGATGATGTAGACTTTATTTCGCTCGTTTATTTTGCTAATCAATACCAAGGGTTTGCTAAGCAAAGTCTGACTTGTTTAGCAAGGCCTGCTAAACAAAAATTGCTAAACATTTTGTTCCCTGTCTACTGTGGAAAGACCCAGATAGATGTGGATGAAATTTTGAGTAAAATTTTAAACTGAAATAATCACAAAAACACTTTCCGCCCAAGTTGATTCTGTGGTTTTTAGTGCGTCACTTTACCAACAATTTTCCTCCACACCGATTTTTCTTACGTAAAGCGACGTGCATCAAAATTACGCACGAAAAGGCTCGGTTTGAATCCGCCCAACCTCACAACACTGATCAGCAGCCTTGTTGGATTTTTACCCAAAATTCGAGCCCTGAAACGTGGGATGAGTGGGCTTATATTTGTATCCCCAGTACATCACTGACGTCTGCCCTGTGTGGGAAAAACAAATCCATTCTAGTGCGCGTAGGAGACTTCTCTTCATGATAGAGCTAATCCAGAAATCTCCCCATTGTGATCTACATGTACATGCACTAAGTGGTTCGGTGCCCCAGAGCATACACTCCCTACTGATACAATCTAATGGGCTTAATACATTAGAAGCATTGGGTCCCGGAAATCTGTGCATTTTACTTTTTATTTTGTCAATTCTAGAGCTAATTCTGTAAATTGGACGCGTCTTGAAAAACCCTATTTGTTCTTGATTGTTGGGAATGTGCTGTTTCCTGTTTTTGCTGAAAATCTGGGGGGTGGGGGAAATGTGTTCGTTAAAATGCTTGTACATGTACATGTAAATTTGTATGTATATTCCAAGTAGTGCTTCATGTCCATTGTTAAAGTTTCAATCCTAAAATGCGAGTAAAAAGTGTTCCCGAGTCGAGCACTGTGCCAAGTCCGAGCACATTAATGATCGAGTCTGGGCTAACAGTGTTCTCCACTGCCGGTTTTGTCCGGGGGTGCCGCCCAGACAAAATCATCACAGGGACCGTTAGCGCCCGGACAAAAATTCGCCGCCCGAACAACTTTTAAAGTTAGGTTCAAATTCTACAAACGTGATTCGCTAGCCACTGGTGTCATTATCATGAATATCATCTACTTACGACGCATACATGTATATACAATCAGCGACGCAAATCCGCAAATTTCTTTTGTAATTATTATAATTAGTTGATGTTGAAATATTCACATAACATCTTCATCATGCATGACTGCATAAAGCTTCTGTGTGCTGAAAAAAATTCCAACTCTCAGATTGACTGCTTTTTTAATCAGAAATGTGGATAAATACTCAATGTGGACTTTACTAAAGCCGTGTACGCATTGGACTAGTTTTTTGGGAGGTTTTACCGAGACCATGGTAAAATGAAAAATTGTTAAATTTGACTTCTGTCCGCATTTGGAGACCGTGGGAGAGCAATGTGCAATGTCTCTTCGCAGTTTGACCTTCACGGCCCGCACGTCCAGAGCGCTTTATACCAACTCGCTGTGTTCCGTGTCTCGGGGGGAAAGTTCCCTGGTAAATTTTCCTGGGCAGAAGTTTGCCAGTAATATAGTAACCGCTAGATTTGGGAAAAGTTACCGAGAGGAAAACGTCCTAACGGGAAAAATACCTATCGTCTCCGTATAGTTTTCCCCCAAAAAAGTCCAATGCGGACAGGCCTTTTGCCTATACCATACTAAACTCCTCAAAAAAAGTTCGGAAAGTCAAGTTTGACTGACATTGTCTCTCTTGTTGCAAAATAAATTTCAGTGCATTGACACATTCCCATCCTTCACGCAAAATGGGGAATGCACTGCATGACAATAGCAGTGAATTTTGTGACATTTCACTTTCCACCCACCCCTGTATTCCGCTATACTGCAGATCCCCCAATTGATTAATCGTAACAAATGACACATCACTGTAAAGAGAAATAACAGGGCTTTCCAATAATACCAAATTCAAGGGAAATTATTTAGTAACAAGAGAGAAATCGTCGGTCAAACTTGACTTTCCAAACCTTGTTTTGAGGAGTTTAGTTGCCATTGACTGAACTTCAAAGGGGATACGTATACACTACATGTATAATGCTTTATAATGCCAGCTGTCTCGAAGGACACTTTAATAATAGAATTGTGCTGCGCTAATGTAGTCACCGCAGCTATGCGCACCTGTGCACGTACATGTATTGATTATCTCCCGTGTCAAATACATGTACCCTTAAACGTTCAAATTCAAAATTACAAAAATTGAATACCAATTTAAAGACAGATTACATGTACATGATTGGAAATGGTGATAAACTGCCTTGTAGAAATTTCAGCCACATACTGTACATGTAGATGCCGTTTAATACTTCAGGAAAAATCCATGCATGTTTTTTTTGTTGTGTTAAATGAATAGTACGTACGAACAAATTGTCGCAGACATTTTAAAAAAATTAAAAAAAAAGCACCTTCATTTGGTAATGTCACCAAATGTTGCTACGTAAAGTGTTTTAACACTTGTCAACTCGTGAAATAAAGTTTCGGGTATTTAAACTGCAAATGTTGTATTGGGCTTTAATGACAATTTTATATAAAAATACTGCGAAGGCATGAACATATGCGAAATAGGTAACTATTAATAGCACATTATTTGCATGTTTTGTCCCTACTTTAGCCCTAATGGATTTTTAGTTTTCACAGTGTTGTTTTTGTACAATGCAAAATAGTCAGTACAAAAAGACAGTCTCCGTAGACCCAAGATGTTGTTCCACAGGGGCCAGTCAGGAGAAGAAACAAAAAGAAGTATTTTTATGAGCTGGTGAATTCTATCTTCATGTAGACGTACATGTATGTAGACACTGTTTCTCAGGGTTTCTTTTGAGACTTGCATCATATCCGTTTGTCGCTCTTAGGTAACGGAGCGAGGATGATCGCACGAAAGATGAGACAAAGTCACACATAGCTAATTGCTGGCGTTTGCATACGTGTGCTTTGGGTCAAACTGATGGCATGTGTTAACACTCTGTGGTACATGTACATACGCTGTACAGTGTATGCTGTAAGCCTATCTCTATGTGTAGTAAGTAACCACGATGTCATGCTCTTACGAACAGGTATGTGATAGGGTGTAGAGTCGAACCTCATTAATAAAAGGTCCTTTGCACTTTGTGGATTAACTCGTTATAACAGGAACCTTTATTTTTTATAAGGATAGAAAACAATGAAGAACAAAGACTTGGGACCAACATTTTTCTTTGTTATAAGCAGAGCTCCTATTAACAAATTTCAAATTAAAACTGGCAGCCTCGTTTCAGATGCTGACGAGCCATTGTGATATGCATCAAATGCTTCGGAAAACCTTTAAAATCCTTGCATGGTTTTTGTGTTACATGTACCGATAAGTGCATGGTAAAAACATGTCTACACACTCGTTTTTGAAACCACCTTCTGTCAGAAAAAGTACCATCATGGACATAAATAAATTCATGTGGTGTTTATTACTATTGATATCAACACTTTGAGTTTGAGTAAGTGTTTTTTTCTTGTCAACTCATGGTCATTGCAAATAATACAGTGGGCCCTTTAATACATGTACGTGCTGTTTAGCAACAGTTTTTCTATATATGCTAACAAATTGCCCCTGATGAAAAGATTATGCAACTTGCTGCACTTTGGTATTTTGCCAGCAGTCACTCACTTTGTATAATTTTAACGATATTTTCCCCATTAATCAAGACCCACACAATAAGGGCAGAAGTCCACAGCATCATTTAAATATCAGCTCGATAACGTTCGTGCATGTGAAATTAAGACAAACCAATCAGACATTGAAATGTAATTTGTCTGGAGGTTCCCATTAGCAACAGCTAAAGTACACAGTGGTTGCGTATCTTTTGTAAACGCATTGGTTGCTTGACTTGCATACGTGTACGTTGTACCAAAGTTCACTATTATTTCCATAGGCATACGAATAAAATTGTCAGGAGAGCAGTTTGTTCGGCAGTTGTTCTGAAGTTTACCAGTGTGTTACATGTACTTAAATAAATACGTTTTTCAAAAATTGTTACGTGATTTAATCCAACATTGCGTGGACGTATCGGCGTCGTTTGAAACTATGGCTACCAAGTGGTTAGCGCAAGCAGCATCTTTGGGCTCAATTGCTCAGCCATATCCAGGACTCGTACATTCTGAACCGAAGGAAGTTGTAGCAGTTCACAAAACGCGGGATCACAGGTTTATGAGCGTTAATCGTGAAGTGAGTTGAGCTGAATTACATGTAGTTTACACAAACTTTATTTGGTATGAATAGTTTAATTTTAGGGATGGTGACCACAAGTTGGTTTCAAAGCTCAAATTTTAGGGCATCTGCACGTTTAACTAAGGTGCATCTCAGAATAGAAATCGGTGAACACCTATTTTTTTTCTTAAAATGCATGGTACTCACTCTATTTTATTGTCCTACTGGATTCCTTAGTCGTCTATCGTATCTACAGTAGTCGATAATGAAGAAGGAACCACGTGCAAATGATATTGTGCCGCAAAATTGTGCTCACGAGGCCACCCAGCCGACAGATTTTCTTGCTTACGGTAGTCAAGCGACGGGATCATCCTGTCTACTTCACGTTAAGCAAAAGATCTGCAGTTTGAATCCCGGTGGGGCCAAGTTGTTTTTTTTACTTTCTTTGACATTTGTCCTGTAGCGTATTTCTGTCGAACAAACTTTATTCTTCAGTATGTTGTCCTTTCATCTTTTAGTTTCGGCTGATTAAGTAATGCACAGCAGCACCCTCACCCTTTGCGACCATTTAGGCCTGTGCATTTTCGAAAAAATTACTATTCAAAAAATTTGATTTATTTTCTATCTAATATTTTATATTCGATGCGTGAATTTTGTCCAAGGTTTCGACAAAAACGTTTGCCGTGAAATTAATTGATTTTGGCACAGTATCTGAACTCGCAGCTCACACTGCAGGAAGTTTCATTAGCCTTTTCATTGCCGAATTTGCCGCCTCAAAAAATATTCTGTGCTCAAACTACGTAGAGACTTCATGTTGTAACTTGCATAGCAGTCTCTCGCCCGAAGAGTTTTTGCAGAAATTATCGTCGGCCCTTGTACACGTACATATGACGTCAAAGACATGTTTGGTTTGGAGTGGACAAAGCACATACAGTGTACCGAATTATCGATTTGGTAAAATGTTATTTGAATATTCGATTCGTTAAAGCACAACCTTAGCGACCATGGTTGATAAATCAGTTTTTTAGTTTTTCTCACAGATCATCTTCAAGACTTGTTCGTCAGCAGTTTCAAGGAATAGTCACCTTCTTAGCTTGACACATGATGGCGGCAACTAGTGTTAATCTCAAAATCTGAATATTTGAATAATTAAAAACCGAATATTTCATCCTTTGATTCACAATTTTGCGCAATTGCCAAAGCACTAAATAAATAATCCAAATCCTACCACCCACTGCGCTTGACGCACAGCTACCATGGCTACATCATGTACATGTAGTCTACCAGCATGGAGTTTTTGTTTGTTTGTTTGTTTTTTCTTGATTGTCGGTTCAGCAAACACAACATTTTGTCAGATGTTTTGTTAGATGATAGTGCGATTGTGCGTGGGTCATTCCCAAAATAGGGGTCCAATATTGTTGGTGTCCCAGTTACGTACGACACTCTCTGCTTCAAAAATCACCCCTCCTGATCACAAATTCTCAGTAATGGACTGTGGCCTGTGATCATAGGGGGCAGCATCATTTTCTTCAATATTTTGTTCTCCGATTCCTGAAAAATATTTAAAACAAAAGACCATAAAAGCTTATAATTTGTTCCATGGTATTGAATAGGAGTTTGGTGTCCCGGGTTACCTACGCCAATGAAAATTTGCTGTAGAATGAGTTTGCATTAACCTTGGTGCCATATCTACACACAAACATTAAATTTAAGTGGCATTTGTTGAAATAAAAATAGTTATTATCTACTGGGAAACCACTTTCAATCACTAAAAACACTTGGAAATCTTAAAAACCATGTCACACTTTGGGACCCCTAATTTTGGGAATGACCCACATGTAGATAAACAACAACATGTACATCCAGCTAAAACCAATGCGTCCTTAATGGTATTTCCAAATAAACATGGAGGATCAAATGTTTTTATTTCGTTTACAGCATTCAGTTTCCAAATTAGATTGTAAAACCAAACCCGAAAATTCAAATTTAAGTCCGAACTATAACAGCAACCAGAATCATTGTCCATTTTAGCAAGAAGTTACATGTATTAAATACGTGGCTTGTTTTATCATTCGTTTCTCACAGAGCGGCTTCAAACGAGCGGTCCAACGCAGGGTTTCAAGGGATGATCACGTTCCTTATCGCAGTCATCTACAGACAGTTACAGCAGTCCAATAAGCAAGAAGTTTTAAACACATCGTTGCTTTTTCATTCTTTTCTCACAGATCAGCTTTAAAACAAGCGGACCAACGCAGGGTCGCTCCGGTCGGTTTAAGCGACGTTCCCGTTCATTATCGCAATCCTCTACAGACAGTTACAGCTCGGGCTCGTATTCAGGAAGCTCATCGGATGAGGATGACAGGGCACCGAAGGAAAAGGTCCAGGTAAGAAGTTTGGTCATTTAGCTTTAAAAAAATGGATTTGTTTTTAAAACAAATGTAGTAAAATCAGGGTGGAAACTGACAACTTCCACATTCATGACACACTTTAATGAAAATAATTAAAATGTCACACAGACATGCGACCAAGTTTACGCGACCTTAAAATCAACAGTGGAACCAGACTAGCATTAAAATACCAAAATACAAAGGAGATTCCGGGTGGTACCAGGAAATTCCAGGCGGTACCTAGGTACTGTCTGGCGTCTTAATTTTTTTTTGATGATGATTTGTAGTTAATGGTTGCAAAAACCAGGTTTGTGATGACTCGAACTCAAGTCGACTCGAGTCCCGATTTTCACTGACTCGAGACTCAAACCTCAAATGACTTGACTTGAGACTCTAACCTCAAATAACTTGACTTGACTTGATTCGACATTTTTTGACTTGGGTCTGCCAAAAATGAAATTGAACTTTTATGCATTTTTTTGTAATTTTGAGGACGGAATTGTTTATCAAAACTAAAGCTTTCTTTTGATATGGAGCATTGTTGGCCAGAACAACAAAAATACCCGACACGTATGCAAAATTTAGGGTTTACACTCATTTTGAAATTAACTTGAACAAATACTACTTGACTTGAACCAACTGACCAACTTGACTTGACTTGGGACTCGGAAGCCATTTGACTTGACTTGACTAGGGACTCGAAGGCAGTTTGACTCGACTTGGGACTCAAGTAGAGGGAGACTCATCACAATCCTGGCAAAAACTTATCCCATGGATTAATTTTGGAAAAGTTAAGAAGTGTTCTATGTGTCCTAATTCTCATACCAACTTCCCGAGATAAGAATAGTGACCGTTCCTAAGATGCATGTTAGCATTTTGTTAAATCCGCCCCAGACTGTATATCCAACTAATGTGGAAGCTTTGCTACGGTTTACCTGTTTTTAAAACAAAAAATATGTCGAAAAATATTCAACGAAATTGTTGATATAAAATCAAACCTTGAAGTTGCACTGCCGGATTTTAGGCCGATTTGGGCATCAAAATTTTTTAAAAAGTTAAATTGCTATTTTTCTAGAATAGAAAATGTTATCAGCTTTTATTTGGTACCAAGAACGTAAAAATCCGTGAGAGATTAATGCCAGTCGATTAAAAACGAAATAATAAAAGACAGTCCCTGTCTTTTATTCAACAGGGTTATGACGTATATGTACAAGTAACATGTGCGCGTACGTATGTACATTGTACACATACTTTGTACATGTGAGCGTACGCGCACATGTACAACATGTGAAGCCTGTTTCAAGAAAAAGGCTTGTATCTCCAGTTCCCGACGTCGGAAATCTATGTTTTTTTATATTTTTCGTTACAGAGACACGTAAGCTTTCTAAATTCATTCGCTTGTGTGAATTAATTTGTTTAATCCTTTCACCCAAACACGGACAGTGCAACTTTAAAGTAACAATTAAGCATGGCTGTATTCACCAACAAAGTACGGTGTTAACGAGAGCATGGTCACTGCTCTATAAGCAAGTTCGGAGTTTTTACTACCCCAATTCTCCCCCCACCCTAAAAACAGAAAAGAAACAGTAACCATCATTTTCTACGTTTTCTTTTCAGTATAACTCCAAGAATTTCAAAGGCTTTTGCGTCAAAAACATCAAGCAGGCTGCATTTGGTCGGCGAGAGATTGAGATAGCGGAGCAAGGTAAGGTTATGCTCTTACTAAACAGTTAAACCTCATTATTAAGAGGTCTTTAGGAACTTGGGTCGATTTCACGATGCGCTACATCCTTCGTAACTCGAGATCTTAGCGCTTCATGAAATCGACGCCTTGTTATTCTCGTTCATGTAGCCATGGATTTCAGAGACAGTGCACTTTTCTCTGTATGGCGTTTTTAATTAGGAGAAAGATTGATCTTCACTACAGCTGTGCAGCATATTAGGCCATGTTTGTTTCGTATGTGTGTACAGTCATTTAACAGACCTATTTTGTAACTAGAGTTGAATCTCGTTAAAGGAGCATGTTCAGATTTTTTCAGAGAATGAATTTCGTCCTAACCCAACAATTCTATAAAATACATGTACCTCCCCAAAATCCATGGGAAGAAAACAAGGAAAGAATTAGGAAGTTGAACATGACTTCAGACCTTGTGTGCAAAACATATGAGACGGGCTTAAAAATTTCGAAGTGTTTTCTCACAGCTGTTTTTTATTTTTCCCACTCAAAATGTTGGGTTTTTCCATCAAAAAAATATTCTGATCAACTTCTCAACAGCAAATTTGCAATCTCCAATTTGGATGTACATGTAGAAGCATAAAGTCGGGTGTAATTACTGCACTGCTTTATGGAACCGGATAAATTAGTTTACAAAACATTGGTGGTTTTTTGACAATATCCTATATACAAATATACAAATTTCAGAATGGTAATGAGAAAAATATGACAAATGATATGGTATCAAAATCTCAACACCCATGGGAAAAATGGGGCGTTCAAAAATGTTTAGTTTTTCATTTTATTTCATTTTCATTTCATTTCATTTCACTTTTGATTGAAAAATGCAGTCAATACGAGGGGTGTGAAATCTCCGATTTTTAGCAAATTTCCGTTTTTTTTGTTGTGCGCTCTAACAGGCCATATTTTTTTTACCGAGCATAAATAGAGCGCCCTCAATTGATTTAGTAATTTCTCGAAGCAAACTTGTGCAAGTCTGGTCACCAAGCAAGTGCAATGGCATACAGCGGTGCCGCGTCGCACGGCGTGCAGGCAGCTACTGCAACGTGTGGCGAAGCAGACTTGTACAAGTCTAATCACTAAGCAAGCGCCATCTTTGCCTGCATCGCAAGCTGGCAGCGGCCGTGCATCGCGTGTGTGTGGTGTGCTGCATGGGGCTATCGATGCAGCGGGCAACGAACCGATTTTACTGGCCGATTTTGATGACCTTATGAAACGACTTCATCTTATACACCCACTACAGTCAGTCAAAAGCTCCCTATAAATATTTTAGCATTTCACCACTAATCCACTGAATTATTTGAATCTCGATCGCAGAAATGCCAGGGTTGATGCTTCTGCGTAAGAGAGCGGAAGGGGAGAAACCGTTGAAGGGATCTAAGATCATCGGCTGCACTCATATCACTGCTCAAGCCGCTGTAAGTATCCATAAACCAGGAGCCAATTTCATGGCGCTGCTAAGCACACAAATCTGCTTAGCACACAAATCTGCTTAGCACACAAATCTGCTTAGCACACAATTTATTTTCCCTGTAATTTGGGTTACCAGCCAAAATTGTATGTCAACTTGTGTTTTTAGCAAGAGTAGAAAAATAGCAGTCAGAATACATCACATACGATTTTGTCTGGCAACCCATTTTTGCAAAATAAAGCAAAGAAATTCTGTGCTAAGCAAATTTGTGTGCTTATCAGTGCCATGAAATTGGACCCTGCTGATTAGAAAGGTACCGTAGAAATTTATTTGGAATCGAAGTAAAAATATCACCTTTTGTCAGTTGCTTAGGCTCTCTCTCGTATGAACCCATTAAGGAATCGTATTGCTGAAGGATTTGCAGACGTAAATCTTTGCCCTGTAGCCACCTAGGAGGTTCTTCAGCTCAGCCACGAAGTGCGAGAGAACAGGAAAAAATTCTCAGTTTTAGAGGTGGGAGGGAAAACTCCACACACCAACTAGTGGGGGAAACCCACGGAATCAAGCAGGGACTGAGAACCCAATCCACGTTACTGACCTAGACGGGATTCGAACCAGGGCCGCATTGGTGGAAGGCGAAAAAAGAACCGTTACGCCATCCTGATTCCCCTATTGCTTAGGCAGTAGACCTTTATCACGGCATCGCCATTTTCGTCTTGTTCCCCGTACATGCCTGCCACGATCGGTGAATTGCGACTGCGTGATAGCACGTGCAATCTTTCTTTGTTGCTATTTAACAAACCATTTGTCCACGCTTTGCGTTTGTTCAATCATGTTGTGCATGTGTCAAATTGAAAGTTTGACGCACTGGTTGACAAATATTTCGTGTTATTTTGAAACGCCCAATTGTGGGGTACCGCGGCCGGGTGGTTTTAGGTCGTTGATTCGCAATAGAGGTGAAAACTTTGTTGCGGGTTCGATACCTGGCCGTGGTACCTGTGCCAAGGCACTCGACCACAATTGCTCCATCCTTCGGAAGGGATGTAAAGCCGTTGGTCCAGTGTGTTGTGTAATGCACTTGCATGTAAAAGATCCCAGAGCACTCTTTCATGAAGAGTAAGGGGATTCCCCAGTGTCTCTGGCCGTTGGCTGCCAATGGCACCACCCACCTATGTATCTCGATGTTTAGGTGGAACACACTTGTAAGCTTCATGCAATTCAGCCTACGGGCTGCGAATTGAAGTTCATTAATAATAATAATAATGATTAGATTTGTATAGCGCACATATCCACCCTGCAGAGTGCTCAAGGCGCTGTTACCATTATTACCGCTGCCATCAGGGAATCACCAGAACCATTTCGCTTCAACTAGGTGGCTGCTGGTCAGGCGCACAACCCTATCAGCAGTTAGATTGTGGCATTCCCCTTAACAGCTTCCCATATATCGCTTGGGTTGACGAGGCAACTGGGATTAAGTGCCTTGCCCAGGGACACAGACACGTTGGTCGAAGTGGGGCTCGAACCCCCAACCTCTGATTGGGAGTCCCGCTTCATACCCACTAGACCACACGCGCTCCCATTAAACCCATGAAATAAATTAAAATAAAATAAAATAAATAACATTTCTTAGTTTTGAGTTCTATCTCTCTTGGTTACCCCAGGTTCTAATAGAAACCCTCCATGCTCTAGGGGCCAGTGTAAGATGGGCGGCGTGCAACATTCACTCCACTCAGAATGAGGTAGCCGCTGCATTGGCAGAAGCAAGTTTCCCAATCTTCGCCTGGCGCGGCGAGTCAGAGGACGATTTCTGGTGGTGTATTGAGAGGTGCATCCTGTCAGATGATTGGCAGCCTAATATGGTAGGTTGTTAAGCAGTCTGCCCAGTGTACCAGAGATCTCAGCTTCAAATACCGAAGACGACCGTCCAATTTCTCCAACCTATATTTCGTCATGTCAGTGCAACAAGGTCACAGCTTGAATTTCACTCAATGACATGACGTGGAGACACGACAGTACATGTATTTAATTTAAGATTTAGATTAACCACTTCGCGACGGGGAACTGCAAATGCAGTTCTAAGTGTGAGTGTCTTGGGGGCGGTTATACAGAATTAGCCCATGAATTAGACCAGGGCAGAGCTGGTCTCTCATCATGTTGGCTTGGGGTCAAGTCAGTTTTTGGTTTTTAACCTGTGACATGACTCTGGAGAAAATGACTTGGGACTGGACTTGGGAAATAAGATTGATTTACGACTTGAAATAAAAACTAGTCATCAAGTCTCCAGCCCCAGAGACATACTATACTGCATAACCAAAACTGCAAGTGCAGTCTCCTGCTTCAGGAGAATAAATTGGAAAATGCTTAGCTGTCGCGAAATGGTTAAAAGCCCTGTCACACACGGAAAAATCTCGGGCGCGAGTGGCAGGAGCTTCACGAGTTGGTGAATTCGGGAAACTCGGGAAAACTCGTGGGACAACTTGGGATGATTCGTGTAACTCGGGCACAACTCGTATCAACTCGTATCAACTCGTAGCAGCCTGCAACTTGTGACGAAAATTTTAAAAATGTTTAAAATTTCGGCCACGAGTTGTCAGCTCGTGAGCAACTCGTACAAACTCGTGCAGCAAACACATGCAACTCGTACAGTGAACTGCTGTTCGCTGTATTGTTTCGAGCACTCCGGGTGATTAAGCAAGTGTTGTCCTATAGCAAATGTGCATTTGGGCTGTGTGGCAGCTTTGCGAGCGTTCGTGCAGACACGCGACGGCTGTTTACGGAAAGCAGGCAAGTAGCTGCGGATGGAGGATGGAACATGCTGTTTAATGCGACCCGCGAGTCGTTGAGACATACGTCCTACGTACCGAGCTTCACATCGGCACCGAAACTCATAAATAACATTAAGTTGTGTGGTAGGTAGTACGTCTTTACGGACTGCCGAAAGTAACGTGCACGCAGTGAAAAACGGGCACTGATGAATTAAATGCCGATTTTGACAGAATTTTTGCTTAAAAGCCAAAATCTAAATAAAATTTTTCTATATTTGACGTGAGGCTTGAATTGAATACCATCCATGGAGTCGAGCAAATTCTGTTTAATATTGTGCTCTCATGCAAATATTGAATTCTTTCACTAGATTCTTGACGATGGAGGAGACGCAACTCACATGATGCTTAAGAAATGTCCTGAGACCTTTAAGTTGATCAAGGGTATTGTTGAGGAATCGGTGACCGGAGTCCATCGCTTATACCAGCTCTCCAAATCCAACAAGCTCACCGTTCCAGCTATGAATGTCAATGACTCTGTAACTAAGGTAACGACCTTTGACATTTCAAAACTGGCCAGGGCCAATTTTATAAAGCTGTTTAGCAGAGACATTTGCTTAGAGCCACAGTATATCATTTGCAGTTTGAAGTCGACTAAAAGTGTTTATCCAGTTAGTAAGTGCTATGTCACATGCGCACGCACTGTCATTAGTTTGTACACTAGTTCCAACTGGAACCAGAAGTAATGTACAAATTAATGACGGCTCGTGCGCGTGTGATGCAGTCACTTACGAACCGGATAGCAGTGGTAACGAATGCCATCATGAGTTTCTTTTACCGTGTAAAATGGATAGCAGTGGTAACGAATGCCATCATGAGTTTCTTTTACCGTGTAAAATGGTACCTTGTGGGAGAAATTGCCAATAGACTACTAAAGTGTGACGTCGGTTGCCATGGTAATTGGGTCTAAACATTCGCTGGTAATCTGAAACGTCCATTGGTATAGTGCAGGGAAACGGTTCACTGGTTTTAGTGTAGACCCAAAAACCATGGCAACACACAAGGGGTGACGTTTTCACTTTAGTAGTCTATTGAAGGTGCTTTAAAAAAGATTGTCTGCAGACAATTTTTACCATTCATTCAACACGAAAACTATGCTTGGATTTTAAGGTTTTCTGGAGTAATACTGCATCGATGTTGCTGAAATTTCTCCAGTGGCGGATCCAGCCTCATTAAAATACAGAAATACAAAGGAATACGCCGGGTTACACGGGGGTTTTCCATTGTGTTCTTGTATTTTAATGAACCAGGGATCGATTTCACAAAAGTTAAGACGAGTTCAATGTGTCATAATTCCCATACCAACATCCCAAGATAAGAAGAGTGACCCTTCCTAAGATGCGTCTTAGCACTTTGTGAAATCGGCTCCAGGTCATGTATTTAAATCAAGTAACAGGTCTCGCCAGTTAGTACAAATTGTCAACTAGCCACTGAGACCTGCAGTCGATTTCATGAAACATTGCGCAACTTGCACAACTTTTGACAAATGGCGCAAGCCCCATAACTTGCGTGTTATCTTCGGAAGAATGTTGCGCAACTTACGCAATATAATGTTTCGTGAAATCGGCTGCAGGGATTGATTTCACAAAAGTTAAGTCGAGTTCAATGCATCCTAATGTCCCAAGATAAGAAGAGTGACCCTTCCTGAGACACGTCATAGCGCTTTGTGAAATCGTATTCCTCAGTTATGTAATACTGCTGTTCCTGCAGCCGATTTCACGACAAATTGCGTAGCTTGCGCAACTTTTGAAAATGGCATAAAGCCCATAGGCTTGCGTGTAATTATCACAGGAATGTTGCGCAGCTTACGCAATAAAAAGTTGCGCAAGCGGGCTGCTGGAATTTGTAAAAAGTTTCATCTGCAAATGGTATGATGCGACTTTAAAGGGCCTGTGACATCCTAAACAACTTTGTGCCTAAGCTTTGCTTCATAATGACGGATTACTTGTTCAGCAAGACATACTATTGTTCGTTTGGATAAAAGGTGGCATTTTTCAACTTTGAAGATTTCAATGCAATAAATCACAGACAGAGGGCGCTGTTTTAAGTGCATCACATAAGGAAGACAGAAGGGAAAAGTTAAGAAAAAACATAAGACTTCAAGTTGGACTTGTGGCAAATTGCTGCAGTTTCTACCTCCAGTTGTGTCATGGCTTACAGCAGGCAACATGTAAAACAAACTCAAACAGCCATGGATTACAAAAGTTTCAGGAAAATTGAGAAAAAAGTGGAATTTTTTGCGCACAGTTCAATTTGATTTTCCTGTGTTTGCCTCTTGTGACGTCGTGACCTTGGTCATGAATATGCATATTTTCATTAGCATAAAAACTAAAAACCTTTGTTTTAACCCCCAAAGCAAGCTCCAAATAGGATTTTTATGACTTTAACTGAGTCAAGTGGTTTTAAAGCATAGATTTCATTGATAAAAATCCTAAATAAGGGGCCCTTTAACGCTTTTTTTCTGACCGTGTTAACAGGTTAAATTTGACAACCTTTACTGTTGCCGTGAGTCCATCCTGGATTCGTTGAAACGTACCACAGACATCATGTTTGGAGGCAAGCAGGTGGTCGTTATTGGTTACGGAGAGGTCGGCAAGGGGTGCTGTGCTGCCCTCAAGGGGCTCGGCGCGATCGTTTACGTCACTGAGATTGACCCGATATGCGCCCTGCAAGCATGGTATGTTGTGTTGTAATAAGGACTTATTTCTTAGACTGGAATCACTCCCCATTCAAATTGGCCTTTTACAGTGTTGGGTCACTTATAAACTCTCTTGATAAGAGTACTGTTAACTAAACTCCTCAAAAAAAGTTTGGAAAGTCAAGTTTGACTGACGATTTCTCTCTTGTTACTAAATCATTTCCCTTGAATTTGGTATCATTGGAAAGCCCTGTTATTCCTCTTTACGATGATGTGTCATTTGTTATGATTAATCAATTGGGGGATGTGCAGTATAGCGGAATACAAGGGGTGGGTGGAAAGTGAAATGTCCGAAAATTCACTGCTATTGTCATAAAGTGCATTGACACATTCCTGTCCTCCAAGCAAAAGGGAATGCACTGCTTCAACTTTAGCAGACGACTGGAAATATTTTGTCTGCTACGAAGATTGTTACATAATGTGCACGGATACCTAATAGGTAACAGACGAAATAGCGCCCTCAGTGTAATAATTAAACAACTTAGCGCGAATTAGCGTAAAAAAAATTACATTTCCACAATATTAGATTTTCAGTATGTTAATGAGTGATTTTTTATGCACCAGCCAGTGTCGGAATACATGTACATTGTAGTTCTAGGTCAGGCACAATTTTCCCGTAAATTGACCGGACTAATAGGGTATGCTAGCCAAGTTGGCCTCAGAAAGTGTATATCTTAAAAGGGCATCGGGACAAAATCAACAGCAGGGTTCTCCAAGAGATGTTTTGCTAGGGCGTGCCGCCCTACCTAATTTTTGTGCCGCCCGCGCAAAATCTTGACCGCCCGAGCAAAATCACGACCGCCCTAGCAACAAAAAATGCCGCACTGCAAAAATTTTCACGATACCTTTCATGTATTTACATTGTGTATGTACATGTACCACTGCACACGGGCCGCTCCCAAGGAAAACGAACTGATGTCGCTCTCTGTTGACTAAATCTGTCTAACATAGTCAGGTACTTTGTTTACGCGCAGTTAGTACGGCTTTTCACATACTAGGGAGTACAGGTGCCCCACTCGGTACCGATCAAAACAAAAATACATAAAAGAAGGTGAATGCCAGTCGCGCGTCACTTGCGTTTGCCGTTTTTGAAATAGTTTTTGTTCAACCGGCCGGAAGAGACATCGTCATGAATTTAAAAAGCAAATTTTGGAAGTGGAAGTGAACGTGTAAGTGGTGGGAAAATTTTAAAAAAAAAAAAAAACGTTGAGGAAAAATCGAATAGTGACACAGTTTGTGATCTAAATTCGGCTCTGTGACGACAGAAACACGTCCTTTATTATCCCTTCTTGATGTGCATCCCGCGTTCAATAGAATAATATAAGGATAAAACTAATTCCAGGTAACAGAAAAATGGGGGCGGGGCTTCGCGGGGGTGCCGCCCTAGCAAATGAAAAACCCGTGGAGAACACTGAACAGGATGGCCGCAGTTAATGTGATTTGGTGCAAATGATGTTAATTCAATAGATCCTTCTGACTTGTACTCAAGCAAAGTTTTGAGACATCACATACTGATGCACCGCCGTTTTTGCATAAAACACTATCCTCTATTTAAGTATGAGAAAAAAAATATATATATATTCTTATTTCCAGGATATTTTTTTCCTATTTGTGAACTGACAAAACACTTCTGGAGTCCTCTCATAGACTTCTAAAGTGTGACGTCCGTTGCCAGGATAACTGGGTCTAAACATTCACTGGTAATATGAAACGTCCATTGGTAAAGCGCAGGGAAACAGTTCACTGGTTTGAGTGTACCGGTATACCCAGTAACCTTGCAACACTTTACTTTGCTCCGTTGTCATTTGGTAAAACAGTGCATTGTACTCCATTAAGATAATGTGTACTGTGGCCAGCACCGTGTTTACACTGGTCCCGAGCTCGGGATCAAGATTGATGCCCTGAAAAGAATGCATCAGTGTTAATTGCAATGATCCCGAGTGGCGTGATTACATTCTGTAGTTGATCTCAAGCGCGGTGCCAGAAGTTGCAGTCAAAGGTCATGCTCTATGTGTGTATGTACTGAGCAATGTGTGCATGGGTTGTGCATGTACAAGGCCACTTGAATTTTGCGGGCTTCTCCCCCGCTACGGCTGTGGAGCGGATGCGGTCAAGATTAATTGCTTATCTAACCGCAAACTAATCCCTTGCTCGGGATCGAACCCTCCGCCAACGCCAGACCAAAATCTCGGGGTCTGTGCTTACTCATGCATGACGCACGGTGACAAAGCGATTGCCTCCCCGTCATGGCCGCTCATGCAAAGGCTCTATACCGGTCCTAACTGTTTGTGTATCCTTTTGTTTCAGCATGGACGGTTTCCGAGTTATGAAATTAGAAGAAGTGGTTCGCATTGGTGACGTTTTCATTACTGCTTCTGGTAAGTTACAAATGTTGCAACTTATTTTCTGGAAAATGATTGATCTCGCGACTCCCGACACAGATGAAAACCCTCATGGATTGTCAATTTACAATCCAGAGCTGCCAACACTCCCGGATTTCACAACATATTTCCTGGAAAAGGATAGATCTTGTGACTCCCATGACACGGATAAAAGCCCTCCTGGATTGTCAATTAAAGGCCCTGTAGATGATCTGTTTTTGAGCGATTCTGCGAATAAAACCATTATAAATCAAAAGAAAGACATCAACAAACTCATCCGAAGAAATTTCAGCTTTGTCAAATGTACCACGTTTAAAAAAACCATGAAAATCCATATGATTTTCCTGGTCTTGGCGGGGTGTTTCAAATATTCGTTCTCAGTTGTACGGGTACTATGTGGCTTGAGTCATGCACTCTGTGGCGCACATACTGCGTGTGTGCGCGATCCATAAAAATGCATCGCGTTGGAACACGCACACGCAGTAACACAGCGCCCATGCATTTTGGACCGCGTAGATGCGAACCAAAAATAAGTAAATCGTTTGCAAACGATCTAAATAATTTCATCTTTACGGATTGTTTTCTGGTAAAATTATATTATTTTGAGCGAAAACCTTTCAACGGACAGTTGCTATTAATTCAATATTTACTTTCAGAACTTTTCCCCTGTAAACTCTTGGATTGCTTTTTGGGGTCATTGCAAATGATCCACTGGGCCTTTAACAACCTCAGAGATTTATAGATGTATTTGATGTACTTTCCATGTGTCTTCTTTAAAATCTGGAAAAGTTGACGGCTCCGACTATCTCAGAGATTTTTTAGATGTCCAAAAGTAGGAGATCAACGTATTACAGGAATATGATTTTACACTTTTTAAATTTTTTTATTTTTTTTCTCCGTAACTTTATTTTTTTTTCAAATACATGTACATATGTAGTTTGCGACAAAGATTTTTTCTAGTAAAAACCACACGACTGCTATTTTTCAAGTTCCTTTTCCAAAATCCGGGAAAGTTGGCTTCTATCAAATTCACTCTTGGTTCAGTTACAATCGATTTCAAGTTTAGGATCGGAATCACAACTCCACCTTTTTAAGGAATCTATTCCCAGTCACAACTGATGTTCAATCAATCGGGAATCCCCAGGCCTGGACATTAAAATAAGGGCCAGCCCACTCCAGTTTTGATTTTTGTCTGAATTTCAAAGGGCATTGAGGCCAACTGGAAGTGCACCATGGCCAACTTTGTTCCAAGAGTGCACTGGTTATTGGTGTATATGGGTCATTCTATAAATTTGGGGTCCACTTTTTCTGTCTGCGTTACATCTGACATCTTGTAAAATGTTGTATTTTGTAAATTCAGGACAAATTCTTTAAATGCCTTCTATTTCAAAGAGTGATTACATAAAATACAATTCATAAAAATATGGTTTGAAGGCATTTTTAATGATACTTGTATGGCAAATAGCAGTATGTCAGGTGTAACGGGGACAGGAAAATGTCACATGTTGGACCCCAAATTTATAGAATGACCCATATACAAACTTCATGGAATTTTTAAAAAGAGGATAGGGCATGCTGGCCAAGTTGGCCTCAGAAAGTGTATATCTTGAAGGGGCATCGGGGCAAACTTAGCAGGGCATGACGCCATTGACCTTGGTGGCCTCGGTTAATAATAAGGCCTGGGATAGGGCATGCTGGCCAAGTTGGCCTCAGATAGTGTATATCTTGAAAGGGCATCGGGGCCAACTCGGCAGGATGGAATCGGTTAATGTGAATTGGTGCAAATGATGTTAATTCAATAGATCCTTCTGACTTGTACTCAAGCTAAGTTTGGAGACATTTTCATATGCTGATGCACCACTGATGCATAAAACACTAGCCTTTATTCAAGGCTGCAAGTCCTGGTGCAAACCTAGAGTGCCACTTTCTCAATACCTTCAGTAACTAATTCTGCCTTGGCTGAAGTCTAATGAGTGAAGCCATTTTTGGTCTTTTGTGGTGAAAACAGTCTGGGTCGTGTTTTTGCGACCAGTTCTAGAAATAGGCGGCTGATCCAGGATCATTAAAATCTGGAAATACAACGAAAATTCTAGGCGGTACTCAAACATTCCAGGCGGTACCCGGGTCCTGTACTGCCCGTGATTTCCCTTTCACATTTTAACCCTCGCAGCTGCAAAGAGAAGCTTCCGAAAGGCACATTTTTGTATTGTTTTAATTACTAAAAACTTTTGGCCCAATTCCGCTCAACTGATTACCCTAGTCTGTGCCCCTATAGTCACCTTTAATGTCGAGTTCACTTACCGGTCAGGTCCACCCTGGTGAATCTTGGCCTCAAGCCTAGGCCCATTGATTTGTGTACAAACATAGGCGTGTGTTCTTTGAATAAGGCCCTTTTGCCGCCGTGCGTAAAAGCAGCTATCAGTCAACCTACTACGGGCCCAGTAAACAGCCGTGTCTTGAGGGGACCTCCATTCATCTATTTAGGCCATTATAGGAAGGATTGTGTCTGCCAAACAGTGTTATTTACAAAGTACCTTCCGGAGTCTCCCCTTGAAGCCTCCATGCAAATTTTTGGGGCAGTGCATAGTTGAGGGTTAATGAGCTTGGATCCACCGCTGATTTTTGGTAATGGTCGTAAAAACTCGGTTTAAACTGTGCAACAACTGATGCATTTTGCCAAAAACGGTACACATTGAAGTTTCTCTCATAGTCTCTCGAGGAAGCACTAGGTTTACAGTGCTAAGCAAGTTAAAGGCCAAAACAAATATGGGTTTTATTTTGTGTGTGTAGGAAACAAAAACGTTGTGTCTCGTCAGCATCTCGACCGCATGAAGAATGGCTGCATCGTGTGCAATATGGGCCACTCCAACACTGAGATTGATGTGGTGAGTTTTTTGTTTTGGCAGCCTTCCAAATTAAAATAATTGACGGAGTCCAGAAGACAATAGACTCTTTGCACCGGCAGCCATGACAGGGGGCAGGACTCGTATTTAAATGATGTGACAATAGATCCACAAAGTGCCTACTCGTGCATGATGCAGTGGGACAATGTGACTGCCTCCTGTCATGGCCACATATGCAAAGGGTCGGAAAGAATTATATAATATTGGATGGCTTGGATGGTGATATGAGAATATACCGCACGAGTCATGAAAATACTGAACGAGCTGAAGGCGTGTGTTCGTGGTGCGCCCAACGTGCACGCACATCGGTGTCCGCAAAAGCTTCATTTTATATAATAATTATGTTTACTGGTCGCCACTTATTCTCCTTATAATTACTTAATAACCACCAAAATGTGTTAATATTTTAAAGCCAAGTAATTTTAGGAGTGAAAAACATTCAACAATTTACTTGAAAATACTTAAACATTTTCTGCCCTGTTCCATTGACTTAAAACACGGTGTCTTGGTGGCGACCAGTAGACGGAATTTATATCAAAAGGGTTTTATAGATCCAAGCCTATTACAGAACATACGGATAAAAAAAAGTAAATACTTTGACCGAGGAGTTCGAGGAGGCTGAGAGATGTATTAAAACATTCTATTAAAACATTTTATCGGTCAGTAATGTGTATGAACACATACTCTTGTATGAACTCTTGTGGCAAGGCTGACTGCACCAGCCTCCGTAAGAGCCGCCGACGCAGGGTGTGCCACTCTGCCTGAAGTGCTCCCCTGAGCCTCTGCACTTCTAGGGCTTTATGGGAGATGTGTGCATGCAATGGTCATCTCATCCCACGTAGGTTCAATCAGGTTGCTAACCAAACAAATTTAGTTTTCCCGAGAGCTTTAAACTACAAAATTCTTTCAAAAAAGAAAATTCACAGTTTTTGTTAATGATTGTGAGAATCACTTTATTTAAACAGGTTCTTTCTCGAACAAAACCTTTTCCTTAAAAAAATTATTCCTTGCACATATTCATAAGTAGGGATGGGAATTTACGGTTAATTTAGAAACCGGTTTGCAATTCTTTCAAGTGCTGGTTAACCGTTCGGCCGACACTAAAGATTGTTGCTGGTGTTCATAGATGCATGTGCAATGTACACAATACCCTTGCGCTCCCAAAATAATCATTGAACATTTATCTGGTCAAAATTTTACTATACGACCCCCATATAAATTTATTTCAATTACATGAAGTCATTACAAATAACCCTCTGAAAACTAGTGTAAATTCTTTAAAATTGGGTTTTGTTTAAAGGGCCCATGATTTGGGATTTTTATCAATTAAATAAATGCTATAAGACCACTCTACTCGGTTAGTCATAAAAATCATATTTGGAGCTTGTTTTGGGGGTTAAAACAAAGATTTTTAGTTTTATGCTAATGAATATGCATATGTCACAAAAGGCAAACACAGGAAAATCACTTTCAACTGTGCACAAAAGATTCCAACTTTTTTCCCAAACTTCCTGGAACTTTTGTCATCTATGGCTGTTTGAGTTTTTTTCCATTTTGCCTGTTGTAAGCCATGACAAAACTGGACGAGAAAACTTGCTACAAGTCCAACCTGAAGACTTTTTTCTTAACTTTTCCCTTCTGTCTTCTTTAAGTGATGCACTCCAAACAGCGCCCTCTGTCTGTGATTTATTGCAATGAAGTCTTTAAAGTTGAAAAAGGTTACCTTTTATTGATTTTACATCCAAACGAACAATAGTATGTCTTGCTGAATAAGTAATCCGTCCTATGAAGCAAAAATTAGGTACAAAGTTGTTTAGCATGTCATGGGCTCGCTGAACGGTTAACCGGTTAAACATCCCATCCATATTTATAAGCCTGCTCACATTAAATGAGGTATATTAAAAATAGGTGTTACACTATGAGCAACTAACAATGGAAATTGGGCACAAACCATTGTTATTAACAATGGTTTGTGCCCAATTTCCATTGTTAGTTGCTCATAGTGTTACTTTGACCAACTTTGTCCAACATTAATTTCACAAGTTATTTGTTTTAACAGTGCAAATTAAAGTGACTACATGTATATGGGTCTTTCTATAAATTAGAGGTCCAAAAGTGTGACATTTGGTGTCCCCCGTTACACCTGAAATGTGTTATTTTTCGTACAAAAATCATTAAAATGGCTTTTAAACCATTTTGAATGAATTGTACTTTATGTACACACTCTTTGAGATGGAAAGTATTTAAAGAATGTGTCCTGAATTTACAAAAACAAGATGTAAAATGTAACGGGGGACACCAAAGCTGGACCCCTAATTTATAGAAAGACCCATATACATCGTACACCATGGTTGTAGTCGAGTCCATCACAAGTCTATCACAAGCCCAGAGCCGATAAAATCACAAATCCGTCACAAGTCCAGTAACAAGAAGCAAAGGATGAACACTCACAGAATAATGCATTTGTTGGAGTTCATTTGAATAGCTTGTGACTTGAATTAGGACCCAGGGACTTGTGGTGGACTCATGAAGGCTTGTGAAGACTTGTGATGGACTTGTGACGGACTCGACAACAGCCCGGGTGTACACACCAAATTGCATTGTTCATTTAGTACAAAAGAGAATGTCACATGTACTAAATAAATTCCTCTAAAAAGTTTAGAAATTTTGTGTTTAATCACCTACATGTACATGTATATCTTGATTTCGTACCAGGTTGCATATGGGTCTTTCTATAAATTAGGGGTCCAAAAGTGTGACATTTGGTGTCGCCCGTTACACCTGATATGTTATTTTTCGTACAAAAAATTATTAAAATGGCTTTTTAAAAAAATGTTTGTATGAATTGTACTTTATGTACTCACTCTTTGAGATGGAAAGTATTTAAAGAATGTGTCCTGAATTTACAAAAACAAGATGTAAAATGTAACGAGGGACACGAACATTGGACCCCTAATTCATAGAAAGACCCATTTTAACATGATCAACGGAAAGCATATTCACTGTATTTCACATTGACATACAGACATTACGTTTGCAAATGAAAGTGACTGCATTAATCAATTATACAATTATAACATTGCATTGTTTTCAATTGCCCGCTTCTTAATTATATACAACTCATTCATATCATGTTGCTTATCAATACAAAGCTCATATCCATTGCTTTTCACAACGACACCACATTTGTGACAATACATGTATTTGCCATGTGCAATTACATGTATGTGACACTACATGTGACACTACTGTACATGTGACACTACATGTGACACTACATGTGACACTACATGTGACACTACATGTGACACAACGGGCGTGTTTGTTTCGGACGGATCCAGATTCAGATCGGCGCATATCCAAGGTGAACTCGTTCACTTCGCGCACATCCTGATCGAGATCTGTGATCTGTGGAATCCTTCTCGAGAGATGGTTCAGCGCTAGATCCAAAATGGCGACGTAAACATCGTGGAGATTTTGTGTGAGTAAAACCGTGTCGTTTCAGTTTTCAGAGGCAACACACGATACAAACAAATTTAGAATGCTTGTTTTATTAACGACGAATGTCGTGGGAGAAATTTGGAACAGAAATTTGACAAATTTGGTAAATAAATTGCAATTCACGTGATTTGAGATCCGAGTTGAGAGCGGTTTCGTTTGTTTCTGCGCGGTAAAACAGATCGGGATCTGGATTCGGATCTGTCGTGAAACAAACACGCCCTACATGTGACACTACATGTGACACTACATGTGACACTACATGTGACACTACAGTTATTTGTGACCTGTTCATATCATGTTGCATATTGGTAGAAAGCTCATCCATTTCCTTTCACAACGACACCACATTTGTGACAGTCACTTGTTTAAGGGTCCAGCAACTCTGTTGTAAATGTGGGTGGGTCTTAAACAGAATGTGCCAATACATGTGCCAATACATGTGCCAATACATGTGCCAATACATGTGCCAATACATGTGCCAATACATGTGCCTATACATGTGCCTATACATGTGCCTATACATTTTCAACAGAACAACCACTTCTTTTCAATTTTATGTACTGACAGAAAAAGAATGTTAATAAACTTGTACTATTTCGAGAGGGCAGGGAGGTCTTGAAAATTACTACATACTCTCTGTACAACCGTAAAAATGTTGACAATTCTCAGGGATGAAACTTGTTCTGCATTTCCGCGGAAAAGTCTTTGTCTCAGTGGTTTGTGACAAAGACTTTTCCGCGGAAACGCGGAACAGGTTTCACCCCTGAATTCTGCACAACCCCCAAACAAAAAGGAAACATGTTGGCTCTTGATTTTAAAGTTACACTAAAAATAATGACACGTTAAAGACAAATTACATATAAATTTAGATTTAAAGACAGGGCTTGAAATTCGTCACTGAAAGGGCACTGCCATTCCTGTTTCTGGAGTCGTCTTTTGGAGTTTAAAAAGGGCACTTCCATTGCAAAATGAAAAAGTCTATGGGAGGTTTGCAAGAGGGCACGAAGGCCAAGAGCAGGAGCAACAAAGGCAATGGCCTCGTGGCCTCCGTTAATTTCAAGCCCTGAAAGAATAATGTTGATAAACTACCTTGTAGAAATTTTAGCCATGTAGATGCAGTAATACTTTAGCATGGTGTTTCTTTGTTGAGTGAATGGTTAACAAAATTGTCTGCAGACAATTTTGTTTTGAAAAAGCACATTTAGTTGGCAATTTCGCCCACAAAGGTACCATTTTACACAGGGGAAAAATCATGTGGTGTTTGTCTCCATTGCTACATGTACATGTATCAATTAACACAGTCGGGTTTTTCTTGTCAACTCATAAAGCAAAATTTTGGGTAACTACAAATATGTACTGGGGCTTTAAAAAGTTGAATTTGTTTGGTTTGACAGGATAGCCTGCGTACCCCTGAGCTAACATGGGAGAAGGTTCGCTCCCAAGTGGATCATATCATCTGGCCTGACGGAAAACGAATCCTACTATTAGCACAGGTATGAAACATACATTCCTAAACTCAACAAAAAGAAACGTGCATTTTTGCAACTGCCAATATTTTGTAAATTGGAAACATGGAGCAGCGAAATTTCACACCATTCATGTGAAGCATTGTAAATTTCATCTGCACCAATTGTCTGGGCTTGTGCCCGTTTTGGGACTGCCAGACAAGTGTTATAAATGTTACAAATATCTCATAAATTGTTAGATGACAGTACATGTAGATGTGCAGTTTTTGTTAGGCTTATTTATTTATTTATTTAATTTAATTTTGGGCCAAAAATAGGAGTGTGAAATCTTAAAAATTTAGCATTTTTGTGTCATATTTTATTTTCCATTTTCCATTTTTCTTGTACCGACAGGCTAATTTTGTCTGCTCCCAAACATGAAAAGAGCGCCCTCTATTGACAGATTAACTAATGTCACAAAGCAGACTTGCGGCAAATACCTTTTCGCAAATACTGCTTCAGTGTACATGTACTTAAACAAACAAAAACAAGCAACTGCACTGTGGGAAGGTTGTTTATCGGAAATTTCGCGCTCTCAATCCATGTATTTTTAGGGATATTGTAAAAAAAAAACACTGATGTTTTGTATTAAACTAATATATCCGGTTTCATAAAGCAGTACAGTAATTACACCAAACCTTTTTGCTTTGACATCCAAATTGGAGATTGTAAAAAGTATAGGATTGTTAGGTTAAAACAAAATCATTTTTTTTGTAAAATTCTGAACACGTTCCTTAAATTTCACGTATTTTGATGGTACAAGATACAATCTTGTAATAAGAATTGTTTGTGGCCCACGCTATATTCTTTAGAGAAATACTCGACTTGTCGTGGGGATATTGACCATTTAGATTACAAGTAAAACAATTGTGAAACCACCAGCCCCCGGAGTATTGTTTTACACAGTAGGGTGCTTTTGGATTGTTAACTTGATCTTTTGTTGAGAATGGTTTCCCATTGTGAGATCTGAAAGAATCTCTTACATTGCTCCTGTCGTTGTATGTGCCAAGTTCCAGACGATATTTTGAGCCTGTAATCTTAAACGAGCTGTACTCGACCCAAATTTTCGTCCCTTTGAGGGATTCAAAGTCGATTCTCAACTCCCAAGTTTTCCCCGATGTAGTCAGGTCGAAAATCTTGTCATTTCCCAACCAAAACTCACCTTTCAAGTCCCCAAACCCGTCTTTATACTCGGCCCACGTGCGGGAGAAATCAACAGTTCCGTCTTGGCGACGTTGCAAGACGATCCATCCTCCCTCACGCGTCTCCATGTCGCAGTAGACCCGAAAAGGACGACTAAAATTTGTCAGGCGAATAGCATACACGCCACTGGTATCGTAACCAGCCTCGAGTATTTTCCGACAACTGGAAAAATAGTGTGAATACTGAGGCGTGTCTTCATTTTTGTCAGAGTAAATGCTGCCTTGTTGTTTAATCAATTTCTTGAGATTCTGCGTCTTGGTTGCGTGATTAAATTCACACGTTTGTCGAGCTTCGTAGTAGTTAATTGATTCACACCAATTTTTCTGCGCTCGACATTCCCTCTTGCAGTCAAAATGGGAGATAAGTTCTATCCTGGCGTATGTGAAGAATTTGAACGCACGATTTTCGGCGCTGTAAAATTCGTCTTTAATTCGGATGCAGTATTTTCGTGGCGAAGTTCCCTTTGTGAAAGGAAAGTGAAGATTTAGCCCAAATAGAATGACGAACAGGCCAAAAATTAGTGTGCACTTCATCGTCATATACTAAAAAAATATCATAAATGTTTGAATTTTTTTCCTTTTGGCAGAAGCTCTTTCCGACTTTTGGTTGATAGGTCCACGGTTCGAAGCCTGGTCACTGCTATCACGTTGTGTCCTTAGACAAGGCCCTTTACTTCAAAATGTCTCTCTCCACCTGGGCGTATATTATAAATGGGCACCGGGAAATACTGTTGGTTAAAAGTCAACCAACTGCTGGGGTAAACCTGCGATGGACTGGCCTCCCATCAAGGGGGAGTAGCAATGCTCCTATGCAAAGGAAACCGGGGATGAATACTGAACGTTTGAGCCAGTTTGGCTCGTGAAACAACCTTATCTCTAAAATGCTTAAGAGTGCAATACTAAGTGCTTGTGCATTCTGTCTGGCCCAAAAAACAAACAAAAAATAAGACTGTAAACTGCATTTTGAAGCAAATTTTGATAATGGGCAGAGCGTGTTTTGTACTGTGACCAATAACAACTTAAAAAACCCTCCTGTACTGCTGATGCCTTCACATAAATATGATTGGTTAATTTGTTGTTACCATTTTCCAAATATATTTCTTATTTTCCTAATGGCGCAACTGTATCAACTCAACCATGACTGTCATAAACCTAATTTTTCACAGTGCATGCCTTTTTTTTTTAGTGCTTTTTGGAAACTCTTGAGTTTGCAGTTTGACCACGTGATCCCCGCTTTATATACTATACTTGCATATAATGCAGGTCAAAAAAAGTGCAAGTCGGAAAAGTGTTTCAACTTGTCTCGGCAATTCTAGAAATTCTGACATATATTTCATAGACTTTAAATGCTTGTGATGTTTTATGTAGTGAAGTTGTTTTATTAAGACTCGTTCAGACTTATTCATCGAGTATATTTGAAAGCGAATTTGTTTTTTTGTTTTTTCATGTGCCATACTATTGAGAATAGTTTTACAATAATTTTTTTTTCAGAAATTACACTTCCAAACACGGTAACAAAGTAACCAAACACAGGAATGTGCCCCATTGTATCATTTGCAATGACCCAATTTTGTTTTTCATGAGTTGACAAGAAAAACCTTACTCAAAGTGTTGATAGCAATGGTAACAAACACCACATGAATTTATTTCCATCCAAAATGGTATTTCATGCTGGAAATTGACAACCGAAGGTGGTTTTCTTAAAAAGTCCTGTGCACAAGACTTTTTTACCAATCACTTGTACCCAAAATACATACATGGATTTTCAAGGTTTTCTGAAGCATTGATGCATCTAAAGTGGTGTTCCCATTGGACTATTTTTGGTTAAACTCCCGTGGTTGTGCGGGAGAGTAACAAAATTTAGTCCAATGGGGACGCACGGAGAATTAGCGTCCCTGTAAAGTTAGAAAGGAAACTTTCCGCTCAACCGCGGGAGTTTTACAGGGCCCTCGAAAAGTCCAATGGGAACAGCGCCGCCCTGTAGAACTATCGCTGCCGCTGTGTAAAATGCCAAATGGATGACGTCACTTCCTGCATCGTGCAATCCCACCACACATTGCGCGAGAAAATTATGTTTATTATGTACAGGCCCTGTATGTACGTACGCACGTATTTTTTCATGCTCTTTTCTTTGCAAATATAATGGCAAGTTTAATCGAAGTTGTTCGAAATTTGATTAGGTTTCGTGCAGCATGCACACAATTAATAATTTCGCGCCAATATGTGTATCGCATGGCATGTCAAACATCCTGTTAGGTCAAAGGTTATGTAAACCACGCCCTCAATTGACCACATATGGCCAGCCGAGTAGCTAAATTTTCCGCTCGCGTCGTGTAAAATATATGGTAAGTGGGAACGCACGGGAGATTTACAGGAAGGAATGTTTACAGGGAGTCGCGGAAAGTTCCAGCGAGGGCGCGGAAAAAGAAGTCCAATGGGAACACGCCTTAAGTAGCTAAAATTTGTTCAGGCTACATGTAGTTTACCAACATTCTTCCTTAGATATGTTACACTCTTATTCTAGAGTGTGATCCAAAACTGGTAAACAATGGATAAAGATTTCAAAATTTCTTAAATTAATCAAAATAATACTTTGATCTGTAAAGAAATGTCCATATTTTACAATCATATTACAAAAATGAACAAAATAAATTTGACTGGGCACACTGTGCCATCACATTTGTTTTAAATAGTTGAAAATGCATGTAAAAAATGTTGTCTTCAATTTGATTGATTATCTGTCCCTCGCGCATAAAAACAACCTCTGCATATAACTGTAAAGTCAATTTCAACATGTGATAAACTGGGTGTGTGTATTAACATCAGTAGAAGGTAAACAAACGGGTTCACTTTAGCTTTCATTTGTTGTTGACTAAGGAAAGGCATTTGTCTCTTGATTTCCGTCCCTCACGCGTGAGGGACGGAATTGGATCACGCTCTCCACGTTTTATCTTGCAAATGATACATAGGGCCTTTAAATCCATGACTGTTTTGTTGTTAACTGACAGGGTCGTCTGGTTAATTGGAGTTGTTCCACCGTTCCGTCATTCGTCGTTTCCATCACAGCCACTACTCAAGCGCTGGCGCTCATTGAACTGTTCAACGCTCCACCAGGCCGCTACAAGAAAGATGTGTATTTACTGCCCAAGAAACTGGGTATGTACTTTGCATCATTCTCACGTCTCAAATTTCAAATTAGCAACGACAGTCTCGTTTAAGATACTGAGCTATTAAATTACGTCGCATGCTTTTTCATTTCTATCTCCCAGACGAATACGTAGCCAGTCTGCATCTGCCAGCGTTTGATGCCCATCTGACTGAACTAACGGATGATCAGGCCAAATATATCGGTCTCAACAAAGCTGGGCCGTTCAAACCAAACTATTACAGGTAAGATCATACAAGACATTAGTGAGGTCTGGGTAGTACATAATTTTGACATAATTAGTCAAAATTGTGGACATGTGGGTAGAGTTCAGGCGGTCTGTTCTTGGCACGGGTAACTAGTTCTCGGTGGATAAGTGGGGTGTTATGGCCGAGCGGTCTAGTGCGTCGAACTTAAGTTCCTGTGCTAGTACTAGAATGTAGGTTCGATTCCTGGCCGTGACGGGTTGTGGCACCTGTGCCCTTGAGCAAGGTACTCAACCACACTTGCTCCCATTCCTGTAATTGGCGGTCCCCCCGCTGTTGGATGTGATATATAAATAAAATTTTAAAAAATAATTTAAAAAAGTGTGATACGTGGTCGTGTTCCTGCCCTTCGGCGCTAACATTGTTTGCGTGTCAAGAACAGACGGCCCGAACACAACCAAGGAATTTTACTGTTAAAAGCTGGAAAAATTTATATAATTATAGTGATAATTAAATGTGGTTCTATTTTTATTTGACACCTTTTTATTCAAATTTAGGAGTTTTAGAAAAAAAAGAAGTTCATTTGGGCCTTTTTCCATTTTTATTCTATTTATTTTTCTTGTTTTCTTTTTTTTTCGTGAGGCCCTGGTTTGCAAACATCTTTTGTCCATTTCTCTGCCAAATTTGGTCCTGTCACCAAAATGTATACGGCATTGGAAAGCTTATTTATTGCTATTTCAAGAGAGCCCAAAATCGTATTTTTCAACAACAAAAAATTGACCTATGTGAATGGTTTTGGGCTGGAGGGTCACACAATTTGGAAAGAGAACTTGTGCAAATAGCAAGGCAAGAGTCTGTAACAAATTTGGGTCTTTTCACACTAAAGGGGACATTTTGGCAACACGGACCATATTTTCAAAAATGTAACAAGTGTCCGTCCCGGTTACAAGCGTATATTGAAAATTTGTACACAGGGTTTTTAGAAAGGCATGTTGTTACACTATGTATTTTCTGGAAAATATGGTCTGTATTGCCAAAATGCCCCCTTTACCGTGGAAAGACTAATTGTCTTAAAGGCCCAGTGGATCATTTGCAATGATCACCCAAAAAAGTAATCAACGAGTTTACAGGGGAAAAGTTCTGAAAGTAATAGCAACTATCCAATGAAAGGTTTTCGCTCAAAATGATATAATTTTACCCGAAAATAATCCGTAAAGATGAAATTATTTAGATCATTTGCAAACGATTTACTTATTTTTGGTTCGCATCTACGCAGTCCAAAATGCATGGGCGCTGTGTACTCCGTGTGCGTGTTCCAACGAGATGCATTTTTATGGATCGCGCGCACATGCAGTATGTGCGCCACAGAGTGCATGACGCAAGCCACATAGTACCCGATCAACTGAGAACGAATATTTGAAACACCCCGCCAAGACCAGGAAAATGCATATGGATTTTCATGGGTTTTTTAAACGTGGTACATTTGACAAAGCTGAAATTTCTTCGGATGAGTTTGTTGATGTCTTTCTTTTGATTTATAATGGTTTTATTCGCAGAATCGCTCAAAAACAGATCATCTACAGGGCCTTTAATCTTTCTATATCCAATCTTTGAATTTCAGATACTAACTTGACAGAGTGATGTTAACTATCAACTCATGACATCACAAACTGAAGACGTGACGTCCAACAGATGAGACAAAGCGTCTTCGTAGAGCAGAGAGTATTGAAGAGAAAAAAAAGAAGGCAAGGAAAAAATGTAAACGGATATACATGTAAAGTATTAAACTTGAGGCAGTAAATATAGCAAATAAATAGTGTGGAAAAGAGCTAAAAAAGGATATTTACGATTTTAAAAAATGTATAAAAAAAAAACGAAAAAGGAGTGCAGTTCGGGTAGATGTGTACATGGGCGAGAATAGTGCGAGTTCCCCCTCTGATTAAATTGTGATTTTTTTTTTGTAAATTTTTTTGTGTTTGTTACCGGCTAATTTAAAAACAACCAATTATACTCCCCACGCCTTCCAACCAACACTGACTTTAAAATCCCCGTCGGTGAAATGTGATTTTATAAAAATGTTTTGTTGAAGTAGCGAAGATAACGGATAGAATCCCCAGTTTAGTTTGTTAAACATAGGTACCTTAAAGGCCCTATGTATCATTTGCAAGATAAAACTTTTTACAGATTTGTGGAATAAGAGTGTAACATGTATCTAAGGAAGAAATGTTCGCTACTTAGATGCATCAATGCTTCAGAAAACCTTGAAAATCTATATATGGATTTTGTGTACAAGTGAATGGTAAAAAAAAAAAATTTAAACAAAAACTACATTCGGTTGTCAATTTCCAACATGAAATACCATTTTGGATGGAAATAAATTTTAAAAAAACCACTTACTCAAAGTGTTGATAGCAACGGTAACAAACACCACATGAATTTATTTTCAAAATGGTATCTTTCTGTCTGAAATTAAAAACAGAAGGTGGTTTTAAAAAAAAAAGAATATGAACTATTTTTTTTAATAAAAAAAAAAAAAACAACGGAACACTGCTGTACCGGTATCTATGTAGCAAAAATTTCCACAGGCTAGTTTAACCAACATTTTTCTTTAGATATTTAACTCTGTTATTCATGGAATTCTACAAATGATACAATGGACCTTTAAGCACTTTTCAAATAGTATTAGGTGGTATTTGATTTTGTAATGGCAGTGCCCTTTGCAACATAAGTAGGTGATCCATCTACAGCAAAACTGGGTGTGGCAAACCAAGTTTATGAAATGAATAGAACCCTTTTTTAAAAATAATCTGCCTGTTGTATGAAATCTAGCTTTAAAAATTCAAAATGATTTACATCTTGTTAAAATGGGGCAGTGGGGAACTGCTCCTTCCCCTGCCCCCTTCCCACTCGCACCGCCACTCCCTCCCCCAAACATTTACCGCATCTGACAGTGTTTTTTTGTGCTCAATCTGACCAAACTACTTGTAAGTTGTATAGTATTTTTGTTTACTTTTATTTATGTATCCTTTTTGTCTGTCCGTGCATTACTCACAATAAGTTAGGGTTATTATTTTTCAAATGAGTTTTCACCTATTTCTGTGACAAGGTGTGTCTGTCATGCAGATACAATTGTCTAATCATAATACAAAATCATTCCAACGGAATGCATAGCATACCCTCAATAAAATATCTGCGTACATCCCTAACTTATTGTGAGTAGTGTACGTCTTTGAAACCATAGCTCAGGGTATAGGTAACAGTAGTACATATCATCAATGCTTTGAATAATCGGTGCATTGTGAGTGGTCGAGAGTTGGTCATGTGGGTGGGTATTAACGGCTGCACACAGTGTGAGCAAAACAGATAATTAGCTTTAATCCCAACCCTGCAAGTGAAGTCTACTCGTAAAATACTTTAATCCGATTAATGCTGCTTGTTAAGATTTGCCTGTTGCATGGATGTAGACGGATTAGGCAATGAGCAAAGATTAATCATGGGATTGTCATGAGATTAGCCAGTATTTGGGTGGATTCACACCGAGCTTTTTTTTGCGCGTAATTTTGACGTGTTTCGCTTTCAGAAAAAGCTGTGGCTGGAATTTGGCGGGAATTTGGAGTAAAACAAAATGTACTCAAAATCACAGAACAACTTGGGCGGAAAGTGTTTTTTTGTGATTTTGTTCTATTTTGTTTCAGTCCAGGTTCCCTCCATATCGCTTTTTCTCAAAGCGATGTATGTCAAAATTGCGCGCTAAAAGGCTCGGTGGAATCCACCCTTAAAGGCATTTAATACATAGTAACTTTATACAGCAATAAACAATTGCCCTACTTAATATATGGGTCTTTCTTTCCACAGTAAAGGAGGCATTTTGGCAACACAGACCATATTTTCCAAAAAATGCCTTTGTCTAGTCTCAGAATAAAAGAAATAAGTTTCAGTTGTTCTGTAAAGATAACGTAGGCCCAAAAAAGGTTACAAATAGTGTGACAACATGCCTTTCTAAAAACCCTGTGTACAAATTTCCAATATATGCTAATACCTAAAATGTAACGAGTGTCCGTCCCGGTTTTGAGCGTAAATTGGAAATTTGTACACAGGGTTTTTAGAAAGGCATGTTGTCACACTATTTGTAACCCTTTTTGGGCCTACGGTAAGTTATCTCTTTAGAACAACTGAAACTTATTTCTTTTATTTTGAGACCAGGCAAGGGTATTTCCTCGAAAATATGGTCTGTGTTGCAAAAATGCCCCCTTTACTGTGGAAAAACCCATTTACAAGTGTGTTTTAGTGCAGTATCATAAATTTGTCAGTCAACTTCACAAATGTTTTAGGCTCAAATTCTTTCTTCAAAAATTAGCTATTATATTTGTAGTGATAATTCTATAATCGCCTTTTATACCCAGACTTTGATCAGAACCTACTACATGTACAAAAAAAATAAATGTCCTACTTTGATCTTGATTAACTTTATAATTTTTCAACGGATTTAAACCAAAATTTCACATCATGTAAACAAGACCTGACAAATTCCCTTGAGTGAGTTTCATCAGTTTTGTCCAAGAGGTTGAGATTTAAATGCCGTACGAAAAACAAAAAATCTAAATTTGAGAATTTGCCACTTTTAACTTGGCATCCGCCTTTGCTAAGGAAATTGTCTGTCTCGAGTCCCTTTGCACCTCTTGATGAATTGCGCGAAATGATCAAGATGGTTTGCGTAATATTAGGAGTGATCCTGCCTTTCCTCAGAAGCTTTCGGCTCGGCACACATTCCACCACCGTCTCCAGCGACGTATTGACATTGAAGTCGAAAGTAGCGAATTCTGAAATTGACCTTTTTTTTGTATGGCGTTTAAATCTCAACCTTTTGGACAATACTGATGAAAGTCGCTTAATAAAATGTCAGGCCTCATTTACATGTGAGTTTTTGGCTCAAATCCGTTGAAAAATGACAGTTATTTAAGATTAAAAGTAGGACATGTTTTTTTTTTTACTAAATGTTACAATTGCTTCAAGAGTTTAGTTTCACGTTTAGAGTCGTAAAGTTTCACCATATATAGAATTTCCGACATTGTGACATTTTTTCTTAACGTGTTAATTTCGCTACTTCTCTTAACATGTTAATTTCGCTACTTGCACGGAATCGCCATATTGGCAAAACAGCGAGGCTATACTTGCGTGAATTGAATAATGACTCCCTCGTGTTGTTACCATGTCAGTCGCTGTGACGTTGACTTTTGTCCATTGTAAAATATGTTTGCACGGAAAGCTTCATTTTGAACACAACTGTGCCAGTGGCGTATAAGCATCCGAACTTTCCCTTCAAAATTATCTATGTGAATTAGACCATTTTTATTCCAAGAAATCTGAACTTAAATGCGGCAAATTACTATGATACGTCACAGCCCTGACCCAACAGTATTTTGTAGCTCTAGTGCTGTATTGGTAAAAATACCGTAAATGCAGTGCATATTATAATGTGCAAGTAGTTGTTGCCATACACCGTATCGAATAGCTGCCATCTTGTAGGGCAGTTTCTTTGTTCCGCGAGGACATGCTTGGTTGCCCATTTTGTGCATTTTGACCAATTAAACAACAGAAGTTGTCCTACAAGATGGCAGCTATTCGATATGGTCTATTCTTGGGTTTCACTTTCTTGACAACCGGTTGTTATCTGCCATTACTGTGTCCATACTATGGCACGGCAAAGCGAAAATATTTCAACACTGATAATTTAATGTTGACGCATATTTTCGCAAATGTTGATAGTCTGTTTGAAACTGGCATACCGTGCTTTTTAAGTTTTAAAAAAAAGTTTTTCTGGGTTGATGGCAAAATTATCGGTGTTGAATTATTTCCGATTTGGCGTGCCATTACTGTGTCCATACTATGGCACGCCAAAGCAAAAATAATTCAACACTTATAATTCTGCCGTCGACCCTAAAAAAACAAGTCTCAATATTTTTAAAAACTTGCCAACAAAAGCACGGTATGCCAGTTTCAAACAGTCTATCAACATTTAAAAGTCATGCCAACTTTGTTTTTTCTTGCGCAACATTTGCGAAAATATGCCTCAACATTAAATTATCAGTGTTGAATTATTTCTGCTTTGGCGTGCCATAGTATGGACACAGACTTGCGGATAGCAACCGGTTGTCAAGAAAGTGAAACCCAAGAACAAACAGTTTTCAAGATTTGACTGAGCACACTTTAAAGAAAATGTTACTAAAACAGTACATTGCATGGTAGTGTATGTGGGTCTTTCCACAGTAAAGGGGGCATTTTGGCAACACAGACCATTATTTTAAAGGAAATATCTTTGTCTGGTCTCAAAATAAAAGAAATAAGTTTAAGTTGTTCTGAAGAGATAACTTAGGCCCCAAAAGGGACACTTGCGTTACATTTTAGGCCGTCCTGGTTACGAGTGTATATTGGAAATTTGTACACAGGGTTTTTAGAAAGGCATGTTGTCACACTATTTGTGACCCTTTTGGGGCCTAAGTTATATCTTCAGAACAACTGAAACTTATTTCTTTTATTTTGAGACCAGATAAAGGTTATTTCTTTAAAATATGGTCTGTGTTGCCAAAATTCCCCCTTTACTGTGGAAAGACTCGCATGCGTGTATATGACCTGACATTTTCATTCTTGTTACAGTATAGAAAACAAGTTCGGTGTGGTTAATTGTAGTAAGACATGTATTTGTTTACATTCTTTAAACGAATTACTTTATAGGTAAGACTTAATTACTTTATCTTATGCAAGGATAGAGGTACACTTTTACCAAAATTTAAATCTTCCCTGTCGACATTGTCAAAAAAACAATATTTATGCAATTCAATTTTATAAGATTTTTGTCCCCTTTAGTGTGTGTGTGCAGAGCACCAATATTTTGGGTCATTCCTTCTGTGTTGGGTGCTGGCAGTTTATTCCATTAGCGTTTAGCTTGTATTTAATAAGTCACAGAAAGAATATTATTACTAAAACGAAACCGTCAAAAGATGTTACTGTATTTGTATTTTTGTTTTGTACATTATCCTGGACCTACATGTATTTCGTATTGGGAAATCACTTTATTCGGTGAACAATAGTTAATCTACCACCCCACCCCCCAAAAAAACTATTTTTAGTGTTATCGCGCGTGTCATATTCAACCCTGCGCATCAAAGCTTCTTTCTTTTTTCAAAGCACTTAGACTCTTGTCAAGCTGCTGTTGACGGCAGTCGCAAGGCTAGAACTTCACGAAGACATCAACTTTGCCCACAATTCCCCTGGATTTTCGGCAGTAAATACTGTTGGCTTCATATCAACTTGACTTTATTGCTTGGAATCCACTTTTTAAAAAAAATAAATAAATAAAAGAAGCATCACCGCATCATTTTGGGAGACCTCAACTTATACATTTGGGGGGTGGTTGATGCCAAATGATCGAGAGAGGAGCAGTGCCTTTTTAAACATCAAGTAATTGCTAATGAAGATTATTTTCAGTTGTACAACTCCATAATGGCCTGTTAACATGTGTGTCAAACGTCATCCAGTGCGATTTTCAATTACGCTGTTCACACATGGGTGGTGTATCAAACAAGTTTACTGGATGTGCATGTGATTTCACAAAGGGTCAATCTTCTTATCTTGGGACATTGGTATGGGAATTAGGACGCATTGAACTCGTCTTAACATTTGTGAAATTGATCCCAGGTCTGACAAATTGCTTTGTCAAGACACGCGTTTACATAAGATAATCCCTTCGTTGAATGAAGCAATTTTTCTCCATATTTATTGGTGCTTATACCGGTAAACTTGTTTACTTTCAAATGAATGAAGTTGGGAACATCAGTTTTAAGCTGGGACACCTTTTGGTACATGGGATGCAGACGCACAACATTATTTAAGTAGAGCATCTGCCTAGTGAGTCGGAGGTCTCTGGTTAGAATCCCAATAGGGTGCTTTCACAGCGGTTCAAAGGGTCGCTATTGCTTGTCTTCCAGAACAAGAGAGAATAGAGCCACATGGCTCTATTGTTCTCTCCAGTTCTGGAAGACGAGCAATTGATCACGTTCACAGGCGCCATCTTCGTAGGAAAAAATGCTACTGCGTATTAAACGCCATAAAGTACGCGCACGCACACGCTGGAACATGTTCTAAACACGCGCGCGTGTTGCTCGAAATTTGTTCGCAATACGGCGCAACCAATGTGCATCACAAAAAAATACGCTCAAAATCATGATGCAGGTGGCAATTTGTAGGAAGTGACGTCATTTGAACGTGATAAATAGACAGCCGAAGTGTGACGACATGGTAATTGGCTCTAAACTATCATTGCAAAAGCACGGGGACACGGTTGAGTGATTTTTAGTTGAGAGCCAATTGCCTAGGCAACTAACAAAAGATGACGTATTCACTTTCGCAGTCTATAGTGACCCCCTGTGAAAGCGCTCTATAAGGCACATGATTTTTCTCTTATGTGCCAAAACTGAATGAAACTACAAAAGCAGTAACTCGGCATTTTTCCAATTTTTTCTTTAATCTGCAGGGGATGACCGTTATGTACACGTTGCTATATTCATACATCCTAAAACTGTACACAAAAAAAACAGTAATACACAGTAACTCGGACTACCAATATTACAAAGCCTTTCGTGTGAAGAGAACATAAGTTTCCACCCTGAGAATATTAAAAGAATTAACTTGAACATGAAGACGACTAATACACTACTTCAGATTGTCGATAAAAGCCTTGAGTAAACACATGCGAGTCTTTCCACGGTAAAGGGGGCATTTTGGCAACACAGACCATATTTTCCAGAAAATACCTTTTGTCTGGTCTCAAAATAAAAGAAATAAGTTTCAGTTGTTCTGAAGAGACGACAACATGCCTTTCTAAAAACCCTGTGTACAAATTTCCACTATACGCTCGGGACAGACACTTGTGTTACATTTTAGGCCGTCCCGGTTATGAGCCTATAGACAAAGGTATTTCCTCAAAAATATGGTCTGTGTTGCCAAAATGCCCCCTTTACTGTGAAAAGACCCATGTACATTTCATATTTGTCATATAAACAGTTGTACATGTATTAGTGCAGAATGCACCTAATTGTTTTTTCTCAACACTAAGAGCATGTTCAAGCAAGAATGAGCATTGTAGAACAAACATTTTTTTTTTTTGGTAGTGTACATGTACTTACACCACTGACCTATATAAATGGACTGGATGGGCCACTTCCTGGTTGAAACCACTATCCGCCATCTTCCACCATTTTGCATGTGTTATTAAAGTGGAATGCGAGTGATTATATGGACTGGAAATCAGTCTAGGCAAAGCATTGTCTGTAGCAAGATGGCCGACGCGTTGCTTCAATTCTTGCATATTATCCATCTCCTGTCCATGTATAGAGGTCAGAAAAGTTACCGCACACTGAAAAATCTCTACTCTATAAAATGTTAAAGATGACCATGTCTTGTCAACAGACTTGCGCTACTAGTCACTCCAGCATTATTGTACCGAATAGACTTGGGCGACTCTAGCATTTTTGGAGTCTACTCAAAAAAACATTTTTTTTCACAGAAAAATCACTAAATATACTACAGCATGTTTAAGTGCTTGTGCCCTTTTTGCGATAGCTTGTGAGGCATAGCAACAATATCCAAGGGGGTGGGGTTAATTGGGCAATCTTGCAACTTTGCATTATTGGCACCGAGCGGCACTAAATATCCATGAAATGATGCTGCCCTGTGCCACACACCTTTTTTAATAATGTCAAAATTTTGCATAAGTCAAGTGTTTTTGGAATTTGGAATTGCTAGGTAATTTCTAGAATCGACTTCCAAACTGAAATCGATTTTACTCTACTCCGGCGCGGAATCGCCCAACCCTTGTACCTATCTGCAGCGACATCTGTTCCAACAGACTGGATGTGAACACACCACTGTAATTCCGAATAATACAAAACGTTTTACTTGTATCTCTAAACATTCATTTTTTTAGCAGCTTTAGGTTTAAGACATACAGAAATAGGAGTGCTGATTTAAAAAAAAAAAAAACCTTTTAACATCTGTTGCATTTAAAATGTTAAAAATGTAAAATGCTAGATTTGGAAAGGACTTTTCATTTTTCCTAACCTGCTGTAAACTCGGGCCAGGCCGCACCAGACAATTGGACTGTTCCCTTAATGCAGTGTGCATCAAACAGTGTCACTTGGTGTCTAGGAACTAAACAGAACGGCAAGAATATCAAGTTTATACTTCACACAAAAACAAATGTGAATTTGATATGACGGCGAAATTTTTGTGCCGGAAATTTGCAGAAAATTGAACTACATGTAGTTTCAACTTACGAAAATGTTTGACGTCAGATTTATGTAAAGGCCTGTCCACATTGTACTTTTTGGGTAAACTTACCAAGACGATGGGTACTCTTCCCATTTTTAATCCAGTGCGGACGGCCTGGGAAGTTTTCCCCGAGTCCAGCGGTTAATTTTCCTGGCCAACTGCTGCCCAGGAAAATTGACCGTGGAACTTTTCCCGAGACGATAAATCCAATGCGGACACATCGAGTCGGTAAAAGCGCACTGGAAGCGTACGTCCGGGCAGTGAAGGTCATCCCGCTAAGGTACACTGCACATGCTCTCCTCGGTCTCGGTAAATTTTCCCGTGTCGAAAAAGTCCAAATGCAGACAGCAGTAAAATTTAGCAATTTTTCATTTTACCATCGTTTCGGTAAAACATGCTGAAAAATCATTTGCAGTAACCCCAGTTTTTATTTTATAAAAACTTTACTGAAAGTGATCAGAACAATGGTAACAAGTACCCCATGAAGTTCTGTCACCCGGGGAAAAAAACAGCAATAAGGGAGTTTCACATTCCGCGGCCATCTTAAAAAAAGTGCCACCATTCGACTTAAAAAGCCAGACAGTCGAGGGGAACAAAATTGCTCAGCCGGCCAATGAGCACGCTTGAAATGCTATTGACTTGCAATTTTGTTCCCCTGCCTCAACTGGTTTCGCTTTTTTAAGATGGCCGCAGAATGTGAATCTCCCATTTTAAAGTGTGCAATGTGGGCTGGATCTGAATGAGTGGCTTTGGCTGTGGCTATGCTGTTTCTAAAGAATGTCATTGTCCGCCCATAGCAACAGCCATAGCCACAGCCAAAGCTACTAATTCGGATCCAGCCGTACTTTGACAGTACATGGGAGTTGGGAGCATTTCTAACAACCAACTGCATCTATGGAGCTTTCAGGAGAATGGTTGACTGAAACTTGTCTTTACATGTACCGAGCAACAACAACGAAAACCGCAAATTTTCAGTTTAATCAAAATTAGAATATTTCTTTTGAAATATTCACATAACAGCTTCATTATGCATGACTGCACAAAGCTTCTGTGTGCTGAAAATGTCCACTCTCAGATTGACTGAGAGTTTCTTTTGTTGTTCGGTACATATAAGGCATTATTTCCAGGAAATGATTATAAAATGACACATTGGCCTTTAAATGTGTTCGTGAAAAACTACAGACCCAGTTCAACTGTTTCACAGCTAATTCTAGACATATTACAAGTTTATTTATGATTTAAAACTTAAATAAGATGGTACATTGTAATAATAATGTATACTCAAATTGTGGTACGATCGAGCAAAATCAGTCTGAAGTCAAAATTGGGGATTTTTACATATAAATTTTAGCGTATTTCAGAATCCATATTAGTGAATACACGGCTAAATGTTACAATAGACCGATCCAGTAAGCTCCGCCCAATTAGCAATTGCCTAGCAGCACGGCACACAAGCGAGGCACGTGTGCATTCGCGTGAACACTTTTGAGCCTGGCTCGCGGCCGCGCCCTGGTCAGCGCGTACACACGCACACAGAAACTGCATGCTCCCGAAAGCAAAATGTGCACTGTGACAATATCCGGTCGTGTGCATGTGCATACAACCCTACAAATGTACTTTCAAAACAAGGATTTGCCGAGTTCCGACTAATTTGGCACGATCGCATGACAAATCTGACCATCTACCACAAAATGGGCTGTAAAAGTTGGCTGTGAGTCAATTTTTTTTAAACAGTTTCAGAAACAACTTCTAAGCTTTAAAATGATGCTCGTTTCAAGTTTATACGATATTCAGGAGTGAAATATTAAGGTTCACTGAATCTGGCCATGTCTGAATATATACAAATGTGAGAAATCTTGGTTTAAAATTTAAGATGTGAATTTCTGACGTAATTATTAACACTGTATACTCAGTGCTTTCCCGAGACACTATGAAAAACTTCATAGTGTGCTCGGGTGGGACTCGAACCCACGACCTTCTGCAAACAAGGCAGATGTCTTAAACGATTCGAACCGGCCATTCAACACCGGCTAGCTCGGTGGTCGAGTGGTTAAGACGTCTGCCTTGTTTGCAGGAGGTCAGGCGCGGATCCGGGGGGGTGGGGGGGGGGAGGGGGCGCTTGGGGGTCAAAACTCCCCGCCCCCTGCTCTTTAAAAAAAAAAAATTAATAAATTAATTGACAAATAAATTTTGGTCCAGATGTTCATCAAGAGAAATCCAAGGAGGTTATTTTCCCCGATATACAAGTCTTCCCCATCATAAGGTAAGTGCATCACTCAGCAATGTACAAGTGATAGATTGCATACTTTATATATATGTATATATATATATATATAACAAAATCTGACGGGCCGAAACTCCCCCTGGAAAAATTCCTGGAACCGCCCCTGGAGGTCGTGGGTTCGAGTCCCACCCGAGTACGCTATGAAGTTTTTTCATAGTGTCTCGGGAAAGTACAGTGTTAATAATTACATTGGGTAAGGGCAAAACAAACCCCAATTAACATTTTGCTTTGAAGTGCAAAATAAAGTCTGCCAACTTTACGGCCCGTTTGTGGTTGACGGTCAGAACTGTACTTAACTCCAAACATTGTTGTAGCTGAACGTAGCTCAGGGCTGTTCAACGGTGACCACCTCAACCGCCTGAGTCGCCAGCGGGACCGACAATTGCTGCTGCTGTAGTTGAGTTGCTTGTATCTGCCCGCCGGCCGTTACAATAGACGATGGTACAACGACCTGTTGCATGTGTCCCCCTTGGCAGACGGCCGGAGATTGGGACTGAACAACGGCAACAGTGTGAACGGGAAGCTGTGTATGGACTTGGATTTGACCACCGTGCTGCATGCTGTTGACCATGCTCTGATACATGGAGGCGGGGATCACGATGCCTGGTATAAAGAAAGAGGCTTGTTCAGAGTTTTCCAGAAAATGGATTTCACTCTAACCTAACAATCATGTAAAATATTATCCATGGGAAGAAAACAGTACAACTCGTTTAAGATTACAGGCTCAAAATATCGTCTGGAACTTGGCGCGTATAACAGGAGCACTGTAAGAGATTCTTTCAGATATCACAATGGGAAACCATTCTCAACAAAAGATCAAGTTAACAATCCAAAAGCAGCCTACTGTGTAGAACAATACCCCGTGGGCTGGTGGTTTCACAATTGTATTTCTTGTAATCTAAATGGTCAATATCCCCATGACAAGTGGAGTATTTCTCCAAAGAATATAGCGTGGTCCACAAAAGAATTCTTATTACAAGATTGTATCTTGTACCATCAAAATACGTGAAATTTAAGGAGCGTGTTCAGAATTTTACAAAAAATTTGATTTTGTTTTAACCTAACAATCATATACTTTTTACAATCTCCAATTGCGCAAGTCCACTTACGCCATAAATTATTGCGCAAGTAATGGCGTAAGTGGACTTGCGCAATTGCGTAAAGTTTCGTGAAATCGGCTGCAGATAAATTAGTTTACAAAACATCGGTGGTTTTTTGACGATATCCTTGAAAATATACGGATTGAGAGCACAAAAGTTCAGAATGGTAATGAGAAAAATATGACGAATGACATGGTGTCAAAATATCAACACCAATGGGAAAAATGGGTGGTCAAAAATGTGATCTGGACACGCTCCTTTAAAGCTCTTAACAGGATCTGCAATGTCCCATGATTTTAACTACACTCGACCAAAAAAGTTCTGTCACCAGTAAGACATTTATAGATATTTATTATTAAATTGGAATTAATGTAGGAAAATAATATATCAAATTTTAGCTGAACATATCCCTCAAAGGAATAGAGCTCAACAGAGATCATGATAGCAAGCTTCACTGAACAGGAATGCAACAAAGGAGTGTGGGGTCAGAATGAAAAACACCAAAGAACAATGCAACTTGTGATTTGGGCAATTTGTGTGTAGACAATTAGGAAATTTTTAAGTGAGTTTGGATTAATCAATGTCTTGTCAAAAACATCAAAATCAAAATAGTTAAATTGTCCAATCTCAATCGTGCCATTGCATTAGGTATGGTGGAAGCAAAATACTGAACTGTAACTCCACTTGCATGAGTGCAATAAAGTTTACATCGTTGTTCTTTGGTGTTTTTCATTCTGACCCCACACTCCTTTGTTGCATTCCTTTGAGGGATACGTTCAGCTAAAATTTGATATATTATTTTCCTACATTTAATCCAATTTAATAATAAATATCTATAAATGTCTTACTGGTGACAGAACTTTTTTGGTCGAGTGTATTTGATGGAAAAACCTTACTCAAATGGAAGATAGAAGTGGTTCCAACTGTCCAATGCAATGATTCTGCCCGAGAGACATCTTTTTATTAAAAACGGCGGTGCATCAGTATGTGATGTCTCCAAACTTTGCTTGAGTACAAGTCAGAAGGATCTATTGAATTAACATCATTTGCACCAATTTTGACAGATTTTGATTCAAATTTACCGAACTAATACAAGCACTGTTACATCAATGCTCCTAACCCCCTTTTTTCCACAGAAAATGGGAATCCATAAAACTCGAACAATATTTCACACCCAAATTGAAATTTTTGTAAGCATTGTACCTTGCGTGGTTCCATCACTGCCCACCGTGCTAAGTGTTCCCATTGTCTCTGCATTCCCAGACAGCATAATATGCGTTCCTTCAGCGAGCGTAGCCTCAGCGAGTGTCGCCATGCCCTGCGCCGCCGCTTCGCTATTCATCTCCACCGATACCGGCGTAGCTTGCGGTGCTTGCGGGAGCGTCGTAGTTGTGACTACGGTGCCGCCCTGCGATGCAGCGACATCAGCGAGTGTTTGTACGGCTTGAGATGCTTGTTGCTGCACTGGGATGTGATGCAGCTGAACATGCTGGATCTGCCCCATCTGTTGAACTTGCTGTACCTGTTGCACTTGCTGTAATTAATTGACAAGCAGCCAATCAAAATTAAGTACACAAGTTCCAGTAGCCGATTTCATGAAACTTACGCACTGCATAAGCTGGGCATCATTCCTGTGATTATTACATGCAAGCTATGGGGCTTATAGCATTTTCAAAAGTTGCGAAAACTAAGCATTTGTTCGTAAAATCGACTGCAGGCCCTAATTTAAATCACAAGCTATAGACTTTTATCACGGTGCGACCATCTTCCCTTTTCTCCTATTAAAGGCCCTGTAGATGATCTGTTTTTAAAACCATTAAAACCATTATAAATCAAAAGAAAGACATCAACAAACTCACCCGAAGAAATTTTGTCAAATGTACCACGTTTAAAAAAAACATGAAAATCCATATGCATTTTCCTGGTTTGGGGGGGTTGTTTCAAATATTCGTTCTCAGTTGATCAGGTACTATATGTGGCTTGCGTCATGCACTCTGTGGCGCACATCATGCGTGTGTGCGCGGTCCATAAAAATGCATCGCGTTGGAACACGCACACAGAGTACACAGCGCCCATGCATTTTGGACCGCGTAGATGCGAACCAAAAATAAGTAAATCGTTTGCAAACGATCTAAATAATTTCATCTTTACGGATTATTTTCTGGTAAAATTATATCATTTTGAGCGAAAACCTTTCATTGGATAGTTGCTATTAATTCAATCTTTACTTTCAGAACTTTTCCCCTGTAAACTCGTCGATTACTTTTTGGGATCCTTGCAAATGATCCACTGGGCCTTTAAAGCTCTTATACAGGATCTGCAATGTCCCATGATTTTAACTATTTGACTCAAAAATTCTTACTCAAATGGAAGATAGAAGTGGTTCCAACTGTCCAATGCAATGATTCCAACATGAGATGATATCATTTTAAGATGATATTTAAAAAACTCACGTTGACGTCCGTGAGCGTTGCCACTGTGTTTCCCGTATCCACTTGAATAAGAGACACGGTACCATCAGGGTTATTAATGGTTTGTACCACGGCATGAGATGGTATAATAGTGGCTTGTGCACGCTGCTGGATAAAATCCTTGACTTCTTTATCTTCATTGAATTCTGGCAAGAGGTCTTCGCGTCCGTGGTGTTTGTAGCAGTTCTTGACGATAGTGCGTAGGGCGTGGGTCCACGAAACCTGCAAGGATTGAAGAGTGTCATCGCAAAACGCCATAAAATAAAAATTTCCATTTTTTACTTTTCAAAAATTCTAGGCGGTATTCGGGTACTGTCCTGAATGCCCGTTATATTTTCACATTTTTAATTGGTCCGGAATGGAACTCGTTTTTTGCAGAATGGGTCGCAAATGTTTTTCACAGTTCATCCACGTATAAAATGAAAACAGGCATTTACCAAATGCTTAAACAGTTAGTCTAACACCGGTCAAACTTGCTACTTGCAAAACATGTCTGTTTAAACGTTTAATTATTAGGGTTGTAGTCGAGTCCATAACAAGTCCTCACAAGTCCCTGGGTCATAATTCAAGTCACAAGCTATTCAAATGAACTCCAACAAAGGCATTCTTTTGTGCGTGTACTGTTCATCCTTTGCTTCTTGTTACTGGACTTGTGATTTTATCGGCTCTGGACTTGCGATTTTATCGGCTCTGGACTTGCGATTTTATCGGCTCTGGACTTGCGATTTTATCGGCTCTGGACTTGCGATTTTATCGGCTCTGGACTTGTAATATTATCGGCTCTGGACTTGTGATATTATCGGCTCTGGACTTGTGATTTTATCGGCTCTGGACTTGTGATTTTATCGGCTCTGGACTTGTGATTTTATCGGCTCTGGACTTGTGATTTTATCGGCTCTGGACTTGTGATTTTATCGGCTCTGGACTTGTGATTTTATCGGCTCTGGACTTGTGATTTTATCGGCTCTGGACTTGTGATTTTATCGGCTCTGGACTTGTGATTTTATCGGCTCTGGACTTGTGATTTTATCGGCTCTGGACTTGTGATTTTATCGGCTCTGGACTTGTGATTTTATCGGCTCTGGACTTGTGATTTTATCGGCTCTGGACTTGTGATTTTATCGGCTCTGGACTTGTGATTTTATCGGCTCTGGACTTGTGATTTTATCGGCTCTGGACTTGTGATTTTATCGGCTCTGGACTTGTGATTTTATCGGCTCTGGACTTGTGATTTTATCGGCTCTGGACTTGTGATTTTATCGGCTCTGGACTTGTGATTTTATCGGCTCTGGACTTGTGATTTTATCGGCTCTGGACTTGTGATTTTATCGGCTCTGGACTTGTGATTTTATCGGCTCTGGACTTGTGATTTTATCGGCTCTGGACTTGTGATTTTATCGGCTCTGGACTTGTGATTTTATCGGCTCTGGACTTGTGATTTTATCGGCTCTGGACTTGTGATTTTATCGGCTCTGGACTTGTGATTTTATCGGCTCTGGACTTGTGATTTTATCGGCTCTGGACTTGTGATTTTATCGGCTCTGGACTTGTGATTTTATCGGCTCTGGACTTGTGATTTTATCGGCTCTGGACTTGTGATTTTATCGGCTCTGGACTTGTGATTTTATCGGCTCTGGACTTGTGATTTTATCGGCTCTGGACTTGTGATTTTATCAGCTCTGGACTTGTGATTTTATCAGCTCTGGACTTGTGATTTTATCAGCTCTGGACTTGCGATTTTATCAGCTACAACCCTGTTAATAACAACCTCTTACCTTTTTCTTTTCCTCTTCTGTGCGAACGTCACTGCGTACGTTAGCCCAGGGTAAATCGGACGGCCACCAGACCGGCCTGCAACTCTCCTTTCCCCAGCCCGGTTTACCCCGCCCCGTCGAGTACTTGAGCATGAGCGGAATGAACGCCCTGAGTTGGGCTTGCGTCATCTTGTTGACCGGTGTCGGAATGCCATCTAAGACCAGGGGTGGGAGGTCGTAGAGGTTGGCGGTGTCCCCTGTTTGGGCCGGGGGTGTCTGCTGGGCGAGCGCGTTGTCTAACTCACTCATGATGACGCTTTTACAGCTGCGCACCTGTTTATGGAATTAAAGGAGCGTGTTTAGATCACAATTGAGCCCCCCATTTTTCCTATGGGTGTTGAAATGTTGATACCATATAATTTGTCATATTTTTCTCATTACCATTCTGAAATTTCACACTATCAATCCATATATTTTCAAGGATATCGTCAAAAAACCACCGCCGTTTTGTAAACTAGTTTATCCGGTTGCATAAAGCAGTGCAGTGACTACACCATTTTTTTAGCTTCCACATCAAAATTTAGCAGACTTAGATAAAAGGATAATGAACAATTCTGGTGCGATAGACCTTTTGCACCGGCAGCCATGACAGTGGGCAGGTTTTCATATTTAAATGTCACAATAGATCCACAAAGTTCCTACTCTGCACAATGCACAGTGACAATCCCTATCATGGCTGCCGGTGCAAAGAGTCTATAGACTTAAACTGACCACATGATCAAGTGGGTTGGCGCCAAACACTTTGAAGTTGGTTTCCTGTTTCCCTGGTGTACAGCAGATCATAACGGCTTGCTGTCCCACTCTGGTGGTGTACTCGTCGATTGTGGCTCGTAACTTCCTGCAATTGAAATGAAGAAATGCTATTTCCTCAAAATATTCTTGATCCGAACAGAAGTTTGTTGAATACAGTGAACTTGTGGATAACAATGATCGCCCAATCACTTTGGAATTGCTTTCAAGACTTCCCACTTCAGTGATTTCCTCTAGGTCCAAGTGTATTTAATTTGAATAAAGCGATTCCCACAGTAATGAAATGTGACATTTTCTGTTTCTGCAGTTAAACGCTCTCAGAAAACCAATTATGTTGGGTTTTCTATTTGATCAAACCTGCATGGCATGAGCTGACTTTAGGATCTACGCATCTCCCAAACAGCCCAAGAAGTGCAGAAGCTTAGGAAGGCACTTCGGACAGAGTGGCACACTCTGCCTCAGTGGCTCCTACAGAGGCTGGTGCAGTCAGCCTTGCCACAAGAGATGGTCATACACGTTACTTGATCTCTTGGTTACAGTAAAAACATGTCCTTTTTTAAAGGTAAAGTACATCATTTGCAGTGACCTCAATTTTTTTTTAATGAGTTGACAAGAAAAACCTTACTACCGGTAAAAGAGTTAATATCAATAGTACCAAATACCACATTAATTTATTTCTGTCCTAAATGGTATTTTGTGTGAGAAATTAACAACTGAAGGTGGTTTTCTAAAAAAGTCTTTTGCAAAAGACTTTTTTTATCATTCAACTTAAAGGCACAGACTCGTCAGCAATGCGCGCGCCAAATTCGTGCAACGAAATACGCAGCTCCATGTAGCAAAAGCATGGAGCTGCGTATTTTATGGCACGAAATTGGCGCACGCGCATAGCTGACGAGCCTGTGCCTTTAACACAAACACCATGCATGGATTTTTCAAGTTTTCTGAAGTATTGCTGCATCTACCGGTATGTGGCTGAAATTTCAAAATGGTCGCTCACCTCAGTAGCCTCGTCTGTTGTCGTTTGCGAATTGATGGGTTGGTTTCAAACGAGTGAGGGCGCTTTCTCTTCTTGCCTGTTGCTATAGCAGCAGCTGCCGCTACGCCAATGGGTCCTTTAAAATGAAACAGAATATAAATGATATTTGGTATGGTGCCTGATCATCTCTTAAATGAAACAACTAAACATGGGATGAAAGACAAATTGTATGGACCTCATCGAGATTTAGAGCATCTGTCTAGTGTGTCAGAGGTCTTGGGGAAAACCTGAAGGAGTATACCACTGTGCCTCATAGCTCAGCTGGTAGAGCATCTGCCCGGTGTGTCAGAGGTCTTGGGGAAAACCTGAAGGAGTATACCACTGTGCCTCATAGCTCAGCTGGTAGAGCATCTGCCTGGTGTGTCAGAGGTCTTGGGGAAAACCTGAAGGAGTATACTACTGTGCCTTATAGCTCAGCTGGTAGAGCATCTGCCTGGTGTGTCAGAGGTCTTGGGGAAACCTGAGGGAGTATACCACTGTGCCTCATACTATCATAGATCAGCTGGTAGAGCATCTGCCTGGTGTGTCAGAGGTCTTGGGGAAAACCTGAAGGAGTATACCACTGTGCCTCATAGCTCAGCTGGTAGAGCATCTGCCCGGTGTGTCAGAGGTCTTGGGGAAAACCTGAAGGAGTATACCACTGTGCCTCATAGCTCAGCTGGTAGAGCATCTGCCCGGTGTGTCAGTGGTCTTGGGGAAAACCTGAAGGAGTATACCACTGTGCCTCATAGCTCAGCTGGTAGAGCATCTGCCCGGTGTGTCAGAGGTCTTGGGGAAAACCTGAAGGAGTATACCACTGTGCCTCATAGCTCAGCTGGTAGAGCATCTGCCTGGTGTGTCAGAGGTCTTGGGGAAAACCTGAAGGAGTATACCACTGTGCCTCATAGCTCAGCTGGTAGAGCATCTGCCTGGTGTGTCAGAGGTCTTGGGGAAAACCTGAAGGAGTATACCACTGTGCCTCATAGCTCAGCTGGTAGAGCATCTGCCCAGTGTGTCAGAGGTCTTGGGGAAACCTGAGGGAGTATACCACTGTGCCTCATACTATCATAGATCAGCTGGTAGAGCATCTGCCTGGTGTGTCAGATGTCTTGGGGAAAACCTGAAGGAGTATACTACTGTGCCTCATAGCTCAGCTGGTAGAGTACGTACCTGCCCAGAGAGTCAGAGGTCTTATCCCAGGCTTGGTTGAAACATCATTTTTTTTGCATTTGAATTTTTACTGGGAGTGCCCTTTACACCCATCACACGTTAAAGAATATTCATATTTTTTTTCTTTCTCTTTTTCATCATGCGATTCATACAAATAATTTCCTATCGATCTACGATTTTTTATTTATTTATTTAATACTTGCCTGCTGCAGCAAGTTGCGCAGTGACGTCATCATGCATTGATGAACTCAGCAAGTCATCGTCATATGCGGACTCCGGCGAGGAAGGCTCGCTGACATCATCATGATCACCTATCATCATCATGATGATTGGTTAGTTGGTCACGTGACCTTCGGGTCACATACTGTAAAAAATAATTGCATCAATACAGTAACTTTGTATCATTGTATGTGATTTATATGATGTACAAATTAAAGAAACGTATTCAGATTTTTCCAGAAACTTTCTTTCGTTTTATTACATCATAGGCCTAAAATTCCTCCCCCAAAATATGGAAGAAAACAGGAAATTTTGATGTGGAAGCAAAAAGGTTGGTGTAATTACTGCACTGCTTTATGGAACCAGATAAATTAGTTTACAAAACATCAGTGGTTTCCCGAGGTTAATTTCAATTCAGGCATGCAATATTTTACAAAATGTTGCACTTTTTGCTCCAAGCTTCTTCGCATTTTTGTGTTTAAAAGCCATAAACTTTAGCAAATTTGATAAGAAAATTCTTCATATTTTATTCAAATTTATTTGTCTAGATAAAATTGGACCAAGCAAAAACATTTAATTTTGCAATGGTCATTTGTTAACTGAAAAATAAAATTTTGGCTAAAATAAAGTGAAAATGTAAGTTTCTTTAATTATAGGCTACATATATGTACTTCAAAGAATCGGGTACCAAAACTCAACCAATTTTCTTAAGCCAAGAAAATTCTATTTAGGGATGAAACCGTTTCGTCAGTTCATGCGCGCATGTGGAATTTGTTAATTCAATGTTCTTTAAAAAAAAAGCAAAATAATATAAAATGCCACTGATTCAGTGATTGTGATCATGCCAGTTATTTCCTTTATTTGCAGTTCTGAAATTTACAGTGTACATGTATTTACACCAATATTCATTGACAACTTTGCCAATTTTTTTGCTAACTTTTTCCACCTGTTTTTACTTCAGTGCATTGGGCATAAAAACAACCCAAAAATGCACGCAGCCCATTGGGTGTTTCTCCCAAAAACCCCAAAACTTTTTGGTGCATGCGTACAAAATCGACGACTTTTTGCGACTGCGTAATGGCTGCCGCTATTGCGCATGTCTCACTTATTTTCAGACGGTAGCAAATCTATGGTCGAGTTCGAAGCCAGAAAAATCTCTTGAATCCTACGTTTTCGTGTGTTTCTTGTACAAAAATCTCCCATCCCATTATCTACTTAGATTTTCTGCGCCCTTTTGTATGTGGAAGGTTCAGATTCTACTGAAAATCCGTAAAAATGTGTGTCTGCTCGGGGATGAGAGACGGAACGAAAAGGCCGAGTGAAATGATACGCCATTGCGTCTGCGCACAACCGAACATCGACTATCCGAGTGGGAAACCCTCAAATAAAATACCAAATTCTATCACAAATACAGTTTTTCTGCCAACGAGATTTGATCACTGGGTTCTTCAATATGCATATTTTCGCCACAGTCTTTTTCATCGGTAATATCTACCCAAAAAACCCACAAAAAAACAACACAAACGATCACGACTAAATGCCAATTCTTGGAAAGAGCGCAGTGCGGCTGCGCAAACGACAAAAGAGTGACAATTTTCAATATTTACCACCGTTTTTCCTGACAAAAATCTTGCTTTATTTGGAACTATAATGTATGTAGCAGGTTGAAACGTGTAAACTAACTCTTCAATTACATATACTGATGGTGTCATGGAAAGATACTTACCACAAATAATGAAATTTTGGTGTCAAAAAATCTCTCTTTCGCAGATTTCAGATGCGCGGAACAGTTCACATTCGGGACAGTTGTGAGCACGCCACTCAGTTCACTGAGAGGGTGTAGAAATAGGGGTACCTTCAATTGACGTAGGGAGAATTTGAAAATCGATCAGGTGTTTCCATAGGAACAAGAGCATAGCGTAAATAGGGTCAATGCACTTTTGGTAAAACTTAAAGAGGATCGATGTGGAAATTAAGTTTTTAATTTTCTCCATGATCATGATTGAAACAAATATCCTTAAAAGGGATGGCAAAGAAAGAGAATTTTTTATGCTAATTGTTTGTGGTAAATCCAATATGCATAAGTACGGTGCACCAAGGGCAGTTTTATTATCACAAAGCAGGGACGGTGACAAAATTATAATAAAATATGAACAATTACTGATTTTTAAGTGGTTTTCTTTGGGCCTCTACCAGCTGACCTTTGAGGCACAGTTGTATACTCCCTCAGGTTTCTCCAAGATCTCTGACACACCGGGCAGATGCTCTACCAGCAGAGCTATGAGGCACAGTGGTATTATAATACTCCCTCAGGTTTTCCCCAAGACCTCTGACACACTGGGCAGATGCTCTACAAGCAGAGCTATATGAGACACAGTGGTTTTCTGTTACAACTTTTCTCCGGGTGTTGCATGAATCATGGAGCATGAATGCATAACTATAAATCCACTATGATGCATCTGCAGTATACAGTGCATGAATGACAGTTTTAATGTCAGAGAACGAAAAACATAATTTGTTAAAAATATGAAGTTATGACGTGACTGTAAATTGTTCTTACTGTATTATGTAGTAAAAGACAACAGATTGGAGAATGTCATTTTTTTAAAGTAGATATTATAGTAGTAGTTCTTTTTGGCACAAAGTCAAATTAAATCAAATTTTATGCAAACTATTGATTCACATTTGCTAATAAGCATCATACATCAATTTAAATAATCTTAAAGACCCTATGTATCATTTGCAAGATAAAACAGTTCGCTGAGAAACAGTTCGTTGAGGGCGTTCGCCCTTTCAGCGTTCCGCATACGCGAACGGTGCGCCAACAACGTTCGCCAACGTTGGCCAACAAACTGTTGGATTAGTCCCAGCGGTCGTATAATAGCGACGTTGTAATGTGGCTTGCCGCTGCTTACCAATTTTTTGAAGAAATGTGACATGTTGCCATTAATTGTGTAGTAGCCAGCGATAAGGGAGAAAACAACGAAAGGTATGGCAAGCCAAATGCCCAATAATTCGATAAACACTGTTTTTCGAAAAACAGTGTTTATCAGTTGATCAACAAAGTTTATCTCGAAATACTTTGTTTATCGGCGAAAAACTATGTTTATCGGCGAAAAACAGTGTTTATCGAGATAAACTTTGTTTATCGAGTGATAAACAGAGTTTTTCTCGAAAAACAGTGTTTATCGGTTGAAAAACCTTGTTTATCGGCGAAAAACCGTGTTTATCGGCGATAAACATTGTTTATCGAATTATTGGGCATTTGGCTTGCCATAGTAAGGTGCAATTTATTTGTAATTTTCAAAACTGCAAACCATCGTCTTTCATGTCGCGTGCGCCATTTTGAAATGACTCGCGAACATCGCGGGAAACTTAAAAGTTCGTTGGCCAACGTTGGTGGCGCACAATACGTTCCACTTGAAATTGTTGGCCAACGTTTGCAAACGTTCGCGTATGTAGAACGCAGCCCCTTTGTTCGTTTTGATGTAAAGTCAATAAAAGGTAGCCTTTTTTAACTTTGAAGATTTCATTGCACTAAATCACAGAAAGAGGGCGCTGTTTGGAGTGCATCACTTCAGGAAGGGAAAAGTAAAGAAAAACATACGACTTCAAGCTGGAATTGTGGCAAATTGCTGCAGTTTCCACCCTCAGTTTTGTCATGGCTTACAACAGGAAACATGTAAAACAAACTCGAATAGCCATGGATTACAAAGTTCGAGCAAGTTTGAGAAAAAAAAGTGGAATCTTTTGTGCACAGTTGAATGTGATTTTCCTGTTTGCCTCTTCTGACATCACAACCTTGATCAGAATATGCATATGCATTAGCATAAAAGCTAAAAACCTTTGTTTTAACCCCCAAAACAAGCTCCAAATAGGATTTTTATGACTGTAACTGATTAGAGTAGTTTCATAGCATAGATTTCATTGATAAAAATCCCTAATCACGGGCTCTTTAAACGAAACCCAATTTTAAAGAATTTACAATAGTTTTCAGAGGGTTATTTGTAATGACTTCATGAAGAACATGTATTTCATTTTTTTTTTAATATTCATGTAACCTGACACAAGCACTATAGTGTAAGCTACAAATTTTTTAAAAATTTACATAAAAATTTAATTATCCACACAATACATTTTGCAAAATGATACACTTTCAAATTAAAATGTCTGCTCTAAATACAAAATTTGATCTCTGGCAGAACTACAAAAATAACTAAGTAACTACAAGTCTATAAGTGCAATTCTAATTACCAAAATAGAAATATAACATTTTGTCTGCGAGATAGTAATTAAGCACCTTAAATGTTGATCTAATGCTCGTCAAAATGTCTAACACAAACTTATATTTAAGTACATATAATTATTATAAGCACCATCAAAAAACATATTTTAAGGTCTTATTTTTAACTAAGGAAATTAAAAGACTAGACGTGACTACAATAGAAATAGAAAAGCATGTTAAGTAACTCCTCAAAAAGGTAAAAAGTTTGCTTTGGTTTTCACTGGTTTTTGTTCTTAAATCATGTACAAATTTTGAAAATATAATTTAAATAACACACAATTTCTAGCTAGGTGTATTAAAGGTTAAAGTATGATTTGCATAGTACATAAAAATGAGCGCGCGCACCATCATTTTTAAAACCATCAATTGTTTTCTTCAATAACAATTTTGGTACCATTGCTCTGATCACTTTAAATAAGATTTACATAACGTATTGGGTTACTAGTAAATGTTATACTAAACCCTTTAAAGGAGCGTGTTTAGATTTTTGCACAAAATGGATTTTGTTTTCACCTAAGAATCATATAAAATGATTCAGAAAACAGGACATTTGTGGTCTCCAATTTTGATGTGGAACCAGATAAATTAGTTTGTAGACAAAACATCGGTGGTATTTTGAGTATCAAAAATGGTATCAAAATCTCCACACCTATGGGGAAAAAAATGGGGGGTTAAAAAAATGTGATCTGGACACGCTCCTTTAAGAGGAATGTAGGTTGTTCACATGACCAAGCAGTTGCTGACATTTTGAGCTAGCTAGGGCTAACTAGGCAGATGATCTCACCGTTGAACATAAAATATAACCAGTACAAAATCAGGCAGTGAGCAATTTAAAATTAATTACTAATGGAGCTTCTGCACCGGCGGCCATGACAGGGGGCAGATTTTATTATTTAAATGATGTAACAATAGAACCACAAAGTGCCTACTCATGCATGACACGAGGTGACAATGTGACTGCCCCCTGTCATGGCCGCCATGCAAAGGCTCTATACATGTACCAACTTTATGACACTTGGGAAAACCAGCATCACGGCAAATCCAGTTTAGCCTGTATTGTTATGGTCATTTTGGCCTCGAGTGAAGGCCAATTGTAAATGACAATATGGCCCTGAACAGAAGTCACATGACCTTATATATAGCCTTAGATTTGTGGGGTGTTATGGCCGAGCGGTCTAGTGCGTCGAACTCAAGTTCCTGTGCCAGTACTAAAATGTGGGTTCAATTCCGGGCCGCAACAGGTTGTGGCACTTGTGCTCTTGAGCAAGGCACTTAATCACACGTTCTCCATCCTTCGGAAGGGATGTAAAGCCGTTGGTCCGGTGTGTTAGGTAAGGTAACGCACTTTAAAGATCCCGGAGCATTTCTTTGTGAAGAGAAGGGGAGGGATTCCCCGGTGTCTCTGGCCATTTCTAATTCATCATGGGTTTTCCTCACGCTTGCCGCGCGAGCGACAGTGCTTTTGAGGAATCCTTGGTTTCAGTACCAGAAAGAAATAATAATAACATGTTCTACAAAGTCCACTTGACAGATACCATTTAACATTTCCTTCATGTCTTGGCCAACTCACGCCCGAGTCATTTTGATGTAATTTAATAAATTTGGTCATGTTATGCCGAAAAGAAACGATTTCTATACTTTCCAGAAATTGTATTGGGTTCCGTTCCTTATGACTGTCCCATTCCTACCAAACTTTCAAACGACGATCTTAATTTACTCCGCAGTTTTTCAAATTAATAACAGGGATGCATGCTGACGAATGTAATGGAACGGATTTCCCAGTATGCTTTAAATAGCAGCCAATCGTCGACGCGGACAACGGCCAGCATTACCGAGTACATGTATCACATGCATGCACGGTGTTTACAATCTGCGCGCGTTACATTTGAATGCCTGCAATTATGCTACAATGCACTGCCAAGCGTCCTGATTGGTCCAGCAGAGGCGACAAGATTTCTGTCGCTAGTCCCACCGCCAAATGGGGCCTTTTTCAACAGGGCCACTGTACGCAGGAGTTAGGGAGTGCGTTAAAGGGGCACTGTTGCAAGAGGATGACTTGACAGATACCATTTAACATTTCCTTCATTTCTTCTTTTTCTTCTTGCCTTTCCCTTTTTTCTTTCCCTTGGGGGCATCCGGCCACCCAAACCCCCTCATTTCCAGAAGTTCCTGCACTCCATGAGCGATGTAATAAGCGTTCGTCATGGCGGCAGGACTCATTAAATCCACCGGTTTCTTGGCAAGTTTCCCGATGGGCGAGGCCGACCTGGCTTTTCGTCCTTTCTTCTTGCCTCCTGGACTTTTACTCCTGCTGCGGCTTCTACTCCCCTTCTTGGATTGCCGTGGTAATGCCTTGGCGCTTCGGCTGTAGCCTGCCTTTTTGCCAGGCTGTGGGAGATATGAAAAAAAAAAATGTACATGTAAAACTAAAACTTAAAAGAACAATAAAAGCTCATTTGCATATCGTTGCTAGAATTATATAATATTGGATGGCTTTGAGGGTGATATGAGAATATACCGCGTCATGAAAATACAGAACGAGCCGAAGGCGAGTTTGGTATTTTCATGACGAGTGAGGTATATTCTTAAATCACCCGAAAAGACATCCAATATTATTATTGTTATATAAAATGAAGCTTTGTTTTGAAAGATTTCCGCGAGATTTTTGTCCGTTTGGTGTTGAAAACTTCAGTTTACAACTGCATGTGCTTTTGTTATATTGTTGTACAGTATTTTTTGTTACTGTACTCCTGTGCGCGTAGCACAACCCATGGTGCATTGGACGCCCCCCAGCTATGGCGGATATACAGCATGTACAGGGAAGTAGACTTTCGTTACCGGATTGGTCTATAGTAAAACCAGGGAACTGTTTCCCTCAGCTCAGCATGCCGCAGCTAGCTGAGGTTACCTCGGCTCGAATTTTATCATGTGGTTAGATAACCACATGATAAAATTCGAGCCGAGATAACCTCGGCTAGCTGCGGCTGTGGTGCTTAAGTTTAGTCTTTAGATAGTAATGGACATTTCACTAAGTTTCAGATTACCAGCTAATGTTTAGAACCAGGACAGGTAGGCCTACCATGCCCATGGCATGGCCTGCATGGTACCCTATCGATAATCCAATCGTCAAAATGATCATCACATCTTTTTGCCCAAAGCCCAAACTTACCATGTTTACAAATTAGCTGTTTAAAAGCCGTGAAACACGTGATCATTTCCTTTTCTTTAAGCTTCCTCCATGATATGATGGGTCCTATCCTAGAATGCGAATGACTCACTCAGACTGGAGTCAGACTCAGTCATGAACATGGTCATGAAGAAGTAATTTCAGTTTTCTACCACGCTGTTTTCTCATCAGCTCATCAGCAGAGCAAGTTATTAAACTTACACCTTATCGGGAAATGACTAAAAAATAATGGTTGACCAAACTCATCATTAACATTTTGCACATTTTGGAATGCTAAAATAAACAAAGAAAGTGATACATTTTTCTTAAAACCAAACACGATCTGTGAAAGACACACCACCGGCCGTACATATCCGATATCCATATGCTATTGTTGCCATGGCTACATGCAACCAGCAACACTTGAGGGCGCAATTCACTCCGCCTGCGCCTGAGCGTGCGTTCCACATACGCGAACGTTTGCAAACGATGGTGCAACGTTCGCCAACGTTCGCCAACAAACTTTTGTTTTGTTCGCGATGTTCGCGAGTCATTTCAAAATGGCGCACGCGACATGAAGGATGACAGACAATAGTTTCCAGTTTTGAAAATAACAAATAAATCGTACCTTTGGTGGTTTCTTCTCTTATCGCTGGTGAGACACATTCAAAAGCAACGTGTCACAGTGACATTTCATCAAATATTTGGTAGGCAACAGTGAGCCACATTACAATGTCGCTACGACCGCTGGGACTGTGGGCGCCGCCATCTTGGCAACGTATTTTGGCCATTTTGGCAAACAATCCGTTCCACATTGAGCAAAACGTTGGCGCCAACGTTAACAAATGTTCGCGTGTTTGGAACGCACGCGGTCGGATCGGATCAGCCGTTGATTGGCTGAATGATGAACATTAGGGAGGTTTAGATGCTCGTTAAACGCGAACGTGAACGCGAAATGCTTGGATCACTTGATCGTTACTTTGAGAAAATCTTAGAACCGAAGAAAACAAAAATCCACAAATGTGACTTTCGTGGCAAGATAACTCTTTTGCCGTGACCAAGGCTGCGTTCCACATACGCGAATGTTTGCAAACGTTGGCAACGTTGGCCAACAATTTCGAGTGGAACGAATTGTGCGCCACCAACGTTCCATAACGTTGGCCAACAAACTTTTGGATTGTCCGCGATGTTCGCGAGTCATTTCAAAATGGTGTCCATGACATGAAAGATGACAGACGATGGTTTGTAGTTTGGAAAATAACAAACAAATTGCACCTTTCGTGGTTTTCTCCCTCATCGCTTGCGATACACAATCAATAGCAACGTGTCACATTTCCTCAAAAGATTGGTAAGCAGCAGAGAGCCACGTTACAACGTCGGTACGACTGCTGTGACCGAGGAGGCCGCCATCTTGACAATGTATTTTGGCAAACAATCCATTCCACATGAGCAAACGTTGGCGCCAACGTTAACAAACCGTTCGCGTGTTTGGAACGCAGCCCAGTGTCGTTAATCTTGCCGTTCGCGCGCGCAGGAGTATACTCGTGTAAACACGAGTACACGCCCGAACGCAGCCAAAAGTTCGTTGGCCAACGTTGGCCACATTGGTGGCGCACAATACGTTCCACTCGAAATTGTTGGCCAGCGTTGCCAACGTTTGCAAACGTTCGCGGATGCGTAACACAGCTCTGGTTCTCTCAGCATACTTCATATCATGCATGTGGCATTTTCCATTAAGGTGATGGCGCGCCAGTAGGAAACTTTTGTAAGTTGCGCGCCAGTTAGAAGGAACACTTTTGTAAATGGCGCACCAATAGAGAACTTTTTAAGAGGTACGCCAGTACAGTAGAATGAGTGCCGCCGCGCCAGTAGGAGGGATTTTCTAAGTGGCGCGACAGTAGAAGCAGGACTTTTGTGAGTGGCGCGGCAGTAGAAGAAGGATTTTTGTGGCGCGGCAGTAGAAACCCGCGATGTGATGACCTCCTGATCCTCCTCCTCCCCCACTACCCCTCCACGCCCACCCCTCGTCCCCACCCATCCCATCCTCGCCCCCTAACCAACCTCCCCACCCACTCCCTCAACACCCACCACCACCCTCGCCCTGCCCACCCATCCCCACCACCCCGTCCCCACCAACCCCATCCCTAACCATCCCCACCCACCTTCTCCCCACCCACCTTCTCCCCACCCACCCTCTCCCCACCCACCCCTCCATGTCAAATTTTTCGCCACCCCTCCCCTGCCTATACAACATCTCCACCCACCCCTCCCTGCCCCTTCCCGCCCCGCCCACTCCCTCCCATCAACTCCTTCCCCGCCAACGCCCTCCCCCGACACCCTTCCTGCCCATCCTCTCCCTACTGACCCCCTGTCCGTCGACCCCTCCCCACGGACCCCTTACCCGACCCCCTCCCGAAGCACACATCCCCACCAACCCCTACCCCACGCTCTACCCTCCCCCAGGCTCAATGCATCCCATACCTAGTATACTCGGTACCCACTCCCCCTCTCCAACCCCTGGCTCTAGCCCGGCACCCTTCCGGGCTCGCCTTTTATCCTAATTTTAAAGAAGCAAAATAAAAAGTCGTAAATAATGAATTTGGTTAATTAATAAACAACTAAAAAGAGTTGATGCAAAATATTGTACAGTGCCACAACTTTTTAACAAAAATATAAATAGAAGTTCGTTTCCAGAGTTTGTAAACACGAATAAATAAATCACAGCTTTGTTCTAAGCTGATTTAAATGCATAAAATCACGCGAGGGCGCTATATCAAATCTCTGTTCGTGACAGGTCCAACCAGCGCTAGCAGCCAGCGGAATGTTTTGTTGCCCGAACGCTCGCACTGCTCCGCTCCTTCGGCAATAAAACCTGTTTTTCTGTCGGCTGCAAAGCTGGATAATTGCCGCTTTACCTCGATAAAGGAGCCCAGTTACTGAAAAGTCTGCCTCTGTGGAGTTTTCACCTGAAAAGCGTCAGAATGGGTAAGTTGCAGCGATGTTTTGATGGTGGTTTTTCCTTTGTGATTTTAGTTTTTTTTGGCGAGGGGCTGTGAACGCTTCGCGTCGCGGTTATGGCGAAGGTGCTCGCTGTTTTATTTTTCTTGCGCCGCGAGATCTTCTCCCCAATTTGCAGTGGAACTGCGGGGGTTTTTCGGCATGGTTTTCCCCCTTCCCCACCGCCAAGAAGTGACCTGAGCAGTTCATCGAGTCCTCGGTGATGTTGCGGTAAAGATAGGGAAACACGTGGGAAGAGTTCGGGAGATAAAGAACAACATTAGAGCGCTCAAAATAAGAAGAGAAATAGGTTTTCTTTGTGTTCTCTTTGTTTGGGCACAGGGCGCCATGCCTGCTGTAGAAAACGCCATAGAACCAACACACAACGCTATATGACTCATGACAGCTGCGTGTTGACCAATCACAGGCCAGCATTTCTCTCATATGTATATGTATGTACAAAGGCTAATGCTTATTTTTTATTTATCTAGCACAAAATGGGTCTATGTGAAATGTTATGGTGCGAGAATTATACAAATGGAATATTGTTTATATAGATTTATCATTCAAGAGGGAAAGTAGATAAATTTGTATTTGATATTTTATTTTTAGAAAAATATATTTGTGACTGCATTCATCTTTAGTTTTGACTACTTTATTTCATTTTTAGTTCAAAAAGTGTGTTGTGTTTTTGTTTTGGGGGTGGGGGCGGTGGTGGGGTGGGTTGGGGATGACATTAAAACAAACTTATTAATTTGCTGGCAGTTATTAATTAACATTTTAATTTACATTTAATTTATTTTTTATTTATTTAATACATTTTTTTTCTTTTCAGTATTTTATACAGAAAGTAAAAATTAGTTTTAAAATTAAACTTCTTTGTAATTTAGCCATTCAAGGCAATTTGTCAAGTTAAATTTTGTTTTATTCATATACTACGGATTTTGTTATATTTTGTATTTGGTGTGTTTTGTGAAAATGTTTTGTAAAAAAACAGGCCTATACATTGTACTTTCAGCTATCTAAGTACATGTAGTGCTATGGCATCTCAACTTGTTTTCATACTCGGAATCTTAAGTGATAGTTTTTATAGTTCAGTTTATTGAAGCTCCTTGGGACATTGCATGTTACCTTGTTATTAACATGGAATTTGGGACATAATATTTCCCTTGTTATAAGCAGAATGTTGTATTAACAGTACTATTATTATCGTGGTTTGACATTTAATTTTGATACAGTTTGGCCATAATTGTACATTGGCCAGATGGAATGTGTCAGCTGTATAAATAATATATTGTATTAAGGTCAAATGTAACAACAGGCGCCTTAACACTATGAAGTCTTTGTTCTGAATGTCAACTTAGGGTCATGACCACAAACCAGCACAAAGTCTATCTGACATAAGGGACACTGGCTCCATTCAGGCCCCAGATTTTCAATAACAGATCGCTAGATTACATTGCTGGCCAGTACTTGCTGAGGGAATTTCTCTAATGTGTTTTGGTTGTTCATGTTCATAATGGCATGGTTCACAGTTTGTTGAAAAGCTGAAGGTTTTTTGTGTGTGTGTGATATGAATTCCAGTTGAGTTGGCTGTTGGGGGACCAACATTTTGACAGATTTACATGTAGGGAGGTCAGTTGGATAAGAAAAGAGGTCACTTTCAAGACAGTAAGCCTTTTTCTTGTAGAAATTTTATTTGTCATTTTATAGTCTAAAGTAAAAAATTAAAAAAATACCAGTTCAGTTGATCGTCCACATAATGTTTTGAAACCCAATTAACGACATATTGCATGATTGGAAAACTTTTAAAATCACGAACTAAACATAACTAAAGAATAAAGTTGATAAATTGCCCTACTAGAAATTTCAGAAAACCTGAAAAATGTATGCATGTTTTTTGTGCTAAAAGAATGGTAAAAAAAAAATTGTCTGCAGACAATTTTAAAAAAAAACACCATCTTACACGGAAAAAAATCATGTGATGTTTGTTACCATTGCTATCAACACTTGTGAGTTTTGAGGTGGCAATTTGGCCACAAAAATTCCAGGTAGGTCGGGTTACCGTAAACACATTTATTTTGTTTGGCCTTAGTATAAAAATGCCATCAAATTTAGTTCAATAGGTGCTACCTAATAATTTAAGTTTTAAAAATCATTCTTCAGGGACCCTTCAAATTTCACTTTATGATCCTAACATTATTTTATGTTTTAGCTCTCTACATTTTTAAAATAATGATTTGGCATTGGAATACATGTAGACCCACAACAACTGAAATTTTCCAATTTTATTTGGCTATTTCGAAGATTTATTTAACTAGTAGAAAACGTTCATTTAAAAAAATGTTTTGCCAAGCTTTTATGATGATAATGGCCATAAATTTGGTTCCCCCGCTACAAATGGATCAGTCCATGGCTATTATTATAACAGGAAACATCTATAGGTCATTTTGGGGGTGACTCACCCTCTCGAACCGACACTAAAATTTGTCCATATTGCTTACTTGCAGACTTTAATCTTCTGAATTACTACTACCTCTCCCCACTCTACCGCTGTTTCCTGTGCCATTATTAAACATGCAGAACTTACCATGTTGTATCGATCGCCCGCATGAAACAGCGGAGTGATACATTCAACAGCCAGCAATAATAATCCAGTGAATTACTTTATAGTATCGCGTTACTGCGATTCTGCGCTATAGTGTTACTATACTGAGTTAGAGCTGAGCAGGGAATGAACGGACTGGTTCGGAGTGTGATTGCCCATTACTATTACCTCGGATACTGGAATCTGCAGCCCGGCTTTTGTTTACTCAGTTGATTCTGCGGGAAAACCATGGACTGTGGGCTAGTACCGTTCATTGACGTGATATCTTTACGTCTGTGTGTGTATGTGGGATGGGGGAGGGGGGTTGGGTGGGGAGGTCATTGCAGAAAAGTGGAATTAGCACTTTAAAGGAGCGTGACAAGATTTGTCCCCAAAAAAACAAAAATATATATATATTTTGTTTTAACCTAACAATCATATAAATTATTATATAAAGTGAAGCTTTTGCGGATACCGTGCATTTCTGATACTGTGCAGCACAGAGCCACAATCCGATGTGCGTACATGCTGGGTGCACCAAAGCACACACGTAAGCGTGCGTCGTACAGCAAGTTAATGCACTGTGCGTGTGCGCGCAAAGTGACAAAAAATACTGTACAACAGTAACATGCACATACAGTTGTACAAGTTTTCAACACCAAACGGACAAAAATCTTGCGGAAATCTTACAAAACAAAGCAAGTATAAGTTTCATTTTATACAATAATAATATTGGATGTCTTTTCGTCATGAAAATACTGTATTTGCCTTCGGCTCATTCAGTATTTTCAATGAAAAGTACCGGGTAGGCGGACAATTTATATGCAAATGGGTCTTTCCACAGTAATGGGGTACATTTATGTAACATACAAGATCTTAGGTCCCAGTTCAGTTCAAATGTCTTAATTTTATCTTTAAATTATCCAGCTAAACTGAGGAAATAACTTTTGCACGAAGGAGTAAGAAAATAGTCTTACAACATACATTTCTGAAAAGCCTGTGCACAAATTTTCCTATTATGTATGTAACAAAGACAGAAAAAAAGTCACAAAATTGTCTGTCCACGTTACATACGTAATAGGAAAATTTGTACACAAGCTTTTCAAAAATGCATGTTTTGGCAGCAATTTCTTACCTTTTTGGGCAAAAGTTATTTCCTGAGAACAATACAAGGAAATTTCTTTTATTTTGAGATAAACTATTAAAGACATCTGAAAGAAATTATTGACTTATTTTTCAAATGTACCCCATTACTGTGGAAAGACCCAAATAGCAGTAACCAGGGCGTAACTATGGACTGGTCGACGTACGCGCGGTGTTTAACAGTCAGGCTCGGTATTTTAAATTTGATGCCTTCCTTTGTGTGTATAGTTTATCTTCGTGGATTCTCTTGGTGTTAATAAATATGCTCGAGAGGGGTAAACGTTCAAATTAGCATTGGCCCAAGATGTTTCTTAATCCATTCATATTGCTGGGATACACCAGGCCGGAGCCACAGACGAAGGCGGTGATTTTGAAAACGGCCAATATGTCGGAGCTGAACTACAGAGGGCGCTGTTCACTGCGCAATATTCACGTATTCAGTTGTTCGCATAAAATGGAAGGTAAACTTATGATGAACAATTGTCCTTAATTTTCAACAGGGGTGGAATTTTCTTATTTTTTTATTCAGAATTTGTCTCTCTGGTAACTAAGGAATAAATACAATACTTTTTTATTCTCGTGAAAGCGGAGAAATAAACTCTGATTCCTCCTTTAAAATGTTTGTGGAACTAAGACGTACGTGGTAGGATACAGTAAAGAGAAAGGCGCATTTGGATTTTTACCGAATACGTGGATCCAGACAGTAGACATAAGCAGGTAATTAAGTGAGTTTGGGAATCGTGAAAGAGCCGTATTTGCTGTGCCAATTCTCATTTCCTGTTTGCTGCGTTTGATGTGTGCGTCTTGATGAAATACCTGACAAGATTCTATACTCTGATATTCGCAGCCTGGGTCTTGGCCAGTTGGAAATTCTATGCTGGTTCTCATCATATTTGTTACATTAATATTGGGAGATGCAGTTGACCCTTGATAATAGGAGCACTTTTGATATCTGTAGTACAGAATTCTGCTGACATTTTAGGTCAACATTTTTGGTCATTGCTCTCAATCTGACAAGTCTGAAGGACCTCATATTTATGAGGTTCACTACAAATCAAAATTTCCCATTTTTTAGTTTGCTTTGGCACAAATTGAATAGACTATATTCCTGAAAGCGTTAGGGCGCTGTCAAGTGGCACGTGCCCATCGCGCGTTATGTTCCAACACAAATGCGCTCCGCACGCATGCATTCCAAATGTTTGCTTGTAATGGAAATCTGTGTCCGCGCCAGGGGCCCGCACTCCACGTACGCGACTTTTCTCCTATTTTCACCCAAATCACCCCCAGTTCGAGCGCCCTCACGCGTTTAGGGATTACGGTCTATTGGCCTTGGGCTGTGTATTATACAAAGTTAATTAGGCAAAAAAAAAAAAACTATGTTTAGCGTAAGTTAGTCTCCCAAAATTACGCGGTGACGCAGCTTCTTTTTTTTGGTAAGTGGTTTCCAAGCATTAGCAATAAAGTCAAGTTGACATAAAGCCAACAGGCATGTTTTTAATCACCCCCCCCCCCCCCCCCCCCATGGTTTTTTTAAGTGACAAGCGCGCTAACGCTAGAAAGAGTTGTTTTTTGGGGGGTATTTTCTGAGGTACACAGGAAAAATTTGTGAAACTGGACTAGTGAAATTGATATTAAATTTATATCACAGTGCTTGTGGTATGTTTGATAATAATTAAAGGTTTGACCTGAAGTATGGTACACAACACAGTATAAAATGTAGATCAGCTGCTATGATACATGTCGCAGTGAATGTGTGAGTTATTCATTGAAATTGGCTGTGTGTGTTGTGTAAATGGCAAAGGTTTAGTGAACATTCTCAAATACATGTCATGTGTATTGCTTGTTATAAATATACATAGACCTTTTCCATTACCATGTAAACCTTCCCTGTATGTCCCCCATAGCTGGGACGCGACCAGTGCATGAACTACATGCGTTATGTGATGATGCTCATTGTGTTGTCACTTTGAACAATTTGCGCGTTTGTTGTAATAGTGAATTCACACTGGGCCTTTTCGTACTTGCGTAATTGTGACGCGTGTCGCTTTGAGAAAAAGCGATGTGGAGGGAATTTTGAGTGAAACGATGCACTGAAAATCACTTAATTATGAAAACACTTTCCGTCCAATATGTCCAAGCTAATTCTGTAGTTTTCAGTGCGTTTTTTCTTGCCAAATTCCTTCCACAGAATTAGCTTGGACGGAAAGTGTTTTGAGTGATTTTCAGTGCATCGTTTCACTCAAAATTCCTTCCACATCGTTTTTTTTCTTCAATGTGACGTGCGTGGCAATTACGCGCAAAAAGGTTCAGTGTGAATTTGTGTGTGCGAAGAGCGCGTTGTGCGTGTCACGTACATGTATGCACGCTGTTCGATTTAACAACAATGCATAATGCACAGTCCATGCACTGGAAAAACTGCGTCCCACCAACGGCGGACATGTACGGGGAAGGAGTCCTGGCTAATACATTTAGCCAGTGATGTTTTATGAGACCTTTCTGGTGGTGTAGGTGAGGTGAGGTTCTTTTTTAGGGGGGAGTGTGCTGGGGCAATTAAACTTGAGTCTAATTATCCAGATTCATCCATTTCTCAATGTGAAATGCAGATATGTTACAGCAACATCAACAACTTATGGTTGCCCCCGCCAAGCGAGGGCGCAAACCGAAGGAAGGCAAACAGAAGAGAAAGCGACGTCCGAAGCCAACAGACCACATCAAGAAGCCCAAGACGGGATACTTCTACTACTTGGAGGCATTCAGGAAGAACTTCGGCAAGAATGGAGAGCAGATTCCAAGGGTAAGATCAGAACTTGGGCTGGATTCACACTGAGCCTTTTTGCGCGTGAATTTGACGTGCGTCGCTTTGAGAAAAAGCGGCGTGTCGTGGAAGAAATTTGGACTCAAACAACGCACTGAAAATCACAGAATCGCAAAAACACTTTCCGCCCAAGTTGATTCTGTGGTTTTCAGCGCATCGTTTCATTTTAAATTCCCTCCATGCCGCATTTCTGAAAGTGATGCACGTCAAATTTATGCGCTAAAATACTTGGTGTGAATCCAGTCTTAACCCTTCAGACATGCACCGCACCTAAAAATACACGGGGGCTTAAAAGGGGACTCAAAAGGGAGACTCCAGACGCGCTGTACCCTGGGGCTATTTCACTGTCGGGGCCATTGGTTGCCTTCGGCGAATGGGTTCGCCGAAGATGTCAAAGACTAATCTTCTCCCCAAACTGCCGTCCCATGAGCAGGAGTCGTAGAGTATCAGAGCTGATGTTCCCAGTAAGGTGTTCTGGCGAGTTGAATCGTAGTATAGTGACCCAAGAGTTACACATCTGATGGAAAAGGGTGGAGAGGGCTGCTGACCACCGCAGAGCCAGCCAGGGCATCTGCACGCTCGTTGATCTTCACTCCGCCATGTCCAGGCACATACATCCAGAAGACTGCACAGTCAGGGTGCTGCGTACGAAAGGCAGGCCAGTTGGCTGGCAGATCTTGGTCAGCACAGCCATGGAGTCGGTTGCGAAGATAACGGTATTCCCATTTAGATGGAGCTGACTGAGCCCGTGAAGGGCATGCTGAATCGCTTCGAATTCCATGCGCATGCTGCTGGTATAGATCCGGTGGCAACCAGAGTCTTCAACAATAGTGCAGTTGTTAGAGCGGATTATGTATCCCCATCCAGCACGATTGTTCCCTGGGTCAAAGGAGCCGTCTGTAGCCACAGTGATGGCATCCTCACCTCCCAATTCCAGGACCGGCTGACAGCATAAGGCTTGTGCGGCTCCTTCGGCCCAGTCCCTGGCATGTCTGTTGAAGGCAACAATAACACGAGGGTCCTCATCATGATCCTCACTGGATATCCAGGGTGCTGTTGAAGCGAGAGAATGCTCACCAGTGAGCTGAACAACAGCTGAGACTGTTGCGGAGCTTCTGCTGAGTCGCTGATGAGATGTTGTTCTAGGTGGTCTGGGCCGTAGCTTGCAAACAGCTGTTGTAGGTAGGATGACTGATGGCTTTCATTGTGCAGGGTACACAAATGAATGGGGCTTGGCTAGCGGCCCAGATTTACAAGGGTCGGCCTAAGTGGTGAGTGAACTCAACATGAAAAGGTGACTATGCAAGCTCCAACAGGGGGTTTGAATCAGGATTACATGGAGTTTGAGCGGAATTGACCCAAAGGCCCAAAAAAAATGGGTCTGCCAAAAGCACAAAATATTCTGAAAAGGGTTAAAAAAGAGGATTAAAGCATTTATTTTGATTTCCAAAATGGGCTCTAGAACAGAGTAAGACTCGTTTCATTGTCTGATTTGTCAAATTTGCTAATGGATATTTTTAGTTAGGATTCGAACCAGAAACCTCTTGCTCAATAATATTAATCTGTTTTTCTGTTTTTTTGTAGGCCAGTGAAATTACCAAAGCATGCGGTGCCAAATGGACTTCAATGAACGAAGTAGAAAGGAAACCGTATATAGAGCTTGCTTTGACAGACAGAGAGAGGTACTTGGCGCAGGTAGGTCTACTTAGATCCAGAAAAATTTGTTTATTTTTCGTTAACTTTTGTCGACACCAATTTCGCTGAGCACTTTTGCTAACTTGTAAATGTGACGTGCACAGAGCTACGGCGAAATGCAGCACGAGTGACGCAAAAACACCATAAACATCATTTTTATCAGCGCAGAGGACCCTAGCCGGTTTAAAACGGATTGTATAAGACTATCCTAACCTACTTTTAATCCCTTCATAAATGTGTTTTTGTGTAAACGGGAAAAACTCACAAAAATTAGCTTGTCGTTTTGCTATGTTGTGCATTCACTGCGTTCTAGATGTGTGTCGAGATGTTTTTGTTCGATCGCGCGTGTTACGCGTAATGCAGGCGTGTTGTACGTGCACGCACACGACCGGATACTTAAGTGCACATTTTGCTTTCGAGCGTGCAGTTTCTGTGTGCGTGTGCATGTTTCAATACGCGCTGACCAGGGCGCGGACGCTGACACACGGCGCGGCCACGCGACTCTACTGCACACGTGCCTCACATGTGTGGCGTGTTGCTAGGCAATTTCTAAATGGGCGGAGCTTGCTGGATCGGTCTATTACTGCACTGCTTTACGTAACAAGATAAATTAGTTTACTCAACTTCAGTGTTTGTTTGATGGTATCCCCGGAAATATACGGATTGAGAACGTGAAATTTCCAAATGAGTGGAGTGGTCTCTCAATTGATGAACTTAAGGCTGCTGGACACCAAAGAATCCAAATTTAAAAGTGTTCACCATTGTTAATTCGTAGAAGTAAGCGCCTACGGGCCAAGTAATGGCTCAAGACGATTATTATTATTAATGGAAAAATATGACAAATGATATGGTATCAAAATCTCAACACCCATGGGACAAATGGGTGGTCAAAAATGTGATCTGGACACGCTCCTTTTATTTGCAATTGCCCTTTTACAGCGAGAAATGTTCACAAAGAAGCGAGACCCCGACAAGCCAAAGAAACCCGCCACGGCGTACTTCCTGTTCCTTGAAGATTTCCGGAAGAAGATGAAGGGCGTGCCGTTGGAACCGGGCAAACGATTGACCGTAATCTGCGGCGAGGAGTGGAATAAACTGACCGACCAACAGAAAAAGCCGTACCAGGACCAGGTCGCGATCAAGTATAAGCTCTATGAGGAAGCTATGAGGGAGTGGAGACAGAAGGTAATTATGATCCCGTTCGCATTAGTGATTATGATTCCTTTCACATTAGTGATTATGATCCCGTTCGCATTAGTGATTATGATCTCGTTCACATGATGGAAATCACTTTGTTACACAAAGAGATTTCCTAATCTCTTTATCAGCTCTATGAGGAATCTATGAGGGAATGGAGACAGAAGGTGATTATGATCCCGTTCACATGAGGCAAATCACTTCATTTGATTAAGAGATTTCCTAATGTGAATGCACGAGTAAGCACTTTGTGGATCATATTATTTAAATAAGAAAAGCGTCCCCTACCATGACTGGAAGTGCAAAGGGTCTATAGTTAAAGCTGGATTCACATTGAGCCTTTGCGCGCATAAATTTGACGCGCATTGCTTTGAGAAAAAGCAGCGTGTATGAGTGAAACGACACACTGAAAATTCCATAATCAACTTGGGCGGAAATTGTTTTTTGTGATTCTGTGATTGTAGCCATCACGTGATACACGAGTCTGCCCCAGTGGCAGCCACCACTACCCGAGCTCACGGGCAGGTCTCTGGTGTAAGGCTCGGTGTAATGACGTCGCCTAGTAACCGCGAGTAGTAAAACATGGCGGGCAGTTTGGAATCGCGACGCGAGTATGAAGAAAAACACAGATTTATGACACAAATAAGAGGGAATAGGGGTGAAAATATTATTTTGCTTAACCAGTAGAGATGTCTGTGGGCATTGACAAAGTTTATTGCGGTACTTTTAGGGCAACTATTTTTGTGTGGCGCCGGCTTCATTTTTCATCGCGAGTCAATTGATAACAGCGTTTATAAAGCCCCGCCAGGCAACAACCTTTGACCTGTGTTCCCAGAATTCAAAGCGTAACCCTGTGTCGTTCGTTTTGCATCTTCTGGGGGCTTCCCCCAGTGTAAACCCCGTGTTACATGGTGTAAGCATCTCAAATGCCCCTTATGTGTGACAGATTTTTGTGAACACCTTTGTTTCCCCCTGCTTTCAACTATAGAAGGGTATTCCTGAGCCTCACAAACCGTCGCCACAGCCATCGCAGGCCAGCATAAGTCACATGCAGGCAGCGAGCATGCAGCAGCAAGTGCAGCAACAACAGCAGCAAGCACAGCAAGCACAGCAGCCACCACCACCACCACCACAACATAGGCCACAGTATGGTCAAGTGGGACTAGGTAAAGTTTAGCAGTTTGGTATTCGAAGGGATTGTGTCAACGGGCCAATTTCACAAAGCACTAAGATACGTCTTAGAAGGAGTCACTCTTGTTATCTTGGGACATTGGTATGGGAATTAGGACGCATTGAACTCGTATGAGAGGCTTTCCACGGTAAAAGGGGGCATTTTGGCAACACAGACCATATTTTCCAGAAAATAGCTTTGTCTGGTCTCAAAATAAAAGAAATACGTTTCAGTTGTTCTGAAGAGATAACTTAGGCCCCAAAATGGTTACAAATAGTGTGACAACATGCCTTTCTAAAAACCCTGTGTACATATTTCTAATATACGCTCGTAAACACAAGTGTCCGTCCCGGTTACGAGCGTATGGAATTTGTTTTTTGTTTGCTCCTCCCAATCAGTGATTTGAGACCACCAGTTGGCTTCATAGCTCAATTGGTAGGGCGTCTGCACGTTAAGCAGAAGGTCCGCGGTTTGAATCCCGGTGGAGCCAAGTTGCTTTTCACTGCATCCAGATTTCCCAAACCCATGTTTAAGAAGCTGTCGTAATTGTAGAAATACAATCTGGTTACTTCCAGATAGCTAAAAGTATCGGCCTGTTTTTTTAAAATGAAAATGATGTTATTAAAGCCGATACTTTTAGTAGAATAGTGTTCTCCACTACCGGTTTTGTCCGGGCGCGCCGCCTGGACAAAATCATCAGAAGTACCATTAGCACCCGGACAAAAATTAGCTGCCTGGACCAAAATAATCCATTTTCCAAACATGAGCCAAGTCATTCAAAAATTAGGTGTAAAGTCACTAATATAAACATTATTCGCTAGCGGTGTCATACATGGGTAGTTCCCAAAATTAGGGGTCCAAAATGTTTGGTGTTTCAGTTACGTACGACACTCTCTGCTTCAAAAATCACCACTTATTACCACACATTCTCAGTAATGGACTGTGGCCTGTGATTATAGGGGGCAGCATCATTTTCTTCAATATTTTGTTTTCTGATTCCTGAAAAATATTCAAAACAAAAGACCATAAAGGCTTATAATTTGTTCCATGGTATTGAATAGGAGTTTGGTGTCCCGGGTTACCTACGCCAATGAAAATTGGCTGTAGAATGAGTTTGCATTAACCTTGGTGCCATATCTACACACAAACATTAAATTTGAGTGGCATTTGTTAAAATAAAAATAATTTTCTACTGGGAAACCACTTTCAATCATTAAAAACACTTGGAAATCTTAAAAAGCATGTCACACTTTTGGACCCCTAATTTTGGGAATTACCCATTATTGTTCACTTACCACACATATCTATTGCATCAGCGACCGATAACGGCCATGGCAGTTGCATGCATTCATTTGAAAAAAAACTGCTCATTTGCCCTTCTGCCAGGCACACGACGAAATAACCCTGAGTCACGAAACATTAATCGCATTTGCTATAGGTATGGCCAATGCCTACAACGGCAGTGCACAGGTCGCTGCAGCGCATCAGCACATGGCGATGCAGAGACTTCACATGCAGCAGCAGCAGCAGCAGCAGCAACATCACGCCACGGGACCATCACAGCCGCCGCAGGACGATGACGATGAGGATGATTATGAAGACGAGGATGAAGATGATCTGGAATACGGTGACGATGAGTAAAAAAACCACTCTCGTTTGTACTGTCGTCCTCCCACACCCCCACCCCTATGTCTGTTCCAGTGTCAAACTTGCACAGATTACTCTGCTCAGCTATGAAGCACCGTTAATGCCATTTTCCCGATGTGGTGTGTATTTCAAAATGTGGTGCATGTCTTTTACAGAGTGGTAATTTTATTTTAGTAACTTGCGACCGCAATAGACCTTTATCATGGTGCGGCCATGTTCACTTTTTCCTATTCAAATAAACTAACCAAAGCGCGGATTGCAAAAAAAAAATAGTTTGGCCCCGTGTTAAAAATGTTCATTGTCTGCATCACAATGAGACATGCGTAGCGCGATCAAGAAAACGCGCAGCACAGGCAGTGATTCTCTCAAAACAACGGTAGAATACGCGCGGTCGCGCAGATGCACTGATCGTGCCTAATACGTACTATGGGTAACAAGACAAAGATGGACGCACTGTGATAAACGTCTATATAATAACTCGTGGTCGCAAGTTATAATAAGAGTTTAGAACTTGATCTGAATTTTTTCTTTAAAATTACTCATTAAGCAGTGCAGATTTGATTTAAAATAAATTTATGAGTGAGAAAATATTGTGAGGAAATATTTCACCCCGTCTGAAATGTTTTCCACACAGGGTCTGAATTCTTTCCCCGCAAGTTTATTAAGTTGCATTCGCAGGTTATTAAGTTGCGGACGCAAGTCATTATCTTGCGGCCACAATTTATTAAGTTGCAGCTGCAAGTTACTAAGAAAAGCCTACCACCCTGTAAAAGACATGCACCACCTTTTGAAATAAACACCACCTCAAAAAATGGCAACAATGGGGCTTCATACTCAACAGAATTGAAGGATCAGTTAAAAAGTGAATTTTGAACAGATAATAGTGAGGTTTCAATTGCACACGGTGAGGCAGTATGACGACTTTTAATGATTTTTGCATCATTGGTATGTGGGTCTTTCCACAGTTAAGGGGGATTTTGGCAACACGGACCATATTTTAGAGGAAATATCTTTGTCTGGTCTCAAAATAAAAGAAATAAGTTTAAGTTGTTCTGAAAAGATAACTTAGGCCCAAAAAGGGTTACAAATAGTGTGACAACATGCCTTTCTAAAAACCCTGTGTACAAATTTTTAATATACGCTCGTAACCGGGACGGCCTAAAATGTAACACAAGTGTCCGAACCATTTGTACACAGGGTTTTTAGAACTTAGGCATTTTGTCACACTATTTGTAACCCTTTTTGGGCCTAAGTTTTAAGATCAGACAAAGGGATTTTCTGGAAAATTTGGTCTGTGTTGCCAAAATGTGCCCCCTTTACCGTGGAAAGACTCATGCATACTTGTGGCATTCACACAAGTCTTTCCAGTGTAGTTTTGCAACGCTTCTACACCTTGGGGGGAAAAATAGAAATCGAAAGGTAAAGACTATATGATTTAACAAAATGTACTACGACAACCGGCATCATGCGGCGCTAAAAAAAAAAATCAACAATCGCAAGAGTTGAACATGTACAACGTTCGCGACGTGATGCCGATTGTCACAGCCAAGTTCTAAGGAAGAAAACAAGATGAGTGCATCACGCGCACATGGCACGCACATTCTATTTTCTTCAGCGAATCAGCGGATGGAAAATCACGTCATCGAACCTCATCACATCGAATCGTGCGTGACGTGAGCATGATTGCGATTATCTTGTGTCGAGTTGCCGCTTGTTCAACGACACTCGCACGATCTGTTCGGATTCGCAGGTTAAACGGGAGATAACTGAACAGTTTAGACGAGGAAAGTCTGATCCTTCAATTTTGTTGAGTAGCGTATAATCGTTTGTGAATCATTGACGACTCCAAGGGGCCAATTTCATAATGCTGCCTGCCAGTTTATCGGTGCACAAATGGTCTCGTTTGCGTTGTCATTGTTCATCGTTTGACACTTCATTTTTAGCTGTGTAAAAGCTTGTAAGCGATATTTAAGCGTGCATATTGTAGTCAGAATAAGAAAACTGATTATTTTTATTTATTATTTGTATTATTTTGTTTTCATCGACTTGCCATAGTCTGTTGTAGCTATTGATGTGTGCTTGTTAGAGCGGCCCCCAGTCCTTCAAACGGATGTCTAAATTCGTTTGAAGGGGGAGCTGTTGCCTGTGTTTGGTTTGTCCTCTAAGTCAACTCCAGCACTTATGTACAAACTAGCACCAAAGTTTAACTCGATCATTGTATAAAAAAAAATGACCCCCTTGGTAAAATTTTACACTGAAATAAATGTTTTTCGGATAAATTATATAACATTGTTGGATAAATTGTTTGATTTATCCAACTTTTACAGAGAATCAATTTCCAAAATAAGTGTTTTTTAGAAGCTAAGAAGATATTTCTTTCTTTTGGCACAATTAAATAAAAAATAAGCACTTAAACAACCTGAAGCAATAAACTGCAGATAGAAAAAACAAAAACAAAAGTGGTGCTGAAATGTTTTGTGTATTGTACTTACAAAAAATGTGATGTTGTCGCTGCTAATGTGAAATTTTGACCCAAAATAATTGTCAGATGTGGTTTGAAACACTTAAAATGGGACCCACAAGTGTCGTTGGTTGCTAGCCAATGTTAGAGACCTCTTCAAGATCTCTTCAAGACATTTGCAGGTATTAAGGAGATTTTAAAGAAATTGACGTCATTTTCCCATTGCACTTTTTGGGGGTTAAACTACTACGACTGTGTGGCAGAATTACCAAATTGTTTTACCCCAAGAACTATACATCTATGTCAAGTTTCTCAAATAAAGTTTACCACAGATTTGTGTTGGCTTTCGAACGTGCCGTAAGATTACTGAAGGTCACAGTAATTTTCAGCAAGGAGAAAGTCAAGTGGGTATGCCATTTAAGTAAACACTTTATTTATTTTTATTCAGATATTATCAGTAACTGGAAAAAAGATCTAGGACTTCCAAAACTTTTTCTTGAAAAATGAAAAGAAAAAGTTATCACTATAGCAGTGGTATTGAAATATAGTGAAATTTCGTTAAGTCAGACTTGATAACTAGAAAACACTGTTTGGCTCATGTTTGGCTCATTAATAGCAGAATTTACTACATTTAAAGGCAGAGGCTCATCAGCAATGCGCGCGCGCGCCAAATTCGTGCCACGAAATATGCAGCTCCGTGCCTTTGCTATGGAGCTGCGTATTTCGTGGCATGAATTTTCCGCGTGCGCATTGCTAACGAGCCTGTGCCTTTTAACTCAAGCCTCTGCTTAACTTTAACTTATTCCCTTGAAGTTTAAGTTCAGGATTACACCGTAAGTTTTCTTGAAACTGGCCAAAGGTTTAGGATGTAAACGCATAGGACTTTGATGGGGACATAATTGGAATTACGAAGGAGATTTCAAATTGTATGTTAGATGTGCATGTGGTTGGCTTTTTAGTGAGCGAATAGTCGGACAATCCGATTCAGAAATGTTGTACCGTGTGCCTGCCAGTACACACTAGCATTGCCATGTATCAAATCGCAAGTGTAGCAACGAGTTGGTAATTTAAGACGTGAATGTAAAAAGACAGTGATAATAATAGCGCTTTGAAACGAAATGCTCGTTAGTAATATGGTAGTGTAAGAACAGGAATTGCAGATGAGGTCGTGATGTTTAAGAAACCTTGTATAATTTCCGATTGCGCTTGTCGTTTTAGACTTGTACATTGTGCTTTATGAAGCTGTGTATTTTTTCCTCTGAAAGGCAAGACAGATCACTCGGTTACAAGCAAGGATGGTATAGACCATTCCCATAACCATGGAAACCGTCCCCTGTGTGTCCGCCATAGCTGGGACGCGGTCAGTGCATGAACTACATGCGTTATGTGATGATGCTTATTGTGTCGTCACTTCGAACAATTTGCACGTTTTTTGTAATGGTGAATTTACACTGAGCATTTTCGCACGCGCATAATTGCGACGCGCGTCACTTTGAGAAGAAGCGATGAGAAGGGAATTTGTAGTGAAACGATGCACTGAAAATCACTGAATTATGAAAAGACTTTTCGTCTAACATGTCCAAGCTAATTCCGTGGTTTTCGGTGCGTTGTTTCACCGTAAATTCCATCCACAGAATTAGCTTGGACGGAAATTGTTTTCCTAAATCAGTGCATCGTTTCACTCAAAATTCTTCCACACCGCTATTTCTCAAAGCGACGCGCGTGGCAATCACGTGCAAAGAGGCTCAGTGTGAATTTGTGTGTGCGAAGGGCGCGCTGCGCATGTCATGTATGCGTGCTGTTCAATTTCCATGCACTGGAAAAAGCTGCGTCCCAGCTATGGTGGACATGTACAGGGAATGCATCCCGGGAATGGTTATTAGCGCAGTAGGCGCAAGATAGACCACTCACGCAATAAAATAAAGTACGAAAAGACGCCATTTTAGTTAGCAAACTAGATGCGCCTCGTGCCTGTTTGACATGCCTCTCGTGGTGTAATCTGTGTTGTGGCGAAGAGTTACAGCAGCAACAAACATGTCAAACAGACATGAGACACATCTAGTTTGCTTACTCAAATGGCGTCTTGACGAATTTCACTTTATTGCATTGATTTTGCATTAGTGGTCTTATTATCTTTGGTAACAAGCACCCACCGAACCACACTCAGTACTGATATAAACCTTTCCCCTTCCCACCCAAAACAAATCTTACTTTTGGCATATTTTCTCAAAATGTCAAAATCACGATGAAGATGCACATGGGACTTTCTCATTTAATTTAAAGACCATTTTATCGAGTCAACTCATGTGTCCAAAAAAAATGTTTTCTTCATGTCCCCCTAAACCTGGTCTTCCACAAAAATGTGGCGCATTGTTCTATCAACGTGTATAGTATTGTTGTGTCATCTCTGGATTAGTGGCTTCTGTTGATTTGTCCAACTCAACGTAATTTCTGTCTGTACATGTAGTTAACAAATATTCAGAGATAAAAACTAGTCACCAACGTTGAGTTAGAAACCGATTAAATAATACTTTGTACAAAGTAATTTTAAAATTTTAAAAACCCGTAGAAAATCATGCCAAACGTCGTCAGATGAAATTGTTGTAGATAAAAACTATCGACTTTGTTTACCAACTGTTTGGACTTCTAAATCATGCTTGAAATGTACCATATTTTTGCAGTCCAAAATCTTGCGTGGACTAGTTTTTAGATAAACAAAAAAATTAATTACACTGTTTGTGTGTAGTGATCATTATTGTATGTATCATCTACCGTAATATATGTATTCTAACACTGTGTAGGCCAGTTTTTCTATTTAAGATAAACGTGATAGACCCATTGCACCGGCGGCCATGACAGGGGGCAGGTTTTCATATTTAAATGATGTGCCTACTCACGGATGACGCACACTGACAATGTGACTGACCCCCTGTCATGGCCGCCTTTAAAAAGTGTCTATAGGAATAAAGGCACACTTATTTTAATAACCCTTTTTAAAATCATATTTTTGGGCATTGTACCGTATTGATCGAGTTTACTCGCCTTTTTAATTAGGTTTTATCATGAAAGATACAAATTTCCAATATATGTAATACAGTATGTAAGTGTATACCTTTTAAACCAAGATTGTAAACTTGCCAGTTCGGTGGCACTTTTTTTTTGTATTCACTGATTAGCTCCGTTTTAACATTAAAAACATTTTTCCCCTCTGTTTTACCCAAAAACAGGTGCCAATTTCATAAAGCTGCTTAAGCAGAAAAATTTGCCTAATACAAAATTTATTTGCTTCAAAAACAAAAATGGGTTAGCAGATTAAATCGCATGTGATTTGCATTACAATTGACTGGTGTTCACCTACTCGTGCTAAGAACACAAGTTCACATACAATACATTTTGACTGCTATTAAATACATTTTTGCAAAGCAAATCGATTTTGTGTTAAGCAAATTTTTCTGCTAATCAGCTTTATGAAATTGGCCGAAGTTAACCCCTCCCCTTTCTGCAATGAATAAACTATGCTCTTTTCCAATTTCCTTTGTGTTTCCAAGGAATATGAATTATAATTAATAATTAATGAGATAAATCACTGCCACGTCCATTATAGAAAGAGCCCATAATATTGATGTTACTTTGATGTATAAGAGAATTAAACACTTTCAGTAACTAAAACCTTTATTTAAAGGAGCGTGACCAGATCACATTTTTGAGTTTGACCTCCCCATGGGTGCTGAGATTTTGATACCATATCGCGTCATTTTTTCTCATTACCATTCTGAAATTTCACGCCTCAATCCTTATATTTCCAGGTATATCGTCAAAAATCCACCGAAGTTTAGTAAACTAATTTATCCGGTTACATAAAGCAGTGCAGTGATTACACCAACGTTTTTGCTTCCACATCCAAATTGGAGATTGCAAATTTCCTCTTTTCTTCCCATGGATCGTATTTTGGGGAAATATTTTATATGATTTTTAGGTTAGAACGAAATCCATTTTTGGGGGAAAATCTGGTCACACTCCTTTAAGTACTGAAGGTGAACCCATAGAGTTAGACAGAAAAGTAGAGTCTAAATGTGCTATTCCAGTAAAGTATAAACCAAAATGGTGGCGCCCATATAAACACAGAATTTGCACTCTACTTTTGTAGACCTAACTCTATGGGTGAAACTTAAAGAAGGCCATTTTAAAAATTGTAAGTTTAGCATTAGGCCAAGGAAAGTGTCCGGTTTTTGGTCAGGGCTTCAAAATTTTGCTTTTTTTGTTTTTCCTTATACATGTACCCCATACCTGACTTAGCAATCTGACAACTTTCGAAACAGCACAGGTAGAGTTCACACTGTACCCCAACAGAAAAGAGTGGATCCACACTGAGCCTTGTCGCATGTAAATTTGACAGATGTCCCTGTGAGAAAAAGCGGTGTGGGGAGAATTAGGAGTGAAACGACGCACTGAAAATCACTGAGAATCACAAAAACACTTTAAGGCCAAGTTGATTCTGTGGTTTTCACTGCGTTGTTTCGCTCCTAATTGTTTTCCACACCGCTTTTTCTCGAAGCGATGCGCGTAAAATTTACGTGCGAATCAAGTCTAAACTGGTTCACATTTTGCATGCGTATTTTAATACAACGTATGAATGTCTATATTCCTTGCACCTTATTGATTGTACATCAGAAAGACCCTTGACGCCAACTTTAGTCAAATTACGCCACCAAAATCATCAAAAATGGTGGCATTTGAATGCCGCATTCATTTATTGACCAAAAACCGGACACTTTCTTATTTTGGCTTACATAGGTTGTAGATAATTATGCTGCATAGCCATTCCGTTGTTATTACAAACTTAATATATGTCACTCCTTAACAATTAATGATTAGACTTAAATTGTAAAATCCCAAATGTATCTTAAAACCTAACCAACTCACTGTAAATAATAATGTGCTTTAGTTTAGTCGTAGTGAATCATGAAGTCTAATTCTAAAGATAAAACTTAACAAAGATCAGCATTGTTTTAATAGAATTATACTGTACTGTGCTTCTGTTAGAAGATGATACATTAATTTGCGAGTGTCGCCCCTTCACAAGTTTAGGGGTACAAAGGTTTTTTTATTTTTACTTTTGAACACAGTGTAATCTTAGAGCAAACTCGCATAACAATTATGAGCTTTTTTTTTGTCATTCAAACGCATGAATAGAGTCTATAGACCGTACTATCGAATAGCCGCTAACTCGTGGGGCAGTTTCTTTGTTCCTTGAGGACATGCATGGTTGCACATATTGTGCTTACATCGTTGAACAGTTTAAGTAACAAAAGGTGCCCCACAAGATGGAAGCTGTTGGATATGGTGTATGGTGCCTAAAAACCATTGGAATGAAACGGCCAAATTTGGGATGAGAGAAAAATAAATTTGCTCATATGATTTTTCTCTCATCCCAAGTTCAGAGTAAAACACAACACAAGCAATCGGGAAAAGCGGCGATCATTCATGGGAAAAAATGCATTATTTTTTGAAAATCAAAATTCCTAACTCACTTATTCCATCCTCTTCACACAAACACTACTTATAAATGAAATAGACTTGAAGTCAACATGTGACGTTTTTTTCAACAAAGATAAATCCAATATGTACACTGTATTCTGTTGATCAGACATTTTAATAGGAATATTCTCCCCTCTAGCACCCTGTTTACACTTGATCCCGAGCTCGAGATCAGCTCCGGATCACAAACTGAGTGTAAACGCTCTCGGGATCGACCAAATTGGCCCCAGATGAGACCCTGAAAATTTGGTCTCGCGATGGCTTCGATCCCGAGCTCGGGATCAGTTTGCGGTTAGATAAGCAATTCATCTTTACCGCGGGAAAAAGCCCGCGAAATTCAACTGGCCTTGCGTACTGTACATGCAAACATTGTTCTGTACGTGCACACATAGAGCATGACCTTTGACTGCAACTTCTGGCACCGCGCTCGAGATCAACTACTGAATGTAAACCCAGCACTCGAGATCATTGCAGTTAACACTGACGCATTATTATCAGGGGATCTTGATCCTGAGATCAGGACCAGTGTAAACACGGTGTTAGTCTGTGTAATTTCAAGCAGAATGGACCAGAGTGACTTGCCATAATGTATTTCCCCTTGTGAAGTTCCCTTCATGGGTGGCTAGTGTTTTACCAAAGTGTTTGTACATGTATTAAGTCAAGCTTTTAGTCATTTCTGTTTACTTTATCACTGTATAATAACGGCAATTTTTTTGTGGCTTAAAAGTAAATATTTTTATTTTGTAGATTTTGTGAGCATCGTCTGACATGTTAGCGTAAACAAAATAAGCAACTCCATGAGTGGGGAAAAATACCAAAAAAAAAAGTGAAATTTGAGATAAGCCTGTCATATGACTATGTGTATTTGTACGTCTCCAGTAGTGAGTTCAATAAATACGCTAGAAATTGGCCTCCGGTCTCCTGTCTTTAACTTTTTTCTATAAAATATGAAATTGACATTTTCAGATTGAGGAATTTTGACAAAAATTTCATTTCCTGGCTTAGCAGTCGAGGTCAAATTCAAGGAATGTCATCTATAAGTTCTAGGCAACATTTCCTGCAATTTTAAAGAAAATCTCAATAAAAAATAATTTGGCAAAAAATGATAAATTTCATAAGCAATTTTTTATCAAAATTGGCCCTAAATTGCTGGACTAATTTTTGGCCAAATTTTTTTCATTCAGATTTTCTTTAAAATTGCAGGAAATGGTGCTTAGAACCCGTAGATGATATTCCTTGAATTTGACCTTGACTGCTAAGCCAATGAAATTTTGACATTAATTTTTTTTGGAAATTAACTGGAAATTAACTTGGGAAACTGCTGAAATATGTTTCAAACAGGGTAAATTTCCGCTAGGAGTCATTTCTGAGACATTTTCAAAAAAGTCAATTTTTGGCCAATTTTGAAAAGAATTGCTGGACTAACCCCTTAGGAAATTTATCATTTTTGGCCAAATTTTTTGGATTCAGATTTTCTTCGAAATTGCAAGAAATGGGGCTTAGAACCCGTAGATGATATTCCTTGAATTTGACCTTGACTGCTAAGCCAATGAAATGAAATTTTGAAAATTTCAAATTTTGACATTAATGTTGACAAAAATTAAATTTTTCTTGGAAATTAACTGGAAATTAACTTGGGAAACTGCTGAAATATGTTTCAAACAGGGTAAATTTCCGCTAGGAGTCATTTCTGAGACATTTTCAAAAAAGTCAATTTTTGGCCAATTTTGATAAAAATTGCTGGACTAACCCCTTAGGAAATTTATCATTTTTGGCAAAATTTGTTTGATTCAGATTTTCTTCGAAATTGCAAGATATGGGCCTTAGAACCCGTAGATGATATTCCTTGAATTTGACCTTGACTGTTAAGCCATGAAATGAAATTTTGAAAATTTCAAATTTTAAAATTAATGTCGAAAAAATTCAATTTTTCTTGGAAATTAACTTGGGAAACTGCTGAAATATGTTTCAAACAGGGTAAATTTCCGTTAGGAGTCATTTCTGAGACATTTTCAAAAAAGTCAATTTTTGGCCAATTTTGATAAAAATTGCTGGACTAACCCCTTAGGAAATTTATCATTTTTGGCAAAATTTGTTTGATTCAGATTTTCTTCGAAATTGCAAGATATGGGCCTTAGAACCCGTAGATGATATTCCTTGAATTTGACCTTGACTGTTAAGCCATGAAATGAAATTTTGAAAATTTCAAATTTTAAAATTAATGTCGAAAAAATTCAATTTTTCTTGGAAATTAACTTGGGAAACTGCTGAAATATGTTTCAAACAGGGTAAATTTCCGTTAGGAGTCATTTCTGAGACATTTTCAAAAAAGTAAATTTTTGGCCAATTTTGATAAAAATTGCTGGACTAACCCCTTAGGAAATTTATCATTTTTGGCCAAATTTTTTGGATTAAGATTTTCTTCGAAATTGCAAGAAATGGGGCTTAGAACCCGTAGATGATATTCCTTCAATTTGACCTTGACTGCTAAGCCAATGAAATGAAATTTTGAAAATTTCAAATTTTGACATTAATGTTGACAAAAATTAAATTTTTCTTGGAAATTAACTGGAAATTAACTTGGGAAACTGCTGAAATATGTTTCAAACAGGGTAAATTTCCGCTAGGAGTCATTTCTGAGACATTTTCAAAAAAGTCAATTTTTGGCCAATTTTGATAAAAATTGCTGGACTAACCCCTTAGGAAATTTATCATTTTTGGCAAAATTTGTTTGATTCAGATTTTCTTCGAAATTGCAAGAAATGGGGCTTAGAACCCGTAGATGATATTCCTTGAATTTGACCTTGACTGTTAAGCCATGAAATGAAATTTTGAAAATTTCAAATTTTAAAATTAATGTCGAAAAAATTCAATTTTTCTTGGAAATTAACTTGGGAAACTGCTGAAATATGTTTCAAACAGGGTAAATTTCCGTTAGGAGTCATTTCTGAGACATTTTCAAAAAAGTAAATTTTTGGCCAATTTTGATAAAAATTGCTGGACTAACCCCTTAGGAAATTTATCATTTTTGGCCAAATTTTTTGGATTAAGATTTTCTTCGAAATTGCAAGAAATGGGGCTTAGAACCCGTAGATGATATTCCTTCAATTTTTCTTGGAAATTAACTGGAAATTAACTTGGGAAACTGCTGATATATGTTTCAAACAGGGTAAATTTCCGTTAGGAGTAATTTCTGAGACATTTTCAAAAAAGTCAATTTTTTGCCAATTTTGATAATTGCTGGAATTTATCATTTTTGGCCAAATTATTTTTGATTCAGATTTTCTTCGAAATTGCAGGAAATGGGGCTTAGAACCCGTAGATGATATTCCTAGAATTTGACCTTGACTGCTCATCTAGGGGATGAAATATGAAATTTTGAAAATTTACAGCTAAAATGTCCATTTTCGTAGCAATTATACATGTACATCTCTAAAGATTAACGTCTCAATATTCACCCCAAGAAACAACAGATTACACCAATAAAGACCAGCAAATCATCGTCTTCCATGATTTTGTTTACTTTATTCCAAAATATATACACTGATTTTTAGTAATTCTGTTCAAAATATTTTACATTTTATAAATAATTTTTTTTTTTGCAAATGGTACTGGGCGTCAAAACTAAGAAATACACCAATTACACAGGAATAAGGTTTATAAAAATACAAACATAAACCAAAATCGTCAAAATATATGATACTGGATCTACTACTTTGTTAATAATCTGATTAAAGGGGCGTTCACATTAATGCGGAAACGCCACGTTTGGGTGCTGTGCTTACCGCATTGCAATCACCAGTTTTTATAAAATAGAAAATTCCTCTCCAGTAACTTGGGCCTTCTCTGATACCTCATTGGCTACGCGTTGGAAATGTCAGCGCACCGCGGTCAAAGTTAAACAAATTTAAACTTTGACCGCAGCTCAAAACGCGTTGTGCGCATCGATATATATACACTGGATGAAGGAACGTCGTCTAAAAGTGAAGCCACCGTCCCCATTGTACCCCACCAAATACAATGCCTTGCCTAGACTGGTCTACATCTGTTAAGTGGAATGCAAGCGATCCCATGGACTGGGGAGCAGTCTAGGCCAAGCATTGTTCGTGGGGTACAATGGTGGCCGGCGCGTGGCTTCAACTCTCGTATAGCCAACTGCTATTGCATACTTCATCCAGTGCATATATATCGATGGTTGCGCGTTGCAACAGGGCCGCGCACAGGCAGAAAATCAGCTCCTGTACAAACCAAGGCACAGCTGCGCGCAAAGCCATTTTTCCGCGTTTATGTTAACACCCTTAAGATATTATAAATACCTCGCGGGTCTCACTGGGCCTCAAATGCTGTGCATACCAATAGCTATCCACATGCTTGGTAGATAAAGTCGCTTCATTAGCCAAGCTGGCTCATACGGCCGGTACTCATCCCCGGTTTTATTGGCATGGAGTGACTAGGAGCATCAGTATTCCCCCTGGATGGGATGCCAGTCCATCGCAGGTTAACACCCAGCAGATAGTTGGGTTTCCCCAACAGGTCGTTAGTTTCCAAGGCATGGAGTGACTAGGGGCACTGCTACTCCCCCTGCATAGGATACCATCCATCGCAGGTTTACCCCCAGCATTTAGTTGTGTTTCCCCAACAGGTCGTTAGTTTCCATGGCATGGAGTGACTAGGAGCATTGCTACTCCACCTGGATTGGATGTCAGTCCATCGCAGGTTTACCCCCAGCATTTAGTTGGGTTTCCCAACCATTATTTGCCGGTACCCATTTATACACCTGGGTGGAGAGAGACAATGTGGAGTAAAGTGTCTTGTCTAAGGACACAAAGCGATAGCAGTGACCAGGCTTCGAACCATGGACCTATCACCCCAAAGTCCGATGCGCTATCCACTAGACCACCACATCTCCCTATCACATGCTTGACCCAACCCCAAAATTGTCAACAAAAAAACAACATTGGGTGCATTTATCAGCTCATTAAAATGGTTTTTATCAGGACTTGAACAAATCTTGCAAAATATACTACTCAATTTAGTAAGAATCAATAATATTTTCACATATAATTTAAAAAAACAAAAAAAATTAAACATCTTTTTTAAGGCAAATGTTTATTGATCCTTTTGTAAAAAAAAAAAAAATTCTCGTGCAAATATTTGTCAAATTATGCAAACAAGATTTTAATAGTTGTTTCAACGGTTACCATGTTATCACTCTGTGTGGAGGAAAATAAATGCATAAAATTCAACAGCAGCTTATGCATAATACTGGTGGTTTCATTGACAGTACACTACTTAAAGTCAGGGATATTGTGGAGTGTATGTAGATATTTTATTGAGGGTATGCATTCCGTTTGAATGATTTTGTATGAATAAGTGATTATTTTTAGGGATTATGACTAATTAATTATGACCCAGGGACCGCCGAGGTGAATAAATTCAATACAAATGTGGACAAATGTCTGAGTTTGGGAAATCTGGATGCAGTGAAAAGCAACTTGGCTCCACCGGGATTCAAACTGCGGACCTTCTGGATAACGTGCAGACGCCCCACCAATTGAGCTACGAAGCCAACTGGTGGTCTCGAATCACGGTAGTGCAGCTGTTCCCTCACTGAATGATTTTGTATATGACTACACAATTGTATCTGCATGACAGACACACCTTGTCACAGGAATAGGTGAAAACGGTCATTTGTAAAAAAAATAATAAAAATAATAATACAATTTTAAAAATGTGCTACATGCCAGCGACAATCTGTAAAAATCTGCCCAACTTATGCTATGTTTACACCGAAGCACGACCAAGTTAGGGTCGACTTACGAGTTGTAAAATTCTGTATTTCTTGGACTCGTGAGTGGTCATGAAACTTTTGTCAAGGGGGCGATCGAGAAAGTTTCCCGACCGTTTTGAACCATTCCATACGGTCGGGGAACTTGTGCCGAGCGATGGCGATTCCTCCCAAGTTATTGCGAGTGTTCAGGACTAACTTGCGACCTTCTGACAAGTAACATAGGAGGAACTTAAGATCTTGCCGACCAACTCCTGAGGAAATGCCATTTTGACAAATTTTTGTTCGTAAATCACTCTCAAGTCCCTCGGGATTTCGGTGTAAACAGGGTATTAGTCTCTGGGTAAAACAAGATTTCTACTAAATGTATCACAAATACGCTATTTTAGAAGATTTAAAGGAGTGTGTCCAGATCACATTTTTGAGCCCTCAATGCCATCTTATATGGTATCAAAATCTCAACACCCATGGGAAAAATGGGAAGGGGTGTTCAAAAATGTGATCTCCACGCATGCCAAAACATCCTTATTTTCTCATGGTGACAACAACTTTGCCAGTTGACTTTCTTGACCAGACAAACTTGAAAGCTTCATTAATCTGCAGAAAAAGACAAGCGATACATTAAGCACAAGATAAATGGCTGCATACTTTATACGTAGGGTCCATCTAACGTTTTCAACATTTTCACAATTATACGGACAGTAGAATTGTTTAAGACTCCCCTCCCCCAGAAATACAACTTATCATTAGTACCACGAAGTGTTAACATTTTATAGCACATGTAAAGACCTACGCAGCCCTCGACTCCCTGGTCGAACAGGTTTCGCGAGTTAGTCCAAAAGTGTCAAATAGCCACTGATTAGGTTGATCTCCCAATTTCAGATAAGTCTAAAAATCTTCGAGGTTGTTAATTAACAATCCAGGATGGTTTTTATTAGGGACGGGACGTTTAACCGGTTAACCGTACAATTAAAAAAAAAAACGGTTTTGCCAAACGTTTAAACAAAACCCAATTTTAAAGAATTTGCAATAGTTTTCAGAGGGTTATTTGTAATGACTTAATGAAATTGAAATAAATTTATAGGTCGTAGTAAAACTTTGACCAGATAAAGGTTCAATGATTATTTTGGGGGCCTAGGGGTATTGTGTGCATTGCAAATGCATCTATAAACACCAGTTTAACCGGTTAACCGACACTTGAAAGAATTGCAAACCGGTTTCTGAATTAACCTCAAATTTCCATCTCTAGTTTTTATCTGTGTCATAAGTCGCAAGATCAGTCATTTTTGAGAGAATCTGTTGGGAAAAACCAGAAAGGTTAAAATCTCTGCAAAACCCATTCAAATAAAAACAAAAAAAAACTTACCCGATCCAGAGGAAACGTTGTACAAACGTGTGGTTTTATCTTGCCTTCTTGGAAGAACTCAATGCAGTCTTTTACCGATTGTCGGATTCTCGGCGGATCGTTCAAGCGATAGTTGCCCCAGAACAGCCCCATGGCTGCGATGTTCTTAACAAGGAGGATGTTTGCTGGAATCTTGGGAATATCGCCGCTGGTAAAGCCGATGACGACAAGACGACCTTCCCATGCAATGCTGCAATATGGGGAAACAAAAATTAGCAGTCAATATTTGTTTAATATTCTAAATAATTTTTATAGGATTCTGCAACATTTATGAACCGTGCAACGTCCTTTTAAAGATAAAGAACAAGATTGTAGGGGTGTGCATTTTCGAATAATTTAAAATATGATAATTGGTTTTTTTTAAATACATTTTAGGCCGTCCCGGTTACGAGAGTATGTTGAAAATGTTTACACGGTGTTTTTAGAAAGGCATGTTGTCACACTATTTGTAACCTTTTTTGGGCATAAGTTATCTCTTCGGAACAACTGAAACTTATTTCTTTTATTTTGAGACCAGACAAAGGTATTTTCTGGAAAATACGGTCTGTGTTGCCAAAATTCCCCCTTTACCGTGGAAAGACTCCTATTGTATTTCTACAAACCATAAACCTACCATCTCAAACATTCCTTGAAAACGTCGCCCCCCACAGCATCCATAATAACATTAGCGCCTCGTCCACCCGTTAACTGCTTGGTCTTGTCCCTAATGCTCTCCTGCTTGTAGTCAATGGCAGCAGAGGCGCCTTTCTCAATCACCAGACTGCATTTCTCTGGACCGCCAGCGGCGCCTATCACCTACACACAAATAAGATAGATTATATGATTGGAAAACTGTTAAGAACAGGAACAACAGCATTACATAACTAAAGAATAATGTTGATAAACTGCCTTGTAGAAATTTCAGCTACATGGATGCAGTTATACTTCAGAAAACCATACAAATCCATGTATGGTTTTTGTGTTGAATGAGTGGTAAAAGATTTTCTGCAGACATTTTTTTAAAGCACTTTAGTTACAATTTCTCCCACAAAGGTACCATTTTACACGGGAAAAACAATCATGTGGTGTTTGTTATCATTGCTATCAACACTTTTAGTCAGGTTTTTTTTGTCAACTCATAAAGTAAAATTTTGGGTCACTGCAAATGATGGGGCTCTTAGCAGCGTTTGCCCTTGTCTTAAATCTTCACTGGCCCGTCGGCATTTCAAGTGGCCCGGTTTAAAACTGTTAACATTTCTGGTTGTTCTTTTTTAACACAGTAGACCATTATATGCAATAATCACATTTGAATGAATAAATTAGGAAAATTTGGTAGTCAATGATAAGGTTCTCCCCATTAAAAAAGTTTGAAAAGTGTGGTACATTTGAGCTTTCCTGTGAATTTTAGAGCTATTCTGGAGACTTGAAAGGCTCCTTCGTTATAAATTCTCAAGGATGCATGTTTTTGTGCACATTAATCCCTTCGCGATAGGGAACTACATTTCTAAGTGTGAGTGTACGTCTTGGGGGCGGTTATACAGAATTAGCCATAGTACTACCAGGGCAGAGCTTTTTGACATGTGGCTTGACTCTGGAGAAAATGACTTGTGACTGGACTTGGGAAATAAGATTGATTTACGACTTGAAATAAAAACTAGTCATCAGGTCTCCAGCCCCAGAGCATGTATACTGCATAACCAAAACTGCAAGTGCAGTCTCTCACTCCAGGGGAATAAATTGGAGCCGGCCGTGGGAGTCTGAAGAAAGATCCATGTTTTTTCATCACTCCTTTACATAGTCCGTTTTTACAAAAGAAACTTTAGTACGGCGTGGGTCTGTTTTATTTCAACTGGACAGCCGGACCATTTGGGAAGGATTTCCAGCTGGCCCGAGACGATTTCAACTGTCATTTGGCCAGCTGACCAGTGCTAATTCGAACGCTGCTCTTAGGCTATTTTACTAACCTTAGCACCAAGTACATGAGCGGCCAAATCGACTGTAGCTAGCCCCACGCCACCGGCAGCTGCAGTCACTAAAACTGTCTCGCTGCAAAATAGAAGAAAAAAACGAGGTACATGAAAGTAATAAATGTTACTGCGATACATTGTTAATATGTGACCTGCTCTGCAAAAATTAGCCTTATGGTGGATTCACACCGAGCCATTTCGCACGTAAATGTGACGCACGTCGCTTTCAGAAGAAAAAAAAGCAGTTTGGAAGGAATTTGAAATTAAATGATGTGTGTTGTGTGTTGAGATGATGCTTTTTCTGCGATACACGATTTTGTCAGTTTTGGCACGAGCGATTCTTAGTCAATGCGAGGGCGGTATAGCAACTCACCCTGGCTGCGTATTGGCTCGTCTGGTTAGTCCCATCCACGCTGTACCATAAGACACTGGTAAAGCTGCCGCCTCCTCGTAACTCATGGAGTCTGGGATTTTAAATAAATCCTGAAACAGATCAAGACAAACATTAATTAGTGTTGCTCCTTGTACTTCATGGAGTTTAGAACCATACGATTTTTCTTTCATCCTATGTTTGGTTCAAGTCCCATCAAATGTAAGACACTGCCTCCTCGTAGCTCATGGAGTCTGGTATTTTAAATAAATCCTGAAACAGTTAAACAAGTAGGCATGTTGTCGAATTTCAAAATTAGTCTAAACTTTGAATCTTGCAGCCATGTACATGTAGCAGGGTTCTCCAATAGCCGTTTTGTCTGGGCGCACCGCGTGGACAAAATCAGAGGTACTATTAGCGCCAAGACAAAATTTTGCCGTGCGGACAAACAACTCGGCCACCCGGACAAAAATAATCAATTTTTCCCCTCTAAAAACACTTCAGAAGTACGGCGGAGTCATTCCAAAATTAGGTGTAAAGTCGCCAAACATGATTCGCTGGCCGCTGGTGTCTCATTATCGTTCACTTTATACCATGCATATCTATTAAGCCTGGGTGATTAGTGTGATTAATCGATATTAATTGATGGCTGGTGTGCATTACTAAAGGTAATCGCAGTGTTTTTGAATAATCGTTTAATCGGCCTCTCACGATTATTTCAAACTAATCACGATTAGCGGCTCCATCGATTAGTGGCTACATGTTTTCTTCCCATGGATGGTATTTTGGGGAGGTATTTTATGTTAGAACGAAATCCATTTTCTGGAAAAATCTGGACAAGCTCCTTTATAAGCAACAAAGATTTTACGATCAACCTACATCCTCATAAGCCAAGCATTCCTCAGCGAACCCAGTGCCCAATGGTAGAACGGCAGCAACTCGATCACCCTGAAAAACAATCCAATCACAACCAAGTTTTAAAATGTACGATTCAAAAACTATAAGTGCAAATTATACCCCGACTGAAAAAATATTTTATCGGTCAGTAGGGTGTTTCTATAAATTAGGGGTCCAAAAGTGTGACATTTGGTGTCCACCTAATATGTGTTATTCTTCGTGCAAAAATCATTAAAATGGCTTGTAAACCATTTTGTATGAATTGTACTTTATGTACTCACTCTTTGAGATGGAAAGTATGTAAAGAATGTGTCCTGAATTTACAAAAACAAGATGTAAAATGTAACGGGGGACACCAACACTGGACCCCTAATTTATAGAAAGACCCAGTAACGTGTATGACCACCTCTTGTGGCAAGGCTGTCTGCACCAGCCTCTGTAAGAGCCACTGAGGCAGGGTGCGCCACTCTGCCTGAAGTGCCTTCCTGAGCTCCTGCACTTCTAGAGCTGTTTTTAGACGAGTGGCTTAAGAGATGGCTAATTTTACACAGATTCAATCAGGTTGAAAACCCAACAAAATGGGTTTTCAGGGAGCCTTTAAAGTACAGGGTTCTCCCAGATACATGTATATAAGATACATCACATTCCATTACTGTGGGAAACACTTTGTTCAAACAGGTCCACTTGGACCTGGAGGAAATCACTGAAGCAGAACAGTCTTGAAAGCAATTTCAAGTTCACTGTATTCAACAAATTGTATTTTTTGTTTTTTTTTAGAGTACGTTACTTAACAAAACTGAAGGATCAGACCTTATCCCTGAAAACTGTTCAGGCGCAAGTGATTCCTTAAGCACTAGCTTGTGAAGCGTATGCTGAGCTCCAGTGGTTTGTGTTCTGTTGACAACTCGGTAACCAGGTATCCCGAGTTCGAGCTAAGCGGAGGTCTCGTATTGCTCCGCTCAATGCACTAAAATTGTCCACCGTAACTCACTAGCCCCATGTGAATAGTGTGGACTAGGTATTTAGCCCATTTTGTAAGCCCTTTTCCCCAGCTACAAATCATCATTTTGGCAAGATTTTTTTATTACTGCAAAGTCTATTTCATGTACAAGATTAAAACATTAAAAGTGTTTCGTGTCTTCATTTTGTGTTTGTTCCTTCACCATACGTCCATGTTTTGCGGGCGGTTTGCAGGGCCACAAGCAGGCCAGCCAGCATAGCAGAGTGGTCGTGATCAGTGCTATCCTGTACCTATAGAGGGCGCACTTTCCATTATCCGTTCCGGGCATGCTTTAACAATGGTAGCGAGCATGTTGTTCGAGGTTGCATGTGACCACATGCTTTGCCCAAAGCGCATACCGCGACCGCGGCAAAGCCATTCAAGCTTTCCAGGAGGCCTGATTTCTGGCGGTTTATGGATTGATTAGCTACATTGTAGGTCCTATTGTAACAGCGAGGGAGTGCTTAATGCTGCATCTCTTGATTGAAAAGACAGATTAAATTGACAGATAGGACTCGTGAATGGTTTCAGTTGCGCTTTCTTTTTAGATTAGCCGAACAAACTTCGAGGTAATTAATGGAGGCACTAGTACAGGAATTTCAGGTTACGGAGGTATTTGCGTGCACAAAATCCTATTTTTTATGTCATTACTTCGAGGTAAACAGAGTTTCGAGGTATCCGGTTTCGACTTAACGAGATTTTACTGTATAAAATAGCATGATCCTTAAAATATGTTAAGTAATATATACATACTTGTGTTTGCAGAATTTTACGTTGTGTCATCAGTATAAACACAAACAGAAAAGCGGGCATTTTGAAATGTTTAGTTTTGCTTTCATTCATCATTAAGTTTGTAAAATGTGACATCAATCATGATGTATTTACCTTTTTAACATCGCTCACTCCTTCACCAACCTCCAAAACTTCCCCAGAGATTTCATTACCTGAAGTTAGAGGATATAAAATGGCTATGTTGAAACACTGTACGATAGAGACCATAATAGTTTCATCTTTTGTGGTTGCTGTGGGAGACATTAGTGAGGTTTCGGTTGCACACGGTTAGCAGTGGACGATTTCGTTCTGAAATATTGGATAGCAGATTTGCTATGCAAATTTCTTTTTGCGTAGCAATTTTAAAATTTTGTTTAGCAATCCAGTATTTTTGTATAGCAAATTCAAAATGGATGACTAAACGCTGCAAATAAGGGCTTCTTTTGCGTGGTAAGACGTAAGCTGTCGCGGTACGTTATTATGGTCATTTTTCCATTTTCGTCTTTTTCATTTTTCACTAACATTAACAAAACTAATCTGTAAGTGCAAAATTGCATCGCTAAATCAAGTCAAAAACTGCGATGCACTTTGAAAAGTGGCATCGCAGATTGTCAAAAACGCATCGCAAAAACAGGGGAAATTGTTCACTGGTTAGGCAAAACGACGACTATTAGTAAATTTTGCGTCATCGGTACATACGTACTTGTGGCATTTACACAAATATCCCAAGTGTTGTTTTGTTGTCTATGCTGGTAGCAACGCCTCTACACACCTTAGTGAAAAACGGACGGCGAAAAGTAAAGATTTTGAGGTTTGGTTGATTGTAGTCGTAATCATTAAAAGCACAGGCTCGTCAGCAATGTGCGCGCGCCAGATTCGTGCCACGAAATACGCAGCTCCATAGCAAAGGCACGGAGCTGCGTATTTTGTGGAACGAATTTGGCAGGCGCGCATTGCCGACGAGCCTGTGCCTTTAAGCGTACAAACCCAAACATCACTACTGTATGCACATGTAGTTTCGGAAGAAGAGCTACAGAGAATCCCACACCGATCACTGATTTCATCACCATTTGAGTCAAATGCTCAGCAATGCTTAGGCACGACTAGCAACAGCATCGCCCAACCTACCGTAAAGACATTGCGTACATTACGCAATAAAATCTGGCGCAAGGCCGAGCCTTTTGAAAGGAGCTTAAACATTCTTGAAATTGTTGCAAGATTGTTGCGCAGCTTACGCAATAAATTGTTGCGCAAGTGGCCTTACGCAGTTGCATAAAATCGACTGCTGAGATTATAGACTCAAGGCTTGGCCATGGTATATGCACCCTTAAGCAAGGTGCTTAACCACATTTGCTCCATGGATGGGAGGTCAAGCCGTACAGGTCCAGTGTGTTGTGTTATGCACTTAAAGGCCCAGTGTATCATTTGCAATGACCCCAAAAAGTAATCGACGAGATTACAGGGGAAAAGTTCTGAAAGTAAAGATTGAACTAATAGCAACTACCCATTGAAAGGTTTTCGCTCAAAATGATATAATTTTACCAGAAAATAATCCGTAAAGATGAAATTATTTAGATCGTTTGCAAATGATTTACTTATTTTTGGTTCGCATCTATGCGGTCCAAAATGCATGGGCGCTGTGTACTGCGTGTGCGTGTTCCAACGCGATGCATTTTGATGGATCGCGCGCACACTCAGTATATGAAGTGCGCCACAGAGTGCATGACGCAAGCCACATAGTACCAGCGATCAACTGGGAACGAATATTTGAAACACCCTGCCAAGACCAGGAAAACACATATGGATTTTCATGTTTTTAAACGTGGTACATTTGACAAAGCTGAAATTTCTTCGGTTGAGTTTGTTAATGTCTTTCTTTTGATTTATAATAGTTTTATTCGCAGAATCACTCAAAAACAGATCATCTACAGGGCCCTTCAGCAAGGCGCTTAACCACATTTGCTCCATTCTTATGGAACGCCATAGCTATCTTCGGTAGCACCACAACGCCGCCTTTATCATTTCATCATTTCATTCGCCAATTTCATCATTTCATTCGCCAATTTCATCATTTCATTCGCCAATTTCATCATTTCATTCGCCAATTTCATCATTTCATTCGCCAATTTCATCATTTCATTCGCCAATTTCATCATCCATTCGCCAATTTCATTATTCCATCCGCCAATTTCATCATTACATTCGCCAATTTCATCATTACATTCGCCAATTTCATAATTTCATCATTTTATTCGCTAATTTCATCATTACATTCGCCAATTTCAACGTTACATTCGCCAATTTCATCGTTGCATTTGTCAATTTCACGTTGCATTCGCCAATTTTACCCCTCCATTCGCCAATTTTACCCCTCCATTCGCCAATTTTACTCCTCCATTCGCCAATTTTACCCCTCCGTTCGCCAATTTTACCCTTCCATTCGCCAATTTCATCATTACATTCGCCAATTTCATCATTACATTCGCCAATTTCATCGGTTGTACATGGCGATTTGCCCTTGTTTGCTAGTAATCGATTCCATATTATTCGTTTTTGCGAGTAATCATTGCACGCGACGAGTTCGCCGTTTCATTCTTCAGTTTCATCATGCCATGCGGCAATTTCACCGTCCCATTTGGCAATATACCATTTCAACTCAGCACTAGGATTCAGCCTAAGATTCAGCCAAGAATTCGATATCTAAAATACATACGCCAAAAGACTACATACAAAGTGTGTTAATAAAAAACAAGTCAACGAATTTTTGAAACACCATTAGAAAATGCACATTTTTACAATATAATAATTATTTCAAACAATCTACAAGTTCAATAATACTATCAATTACGTACGTGGGGAAAATGTGCAAAAACGTGTTAATCATCAAAATAAACGGACACATTGAAGCCAATTAACCGGTCTTCTTCAAAGAAAAAGTGTATCCTTTGTGTTAACGATTTTCACATTTTTATTATAAACTTTTAGATCATTACCATATCTAAAAGAAAGTACAGTGAAACCTGCTCTTCAGACCACCTCTATAAAGAGGCCGATCTGTCTAAAGTAGCCACATTTGTTTGGTCCCAAACAAGTTTGTACACGAACATATGAAGGTGGAACCTTTATATTAGGGCCCCTCCATAACGCGGCCAGTGGCCAGGGCACCAGGATTTCTGTGTGTACAATCCTATGGCAGTTGAACCTGGATAATCTGGCCACACACAGTAAAATAATCAAGCTGCTCTGGGAAATTTTATGAAAAGCTTTAACAAATTATCAACAACTGAACAATATTCAACTTTTTAATGAGGAAACCTTTCATACACTTCACTTTTAGCAGTTTTTCAATTATAGACATGCAATGTGGTATATGTTTGTTTATGTTTGAATATTCCTGCATGTGTACGCTGCTCATGATACTGGCCACATTTTGTCGGTCCCTTGGGTGGCCACTATATGCAAGTTTCACTGTACATCCGTACTGCAGTTTTCAGTTCAAACGTCATTATGTTGCAAGTAAGCAAAGTCGTGAAAAAAAAAAACGCTTTTACCTCGTGGGGCTATTGCAGTTTTACTGATTCCAGTTGTTGTTAAAGGAACACAACGGCTTTTTTTGCGCTATTTTGGGCTAGAAATAGACCCATACATTATTCTGAAGCGCTTTCCAGAGTAAATTAGATATATCCTGAAAAGACGCCGTCAGTCCAGTGAAATCGTGAGCAGAAAATTGGAGATATCCTGAGTACTATAGGAGAAGAGCGAATCGTTTGTGACAAAGTCGTGAGGCTCGCGCGTAGTTGCAACGGCTGGTAAAGCGTATAACCCGTCTTTTGACCGTTTTTGTTAATTTTGCACTTCTTTAGTAAATTATGGGATATTTTGATGATATTTGTTCACAACGACGATCAAAAAAGTATTGTCAATGCTGCTACATCACTAAATCATGTAAACAGTAGGCCGGTGTTACCTTTAACGTGGTATTTACAGGAAAAGTCAAGCACCACAGAAACGAGAGGAAGGCTCGATATGTATACGAAATACACAACGCGACGCGCTGAAGAAGGTCCTGAAATACAAGAAACCTCGCCGCGAACATTTAGACAATTTGAAAACACTGGGTAATAAAAAATTCCTCTCGGGAAATAGAGACGGAGCACCAAAAAAGACGTACTCAAACAAATTTCTAGTGAGTCTAAGAAATTGTCCAATTCTAATGAATTTGAGATTGAGAACCTGCTGAAAATGGTAAACAAACAATTTGACAGCACAATGCGCTATCCTGGTATTTTGAGGTATGTTTGCCGGTTCCAAAATCTTTTTTAGATGTGGTATAATGATCTAAACGTTTGTTGAAAAAGGTGTTAAAATCGTTAACATAAACGGTAAACTTGCATTGTCGGCTGGGTGCCGTCACATTTTGAGTGGTCAGTTTGGCGAAATGACGCGTAAGTTTGATTGATTAATTAGGAACTAATTAGTGGTGCGAATCAGCCGGTTCCAAAATATTGTTTAGATATGGTGATGATCTAAAAGTTTATAGTAAAAAAGGTGTGAAAATCGTTAACACAAAGGATACACTTTTCTTTGAAGAAGACCGGTTGGCTTTAATGTATCGTTTCTTTTGATAATTAACACGTTTTTGCACATTTTCCCCACGTACGTAATTGATATTATTATTGAACTTGTAGATTATTTGGAAGAATTATTGAATGGTACAAATTCGCATTTGTTTTACGTTTATGGAGTTTCAAAAATTCGTTGACTTGTTTTTTTATTAACACACATTTCGTTTGGCGTATGTATTTTAGATATCGAATCCAAGGCTGAATCTTAGGCTGAATTACTCGGCTGAATCCTAGGCCTACTTTACTTTGGTTCACCAGACATCTGCCACATGGAACGGTGAAATTGCCGCATGGCATGATGAAACTGAAGAATGAAACGGCGAACTCGTCGCGTAAAATGATTACTCCTAAAACCAATAATATTGTATCGATTACTAGCAAACAAGGGCAAATCGCCATGTAAAACCGATGAAATTGGTGAATGTAATGATGAAATTGGCGAATGTAATGATGAAATTGGCGAATGGAAGGGTAAAATTGGCGAATGGAGGGGTGAAATTGGCGAATGCAACGTGAAATTGACAAATGCAATGATGAAATTGGCGAATGTAATGTTGAAATTGGCGAATGTAATGATGAAATTGGAGAATGTAATGATGAAATTGGCGAATGTAATGATGAAATTGGCGAATAAAATGATGAAATTATGAAATTGGCGAAGGTAAGGGTGAAATTGGCGAATGTAATGATGAAATTGGAGAATGTAATGATGAAATTGGCGAATGTAATGATGAAATTGGCGAATAAAATGATGAAATTATGAAATTGGCGAAGGTAAGGGTGAAATTGGCGAATGTAATGATGAAATTGGCGAATGTAGGGGTGAAATTGGCGAATGTAAGGGTGAAATTGGCGAATGTAGGGGTGAACTTAGCGGATGGAATGATGAAATTGGCGGATAGAATGATGAAATTGGCGAATGAAATATGAAATTGGCGAATGGAATGATGAAATTGGCGAATGGAATGATGAAATTGGCGAATGTAATGATTAAATTGATAAAGACGGCGTTGTGGTGCTACCGAAGATAGCTGTGGCGTTCCATACATTCTCTGGATGGGAGGTCAAGCCGTACAGGTCCAGTGTGTTGTGTTATGCACTTAAAAGATCCCAGAGCATTTACATTTCTGGCTTTAATTGACTGCCTGTCTACACTGTACTCACAATAATATTGGTATGTTGTCAATTTATATTTTTCCCCCTCAAATTACTGTTTTCTCCTGTTCCTGTGATGTGTGTCTGTCACACAGATAAAACAAATTATAATCATATAATAATAATGAAAATAATGAAAATTTATAATGCGCCGGTATCCATAAAAAAAGATGCTCATAGCGCATTCAAGCGGAATGCATAGCCTCAATAAAATATCTGTGTACACCCCAAAATATTCCTAACATATTGTGTTTAGTACGTCATCTCAAATCTACAAATGACAAAATAGGGAACAAATTGAGCCAAATCTTACTGTTAGGATAAACCCACCTGGTGTAAAAGGCAATGGTGGTTTAACCTGGTACTGTCCTGCGACCGTCAAAATATCCGAAAAATTGACTCCGCAGGAGTGGACTGCAACTCGTATCTGAAACATAAAAATGGAGGGGCACCATGGTGAACTCGGTTCCAAATGTGCACTGGTTATTAGTGTATACAGTACAAGCCTCATGAAATTTAAGAGGATAGGGCATGCTGGACAAGTTGCCTTGTAAAGTGTATATCTTGAAGGGGCATCGGGGCCAACTCAGCAGGGCATGAGGCCAACTCAGCAGGGCATGAGGCCATTGGCCTTAGTGGACTCGGTTAATGTCAAGGCCTGGGATAGGGCATGCTGGCCAAGTTGGCCTCGGAAAGTGTATACAGTAAACTCCGGCTAAGTCGACATCGTACAAGTTGGCCAATCGCCTAAGTCGTCCGTCCGACGAAAGTCCCGATCGTCTACAATGCATTTCCATTGAAATGTATGTATCTAAGTCGGCATTTGTACCGGTAAGTCGCCATTTCGCCCAAGTCGGCATTTTATTCTCGGTCCATTTCAACAAAATGCAATACAAAATCCTTTGTGTAAGTCGGCACTTTAAAAAACCACACAATATGGCATCGATTTCCTTCCCTGCGGTTTTCAAGAAGTGTCGAGTGAAAAGACAAACACTGCTTAACTGACGTCTGTTTATTGGCACGCCTGGACCGTGGTCGCCAGTGTATCGGTGTCGTCATGTTACAGCCAGGGCTGCGTTCGAAACACGCGAACATTGCAAACGTTTGCATCGTTCGCCAACAACTGGTACCCGGCTTTCCATAGACCAGTGCACAAAAGCACTGTACCAGTGGCAAATGTTGGCAACGTTCGCGTATGTGGAACGCAGCCCTGGCCATGTGTGAGATTGCGTGCACTCAAAAAGGGGTTTCCCCTGTACGCATGCGCACTTTCCATTTTGGGAGTCGTCGCATGATGCATTACATCCATTACATGTAGAACTTCACACGTGCTCGCTCACGCGCGCGCGCGTATTTAGCGTGTCCATCAAAACACAATGTTGACATAAATCAATAAATTAAGGATTTCGTTGCTGGAATCGACCCCAAAAACAAGGAGATTAAACCAAGGTAAATCAAAGCCTCCATGCTGCAATTAACCATATGCATAGGCCGTTCGTGTAACGTTGTGTAAGTCGGCAAAATGAAGACTTATTACGGCATATCATGTCGGCATTCGCGTAAGTCGGCACAAATTTTCGGGTCCCAAGAGTGCCGACTTAGCCAGAGTTTACTGTATCTTGAAGGGGCATCCGGACCAACTCAGCAGGGCATGAGGCCATTGGCCTTGGATAATGTCAAGACCTGTATGAATGTGCCTCAAGCTCAGTTACTTTAACCAGGGTCTGGGGAACACTTTGATGTGTGAACAGCAGTAATATTTAATAAAAATGTTTACAATTATCACAGTAACAATTGTACATTTTAAGTGAATTTCGATCCAAACAAACTTACTTGTCCATCTGTAAGGGTCTCAGCACCTGGTACCTGGCTTATGGATAGTGGTTTCCCTAGCTCATTACACACTGCTGCACGATGAGTACGTCGGACACCAGACACATTGTGTTGCCCAATGGTTGTGCTTGTTAAAAAAGGTGCGTGGCAGCTTGTTTTTGCTCTGTGGAAATAAAAAGATTTACATGTTGTGTATGTATTCTTAAAGCACCAATTGACCCACTTCGAACACGTGCAAATACGCCATTTTGGGAGTCAAATAATGCTGAGTCATTGTGGAAGCGATGTGCGTGCGCGCTGTGTGTGTCTCTGGTGGGCGTAACGCGGTTTAATTCACCAATGGCAGCCTCAGCATTGCTCGTTACGCACGTTATGGACACACACAACGCGCTCGCACATTGCTTCCACAACGAAGCGGCATTATTCGACTCCCAAAATGACGTCATTGGCACGAGCTCAATACATTATTTGCAGTTACCCAAAATTATACTTCACGAGTTGACAAGAACAAAAAAAACATGACTGTAAGTGTTGATAGCAATAGCAACAACTTTTGGAAAATCCAACTTTTTCCTTATACATTGAACAAAGATTTGAAGGAAATTACCTCCTGGAATCAACAGATAATCTAACTTTTGTTGCAAATGTTGCTTTTTTGTAGAAAAATTACATCCAGTTAGTACACAAGATAACACGCGCGTGCGCAGCGCCCTCTGTTGTTGCACTTACACACAGACCGCTCGCGTCGTAATTTTGTGCACAAGGTTGGGTACTGTGGCCGAGTGGTTTAGGTCGTTGACTCGCAATACTCGGATGAAAACTTGTGGTTGCGGGTTCGATACCCGGCCATGGTACCTGTGCCCTTGAGCAATGCATCTAACCACAATTGCTCCATCCTTCGGAAGGGATGTAAAGCCGTTGGTCCAGTGTGTTGAGTAACGCACTTAAAAGATCTTAGAGGCACTCTTTTGTTAAGAGTAAAAGGGGTTTCCCCGGTGTCTCTAGCTGTCGGCTGCCAATGGCGCCACCCACCTATGTATCTCGATGTTTAGGTGGAAGATACTTGTAAGCTTCTGTAAACTCATAATAATATACAGCGCATGTGAACATGCTCATATGGAATGTGCGCTATAGAAATGTACTTATAATAATCATCATCAGTAATTTTATCCTTTATTTATTTCAGAAATGCAACATTTCTGACAAAAGTGCAAGTGGGAAGTAAATCCTTAAATTGGATGATCTATTGATTCCAGGGGGTAATTTCATTCAAATCATTGTTCAATGTATACAGAAAAAATACCCAACAAATAACCACATGTGTTTTTTTTTACGTGTTTTGTTTTCGTGTAAAATGGTACACTGTACCTTTGTGAGAGAAATTGTCATTTGAAGATGTTTTTTTGTTTTAAAGTTGTCTGCAGACAACTTTTTACCATTTATTTATACACAAAAACCATGCATGGAATTTGAAGGTTTTCTGAAGCATTGCTGCGTCTATGTGGCTGAAATTTCAGCTACAGTGACAGCGATGTCACTGGTTATAAAAAAGAAAATTCCGGTACACCGTGACTGGCACATATCCAATGCCAAAATTGTACTTTACACCATCACCAGGGCCAGCTTACCCAAATAAAAATTAGTCATTAACAAAAAAGCACAAATGACGGTATTCATAGGTCAAAATAACAAAAGTAGGGGTTTCCCCAAAAAAAATACATGTACCGTTTTCGCAATGAATGGTGACCTTGCCATGTTACGCAGTACGCACACACACAACTAGTTATTTGGAAATTTGTTACCGAAGCAACTACCAGCCAATGAAATAAGGGAAAACCCCATCATTACAAAAGAGGGGAAGACAAAAATGGGCCACACAAACAAGCTCATCAATGGTGCATACTAATCAGTACATCAAAATGCAGTGTCACAAAAAGAGTACGGAAGTCACAAAATGCTAATTATACATTTTGGCTTGCACTGCGGTCAGACAGGACTACATTTTCGAGAGGTAAACATAACAGATTTATAAATCATCAAGAGAGTTGGTAGACCAAAGGTCACACACATGTATGACACAGAGACCATTGAAACTAGAAACCACCGGCCTAGCATTACATACAAACTGCAGGAGGAAGTCGGAACTGGAAAAATCACTTCCGCAATCGGCTGAACAAAACTTCAACTTTTAATAAACTCTTGACACGTACACTTCAAAATTGTCTACTGGACTATGGGATTTTTGCCATGGTACATCTAAGAATGCAGAGAGCTATTCGTAAAGCCATTTGGAGTCCCGTGAAACTTTTGCGACGATTGTCGGGGTCTAATGCAGGCGGGTACGCGGTCGGGGGATCAATATTTTACGACAACAGGACTGAGGAAGACGATGGAAATGAAGATTTTTCGGAGGAATTGGGTAAGAAACAATTGTTTACTTTTTCTTGTGATTTTTAAAGGTAGTGTACTTATGTTTGCATGGTAAACTGTTATAAACGGCATGATTTCCACTGGTAATTGAAAGCAGAGGTCGAGAAAACTGCCTTGTAGAAATTTCAGCCACATAGAAGCAGTAATACTTCAGAAAACCTGAAAAATCCAAGTACAGTTTTTGTGCATGAATGAATGGCTCCAAAGATCGCCTGTAGGCGATCTTTGGAGATTCAAAGAGTATTGTCATTTTTCTCATAAATGGGGGCAATTCAGACGAAATAATTTCACAGGATGATTACTACCATTACCATCTTGGTAACAAGTAAGCTTAAAGATAATAATTCAGAAATTGTTTGGAGGGTATATATATTACCAAACAAGTATATATACTTATATACCTTTAAATTATACATCATTCAGGTAATCTCGAAAATCAGAAATGTTCACAGATATACGCAATATAAACATGATGACCGTAGAAAACTTCTCCTGAAATGGTTGTCTGAAGTGCTATAGTCTTTGAGAAATGAGTAAAACAATTAGTTTTCGTCTCATGAGACGAGAATTCAATTTGCCCCAAAACCATTTTGCCCAAGTGCCATTTCGCCCCAAATAACTTCGTCCAAACACTACATCGCCCAAATGCCACTTCGCCCCAAATAACTTCGTCCAAACACTACATCGCCCAAATGCCACTTCGCCCCAAAACCATTTCGTGCACAGGCCGTACGTGGTTCATGGCGAAATGGTTTTGGGGTGAAATGACCGCAAACCCTTTTTTGACCGTTTTCTCAAAAGTTAGACGAAGTACAGAGCTGGTTTTTGCTCAGGTTAGTTTTACTCATGCATATATCTTCAATCACACAGGGGGATAAAACTATTTGTAACAGTTTACCAATCATGTATACCGGTACTATCTTTAAATCAGCACACATAAACTATGTGGTACTCAATACGATGTTTACACAGTTTGATCATAATACTGACTACATGTACAATAATTGGGTCATCTACTGTACTGTGTACATGTAATCATGCTCATATGGCATTATTGAGGCCAATTTACATGATCCATGTACTTCTAAAATTCCACCCAGCAAATGTATGACGTTCACAATTGTTCAAGGTCACTAGAAGTCCCAGACATTGTTCATTAATGTTTTCTGGATTTTGTGGATTTTCTTGCAACCCGAACTACAATGTGACCCAATTCTGTATAAATCTGATTGGCTTAGAGAGTGACCATCGTCAACATGTTGAAATTAATGTGCATGCTCGAACATCGTCTAACATGTTCAAGCTTGTTTGCAGATGTTCAAATTTTCTTATACACGATAGAACATTTTGCTCCTGAACATCATCATACAAAATGTTGGATGATGTTCTTTAAACAAAAAGTATGATCGTGTAAAATGGCCTTTAAACTTTGTGCCTTTATATTTTTATTCGGTAAACATGTGATAACATTTTTTTCCAGAGCCGATCATAAAAAATAATCGGATTTACAAGGACAGTCTATTATAGTTCTTGGACAGGAAAACTCTTGAAGATCTTCAAAAAGTTCAGAAATATATCTGAGATTGTAAGATTCGCTGACTTCTTTGTTGGTACTTGATAAAAGTCTATTTCAAAATCACTTTGACTCGGTGTACAGACGTTTTGATCACCCCGTTTAATCGTCAATCAGACAAATTAGCAAATCTGAAATGTTGCCTTAAAATATACTTTTCCCATGAAATTTATATTGTCTTGTTTCTCTGAATATAGCCACTACAAACAAATGAAATTCATATCGCATTTGCATACATCTCCCTCCACCCCCAATCACAAATGTTATTTCCTATTCCAGTACAATGCGTAATTTTCTTTAATCTATGAGGTGAAAGGTTTAAAAGAGCGTGACCATATCACATTTTTGACATTCCCAGTTTTTCCATAGATCTCAAGATTTTGATACCGTACCATATCATGTGTCATATTTTTCTCATTACCATTCTGAAATTTTACGCCCTCAATCCTATATTTCCATGGATATCGTCAAAAATCCACCGAAGCTTAGTAAACTAATTTATCCAGTTACATAAAATAGTGCAGTGATTCCACATCAATAATGGGGATTGAACATTTCCCATAATTTACTTCCCATGGATAGTATTTTGGGGAGGAATTTTATGATTATTAGATTAGAACAATGATCAATCTGGTCACACTCTTTTAAACACTATGTTGTGCCTGAAACCAACTGTGCAAAAACTGGCACAGAATAAACAGACTACCTTTTATACTACAGTACAGTGTACTTTGTGAACTTGATTTTGACCTTCTTGCATTTGTATAGGAGGGATGTGGGTGCACTTATACTAAAAATAGCTGGTAGATTCCAAAATATTTTAGGGGCCCATGCAAGATCTGTGGGTAACAGTTTTTGACACAAAAGTTCTCGATTTAGCCCCGTTATGATGGAGTGGAAGGATAATTTTCAGACACCCGTTGCAGGTTTGTGTACTCAGTGAACTCGTAATAAACGAGGCTAGCACTTACATGCAGTGGTTGCAACTATTGACCAACATAAAAAAATAATGGCTACTTAGACAAAAAATGACTGGTTCCAATGACCTTAAAATATGACATGCAACAAAGGAAATGGTGGTCAGACACTATTCCTGATAATAATATTAGTCATGGTTCGGTTCAAATGTTATGAACACTGACAAGAAATACTTTACATAATTGTGTGACTAAAAACAATTAAAGATATTTAATTTAAAGTGAGTAAAGATATTTTTGCCAAAATGGGATTCGAACCCAAGCCTCCCCAGTTTAATGTTTTGGGCTTTAAATCAATAAACGTTCATACCATGAAATTGGAACAAGTCTGATTATATTACAAGCTCGTAGCTTTGTCCCTAAATGCCAATCATGTTTGCCTGAAGCAGACCTTGACTAGGGGCAGGTACTACTCCAGCCTTTGATTTTGTCCATATTTTAAAGGGCACTCGGAGGCCGACTGGAGGGGCACCACGGCCAACTTAGTTCCATATGTACTGTATACAAGTACACAAGCCTCATAAAATTTACGAGGATAGGGCATGCTGGCCAAATTGGCTTCAAATTGTATATCTTAAAGGGGCATCGGGACCAACTGCAGCCGTGGTTAATGTCAAGGCCTGGGATAGGGCATGCTGGACAAGTTGGCCTCAGAAAGTGTATATCTTGAAGGGGCATCAGGGCCAACTCAGCAGGGCATGAGGCCATTGGCATCAGTGGCCTTGGTTAATGTCAAGGCCTGGGATAGGGCATGCTGGCCAAGTTGGCCTCAGAAAGTGTACGTATATCTTAAAGGGGCATCAGGGCCAACTCAGCAGGGCATGGGGAACATTGGCTTTGGTTAATGTTTATGGCAAGACCTGTTGAGGGATGCAGTCAAGAGCCATACAACCAGGGGGACGTTCAACAGCACAATACGTCTGCCAGTATTGTCCATACCGGCATACCGAAAATGTTGAATGCAACCGAGCGCACGGTATTCCCAATACGTATTGCATCCTAACTCGAACGTGGTATGCTTTCCATACCAAGATGGCGGACGGGCAAATTGCGGCTACGACCTCGAGGTTTCAAGTTAATATTTTGCTTCAACATTCGGCGTGCGGAGCAGAATTTCAAAGTGTTTATTCTTCGACTGTGGAAGACCACTGCCAGCTGAGTTAGCAGCTTTGATTTGTAATTTAATTGTCAGAATCATCATGTTTAGCATGCAGCCGTAGTGTCTTTCAAACCGTGTTGTCTACAGTGGTCATATATGTTTGATCGTACGTTTTGGGATGCAGTCGTTTAACAAGCTATTTCGATTGCAGCATACCGACGTTGCCATACGTATTTCGGTATTGTGCTGTTGAACACACCTCAGGATTATTGCCGAGGGCCAAGTAACGAGCGCCACACCCAAACTGCACCATTATTATTTACAAACATTATGTACACAAATTGATACGATTTTCATCATTACCGGTACAACCTTGCCCTTTTTTAACAATCGGCCATCCACTGTAGCTGCTATTTTTAGTAGTGTATACTACATGTAGCTGTCAGAGTGGAATTACTAAAAAATGATGAGCTTAATCTGGAGACTGTTTAATGAGTGAGTCAACCAAGGAAGAGATTAATGGATGTTTGGGTGATGGGAGGGGTAAGGGGCGTGTGGACATTTAAAGGGGCAGGCTTTGTTGTGTTCAAGGCCCAATGTATCATTTGCAAGATAAAACCTTTTACAGATTCGTGGAATAATTAAGAGTGTAACATATCCAAGGAAGAATGTTGGTAAACTAGCCTGAAGAAATTTTAGCTACTTAGATGCATCACAGCTTGAGAAAACGGATTTTGTGTACAAGTAAATCGGGATTTTTTAGAAAACTACCTTCGGTTGTAAATTTACAGCATGAAATACCATTTTGGATGGAAATAAATTAATGTGGTTTTTGTTACCATTGCTATCAACACTTTGAGTGAGGTTTTTCTTGTCAACGCAAATTTCTGGTCAATGCAAATGATACAATGGGCATTTAAAGCCCCAATGCAACATTTGCAGTTACCCAAAATTTTACTTCACAAATTGACAAGAAAAACCAGCTAAAAGTGTTGATAGCAATGGCAACAAACAAGCATTGAGAACATTTCTCGAGGAATGGTTGTCACTGTCAAGCATGGGTGTCCTTTCACACGACGGCACTTTAGTAACATTTTCTCAAGCATGAGAAAATATCTCAAGCCTTTTTTGGCCTCGTGTGAAAAGGGCTTTACTTGACCTGGGACTTGAAGACAGTTTCACTTGACTTGACTTGAGACTGAAAGGCAGTTTGACTTGACTCGATTAATTGGTTTACACATGCGTAATGAGTAAGGTTTACACACGCACCACTCAAAATTTGGCCTAATTGTGAACGCCAAATCCCTAATATAACAGCTGCCTGGCCAAATACCAACATGGATTTACTTTGTGCAGGTATCTCTGCACAAGGAAATAAAACTTAACTGGCATTTTCCTGTCCACTACCCTTAGTATCGGTTTGGATTTAGTTCGGCAAGAACGCTTTAACGAGCTGGGGGATTGGTGAAAAGAGAAAGCAAACGATGCTGCCCCACAGCTAAAAAGAAATATTTAACTGGATGTTAGAATGTGATAAATCTTTGGGCGAAACGATCGGTGTTTCGTTGTTTTTTTAACCACGATGTCGACGACGCAATCGCTGTACCACTTTCTGAGGTCTAATTGCTCTGGATTTGTTGTCAAGTCCGGCCTATTGCGACATTCTCGAAGGAGAGGTAAGTTTAGTTTATAGTTTTTGGCATGTAGGCCTACAGCAACTGATTTTGGGTGTAATATATACACAAACATTCAACATTGTGAGGATTCAGTTTTGAATCAGAGTTGCTCCAAATTTAACACTGGTTGAAATGTCTGTGCAACTTTTTGGCTGACAAGACTGAAAGTTTTGGCTGAAAGAGGAATGTGATTAGTGTGCAGCAATATTTCCAGGACGTTTTTTTTACTTTGAGTGAATTACCTGGTAAGTTCCAGGCATAAACATTATAAAAATACATGTACATGTAATTAGGGACAGGTCATGCTGGCCTTGATTTGGTCCAAATTTCAAAGGGCACTGAGGCCAACTGGAGGGGCACCATGGCCAACTTCGTTTCAATTTTGTACTGCATGGTTATTAGTGTGCATGTACAAGCCTTATGGAATTTAAGAGCGGAGGATAGGGCATGCTGGCTAACACCGTGTTTAAACTCGAACCGGCAAAGGTGGATACAGACCCAGCATTTTGATTGCGACCGCAAAACTGAACATTTGCCACGTTTACACTACACCTTGATTTGGCTTCAACTCACCTTCGAAACCGCAAAAGTCACCACTGATTGTAACTGCAGCGCATGCGTGAGTTGTTAGGTGTTGCGGAACTGGTGCCAGATTGGTCAATTAAATCTACTACATGGCAGGCACCGCCCCAAGGACACTCAAATTATTGAATTTGTATTCGGGTAGCGTTTACACTACAAGCGACCTTGACAATTTGAGGGTTCAACCCCGCAATTGCGGGGTTCAACGCTACCCCAAAGGCGACTTGAAAAAGGCGAATCAGACCTGGGTCTGATCCGCCATTTTCAATTCACCTTTTGTGTTTACACTTAGTGCCTACCCGGCTTCAACTCCCCTTTTTGGAAATTGCGGAGTTCGATTCGGCAAAGGCGAATCGAGTGTAAACAGGCCTTGTCGAGTGTAAACAGGCCTTAAATTGGCCCCAGAAAGTGTGTATCTTGAAGGGGCATAAGGGGCCAACTCAGCAGAGACCCTGTATTGCTTGGCCACACTCCTTATTTCTCGTCAACTCATTAAGTAAAATCTTAGGTCAATGCAAATGATTTGATTGGCCTTTAAAACCCAAGGCAAAAATTGTAGTACAGTGAAACCTGCTATTAAGGCCACCTTGATAAACAGGCCACCTGCATATAGTGGCCACCCGTCTTTGGTCCCAAATGCCATGTGTATAATGCTTAAGAAACCTCTATAAAGTAGCCACCTCTTTATGGTGGCCAGTTTTTTACGGTCCCAAGGGTGGCCACTATAGACAAGTTTCACTGTACTCTCATCAACCCCAAGTTCCTCTATAGTGGTGTTCCCATTGGACTAATTTTGGTAAAACTCCCGTGGTTGTGCGGGAGGGTAACAAAATTTAGTCCAATGGGGACGTACGGAAAATTAGCGTCCCTGTAAAGCTACCGCGACTGCGATGTAAAACTTACAGGGTAAAAGAGTCCGCGGAAACTTTCCGCTCAGCCGCGGGAGTTTTACAGGGCCATCGAAAAGTCCAATGGGAACAGTTTCGCCCTGTAAAATGAACACGATCCTGCAGTAAACTATGGGCCTGCACGGCAAAAGTTTACTGCAAGGTCGCGGTAGCTTTCCGCATGGGCACTGAAAACAATTGCAAATGGGAACGCATGGAAATATTACACGAAGGAATGTTACCGAAGGTCGCGGTAACTTCCCGCGAGGCAGCGGAAAAGAAAGTCCAATGGGAACATGCCTTATGGCATTTTACTTTTACATTGCAAAGAAATTGTTTAGGTAAAATAATTTAATAATCTTAAGTGATCTCAGTGAGGGGTGGTTATCTCATTGAAGGTTTTATCCCCCTGTAGGGCTGGC